>CP124710.1:25552500-27952500 GCA_031232105.1 Capsicum rhomboideum | reverse complement strand
TGAGAAAATTCCAAATTTAAGTTTAATAGTTTAACCGAGTATAACTCTAAATTTATAAAGTTATGTGGTGCACTACATACCAAATTAATGATCTTTGAGTTTACCTTCCGATGACGTAAATAGTTTGGTATTTAAGAAACTCTCGGGGAGATATAAATGATAATTTCAATTTTTGAAATTATGAAAAATTAAGGAAAGTAACTTGGGTGACCCCCCATTTAAAATATTAATATAGGGGGAAGGAAGGGTCACTTTGACCTTCTTAACAAGTAAAGTAATTAAAGATAAGGGGGAACTTGTACAAATTCTCCCAGGGATGTGAGCAGCCAAGTACCAACAAAATTACTCCCTACTACTCCTCCTTATTCAGCGAACCCAAAGGGAAAAGTGGGGGATCACAAAACGGACAAGAATTCTTACAAAGGGAGGGTGTACGATGGTCCTAAATTATTAGATAAGTACTATTAGTTTCATCCAAGTTGTGGAAAATTCTATCAAGAACTCAAGTTGGGGTTAATTCCAAAAAGCTAAGTGATTGTCTATTGGATAGAGGAAATTAGTGGTTGGCAAGATAAAGGCTACACTTCCGTGGGTTGAATTATTTTAGGCTTGGAATACTATCATTGCTAATAAAGCACTAAGGTATGTAAAGTTAAACCTTCCCTCGCCATTAAGGCACCACCCTACGTCATGTGCTCCTTTTTATAAACGTCAATATAGTTATCATGAAATATGAAGGTAGCATCTTCATTTGTCTTATATACCATTCCCTCATCCTACCATCAAGCTTATAAGAATCCATCTTGCTCTCTTTATGTCAAATATTCACAATATTTCGTATTATCGTAAGTTCCTTTACTTGAAATTCATAGGTCACATAGTATATATGTCATATGTGACAAATGAAAGTAAATAACCATAGCATAGTTGCACTTGTATGTAATAGGTAAATGATCATTACCGTAATTCACATGTAATAGGCCCTTGAGGCATTATTTGATAAACATTAACAACAAAAGGGTACATAGGTTTTACTTGGCACATGCGCTCGATGTGATTCTGTGCACAGGATTGAGACTAGACCATTATAGTGATCCCAAACATTGGGGTGTACCCGCCTTTATGGCATCATTTGAATTTGGAGTCAACTGAAACGTCATGCACTGGTTTCCCCTGACTTGAGCCAATATATGGCACATATGGCCTGCGGACAGACCCTCATAGTGAGCCCTTGGGGGAGTACCTTGTATCAGACTGCAATTACAGTTATACGTATGAAATCATAGCAATGAGTATTTGAGCAACATACATTTTATACTTGCCTCAGATTGCCTTCTGTAGGTCATCTTGTTATCATTTGTACTATAAATAGGTTAAATGCATCACCTAGGTAAATTATAGGCTCTATATTATAATAAACACTCTCTTGGACATTATATGACAAACTAATAAAGTTGGTGCATAGGTTACTATTTTATATCGTATATGTGTTACTTGTATGCTCATACTTCTTTCACTTTGGTATTTGATTCATATAAGCTTCCGCACTTGTCCAGTTGTTATTCTGTCTGCTTTCATACTAGTACATGTTGTTTATGTACTGAGCCTTGGGGCCACCACATTTTATTGATGTAGGTTTAGATTCTCAGGATAGCAGACGTCCATATTAGGCTTTGTAGCTATTTCCAGCTGATATTTTGGTGAGCACCATTTCTCTCTGGAGCCAGTCTATGTCTAGTATTTTTTATTATATGTACAGAACTCTAGTTGGGTATGTCGGGGCCTATCCCAACTAGTTATTAGTAGTATAGTATGTTAAACTTGCTAGAGGCTTTATGGATATCATTTAGTGTTGTATTTTACAGTTTTGGTTATATAACTCCCTTGTGTGTATATAAATCTCATATTAGATATCATGCTTGTTATTATACTATAATCTCGTATATGTCATAGATTGCTTGTAAAGTAGGTTGCATACGGTCCTTGCCCATCCCTACTATTTTGTGGCTTCACAAACTTAGTATCAGAACCTAGGTTCAGTTTTCCCAGGGAGTCTATGAAGCTGTGTCTAGTAGGACCTTACCTATCGATGTCATTGCACACCACATTTATAATTAAGAAACTGTATGGACATTTAGGAATTTGACCTTCATTTATAGTCTAGATCGTGCTATAGAGCTAAGTTATCGCAACACGACGTGGCTGTGTTGGTTACTCAGACTTCACCAATAAGCCCATGGGTTGCCTCTTATGAAGCGCCTGATTTTAACGTCGCGACAAGACTCATATTGGCTTGATTAATCAAGCCTCTTTTAGGTACACATCACAAACCATTCGGGCATCCTTTTTTCACCCATGTAGTTTTTCACCCTTTGGCCATTGACTTTAAACTTCTTTCCATCCTTATTTTCCAGCTCAATTGCACCATAGGGGAACACCGTAGCCACTCAATATGGTCCATTCCACTTTGATCTCAGTTTACCAGGAAATAACTTCAGCCTTGAATCAAACAATAGTACCATATCGCCTGCAGTGAATTCTCTCCTCTTAATCTTGGAATCATGGTACAACTTCATTTTTTCCTTATACAAGGCTGAACTTTCATATGCCTGGAGATGGAATTCATCCATCTCATTCATCTGTTCAAACCTTAACTTCGCTACATCTTACCATTCTAGATTTAGCCTATTCAATGCCCACAATGTCTTATGCTCAAGATCAACAGGCAAGTGGCATGATTTTCTGTATACAAGCTGAAATGGAGATGCACCAATTGGTGTCTTGAATGTTTTCCGGTATGTCCATCATTCATTATCCAATATCATCGCTCAATCCATCCTATTGGCATTCACAGTCTTCGCCAAGATAGACTTGATCTCTCAGTCAGAGACCTCAACTTGTCCATTTGTTTGAGGATGGTAAAGTGTCGCCACCTTGTGTTTCACACCATTTTTCTCAAGCAGGGCCTTGAATAGATGATTGCAAAATTGGGATCCTCTATCACTAATGATAATCTGAGGTGTTTCGAAGTGGGAGAATATATTTTTCTTTAAGAAATCTGTGACACTCTTTCCTTTATTATTGGGAAGCGTAATTGACTCCACCCACTTAGATACATAGTCTACGGCCCCAAAGATGTACTTAATGCCATGAGACCTCACATATGGGCCCATAAAGTCAATACCCTAGACATCAAACAATTTGAGCTCAAGGATCACAGTCATAGGGAGCTCATGCCGTCTTAAGATGTTTTCTTCCCTTTGACACTGGTCGCATGCCCTAGCATATTCATGGGCATCTTTGTGAATTTTGGGCCAATAATAACCACATTGCAAGATCTTGTGCGTAGTCTGTGCACCTTCATGGTGACCCCAAACTGGTGACAAATGACACGCCTCTAATATACTTATCATCTCAACCTCAAGAATACACCTCCGAATTATACCATCTGCACACACCCTAAACAAGTATGACTTATCCCAGAAGAATTTTCTTACCTCATGCATGAACTTCTTCTGCTGTTGAAGCGTCATATCTTCTAGAACTAGATCACTTGCCAAAAAGTTTGCAAAATCTGCAAACCACATGATTAAGTCTTGCGATGCTGCCAACACTTGCTCATCTGAAAATGTATCATCAATTTCATGATCATTCCTTAGTTTTAGTATGGCTGCCTCTTCAAGACACGATAGATGGTCAGCAACCTGATTCTCTATTTCTTTTTAGTCCTTGACCTCAAAGTAAAATTCTTACAGCAGAAGTACCCATCTAATCAACCTCGGCTTTGCATCTTTCTTCACCATGAGGTATCTAAGAGTGGCATGGCCAGTATGCATAATCACATTTATGCCTATCAAATAAGACCGAAACTTCTCAAATGCAAAGACCATAACAAGAAACTCTTGCTCAGTCACTGTGTCATTTTTTTAGGCCGGATTAAGTTCTTTACTAGCATAATATATAGGATGTAAAAGGTTCTCTCGCCTTTGGCGCAGGACTGCACCTGAGGCCATACCACTAGCATCGCACATAACTTCAAATGGGAGAGTCCAATCCGATAAAACAATAATGGAGGATGAAATCAATTTCTCTTTCAAACACTCGAAGGCTTTTAATCATGCATCATCAAACATGAATTTCACCTCTTTCTCTAAGAGCATACATAAAGGATTGGAAATCTTAGAAAAATCCTTGATGAATCTTCTATAAAATCCCGCATGACCTAAAAAACTACGAATACCCTTCACACATATTGGTGGAGGCAACTTTTCAATCACCTCAATTTTGCCTTATCAACTTCAATCCCCTTCTTTGAAATCCAGTGCCCCAATACTATACCTTCTTTTACCATGGAATGACACTTTTCCCAATTCAACATGCATCTTTGTAGAACATCAGCAAGGTATACCAAGCAGTCCTCGAATGAGTCACCCATAATAGAGAAATCATCCATAAATACCTCAATAGTGTCTTTCACTATGTCTGAGAATATAGACATCATAAAATATTGAAAAGTAGCTGGTGCATTGTCTAAATGACATTCTTATGAACTCAAACTTCCCATATGGACAAATGAAAGTGGTCTTCTATTGGTCTTTGTGGGCGATGGAAATCTAATCATACCCCGAGTACCCATCAAGTGAGCAATACCATCCTCTACCAGCAAGATGGTCTAACATTTGATATATAAAGGGCATCGGAAAATGGTCCTTCTCGATCCAAGAATTCAACTTTTAGTAGTCCATGCAAACTCTCCATCTAGTAACTGGTCTCATCGGTATCAACTCAATTTTCTCATTCGAAACCACAGTGATTCCACCCTTCTTTGGTACACATTGGACATGACTCACCCACTTGCTATCTGTAATAGGGTAAACCACACTTGCATCTAACCACTTAAAAATATCTTTCTTCACAACCTTTTGCATGGGTGAATTGAGATGACGTTGATACTCAATTCAAGGTATACAATTCGGCTCGAGCTAGATTTTATGAGTGTAAATTTCGAGTGAAATCCTGATGATATCAGTAATAGACCAACCAATGGCCCGCTTAAACCTCTACAATATAGTAACCAAGGCATCAACTTGCTACTCTAACAAGTCTGCTGAAATGATAACTATTAACATGTTATTGACCCCCAGGAATGCATAACAGAGATAGGAAGGTAGAGCCTTAAGCTCTAAGATGGGAGGCTCCTTGATAGAAGGACGAGTCGGTGGGGTCACTCTATTTTTTAGATCAACATCAATCTTCTTTGTTGCATAAGTGTATGACCCCCTACCAAAAAGTACGCTCACTATCTCATCGTATTTATCAATACCATTACTGTTAAAATTCTTGATGACTGCGGCAAGTGTTTCGACCCCCAATCTCTTTTCAATAGGAACAACCAAGTTATCCTTGTCGATTTTATCTATCATAAAAATTACACACATATCTTTTGGCTGCTTCATGGACTGGCATATATTGAAAGTAACTTGCTCATCGTTCAGTCTAAATTTCATCTGCCTAGTCTCCATATTAACCAATGCATGTCCGATCGCAAGGAATGGCCTGCCCAAGTTAATGTGAACATCAAAGTCAACCTCACAGTCAAGAATCATGAAATCACCTAGAAATATAAAAGACGCAACCTTCACTAATACGTCATAGAAGATGCCCACTAGATTTTTAATGGTGCGGTCTGCCATCAAGAGTCTCATCGAAGTGGGTTTGGTGACCCTAATCCCAACTATTTGTACACTGCATGTGGCATCAAGTTGATGCTAGCTCCTAAATCATACAAATCCTTCGTAAAGTTAGAACACCCTATAGTATAAGAAATAGTGAATGCTCCAGGGTCCTCCTTTTTCTGAACCAATGACCTAGTAGGGATCATACTACAATGATGTATATTATCTACGGGCTCAAAACTCACCGTCCTCTTCTTCATTACCAATTCTTTCATAAACTTTGCATAACCTAACATTTGTTTCAAAGCCTCGACAAGTGGGATATTCACTGACAACTCTTTCAATATTGAGATAAACTTTTGATATTCTTCCTCTTCAGATTTCTTCTTCAACCTTTATAGAAAGAGATAAGGAGGTCGTGGAATGGGCTTCAAGACTTGAGGGGCCTCCATTTCCTTATATTTATCAGACTTAGCCTTTTTTTTAGTAATTCGAGGCTTTTGAGATTCATTGTCATCAACCACCAAGTTTTCTGTTTCCTTTTGATCATCAATTACTATGGGCTTATCTCTCTTGTTATCAACAACAAGCATGGGTAGATCAACAGTAGTCTTCCTGCTCGGAGTAGTAATGGCTAGGTAATGACCGTTATTCTTGGGGTTTTGGATGGTGTTACTCGAAAGAGTACCTGTTTGACACTGATTTAATACAGTAGACATCTGCCTGAATTATTGCTCCAATTGTTTAATTGTAGTCGCATGTGACTCAACTCTTTGGCTCATCCCCAAAATGTCTTCCCTAATCTCTTTAAGATAATTTTTTGACTCTCCGATCCCTTAACAAGTGTTGAAAGTAGGGCTTCCATCCTTGAATTTCCAGTCTCAGCATCTCGATTTCCTGATGGAACATGCAGGCTACTCTTATCCTTGTAATCATCTTTTCAGCTCCAATCATCATCACGATCTCTATCTCTATCTCTATACCATGACTTGTTTTAATCGTCTCTGTAGTAGTTTCGACCTTGATTCCCTTGCCTTGAGCCCCAATTGTCCTGATTAGACCCTTGGCCCTTGGATCGAAAACCCACCACTTCTCGATCCAGATACTTGGCCTCTTCCTCGAAATCTGAATCTTCATACCTAGGTTCTTTGCCTTGTACACACACCGCATTAACGTTTTCCACCCCAGCTGCTTCTAATTGCTTAGCAAGTAATCCAATCTCAATCCTCAATTATGCTACCTCTTGAGCTACAGTTTCATCTAAAGCCCTTTGCTCTGTCGATGCTCCAATTACATAATTTCCCACAGGTCATTCTGCTTCCCGAGTATGCCACCCTTGGTTAGTTTTTGTGATCCAATCTAGAATCTCTGATGCGTGCTCATAGAACAAACTCATAAATGCTCCTCCAATGATAGTGTCTGCTATAACCTTAGTATTTGCATTTAAGGCTCCGTAGAAGATCTCAAGTAAATTTCTACCACTCATCCTATGGTTTGGAACATTCTGCAACTTCTTTTTGAACCTCAGCCATGTTTCGTAAAGTGCCTCTAAATGTAGTTGTCTGAAGTTATAGATCTTATCTTTCAATTGTAACATTCTAGAGGGTGGAAAAATCATTCCAGGAACTGATTCCTCAATTCTTTCTAAGTAGTGATAGAACCTCATGGTAATTCAGCCAACCACAAAGTCACTTCCCCAGTAAGAGAGAATGGAAGTAACCTCAACCGAATTGCCTCTTGACTTACTCCAGGCAGATTATATGAAGAGCAGATTCTCATAAAATTCATCATATGTATGTTTGTATCATCAGTAGGAAGGCCAGTGAACACCCCTTTTAAGTTTAAAAGGTGAATCATAGCACTCGTAATATCAAACTTAGTCCCTTCTGGCAGTTCAGTTGGGATAATGGCACCAGTCTCAACCAGCTCCAAATAGGCTAAATCTTCTTCTGGATCCTCATAAATTGGAGGATATTAATGTAGTGGTGGTTCTTGCACTCTAGGTCTTCTCTGTCTTTCCTTAAGTATGGTAAGATGATTCGCTAACTCTTGCATTGCTCGATGGTCTCTATCTGCTTGTTTAGCAGATGTTTGTCTCGCATTCTCCTCAGCCATCAACCTAGAAGTTGTTTGTTCTACAGTCTCTTGACTAGCCAGATGAAGTAGTGGCTGATTATGAATTTCACCTATAGCTGCAGGATCTTAAACTCCATCATTGTTCACCATTATTTGATTAAGAGTTCTTTCTTTCAATTTTTGTATCAAGTAGAATCAAAGGATTGCCTTGACTCTGAGTGTTGGACATACACCGGCGTATACCCTAAGAATAGTATGAAAGTCAACAAAAGAAACCAACAGCTTTAACAAACATAATCAATCAACTCCGTAATCGTATCCCCCAGCAACGACACCAAAATTTGGTGTCGCCCAAATTACACCTCTCAAAAAGTATAAAGCGGTCGTTGAGTCAAACATAGAACCCAATGAGGATGGGGTCGATCCCACAGGGAATAGGTCAAAATTCAATCAATTATGTTTGTCTAAGTAACTGGATAAAAAGTAAAGACGGATTTTTTTTGTAAAGTAAATGAGTAATAGTAACAGCTGAGTGTTTGCTGAGGTTGTAATCAAGATTAGAGAAGCACTAGGATTATGTTCCCCAGTAAGTTCATAACTTTGTAGGTTCTCCATAATTTAGTGATCTCTTAAGGTATCCTGCATGCATAATTGATAGGTTGTGCATCGTCTAACCGACTATGTTACGCCCCTTATAGATGACTATCCTCAAGCACAAAGGTTAATGTGTCATGAGTGTTGCTATGTTTCCCCCTATCTATGATCCCAATATAGCCTTTCCCGTATCTTAACTCTAGGCTAATTAAATAAAGATAACTCCAAGTCTTGTTATTGATTTGCTAGTCCTATCCAAATACCCTTGCTACATTCTAGGGTAGAGGTAGAATGATTCCCAATGCATGTACTCGCCAGAAAGAAACCAATTCTAACGAAGCTACAATACACACCATAATACCCTTCAAGAATCACCTTGTACTTCAAACTCTACGTCGTTAATCCATCATGGTTCCTACAACCCTAGTTGTGGAGTTTAGATACTCATAATTGTATGAACAAAATAGGAATTCATAGATGAAAACACGAATTAAAACTTACAATAATCAATAAACTCAAAATTCTCAACTTTTATTAAAATCGTAAGATCAATATTCATAAAATCCCCAGAAGATGCCTTAGAATCTCATAATATAATGTTGTGGTATAATAATAATGCGTAACCTATATAAAAGTAACCCTAAAAGAGTATTTATAGACAAGATAAATCATATCTTAAACAAAAAAGGAAAACTATGTCGACTGCCTTGGACGAGAAGAAGGTACAATCGTGGTTAGAACCCATGATCTTCCTTTGCCTATTGTGGTTTGTACTTGGACTTATAAGCTGGAAGATCTTTCATTAAATGACTAAATCTATGGTCTCGTGTCTTCAACATACGATTGTGGCTTCTTGTAGTCTGATCATCATACCTTTAAAATCCTACAACTCAATAAAACTGAAACCTCATCCCACGACCACATGGTATGATCATGACATCAACTCACAGTCGTACATCCATGTTGTCTGTTCGACTCTTGACATGGGCATCTCTGATTCCTCCTACGAAAGCCTAGGCACGATCGTTGCTAAATCCCATGATCGTGGTAAGGCTCGTCAGATTCCACCTTTGTCCAGTCTTCAGCATTTTCCTTCTCTAAGTCCATAAGGCTTGCAAACACTAACAAACAAATCAAATCCAACAAAAAGTACCTTTAAACTAACAAATATTCCTTGTTTTAAGCATCTCAAGTGTCGTAAGTTCATGGTACATTAATATGATAGCTTAGTTCTAGAGTTAGTTCAATTATACTCTCATGTGTTTTGGTAAAATTACATCCATAAAATAACATGTGTGATTAGCTTTTGTGTAGAATGAAATTTCTTAAAGATCAAGCTTAAGAGAGGACAATAGAACTAAGCTTAGAGAGGGAAGCTACAGAAGTGAATATATGACACTCCTTAATGCTAAAGAATGTAAAGTTGAAGTCAAAAACTTATCAAGAGTGAGATGTGATGTAATCAAAGCCATGGCATGGGGCTAAAGATTAACTTTGAGAGAGTCTGGACCCCGAAGTTATCAAGGTACCGTGATATCAAGGTGCCATAAAGTTAAGGAATAGAAAAAACAAATTCAAAAAGAGTTGAGACGGCTAGGCAGTAGCTTGGCACGATATTAGTGTGTCACAGAGGTTGTGCTCCACGATATTGGGATGTCATAGAGGTTGTGTTTCGTGATATCAAGGTGCCACAAACCTTGGTCTTGCCTAGTATAAATTGGCATACATAATAAATAGGACACTTAGCTTTAATTCTAATTATTTTTGGACGACTTGGAACGATTTTGGAGAGGTGTAAACATGAAGGAGGCTTCTCCTAGGGTTCTTATTCTACTCTTTTGCATTACATAATACTTGTATGAACTACATTAATTTTGCAATTGCAAATTAGATTTTGAGAACCCTCTTTCTAGGGTTGACGCTATGAACATGATTGTTTAGCTTAAGTTCAAGTTGGTTATTATTGTTTATTATATATTTTTGTTCTTACATCCTTACTCTTACTATTTTAAAGATTCACGACCTTTAGAATAAATCTATAATTCTTTTGCGAACCCGAAAGAAGGAACATTAGGTTAGAATAAATAATGTAAGGAATGAGTTTTTGTCTTTAAGATTAATTAAAGATAGAATTCGCAGTTAGGACCGGAATATACCCAATGCACCTTATTTGGTTTATATATGGGATGCAATATAAATGTGTTTGATGTATATCCTCACATCCCCGCTTAATGATGTAGTTGTGAGGCTAGTTTGAATAGATGATTAGAGGCTCGGAAGACCATAATCACGATATTAACCTCGTGAATCAACAACCAAGATAGATAATGTAACCAACAAGATTGTATAGCTTTAAATGATTTTTCAAGATGCCTTGACCCTGGAATACTCTTAAATATTGTTTATAACACTTTAACTCATGCTCTAGTTTCATTGATACATTTGGAAGAAAAAAACTTCAACTTTTCTTTTGGGTTACAAATTGCACTTATATAATTTTATAGTATTGCTTGAATTGGATGGTTTGCTAAATCACAAGTCACTGTGGGATTGAAATTCGGCTCGCAAGAGCCACTTTATTACTTGTACGACCGCTTACACTTGCATTTGTGTTTGGATACAACATGCCTCTGGACCATGAGTTTGACTTCTATATAGACTTAGAGCCAGGGAGTTGCCCCATCTCTATCCCTCTTTATCATATGGCACCAGCAGAATTAAAGGAGTTGAAATCCCAGTTACAATAATTGTTAGAAAAGGGATTTATTTACCTAAGTGTTTCTCCTTGGGTTTCTCCCGTGTTGTTTATGAAAAAGAATGATTATAGTATACGAATGTGCATAGTCTACCATCAGTTGAATAAGCTGACTATTCGTAACAAATATCCTTTGCCTATGATAGATGATTTGTTCGACCAGTTACAGGGAGTGATAGTGTTCTCTAAAATTTATCTGAGGTCAGGTTACCATTAGCTCAAGATTAGGGAGGAAGACATCCCAAAGACTACTTTCTGAACTCATTATGGCACTACGAGTTTCTAGTCATGTCTTTTGGCTTGACCAACACCCCAACTACCTTTATTATTCTAATGAATGGGGTTCTTAAGTCATTTTTAGATTTCTTCGTCATCATTTTTATTGATGACATTCTGGATTACTCCAAGAGTGAAGAAGAGCATGAAGCTCATTTGCGTACAATATTGGGGTTGCTTAAGGAGAAACAACTATATGCTAAATATTCCAAGTGTGAGTTCTGGTTATCTTCAGTGTCCTTCTTGGGATACATGGTATCTAAGGAAGGGGTTATAGTAGAACCACAGATAGTAGAAGCTGTTAAGAATTTTGCTAGATCGATGAATATAATAGAAATTCGAGTTTTATGGGGTTGGCCAGTTACTATTGTTGATTTGTTAAGGGGTTTGTTGTTATTGCTTCACATATGACCCACCTGATTTAGAAAGAAGTTCCATTTGTGTGGGATGACATGTGTGAGGAGAGTTTGTAATAGCATAAAACCTTGCTAACATCAGCCCCAGTTCTCACCTTGCTTATTGAAGGTAAGGATTTTATTATATTTTATGATAACTCACGGTTGAGTTTAGATGATGTCTTGATGCAGGATCATAATATGATTGCATATTGTTCGAGGCAACTGAAGCCTTATGAGAAACCTATCCCACACATGACATGGAATTGGTAGTTGTGGTATTTGCCTTGAAGATTTGGAGACATTACCTCTATGTCGTAAAACGTGAGATAGTCACAGACCACCATAGCTTGAAGCATGTGTTCACCTAGATAGACCTGAATCTAAGGTAGAGAAGATGGATGGAGTTGATCAAAGTATAATACATCTCAATCCTATATAATTTGGGCAAAGCCAATGTGATGGCAGACGCATTGAGCCGAAAGCCAGTAAGCATAGGAAGTTTAGCATGGCTGGAGTTGTCAAGGCCCCATTAGCAAGAGAGGTACATACTTTGGCTAATGATTTCCTGAGATTACAGGTGACTAGCAAGGAGGAGTATTAGCCCATGTGTAAGTTAGGTCCACGTTCTTTGACAAATTCAAAAGAAGACATTTCTAAGACAAAAAGCTGAGCAACCTAAGAGAAAACATGTAGTAGGGTGAGCCTAGAGAGGCCATTCTTGATGATGAAGGAGTGTTGAGGATTTTGGGGCGCTTGTGTGTTCCTCACGTGGATAATTTAGTATAGAGACTTAAGACAACATTATTGGTTGCAAAGGATTAAATATGATATTGTGGACTTTATGATCACATGTCAGAATTGTCAACAGGTCAAGTATGAGCATCGAAAACCTGGTGGCACCTTTCAAAAAATGTCCATTCTGGAATGGAAGTGGGAAATAATAACCATGGACTTTGTGGTTGGTCTTCCTAAGACCTTGAGGAAGTGTGACTCTATATGGGTTATTATTGATCGACTGACAAAGTTGGCTCATTTTATTCTAGTGAGGCTAGATTGTAATATAGCTAAGTTGATGATGATTTATGTGAAGAATATTGTAAGGCTCCATGGAATACCTGTTTTGATTATGTCAGACCGAGATACTCAGTTTACCTCTAATTGATAGGAGAAGTTTCAGTCAGAGTTTGGTTCTAGATTGGACCTAAGTACAACTTTCCATCCACATACCTACGGGCAGTCGAAGCAAACTATTCAAGTGCTTGAGGATATGCTTCGAACATGTGTTATGGACTTCGGGGGTCAATGGGACCAGTATTTACCTTTGTATGAATTTTCCTACATTAATAGCTACCACTCCAGTATTAACATGGCTCCTTTAAAAGCCTTATATAATAGAAGATTTAGGTCACCAATCAGATGGTTTGATGCATTTTAATTAAGGTTTTGGGGTACCGATATGCTCAAGGATTCGATGGAGAAGGTAAGGTTTATACAAGAAAAGCTCCTAGTAGCTCAGAGCCGATAAAAATATTATGCGGATAATAAGGTGAGGGATGTAAAGTTTGAACAATAAGAGAAGGTATTTTTAAAAGTGTCACCCATGAAGGGTGTAATGTATTTTGGCAAGAAGGGCAAATTGAGTCCGAGATATGTTAGACCCTTTAAGGTTTTGAAGGGAGTAGGGTCAATAGCTTATAAGCTGGCCTTGCCTTTTAGCATGTCTAGGGTTTACTGATATTTTATGTATCCATGTTAAAAAAGTAGTACGGAGATGGGGATTACATCATACGTTGGGACCCCGAGTTTTTTGGTAAGGAGCTATCTTACAAAGAGGAACCAATTCCTATAGTTGATCAATATGTAAAAAAATTAAGAACCAGAGTCATTCCTTCTATAAATATTTAATGGAGGAACCTTCTAGTTGAAGAGGCAACATGGGAAACAGAGGAGGACATGTGCAAGTAGTACCCGCACTTGTTCATAAACTCAAGTATATACTCTTGCTTTAGTTATGTCATTTCAGGCTAGTTGATGTTCAGGAACAAATGAGTGGTAAATTGGTATCTAATGTAATGAGTCATTCATCGTTACACTGAAATAAGAAGTAGAACCTTCGCCAAAATTTCCATTAGACATTTTTTAAGAAATTCAAGACTAGCCTAGTATTCAGTGAATTTTAAGGGTGTACTAGTCTAAGAAAATTTGGTATTAATATGAGCATTGGTCGGGGAGTTTGACTTGATCTATAGATAAAGGACGAGTTTATAAACCCATAGCAACTTCTAGAACATAAAAGGAATTTATGAAACTCCAGTTATAGAGTTTACCATGAAAGGGTCGGGTCGCGATGTCATATTTCGAGGGGTATGTTTTAAAATAGACACATTTGAGGAGAGGACTCAAACTTCTACCTCAGGAGCGCTGCGGTGGTAAAAGAATCATTGTAGCAGTGCCGCTATATTGGTAGCCTTAAGAATATTACAAACCACTGCAAAGTTACCATCGCAGCAGTAAAATGCAGTTTTACAGTTTTAAAACTAAAAAAAACAACATTTCCATTTCCTATTTTCTTAAAAACATGCGAGAGCTCTAAGGGAGACAATTTGCTACCAAATTTTGGAAGTTTTCATTTTTGGAGGTAAGTTTTTTACTCTCTAAACATGAATTATTTCTTAGAATCATTAAGAATCGCTAGAATCTCATTCATGGTAGAAATTGGGGTTTTGACCTAATTTATGAACTTAATATAAATTAATGGGAATGTGTATAAAGTTAGTTAGTAGTGATTCTAGGGTGTTATAAAAGACTATTTAGAGTAGAATTATAATTGTTCGTGCTAAAGGAAGTAGAATTCATAGGGTTTAAAGTGTAGAAAACCCTAAGATGATGAACTAGGGCCCATTTATGGATATAGTTGTTAAATATTGATCCCTAGTGGTTAGAAAATATGAAATGATTGAATTGGGTATGTTAATTTGTTGTTATAGATTAAGAACGATGTGAAAGAGAAAGAAAAGGCAAGATATTGGCCTAAGGGTGATTTCGAGCAAGGAATCGAGGTAGGTTACAGTTTATTTGTAGCACTCAAACATCTTGAATCTGTGTTTATATGTAAGTTGAATATTTTTAATTTTTTTCGGGCACTACTTTTGATTATTGACTGTATTTGCATACTCCTACATATTGATGATGATGGTGTTGATGTTGAGAAGATGAGTTGATGATATTGATCATGATATTGAGGTTATGTTTATGATAATATTGATGATGATGAGTTGATGATTGTGATAGTGATATTGAGATCATTGTAAATTGACAGATGTTGATGGTATTGAGGAAAGAAAGAGATGATGCACACATCTTGCATACATGCATTCATTATGTGCATTGAATGATCAGTTTTATTTATAGGTTGTGATGTAACTTATTGATGAAATTGAATAAGTGTAAAAATATATAAAGATATGAGCTTGTATCCCATATAAAGTGGTGTCATAAATGTGTTTGGTTTTCTTTGGTCATAAAGTTCTGTGATGATCACTGTTGCATTTGTTTGGTTTGCTTATTTTTATAGTGTTGAGTTGAGTTTGCCTTTAATGCCTACTAGTACTTGTTGATGTACCGATGCTACCTATGCTTTTGTTTTTGTTGAATGCAAATTGTGTTCCAATATATTTGAGATGAGACCTCGACTCTAGCCAGTAGTTTTGGACTTTAATTCAAGGGTGAGCACCATAATCAGATAGCCATTGAGTCATCTTATTTTCATTTATGTATTTTGTTTTAGGGCTAAGATACCTTGTTATTATTTTAGTGTTTTTGGATAAACTCTCACTTATTGTTTTGGATATTCTTACTCGTTCTTGTATGGTGACTTCCTATGCTGGGGATGTAATAAATAGAGGATTTCCACACTCTATTCTAGTCTAATGATCGTTTAGGACTACCAATTTTATTTTCCTTAATGAATAGTTTGTTTTAGTATTTATTAATAATAAGGTTGGTGAAACACAAATTATTGACTGTTAAGTTAGGTTATTAAAGGTTGGTTTAAATGGTTCTCCCGCCATAGTTTTAGGGTGGGTGCCAGTTAGGACTGTTTGGGTCGTGACAGTTTTGATCCTGCTCAACCTAAACCCTTTAGACTCCAGAGGATTTCTCCATAACTCTAGCCTGATATTAATTTCACTATGTGTCACATCAATTAGTACTATGTCATGCATAAATTACATACGTTATAACAACTTATCTTAGATACTCTGCATCAATTCATCTATCACCAAGTCAAATAAAATCGGGCTAAAAATGGATCCCTTGTGCAACCCTATTTCAACTGAAAAGTTCTCCGAGCTTTCTCTCACCATTCTTATCGAGTTTTGACTCCATCATACATGTCCTTTATCGCCACAATGTAAGCCATCGATAGACCTTAGCCTCTAGACATCTCCATAAGACTTCCCTGAGGACTTTGATGCAGACCTTTCTAAGGTCAATGAACACCATATTTAAATTCTTCATCTTTTTACAATATTTCTTCATCAGCCTCCTAACAAGATGGGTGAATTCTATAGTCAATCACACCATATGAATTAGAATTGGTTCTAAAAAATGGAAACACCCCTCCTTACCCTCATCTCCACTACCCTCTCCTAAATTTTCATAGTATGACTTAGTAACTTGATACCCATATAATTGTTAGAGTTTTGGATATCACCCTTATTCTTGTACAATAGAACATATAATGACCCAAACTATCATTATGTTAAAGGCCATTCTAGAAAAATACTTTGGTTAAGATATCTTCGTTTCGGACTTGGTAGGAATTAATTTTCTACGAAAAAGCTCCAAATTAAATTAGGGTGGTCAAATTTACAATATTGGGCCAAGCCCACTGACTAGTCGCTGCAGTGACACTTTAATTACCGCAACGATGATGAGTCAGTGAATTGCCCGAGGGTTAATTAAAAACCCTCTCCCAGTTGAGGGTTCTTATTTCATTTTCTCCCTCTAAAACACCCCAAGTGAACCCTATACTTAGAACTATGAGATTTTAGAGGCCAAGCTCCGAGGGGGAGATTTCTACAACATTTCTGATGGGATTTCCAATATTGGTAAAAGACAAGGTGTGCGAAGGTTGACTCTTTACTCTCTATAGCAGTAGAACTCATCTACGAGGTACGTTATGGTTAAATTAGAGTAGACTAGGGCTAGATGCATATAATAATGAGAGTATGTCATAAGATTTCATGTTTACGCCAACGGGCCGGGGAGTTTGGATGGATTAGATAATAAACTAGTTTAGAATAACGAATTGATGATTTTGTTATATGTTACATATTGAGTTATTGAACTATGTTATCTCTTAGTTGCCAAAGTGTTATGATGCTTGTGTTAACTAGAAGTAGGTTGATAAATAAGAGTGATTTTGAGTTTGTTATAGAGGGTTAGGTTAATGGTGAACTTATTAAGTATAAACGTATGGCTTGGTGTGTTCCAAAGGATTTTGGAAGGAAGTTATAGAGTCCTATTGATAGTGAAGGGAGTAGTTAGTAACTCTCTGAATAGTTATGGTGTGTTGAGAGAATTAGGGATAGGTTGTGTGTAAAATTGTATTGGGTTAGTCTCTCATATTAGGATGGCTATCAAAGTAATTGTGAGGAGTAGGTAAGAGATAGAGATATAACATCCTTAAAATAGAGGTGTCAGTCGGGTTAACTATAGACGATAATTAATAGGTATAGTACTTAATGCTTAAGTATGTATGAGTCATCTGAGAGTAGTGTAGACTTGATTGGACTATATGCTTACATATAAGCTGAATGTTGTGATTAGCCTTCGGGCACTACTTGAGTTCATTTATTATCATCATGCATTAAGCATTAGATTGATACAATATATATTGAGATGATGTTGGGATTGGGTGTTACGCCAACACTGTTATTTGATTGGGTGTCATGTCAACAATATTATATGGATCGAGTGTCGCACCTACACTGTTATTGGATCGGGTACCATGCCAGTACTAGTACATGGACTGAAGTTGTCCCCTATAGGTCATAGCTGAGGGTCCCTGGAGATCCTACTATGTGTGTACACCTTACGTACATGCATTCATATCATTTTATTGGCACATATATATTTTTATGATTGTCGTGAATTAACTTGCTTGAGCGTAAGTGACAGATGTAAGTATGTGGATGTAAGATATGTCCTGGTTTGACTGTAGATATTATTTTCTGTATGCATAATGTTATATGGGAGGTGTTGAGAATCTTGTCTAGTTCGTGTTGTATTCTTGAGAGCAGGAATAATTGTATTTTCAGTTGGTACTCAGACATAGAATGGCGGATCCTAATCGTATTAAGTGTAGGGTAGTAGATGTTATTAGAGAGAGTCTAATCCTAGAATAGGGAACATTGCTAAAAGACTTTGGTAGGGTTCAGTTGTTGGGAAATTTACTTGTTGTCATGATTTCTCCCTAATTTCTATTATTATTATTATCTATTTTTAACCCTGGTTGACCGATGATACCTACAAGTACGTGTAGTTTTACTGATACTACACTTACTATATCCCAATTTGAGGATTGCAAGTCAGTTTGAGTTTCTATAGGTACAGTGGTGACGATTCTTTAGCAGCTCCTGCCATTTTACTCTTACATGGATGGTGTGTCTCGGGTCATCCATCCATTTGTTTAGTGCTCTTGTATCAATTTAGATTAGGTTCTAGGGAAACTATAAATTTACTTCCGTAATGTATTTATGTAATAAATGTATTTTGAATAAGAGATATATTTATTTAAGGAGGGATTTATACTTAAAATTGTCTAACATATCTTCCGTAATTTATATGACTTATTGGGTGGTATGGATTCTCCTATCTAGGGTAGAGTTGGGTAGATGCCCGCATGATTCGTGAATTGGGTCGTGATAAGTTAGTATCAGAGCCCAGGTTATCAATCTCCCAGTACAAGAGCAAATGTCAAGTAAAATCTCATGAATTGGTGGGTTGACATCCACATCAAATCTGTAGGGGGCTACAAGGCATCTAGGAATCTGTCTCACTTTCTTCTTTTCTATCGTGCTAGTTCTATGTTGTCTCCCTGAGCTGAATCCAATTGGCATATGGAATATTCCAATTGGTATCTCAACAATCACAATCGTAGGACTTGTATTCTAATTGGTCCCAATTGGTATCTCGCTAATATTTGAAAGGTTGGAAAAGTGTTATTCTTACCGGTAGAGGTCAATAAGAGTCGTAGGACTTGTATTTTAATGTTGTGAGTTATGTTTGAAATGAGTGATATATGCATTTTTTGGTGGTTATGTTGTTTGATGTAGTGAATATTGTAGTTGTCAGTGCAGTTAGTAAGCGTAACTCCTTCGTTAATTGATCGGTTATGATTACTGGAAAAAAATACTTATGTTTCAAATATTTTTGTTGTGCTATGATAGAATGCAATATGTATTCCTTATATAGATTGTTATCACATTGACTATATTATTGCTTTACTGTTTGATGGCTGAATTGCTTGAGTTTAAGTGATTAGTATGAATATTATGAGATTATTGGTTTTGATGGGAAATCTAGGAATTGTAAAGAGTAGAGGTGATTTTGAGGTATGTCTTCATTTCTGTGATTTGAGATGCCTCTTAATTTCCCTTGATTTGAAGTATTCCTTAATTTCCATTCCATTCCTGACTATATACTTGGATACCCTTGCTTGGTCAGGCTAATGTTACCATGTTAAGAAATCACTTAAGACGAGTGGTTTTCTTGAGATATTATTTAAGCATAGATGAGTCGACTGATTTGAAGACCACGTGAAAACAAGTTTAGAATACCGAGTTTGAGTTTGCTTGGTTAAAAACTACTTAAACGTGGGGTATGGAGGTAATAAAGTGCTCGAGGGATAGCATCGTGTTAGAAAAGACCTAGGAATGTCAAAAATTTGGAGTTACTAGTTGGGGGTCGCTGCAATGCTAGATTTGTCGCCACAGTGACGTCGACACACCGACTCCTCATTGCTTCCATGACAACGCTGCAGCGACACTTTTGTCACTGCAGCAATATCGCTGTAGCGGTAAATCCATCACTACAGTGACGCCCCAGCTAGGACTTTCCCTTGTTTTGTGATTCTTCGTGCTTGACAAAAATATCCATGTATTTGCAATATTCCTAAATAAAAATAGTTTTCCCGTGCATGAATAGTAAGCTAGCATTTTATTAAGTTGAAATCCAATAAAAGAAATAGGTCCTAAAGTAAGAAAAGAAAGTGATTGTTTGTTACATGCCCCAAAGAGGGCAACCCAATAATAGAAATAGTAATAAACAAAGGAAAGAGCGGATGTCATAAAGTGCACTGGGGGGGAATATATTAGTGTTTTGACTAAAGTGTTGGTTTTAATGATTGACAACTATGTTTGCAGCAAAATAAGGAACACACAAAAGGAAGAAAGATGGCAACACAAAATAAGGAACATAGAAAAGAAATAGATCATGAAGAGATATTAGCGTAAGGAAAATAAAGAAGAAGATGATATGGGTGAAAAAGAAGGAATCTAAATAAAAATTCTTAAGGAAATCTATTCTTTAGTCAAGGAGAAATCATTCTCAAACGGCTTTATGGAAGGAAGAAGATTACTTACCATATTGGCAAATTCAAAACTGCCTAAGTATGAAAGGAAGTAATAATCATACCAAAGGAAGCGGCTGGATGGAACAGTGATTAATGACTCTCCCTTATTCATGGAAAAAGGATATTTCCTTCCCTTTTTCCAAGGATCAAATCTCTTGGGTTGCATCACCTTCAAAGGTCATATCCTACTCTATTTAAAGGACCTTGAAAGAAGACAAACACACACTGTTAGTCTTTATCATCTACCATTCTTTGCTCTACTTTTCACAAGCATTGTATTTCTATGAGTTTTACGGTGTAACAAAAAAAAAAAGAGAAGAGATAAAGATTGTTGGTGAGGCTGTAGTGTCAAAATATCCGAGGGGAAAAAATATTGAGAAACTAGTAGAACAACCTTGCAACCCATGGGACTTGGAGTAAGATCCACTAGGGATCCCAACCAATATAAAATATCTTGTGTCAAGTTTACTTTCTTGCTCTTTATATTCTATAATTTATTTACTGCTTTAGTAAGTCGACTTATAAATCTAGATAGTCGACTAAGAGATAAAAAGAAAAAGAAACAATTCACCCCCTCTCCCTCTCTTGCAATTCCAATTGGTATCAGAGCAAGGTCTCACAAATCATTGCCTAACAGCAACTGAGAAAAAGATCATGGCTCAACAATCAACTATTGGTGCACTATTTCAATTAGGTACCTGATGTCATCCAAATTACACCTCTGATAAAAGTATAAAGCGATCGTTGATCAAATATAGAACCCAACTAGGTTTCTATCAAGTGTTTATCTAAGAAATCAATAAATAATTTCTAGTAAAGGGTGTGTGTGTGGATTTTGTGAACTTCAAATAGTAACAAGCAATTGATTTTGTTGGATTTGTAATTAATGTGATAGCGCCACTAGAACTTTGTTCTCCATAACTTTATAACTCCATAGATTCGCTATACTAGTGATCTCTCGTGGTGCTCGACATGCAGAATTGATAGGTTATGTTAATCTAAACAACTTTACACCTCTATTAGACGACTATCCCCAATCACGAATTAACGTCTCATGAGTTCTGCATTACTAACCCTTATTAAATGGAGGTTGATAGCTCTAAGTCTCGTTGTTAATTTCTTTTTCCCATCTATTATACCTTCTTTCATTGCGAGTAAGGATAAGGTCAGTCTTAACGTTGGCCATCGTTAGAAAGCTATCAAATCAAAGAGAATCACAATACATGCACAAACACCCTTTGAGAATCACATCGTACTTTGAACACTACTTTCTTAATCCATCATGGCTCCCAAAACCCTAGTTGTGGTGTTTAGCTACTTATAATTGCAAGCACACAATAATAATTCTGAGAAGAAATCATAACTATGAACTTACGAAGAAGAAGATGAAAACCACTAATCTCCCATTGAATTAAAACCCTTAAAAATTAATTTTAATACTTAAATGAACAATAATATGCCTCAAAAGTATCAATAGAATGTAAACTAATACAAAAGACCCAATAGGAGTATTTATTGACATAAAGAAAACCTATCCTAAATATAAATGTATTTGCTTAGTCGGCGCCTCACACGAAAGAAGGTAAGATCGTTTGTATATACCATGATTGTTCTAATTACTCGTAGGATAATACTTGACTTTTGCACATTGGCAGGTGTTTGCTGGCATGATGCTCAGGATGAGCTTGTCCTTTCCTAGAGCTCCACCTCTGATTTTCACTTTGTAGAATAATCCACCTATGGTCTTCAGTACGAGCTCGTGGTATTATGGTATGGTCATGGGATCTCTCGTTGTTCTCCTTTATATTTCACCTTCTCAGGCTCTTCCCGCCACAACAAGGTACGATCGTGTTGGATCCAATGGTCGTGGTTAAGCTCGTCTGATGCCTATAAGTCTAAAATCCTGCACTTCACTTCTCCAAACCTGTTTCACCTTCAAATACCATAAAATTACATTACGCCTACAAAAATATGCCTTTAAACTAGCAATTTCCGTTGTATTAAGCGTCGAAAGTGTCGTAAGATCATGACACATCAGCACCCTCAACTTAGAACGTTTGCATGTCCTTAGGTGAACAAAATAAAACTAGACTAAAACACAACCTAAACGATGCTTAATCAAGAGAAATCCAAGAGTACTATGGCAACCATATTTTCAAAAATCAACTTAAGCACGCATGCATCAAAACACAAGTCCAACCCCATCCAACATCATTAAAACTAAAGTTCATTGTGTGTACACAAAAACACTCATTATGAAACAAAGGGATTAAGTAATGACATTACATTATTAACAGAAAACCTAGCATGCAAACTAATGATACTAGCCAAACAAGCAGCAACTACGATGCAACCCTAATGCCTCATATCAAAGAAGTCCCCAACTCTCAGAATACATAATGAATATCAGAACAAGGACTGAATCTAAGCACTCACACTTACAAAAAAGTTCAGATAGTGTTCATGAGATACCATAGGCTTGCCCTTATTTTCTATGCCTTAGTTTTTCGGACAGTCGGATCAGGATCACTATAGGACTTTTATTGGCTTGTAATGTAGGCTTGGGGATGTGTATGGTACATATGGATCAAGTGACTAAATTCTCCTTAGCACTACACTATTTTTGGCTCCACTTTCTTACTTTTTTACTTTCCCCTTTTTGACGTTTTGGACCTCGGGTGCGGCTTTCTTTTCACAACTTCTTATCTTTTTCTCTTTTGTTTTCTTTTCAAACTTTTCTTCATCATATTTTTTTCTTTTTCACACAAGACCGCACCCGAATCCCTTTTTTATTTTCTAAGTTTATCTACATACCCAATTTCTTCCATGCACCCCTACATAGCCACCCTCAACTTTGGCGATTTACCTGAGTTGAGGTACACAGTGTAAAAGGAGGGACCAGGGCCAAAGTAGGGACATTGTAAGCGAATTGGGAATGTGAATGGGCAAGTTAAAGAAAAGGGCCTGTTTAGGCTCAATGTTTGGGATCAAGGGATATTATTTTCAATTTGGTAGGATTTTAAAATTGTAGTGGACTATTCAAGAACGGCCTATGATCCTTTCCTAACCGACTATCCTATAACTCTGGCGAGACTAACTGGACAAGTTCTAGATCACACATACATGCCGACTAGGAAAGAACCTGACACACACATAGCTTAAGTCTATACATACAATTACTACCTATCCAGTTCATGCATAGTTAGGCTACGGTTATCACGCTCATAATCCTAGCACCATAACAGGATCCACATTGGTCACAGTCCATAATACGCACACATCACAATGCAAACATCAAAAATTGTATGAAAGGGTATCATTTAAACACATTAAAAATACAGATTGCATGCTCTTTTTATTTTGATTGCACCAAGGTCTATGGTTTCTCTCTTGATTACACAAACGACATAAAAATATAAATTAAACACTTAAACATGCCGGTTCTAACTAGATAGCGCATCCGAGGGAAAAAAAACATGATAACAAAAACCCTTGGATTTTGGTATACCCTCGCCCCAATTAGAAATTATGCAATATCCCCAATGCACGAAAATAAATAGAGAACTAAGATAGAGACATACTTGTGGTACACAAGATGCCAGTCATGGGCTGATCAATTGGGGTCACAGATGCAACCTCTTCATGCTCTCCAGTAGCCTTAGTAGTGGTCATGTCACTCTCACTCAGGTTGGCATCGGTGGTTGTTGGTGCACTCAAAGACGATGCCGTAGTGGCAATCTCTATGCCCTCTCCACTCTTAACATTAATAGTAGCATCAATCATATCAACAACATCAACAACAGTAGAGACCTAACTCCGCTCAGACATCTATACCTCGAAGGTCCTCTCGCTCTCCCACTTTTTCCTTTTCTTCCCGTTCTTATCCTTCCTATTTATCTTCTTATAGGGATGTCTATAATCCCCCATATCATCAACTGCCTCATATACCTCCTTACCCTTTCCCCCATCTACCAGGGCCTGGGTATAGAAGTTCCGTACCACCACATCAACATCAAAATCAACATCAACACCAAAATGCTCCAAAACGGGCAATGGTGGAGGCTGAATAATAGAAAACTATCGCTCAATAAGCTCTTTCACTGCATTATTGAACTTGGCATACTTAGCTATGACCGTGCTCAAATTAGGAGCCTAGATGATTTCAAACTTAGCCATCATCCAACTCTTAAAACTCTCAAAATAGGTCTACATACCCCATACTACAGCCTTAATGTTATCCTCCATGTATGGATTCACCCCTACCTCTAATTTCTTAACCCTCACATCAAGAACAACCTAACAACCTAATTTTTCATTATCTTTTCTATGAAGGCTGTAGGTACCAAAGAGTAGCCTCTAGGCACAAACTGAAGTGCATTCGAAAGTGTTGTGGGCTGTAGTGTAGAAGATGTGGTAGCACCAGCTTTGGAAGCCAAAATATCTACAGTAGATGAAGCCTTCTCTGTTGCATGTAAGGGCAAATCTACCAAAGAACCTCAAACTCGAGCCATCAGGTTCAAATTGTCCTTGATAAATGTTATGTCCGTGGTTTAGGTCGACTGGGTAAATCTGTCAATTGCTGGAATAGAAAAAAGCTGCAACTTTCAACATAACAATGTCACTAGGCTCAGGAAGAGAAGAGTAGTGTGAAAAATCAATACCCTCTCCCGAATCTCTTTCACAATAATCCACATAATATTTAGCTCCACTTTTGCCTTAAAGGTTTCTACTATCCTTGCTTTGTTAGCACTAACTATGCTATCATTTCTGGTTGGTGCGACGTGGTGCCCAATAATGGACCACTAAGCCTTGGTGGTGAAGCTTAGTGTGTGTTTATTGATAGTATCCCTATTTACCCATTCTATTCTATCCTTTACTTCAGTAATATGGCCAGCCAACCAGTTGTAGTGCATTAATTTATCATCAGTACTCAGTTACTTGACCTTTTTCAACTCCGTCATCCGATAATCATATTTTGGAGTCTCTTCTGCCGGCTTAAAGGAATCACCAAATAAGGCTTTAGAAATATCCTTCTCTGAGATATCAATATTTACACCCCTCACTATCACTATATCTAATCTGGTTTGCTTACTCACCCTTCATTATCACCATATCTAATCTGGGTTGCTTGCTCATATCTTTCTCCTTCTAGAAAGAATTCATGTTTTCAATCATTATTGCATAGTTGGTGTAAAACTCTCTCACCAACTCATCCCATTGTTGCCCATAGATTTGGTCATCCACCCCAACATATACTTTTCGAACACCCATTTAGTTTTGGAACTCTTTGTAGTGCCCTGGGTAGCATACGGGGTTTTTCTTGAATACTTCATCCCCTTTGTATTTTAGGGGAACCCTATTAGTATTGTAGTCCCGATACCTTAGGACACTCCATCGACTCAGGTCGACCCCCCGTTGAAGAAGTATATGGTAGCATCTCCCTCAAAAGATTTTGGGATAGTACTACCGAAATCATCTACAGACTCTTCATTGTAAGATGATCTTTTTTCAGCTGTAGGCTCACTCTTATTTGGATTTGCAGCTTGCCCTCCCTAATTACACTGGGAATGCTCAATGGGAGTGGTCGCAGGCACCAATACTGTGGAAGGTACGGGGCCTTAGCATATCTCGACCTAGTAGTTTGAAGCTGGTATTATTCATCGTCACTACTTGCGGAGTATTCAACCTCCAAACTACTAGATTCTTTTAACTCAATCTCTGGGGCCGAAGGGATGTCTTTTGGTGCCCACTTCTTGGCTATGTCTTTGTGTAGTGCCTCGTCTAACTTCTTCTTATTCAACTTGGGTGCCATAGTTTCTGTAAGAATGATGGTTAATCTCAGAATAAAATAAAAATAGGTACTCAGTATTTAGTGTAGACGACACATGTCAAGATCGTGGTAGGAAAGCAAAATCATTCTTTCGATAGTATGAAGTCCCTCTTAAAATATCCTGAGGGTTGTTATATTAGATGACTGCTTCTAATGATCATACCATGATATGATGATTATTGAACATGGTCGTCTGATAAAATCCTACGACCTTGTAGTCAGGCACCCACAAAGATCCAACCAATGATCATACATAGATACAATGATCATTGGTTGTGTCATGGAGTTTGCACTCACTTAAAACCAATTAAAAACCCAAGAATTTACCCTATTTGAAACATTAAAGGGTACTCAGACTCCCCTCTTCTACACCCATTCACACATCAATTTCACAATACATATATTTCAATTAGTCTTAGGTACTCAACTACCTCAGAATTTATTTTCGAATGAACGTAGCACTTTTCAAAGTATGTATGACTTCTATCCTCTTTAAACTAACACACAATCAACAAGTTTAGTGTATTATAAGAGAACTTACTTCAAAGTGTGTGCAAATCCTTTTTAGTATGGATGATTTCAAGAACTGAGGGAGTACACAATTTGGGAGCAATCGAATCTTCAAAAATCAATGTTAAAATTGGGTTTCTGCTCTTTTCTGGTTTGCTTGATTGTGATTTTTATGTTCACTTGAAATTGGAATGAAAATTAGGGTGTATCGGGCTCAAGGGTCAAAAAAATAAGGAAATTAAAATGAGTTGGGTCAGGTCGGATGGGGTAATTTTAAAAATTTAGGACCCAACAGACAACTCGTACCTACAATCGTGGGAACATACAATGGTCGTTGTATATTCTCATTCCAAGAGGGTGAAGAAAACTTACCTGGGAACTAACAAAACATAAGGACGATCGTAGTATGTAGCAACGATCATTCCTTAAACTCGTGGTTCCAAAACTTGGAAGTAGATTTGCAGGAGTTCAGGTAGATGATGGATTCCATGATCATGCTATCTTGGTATAATCATTGGTGCTCAATCTTAGGACCAACTCTTGAAAATTAGTTCTCTGGACTTCATGTAGACGAGAGAACCCACGATCCAACGATTGTCTAATGCTTTTGTGGGTTCTATTTTTGTTCTAATTCCAATGTTATTTTTACATAATCCCTGCATACTAAGGAAACGTTACCCTATAAATGAAATAAGTACAAAAATTTATAGGTTGCCTCCCATGTAGCACTTGATTTAACATCGAGGCACGATGTGGTTAGTTTGGCTGTTCAGACTTCACCAAATTAACCCATGGGTTGTCTCCAATGAAGCACTTGATTTAAAGTCGCGTCATGACTCGGGTGTGCCTAATTAATCAGTCACTATCAAGGTCTACCTCACATACCACCTTGACCTCTTCAACATCACCAAGATAGTGCTTCACCCTTTGGCCATTTACTTTAAACTTCTGGCCCTCACTATTTTCAAGCCCGATTGCACCATAGGAAAACACTGTACCACTCTATATGGTCTTCTCCATTTTGACTTCAACTTACCAGGAAACAAGCGAATCTTGGACTCAAACAGTAAAACCTTATCACCAGTGGTGAACTCTCTCTTTTCTATCTTCTGATCATGGTATGCTTTCATCTTTTATTTGTACAAGGCTGAACTTTCATAAGTTCTAAGATGAAATTCATCCATCTAATTCAATTGCACAAGTTCTTTAGTATGGCAAAGATTCGATTGCCATACATCACTTACCAAATAATTGGCAAAGTCTGCAAACCATGGAATCAAGTCTTGCGATCCGGCCAATACATGCTTGTCTGGAAAAGTATCATCAATCTCAAGCTCATCTTTAAGTTTCATTATTTCCTCCTTCAATATGTGATAAGTGGTCAGCCACTTGATTTTCAATCCTCTTTTGATCTTTACCTCAAAGTTAAATTCATGTAGCAGAAGTACCCAACGAATCAACTTTGGCTTTGCATCCTTCTTTGCCATATGGTACCTAAGAGTTGTGTGGTCAGTATGCATAATGTATTTTGTGCCAAGCAAATAAAATTGAAATTTCTCAACTGTGAAAACCACAGCAAGCAACTCTTGTTTAGTCATATTATAATTTTTCTGAGCAGGATTAAGTGTTTTGCTAGAATAATAGATTGGATGTAAAATCTTCTCTCGCCTTAGGCCTAGGCCTGCTCCTAGCACTACACCAATATCATCACACATAACCTCAAATGGCATGGACCAATCAGATGACACAATAATAGGATCTAAAATCAACTTCTCTTTCAGAAACTCAAATGCCTTCAGATATGCATCTTCAAATACAAACTTCACCTCCTTCTCGAACAACTTACACAAGGGTGTGCAATTTTAGAGAAATACTTAATGAATCTACGATAAAATTTTGGCATTCCCTAAAAAGCTCTGAATACCTTTCCCAGCAATTAGAGGAGGCAATTTTTCAATCACCTCAATCTTTGTCTTGTCAACCTCAATCCCCTTCTTTGAAATCTTTTGACCAAGCACTATTCATTCTTTAACTATAAAGTGACACTTCTCCCAATTTAGCACCAAGTTAAAATTCTCATATCTCCTCAAGACACTAGCAATATTGGCCAAACAATCTTCAAATGAGTCACCAACAACTGAGAAATCATCTATAAATTCCTCAATAGTGTCCTCCATAATGTGAGAAAAGATGGGCATCATACAACGCTAAAAGGTCATCAGCTCATTACATAAACTGAAAGGCATTCCCTTGAACATGAACGTCCCATATGGACAAGTGGAAGAGGTCTTGTCTTGGTCCTCGAGAGCAATCAAAATCTGATTGTAACCCAAGTATCCATCAAGAAAATAATACCATCCTCTACCAGCAAGACAGTCTAACATCTGATCCATGAAAGGCATCGAAAAGTGATCCTTTTCAGTCTATACGTTCGGCTTCCTATAATCCATGAATACTCTCCAAATAGTGACCTTCCTCATAAGAATAGACTCATTCTTCTCATTTGGAACCACAGTGATTCCACTCTTTTTTGTCACACATTGAACCAGGCTCACCCATTTGCTGTCAGCAATAGGGTAAACTGCACTTGCATCCAATCACTTGATAATTTCCTTCATAACTACCTCTTGCATAAGCGGATTTAGTCTTTGTTGATGCTCAATACTAGGAACACAATCTGGCTCAAATTGGATTTTATGTGTGCAAATTCCAGGTGGAATTCTAATGATCTCAGCAATGGTTTGAAATTTTGCAACACAGACACTAGAGCCTTAACTTGCCAATCTACCAAATCAGCTATAATAATAATTGGTAAAGTATTGTTGGCTCCCAAAAATGCATAAAGAAGATGGGATGTAAGAGTTTTGAGCTCTAAAACTGGAGGCTTATCAATAGAAGGCTTAGCCGGCGGGGTCACTCTATTCTTCAAATCAAGATCTAGCTTATTTGGTATAAAAGTGTATGAACCCTTACCAGAAAATGCGTTCACCATCTTATCATATCCATTAATGTCATCACCCTCAAATTCATAATAACAACTACAAGTGCTTCAATTCCAAGCCTCTCCTTAATAGAAACTACCAATGCATCCTCATCGACTATCTCAATCACAAAAATCACACACATATCCTTTGGCTGCTTCATGGATTGGCATACATTAAAGTTCACTTCCTTATGATTTATCCAAAACCTTATTTGCCCAGTCTCTATGTCAACCAATGCTCTGCCAGTCATAAGGAATGGTCTCCCTAAGATAATGGGAACCTCAAAGTCAACCTCACAGTCAAGGATGAAAAAATCAGCTAGAAAGATGAAAGATGCAACCTTTACCAAAACATCACATAATATTTCTACGGGCTTCTCTACGGTGTGGTCCTCTATAAAGAGTCTCATTGAAGTCGGTTTGGGTGACCCCAACCCCAACTATCTATAAAATGCTAGTGGCATCAAGTTAATGATAACACCCAAGTCACATAAAGCTTTAGCAAAATTTAAAGGCCTAATGGTACATAAAATCGTGAAAGCTCAAGGATCTACTTTTTTCTCAACTAGAGACCAGAAAGCGATTGCGCTATAATGGCCTTAGACTTTCTCTCTACATCTTTCTTTTATTGTTGTCATTGATCTCATATGGGCATCGACTTTCTCTCGACATCTTCCTTTTACTGTTGTCATTAATCTCATATCTAGTTTTAAGGGGTCTACGTTCACTATTAAGCCTACTCCCGTCCATTCCTTTCAAACGTGATCATTCGTTTACATTATCACGGGCTCAAAGATCACAATCCTCTTCTTCGTCACCAAATCCTTCATAAAGTTTGCATAACCCAACATTTGTTCGAGAGCCTCAACTAGAGGGATTTTCACCGATAATACTTTCAACATGGAGATAAACTTGAGATACTTTCCCTCTTTATCCTTCTTCTTCATTCTTTTTGGTAAAGGAGACAGAGGTCATGGAATGGGAGTCAATACTTGTGGGACCTCCTTTTCACTACCCTTTTTTGCCTTAGCCTCTTTTTTAGCAACTAGATATTTTTCATATGCATTCTCATCAACAACTAGATTTTTAGATTTAGCCACTTTCTCATCATGGACAATCACCGGCTCGACCACATTTTTAGCAAACGTAGACATAGGTGGGTCAGCGGTAATCTTGCTACTCCTCATAGTAATAGCCAAGCAATGACCATCATTCTTAGGATTTTGGACTGTGTTGCTTAGAAGTGTACCTTGTTGACACTGATTTAATGTGGCTGAAATCTGAGCAAACTACTGCTTAAGCTGCTTAATGGCGGTAGCATGTGATTCTACCTTTTGACTCATCCCCGAAATATCTGCTCTAAACTCCTAAAGGTAGTATTCAGTCTTCTCTACCCCTTTTACCACTTTTGCAAGAATGTATTCCATCCTCGAATTACTCGAATCAGCATCGCGGCTCCCCAGTGGGACATATAGGCCACTTCTATTCTTCTAGTTATCCTTTCTCTTCCCATAGCCATCTCTTCCTCTACTCCTATCTCTACATCCAGACCTGTGATAGTTTTATGTTTGTAGTAGTTCTGACCTTGATTCCCTTACCCAGGGTTCTAATTATCTTGATTAGACCCTTGGTCATTTTCTCAGAAACTCGACACCTGATTGTTTAGATACTTAGCCTCCTCTTCAGAATCAGAGTCATCATGCCTAGGTGTCTTACCTTATGAACTAACTGCATTCACCTTTTCTACCTTTCTCGATCCTCATGAGAGAGGTACTAGGACTGTATTTCCTATAACTTTATAACTCCATAGGTTCGTTGTACTAGTGATCTCTCGTGGTGCTCGTCATACATAATTGATAGGTTATGCTCATCTAAATGACTTTACGCCCCTATTAGATGACTATCCCTAATCATGAATTAATGTCTCATGAGTTTTGCATTACTAAACCTTATCATTAATCCCATATTAACTATCTCATTTATTAACTTTAGTTAACTAAATAGAGGTTGATAGAGCCAAGTCTCATTGTTAATTCCCTTTTTCCATCCATTACACCTTGTTTGTTGCGAGTAAGGATAAGGCGAGTCCTAACATTGGCCACCGTTAGAAAGCAATCCAACCAAAGAGAATCATAATATATGCATAAACACCCTTTGAGAATCATATCATACTTTGAACACTACTTTGTTAATCCGTCATGGTTTCCATAACCCTAGTTGTGGTGTTTAGCTATTCATAATTGCAAGCACACAACAATAATTCTAAGAAGAAATCATAACTATGAACTTACAAAGAAGATGCTGAAAACCACAAATTTCACTTTGAACGAAAACCCTAAAAATCAATGTTAATACTACAAAGAACAACAATATGCCTCAAAAGTATCAATAGAATGTAAACTAAAACAAAAAACCTAATAGGAGTATTTATAGACATAAAGAAAACCTATCCTAAACATAATTGGATTTGCTGAGTCGATGCCTCGAACAAAAGAAGGTATGATCATGGGTATATACCACAATCATCCTTATTACTCATAGGATAATACTTGACTTTTGCATACTGGTAGGTGTTTGCTGGGACGATGCTCAGGATGAGCTCGTCCTTTTCTCCTACGATCATGACATCCATTTGTGAGTTCCATCTCTGATTTTCACTTGGGTAGAATAATCCTTCTATGGTCTTCAGTACGATCTTGTGGTATCATGGTATGGTCGTGGGATCTCTTGTCTGTTCTCCTTCATATTTCACCTTCTTAAGTTCTTTTCAAGATAATAAGTTGCAACTGTGTTGGATCCAATGACCGTTGTTAAGCTCGTCTGATGCCTTTATGTCTAAAATCCTAAACTTCAATTCCCTGAACCTGTTTCACCTGTAAATACCATAAAAACACATCATACCCATAAATACATGCCTTTAAACTAGCAATTTCCTTTGTTTTAATCATTGAAAGTGTTGTAAGATCACGGTACATCAGTACCTCTCAGACTAGACCTCCCTACTTGAATGGGTAGCATTTTTCTCATTGGAAGATTATGATAGAAACTTAAATCAAGCCCTGCGACATGAAAGCATGGAAGGTGATCAAACTGGGTTATATGCCAATTCCTCCAAACAAGAAAAATGACAAAGGTGAATCTTCAACTAAAAAAGTTCCATCATTGGAAAACTACACTGATGAATAGATGGAGATAATTTAGATTGATTCTAAAGTCAAAAATATTCTATACAACGTAATCAGTGGAGAAGAATATGAGAAGATATCCAGTTGTGAAACTGCCAAAGAATTGTAGGATAAGCTAGAAGTAACTTATGAAGGAAGAGATAAAGTTAAGCAAACTATCTTGAGTCTGCTTGTTTATGAATATGAGTTATTCCATATGAAGAAAGGATAATCCATTGAAAGCATGCTTGCTCTCTTCAGTAAAATTCTTAGTGAACTCAAAGCAGCAGGAAAAAGCTATCATGTATCTGATCAAATTACCAAAATCCTGAGGATTCTCCCCCAGCATTGGCACACTAAAGTGATTGGTATTAGAAGTATAAACATCAACAAAATGACCTATGATGAACTAAGAGGATATTTGATTGCATTCAAAAGGGCTCATCTCAACAAGCTTGGTCAAGATGATCATAAAAATAAAGTAATCACTTTCAAAGCAATTGAGGAAACTCAGGACAACAAAAGTGAGTTTAGAGAGCAATAAGTAGCACTTATCACCAGATCGATTATGGATACACTTAGAATGATTAGATTCAATAGAAAGAGGTAAGCAAAATTTCACTAAAGGTAAATATATCACTGACAGGAATGAAGGAAAATGCTATGGATGAAGAAAGTATGGACACATTGCTAGTGATTGTCCTGAAATAAAAAGAAGGCGACCTAAGGGAAAACAAAAGAATAAAGCATTCAGTAGTTGGAGGGATGAAACCAATTCTCACAATGAGCAAGATGACACGAAAAATATCTACTTCATGGCTATTGAGGAACCAAGTGAGGTAAGCTCGGCCAAAATTTATAATAATTGTGAACATTTGAAAAATCTTTTAGATCCTGTTGTAACTGATATAAATCAGATCATTAATGATTTGAGAAATACTCAAAAAGAAAATAAGAATTTGGAAATCAAGCTAGAAGTAGCTGATGTTGAAAGAGATCCTCTCTAAGAAAAAATCTTTGAACTTAAGGCTCACATGAGTGAGTCCACAATGGCTTCTAGTCAAAAAATTCATGAAATCTAATCATCCAACTTTCTCAAACAACTCAACTGGTAAGAAACCTATCAGTGATCACCCTTATTCTAGTAGAAATCGTGACACTACAAATAATTCATTTCAAATGACATCTTCTAAGAAGTCTGTCTAGGTGAATTCTTGCAGTAACAAATCTCCTGTTAAAAGAACTTAAGAAGTCAATGATCAAAAATATTCTTTTTAGTCTTGTCATTATTGTAGTAAAAGTGGTCACAAGATTTTTAAATGCAAACTATGATTTTCTCACCCTCAAAACTTGGTATGGATGCCTAAAAATGGAGCAACTAATTCTAACAATGAAGAACCCATTAATCCTTGGGTACCTAAATGGAAGTAATTATACTTTTTTGCAGGGACACAACAAGAAATGCTCAAAAGGTAAATGATATCTTGATAGTGGATGTTCCAATCATATGATAGGAAATAAATACCTATTTAAATCTGTTCCAGACTATGATGGAGGTTATTCATTTTGGGGACAACTCAAAAGGAATATTTATCGGTATAGGAATAATTACTTTTAATTAATCTTGTAATATTACTAATGTTTATTTTGTGAAGGGTTTGAAATTTAATCTTCTTAGAATCAGTCAACTCTGCGACTCAAACTTGGAAGTTCGATTAAAAAAGAGTGGCTACACTATAGAAGATGACTCTGGAAATTTGTTACATAGAAGCAGAGATAAAAATGTGTATATTCTAGATTCTGTAAAGAATTTGGATGAGCACATATGTCTAGCATAAATATCTAAAAATCCATAGATTTGGCACAAAAAGCTTGGAGATGCCAGCATGCATCTCAGAGAGAAGCTTGCCAAACATGAACTACTACATGGACTACCAAAGTTGGATTATACCAAAGATCACATATGTGGTTTCTGTCAAATGGGTTAGCAGACTCGAAGTTCTTTTAAAACAAAATAATGTGTATCCACCTCAAAATCTCTACAGTTTCTACACATGTCCTATTTGGTCCCACTAGAACATCAAGCATAGGTGGTAAAAGGTATAATTTTGTAATCATTGATGATTATTCACGTTTTACTTGGGTTATGTTTTTGGAAAATAAATATGCTACTTTAATGAATTTTGAGCTTTTCTATGAAGGAGTTCAAAGAGGAAGGGGTTACTATATTTCCACAATCAGAAGCGATCATGGAGGAGAATTTGAAAACAAAGCTTTCAAGAAATTCTATGACGAAAAAGGGTAATCTCATAATATATCTACTCCTAGATCTCCCTAAAAAATAGTGTCGTGGAACAAAACAATAGGACACTCCAGGATATGGAAAGAACCATTTTTGTGGAATATTTCTTGCCCCATCACTTTTGGGCGGAAGCAGTAAGTACAACCTGCCATGTATTGAATAGATGCCTAATAAGACCTATCCTCAAGAAAACTCCCTATGAGCTCTGGAATGGTAAGAAATCAAATATCAAATACTTTCATCCTTTTGGGTGTAAGTGTTGTGTGCACAATAATGGTAAGGACAACATTGGTGAGTTTGATCCAAAAAAGTGACGAAGGTATTTTTCTTGGTTATTCAAATTCTAGCAAATCATATAGAGTTTATAATAAAAGAACCCTTTGTATTGAAGAGTCTATTCATTTTGTTTTTAAGGATGGTAATCGTTTGGTTGAGAAAGGTACAGGTTCAAATGACGATGAATATTAAAATTGTTGAGCAATTAAAGCTATCTCAAGATAAGAATCGTCATCTAATGAGTCAACTGAAAAATCCAGAGAGTCTACTACTCAAGAAGAAGTTATTTCAAATGAATGGAGAAGTGAACTTGATTATCCAAGGAATTTTATTAATGGAGATCCAAAATATGGAATGAAAACATGAGCATCAAGTAAGAAGTAAGGTAACATTGCTCTCATATCTCAACATGAACCAAAGAAAGTGGAAGAAGCTCTAAAATATGATAGTTGGGTTAAAATAATGCAAGAAGAATTGGATTGATTTGAGAAAAACTAGGTATGGACCTTAGTACCAAGACCAAAAAAGACTTCTGTTATTGGAACTAAGTGGGTATTAAAATATAAAATAAATGAAGCTGGAATAGTGGTGAGAAACAAAGACCGTCTAGTAGCTCAAGGCTACTCTCAACAAGAAGGAGTCAATTATGATGAAACCTTCACTCCTGTAGCATAGTTAGAATCTATTTGTATCCTACTTTTTTATGCTTTTTTTAAAGGTTTAAATTATTTCAAATGGATGTTAAAAGTGATTTTTAAAATGGTTATATTGAGGAAGAAGTGTTTGTAAAACAACCTGCTGGGTTTGAAAACTCAGAATTTCCTTTTCATGTTTTCAAACATTCAAAAGCTCTTTATGGACTCAAACAAGATCCAAGAGTCTGGTATGATCGATTGAGCACTTTTCTAATAAGTCATGATTTTTTAAGAGGAAAAATTGATACTACTCTTTTCATTAAAAAGACAAATTCAAAAAGTCTGATTATTCAAATTTATGTTGATGAAATTATATTTGGCAGTACTAACTCTCTTTAATGCAAGGAATTCTCTACATTTATGCAAGGAGAATTTGAAATTAGTATGATGGGGGAGCTAACTTTCTTTCTAGGATTGTAAATTATGCAATCAAATGAAGAAATCTTCATTTTGTCAGAACAAATATACTAAGGAACTTATTCAAAAGTTTGGAATGAGTGAGACCAAAGCTTTGGGTACACCCATGAGTTCTACTTGCTCTCTTGATACCGACGAGTCAAGTAAAAAGGTTGATGAAATGAAATATTATGGAATGATTGGATCGTTACTTTATCTTACTGCCAGTTGACCAACTATTATATTTAGTATGTGTAAATGTGCTCGATTCCAATCTGATCCCAGGGAATCTCATCTTACTGTTGTAAAATGAATTATTAGATATCTTATAGGTACTACCGATTTTGGATTATCATATAAAAAATAAAATATTTTATACTTAAAGGTTTTTGTGATGCAGAGTATGCAGGTGATAAAAATTACAGGAAACGCATAAGCGGCACCTGTCAACTACTAGGAAAATCATTAATATCATGGAACAGTAAAAAATAGGGTTGTGTATCTCTTTAAACCACAGAAGTTGAATACATTACAATTGGACGACGCTATGCTCAAATTCTCTGGATGGTTCATCAATTGAGTGACTATGATCTATTTTTTAAGTCTGTTAAGTAATAATTCGAGTGCTATATGTTTAATCAAAAATTTTGTGTGTCAATCTAGGGCTAAGCATATTGATACTAAGCATCATTTTATTTGTGATCATGTGCAAAATAGTGACATTGAATTAGCTTTTGTGAGTACTCTTTTTCAATTTGCTGATTTCTTTACAAAATCTTTTCTTGAGGAAAGATTTTGTTTCCTTTGAAAAGCTCTTGGTATAGTTCAAAATCCATTTAATCTTTGTGAATTGTGCAACATATTTTTTTAAGATTTCTTTTCATAATTACTGTATGAGTGCATTAATTTTTTTTACACTGTTCCTTGTCTTTCCTTTCAACCTTTTCTCTTTTTTTAGGATCATTATTACACCTCTTTGTCTTTCATTCGTTTATCTTCGCTCAATCATTTCAACTTCTGACCCTTTGATTTCTTTCTCCACCATTTTTTATTTCTCTTCTTCTCTCATCTTTTTCAACTAACTTTCTCACATCTTCTCTCCATAGCTAAAACTTAAAAATCCTCCCCTCGTCCTGTAAGGAAAATTTCTAGGAATAAAGGTAAAGGAAAAGCATCCTCGCCAGTTCATCTCAACTTTAATGCTTCTGCTCACTCCATGTCTTCACATTCCTCTTCTCCAAAGTACTCTTTCAAACGCCCTCTGGATGATGAAGACATCTCTCACTCCAAAAAGAAATGCTGGTTTGATTTTGAAATCTCTCTTGATAGGAAAGTAGATTTATGGGGTCTATCTCATGAAAATTTATTTCACTCTCTCAAATACAAAACCTTAGTCCATGGTAGGGTAGTTTATCTTGACCTTTTGTCTTCTCTCCACTAAGATGTTAAAAATTTGTTCAAATTTCAAGGATGGGCAAATTTCTTTCACATCCTCTTAAATTATTTATGAACCCCTTGTCCGCATATTCTATGCAATTCTCCGTTCTTCTAAGACAAAAATGAACTTGAAACTCTTATCATGGGAAAGTGAAACTTCATTGTTTGTGCAATTTTTTATCACATCTTTCGTATCCAGAGTTCGGGAATTTCTATTCCCACAAAGAATGTGTTGTCTTTTGATCTTGAAGTTACTTATGATCAGGCTAAGGGGGTTATAGCCTTGGGTGACCCAAATACTTTGACCTCTTAATTGGGTCCCAAAGACCTCTTTTTTGAGACAAGGGTGGTTGCCCACTTTGTTGCTACTACTCTAATTCCTCGTGCGGGTTCTCCTTCAACTCTGTCTCTTCATGATACTCTTCTCACTTATCACATTGTGTCTAAGCGTCAGTTAAAGCTCTCCTCACTTATACTCAATAACCTAATTGAAGTTGCCTATGATCCCCTTAGTCTACCTCATAATATGGTTATCTCTTGAATTTTGGAAGCCAGTAATATCAATTTGATGGAGGTCCCCTCTATCACTATTCATCAAAGTTACAACTCAAGAGCTTTTGGAAGTATAGGATATACTCATGTTGGTGACTCTTGGGTTATTAAAGCCTCCTACCCCTGCCATTCCAAATTCTATTCCATCTTCTTCCTGCCCTACTAATACCTCATCAGCTGGTTCGAATGATGTTCTTGCAACGCTCTCTAAAATCAATGACAAGCTTGACACTTTCAAGGATTTTCTTATCTCCAATCAATTTCATATTAATTGTATTCGTGAAGTTACCAAAGAAGCAGGTAGTAGATGTTTCTAAACTTCACCTCAGGCTGGATAAGGTCATTCAAGAACCCATTAAAGTTGCTGCCAAAATTCAGACTAATGGTGATCGCATTAGTGAAATCCTGAATGCCAAGTTCAATACCCACAAGGAGGCCATTGCAACACTATCTGCTATATATTTAACATTTGTAATCCCCAGCCTTGATTCCTATTTGCACTATCTGAACAATGTTTTGTGTTTTTGTTTTTGGGTCTGTAACTAACTATTAGACTATGCTAGCACTAGTTTTATCTTGAATGGTTGCATGCTTATTTTTGATAAACTCTTGTTCTCTTATTTTCCTTTTTGATTGATGTCAAAGGGGGAGGAATAGATGGTTTCTTTTTAACAGAAAATGAGTCAACTAGTTAGGGAGACCAAAGCAAATTACAAGTGATGAGTCAACTAGTCAGAGTGAGCAAATCAAGGTGATTCATAATTAACGGGAAAGTTGACTACATTCCCTCTTTTGTTGTCATCATCAAAAATGGGGTGAACGTTAGTGTTTTGACTAAAGTGTTAGCTTTAATGATTGACAACTGTGTTTGCAGGAAAATAAGGAACACACAAAATGAAGAAAGATGGCAACACAAAATAAAGAACATAGACAAGAAAAAGATCGTGAGGAGATATCATCCTAAGGAAAATAAAGAAGAAGAACGATATGGGCGCAAAAGGAGGAAACTAAATAAAAGTCCTTAAGAAAATCTATCCTCAAGTCAAAGAGAAATCATTATCAAATGGATATGTAGAAGGAAGAAGATTACTTACCATATTGGCAAATTCAAAATTACCTAAGTATGGAAGGAAGTAATAACCAAAGGAAAAGGTTTGATGAAACAGAGTCATTAATGTTTCACCCTTATTCTTGGAAAAGAATATTTCATTCCATTTTTCTAAGGATCAAATCTCCCGGGTTCCATCACCTTCAATGGTCATATCTTACTCTATTTAAAGGACCTTGAAGGAAGACAAACACACGTTGCTAGTCTTTATCATCTACCATTCTTTTCTCTACTTTTAACAAGCATTGTATTCTGTGAGATTTACTATATAACAAAGAAAGAGTGGAGAGAAAAAGATTGTTGGTGAGGCTATAGTGTCAAAAGAATAGAGAGAAAAAATAATATTGAGAGTATACTTAGCTATTGTTTTTCTTAGTAATCTTTGTACTAAACCAACCTTTGAGAAAGACTAGTAGGACACCCTTGCAACCCAAGGGGACTGGAGTAAGATCCATTAAGGGTCCCAACCAGTATAATATATCTTGTGCCAGGTTTACTTCATACTCTTTATATTCTTCAATTTATTTACTACTTTAAAAAGTCGGCATACGAATCTAGATAGTCGACTAAGAGATAAAAATAAAAAAGAGCAATTCACTCCCCTCTTACACTTTTAAAATCTAGCTGGAGGTCTCATCATCTCTGGGGCTCGACATGTCAGAGAACTCCTAATCCATTTCACTAAGGAAAGAAAACTCCTCCGCATATTTATTCTTCAACTTTGGGAGCTTCCCATTGGGGACTGTACACTTGAACATAACCTTAACTATATTCCACATCCTAGCTAGCATGCGAACCCAAGAGAGTCTCATCTACTTCTCCTTATCTAGCTACCATCAGAGCTCTGCATAGGCCCAAACTAAGTCTGGTGGAGACAAACCTGAGAGAGGCAAGTGGGACTGCTCCAAGTAGCTCTGCACCATAGCAAAGTCCACCTCCAAGCACCCAATGGATGCAGGGGTCTGTGTTAGAGCGGTGTTAGTCTCCTTGCCCTCTTCGGCCCTAATTTTCTCACTTTCTGCCCCTATTATCATTTTTTTCTTGCTCCCTCTCGGTGAACCCTTCACCTTGAGTTAGTTGAAGGTCACGTCGCACTCTTATAAGTAGTTACCATCCTCCTTTAACACATCAACCCTCTTTTACATCTTGGTGATCAATAAGGGCAAGAAGAAATCCTTTGAAGGCCCTTTCCTCGTGTAGAAATGTTTCCACTTGTCAATAATATGCATCGCCAAATTTATCACTATCCCCGAGAGAGAAAAAACCACCACCATAGCCGGTTGGGAGGTCACATTTATAATATTTCCTAAAGGATGGATCCTTCAGGACACCATGTTCAGCCACCTCCATGTCCACTATGAAAGGGGTTCTTTTGGTTCCCCTAACAGTTGTCCATTATACCGTATTCTCATGATCCTCTGGAACCAAGGTTCTTCCCACCCATTTTAAGTCAGCCTCATTAACCTTTACCTCAAAAGCCATATTAGAGGGGTTTGGCACCCCTAAGGTATCATTGATGGTAGCAGCATCCGCTGGAACCTTCCTTCTTCAGATGCAGATGGTAGGATGAGGTGAGGACTAGTTCACCATCAGAAGTATGACATAGAACTCCCTAACTACCTCCAAATTGATGAGGGATCAGCCTCCATCAATATCTCCCCTTCAAAATCCCTCAAGTGGTTGTAGAAGTCAGGCTCCTCTTCAGCTAAGTCCTTCATCACAAATCCCCTCTCATGGATGAAGTCTCTAGTACTCGACCCCTCCTCAAAGTGGTGATGACAAGCATTGTTTGGGAATCATTGGTATGTGGGTTGGTTAGCCATGGTAGTAGTCCTGCAAAAATCACATCATAGAAATTATAGCCCAATTTGGGATGCTATAGAAAGGAAAGGAAAATAAAAATGATGTTGAAAAAATCCTTAAGAGACTACTACCCGACGTCGCTGCATCGACCTTTTTGTCACTGCAGCGATAGAAGCCTTGTTGCAGCAGCATCGCTGCATCGACAAATAAATCCATCGCTGCAGCGATGCCTTCCTCCCCAACTATTTGATTTTATCCCATGTTAAAAAAATAAAAAAAAAGTATTTTCAAACTTCTCGTCAAATTTTTGAATTTTAAGCGTAGATCGTGCTTGGTAGAGTACTTACGAACTCTTTTACACAACAATTGGGGTGATTAATACCCAAAGTCAAGCCCAGTCGATACTAAATTGTTAAAGAAGATGACTTTTCATCCCAAACCCTTTTCAAGCCCAGAAACTACCATGAACGTCGTGAATCTTATGTGTACAATGCTATAGGAGTATAGGATACGTAAGATAATCTAGCATGATTTATAAATTCATTCAAGGAAGTAACATATTTAAATTTCAATTTGCACCAAAAACTAATCCAAAAATCCACCTTTTCCCCAATATCTACAATTCTATGATGTTAAATGCGTAAATAAAATAGTAGAGATGAAGATGTATCTTAGTAGTGTCATCGGGAGGAAGATTACTTGATGGAATTGAGAGAGTTTTTGAGAAAATTTGAGAGCTGGGAAGTGGTGTAAATTAAACCCACTTCCCCATATTTGAAACTATCGAGCCTCGTTGCGGCGACAGTTCTATCGCTGCAGTGACAAATCTACCATTACAGTGATGTGCTCTATAAAGTTTTGTTCTCATCTCAAATTTTTATGCGTTGTAATATTTTGTGATGTTCCGAGTATTTAAATGACCTGTTACGTAAAAATTTTATTATGAATCATGTTCCTTGAGTTATAGTGATTGTACATTGTGTTAGAAGCTTCGAGACTTGTAATGCGTAGACTTGTCAAGTAATAGTCGTAATAAATTTTAGTTAACCGTGGTTCAGAAAAGTGTTATCAAGCAACCAATAGGGATAAAAGATAGCAATTTCTAACTATTATGTATGTTGGATTCCGAGAAGCATGTTAAAAACATCCCTTCCTCCTTCTGTAACCATTCGAAGATAAACAATGGGTAAATTGGTACCTAATGTAACGACCCAAACCATCGTTATGTTAAAGACCATTCCAGAAAAGTACTTCGATTAAGAAATCTTCATTCCAGACCTTGTAGGAATTAATTTCATGGTAAAAAGCCAACAAAATTTATAATATTGAGCCAAGCCCACTGACCCGTCATCGGTGCAGCGACACTTTTATCACCATAGCGATGGCAAGGAAGAGAGTTTCCCGAGTGTTAATAAAACCCTCATCTAGCTGAGGCCTCTTATTTTGTTTAATCCGCCAAAAACACCCCAAGTGAACCCTATACTTCGAACTATGAGGTTTATGAGGCCAAGCTCCAAGGGGGCGATTTCCAAAGCATTTCCAATGTGATTTCCCATATTGGTAAAAGACAAGGTGATCGAAGGGTGACTCTTCACTCTTCGTACTAGCAGAACTCATTTAGGAGATAGGTTATGGTTAAATTATAGTAGACTTCGGCTAAATGTATTTAATAATGAGGGTATGTTTGGAGATTTCATGTTTAGGCCTACGGGCACGAAGTTTGGATGGATAGGATAATAAACCGAACTTAGAATAATGAATTGATGATTTTGTTGTATGTTGCATTTTGAGTTATTGAACTATGTTGATCTCTTAGTTGCCAGAAAGTTATGATGCTCGTGTGAACTAGTAGTAGTTTAGTAAATGGGAGTGATTGTGAGTTTATTAGAGAGGGTTAGGTTAATGGTGAACTTATTGAGTACAAATCTATAGCTCGGTGTGTTCCAATGGATTTTATAAGGGAGTTGTACTATCCGATCGACAGTGGAGGGAGTAGTTGGAAGCTCTCAGGATAGTTATGGTGTGTTGAGATTATTAGGGAGAGGTTGTGTGTGAAACTATATTGGGGTTAGTCTCTCGTATTAGGATGGATATCAATGTAATAGTAAGGCGGAGGGTAAAGACAGAGTTATAGCATCCTTAAAATAGAGGTGTCGGTCGGGTTAAGTATAGAAGGTAATCAATAGGTATAGCCCTTAATGCTTAAGAATGTATGAGTAGTCCAAGAGTAGTGTAGACTTGTTTTGACACTGTGCTTACATTTAAGCTAAATATTGTGATTAGCCTTCGGGTACTACTTGAGATCATTGATTATCATCATGCATTGAGCATTGGATTGGGACTATATATATTGAAATGACGTTGGGATTGGATGTCACGTCGATACTATTATTGGATAGGGTGTCACACAAATATTGTTATATGGAATAGGTGTTGTTCCAACACTGTTATTATATCGGGTACCATGCAGGTACGGGTACATGGACTGAGCTCAACCCCTGCAGGTCATAGCTGAGCGTCCTTTATCACCTTAGTATGCGTGTACACCTTGCATGCATGCATTTATATCATTTTGTTAGCACATATATTGTTGTGATTATCGTGAATTAACTTTCTTGAGCGTTAGTGACGGACGTGAGTACGTGGATGTAAGGTATGTCCTAGTTTGGGTGTAGATCTTATTTTCTGTATCTATAATGTTATATGGAAGGTATTGGGTTATCTTGTCTAGTTCGTGTTGTATTCTTAAGAGCAAAAAAAGTTGTCTTTTTCAGTGGGTACTCAGACATGGAATAATGGATTCTAATCATATTGAGTGTAGGGTAGTAGGTGTTATTAGAGAGGGAGTAAGGCGAGAGTTGGGAACATTGCTAAAAGACTTTGGTCGGAGTCAAGTGTTGGTGAATTTACTTGTTGTCATGATTCCTCCCTAATTTCTATTGTTATTATTTGTTTCTAGCCATGGTCGACCGATGATACCTGCCAGTACGTGTGGTTGTACTGATACTACACTTACTATAGCTCCATTTGGGGATATAGCCATGTTGCAGGTCAGTTGGAAACTCTATAGGTACAGTGGTAATTATTCTTCAGCAGCTCATGCCATTCTATTCTTACATGAATGTTGTGTCTCAGATCATCCTTCCATTTGTTTAGTGCTCTTGTACCAGTTTAGATTAGGTTCTGGAGAAACTTTAAATTAAGTTTTGCAATGTATTTATGTAAAAATGTATTTTGAGTAAGAGATCTATTTATTTATGGAGTTATTTATACTTAAAACTGTTTAACATATCTTCCACATTTTAAATGACTAGTTGGATGGTAAGGGTCCTCTTATCTAGGGTAGAGTTGGGTAGGTACCCGCACGATCTACGAATTAGATTGTGACAGAACCATTACACTCCACCTCCATTCGTTAGGAATTTTTGTCGTCTTAAAAATGATATAAAACAACCCAGTTAACACTCCATATCTGTCCTTTCTGTGCTCTTCCAAAATTCCACTGGAATCTTATCGGGTGCAGTCTCTGTTTCCCTACTCATCCTACTATATAATGTTATTTTTTATTATAAATTTTAATATAATTTCGGGAAAATTATAAGTTATTCGAATCATCTTTTAATGTATTTGTTCTAAAATTTAACACTCTCTTTCTATGATTGTTTTCTTAATATTAATGCATTGAGTATGTACGTACATATTTATGTTTGTGCGAACATTCATGTGGTTTCACGTCTCTCTTAAATTTTCTTATTCTCCTCATTTATTTCATTATAGAACATCATTAATTTATATACTCAAGTAGTACTTTTCACTTTTGTTTTTTCATCTTGGAAATAATATTCATTTTTCTATTGATAAATTTGTTATATAGAGTTTAAGAAAAAAAATCATATATTTCAAATAAGTAAAACAAATAAATTGATAATGTAACGGTAAAATAGATACATTAAAAAATTAATTTACATATTAGGAAAAACATGTCTATTATTCAAAGTTGACAGGAGAATTTGATTTTCAAAGCAAATCTGGAAGATATATATGATTTTTGCCCTTATTCAAATTAAGAGAAGAATCTAACACTAGATTATAATCTTGGTAGGTCAATTATTTTTTTTCTCAATATATCTCTAAAAGCAATATTATTACCAAAATCTAGAATTTGTTTGATTTTGTTCTTAGTCTTATATGCATTTGTAACTTAAGAAAAACACATTTTTCATATCTATTATTTAAATTTTGATGTCTTTTCCGAATATAATTACTCTTCACTTCTTTGTTTCAATTCTTTTTTCAATGGGTAGCTCCTCTCATTCATCTAAATCTGTAAGTGATAATCTTTTTCCAAATGATGCAACAAATGCTCCTCAGTGCACCATATGCCTGGATGTTGTTTTTGATAACACTGAAAGGTCCATAACCAATCTTGGTTGTGGCCATTTCTTTCATACATGTACATATCATATAAGTTTAGATTTACTTACACATCTCTAATAGAAAAAAAAAAAAGATTTTATTCCATTCATGTGTACCATTTTTTAGATTTTCCATATGTTTATGTGTATATGTGTAGAGGCCTGAATTATTTTCTTGCTATCGCATCATAAGATCAAAAATAAATAAATAATAATAATTCAAATACTGAGATATCATGAAGTATGTAGGCACTTTTTTTTTTTGAGATTTTGGAGGGTAAGAAAAACTTTTTGATAAATATATATATAGGATGAACATTTATTTTTTATTTTTTTGACAAATTAACTCGAATGAAACAAGACTACTGGAGGTTAATCTAGAAATGAAGTCTCTATATTTAAAACTTATAATATAAGTTCAAAATTAGATTCATAAGGGACAGAAATTAAAAATTTGGTGAGGTAGGTTTCAAAAAAAATGTAATAAAACCCACTCTTAGGTTTAAGTGATGGTAGGGCGATTTTATGTTAAAGAGATTTTGAAAAAAAATAAAAAATATAGGAAGTCTTGAAAATAAGAAATTTTAAGAACTATTGTGTCACATTGAAAAACATTATATAAATTTATAAGTAGGTGGTGTGTTTCGAATAAGGCATCAATAGAGTATGAACACGCCATAATTTATGGGATATTTTTATGTACATGGAATCAAACATTTTTGGCATTTTTTCTTTATTGGAGTTCAGATCACAACCTCTTGATTTGAAGTTTTATTTATATATATAAATATATATTTAGAGAGAGAGAATCCATATTTGAAAATTATAAAAGTGAAAAATTAAATAAACATAGCAAAATGTATAATTATTCAAAAATATGTAACCTAAAATATATGATAATCATTGAGTAGTGTGATGCGATGGATAGGATTTTATCTTCCTTAACTAAATTAGATATATGGGATTCAAGAACACTGAGAATAGCGTAATTTCTGGTGAGTTGCACTCTCCATTTTTAATGAGTCTGACACAGTGAAAATCTAGATTAGTTCAGGCAATGAATAGTGAAGATCTATTGATTACACCATCAATGTAAGAATTTGTATACTATTGGCCAATTTTATCTATACCACATAACATATAATATATTTTATTTTTCTAGATTACGAGTCCACATTTTAGGGAGGCTTACTTATAAATATTCATTTTGTGAACTTATAATGTAAATGATAAAATCATATTGATGATGTATATAACTTATGTAAAATTAATTTCATCATGATTCAAATATGATAGTAGATTTATTTTAATCATATAACATGTATTTATTTGTTTACCAAAAATAATGTTGGTTTCCAAACCTCTCATGTAAATGCCTTTTCATTTTATTTATTAATAATTTTTATCAATATTCTTTTGTTATGCAGACTGTATTGGTTCTGAATTTAACAATAAGGAAAAAATAAAGTGTCCTAACTGTCGAAAAATAGAAAATGGAAACTCGATGCTATTTACAGGTCGTGAAAATAAAGATCATGTAGAACAAGTAATTAATATTAATAGTTATTTCACAAACATTCTGCAATTTATATATATACTAGTTTAGTGTACGTGCGTTGCACGTGTATCAAACATTAATTAAGAATAAATGTATATAAAAAAAATTATTGTGTGTATGTTATTTTACGAAGTACAAAATTTTTAAAAATATAACATTAAATTTTGAAGATAAAAAGTATAGTTATTTAAAGAGGAACATGAATGTCACATTAATAATGGAGCAAAATTTGATGTAGCCAAAAATATATTCCACTTTTAAATTTATACTATTTAGTATTTTTCAATAAGTGGGGATGCTCTGTATTTTTTCATGGACCTACTTATTTCGAAATGATATGAGATTTCTTTATTTAAAAACAAAACAATAGTGAGGTTTAGAAGTTCGTAGCTTTGAAGCCTCCTAATTTTAGTTTGATTTTTAATGACTGGTGTGTATTAAGTTGTATCCTTATTTTTGTCATAATTTGAGATAATCGTTGAATGCACTTTTAGGATTTTGATTTGCTATTTCTTTTAGATCCACTTGTTTTGAAATAATTGGAGTATGTATTTTTCAAAAAATAAAAATAATAATCGAGTTCATAAGTTGGTAGCCTTGAAATCTCGTAATTTCAGTTACTTTTTTCCGTTCATCATGGCAGAAGTCATTTCTTCATCTTCATTTCTAGTTCTAAGCAAAAATGAACTTGTGTTCAGTATTTATTTTGATAAATAAAATTGCCTTTTAATTGAAAAGTATTTGTGTTAAAAAAATTTCTCTTTTAGTTCTATTAGGTTATATTATTAGTCTTATTATTATTTTGAATATTTCAAGTAATTCCCTGTAGGTGTTCCTTTCTTGAATTGTAATCCACTTATGAAATCAAATTGTCTATGAAAGAACAAAATTAATAAAAAGCATCAATTGACAATAAAATAACTTTTAGTTTCTAAAAGTACAAAACAACCAAAAGAATTCTAAAGAAAGACTATACAATTCGTTGTAAGAGTAGCAGAAATAACATATCGAGCTTACAATAACAATAATATATCCAGTGTAATTTCAGAAGTAAGGCCTATAGAGGTTGAATAGAGTTTACGCCGATCCTATCCCTACCTCGTGAAAGTACAAAGACTATTACTGAAAAACATTTGAATTAGCAGATCCTTCAATCATGGTAGCAGGAATACCACCAACGAAAATCTTCTATGTTTTAAAATCCTTTGAATTAGCAGATCCTTCGGAATGATTCTTTTGATCTCAACCTTGGAAAATTCAATACCGCAATTTGCAAGTCACAATATTTCAAATTCTTATAATGAGATTTGATTTTTAGTTGAAGCTTACGAAACCAGTAATATTCAGAACTTCTAATAAATAAAGGTTAAGGTTATTTTAAATATTTAGTAAGCGTTTGGCCATGAATATTATTCACAATATTCTGAAATACGTTTTCACCTTTATTCTGGAATACTTATTTGGCCATAAATATTTCGGAATACGTTTTCACAATATGTGGATTTTTGAAAAACACCTCAAGAGGTGTTTTCACTATTTTTGGATTAACTTTTTGCGCTTTTTAATTTATTTCTTTTACAAAAAAAAATCTAAATTTTTTATTTTCATAAAATAACCCAATTTTCATAAAACTCTAAAAAAAATTAAATTTATTTTCACTTTTTATATTTTTTTAAAAAGTACATTTGAATTCTAAATATTAACTCCAAAATACTATGGCCAAACACAACCCAAACTCTATTTTCAACTTTAAAAATACCAAATAAAGTGAATATATTTTTGATTTTGGAGAATACTTTTTCTAGAAAAACAAATTCAACAAGTGGCATTTCCTACTGGAAGCTGGTGAAACAAGTTTTACAAGTGACATTCCACACACTAATTTGTCTTCTCCATCATCAATGCACCTCATCTTCACCCCTCCCGTAGGTCCCTTCCCACCACCCCTATCCCCACCCTCACTTCCACAGTATTCGTCTAGAATATTATAAACAAAGGCTTTTAGAATAATATTTTTTGCTTACATGCCGAACATGCTAAGTAAGAAATCTTACTTATTGTTTTTGAAAATATTTACAAATACTTTTAGGGATGATGTTTTTTGCTTACATAACAAACACCAAAATATAAATAAGAAATTCACTTATTTTTCTAAAAGACTTCTTTTCATAAAAATATTTTCGTCATACTGGAACACACCCTAATAGGCTAATAGCTAACTCAAATTACGTTAATGTACTATATTTCATATTAAGATACATGGTACATTAAGTCTGCAAGACTGATAGCATATTCACGATATTATATTGAGTCATGTACATCATTCTAAACGTTTTTCCTTTTTACCTCTACCATATTCTATATTTATTCTTTATACTGTTAGTTTCTATTAGTAGATCTTTAGGCATCATTACTACCCATGTAAGAATCAGTAGAAACATTGATGCCAAGTATCTACAATATTTATTTTTCTTCACTGACTACTTTAACCACAAAATATTAGCACAAAAAATTTCTGCCAAAATCTTATGTTAATTAATGTTTGATCATATTGTAGCTCTATTCTACTTTCCTACCATAAATTGATGCTATTTTCCATAATTTGTCTATAAATTCTGTATATTTTCCTTTATGATACCATTTTAATGGTTTAGATCCTCTTAAATTCTAGAAAGTAAAAATTGTTGGACTGACGCCTTGACAATCAATGAAACATGAAATTTCTAAAGATCAGTAAATATACTGTCCCTTGTCCACTATCATTGTTTCTCTGAAGGAAAATTGCTTCCTCAATTTGTAAGATCTCACATTCGATGGTGTATACCTTTTCCAGAATCTCTGGAGTGCTAACAAAGCGGACAAACTTGTTAACAGAAAGAAACATTGAACCAATTGATATCAAAAGAACACTGGACTACCATTATCAAGCTAGTATTATCTTTTTTAATCTTTCTCAGCATCCGTAGGATGTGCCAAAACAACTTAACCTTACAGGGTGTGAACTTATCATGACTGAACTTGTGACGTGACGTCCAAGTACATGGGATGATTCAGCCTGTTAAATTCTTTGAGTATGGCAAACCAATCAGATCTCTCAGGTTTCATACTCTTCACCCATGCCTCTACCAAGAGTGACACACTACTTTTCAGTGAATAGCAAATGATCTGTTGCATAATGGCCAAATTCATGACTTGCTATGAAACTCAAATAATTTTTATATAATTTATTTTTACTTTGAAAAGAATAGCTACTATCATATATGTATATTGTACATCATTTTGTGTTCATTTAAAGTTGGAAGAATCAAAATAGATTGCAGTTTCACAACAAGATAAACTGAAAAATACAAACATAAGCAAAAGTTCATCCAAAGATTATACTGAAGAGATATATAAGCAAAGTTCGTCCAAAGATGATCCAAGAATCACTTTAATTTTGTGTTCAAGAACAATAAAATCAAAATTCTTTATCAGAAAGCCTCAAACTAAGATATACCGAGATCAAATAAATGTAAAACAAACAGGGAAAAAAAAAGAAGAAGAGGGGACTAAAGATAGGCAGTCGCCTGCACCTTCTTAGCAGTACCTTACTGCTGGGAGAGCAGTGGTTATAAAATCATAATCAGTAAGTTCTACAACATTCTTTTCACTAAATAGGAATTAGGCAGTAGCCTCTTTTCACCTTCAAGGTCAAAAATTGATAACTAACTGGCATGCACTAATAATAAAAACTATGCATCGATTCGAAAGTAGTTGCCTCTAGATATGAATGCATTGCTCTATTTGAACTTATTTTATTCTAATACTCAATAATCTTTATTTGAGACACAATAGAGTCTAGCTACCTGGTATGATTTAGAAATTTACAAAGCCAAGTTTCTTTAGTTCCTTGATCTAGTCCTCTGCAACGGAGAGTCACATCATAATCTTCAGGATGCACAAACATATGAACGTTATCAATGATAGAGCTAATAGCATTTAAATGTAATCAAATATGGTATTAACAACTTTACCTGAGTCGACATCTTTAGAAAACAACCTCTTTATCTCCGTAAGGTAGGGGTAAGATCTGCGTGCACTTTGTCCTCTCCTTGCCCTACGATAACTTCAATATTATGAAATTGTTAAAAAATATTATGGGTAAAATTTTTTATGGTGAATGATAAAACAATTTCAAATCAGATTATCTTTTGTTCACATGACACATCTAATCCCTAAACCTCATGCACGAAACTATCAAAAAAGAAATAATGGGAGATGCATATTCTAATTTGCAATCAAAGAAGAGTGTCATGCCTTCTACTCCCCTTGTAGTTGCCGGGAATAAAACTGCTTCTCCGTGATCATATTAAGAGCATCGAACAAATTTTGTACGATCGAAACACAATCGTTATCCTGTAATATTTAGACCTAAATTTTGTATGCATACGTATATAAATCATAAATATACACGGTAAATTGAAAAACAAAAGTCAACTCTTACCATAGATATTTTAAGACTCCTAATTAAAGAAAAAATATTATGTATATTAAGACTCCTAATTAAAGAAAAGGTATTACCATATTATTTTAAATAATAATAGGAGGAAAAAGGTGAAACAACTATTTTGTCTAGTGCGGAGTGTTTTAATGAACGACAAAAAGTTCGAATCACATTTCTAAGAGTCTTTACACTTTTAATATATTAGAGATTAGAGATTAGAGATAGAGATTAGAGATTAGAGATAAATTAATAATGATAAAAATAAATAATAATAATAATAATATATTCATCGTCTCCAAAATTATATTATTTGAACTTAACGTATTGTTAATTGTATATCTTAAATAGTCCTATAATTTGATGTTCTGTTGATGAATTTAATGATGATGGTAATAAGAGAATTTATATCGTATAAAAAAGTATTTAATTGAAAGATAGAAAAATCAGCTTTATATGTGCATGCATTTTGACCTATCATTTTTTTACGTTAAATTTTCTTACTTTTTTATACGAATTAAATATAAATATTTTGGTTAGTCACTACAAAATTGGTGTCCAAACTTATATCTCTTTCTTATTTTATAATGCTGAAATTCATTAGAAAATTATAGTATTTTAAGACATAACTTGTTTATCTTATTTTTAATAAATAGCGGTAATGATTAAATATATTTATATTTAATTTTGAATGTTAAGAATAAATCTCCTCTTGTCTTATTGTCCTTAATTTTCTATAGTTTTTTATTTCTCTTCCGATTCTTTTTTTTTTTTTTTTAATATCGGAGATCTCGCCTTATTCTTGAGGTACGTAATCAACCCTTGTTTTTGCTAGTTGTGTCTTCACTGTAACTTTAATTTTCACATATTGGTCAAATAAATATCAAGTTAAAAACGTGAAAGGAGAAAAATCATAAGAAAAAAAAGGAGAAAAGTATGGTAGCATAGTTTAACAGTGCTAACCTATTTTTAAAACTTCAACAAGAGTATAGTGATACCTAAATTAAAGAGCCACCGAAAATAATACACTGCTAAACATGAATAAAATATGTACAATGTAAATAATAGAAATCATACAATTACAGCTAAAATATAAAAAATATTTATTGATGTAAATACCAGATAATGAAAACATGGAAAAAGAAGAAGAAAACATAACCAACATAATTATCAGAAACGCACACTACTGGCAATCCAAGCTCTAACCAGCTACTCATCAACAGTTTCAATCGGCGATATATCATCAAAGAATTCAGAGATTTTTCGGCAACTTAAATGACAAAAAACAACACCACAATCCCACAAGTGCGGTCTAAAGAGGGTAATTTGCATCTCCTAAAATGTTATGAATCCATTGCTAAACACATCTCAACCAAATTGATAGATATGAAAACATAAGCTACCATTTTAATTTTACGGTTCATAAGTACCTGAAACTGAACATGACAGACTTTTGTCAAGTTAATGGACAATGCCAATAACAAAAAACAACAACACAATCCCACAAGTGCAGTCTAGGAAGGGTAATTTGCCTCACCTAAAACGTCACAAGTCCAACGCCAAACACATCAAGGTCCCCTAATAGTTTTTGTGTCAATGGTGTGCGGAAAAACTCGATTAGCTGTATTAAAAAAAAAAACCCATCATGATTCTATAATAAGATTTAGAAGATGTGTAACTCAATGGAAACCATTATATTGACATATTCTCCGCTTGAGAATAATGTGAGATGAGTTTTGTAGGAGCCTTTCATCAAAACATAAAAGGTCTGGCTTCATGCCTTCCCTGGCTCTGATCTTCATGTCTTTAGTTCTCTTATCCCTACCTTGTAAAGGTGGAGAGGTTGTTTTCGATATGACTCTCTGCTCGATTAAGTATATAAAAAATCAAGTATATAATCTACAAGTGTATTTGATTGTTACGTAAATTTTATCATATCATATCGTTAAAAATCAAACAAGTAACATTGCTATGAAACTTCATGAAAAAAGTAGAGAAATTAATATATACCTGGATTCCATCGATTTAGCAGATCCTATATATTTTTTGCCCTAAACCTGCAAGGGTAATATTTATATATATTACTCCTACAATCCTATTCACGTAGTTATGTAGTAAAAAATAAATTTTCCTATTCACGTAGTTATGTAGTAAAAAATAAATTTACATTGCACTTAATATTATTAGACCATTAAATACTTCCAAAAGTCAAATTAATTATTCTATGGTAATTTACAGAAATATAATTCAAGAGATTCATTTGTTTTTTATTTGAGTCCTTTTCTAGTTTTTTTAAATTTTAGGAGTCTTTTTCTAATAGGAAAACATTAATTGATTCTCCTTCCTATATATTTTAGGAGTCTAGTCAATATTATAAAAATAATTAAATAATAATTGAATGAAAAAAGTGCAAAGACGATTTTGTCTAAAGCGGAGACTTTTAATGAAGGGCAAAAAGTTCAAACAACATTTTTAAGGACCTTCACACTTTTAATATATTAGAGATTTAGAGATTAGAGATTAGAGATTAGAGATTAGAGATACACACATATGATTAGAGATACACACATGTGAAAACTAGTTATTATGATTTGTGCTTGGCAACAAGTTTCATGAGTTGAAGTTCTATGCAGTAAAAGTTCATCGATGATTAGCATTGTTATAAAATATAGAATTATGGTGGATATCATAACTTTAAGAACTTACTCCCACTATGTACTCTTCTCCATAATATACAGTTAATCCTCCACTACATCATCTCACCATTATTGATTTAACTCTCACACCATTTGACCTCCCCTACAGTCCTCATAATTAAGTTCATGCTTATTACATCCTTTTTATAGCTCTATGTAACATTATCTATAGGGGCATTGTGGTTCATATTGTAGACAATTGAAAGAAAGAAGAAAGTTGTCTATATTGTTCTCTTTTTCATATATTATTGTTCTTCTCTTTATCTTTATATTGTAATTCTTTTTCTTGATTTTACATCATGTATAAAGACGATTATTGTATAGTTGAAGAATTGTGATATTGATGCGAAGTAGAAACGGAAAAGCTAAGGTAATATATTGGGAAAGCTACAACCATAAGGTTAGATCCAATTCTTTCTAACATCAAAGTGGTTAACATGTTCTTTGTTGAAATTATTGATAGCTTTTATTAACATTGATTTCTTTTTACTCATGAAAGGAATTTTATCATAGTAAAAAACTTAAAATCCAAAGAAAAGATAGTACATGATATATTTCTACTTGCCTCTAAAACATTTACTGTTAAAAACATTGATGGTTGAGTTTCATTTCTGAAGGTATCATGAGTAGTCTTTTTGAGCATTATTTAATTGCTATATACTACACGGTGAATAGATAAAAAAAAAGGCCTGATCAGTCAGAAGATTAATATTGAAAATCCACAAAATTTGTATGACCATTACAAGTAATTTACGTGGAGCATAAATCTCATATTTTTGTTTCAAATCGGCTATTGGTAAAAACTTACCCACACCCTGTATTTACACCAAACTAATGTAATTTATTATGGTTAGGTAATTTAATGAAGTAAAATACATGTTAATAAATTATGGTTAAGTAAAATGAACTCTAAATCCAAACACATGGCATGCATGTATTGGCTTGGTGTAAACACCGGATGTGGTTATATTTTTACCAATTCTTGCTATTTCTACAACTTTATCGTGTACTTAAAGCTATAATTGGTTGCTCTCTGTTCTTTGTTTATGCAAAGTAGTTTATTCATAAGCCTTATTTTTGACTGAAATAATCATGTCTGTACCTTACTCAGCTAAAGTGTATGTTAGGCTTTCCATTTACTTTTTCATCCTGTATATAATTTTTTGAATGATATTTAGATATTCGTTAATTTTGAGAATGTATGATTGTTTATCTGGTTATATACGTGATTAATCGTTAGATTTTTATGATAATGACTATGGATTGAGAATTGTCTTAGCTCATTTTGGCCTATTATGTCATTGGTCGAAGATAAGACGGTGGATTCAAGTCTCATCTGTCGCACCCATATTTTGAACTGGTTGAACTACGTTTGCAACATCTGGCTCTTCTACCTGATTTTGAAAAGATTTAGAGTCGCCACCTAATATTCAGGAAAAATATTAGGAAAACCACTTCTAAACTGTAAAACTTTGTTTTGGTCTTTTGAAAACGAGATTTCGGGTAAGGGTTTTAGTTGCTCGAGGAAAAGGTGTTAAGCACCCCTCAGAGCCTATCCGAAGATAGTCCTTAGTTGGCGTTTGCCCATTAATATTATTCACAATATTCCGCAATACGTTTTTACTTTAGTCCGGAATACTGTTTGGCCATGAAAACCAAAAACGTATTCCAGAATACGTTTTCACAATTTTTGATTTTTTGAATTCACATTTTTTGCACTCAAGTTTTCCTATCACTTTATAAAAAAGCACATCCAAAGTCTAAAATATTTTTGAAAATACTATGGTCAAACACAACTCCAACTCTATTTTCAACTTCAAAAATACCAAATAAAGTGAATACGTTTTGATTTTTGTGGCCAATAAACTTGACTTTTTAGAAAAATATTTGGGAAGATATTTTGTTTATTTCATCATTACTTATTAAAAGAGAAATATTTAAGAAGATGTGATTTCAAAATAGAATGAAAAGATACTTTAAAATCAATACTTATGTTTAAAAGAAAATATGATGCATGTAAAAAAAAATAACGTAGACGTGTGTACGGGGGTGATAAAAGTAAAATATATTTAATATGTAGAAAATAGTAGAGAATATATAAAATATGTAGTGGAGTATGTACGGTGTATGTATATATAGGTAATGTATGTGTAGTGATTATAAAATAGCATATATGATGTATACTATATGGACTGAGAAATAATTTATAAATATGTGCATATGCAAAATAGTAAGAATAGTGAAAATGTATATAGGTATGTAAAAATATATGTATGATAGTTATGAGTATCTATAAGAAAATAATTCTACATGTATAGATGTAAAATATTAGTATATAATATGATATACTACGGTGTATAAAATATTCTTATAAAATGATATGTATAGCTCCAGATATTTTATTGGGACTTGCATCCATTTAACAAAATCAACAAATCGATCAATTGATCGGCCCTGCACTTTTCTTTTTTTTTTTTTTTTTTTTTTTTAAAAACTCTTCTGTAAAAAATTTATAGCAATTAGTAATGGAAAATGTGATATTCTAATGAAAGATAAAAGCTTCCTGATTTTATGAATAAAGGAAAGAAGTGTTACCCACTTCATTTTCTAAGAAAAGAGCAACCTTGCATTAGGAAATAGTGATATAAGAAATGATTTTAAAAGGAGGTCAACAACACTTAATACTTAAAGACGGAAGGAAAATTTTCTAATTTAGCTATGAGTTTGTACAAGTTCACACAAAGGCATATACAAAGTTAGTAAGTAGCAATATCAATAGTTATAACAAAGCGATAAAGAGGGAACTAAGAAGTGTTGGGCTCTTCAAGAACCCAACTCCTAATACTTGACTCAGAAGGCTGCAATCCTATAGTTGCTTGACCCGATATTTTGGATCAAGACGAATTCCGTTGTGGAACTCGCTCCAGCTCCCAAGTGTCTATGTGAAAGAAGAAGGAAAATAGTATTGGAAATGGTTCAAGTTCCAAATGAATAAATTAAGCATAAAATCACGATAGTAGAGCACTAAACATAAACTTAAGATGTAGCACCCATGTACAATTTTTTTTCCAGAAGAACCAAACATATTGTTACAAAAAAAAATGCACACACCTACAGATATGTGCTCTAATCTTTTCAATTACCATAAAGAATTTTAAGCAAATAATTAACAAAAAATTAAAAAGGGAGGGAGTATAACGGCACACTTTAACATAGGAAGTCAAAGAATAAATGGAAAAACAGAGTTCAAATTACTGGTTAACTAACACACATTTGAACGATTTAATACTCTATCCCTGTCACTTGAAGACACAAACAAGTAGAGGAAGAAACTGAGCTGTCGATTTAGATAATTGATAAAATTAACAAGTCTCTTGCCCTTTTTATCTATGCAAACTGGAAAGAGAGAGCAAATAGAGAACGGGACTAAAATTTTAGTCCTAGAGTCAACTTTATATTTGGCAACATTTTCTACTGATTTGAACTCTCAATGGTCTTTAACAAATTAGAGTCATATCTGCACATCTCATATATTTCAACGCAATGAAAAAACTTAAAGATTAAACCATATTATTAAACTCTATTCACAGAGGATAAACTAGCAACAACAACATCATAATAAAGCTTGAAAACCAAATAGATCACGTATTCATATAATCAAAATAGACGACTGAATGTACTTGAGTTTTTAATCCTTTTTAGAGTCTTGTCATACTAATTTAGTGGCTGCTAACGCCTTGTAAATAATCAACTGGACAGACAAAACCAAACAACTATTACCGTTAAAAAAAATCCAAGTCGATATAACAACAATCTTATAATAGGCAGCTAAACGTGCTTAAAATTCCAAGCTTGACAGGTTATATTCAGGCTAGATGGCAAGGCACAAATACTTTTGTGGACACATAACACATAACCTAATGTAAATAAATCAGAAACCCAGAAACTGATTTTATTTTACCTTTTTGCGCCCGAAATTAGTCGGCTAAAATGAATAACATCCTGACTACTCACACAATTAAGAATTTGCAAGAACTAAGCATGAATAGTTAAGACGGGATAGAATTTACCTTGTGTGGTGCAGCGATTGAGTCCGTCAAACATTGAGTTTCAAGCTCTGCTACTCTGACTCCGAGTGTGAATAGTTAAAAGTAATGGCGAGAGGTACTAGTTTGACAAAAGAAAGAAAATAGATCAAAAGACATAGAGTACTTGGGGAACAAAGAATATGAATTCTTTGAGATTATCCTTGAACAGTTTTTTCAACCTTCAACTATTGCCCTCAAAGGGATGGCCAAAGCCCCCTTTTATCACTATTAGAAATTGGGGCTATGGCAACACATATGTAGTGTTGGTTTTACAACTGTTACGATAGAAAACATATAGCGACGGTTATAAATATAATGACCCTCTTCGTCATTACGTATAAGTCCTTCATTTAAAATCTATGTCCAAAATCCTTTTGGTTTGAAAGTTACAAATTTCAGGCTAGGCTAGTTTCGAATAAAATTGGAGCGAGGTGTGGTCTAGGGAATTATAGGAAGGATTTGGTAGATTTGGGGGTGTTTAATTTAATTTTTGGTTAGCTAAGACGATGAAGAACCCGTAGGAATTTACAGAATCAGATTTGGGTAAGTAGAACTCCCAAAATTAAACTTCGCATGAAAGGTCTTGCTTGGAATGTACTGGATTTAAGGTGTGTTGCAAAAAGTAGGATTTTTGGACAAAGACGAACTTTCTGTCCCATCGACACTGCTATAGCGGCCGGCATGCCACTATAGCTGTGGGCGCTATAGCGGAATAATTTTGGCTATAGCTATAGTTAAAGGTGGCCAATGTCCGCTATACCGGCAGGTACAACAATAGCAGTGCCGCTATAGCAGACTTGGCCGCTATAGTGGTGAAAATCACAGATTAATTAAATATTTTCTCCAAAATGGTTTATTATTTCAAAAATCATTTTGGGGCAAAGGAAAGGCAATTTAGGGAAAAATACACCAGTTTTTCTTCATTTGACCTTGTAAAGGTAAGTAATTAATACCCGTTAACTTGTAATTAATGATTAAGCCTTCGAATTGCTAATTTATAGAGTTCAGGAAGGGTGTTAGGGTGGATTTTGACTATTAATGGATTTTGATTATTAATAGTTAATTTATCCTTATATTTCGTTAATTCACTAATTTATCCATGAAATTGGTAGCTTTAGGTGAATTGTGGTAGAAAAGCCCTAGAATGGGAAGGGAATGATCATGAACTTGACCTTAGGGGTTGGGTGTGAGTTATAAGTCCCAACATGATAGGTCATTTTATTAATTTTGTGTTTATATGCTTGTTCTAAACCATGAGCAAGCGAAAAATCGCACTGAAGGGCACAACTCCGGCATAGAGGGATGTGCAAGCTTGGTTCGAGGTAGGTGATGGTATTGTATTTTAATCCAACTTGTGATATATGTGCATGTTAACTACTTTGTAATATGTCTTGTTGGTGCATGTTGTTTGGTGTGGTCATTGCAAATGAGTTTACAATTTTTACATGATTTGACCTACCTTACTTGCTAAATGTGAAATGTTTGATATTTAGAACATTTTCAAGGGTTTTGGGTGGAATAAGGTTGGCAGGCACTTGTGTGGGGTTTTAGTATACGGACGGTAATTGTCCCCTATAGGTCATGGCTAGAGGGTAGAGTGTGTATGCACGAGGGTGTGATGGGTTTGACGGTTCCATGAGTGAACCGGGGAAATATATTTTTATACTTAATAAATTGTCCTGACTTGTTTGACTTGGCTTGACTAAACTTGACTCAGTGATATTATGTTAGTTGTTGGTTTGATTCCCTAATTGAATATTGTTGCTTGTTATGCTAAGTGCATGGTTGTTAAACATGGATTAACTTGTTGTACTATAACTTAGTTATGTGTTCATATGCTCATCTTGTGTTGGCCAAATGACCCTACCAGTAAAATGTTGTTCTTATGTGCTGATACTATATTTACATTTACTTTTGTGAGTGTAGCGCATATTCCAGCGGCTCCTACGAGACCTCAATTGTGATTTCAGCAGTCAACTCCAGAGTTCAGGGTGAGGAGCATCTCCGGCTACCATGGAATCTCTCCTTGTTGTCACAGTTCCTTGTTTTCTGAACTTATGTGTTGATTCAATTTTTGGGGTTGCATCCACTTCTTAACCTTCTTTAGTAGTTTTGGTATGGACGACTTTCGGGTTCTAGGGGTGATTTGTTTAAGTACAATGTTTTACTTTTAGTTGTACTTATGGATTTTGTTTAGGTTTTGATATATATTTATTGATGGATTAGCTCTTGACTCACCTAAGTATTGATCTTGAGATAGTGTTTAGGGTTAGATGGTTCTCCCATTGGGTGAGTAGTGTGGGTGCCACTCATGACGGGTTTGGGTCATGAAAATGTTGGTATCCGAGCCTAGGTTCATTGATCTAGTCGTACCAGAATGGTTCCAATAGAAACTCGCGGAATGGTATGGAGACATTTGTACTATTCTTTGGGAGGATATGGGACTTTAGGATAAATTTGTCCCTCTTGTTTCCTTCATGCTATAACTTGATTCCAATTGGTATCTGGTGATCCAAATTGGTATCTAATTCTCTTCACTTTTTTGTCTGCAGATGGTGAATACTAGGTCGAACGAAACCCAAGCAGCAGCCCCTACACCGGTTGCTCCAGCTGAGGAGCTAGACTTAAGGGGAAGCGAACAAGTGATAGGGAGAGGTAGAAGAGGAAGGTGATGAGCCACTCCCACCAGGGGTGGAGCTCAAGTAGCTATTGGACATGCTCATGAAAGGTCGGTATCCCCTCTTCCACCTCAGGATAATTTTAAAGAGAAGGAAGTGGTAGATGAGCAGGAGGTGGAACCCGAGGTGGCGGCACCTGCTGGGGTTGCAACCTTACCTCCTATATCTGCTGAGGTTCTTCAACAAGTATTAGGTTTTCTAACCAGTTTGGCTGGGACTGGAGCCACTTCTACTGTGCTTGCTTTTCAGGCTCTAGTTGTTCACCCTACTATTACTATGGCTCCTAGGATGGATGAGGCTTAAGGGACTGATGCTTTTCCTCATCCGGTGTTGGGTTCTGTGGTGACTGGTACAGAATACAAACTATTGACAAAATTCTTGAAGATGAAACCTCCGACATTCCAGGGTACTGAGTCTGAGGATACTTTTGAATTTATCATTGATTGCTATGAGAGGTTGTATAAGATGGGTATTATTCAGTAGCATGGAGTTGAGTTTGTGACCTTTCTGTTGGAAAAGGATGCTAAGTAATGGTGGAGGGCGTATGTTGAATGTCGGTCACCGATTTTACTTCCATTGACTTGGGAGCAATTTCATTCCTTTTTCTTGGAGAAATATGTGCCACGGGCCCTCCGTGACTGCAAGATGAATGAGTTTCTAGCATTGGAGTAGGGTGACATGTCAGTTGCAGCCTATGAGGCTACCTCCTTCCATGCTTTATCTCGCTATGCCATTTTGCTGTTAACTTCTAAGGAAGAGAGGATTCTATGCAAAGTTAAGGGTTTGAACTATGATCTTCAGGTTTTGACTGTTCACATAACTTCTACAGGGAAAGGGTTCAATAATGTATCAAATTATGTGAAGAAGTTGAAGGGGGTTACGTAAGCGGGTCAGTCTAAGGTGTTAGCCAAGAAGTCCCACAATGTTGGAAATTTTAGTGAATTTTACTCTAAGGGCCACTGCCAGTAGGCCTATTCTTCCTTTCTTATTCAGTCAGCCTTGCCAGCTTCTACTGTGAGTCCAACTATGGTTTCTTCCTAGACACAGGTTGTTAGAGGCTAAGAGGCATCTTACTCTTCTGCCAGTCGTCCTTCTCTTGAACGTGGATATTACTATTGTGGTGTTGTTGGTTATTTTAAGAGAGAGTGTTCTTTAAGGCAGGCAAATGGCTAGTCACAGCAGCAGACTTGGGCTATAGTTCCAGCGGGTAGAGGGGGAGGAGGTAATGGCAGGGGTCATCCACAAGGTGGACGGGGAAATCAGGCAGGTCGTCGGGGTGGTCGAGGAAATGGCGGCACCGGGGAAGGAGAAAAGCAGGGAAGGGAGTTAGCTCAGATTGATGACCAAGCTGACTGTTATGTATTTTTGGGAAAGATTAATGCCGAGGCTCTGACATATTTATCACAGGTACTATTTTTATTTGTAATCGGATGGCTTCTATCTTATTTGATACTGGGTCTACTTATTCTTATGTGTCTGTCCAGTTTGCGATGGGCCTGAGTCTGGTTTGTGATGTACTTGATCATTCTGTTTATGTGTCTACTACGGTTGGTGACTCTGTGGTAGTAACCCATGTTTTTTGTTCTTGTTCTATGTTATTTTTGGGTTTTCAGACTTGGGTAGACTTAATTATTCTAGATATGTTGGACTTTGATGTAATTCTAGGTATGACCTGGTTATCTCCATATCACGTTGTTTTAAACTATAATGCTAAGCCAGTGATTCTAGCGATGTGGAGATTGGATAAACTTGAGTGGGAGAGAGTGTATAATGCCAAGCCAGTGAAAATTATATCATTTGCCCGAGCCATAAGGTTAGTTGGGAAGGGGTGTTTAGAGTTTCTAGGCCATCTTCGGGATGTAGATGTAGGATCCCCTTCTATAGAGTCAATTTTCATAGTTTTTGAATTCCAGGATATGTTTCCTTCAGACCTACCAGGTATGCCTCCAGATAGAGATATCAATTTCTGCATTGACTTAGAGCTGAGCACTCTCCCTATATCTATTCCCCCGTATCAACTGGTGCCAGCGGAATTGAGGGAACTTAAAACTCAACTGCATGAGCTAAGTTGATAAGGGTTTTATTCACCCAAGTTCTTCACCTCGGAGTGCTCCAGTTCTGTTTGTTAAGAAGAAGGATGGTAGCCTGAGGATATACATTGATTATAGATAGATGAATAAGGTTACTATCAAGAATACATATCATTTGCCTCACATAGATGATTTTTTTGATCAGTTACAGGGTGCGTCTTTGTTTTCAAAGATTGATTTGCAGTCGGGGTATCATCAGCTGAAAATTTGACTGGGGGACATACCAAAGACAACTTTTAGAACTTGCTATGGCCATTTTAAGTTTCTGGTGATATCTTTTGGGTTGACTAATGCACCTGCAGCCTTTATGAGTTTGATGAACAGGATCTTTAAATCTTTCTTGGTTTCCTTTGTTATTGTGTTTATTGATGACATTTTAGTATACTTCAAGAGTAAGGAGGAGCATACAGGTCATCTTCGCATAGTTTTGGAGATTCTAATGGAGAAGCGGCTATTTGCTAAGTTTTCAAAGTGTGAATTCTGGTTGTTCTCAGTTGACTTCTTGGGGCATGTGGTTTCTGAAAAAGGGGTGAGGTAGTAAAGAATTAGACTCGGCCTAGTTTAGTGACCAAGGTAAGGAGCTTTATGGGCCTTGCTAGTTATTACCGTAGATTTGTTAAGAACTTCAAATCCATTGCAAATCAATTGAAAAGGTTGAATTAGAAGGAAGTGCCATTTATTTGGTTAGACCAATGTGAAGAGAGCTTCAAAAATCTCGAGACACTTTTGACTACAATGCCTATTCCTTCGTTATCAGCTGAAGGTAAGGGACTTTATAGTGTTTGGTGATGCCTCACTTTGGGCTTGGGTGCTGTGTTGATGTAGGATAGGAATGTCATTGCTTATGCTTTGAGGCAATTGAAGCCTCACGAGAGAAATTACCCACCCCATGACTTAGAGTTGGCAGCGGTGGTGTTTACATTAAAGATTTGGAGACACTGTCTTTATGGTGTCAAGTGTGAGGTCTTCACACACCATCGTAGCTGGCAACATGTGTTTACTTAAAAGGATTTGAACTTAAGGTAGCGGAGATGGATGGAACTGTTGAAGGATGATAATGTGAGTATTCAGTATCATCCGGGTAAGGCCAATGTGGTGGCAGACGCATTAACCTGAAAAGCTATAAGTATAAATAGTTTATCATTCTTGAGGGTGTCCAGGCAACCTTTAGCTAGAGAGTTTCAAAATCTATCGTCTAAAAGCATGTAGTTTGGGTTCTAAGATAGGGGTGGAGTGTTGGCTTATGTTAAGGTGAAGTTAACCTTTTGAGATCAGATTAAAGCCAAGTAATTTGAGGACAAGAAGTTGAGCACACTCCGAAATAAATTGGTCTATGGGGAGGTGGAGTATTTCACTCTTGACGCAAGTGGGGTGTTGTAGTTTAAGGGAAGATTATGTGTTTATTGGGTTGGTGATTTGATTCGTGATGTAACTTCAGAGGCCCATAGTTCACGTTATTCTATTTATCCAGGTATGACCAAGATGTATCATGACTTGAGGCAACTTTATTGGTGGCCCTAGATGAAAAGAGACATAGTGGATGTCACGCCCCGAATTTCATTGAGACGTGATTGGCACCCGTAGCCGACAAGGCCCGAGAGAACCAAACTGTACTTATGTTCTTTCATATGCATGCCATCAGAAACACCCTTACCACGTAGGAGCTTATAATGCTAACAACGAAACTCATGGAACATGTGACATATATACATATATGAAACTTGGCCGTTGAGGCCATCAAGTCAAAAACGACGTGTAACTTTTACATTTATACACCCACATCCATCTACAAAAGCCTCTAATAGATACATTTACCAAAACTAACTAAAAGTGGGGACAAGTCCCCGCTTTATACAACATGTACAACACCAAAACATATGCGCAACTGTGACTCGGAGAAGCCCCGAACTAACTGGAGATCACCAATGATCCGCAACAACTGGCAACCTACTGTGGAGGCCTACTAGTACCTGCGCCTGCAGCAAGTAAGCTAAATCCCCCAAGAGGGATCAGTACGAAGAATGTACTGAGTATGTAAGGCTCAAATGAAACTGTATGATATGTAAATATGCCAATGAAATCAAATTCAAACGCATAACCAATATGGATAAGTCACTATACTGAACTTTGGAAACCATGTATATTTCTTTCTTTACTTTCTTTGTTTCTTTGATTCTATGATTATTCATCTTTGCCTGTGACCTGTGATACCCGGGACCCGACTGAATAGTGGGTTTTAACATAACATGATGTTATGTTGGGATCGGCTCGAGCTAGGCTTATGCCTCAAGAGCTACCACCCATGAATCAATATATATCGGGATAGGCTCGAGCTAGGTTATTACCTCTAGAGCTGCCACACATACCAACATTTTAGGTTCGGCTCGAGCTAGGTTATTACCTATAGAGCTGCCCCCTGTCAGGATCGGTCCGAGCTAGGCTTATGCCCCTAGGACTGCCCCCTGATCCAACAATCTCGGGATCGGCTTGATCTAGGCATTTCGCCCCCAAAGCTACCACCCATACTTGATCATTAACCACATATGCATTACTTCATTCATTAGTTTGATATTGATACAATGACAGTCATAACTTTACTTGAAGCTTTGGATCATTAACCAATGAGTGAGAGACATGTGAATAAACATTGTTGGAAGCATAGCCTTCATGGAAGCATAATACTATTGGAACCATTGGACAATAATCAATGAACAAGAGACATGAGTATAATCACTATTGGGACATTGGAATATAACCTTATTGGGCTTTTGGAACATTAACCATGAATATGAGACATAAGATTCACATTTGATCAATGAGTAGGAAAACATATGATAATGACCATTGGTAACCGGAAATAGAATACCTTAGCACATTTCAGAATACGACAAGTGTAACGTCAATGGGAAGACTATATGCTGCAGAAAGATAAGGACAGAGTAACCTTACATACGTTCACTTCCAAGTATGAATTCACAAGCCTATGTATGAACACAATAGTCCAGCTTCTTCTTTACGTCTTACTCTACAATACAAGTACATATCGGAGCTTACATTAGCAACTAGTTACTATACAGGCGTACAAGACGACAATGAACTATATGACTACCATATAAAGTCATGTCACCCCTTACAATACAATCCACTGCATTTTCATATCAGTAACACCTTAACATTACACACATTGACCAAGAGATCATACATCGATAGCATTTCACACCACACTTACCCTTTACGCTTTTCTCTTTATTATTCTGTCACAATTAATCCTTCATAACAACATATGAACAACCATACATACTTAATATAGTCCAACATACCTCTATACAATACTTTAAAGTTATTAAAACGACATCACAAGTTGATAATTACATCCAAAATGGGTATAGGGGCTTTCGGGGGTCGACTAGATGCGAAAACATACAAAATAGAAAATTGGGCTGACCTGCGCAGCCACCTATGCCCGCAGGTGGCTGAGAGGCAGGTGACCTTTGGCAGATGCCAGAGGCACCTGCGTTGGCATCTGCGCCCGCAATTGCCCTCGTCTGCGGGGGCGGATGCCCGTTTTGGTCCGAAATGGTCTCTTTTGGTTCTTTTAATGCCATGAATAGTCCATGATCATAACCAAACTTATTTTGAAATATTTTTGATCATATTGAACACCAACAACCAGCCATGGTTTCACAACACACATAACAACACCCAAAACTACACTTCACGGTCAATACGTTCCCAAAACCATAACCAATTTCACAATAACAATCCAAACATTATACACAAGAATAAAACAATGTAAGACTATAATCAAATCCTACATGTCAATATTTACTCCATCAAGTTCACTTCCTTCAAAACCACAGGTACATATTCAAGTTTACAAGAGAAAACCATCCTCCGATTTAGTAAACATGTAACATTCCACACCTTGTGAACTTCCCAATACGCCACCAACATAACCAACATAATATAAACCATATATCATGCATAAAATATATTAAACCATCAGAAGAAACACTTACCAAGTCTTACAAGTTGATGATCTTGGCCACAAAGAGATGAGAGCTTAGGGTTTGTGTGAGAAAAAGGCTTTGAATAATTCTAAAAAAAAATGAGAGTCCAAATGGAATAAAAATATGGTTTTCTCTTCTTTATATAGTCGCTTTATAATGAACCTCATCCACACACTTGGTGTGTTTACTTGGTCAATGGAAGACTAGGCAAGAATGGGTCAAATTCCCACTTGGGCCATGTCTTTCTATGGTTTTTGGGCTTCATTTTGGGCCCAATTGTACAAGACTTGTTAATGCCCACAATTTAATACATAATTCACCAAATCTCTCATGTTTCCATTTTTTCATAAATATTATGGTATTCAGCTAGACTCATAAACGTACGGGGTGTTACATTCTTCCCCCCTTAGAAATATTCGTCCTCGAATGTTAGTGTTATTATTCAAAGTAAACAATTACAAGTCTAGGAGAATTCGTCATGTCATCATATAAATATATACCTTCAAAGCTTCTAAATACTTATTTGTTATTCTTCCCTTTGGAATAAATGAGGGTACTTGGATTTCATCATTTCTTCAGCTTCCCATGTGACCTCTTCTACTTGCTGATTTCTCCAAAGTTCCTTTACGGATGCTATATCTTTATTCCTCAGCCTCTTCACTTGTCTATCCAGAATGGAAATAGGTACCTCCTCATAGGTAAGATCCTCTGTAACCTATACATCATCAATAGGAGTAAAACGAGATGGATCCCCTATGCACTTTCGAAGCATTGACACATGAAATACCGGATGAACTGTGGAGAGTTCCTGGGGTAGTGCCAACTCATATGCAACCTGCCCAAATCTTCTAACAATCTCATATGGGCCTATATAACGTGGACTCAATTTTTCTTTCTTTCCAAACCGCATTACCTCTTTCATCGGTGACACCTTCAGAAATACCCAATCACCTATGGCGAACTCAAGTCCTCTTCTTCTAACATCGTCATATGACTTGTGTCGACTCTGGGCCATTTGTAACCGTTGTTGAATCACTTTAACTTTTTCCATAGCCTGATGAACCAGATCTGGCCCAAGTAAAGCAGTTTCACCTGCTTCAAACCATCCAATTGGTGATCTACATTTCCTTCCGTACAAAGCTTCATAAGGTGCCATTTTAATACTTGAGTGATAGCTATTGTTGTAAGCAAATTCAATAAGAGGCAAATGGTCATCCCAACTGCCTTGAAAATCTAACGTGCATGCTCGTAGCATATCTTCAAGTGTCTGAATAGTACGTTCTGCTTGCCCATCAGTCTGAGGATGGAAAGACGTACTCAAATTCACTTGTGTGCCCAAACTCTGCTGAAAAGATCTCCAAAAGTGCACTGTGAACTGTGCTCCTCTGTCTGATATAATGGAAAGTGGAATACCATGCAATCGTATGATCTCTTTCATATACAACTTCGCATACTCTTCAACTGTATAGGTGATTTTGACTGGTAGGAAATGCGCCGACTTGGTAAGCCTGTCAACTATAACCCATATAGAATCAAATTTTTGCAGTGTACGAGGCAAACCTATGATGAAGTCCATATTAATCATATCCCATTTTCAGACTGGAAGATTGATACATTGTATGTAACCTCCTGGTTTCTGATGCTCCACCTTTACTTGTTGACAATTCGGGCATTGAGCGACAATTTCTGCAATATTCTTCTTCATGTTTCCCCACCAATACACTTCTTTTAAATCATGGTACATTTTAGTGGCACCTGGATGAATAGAATAGCGCGAATGATGTGCCTCTGTCATTATTCGTTTCCGCAGTTCATCTACATCTGGTACACATAACCTACCCTGGCATTGAATTACCCCTTCCTGTGTAAGATCAAATGCCTTTGTCAATTTCTGTTGTATATTTTCCTTTAGCTGCAACAACATAGGATCTGCAAACTGCTTGTCTTTCACCTCAGCTATTAGTAAAGATTCACCCGCATTTTGTACACTAACTCCTTCATCTGAGGATTCAAGAAGACGAACCCCCAAGCTGGCTAATTGATATAGGTCTTTGATTATCTCTTTCTTTTCCGTCAATTGGCCACTAGTGCTTTCTATTACCTTGCGGCTCAATGCATCCGCTACTACATTTGCTTTTCCTGGATGATAAAGAATGTCAATATCATAGTCTTTTAAGAGCTCTAACCACCTTCTTTGCCACAAATTGAGTTCTTTTTGCTTAAATATATATACTGTAAACTTTTGTGATCAGTATAGATATCAACATGAACTCCATACAAATAATGACGCCATATCTTTAAAGCAAAAACAACCGCTGCTAATTCAAGATCATGTGTGGGATAGTTTCTCTCGTGTGGCTGTAACTGTCATGAGGCATATGCTATGACATTACCGTGCTGCATCAATAAACATCCGAGGCCAACCCCGGAAGCATCACAATACACCGCATAACCTTAGGTACCTTTAGGAAGCACTAAAACTGGTGTGGAGGTTAATTTATCTTTCAACTTTTGGAAGCTTCTCTCACACGCATCATTCCACTGAAATTTAACTGATTTATGTGTAAGCTTTGTTAACGGTGCAACAATAGAGGAAAGACTCTCCACAAATCTTCGATAATAACCTGCCAGTCCAAGAAAACTATGAATTTCTGTGGGTGTCGTAGGTCTTGGCCAATTTTTCACTGCTTCAATCTTCTGTGTATCAACCTGTATCCTTTCATCTGATACAATGTGACCCAAGAATGTGACGGAGTTTAACCAAAACTCACACTTAGAGAACTTTGCATACAATTTACGTTCGCGGAGAATCTATAACACCTGCCGTAAATGATTAGCATGGTCCTCTGGTGATCTTGAATAAACCATAATGTCGTCTATAAATACCGTAATGAACACGTCCAGTAATGGCTTAAACACCCTATTCATCAAATCCATGAACACAGCTGGTGCATTTGTTAGTCCAATGACATAACTAAAAATTCATAATGGCCATACCGTGTTCGAAAAGCCGTCTTGGGTACATCTCCTTCTTTAACTCGGACTTGATGGTAACCCGACCTCAAGTCAATCTTTGAAAAACACTTAGCACCCTGTAACTGATCAAACAAATCATCAATGCGAGGGAGGGGATATTTGTTCTTGATCGTTACCTTATTCAACTGTCGATAATCAATGCACATTCTCAAAGTACCAGCTTTCTTCCGTACAAATAATACCGGTGCACCCCACGAGGACATATTAGGCCTGATGAAGCCCTTGTCCAACAAATCCTTCAATTGCTCCTTCAATTCAAGCAATTCTGCTAGATCCATTTTATATGGAGGAATGGAACTAGGTCGAGTTCCTGGAATTACATCAATGCCAAATTCTACTTCCCATTCTGGGGTTTAGCCTTGAAGATCCTCCGAAAATACATCCAGAAATTCATTGACCACTGGAACCGACTGCGGAGTTAGTGGTTCTACTTCAATATCTTTCACCCGTACTAAATGACATATGTAGCCCTTAACAATCATTTTCCTGGATTTTAGGTAGGAAATAAATCTTTCTCATGGTGCCCTTACATCACCCTTCCATTCAAGAAAATTCATTTGTGGGAAATGAAAATGTACCTTCTTGGCCCGGCAATCTACCGTGGCATAACAAGAAGCCAACCAATCCATCCCCATTATCACATCAAAATCCACCATGTCCAATTCAATGAGGTCGGCCAATGTATCATGACCACACACAGTTACCACACAATTTTGATATACTCTTTTTGCAACAATACATTCACCAACCGGTGTAGACACTTCAATTGATTTAATTAATAATTATGGTGCCTTTACAAATTTTACAGCAATCAATGGAGTAACATAGGACAATGTAGAACCGTGGTAAATCAATGCATATACATTATATGAGAATATGGATAATGTATCTGTAACAACATCAGGAGAATCCTCAAAATTTTGTCGGTCCACCAAAGCATAAGTGCGATTCTGGACCCCACTAGTACTGGCTGCTCCTCTGGTACCTCTACCCCGACCAACATACTGCACACCTCGGCCCAAAGAAGGAGCCGGTGCTGATGACGCAACGGCCGATCCTGCTGGTCGTGCTATACTACCCATGCTCATCTGGGGACACTCTTTCATCATGTTCCCCATCATACCGCACCAGAAACAAGCATTTATCCCCTTTGTGCATGTACCTACATGAATACGTCCGCAGTGCTGACACTGCTGATGAGGAAAACCTGTTGCCTGTGATTCGTGAACTCCACTACTCTGCCTAGATGAACCACCTCTAAACCCTCGAAACTGAGAGTGAGCACCCGCTGTGGAGTGAGAAAATGATGGTCTAGGTGGCCTAGGAAACATACGAGGCCTAGATCCTCCTTGAGACATCATAGATAGTCCCATAGGTCTAGCCCATTTAGATTGTCCCCTGTCAAATTCATGTGCCATTCTTCTCTGTCTTTGATCTTCCATTTTCTGGGCGAAGGCTTGAATTCTCGCTATGTCCATGTCCTTGTTCAAGGCAGCAATGGTGAAATCCCTTACCAAATATGGTTCTAATCTGTCCACATATCGATGGACTCTATCTGTCATTGTAGCCACCACATTTGGAGCATACCGTGCCAAGGAATTGAATTGCAAATTATATTTTGTGACGCTCAAATTTCCTTAATGGAGATTTAGAAATTGAGCCGCACGAGCCTCGCGAATCTCATAGGGAAGATAATGATCAAGAAAAGCCGCTTTAAATTCTTCCCAATTCGGTGGATTCTCACCAATATCACGAGATTTCTTCCAATCCTCGTACCATAATATCGCCTCCCCTTTTAATCTATACGCAACAAGTTCAACTGTTTCTACCCCTGTCATGTGCATAACTTCCAAATCCCTCTGAATTTGATCCATGAAGTCCTATGGATCTGCTTTCGGATCTGACCCAATGAATATAGGAGGGTCCAGTTTTAGGAAATCCTGTGTTCTGCGACTCGCCACTCTAGTTGCATTATCTTTATTTATCATTGGACCAGTTCGTCCTTGACTTTGTGCCGCCACTAACTGTGTCAACATATGTACTGCATTTCTAAGATCCTGATCTGGGGCATTCATTGGTGGTGCTGCGGGTACTTCCCTACCAACTGGCTCTTCCGGAGCTGGAAAAGTAGAGGAAGACCGCGAGGAAATTTCAGCATGTGCTCCACTTTGACTAGCTTGGTCAGGTGGTAATCTACTCATGCCTTCATCAGCAGGCATATCCACCTACTTACCTTTACCTCTGCCTCTTGTCGTGATCGGCATAATTACTATATCAAAGAGGAACATTTACCATGGTCAAATACAATTCAACTTACAACACTGGCTCTATTGCACGATCTGGAAATGAAGAAGAGAAACAACATCCTAAATATCTCGTAGCCTCTTACTTGCAAACGTGGTGCACAACACATCGATAAGTAAGACTCTACTCAGACACGGCTTTGTAGATACCCTTAGAATGATCTGCTCTGATACCACTTTTTGTTACGCCCCGAATCCCATCGAGACGTGATTGGCACCCGTAGCCGACAAGGCCGGAGAGAACCAAACTGTACTTATGTTCTTTAATAGGCATGCCATCAGAAACAGCCTTACCACGTAGGAGCTTATAATGCTAACAACGAAATTCATGGAACATGTGACATAACTTGGCCGTTGAGACCAACAAGTCAAAAATAACGTGGACCTTTTACATTTATACACCCACATCCGTCTACAAAAGCCTCTAATAGATACATTTACCAAAACTAACTGAAAGTCAGGACAAGCCCCCGCTTTATACAACATGTACAACACCAAAACATATGTACAACTGTGACTTGGAGAAGCCCCGAACTAACTGGAGCTCACCAATGATCCGCAACAACTGGCAACCTATTGTGGAGGTCTACTAGTACCTGCACCTGCAGCAAGTAAGGTAAATCCCCCAAGAGGGATCAGTACGAAGAATGTACTGAGTATGTAAGGCTCAAATGAAACTGTATGATATGTAAATATGCCAATGAAATCAAATTCAAACGCATAACCAATATGGATAAGTCACTATACTGAACTTTGGAAACCATGTATATTTCTTTCTTTACTTTCTTTGTTTCTTTGATTCTATGATTATTCATCTTTGCCTGTGACCTGTGATACCTGGGCCCCGACTGAACAGTGGGTTTTAACATAACATGATGTTATGTTGGGATCGGCTCGAGCTAGGATTATGCCTCTAGATCTACCACCCATGAATCAATATATATCGGGATAGGCTCGAGCAAGGTTATCACCTCTAGAGCTGCCACCCATACCAACATTTCAGGTTCGGCTCGAGCTAGGTTATTACCTCTAGAGCTTCCCCCTGTTAGGATTGGTCCGAGATAGGCTTATGCCCCTAGGACTTCCCCCTGATCCAACAATCTCGGGATCGACTTGAGCTAGGTATTTCTCCCCCAAAGCTACCACCCATACTTGATCATTAACCACATATGCATTACTTCATTCATTACTTTGAGATTGATACAATGACAGTCATAACTTTACTTGAAGCTTTGGTTCATTAACCAATGAGTGAGAGACATGTGAATAAACATTGTTGGAAACATAGCCTTCATGGAAGCATAATACTATTGGAACCATTGGACAATAATCAATGAACAAGAGACATGAGTATAATCACTATTGGTAAATTGGAATACAACCTTATTGGGCTTTTGGAACATTAACCATGAATATGAGACATAAGATTCACATTTGATCAATGAGTAGGAAAACATATGATAATGACCATTGGTAACCGAAAATAGAATACCTTCGCACATTTTGGAATAGGACAAGTGTAACGTCAATGGGAATACTATATACTGCAGAAAGATACGGACAGAGTAACCTTACATACCTTCACTTCCAAGTATGAATTCACAATCCTATGTATGAACACAATAGTCCAGCTTCTTCTTTACGTCTTACTCTACAATACAAGTACATATCGGAGCTTACATTAGCAACTAGTTACTATACAGGCGTACAAGATTACAATGAACTATATGAATATCGTATAACGTCATATCACCCCTTACAATACAATCCACTGCATTTTCATATCAGTAACACCTTAACATTACACACATTGACCAAGAGATCATACATCGATAGCATTTCACACCACACTTACCCTTTACGCTTTTCTCTTTATTATTCTGTCACAATTAATCCTTCATAACAACATATGAACAACCATACATACTTAATATAGTCCAACATACCTCTATACAATACTTTAAAGTTATTAAAACGACATCACAAGTTGATAATTACATCCAAAATGGGTATAGGGGCCTTCAGGGGTCGACTAGATACAAAAACATACAAAACGGAAAACTGAGCTGACCTACACCCACAGGTGACCTTTGGCAGATGCTAGAGGCACCTGCATTGGCATCTGCCCTCGTCTGCGGGGGCGGATGCCCGTTTTGGTCCGAAATGGTCTCTTTTGGGTCTTTTAATGCCATGAATGGTCCATGATAATAACCAAACTTATTTTGACATATTTTTGATCATATTGAACACAAAAAACCATCCATGGTTTCACAACACACATAACAACGCCCAAAACTACACTTCACGGTCAATACGTCCCCAAAACCATAACCAATTTCACAATAACAATCCCAAACATTATACACAAGAATAAAACAATGTAAGACTATAATAAAATCCTACATGTCAATATTTACTCCATCAAGTTCACTTCCTTCAAAACCACAAGTACATATTCAAGTTTACAAGACAAAACCATCCTCCGATTTAGCAAACATGTAACATTCCACACCTTGTGAACTTCTCAATACTCCACCGACATAACCAACATAATATAAACCATATATCATGCATAAAATATATTAAACCATCAGAATAAACACTTACCAAGTCTTACAAGTTGATGATCTTGGCCACAAAGAGATGAGAGCTTAGGGTTTGTGTGAGAAAAAGGCTTTGAATAATTCTAAAAAAAATGAGAGTCCAAATGGAATAAAAATATGATTTTCTCTTCTTTATATAGTCCCTTTATAATGAACCTCATCCACACACTTGGTGTGTTTACTTGGTCAATGAAAGACTAGGCAAGAATGGGTCAAATTCCCACTTGGGCCATGTCTTTTTATGGTTTTTGGGCTTCATTTTGGGCCCAATTGTACAAGACTTGTTAATGCCCACAATTTAATACATAATTCACCAAATCTCTCATGTTTCCATTTTCCATAAATATTACGGTAGTCAGCTAGGCTCAGAAATGTACGGGGTGTTACAGTGGATTATGTGTCCAAGTGTTACAATTTTCAACAGGTGAAGTATGAACACCAAAGGCCTGCAGGTTCACTTTAGAGGATGCCTATACCCATGTGGAAATTGGAGAACATTTCCATGGATTTTGTGATGGGTCTACCTAAGACCTTGGGTAAATATGACTCCATTTAGGTGATAGTAGTTCGGCTGACGAAATCATCTCACTTTTTACTGGTTCGGGTAGTCTACAACTCTTAGTAGTAGCTAAAATCTACGTCAAGGAGATTGTCAGACTTCATGGGGTGCCACTTACTATCATTTTTTTTTATAGGGATGCAATGTACACTTCCAAGTTTTGGTACAGGTTGCATGAAGAGTTGGGCACCAAGCTCACTTTTAGCACAGCTTTTCATCCTCAGACTGATGGGCAGTCGGAGAGGACAATTCAGCTATTAAAGGACATGTTGAGGGCCAGTGTGATTGATTTTTGTTGTCACTGGGACCAATTTTTTTTTATTGTATGAGTTTTCATACAACAACAGTTACCATTCATGCATTGATATGGTACCATTTGAGGCACTTTATGGAAGAAAGTATAGGTCACCTATTGGGTAGTTTGAGGCGGGGGATGTCAAGCCTTTGGGAACAGAGCTGGTAAAGGAGGCTCAAAAAAGGGTAAGGTTCGTTCAAACAAAGTTGTTGGCTACTCAAAGTAGGCAGAAGGGTCATGTGGATCGTAAGGTAAGAGACATGTAATTTAAGGTTGGGGATAAAGTTTTGCTTAAGTTCTCTCCCATATAAAGGTTCATGAGATTTGGCAGGAAGGCTTGGTAAATTCGTCCCTTCGAGTTTCTGGAAGATGTGGGTTTGATTGCATAAAGGCTAGCTCTACCGCTGATATTGTTGATAGTCCATCCGGTATTTCATGTTTCTATGCTTAAACGCTACCATGGGGATGGAGACTACATCATTAAATAAGATTCAGTGCTTATAGATAAGGATTTGTCTTTCAAGGAGTAGCCAGTAGCGATTCTAGATCGGGATGTTTGGAAAATGAGGACGAAGGAAATTCTTTCTGATAAGGTACAATGGAAGCATAGTCCGATTAATAAAGCCACTTGGTAAATCGAAAAGTACATGCAAGACATGTACCCTCAACTGTTTGAGGCTATAGGTACTCTTTTTCTCCTCGCTTTAGCCTATTTTTTTTACATATGATCATTCGGGGATGAATGATAGGTGAATTGGTATCTTTTGTAACGACGCTCTTCATCGTTATGTATAAGTCCTTCATTAAAAACCTCATATCCAAAATCCTTTCGATTTGAAAGTTATAAATTTCAGGCTAGGCTAGTTTCGAATGAAATCGAAGCAAGATGTGGTCTAGGGAAATTCGAGAAGGATTTGGGAAGGTTTAGGGGGTTTTGATTTAATTTCTACTTAGCTAAGACGATAAGGAACCAATAGGAATTTACAAAATCAGATTTGGGTAAGTAGAACTCTCAGAATTAATCTTAGCATAAAAGGCCTTGCTTGGAATGTCCCAGGTTTAAGATGTTTTGCAAAATACAGGATTTTCGGGAGAAGACGGACTTTTTATCTCGTCTACTATAGTGGTCGACATACCGCTATAGCACCCACCGCTATAGCTGTATAATTCCCGCTATAGTTGTGGGTAAAGGCTGTCAGCGCCCGCTATAGCGGCAGGTACCGCTATAGTGGTCTTGGCCTCTATAGTTGTGAAAACACAAATTAATTGAATATTTTCCTCAAAATAGTTTATTATTTTAAAACTCATTTTAGGGCAAAATAAGGGTGATTTAGGGCGAAATACACCAGTTTTTCTTTGTTTGGCCTTGTAAAGGTAAGTAATTAATCCCCGTTAACTTGTAATTGATAATGATGCCTTAGAATTGCTAATTTACAGCGTTTGGGGACAGTTTTAGGGAGGATTTTGGTTATTTTCTGATGCAAGGGGGAAAATTAAGTAATAAGTTAATGGGTTTTGATTATTAACAGTTAATTTACCCTTACATTTTATTAATTCACTAATTTATACATGGAATTGATAACTTTAGGTAAATTACGACAGAAAACACCTAGAACGGGAATGGAATGATCATGAACTTGACCTTAGGGGTTGGGTGTGAGTTATAAGTCCCAACATGATAGGTCATTTTATTAATTTTATGTTTATATGCATGTTCTAAACCACGAGCAAGCGGAAAATTTCAAGGAAGGGCAAAGCTCCGGCTTAGAGAGTTGTGCAAGCTTGGTTCGATGCTTGTGATGGTATTGTAGTTTAATCCAACTTGTGCTATATGTGTATGTTAACTACTTTGTAGTGTGGTTTGTGGTGCATGTTGTTTGGTGTGGTCATTGCAAATGATTTTACGATTGTTACATGATTTGATATAACGTACTTGCTAAATGTACGAGGGTGTGGTGAGTTTGATAGTTCCATGAGTGAACCGGGGAAATATATTTTTATACTTAATAAATTGTCCTGACTTGTTTGACTTGTCTTGACTAAACTTGACTTGGTGATATTATATTGGTTGTTGGTTTGATTCCCTAATTGCCTATTGTTACTTGTTATGCTAAGTGTATGGTTGTTTAGCATGGATTAACTTGTTGTACTATAACTTATTTATGTGTTCATATGCTCATCTTGGGTTGGCCAAATAACCCTACCAGTACACTATTGTTCTTGTGTGCTGATACTACACTTGCATTTACTTTTGTGAGTGCAACGCATATTCCAGCCACTCTTATGAGACCTCAATTGTGATTCCAACAATCGACTCCAGATTTCAGGGTGAGCAACATATCCGGCTACCATGGAATCTTTCCTTATCGGCATAGTTCTTTGTTTTCTGAACTTATATTTTTATTCAGTTTTTGGGGTTGCATCCCCTTCTTGACATTCGTTAGTAGTTTTGGTACAGACGACTTTCGGGTCCTAGAGGTGATTTGCTTAAGTATAACGTTCCGCTTTTAGTTGTACTTATGGATTTTGTTTAGGTTTTAATATTTATTTAATGATGGATTAGCTCTTGACTCTCCTAAGTATTGATCTTGAGATGGTGTTTGTGTTTAGATGGTTCTCCCACAGGGTAAACAGTGTGGGTGCCACTCACGATGGTTTTTGGTCGTGACAATAACCGTCGCATAATGTAGTTGAATCTAATAACACACTTATTAAAAGAAACTGTTGCATAATGTTTATAACAGCTTCCTAAAGGATATCTATGGTAACGGTTGTTGTAACTGATCTTAGGCGTATTTATACACCTAAGTGTCATTATCTACGCGCATTTAGCTTACTTTAGAGGAATACTTAGTGTGTTTGTGAGAATACTTTGTGATATTTGTGTAATTTGTGCTAAACCTCATGTTTAGGTGGTTTATAGTATAAATTAATCAATACAAGAGCTACAATAGGCAAGGAAAGATTAGACGAGATATCAAGTTCAATCGTGCTAAGCTATACTTGTTCTTGTATGTTTTGTATGTGCTTTGTGTATTATATGATATAATACTTGTGATGAGATACTTTAGGAGTATATTGGAGCTGCTATAGGTGATAAAGGAAGCTGCACATGTGCTACAAGTGATGATGGAACACGAGCAAGCTTGACGTGACTTAAGAGAGGAAGCCGGACAAAATTGTGCGTAGTTGCACACCCTCCACGCCGTACCCTTCATTCCATGGAATGGGATGTACTCCATACCTCCACGTTAATGGAATGAGCTCCTCACTGCACAGAAACTTGAAATTTGCTACTGGTTTGGTTCTGCTATAGGCTCTGTGTCGCACACCCCATATAAGCAGGCAAAAGTTGGTTCCAAGTCCTAGTTAAAGTAGGAAACATGTAGTACTTGTACCTAATCCCTATTGGACTTGGTTTGGAAGACTTGGAGGCTGTATAAATACCTAAATTCGCATAAAATAAGGGTGTAACACGTTGGTGCAGTCTACAACACGAAATCAACACACATACACTCCAAAACCAACTAAACTAGGTTTTCTACTTGGTTTAAGTTGGGGGCAAAGTGGTAAATGCACCTATTTTGTATGGGGCAGCTTATGGGAGAATTTTAGGGATATATAAGGAGTGCTTAGCCATATATACTAGAATCTTTGGAGGCACACACGAATTGCTGGAGAAAGCAAGACGTCAAGGAGCTCAAACTAGGGTTCTTTTCTTTTACTTTTCTTTCTTGTATTTTTACTTTATGAATTCATTAATGGTGATTCATTGTATGACTATGAGTGGATAAACACCCTCTTTCTAGGGTTGAGTCTACAACATGATTTCTTAAGTATGATTTTATAGTTGGTTTATGTGTTTATCAAGTCATGTGATGTTCTTGCGATCTTGTTTAACTATTCTAAAGAATTGCAAACTTTAAGATAAATCCTAGTCTCAAACGAATTGACCATAGGAGTGGAGGGACGGAATGAAGAATACAGGGAGTGTGGATCATATCTTTAATTAGTTAGGGGCTAATTATTAAAGAATGATTTGCGGTTAGGATAGAAATATACCTAAACGCCCCACTTGGTTAATGAAACGGGAAGATAACTTAGTGCATCCAAATTAAAGACTCACATCCCCACTCAATGATGTAGTTGTGAGATTAATTTGGGTAGATTACTTAGAGGATGACTATTCCCAAGTTATAATATCAACACCGTAGATCAAAAAATCACGATAAACACCAACACCGGCTAGAAACCATGATTATGCATGAACTTGTAGTAAGTCTCAACCCTGGAAGCTATCCATATATTGCTTACAATCCAAATATCATATCGTTGTCATTTTTGTTACTTAGTTCATAATTACAAAACTATATCCTTGTTACAAACTCGCAGTCGTTAAATTGAAAAGTATACTTAGAAATGTTGAATAACAAACTTCACGTCCCTAGGATACGACAACTCGACTCTCAAAAAGAGTCATTTTACTACTTGTTTGACCACGTACGCTTACATGTGTGCCTAGAAGCAACAAGTTTTTGGCACCGTTGCCAGGGACTTAAGATCAGTAAAGTTCTAGTTTTAAATTTGCTATTTTATTTGATAAGTGCTAACAACTTGGTCTTAGTTACTCATCTTGCAGGTACATGTTTGTGAAGCTAGTAAGCTGGCAAGGGACAAGGATTTGGTCTAACCAGATCCTAAACCTGAGCGTCGCTTACACCGATTGAGAAGAGAAGCAACACTTCTCTATCTGGTACCATAGGTTAAGCAGGATCAACAGTTCCTGAAGTCATGGAAGCACCAAGGACAGTGAGCGAAGTGGTAATCCCACTCATAACTAATGTTACCTCTGCCATCCACAAATAGGAACCTGGAGGTATATTTGAGTTGAAGTAGAATATGGTGCAATTATTGCACATGAGTGGACAGTTCACTAGTTAGACTCATGAGGACCCACAGGTCCATCTTCAAAATGTTCTAGAGATCAGTGACACGTTCATTCCTACAGGGCTCTGCACGGATTATGTGAGGCTTACACTTTTCCCATTCTTACTTTTGGGAGAAACTAAGAAGTGATTAAACGGAGAGCCTGCAAATTCCATCACAACATGGGTTGATCTTGCAAAAAAGTTTCTCATCAGATTCTTCCCATCTGGTAAGACTACAAAATTGAGAAGTGAAATCCTTAGCTTCACACTTTTGTTGAAAGTCTTGACCCACACACAAAGATTTTGCTAGATTCAACTGTAGGTGGTCAAGCTTAGAAGAAAACATCTACATAGCTGTACATTTTGTGGACAGAATTGCATAGGGTAATCCAAATTGGCATAGTGATGTCTCTAGAGTTGCGCTAAAACATGTTTCAAGTACATCAAAAAGCAATACCATCACAGAATTGACTACACAAGTGGCTAGCATGCAAAATCAGATGATGATTTAGTTGAATAAATTAAGTATGGCTCAAGGCCAAGCCTTATCCAATGTTATGCAACCAACGTAACAGGTCAGCAGGCTTAGACTTGGTGTCAAGTCTGAGGAGGCAGTAATCATTATGCAGACCTGTGTGGTGCTAATCCGGAGTTGGTCAATTTTGTAGGTAATTCTCAGAGAGGTTATCAGGCTTATGGTAACACCTACAATCAAACTTTACAGACTCAATCCAATTCATCTTAGGGTAATAATCAGGATCAGGGTTAGAATTTTTAGCAACAGGCTCAAACCAGCAATGTGGAAGAGATGTTGAAACAAATCATGGCTAGCCAAGCAGAAACACAAGTAGGTTATACAATGCTTGTTGCAAATCAAAACAAGATGGTTGCAGACCTTAAAAATCAGCACCTTGCTACTCAGGCTTTCGAGAAACAGATGAGCCAGATTGCTCAGGCCCAAAATACAAGACCTCAAGGGGGTTAATAGGTTATGGAAATTACTTTGAGGAGTGGTAGAGACTTGAAAGATGCACCACCAAAGCATAATCATGAGGTGCAAGCAGAGTTGAAAAGCCCGATACCTACAAAAAAATAAGTACCGAAGAAAGTGGTTGAAAATAAAGAGACTGAACAGGTTGAGAAAGAATCAAAGAGACTACAACCACCATTCCCTCAGAAGCTTATAAAAGCCAAAGAAGATGCTTATTTTAAGAATTTCTTTGACACGTTTAGAGAATTTCACATTAACCTTCCTTTGTTAGATATTTTACAGGGCATGCCCAAGTATGCTAAGTACTTGAAGGATGTGGTAGAAAACATAAGAAGGCTTGGTGATATTAAAACTATGGAACTTGCTAAGAGTGCAACTCTGTAGTTATGAGCAAGATGACCAAAAGCAGACTTCCTATTACCCCTTCGGACTCTCTCATGGAGTTGTCCAAAGTGATGACTAAGTGTAAGACTGAAAAGCATGAATGGATCCTTGAGAAGGTGAATGTGAGAAAAGCTGCAGACTTTGAGTGTGAGCATTCTAAAGTTCAGAAAAGAAAGAGAAGATGGGCCCTGAAATGGCGGAAAAGGATAAGAGACTATGGATAATAGTGGTGTTGTGAGTCGTGCCGTAGTAATAAATCAGGCACTGCTTGGGAGGCAAGCCAAGTTAAGGTAGTTATATATTTTTTTTTAGTATCACCTTTGGTTTTGTTTTTATTTTGTATTTATAGGTTGAAGGGAAGTTTGAGTACCGGAGATCTAAGCTAAGAAGCATGGAAAAACTAAGTGTGGGGTCCTCGGCACCACTTTGATGGATATGATGCTACTATCTAGGCCTACAGGCCTTAGAGAGTATTTCTATTCCTCATTCTTTGATTTATACTTTGGGAACAAAGTGTGATTTTAAGTATGGGGTGGGGAATCTTCCGATTTATGTTTAGGGTGGAGTGTGCTATAAGAGTCTTTTGGTTATTTGCTTATGTGATGAAAAAATTGAAACTACAGAAAAAAATTCTTTTAGTAATTTTGGTTTTATTCTTTTTTTTTTCTTTTTTTTTTTAGGAGCACACTTCATTCAACCCTTAGTTTTTCTTTTTGGTTCTTTTTTGAGGGGTGCCCTTTGAATCGACTATCCCTTTTTTATTTTTAGGAGTAAATTTTAAATTTTTTTGAAGTCATAGTTTAGGGATTCTTCACGACAATGGATGGATGACGACCGTCTTGAGGTAAAATTAGTCATTAGGATTTAATAACGAACCCTTTAACCTATTGGCTAATGGGTGCTCTTGTTAGGCTACATGACTATATGATGCAAGTGTTGTGAATTGAAAAGAACCAAGGCTCATGCGTTTGACTCTTTTATTATTTTAGCTTAAATTTGAATTCTTGCAATTGCTTGATTGAAAATCTGTAGAGATCTTTCTTGAGTTGAACATGTGCCAAGTGTGTGTAAGGTTTTTGTTATATTCCATGTTTGCATATTGATGTCTAGAACTTACCCAGTGTGTTTACAAAGCAAAATAAAGAATGTTGAGTTTAGGAGATGATATAGGCATTTCTTTGATATCCATGTTTATACCTTTTTTATCTATCCATAATGCATGATCTTAGTCATCCCCATTAAGCCTTTACCCTATTGATTCATATCCTCATATTTAGCTTATTCCTTTTCTTTCAATTGACCATAATTTGATCCAAAACTCCTAAGCGCTCTAGTTGAAAAGTTAAGATGGGAAGGAGCGAGGAGTGAAGAAAGGAGAAAGTGAGGTTGTAGATCCCAAAATAATAGTTATTGGTGTGGTGAAAAAGTTTATGTGTTGATGGTAGGGAGTAAAATAAAAAGAGCTAAAGCATTTTGAAAAGATAATCAAAAACTCCCTATTATAAGATGTGTAAGCTAACTTAAAGAGAGGGACAAAACAAAAGAGGGTTGTGGAAGAGAAAAGAGGTGGGAAATAAGTGGTTGAATAATGAGCTAAATGAATAATGTGATTCATTAAAGCGCTTGGGAAAGTTAGTCACTATTTTTACCCAATATAATTCTGACCCATCCCTTAGCCTACATTACAACCCTTGAAGTCCCACATGATCTTGAGCTTTGATATTATTATATTAGTGGAGTACTACACTAAGGGAAAGCCTATGGTTCATCTTATGTTGCATGCGAATTCCTTATCAAAGTGAGTGTAATTCTATTCTTATACCCATTTTCTTGTATTAAATTACATATTGGTGAGTGATTATGGGTGACTCTCTTATTGTGAAGGCGCATGATTCATGAAAGATATGCGACCTATATGATGTCTTGGATGATTAATATTAATGAGTTTGCTTATTTTGCGGAGTCAATTCTTGAGGTTAGGAGGTTTTGAGTTGTTATTCCTGTGTTTGAAGTTTATAATGTAAAATGCTTGTTGTGAACTTGCTACCTATGATAGTCATAGTAGTGATAGCTTGAGTGTCTTGTTTCAATTGGTGATGTTAGAGTCCTCCACGATGCAGATGAGTGTAAAGAGTTGTTTGAGTACGAACAAGGCTTTTAGTATGGGGTGGTGATCTTAGGCGTATTTATACACCTAAGTGTCATTATTTACGCGCGTTTAGCTTAGTTTGGAGGATGACTTAGTGTTTTTATGAGAATACTTAGTGATATTTGTGTAATTTGTGCTAAGACTCATGTTCATGTGGTTTATAGTGTAAATGAATCAATACAAGAGCAACCATGGGAAAGGAAAGATTAGACGAGATAACTAGTTCAACCGAGCTAAGGTAAACTTATTCTTATATGTTTTCTGATGCACTTTGTGTATTGTATGATCTAATACTTGTGATGATATATTTTATAAGTATATTGGAACTTCTATAGGTTATAAAGGAAGCTGCACATGAGCTACAAGTGATGATGGAACATGAGCAAGCTTGGCGTGACTTAAGAGATGAAGCCGGATGAAATTGTGCGTAGTTGCACCACCCTCCATGCTGCACCCTTCAATCCATGGAATGGGATGCGCGCTGTGCCTCCAAGTCCATGAAATGGGCTCCACGCTTCACAACAACTTGAAATTTGCTATTGGTTTGGTTCTGCTATAGGCTCCGTGTGGAACACCCAGCGGGCAAAAGTCAGTTCCAAGTCCTAGTTTGAGTAGAGAACGTGTGGTACTTGTACATAATACCTATGGGACTTGATTTGGACAAATTAGAGGCTATAAAATACCTAAATATGTAGAAAAGAAGGGTGGAACACGTTGGGGCAGTCCACAATACAAAATCAACACACATACACTCCAAAACCAACTAAAACTAGGTTTTCTCCTTGGTTTAAGTTAGTGCACCTATTTCGTATAGGGAAGCTTATGAACGAATTTTAGGGCTATATAAGGAGTACTTATCCACATATACAAGTATCTTTGGAGTAACACACGAATTGGGGTAGAAAGCAAGACATCAAAGAGCTCAACTAGGGTTCTTTGCTCTTTTACTTTTCTTTCTTGTATTTTTACATTATGAATTCATTAATGGTGATTCATTGTATGACTATGAGTGGATAAACACCCTATTTCTAGGGTTGATGCTACAACATGATTGCTTAAGTATGATTTTATAGTTGGTTTATGTGTTTATCAAGTCATGTGATGTTCTTGCGTTCTTGTTTAACTATTCTAAAGAATTGCAAAATTTAGGATAAATCCTAGTCTCAAATGAATTGACCATAGGAGTGGAGGGACGGAATGAAGAATACAGGGAGTGTGGATCATATCTTTAATTGGTTAGGGGCTAATTATTAAAGAATGATTTGCTGTTAGGATAGAAATATACCTAAACGCCCCACTTGGTTAATGAAACGGGAAGATAACTTAGTGCATCCAAATCAAAGACTCACATCCCTGCTCAATGATGTAGTTGTGAGATTAATTTGGGTAGATTACTTAGAGGATGATCATTCCCAAGTTATAATATCAACACCGTAGATCAAAAAATCATGATAAACACCAACATCGGCTAGAAACCATGATTATGCATGAATTTGTAGTAAGTCTCAACCCTGGAAAATCTCCATATATTTTTTACAATACAAATTTCATAACATGGTCATTTTTGTTGCTTAGTTTATAATTACAAAACTATATTCTTGTTACAAATTGGCATACGTTAAATTGAAAAGTATACTTAGAACTGGTGAATAACCAACTTCAAGTCCCTTGGGTACAAAAACCTGGCTCTCAAAAAGAGTCACTTAACTACTTGTTTGACCATGTACGTTTACGTGTGCGCTTGGAAGCAACAGTAACCATCGCTAAAAAGTATCTATGGCAATGGTTGAAATTAATGGCTACTCGAGATTTTTTCCCTCCAATTAAATTTGGGGACGCGGGAATATTTATTTGGCCATTGAAAATAAAATAAAAATACACATATACACACGCTAATTGATTTTCAAACACATTTACTCACTCTCTCACTATCTCACTCTCTCACTCTCTAATCTTAGCTGACACTCTCACGTAAAATTGAAATTCTCCGGCAGGTTGAAGGTTCTCTGGTGAAAGGGGTCTCTAGTGAAAGGTTTTTTTTAATCCGACAGTTCAATGTTCTCCGCCAGTTCAAGGTTCTCCGATGGTGAAAGGGATCTCTATCAAAGTCTTTGCATGTAAGAATTCATGGACCACCTTTCTATTTTAGACATGCATGTGCTATTTAAAAAAAAAATAAATGGGTTTTTGAAAAAAATTAAAAGAATACACAAATGTGTTTGAAAAATTACATGGGTTTTTGAAAAAAATTAAAGAATACACAAATGTTTTCAGAGAAAAAAAATTATGTGTTTGTTTTTTTACTGTTTGAGAATTTTGAGTGATTTTGTAGTCTCATTTATTTGGTTGGATTTGACATGTGTTGTAGTGATTTTTGCTGGATTTCACTTCAAATTTAGAGCTGATTTGAACAATGCATGTGAATATTTAGAGGTTTCTGTTATGAGAATTTTGTTAGGGTTTTAGAGGTATTGTCTGGTCTCATTTGTTTGGGTTTTAGAGGTATTTGTTATGTATTATAGTGATTTATATTGATTATGTGCTTAGTTAGAGATGATGTAAGAGTTCAAGTTTATAGTTGATTTGAATAATGCATGTGAATATTTAAGAGTTCAAGTTTATGAGTCATTTGTTTTTGAGAATTTTGTTTTGTGTTATGAGTTTGGTCAGGAGTATATAACGCGAATTGGAATTCATCGTTGGCATAGAGAATTTGTTTTGTGTTGTGAGTTTAATCTAGAGTATATAATGTGCATTGAAATTAATCGTTGGCTTTGAGAATTCTATTTTGTGTTTTGAGTTTTGTCCAAAGTATATACTGTGTATTGGAATTCATCTTAGAGGATTATGTTTTGTGTTTTGATTTTGGTCCGAAGTATACAATGTGAATTGAAATTCATCATTGGCTTGGAGAATTCTATTTTGTATTTTGAGTTTGGTTTGGAGTATATAATGTGAATTGGAATTCATCTATGTCTATTGAGAATTCTATTTGGTTTGGTTTTGAGTTTTGTCAGGAGTATATAATGTGAATTGGAATTCGTTGTTGGCTTTGAGAATTCTGTTTTGTGTTTTGAGTTTGGTCAGAGTATATAATTTAAATTGGAATTCATTATTGGCTTTGAGAATTCTATTTTGTGTGTTTGAGCTTAGTCTGTCAATGTGAATGGGAATTCATTATTGGATTTGAGAATTTTGTTTTGGTACTTTTAGTTTGGTCCGGAGTATATAATGTGAATTGAAATTCATCGTTGACTTTGAGAATTGAATTCTATTTTGTGTGTTTGAGTTTGGTCTGTCAATGTGAATTGGAATTCATCATTGGCTTTAAGAATTCTATTTTGGTGCTTTGAATTTGGTCTGGAGTATATAATGTGAATTGAAATTCGCCGTTGGCTTTGAGAATTCTGTTTTGTGTATGTATGAGTTTAGTCTTTCAATGTGAATTGGAATTCATCGTTGGCTTTGAGAATTCTGTTTTGCTTTTTGAGTTTTGTCTGTCAATGTGAATTGGAATTCATTGTTCGCTTTGAGAATTTCGTTTTGTGATTAGGGTTTGGTCTATCAATGTGTATTAAAATTCATTGTTGTCTCTGAAAATTATGTTTTGTGATTTGGTTTTGGTCTGTCAATGCGTATTGAAATTCATTATTGGCTTTGAGAAATCTGATTTGTATTTTGAGTTTGGTCTGTCAATGTGAATTGTTGGTTAAAAGTTTGAAGTTATTGTTTGTGAATAGAACATTTCATTCAACTGATGTCGAACCTTGTTCTATGGAATTCATGATATCGCAACTTGTAGCTAACTTTTTACTAAAATTTTCGAGTTCACCCTTGATGTGGAATACTGATTTAAAGACATTCTCAAGATGTCTTTGAATGTGAACTGAAATTCATTATTAGTTGAAATACTTTGATAGTACACCTCTGCCTTGGTCATCAGATAATGTATCCATTTATACATGTTTGTAATATTTATCACTCTTTAATATATGATTTTACATGATTTGTTTGATCAAGTTTTGCACCAACAACCTTGTATAGCCCATCTTGTTGTTCTGTCATCTTGTTTGGTATAGTACTTCTCAAACACTTACTAAGAGTGTAATATTTGGAAGTTGTGAAGCAACCAGATTCTCTATTGTGTATGTATATGTATTGCCTTATTTTTTATCAGGTAAATTTCGTAAAAAAATACTGAGTGAAGTTATCAGGTCCTTTATTCTATAAAGAAAATTAAACTTGAAGTTATATTGATGTGTTTTTTCTATTTCTATGGTAAATATGATGGTCGGGCAAGAAATATTATTCGTACAATTTGTTTGTAGACAGTCAAAAGTTTACTAGATTACAAAGCTTTCTTTGATTTAGTTGAATATTTGAATATGAGCTTTTTTTAATTAGTTCTGAATCTGATTCTTTGTCATCCATTTATAAAGAGCTTATAAAATGGTAAACGTTGGTAAACCACTCAATTCCTCATTGTTTGTTGGGTTCTACTCTTAAGACTGCCACAATTTATCTTTAATTAATGTGGAGGTTTGAATTTGTCTTATATAAGAGAGTTATGAACATTTTAAACAATGAGTAGCTGCATGAAAATGAGGATTGTTGCTATGTCATACTAGTAGAGAGTATGAGAGAGAGAGAGAGAGAGAGAGAGAGAGAGAAAGAGTAAAGAAATTTGTAGATGTACATATATGCTTTGATAAGTATGTCTTTCCTTTCTAATAACAATTTGATTATCATTTGTGTCTCTTTTGTTGCTTTTCACTCAAGGAAATAGCTTACAGTGGCATGCCTCAATTAACAGTTGAATTGAAAATAAAAATCACATAAAAACTTCTCTGTTTGTCTGCTTATTAGGAGTCTATTAGTAAATAGTTTTATGTTTGTTGTTTCTGTTTTTTCTATAGTAACTAAACTATGTAACTAAATGTATGGCTAGCATTTCTTAGTTTTATTCTCAATTAAATATTTGTTATACAAATGATTTAACTTACCTAATGATACTGCCTATTCGTATGACTCTTTAAGTTCTGTTGACACTGCATGTATTCATGATTTTATGGCTTTGGTGTTTTATTCTTGAAACATAGGATATTCAATGGATATTGGAGATAAAAGTATGTCTCCTAATATCTGCTGATGAGTATGAATGTGGAGTCGAGGATTTTATCAATAAAGGCATTTGAAAGAGCTTCCCTGGGAAGTGAAATATTATGTCCTTGTAGGAGGTGTTTTAATCGTTCTTGGCATTCTCAAGATATGATGGAGGATCACTTGTTTAGTCATGGGTTTGTTCCTAAATACACCCAATGGATTTTTCATGGAGAAGGGTTTTCATCAAGAAATATGCCACATCCAAATGTGGCACATCCAACTAATGATGCAGAAATTTTCAAAATGTATGATGATATTAATAACCTACTTCATGATACTTTTTGAAATGTAGAATATGAACAAATCAGGAATGAAGTAGTAAAAGAGGGAGCATCTTAAGACGTAAAAAAAAAATTTAAATTAGTGGAGGAAGGAAAACAAGAGCTGTATCCGGGATGTAAGAATTTTTCTAAGCTGAGTTTTACCATCTGATTGTACTTGTTAAATGCATTCACGGGCTGAGTAATGTAGCCTTTTCAAACTTGTTAGACTTGTTAAGAGAGGCTTTTCTATTTTCTCAGAATCTCAAGTCTTTCCACAAAGCAAGAAAGGTGATTAAAGATTTGGGTCTTAATTATGAAAGAATCTATGCATGCCCTAACGATTGCATGTTATTCTGGAAAGACAATGCAGAACTTGATAATTGCTCAGTGTGTGGGTCTTCTAGATGGAAGAATGTTCGTGATGAGTTGACTAACAAGACCACTAAAGTTCCAAAGAAGGTTTTAAGGTGCTTTCTTTTAAAGCCTAGGCTTTAGAGGATATTCATGTGTTCTGAAACATCTGTAGCTATGAGATGGCATGCTACTGAACGACCTAAAAATGGGAATTAAAGGCCTCCTGCCAATGGTGAAGCTTGGAAATATGTTGATTCCTTTCACCCCGACTTTTTTAAAGATGCAAGGAATGTCAGATTGGGTCTTTCTAACGATGGTTTCAATCTATTTTAAACACTGAGAATTTCTCATAGAACATGGCTGGTTATGTTAATGAATTATAATTTAGCACCATGGATATGCATGAAGCCGGAGTATATAATGTTGTCAATGATTATTCCAGGTCCCTCATCTCCTGGAAATGATATAGATGTATACTTACAACCACTAATTATGGAGTTGAAAGAACTATGGCATGTGGGAGTCAAAACATATGATGCTGAAACTAAGGAAATATTTAATATGCGTAAAACTTTGTTGTGGATAGTAAGTGATTTTCCAACACTGGCAATGTTTTCTGGATGGAGCACCCTTGGAGCACCAAGGGGAGATGGGCATGCCCAACTTGTCATCATGATACTTGCTCTCAATATCTCAAACACAGTCACAAGATGTGTTACTTGGATCATCGAAGATTCTTGCCTCCTGATCATCCATATCAAAAAGATATGAGATTATTTGATGGTAAATAGGAGAACAAATCTATGCCTACTACCTTATCAGGTGAACAAGTCCTTGAAAAACTACGTGAATTCAATAATGTTTTTGAAAAGAGCCAAAGAAAAGAAAATGAAACAACGATGGTCCATGGAAAAATATCCATATTTTTTGAGCTGCCATTTTGGCCAACAAATAAATTGAGGCACAATCTTGACCCGATGCACATAGAGAAGAATGTGTGTGATAGTTTGCTTGGTACTTTGTTGGATCTACTTGGAAAGTCCAAAGATCATGCAAATTCTCGCTATGAATTATATGAGCTGGGGATACACAAAGAGTTTCAACCAGTAGAAGATATTAACCATGAAAAAGTTCATGGAAAAGCCATGATGCTCATTTTATATTGCATTACTTGCTCCAGATTGCAGTCAAGAAAGTGTTACCCAAGAATGTGTCTATGGCCTTGATTAGGTTGGGCAACTATTTTAGAGCCATATGTAGTAAGGTTATAAGAAGAAGTGATCTTGATAAACTGAAGGCAAAAATCATAAATATAGAATGTGAGCTTGAAATAATTTTTGATATAATGACACATATGCCTATTCATTTAGTAGATGAAATTAAACTTGGGTATGTATCCTATTGAAAGGGATTTGTACGAGTTTAAGAGGCTTGTTCATAATCAAAATACTGCTGAAGCATCAATAGCAGAGGGTTTTTTGGCTATAGAATGCTTGAAATTTTGTTCGATATACCTAGATGGTAGGGTGAAGACAAAATTCAGTAGGTATCGAACAGAGGATAATGAGTGTAGCCAAACAGAGGGTGATGTTGTTCTAGAAATATTTCCAAAGATGGGCCCCCAATTGGAAGTAAGAAGAAAACGAAAGAGAAAACTTTTGGCATGGATAATCATCAGTGGGTTGAAGCACATCGGTATGCTTTATTAAATACTGGAGATGAACAAGTAGAGGCATTTATCAAGTAAGATATTAGTATTTTAACTTCATTTATATGTTACAATTATCTGTTTAAATTTGATTTATCTGTATCATTATTGATTGAATTTATAATGCATGCTTACAGGAAACATAAGGATTTAATTGATAAACATACCAAAGGAAATGCATGGGTAAAAGGATGAATTCATAGTCGAGAATTTAGTGACTGTTTTAGGGAAAAAATTAAAATGTTGAAGTGCCAAATCATTTAAAATGGCTAGCTAAAGGGCCTAATTATGTGGCTAAAATTTGTACTACATATTTTATTAATGGGTATCGATTTCATACACGGGATGCAAGACTCAAAATTGTGGAGTTACTTTATCAGCAACAACGGATAGTTTTGCTGGTGCTAGGGACCAGAATCATGTCTATGGAATGGTTATCTATTATGGAGTAATTTAGGATATCATTGAGGTTGATTATTGGGGTGACTTTAGTGTTATCCTAGTTAGATGTGATTGGTTTCATAATGAAGTAGATGAATATGGGTTGACTAGGGTATACTTCAACAAAAAATGCAGCACAGATGATCATTTTATACTAGCATCTCAAGTACATCAAGTTTTTTATGTGGAAGATCCAACTGAGAAAGAAGTTTAATATGCAAGAAATAAAGTTTCAGTTGATTTGTATGATTTATAGGAAGAGAGTTGTCCTAATATTGAAGAAATATTTTAGAGGTAGGCTAATGATGACATTGGTACATCAGAAAGAGTAGTCGATGCTGATGTCAGATGGTTGAGAGAAGATCTCCCTGTTGATATCGTTGATGTACCTTCTATTGCACAACCAAAAAAAGTGTAACAATGGAAACATCAAAAGAGGAGGATGACATTGATGATAATGATTGGGATTGGATGGAAGCTAATGACTAACAAATTAATTTTTGTGCTTTATTTGCTACCTGTTATATCTATTTAATGAACCAACTTTTTTGTCACTATTTTTTGCTTGTTGGCTATGGATTTTGAGTGCTATAGTTAATGTGTCTTGGTAGTTTGAACTACAGTGTGGATTTTTTATCACTTGTCGAGTTGTTATCTGTGATGGTGTGCGATAGTTGATAATAGTGGATTAATTGAATTATTGTAATACAAATGTAAATCTTGGATAGTTTGAACATGTTGAGTTTGTACCAGTGTTCTGTTTTCCATTTTTATTTCTCGTTGGCTATGAATGTTAAGTGCTAATGTGTATTGGAAGTTTGAACTATAAAAAAATACATTCAGGGTGGATTTTTTCTCACTCGTGGAGTTGTTACCTGTGTTGGTATGAGATAGCTGATAATAGTGGACTAGTTGAGTATTTGATAGTCTTCACTTGTCGAGTTTGTACCAGTGTTCTGTTTTCTATTTAATCCTTGTTGTTGGCTATTGATTTTGAGTGACATGGGTAATGTACTTATGTACTTAATCTAAAATCAAGACTACTAGAATGGGGGATGAAAAGGTAACTAGTAGGTTAATTGTAGTGTAAAAAAGATAGTCTGGTTGGTTTTTATTGTACTTGTCGAGTTGTTGCCTGTATTGGTTTAAGATATCTGACAATAGTGTATTATTTGAGTTGTGTGCAAGATTTCCTTGTTAGATGTACTATAAAAATGTAGTCTTTGATAACAACCAATGAATATCTGAATACTAAATGACTTGTATAATGTGAAATTGAGGCTTCATGTAACATTACATTGCTTTCATTGCTTTAAATTAGTAGATAAATGCTTTTTCTAACAGTCATAATGCATTTAGTTTAAACCAGTTCAGATGGTTTTCTGTAGAACAGTGGGTGATGGTTGTTCTAGGATTATACCTACATCTAGTAACTGAGATTGCTAATAGAATTTTAGTGTATTAACCAGCAGACGTACAATACAGAGTGGGGTTTGCATTCTCGAACGAGTCTCAATTTTGTTTCCCTATTTAACTTAGTGATTATGTTTAAGTGCAGTTCTACCCCGTCAGATTTTTTAATTTGTTTCATTTTTTAATTTACAGAGATTTATATAGTCATGAATCAACAAGGGCCTTCAACAAGAAACAAAGGAGGGAAAAAAAAGACATGCTAAACCTAGATCGTTATCAGCTATTGAAAATAAAAAAATGATGGATATTGACAACAAAGGAAACTGTTCAAGCCATACGATTGGAGAAAGAGCATCTGCTAAATATTAATTGATGAACAACAACCAGTAATATTACAATCTGAAGAAAGTGAACAATCTATAGTGGAGCAGCTTGTAGAGGAACAACAACCTAGAGAGGAACAACAACTTGTAGGGAATCAAGTGAAAATAGGTTTGAGCAGTACTCCTCTAACAAATGAACATTCTAAAGATCAACAAGGTAACACATATCTTAGAACTCGTTGAATTATTTCATGACTTCTAATTTCTTATTTTTTTCTTATACCTGAAGGTCTTTCCACTAAAAAGACAAGAGGTATAACATAGATACACAAGGTAAATGGTCCAATCGAGAAAAAATTGATCCTACTAAATAGGAATAATCAACTTGTTGGTCCTATTGATGAAGTTGTAACAGAGTTAAGTAGCTTTCTAGGAACACTCACACAAAATGTGATCCTTTGCCCACTTGATATATTTGATTAGAGGCGCATGGATACTAAAGATTATTTATGGGAGTATATCAAGGTTTGAAATTTTCAATATTTAGTTATTCATAATTTTAACATATATTAGCTAACTGAATGGCACCAAATTGTAGATGAAATATGATATCCCTAATGTTGTGAAAGGTTGAGCTTTGGAAAGAATTCGAGAAGTTGGAGAAAGCATAGAACTGATTTGAAAGAAGGTTGTTATGATCCATATGAAAATTATGAAGTTCAAATGGACAAAAAGCCTGATAATATTCCAGAATGTCAATTTAAAGAGCTCCTCATATATTGAAAGTCAGAAAAATTCCAGGTAAAACATATTTCAGAATCTGGGATCATATTGTTGTTAGCATGCTACATTTTGTAGCCCCTTATTGCCTTTAGTTAATGATATTGATTTATTTTATAGAAAATATCTAAAGCAAATACTGAGAATCAGAAGAAGCTGATGAATCCATATTGTCACACCCCGAATCCCAACGAGGCGTGATTGGCACCTGAAGCCGTTAAGGCCCCGAGAGAACCAACCTTTGTACCTATACACTCATACGCAAGTCCTTCCATGAATATCAATACCACAGGTAGATGCAAGATGTTAATGGCATAAGTCATGAAAAATGAGTGATGATAAACACATGCAAATACGAAACTTGGCCGTTAGGGCCACCATGACATAACATATATCCTTCGTTTGTTCCACATCATCTACAAAGCCTCTATACATACACGAACATGACCATCCTAAAGTCAGGACAAGTCCCCGCTTTAGACAACTATGATATAATATCAAAACCAATATGTACATAGGACTCGGAAAGCCCCGAAGCAACCTGGAGCTCACCAACAGATCCGCAGAAAATCCAAGTCCTACTGTGGGGGCCTATTAATACCTGTGCCTGCAGTAAGTAAGGTAAATCCCCCAAGAGGGGTCAGTACGTAGAAAGTACTGAGTATGTAAGGTTGTATGTAACTGAATGATATATAGGAACGTCAATGAAATCAAGTACAAGAGAACACATCATGTGAATAAACTATTATACGTTAGACATGTGGGATCATATGCATTGCTTCCTTTACTTTACTTCATCATCAATCATGTAATGCCCGGGCCTAACTGATCAGTGGGAAATAATATAATAATCGGGATCGCCTCTAGCTAGGCTTTCGCCCCTTTGAGTTGCCACCCGTTTCCAATAAACTTTAGGGATCACCTCTAGCTAGGATTTCGCCCCTTTAAGTTGCCACCCGTACTCAATATCCATTCGGGATCGCCTCTAGCTAGGCTTACGCCCCTTCGAGTTGCCACCCGTACTCAACAAGTGTTCATTACTTTAATTCTTTTGTTATGAGATTGGTACATTAGTGGTTACAATGTTATTGGAATTTTGGAACATTATTGTAACATTAACCAATGAACATGAGTCATATGGATCAGAATTGGTCAATGAATAAGGAACATGTGAGTAACAATGATTAATAACCGAAAATGGAATACCTTTGAACATTTCGAAATGGAACAAGTATAATGACAATGTGATACTATGTGCTGCCGAAGGATATGGAAAGAGTAATATTACATACCTTCACTTCCAAGTATGAATTCACAAGCCTTTGTATGAATACAATAGTCCAGCTTCTTCTTTACGTCTTACTCTATAATACAAGTACATATCGTAGCATACATTAGCAATTAGTTGCTATACAGGCGTACAAGATGACAATGAACTATATGACAGTCGTATAGCACCACGTCACCCCTTACAATACAATCAAATGCATTTTCATATCCACAACACCACAACATTACACACATTAACCAAGAAATCATACATCAATAGCCTTTCACCCCACACTTACCCTTTATGCTTTCCTCTATATCATTCCGTATCAATTACTCCTTCACAACAACATATGAACAACCATCCATACTTAATACAGTCCAACACACCTCCATACGATACTTTAAAGTCATTAAAACAACATCACAAGTTGATAATTAAATCCAAAAAGGGTATCGGGGCTTTCGGGGATCAAAGGGACACAAAAACAAATAAAACAAGATTATGGGCTGACCTGCGCAGCCACCTGCACCCGCAGATGGCCTTTGGAAGCAGCCAGTGCCATCTGCGTTGGCATCTGCGCCCGCAGATGCCCTCGTCTGCGGGGGCGGATGCCCGTTTTGGTCCGAAATGGTCTCTTTTGGGTCTTTTAATGCCATGAATGGTCCATGATTATCACCAAACATATTTGAACATATTTTTGATCATTTTAAAAACCAACATTCATCCATAGTCTCACAACACACATAACAACACTCAAAACCACATTTCACGGCCAATACGGCACCAAAACCATAACCAATTTTGCAATAACAATTCCAAACGTTATACGCAAGGGTTAAACAAAGTAAGACTATAAACACATCTCACATGTCAATATTTACTCCACCAAGTTCACTTTCTTTAAAACCACAAATCCATAGTCAAGTTTAAAAGACAAACCACCCTCCGATTTAGCAAACATGTTCACTTCACTTCTTGTGAACTTCTCAATACTCTACCAACATAACCAACATAATATACACCATTTATTATGCACAAAATATATTAATCCATCATAATAAACACTTACCAAGTCTTACCAATTGATGATCTTGGCCAAAAGAGTGACTTAGGGTTCTTGAGAGCAAAAGGGAATTTTGTTGGAAAAATCTATAAATGTTATGAGAGTTCAATGCAATAAAATCTGATTTTTCTCTTTATATAGTCCCTCATGTGTCCCTTATCTTTTTCCTTAGCATTTAATGCCATGTTGATTGGTCAAATGGACCATATTTGGAAGAATGGGTAAAAATCCCTTTTTGGGCCATGTCTTATAATTCTTTTGGGCTTCATTTTGGGCCCAATTGTATGGGACTTATTAATACCCATAATTCAATACAAAATTCATCAATTCTCTCATGTTTTCATTTTTCCCTAAATATTACGGTTATCAACTAAACTCAGAAACGTACGGGGTGTTACACATATACTGCCAACAAAAAGAGTTTTACTTTAATTCACAATAAATTGGTGTGTTGTATTATCTAGTATTGAGTTTTAACCTGTCATATAAGAAATTTTTTATATTTATTTTCATATGACTAGGATAAAAAGAAGGGGGAACTTTATCTCTTAAGGAGATATTTATGGCAACAGGAGCAAGAAAACCCGATCGTTCTTACAAGGCCTCGAATGAAGACACAACTAGTAAAATTGTATGAAGTAATTTGTTTTTAAATTTTTATTGACATTAAGTATTTGTTCTTAGTTTTTACTTAATAGAATGTTCTTTTTGGGTATACTTTATTAGGTTGAAATAGAGAAAATTGAAACACAACAGACTGTCGATGATCAGTCTATTGATGCATTTTCAGCAGTCCCGGGTCCTGAACATCTGGGACGTCTAAGGCTATATGGAGGATGGGTTACAAAGACTTCTTTGAAAAGAAGAAATGACAATTCTGAATCAATGTTACATGCCACTAATGATGTCGTGCAACAAATGCAAGAAAGGATGCAAAATGTGGAGAGCCAAATCGAGGAACAAAAGAGACCTGACAAGAAGTTATTGTAGATATTATTGCTCAACTTTAGCATACAGGATTAATTAATCCTAACATTCTTGCATCATTGTCTAATCCTTCACCAAGAGAATCTACTTCTACACCAACGACGATAGGGAGAAACAATCAAGGTTAGTGTCGCTACTGCTTCTCTATTATGAGTATTTTTCTTCTTCTCCTCTTCTCGTGTCTCTCTTGCGAATCTATTGTATTTTCTATCTCTTCTTATATATTGCTTCATAGCTAAGTGGAAATAGGCATAGCATTTTAATATATATTGGATTGTGTTGGACTGTTGTAGTTGGAATTTTTTTTTGGATAACAGAAAGTATTCAGTTGATGTGTTTGGACATGGTTGGTACTAGAGAGAAATATATTGGATAACTTCAAGTGTTTAGTTAATATTGTAATTGCAGAAAATGTTTTAAATTTTTCATAAAGTACTTATTGGTATGAGAGTTGTTTTCGATATGGTTGGTATTGGAGATTTGACAGTAATCTTTTTGTTAACTGGAAGGGTTCAGTTGATAGAGTTGCATTGTTTTCTTATCTCATACATCTATGAAACTTTGGTTCTTGTTTTTTAGTAATGAGTGAACATGAAAATGATCAATATATGTTTAGTTTGTATCTAAGTTTCCATGAATACTTGTCTCTAAGAGAGTTTACTTCATTTGTGTCCATAAGTATAAAAATTATTGTAAACAAGAAATGTGACAGAACTAGCCACTTTAAAACATATTTAGTAACTTTTTATTTTATTGGTCTTTGGTATTGGTTTAGCCCCTCCAATATAGTCTGTCATTCTCCATACATTTTGATCTTGTTAAGGTATTACAATATCGATGGACAGAGCTAGCTAGGGACAATTGAAATGTGTTTGGTTCATTGATTTTCTAAGTAGTAGCCTGCTATGGTGTTTGATAGTTATATTCTGGTTCACTTTTGTTAAGTCTCACATGTATTTGCATGCTTGTAGTATAAAGTTGGTGTAGCAATTTTGAAGTACATCTAGTTGTATCTTTTATTCATGGACTGCTTAATAATCTAATTGATACAACTTTCCTTTTCATCTTTTGAAAATAGGAATTATGTTCCAAATTTTAAATATGGTTAGACAACATAATTTTTTAATAGCTGAATTCATATGGGATTTCATTAGAGATTTGCATTCCTGTCTTCTGTACTTTCTGCTAAGTCACTTTTCCCTAACTGCAATGGAATTCACATCTCGATCGTCTTGGTATTAGTATGAGTGTATATGTAGGCTATAACTTGTGAGCATTATGGCATCAGAAGACTGATACATATATGCATGACATATAGTATTTCTAGTGAATTTTATACAGAAAAAAGTGTGCATAGGTAGCTAGGCTCAAGCTTGAACATACTGTTGGCTGTGATTCTGATTTGTAGTATTCCATTGCCCATTGAATTCAAATTCTATACTTAATACATTCTATCCATGATTCTAATTTGGTTGAAACAATAGTTTAATGTGTTTGTCAACACATTATTTAGTTGATGTGTGTGTGTGTGTGTATATATATATATATATATATATATTCTGGTCTTGAAAAGTAAATTTATATATATGACTAGCAAACGTTTCTTAATTATTTTCTATTAACATTGTAGGTGATGATCATGATCACATTGAAGATGGGAATGAAAGTGATGAACTTGACTTGACCTAGGAGATTGATCAAATTGGGTGCATATTGTTGAAAAAATTGTACATCTTCTATTTTTGAACATTGACATCAGATTGTACATGTTGAACTTTTTTGAATGGTCAAGAAATTTGTTCTTGGATTGTAATTTTGGTATTTAATGATCAACTCGTGATGGATTTATGTATATATGTGTTGCCCTTTTTGAATGGTCAAGAAATATTTGTTTCTTGGGTTGTAATTTTTGTAATGAAGTGGCTACATGTTATCGATTTACGTTATATTTTATACTCTTGATGATTGATACACATACACACACATATATATATATGTGTGTGTGTGTGTGTGTGTGTGTGTGTGTTATATAAGCCTAATAAATAATTATTGCTGTAGCCTCAAAAAATTGTTGTAGTAGCTTTAAAAAGCTATTGCAGTAGCTTCATAAAATCGTTGCTATAGCATGGGGAGTAACGGTCACAACCGTTGCATTAGAAAAACATAAATATTATTGGATTCAAAATAAACATCACAATCGCATCAACAACGATGGTTAAATATTATTGCATAAATCTCTATAAAGACAGTTTGTAACTATCTCAATAGACTATAAATCGTTGCATATCACTAGCAACTGAAATAGTCACCATAAAGGGTCTTATAGCGACGATTTTTGGAACCATCGTAGCTAACCGTAGCCTTAGAGCTAATGTAACGCGAGCAATTGTAGTTGGTGGCACAACCGCTCCCATAGAGGTACCGTAATGGTTATGATGTCTATTGCAACGGTAAATGAACTGTAGCCATAGCCCCATTTTCCAATAGTGTATAGACATATTTTGAAGTGTATAAACTTTATAAATAGTCTCCAAACTGAATTCAAAATTTGAATTTAAGAAATTATTGATAGGACAATCCACAAATTTTGAAAAGATATGGAGTAAGGATAAGGATTTACCTTTCAGGCTGATTTGAAAGAAATAGAGGGCTGAAAATTCGGTGGTATGGACCTTCTCTTGGTTGTCTTCAGATTTTACCCTCTCTCCCAAGATAAAAGTGTAGAGAGTGAGCTTCTGCAACTCTAAATATCATGAAAAAAAGGGGGAAACACAGAAATAAACTATTAGAGAATGAAATACGGTTGAATATCAGGGTGAAGGAGATGGGCGATGAAGTGGGTGGTTGAAGTTTGTCTGGGTAGGGGTCATCTAGGGTGTTAGGATGATGAAGATGATGAAGTGAAAGGAAAGATGAATTAGGGGTGTTTTATTAGTTATTGGACCGGGTCAGAGATGTTTTTTGGGCTAGAAATCTAGCTGAATTAGCTAAAAAATGAGCTAATTCGTCCAATTTCTGATAAATAAGTCACTTTATGCAAAATCTAATTTTTCCTCGTCATTTTCACTTAATTAATTTAGCGATGCTTCGTCTCATCCTAATTAACCTTCCAAAATATATTTTTGTGTATGTATATATATATATATATAATAGAAAGTAATGGAAACAATATTTTCAAAACCATTATTGGTGCCAAATTATCAAAATTAGTTCAAAAGACAAGAAAAATGTTTTGTCAAAGTCATCGAGACTAATGAGCACAGAAAAAAAATTAATTCTAGAAAAAAGGAGAGCCAAAATTAGGTGTTAATAGCTTTCTCCTCTGTGACCAGAGATAATGAAAGAACCTTAGGGCGAGGACGCTAACGTTAAACAATTTTGTCTCAACTAGTAAATCAGATTTGTTTTGAAAAGAATGCACTCAACAGGTGGAATGTGAATCTAGAGTCATCATGATTGTGATTATGAATTCGACCAAACTTTGGTCTCTGAGTTACCTACATATCTTGGATTTCATGAGAATTAGGCCAATGTAGTTTAAAAATGGAGTAATGGTAAAATTTTGAGGGGTCCTCAAACAATTTTCTCCATTATTGAGTTTATGATTACACTAATATTAATTGTGATAGAGATAAGAGTACTTTGGCACAAATGGAATGGACGCAGCCGTGCTCGGAATTGAGCTACCTACATATCGCTAAGAAATTAGGCCAGTTGCGGTTCTGGAATGAAAGATTATGGTAAATTTTGAGGCGATCCTCAAAACTTTTCCCTAGTGTAAGATTTATGGTTGACACTGGTTTCTTTGGAAAGAACTTTGTAGTGTTAAATATAGACAAAAACTCCCGGATGAGGGAGATCCTTTTCAGGATGGGGCATACTTTGTAGCCTCCCGATTATAAATGTGGTGCACAACACAACCATAAATGGGACTCTACTTATGTATTTTCCTCATCTCTACAAGATCATATTGGACTGTTGTACGGGGGTAGGCCCTCAAATATCTCCAATGACGATCCTGGAAGGTGGATAAGAAATGAGTAATGACATTCATAAGAGTAGATGTGATTTGATTTGGAAGTATGAATGATTGATTATAAGAATCAGAGTCGGAGTGCTAGTCTTGAACTCTAGCTTGTGAGTTTGGTATCCCTCATCAAGCAATGCCTCAATCGCTGCTTAGAGGTAGTTCCACGTTATAATGTGTTGTCCTGCAAAATAGGTAAAAAGGGTGAAAAGTACTTGTTGCCTTTCAAAAATTATAAATTGAAATTGTAATGTAAAGAGTAAATTGTATATATTCAATCTAGGGTTGTAATTTCTGTTCTATAGTGTAGATACCTCCAACTGGCGAGGCAATTAATGAAATGTAAAAGCCTCTGTTGGCGGAGCAATTGCTAAAAAGTAAAAGCCTCTATCGGTGGAGCAATTACTGAAGAGTAAAAGCCTCCGACTAGTGAGGTAATTGCTTAAAAGTAAAAGCCTCCGACTGGTGGGGAAGTTGCTTAAAAATAAAAGCCTCTTTCTAGTGAGGCAATTGCTTGAATATTAAGGCCTCCATTTGGCGAGGCAATTTTAAACGCGAGCTTGGTAATGATGTTTCTATGGAAATCTAATGTCGCTACTATAGTGGACTTCTGGTGCTACTACGATAGTGGATTTCTGGTGGCATTTTGCTAAGGTGTGAGTCTCTTATTGGCAGAGCATGCTTTTCTTGATGAAAGACAATTCTCTAATATGGCTGAGTGTCACTTTGAGTATGTACATCCTATAATGTGGCGGAGTTCACTTTGTTCATGCGCAACCTTCGATGTGGCTGAGAGCCACTTCGCTCATTTACATCCTTTGACATAGTTGGGGAGTGTCTTTGCTCATGTTCATCCTCTGATATGTTTGAGTGTTTCTTTGCTTTCTCATGTACAATATTCAAAATGTAGAATTTAACTTTGCTTGCATATGTATAGTCCTCAGAGTGCAGGATTTGACTTTGTTTGCTTATGTACAGTCTTCGGAGCACATGAGTTTACCTTAGCTTGATTATGTACTGTAAGGACCCTCTTGTTTGTTATGTAAAAGTCTTACGTTACAAATTTTGTGTCTAAATTCCTTTCGGTTTGGAAGTTATAAATTTCAGACTGGGCTAGTTTCACTTTGTTTCAAGCCAGGGGTAGTCTTGGAAAATCTGAGAATAATTTAGTCCGGCTTAGGGGGAATAGCATTGATTTCTATTTAGCTAAAGTGATAAGGAAACCTTAGGATTTTACGAAAATGAATTTGGGTTAGTAGAACTCCCGAAATTGACCTTAGCATAAAGGGTATTGTTCAAAATATCCCGGGATAAAGATGTGTTGTAAAAAGTGGCATTTTTGGGTGAAGATGGACATTTTGTTCCATCGACACCGCTATAGTGGGTGATACACCACTATAGAGGTGACCACAACAGTTATAGCGGTGGTCAAAAGCGGTCACTGGCGCAATACCGGTAAAAATCACAGATTAAAGGGTAAAACCCCCAAAATAGTTTATTATTTTATAAACTCATTTTGGGGAAAGAAGAAGGCGATTTAGCATAAAAATCACCGGTTTACCTCAGCTTAACTTCGTTAAGGTAAGGAATTCACTCCCTTTAACTTATAATTACTTCTTCATCCTTAGAAGGTGTAAGTTATTGAATTTGGGGAGGGTTTTAGGGCGGATTTTGGTAAGTTTTGATGGTTCAAGGTGAAATTGAGCCTTAGGGTAAATAGGTTTTGTTTATTAACCATGAAATTGGCCTCGTATTTTGTTAATTTACCAATCATTATATGAAATTGGTAGTTTTAGTTAAATTATAGGAGAAATAGCCCTAGAACGGTTAAGGAATGATTATGAACTAACCTTAAGGGGTTGGGGTGGCTCATAAACCTCACCATGTTAGGTCATTTCATTAATGCAATGTTTGTATTCATGTTTTAGACCACGAGCAAGAAAAAAGGGTACAGAAGGGAAAAGCTCAGGCTTAGAGTTGTGAAAGCTTGGTTTGAGATAGGTGATGGGGTGTATTTAATCCATCTTGTGTTATGTGTGCATATTAACTACTCTGTAGTATGATTGGTTAATCCGTATGGTGTGCTTGGTTATTGAAATATTTACTTGTTTTATGACTTGGCCTTCTATATGGTATATTATGGAGTGTTTCGGCATTTGAGATGTTCTCACAGGTTATTTAGATTAAGGGTTATACACATTCATGTCTAGGTTTAGTACATGGATGGTAATTGTCCCCTACACGTCATAGCTAGAGGGTGGGTATATAACCCTTAGCATATATGTATGGGTTTTCAAAGTATGTATTAGTATGACAGTTTCTTGAGTGAGTCGGAGGATTTATATTGTTGTGTATGTCCTTATTTGGTTGTCTTTGAATGAGTTGCATATTATCGCCTAAATGACACTTTTTGACTTATTGGCTTGTCTCTTGAGTGCTACTTGTACATATATGATGTATGTTTGAGGTGTAAGCGTGTGTTAGCTAATAGTACTGCATTTTGGTTAAATGTCCATATTTCCATCTTGGGTTATTCAAATGATCCTGCCAGTACGCTATGGTTTATTTCTGTACTAATACTACACCTATATTTACTTCTGTAAGTGCATCACATATTCCAGCTGATTCATCGAGACCTTGCTTGTGATTTTAGAAGTAGATTTTGGATTTCAGGGTGAACAACATTTTCAGGCTACCATGAGATCTCTCCTATTTTGACAGTGTCCTTTGTTTGAACTTCTTACTTACATTTTGTTTTTTGGGCTTGCATCCCCTCTCTTGATATTCTTAGATATTTTGGTACAGATGACTTTTGGGTCCTAGGGTTGTAATGTTTAAGTACAATATTTCCGCTTCAGTTGTACTTATGTTTTTATATAAGTTGGATTATTATTTATGGGATAGTTCTCATACTTTTACTTGAGTGCTGATCAATGCTTTTGGGGTTATTGGTTCTCCTACAGGGTGAGTAGTGTGGGTGCCACTCACGATGAGTTTGGGTCATGAAAAACTTGGTATCAAAGCCTAGGCTTTGTCGATCTTATTTTATCGAAATAGGTCCAGTAGAGTCTCGTGGAATGGTACAAAAATGTTTGTACGTTTTTTCGAGAGGCTATAGTACTATAGGAAATCTGTATTTCTTGCTTCTTTTGTGCTACAACTTGATTCCAATTGGTATCTAGTGATCCAAATTGGTATCTGATCCTTCATTCTTTTGTCTGTAGATGGTGAATACTAGGTCGAACATAAACCGAGCAGCAGCCCCAGCACCAGCCGCTCTAGTTGAAGATCCAATCGTGAGGGGAAGAGGACGAGCGAGAGGGGTAGGAAAGAGAGGACGGGGATGAGCCACACCCTCTAGGGGTGGAGCTCAAGCAGCTATGGTACAGGTGAATGAGAGGGAAGTATCCCCTCACCCACCCCAAGATTATTTTAAGGAGAGGGAAATAGCATAGGAGCATGAGATGAAGCCTGAGGTGGAAACACCAGTTGGAGTTGCAGCGCTACCTCCTATGTCTGCTGAGGTAATTCAACAAGTGTTGGCTTTTCTGAGCGGGTTGGCTGGGATTGGAGACACCCCCCACTGTTCTGGTTTTTCAGGCTCCAGTTGTGCACCCTATTGTTGCTATGGCTCCTAGGATAGATAAGCCTTTCGACACGGATGTTTTTTCTTGTACGATTTTGGGTTTTGTGTTGACTAGTACTAAACATGACCTGCTGATTAAGTTCTTAAAGATGAAACCTTCTATATTTTAGGATACAGAATCTAAGGATACTTTTGAGTTTATTATTAATTGCTATGAGAGGCTGCATAAGATGGGTATTGTGAAGCAACATGGGGTTGAGTTTGTGACCTTTCTGCTGGAGAAGGATGCTAAATAGTGGTGGAGAGCATCTGTTGAGTGTCGGGCACCTGTTTTGCCTCTTTTGACATAGGAGCAGTTTCATGCTCTTTTTTTGGATAAGCATGTACCTCATGCACTCTGTGATCGCAATAAGGATGAGTTCTTAACTTTGGAGAAGGGTGATATGTTAGTTACAACTTATGAGGCTAATTTTCATGCCTTGTCTCGTTATACCACTCTATTGTTGACTACAGAGGAAGAAAGGATTCGTCACTTTATTAAGGGGTTGAAATATGACCTTCAGGTGTTGACTGTGCAAATGACTTCTACGGGAAAGGGGTTTAATGATGTTTAAGATTATGTGAAGAAGTTGGAAGGTGTGATGCAGGCGGGACAAGCTAAGATGTTTGCAAAGAAGTCTCAAAGTATTGGGAATTTTAGTGGATCCTATTCTAATGGCCAACAGGCCTTTTTAGCTCGCCCTATTCAGTCAGCTACGCCAGTTTCTACTGTGATACCGGCTAAAGGACCTTCTCAGAATCAGGTTGTTAGAGGTCAAAGGGCTTCTTATTATTCTACCAGTCGGCCTTCTCTGGAGCGTAGGTGTTATCATTATGATGTTGTTGGTTATTTTAAGATGGAGTGTCCGATGAGACAGGCAAATGTCCAGACACTGCAGCAAGCTCGGGCAGTGGGTTCAGCAAGTAGAGGATGGAGAAATGGCAGGGGTCATCCATGGGGTAGACGGGGAAATCAAGCAGGTGGTCATGGTAACTGTGGCATAGGGGCACACCCAGGTAGAGAGTTAGCTTAGATTGATGATCGGGAACATTGTTATGTATTTTAGGCAAAGACTGATGTCGAGGCTTCTAATGCAGTGATCACAAGTACTATTTTTTCCTGTGACAGGATGGTTTCTGTCTTATTTGATCCGGGGTCCACTTATCCTTATGTGTATATTTAGTTTGCTATGGGTCTGAGTCTAGTTTGCGATGTTCTTGACTATCCTGTGCATGTGTCTACTCCGATTGGGAATTCTGTGGTAGTTACCCATGTTTATTGGTCTTGTCCTATTTTGTTTGTGGGTTTTAATACTTGGGTAGACTTAATTATCTTGGATATGTTGGACTTTGATATAATCTTGGGTATGGCTTGGTTATCTCCGTATCATGTTGTTTTAAATTGTAATGCTAAAACAGTGACTCTAGCTATACCTGGGATAAAGGAACGAGAGTGAGAGGGAGTGAATAAGGCCAAACCGATAAGAATGATATCATACGTCTGGGCTAGGAGGCTAGTTGGGAAAGAGTGTTCAACATTTTTAGCTCTTCTTAGAGATGCGGGTGTAGGGTCTCCTTCTATTGAGTCAGTTTTGATAGTTTTTGAGTTCCAGGATGTGTTCTCTTTGGATTTATCGGGTATGCCTCTGGATAGGGATATTGACTTTTGTATTGACTTAGTGCCGGGCACTTTCACTATATCTATTCCACCATATCGAATAGATCGTGCAGAGTTGAGGGAACTCATGGCTCAGTTGTAGGAACTACTTGATAAGGGTTTTATTCGTCCAAGTGCTTCACCTTTGGGAACCCCAGTTCTTTTTGTTAGTAAAAAAGATGGTAGCATGAGGATGTGCATCGACTACAGACAGTTGAATAAGGTCCCCATCCGAAATAAAAATCTTTTGCCTCGTATAGATGATCTGTTTGATCAGTTACATGGTGCAACAGTCTTCTCAAAGATTGATTTTAGGTCGGGTTATCATCACTTAAAGATTAGACTAGAGGATATTCCAAAGACGGCTTTTAGAACTCCGTATGGCCATTATGAGTTTCTAGTAATGTCTTTTGGAATGACTAATGCACCTACAACTTTCATGAGTTTGATTAATGGCATCTTTAAATCCTATTTGAATTCTTTCATTATTACGTTCATTGATGATATTCTTGTGTACTCCAAGACTAAGGAAGAGCATGCAGGCCATTTCCATATAGTTTTGGGAATTTTGAGGGAAAAGCGATTGTTTACTAAGTTCTCCAAATGTGAATTCTAACTATCTTCTGTTGCCTTCTCGGGGCACATGGTTTTGGGAAAGGGAGTGATGGTGGACCCTCAGAAAATCAAAGCAGTTAAAGGTTAGATTTGGCCTAGTTTAGTGGCTGAGGTAAGGAGTTTTGTGGGTCTTGCCAGTTATTATCATAGGTTTCGTTAAGAACTTTGCATCCATTGCAACTCATTTGACAAGGTTGACTCAAAAGGAGGTGTCATTTGTTTGGTTAGACGAGTGTGAAGAGAGCTTCCAAAAGCTCAATAAACTTTTGACTACAATACCTATTCTTTCGTTGCCGATTGAAGGTAAAGATTTCATTGTGTTTTTTTACTTTTTATTTTTGGGTTTGGGTTATGTGTTGATGCAGGATAAGAATGTGATTGCATCTGCTTCAAGGCAGTTGAAGCCTCATGAGGGGAACTACCCAACCCATGCTTTAGAGTTGGCAACGGTAGTCTTTGCTTTGAAGATTTGGAGACACTATCTTTATGGAGTCAAGTGTGAGGTCTTCACAGACCATCGTAGTCTGCAACATGTGTTTACTCAAAGCGATTTGAATCTAAGGCAGAGATGGTATATGGAATTATTAAAGGACTATGATGTGACCATTCAGTATCATCCGAGTAAGGCTAATATGGTGGCAGGCGCATTGACCCAAAAGGTCGTAAGTATGGGCAGCTTGTCATTCTTGAGTGTGTCTAGGAGACCATTATCTAGAGAGTTTCAGACTATACCATCCTTGAGCATGCAGTTTGGGGTCTTGGAGGTAAAATCAGCCTTTATAAAGAAAATTAAGGCCAAGAAGTTCAAAGATAAGAAGTTAAAGGCATTCTGGAACAAGAGAGTGAGCGGGGAGGGGGCGGATGCCACCCTCGATGCTGGAGGGGGTGTTGTGGGTTAGAGAAAGGTTATGTGTTCCTCAGGTTGGTGACTTGATTGGTGATATACTTTTAGAGGATCATGGTTCACGTTATTCTATTCATCCAGGCACGACCAGGATGTACCGTGACTTGAGGCCGTTTTATTAGTGGCCGGGGATGAAGAGGGACATAGTGGATTATGTGGCCAAGGGTCATAACTGTCAACAGGTAAAGTACTAACACCAAAGGCCTACAGGATTACTTCAGAGAATGCCTATACCTATGTGGAAGTGGAAGCATATTGCCAAGGATTTTAGGTATAGCTCCCTAAGACATTGGGAAAGTATGACTCTATTTGGGTAATAGTTGATCGACTGACGAAATCATCTCATTTCTTGCTAGGTCGGGTAGATTATAACTCTCAACAGTTGGCAAGGATATATGTTAAGGAGATTGTCAGGCTTCATGGGGTGCCACTATCTATCATTTCAGATAGGGATGCAAAGTTTACTTCCAAATTTTATGGGCAGGTTGCATAAAGAGTTGGGCACCAAGCTTACTTTTAGCACGACTTTTCATCCTCAGACTGATGGTCAGTCAGAAAGGAAAATTCAGGTGCTAGAGAATATGTTGAGAGCCTGCGTGATTGATTTTGGTGGTCATTAGGACCAATTCCTTTCGTTGTGTGAGTTTTCATACAATAATAGTTATCACTCCAGCATTGACATGGCTTCATTTGAGGCACTTTATGGGAGAAAGTGCAGGCCACCTATTGGATGGTTTGAGGTGGGAGATGTCAAACCTTTGGGCACCAACTTGGTGAAAGGGGCTCGGAAAAAGGTAAAATTCATTCAGACTAAGATGTTAGCTGCCCAAACTAGACAGAAAGAGTATCAGATCGAAAGGTGAGGGATATATACTTCAAGTTAGGGGAGCAAGTGTTGCTCAAGGTGTCTCCTATGAAGGAAGTCTGAGGATTGGCAAAAGAGGCAAGCTCATCCGTCGATATATTAGTCCTTTCGAGGTTCTTGAGGAAGTGGGTCTAGTTGCATACAGGTTAGATCTACCACTGGGTTTGTTGTGGGTTCATCCTATCTTCCATGTTTCTATGTTAAAACGGTACCATGAGGATGAATACTACATTATTAAGTGGGATTCAGTGCTTTTGTACAAGGACTTAACTTACGAGGAAGAGCCGATAAAGATACTTGATCGTGATGTTCATAAGTTGAGGACGAAGGAAATTCATTCGGTGAAGGTCTGGTGGAAGCATTTTTCGATTGAGTAAGCCATTTGGGAAATCGAGAAGGACATGTGGGATAAGTACCCTCAGCTGTTCGAGGATATAAGTACTCTTTTCCTTTTTGATTTTGGGCTATTTTTCTAGTCTAATCGTTCGGGGATGAATGATGGGTAAATTGGTATATGTTGTAATGTCCCTCTTGGTCATTATGTAAAAGTCTTACGTTCCAAATTTTGTGTCCAAATTCCTTCTAGTTTGGAAGTTACAAATTTCAGGCTAGGCTAGTTTTGCTTTGTTTTGAGTGAGGGGTAGTCTTGGAAAATCTAGAAATAATTTATACAGGCTTGGTGGGAACGACATTAATTTCTAGTTAGCTAAGACTATAAGGAAACCGTAGGATTTTATGAAACTAAATTTGGGTTAGTAGAACTCTCAAAATTGACCTTAGCATAAAGGGGCATTGTTCAGAATGTTCTGGGATCAAGGTGTGTTCTAAAAAGTGGGATTTTTGGGTGAAGACGGAAATTTTGTTCCATCGACACTGCTATAGCAGGTGACACACTGCTATAGTGGTGACCACTATAGAGGAATAATTACAGCTATAGCGGTCAGGGCCGCTATAACTGTGGTCCACCGCTAGAGCCGTCAAGTACCATTATAGCAGTAAAAAATACAGATTAAAGGGTAAAAACCTCAAAATAGTTTATTATTTCATAAACTCATTTTGGGGCAAGTGGAATTAGGAGAAAATTCACCGGTTTACTTCCGTTTAACTTCGTTAAGGTAAGGAATTCTCTCCTTTTAACTTGTAATTACTTCTTGATCCTTACAAGGCATAATTTGTAGAATTTGGGGAGGGTTTTTTGGCGGATTTTGGTATGTTTTGTTGGTGCAAGGGTGAAATTAAGACTTAGGTTTATAAGTTTTGTTAATTAACCATGAAATTGGCCTCACATTTTTTTAATTCACCAATTATTCCATGAAATTTGTAGCTTTAGGTGAATTGCGAGGGAAATAGCCCTAGAACGGTTAAGAAATGATTATGATCTGACCTTAGGGGGTTGAGGGTGGCTCATAACCCTCATCATGTTAGGTCATTTCATTAATGCAATGTTTGTATTCATGTTTTGGACCACGAGCAAGCAGAAAGGGTACGGAAGGGCAAAGCTCAGGCTTAGAGTTGTGCAATCTTGGTTCGAGGTAGGTGATGGGGTGTATTTAATCCATCTTGTTCTATGTGTGAATATTAACTACTCTGTAGTGTGATTGGTTAATCCGTGTGGTGTGCTTGGTCATTGAAATGTTTACTTGTTTTTTGACTTGGGCTTCTATATTGTATATTGTGGAGTATTTCGGCATTTGAGACGTTCTCACATATTATTCAGATTAAGGGTTACAGGCATTCATGTCTGGGTTTAGTTTAAGGACGGTAATTATCCCCTGCAGGTCTTAGCTAGAGGGTGGGTATATAACCCTTAGCATGTATGTACGGGTTTTTAAAGTATGTATTAGTATGACAGTTCCTTGCATGAATCAGAGGATTTATATTGTTGTGTTTGTCCTTATTTGGTTTTCATAGAATGAGTTATATATTATTGCCTAAATGACACTTTTTGACTTGTTGGTTTGTCTCTTAAGTGCTACTTGTACATATATGTTGTATGTTGGATGTGTAAGCATGTGTTAGCTAATGGTACTGAATTTTGGTTAAATGTCCATATTTCCATCTTGGGTTATTCAAATGATCCTGCCAGTACACTGTGGTTTATTTGTGTACTAATACAAAACCTGCATTTACATCTGTCAGTGCAGTACATATTCCAAAGGATTCATCATGACCTTGCTTGTGATTTCTGCAGTCGATTCTGGATTTCAAGGTGAGCAGCATTTCCAGGCTACCATGAAATCGCTCCTATTTAGATAGTGTCCTTTGTTTTTACTTGTTACTTTCTTTTCATTTTTGGGGTTGCATCCTCTCTCTTGATGTTCTTAGATGTTTTGATACAGACGACTTTCGGGTGCTAGGGTTGTTATGTTTAAGTACAATATTTATGCTTTAATTATACTTATGTTTTTATGCTAGTTCGATTATTAATTATGGGATAGTTTTTGTACTTTTGCTTGAGTGTTGATCAATGCTTCTGGGGTTATTTGTTCTACCACCGGGTGAATAGTATGGGTGCCACTCACGACGGGTTTGGTCGTTACTTGTACAGTCTTCGAGATGTGGAATGTTTGATGAAGTTAGGTGGCCTTTTCTAATTGGTTAAGTTATTCGATGCAATTAGAAGGTAATTCTTCGATTGGCAAAGTTATTTGATGCAGTCAGGTGGCAAGCTCCGGTCGGTGGAGTTTATTTGGAAGAAGTTAAATAGCCTATTTGTCCTATGAGGATCCTCTGTCTTCAACCTTTTAATCCAGATCTTGGACATTCCTGTAAAATATAATAAATGAAACTTTTAGAGCTTGTGAGGGTAAGTATATATATTTTCAAAAAATAGGATAGGGAGAAAATATTTTGGCTCATTTTATCGTGATAAGTCGCATGATGCTACCAATTATGTCCAGGATCTTTACTTTATATCATCTTTCTTCATTCCTATTTTCCTGCGCTCAAAGAAAAATTCTTATTTGGGAGGGCCAGTTGATTTGTGCCGACTTGTGGGTCCTGGCTTTGTCATCGAAATCCTGCAATACTTCCTCGACTGCTCGATCTTTTCTAATCTCATAGACTTGGTAGGCGGAAAAGTGGAAAAGTATTTTGAAAAGTATATATATATATATATATTCACAAATGTATTACATATATATTGAGTATATATATATATAGTAATCCTCTATAGTTCATAGATCCGTTTATCGATCGTACACACATGTAGCTTTATCCTTCGAGTGACGTACTTCTGGTTTTTGTAGATGCCAAGACTATTCTGATGGAGAGATGTCTTATATTCTGGGGCTATGCTAGGAGCAAAGGAGGGTTTTCCTAAGTCTATGATCGAACCTTTTAGGTTGCCTACGTATCCAAGTGGAATTAGGTCTAAATGTAGTTCAAGTACAAGGGGAGAAACAAAAATATGCAATGCAATGACTGAGCCTGACTCAGGTTGCTTATGAATTCAAGCAGAATCAGGTCAGAACGTAGTTCAATAATAGGGGGAGAAACAAAAATATACAATGCAATGACCGAGCCGGACTCAGGATGCCTACGTATCCAAGCAAAATCAGGTCAGAACGTAGTTCAAGTACAAGGAGAGAAACAACAATATGCAATGCAATGACCAAGCCTGAGTCAGGATGCCTACATATCCAAGCGAAATCAGGTCATAACATAGTTTAATACAAAAGAAAAGTAAAATAATGCAATGACCGGGCCTGACTCAGGCTGCCTGCGTATCCAAGTGAAATTAATTCAGGCTGTAGTACAGTACAATAAAAACTAAAATATGAAGGGACCAAATTTGAAGAGAATTGCCTATGTATCCCACCAAGGGAAGTCAGCGCGTAGTTCTGAATACATGAAGGAGAATGTTTTTTTTTCTAAGGGGATACCAAAACCGATGTGGGTTGACTACATATCCCACAATGGGAAGTCAGAAAAATATGTAGTTCTGTTAAATGAAGAAAAATGTGAAAGTACAAGGAAATAGAAAACTAGTCTTGATGTCTTTAAATGTAGTATTCCTTGATGGCGTCTGAATTGATCGGCTTTGTGCTCACTGTCCCATTATCTCTGCAAGGATTATAGCTCATCCTGAAAGTACTTGGTGAATCATGTAGGGACCTTGCCAATTTGGTACAAAGTTTCCTTTAGCTTCACCTTGGTAAGGGAGTATCTTCTTCAATACTAATTGTCCTAGTGTGAAAAGTTGACACTTGAATTTCTTGTTGAATGCCTTGATCATTCTGTTTTAATAAAGTTGACCATGACAGACTGCTTCCATTCTCTTCTCATCAATGAGAGTCAACTGTTCAATCTTATTGCGAATCCATTCTGTGTCATCTAGACCAACCTCTTTGATGATTCTCAAGGAAGGCATTTCCACTTCTGTGGATATCACCACTTCCGAACCATAAACCATGTATGGATTTGCCCCAGTAGATGTTCTGATTTTAGTACGATAGCTGCACAAAGCATATGGTAGCTTCTCATGCCATTCTTTGTGACCGTCCACTATTTTCCTCAAGATCATCTTGATATTCTTATTTGCAGCCTCAACTTCTCCATTCATTTGTGGCCGATATGCTGTGGAATTTCAGTGAGAGATCTTAAGCCTTTCATAAGTCTATCTCATGAGATCACTATTCAGATTGTCCCTATTATCTATTATGATTAACTCTAGAATCCCAAATCGACAGACTATATTATTGCAAACGAAATCTACTACCACCTTCTTAGTTACTACCCTGTATGTTGAAGCTTCAACCAATTTTATGAAATAGTCGATAACTACCAGGATAAAATGGTTTCCATTTGATGTGGGAGGCTCTATGGGCCCGATAATATCCATGCAATAAGCAGTAAATGGCCAAGGGGAACCCATCACATTAAGCTCATTTGGCAGAACCCATATAAAATCCCCATGAACTTGACACTGATGACATTTTTGCACATATCGGATGTTATCCCTCTCCATAGTCATCCAAAAGTATCTCACCCTCAAAATTTTCCTTACTACCATAAACCTATTCATATGAGGTCCGCAAGTTCCTGCATGTATTTCTCTAAGAGTCTTGTTGCTTCTGTGGCATTGACACATCATAGCAATCTCAAATCCAAAGTCCTCATATACAAGATTTCTTCATTGAGAAAGAAGTGATTGGCCATCCTTAAACTCTGCTTCTGCTTGCTAGTGGTGCTACCTGGATATTCTCCTACTTTGAGCAACCTTCTAATGCCATAATACCATGACTTTCCATCTGGTTCTTCATCTATATAAAAATATTATGCATGTTTATCGTGTATCTCTACCTTGATAGGATCAATGTAATTCTTATCGGGATGCTATATCATTGAAGATAGTGTTTCCAAGGCGTTGGCAAACTAATTTTGAATTTTGGGGACATGTTTGAATTCAATCTTTGTGAACCTTTTGCTCAACTCTTTCACACATTGCACATAAGGAAGGATTCTGACATTCTTGGTGGTCTATTCCCCTTGTACTTGATTAACCAACAAATTAGAATCTCCTATCACCAAAAGCTCCTTGATATTCATGTCTACCTCCATCCTAAGTCCAAGAATGCAAGCTTCATATTTAGCCATGTTATCTGTACAAGTAAATCTAATCTTTACTGAGATCGGATAGTGTTGACCTGTTTCTGAAACCAGGACTACCCCAATTCCGACTTCTTTAATGTTTGATGCTCCATCAAAGAACATCCTCCATCCATCATACGACTCTAAAATGTTCTCTCCAATGAACTAAACTTCTTCATTAAGGAAATATGTCTTGAGTGTCTTGTAATCTTGATCCACCAGATTTTCTACGAGGTTATCAGCCAAATCTTGTCCTTTAACGGCTTTTTGTGTCACGCACACAATATCAAACTCACTCACTAGAATCTACCATTTTGCCAATTTTCCCGTAGGTATTTGTTTTTGAAACATATACTTGAGTGGATCCATTTTTGAAATCAAGTACATGGTATATGCATATAGGTAATGCCTCAACTTTTGTGCGACATAAGTCAAAGTGCAACAGGTTCTTTCTAATAATGTATATCTTGCTTCATACGATGTGAATTTCTTGCTCAGGTAGTAAATAACTTGCTCTTTCTTTCCCGTCTCATCATGCTACCCTAACACACATCCAAATACACCATCTATGATAGAGAGGTACAATAGCAATGGATTTTCAGGATTCGGTGGAACCAATACTGGCGGGTTGGACAAGTACATCTTGATTCTATCAAAATTCTTTTGGCATTCCTCCATACATCTTGTGGCAACATCCTTCTTCAGTAACTTGAATATGGGTTCATAAATTATCGTGGATTATGCTATGAACTGATGATGTAATTGATCCTCCCCAAGAAACTCATTATGTCTTTCTTGGTCTTGGGGGGGAGTAATTCCTAGATAGCCTTGATTTTGGACTGGTCCAACTCTATACCTCACTTGCTAACAATAAACCCTAACAATTTTCTTACGGGAACTCCAAAAGCTCATTTGGATGGATTCAACTTTAGGTTGTACCTTCGCAACCTTTTAAAGAAACTTTGTAAATCATCCAGGTGGTGCAAATTTCTCTTTGACTTGATAACGACTTCATCCACATACACATCAGTCTCCTTGTGATTCATATCATGGAAAAGGGTATACATGGCTCTAATGTAAGTTGCACTAGCATCTTTGAGTCCAAATGGCATTAACCTATAGCAATATACTCCCCACGGAGTGATAAAGGTTGTCTTCTCCTCGTCATCTTCATTAATACAGATCTGATGATAACCCGCAAAAAATCAACAAATGACTGCAACTCATGTTTTGCACAATTATCAATGAGTATATGGATGTTTGGAAGAGGAAAACTATCTTTAGGACTAGACTTGTTGAGATCCGAGTAGTCTAAACATATCCTTATGTTCCCGTCCTTCTTGGGCACTGGTATGATGTTGGCCAACCATGTGGGGTAATTGGTGACCCTCGCGACATTTGCTCTATTAGCTTGGTCACTTCCTCCTTGATTCTCAAACTCAAATTGGGCTTGAATTTCCTTGTTTTTTGCTTCACAAGTGGGCATGCGGGGTCAATTTGCAGCCTGTGTGAAATAATATCAATGCTTAACCCTGGCATGTCATCATAAAACCAAGCAAACATATCGACATATTTCTTGAGCAATCTTATCAATTCCTGCCTTCTTTCGGCTTCCAAGTGTATGCTAACTTACATTTCCTTCATTGTTTCTTTGTCTCCCAAATTGACAACCTCGGTTTCTTCCATATTAGGCTTCTTCTGACTTTCAAGTTGCTCGATCTCATGTGGAAGGTTTACAGGCGTCATGCTTTCATCGTATTCCTCATAATCCTGCTCATTGCTCATATTTTGCTCAGTGGATTCATTACATGTCATAATCGTTGTGAACGAGGATTTTTACTAATATTAGCACTGAAAAACATAATAGGTGAGTAAAATAAATAGCTATTAATGAAAAATAGGGAAAATCACTTTTTTAGAAAATAAAGACTTTTACTAAAAGAAAAGCGCTTGGCTTTTAGCAAGAGGTGGTAACGCTCAAATACACCCTCGAACAGAAGTGTACACGGTCATTAGCAATATATTTTACCTAACCAGGAGTTGGGGTCGCATCCACGGGGAACAATGTGACTAGCGATCGATAGAGTATGAAATAAAAGCAACTCTCTATAATCCAAACCTAAGATACAAATGTTTTGGGGGGTTTCAATATAAAAATGTAACAAGAGTACAACATATATTAATATAAACAAGTTGATATATGGTTTTCACAAACAAGGAAAACAAGGAAAATGAAAACGGGGAATCAATTCTATCAATGACCCATTGTATTCAATTAATTACTCATGAATTACTCACGGATTAACAAATTAGCCTTGGAACCTCAAGTATCCGCCACGACTTTCGATCGATTGATGAATATTTCTTGGCTAAATTTTGTCGAACATTATCCAAGTGTCAACACAAATAGTTCCAATCTATGATTACACTAGGATTTGACTATGTCTAGCAACAAATCCATTAGATGGACCATACATCCCAAAATTCGCTGAATTAATCTTTTCCAACCCCATTTAGCTCTTTCAAGCATTAATCGAGGTAGATGGGAAATTCCCACTCCAATCTCCTCTTGCAAGCTCAACTAGAGTAGAAATCGATAAAGCATGAGATTAATTTAAACAAGCAAATCCCATTTATAAATTAAGAGTAATTATTTAACACAAAAGCATGAGATAAAATCAAAACCCCAAATATTGCTATGTTTCCAAATCAATATTTAATATTAAAATAAAAAACTACACACAAATATAAACATTAAAAAGCAAGGAGATAAAGAAAAGGCTAAAGAAATTCTCAATACAAAGCTTCCAAATCTTCACTCCAAGGGTGTTGATGGTGTTCCTTAGCCTCAAAGCTTGAGAAAAATTCCAAAGATGGAGTTTCAGATCTAAAAAATCCCTTTTATAGCTCAAAATTCGTGTTTCAGGTAATTACAAAAATGTCACCGCATTGGTTATTTGCTCTCTCACTTCCACTGCAGATGGGCATCTGCCCCCATAAGTCAGGGTGTAGGTGAGGTTTCAGGCTCGTTCAGTTCACTATTTTGGCCATCTGCGTGGGCAAGTGACCAATTTTCGATCCATGCATCATTCTAAGCTCCTTTCCTTTATTTTTGCACTTTTTTTCATCAAAAATATTTGTAAACCCAAAGTACCTGAGATGATTACCATTCAAAGGATAATTAGCCTCATATTATGAATCAACGACACAATATCATAAGAAAAGAGATACAAATACGTGGCAAAACCGCCACTTATCAATACCCCTAACTTTAAAACTTTGCTTGTCCTCAAGTAACACAAAATCACAACTTAATGAGTATATCAATTTAAGCTCAAAAGCCGCCAACATCAACACTTTCACATCATATTTTTCAATAGGCACCTTGATTATGACTTTGGTTGGTACTAACAATTAGTCAACAAGCATGCGAGTCATACCCAAGCAACTATCTCAATTTCAAACACACCTTCAAGAGTACAATGGAGTTTCAAGAATGATCAAGTAACAACAACCAATTCTCAAGAAGTGACTCACAATCAATAGTCAATAAAACATGCTCTTTTGCCTTATTTTAGGAATTTATCAACTTTACCAATCTATCCTAGTTTACATGCCGTCACAAGAAAGAAAGTCCCAAAATTCACAATGTTTACTTTTTACAACTCTTATACAAGGTACAAAAGCGCAACCACTCACACTCAACAAAAAATTTCCAATGCTAACAAGGATCATACCATAGGCTTGCCCTTATTTTCAATCATCACTAACACAAAAGTATCGGTTGGAGATCCCGAAGGACTTTTTCTTGCTTGTAATATAGGCTAGGGGAAGGATAGGATAAGCATTTAAGATAAAAGTGACTACAATCACTTTGAACTCTACAAAACACAATATAAATCAAATTTGATCATTTGCCTCTTCATTTTCATACAACACAAGTGCCTATCTTTTTCATTCTAGTTTACCACCTTATTGACAACTTTCTCTTTTCCTTTTCTTTTCTCATTTTCATTTCTTTTTCTCATTTTCTTTCCTTTTCTAATTTTCTCTCATTTTATTCAATCATTTTTTCTCTTAAGGTACTCATTTACAAAACCATGGTGCATGATCACCTCTTCTAAGTTCCACCACACCCCCAACATAGGCTTTTAGCCTCAAGTTGGCAATTTCAAGTTCAAGAAGGGTATGGTTCAAGAGAGGGAAAATTTTCAAAAGGTTCAAGACTTATAATGTGGTTGCCAAAGAAAGGTTATAAGTCTCAAATGAGATAACAGTGATAACATTTATGCACGGTAGGATTTTAAGGATAAAGAGCTTTCTAAAAATAACAAAGAAGGCCTAAGATCATTTCTCCAAACAAACACAATCAAGACTAGCATTAGAAGATCAACTGGGCAAGTTCTAGATGACATAAGTAAGCACAAGAATTATTCAATAAAAACTCACCACACGTGGCATGCAAACTATTTAAGAAAGATCAATTTCATTTCCTATACAAGAACAAAAGGAGTCATTTTCCACATTATCATCACCTAATAAGTAAAGAGTCAAAGTGTTGTCATGAATATCATTCACTTCCATGCACTTGTTTTTCACAAAAATTTTAGAGGGGTAGGCTCATTTCAACATTTCACAATGCAAGACTAACTCTATTAGTACCAAACAACCACAATCCCACGTTTTGACTCCAGCAAGGGCAATAATTTAATGACTACTCAGACTTCACCATTGCAACACTCACAATCCCAATTCACAATGGCTATGGGTACTCAGACTTTCCCTAACGATAATTTTACCTTAAGAACGTCATCACTCAGTCCATCATTTGGGAAAAGGTCTCCCAAAACAACTACCAAAAAGAGAAACTATAAGAAGCTAACATGATAAAGATACTAATCTAGAAGTAAAAACAAGCGAAACGACTAATCCAACAAAATCAAAATTAAGCTCAAACCCGACAAGGGCTCACAACATCCATAACCACAAAAAACATCATTCAACTTGAACTACCAACAAAAAACTCTTTAGAAGACTTGAAAACTTGTAATTAAGTACACATAGTAGCAAGAACACTTCCTAATAGCAATTAGCAAATGAACAATAGAAGAGAGTAGAGAAAACCATACTTACGAATTTCATCGAACACATGGTGGGCATCATAAAGTAAACATCATTCAGAGTAGTGTGGGTACTGAAGAATTACCAAAATTTACATAACTCAACTTCAAACAACCAACAACACTTCCCACATCTTGAAATTAGCTCCACACAACAACAAGAACATTTCACATTAGCAATTGGAATATGGAGTAACAAAGGACAAGGTGGATGTTTCACTTAGGACTTTTATCAAACACATGGTGGGTGTTAAAGTGGGTACTCAAGAATTTCCCAAAATTCATGTCAAATGTGATACCCAAACTAAACCATTCACAAAGACCATAATTTTTTATGCCACATAATTCATTTCAAGCCCCACAAGGGCACAACAATAACCAACAATGCTCGATAAGCGCACAAATATTTCAAGATATATCAATAGTACTAACCCAAATGAAAACTAAGCTATTCCACCCCCAACTAAAAGATATTGCATTTTCCCCGGTGTAAGCAAAATAAAGTAGAGAAGGAGGTAATGGGCTCCTTGAGTGCACTAGGTGTGAGGATCGACATAAGAGTATCCTATAGTAGTGTAATAGTTAGAATACTAGGAGCCTCCCCAGACTGGGCTCCTGTTTTATTCCCATCAAATTTTTGCATCCAAACCTATTCAAATCACTTCAAAAAACTCCAAAATTTTGTGGTTTAGTCAAAAATAAATTCCTATGCTATTCTAAAAAATAAAATTTCAAAAGTAAATGCAAATTTTTTTAGAACGATGGGTTGCTTCCCATCAAGCGCTTGATTTAATATCATGGCAAGATGCAAGCAACCTTACCATTTATCTCTCCATTTTGAGGATTTGAATCTTCGTCCCAACTTCACATCAAGATTTTGACAAAGCTTGTGGGGCAAATATAAGGAAGCGATGAGCCTAACTCTATCTCGCCATTTTGAAGATTTAAATCTGTTACCCAACCTCACATAAAAATTTGTTTAGGCTTATTGGGAATTGGTGAGAAGATTATTAGGACACTTATTAGACACGACATTTTACAATTCTTGGCCTTCAGGTGAAGGATGCCATTTTTCCCTCTTGGAATGACAAACTCCAAAATGTAGAGACTTTGTCCCTCATCTCCAAAATTCTCCATTTGATCGGTTATTTCAGTTTCCATCATATCTAATAAGCACAACATTGAAAAAAGGTTGGAATGAGGATAAAGCCTCTTCATTCTCGAATTTGTATATTTCTTGACATTCTCACCCAGAAATGAACTAGAGTCTTCACAAAGGATTTAATTGGCTTTATTTTGCAACTCTAGTACATTTCATCAATTTTGGCATCTTGCATTATTTTTGGCTTGGTGGGTTGACAAATCACCATGAATTCTTCAACACCAATCTTGACCAAATCTTCATTGGAACTCAACTTGAACTCATTATCCTTGACTATTTGAAGAGGAACGTCATATGCCTCAAGTTTTGCTTTCACATTGGACTTCAACCCATAAATGACAAGTTCAAGTTGGATTATTTCATTACATCGCTCAATATGCATTTGGAAGAAATCATAATTTATTTAGAAGATTCCCTCATGTAGTTTCCCATGGGCTTCAAGATATTGAGATTGGTTCAAGAGCCACTCTTGGCTCACAATTTCAAATTTGTCATGTGTTTCTTCATTTTGAAAAGCATCATCACAAGGGTCTTCTTCTCCTTCACTACCTACTTTTGATGCCACCACAGATTGATGCATAAGAGGCACCTCCTCACCCATTTTAGGTACTCGGTCTAAGCTAATTTGAAGCATTACGTGAATGCCTTCATGACCGGCTCTTTGTGCGTCCAACTCCATGTTATTTCTCCTATCAAACTCAAAAGCACAACTAGAAAATTTGTAAGAGCTTAGGGAGGGGGAAAGGTCATTTTCACAAGCATCACTACGTCTACTTTGACCACCACATTCACAACAAGTAGACTCCACGTAGGATTGATATGGTGCACACACCTCTCTCCCGGGAGCTTTTTCATAATTTTTCCAAAAGTAGGGCCCTCCACAATAAGGACATGGGTCATTAACATAAAATTTGAAACCACCAAACTCGATTTCATCCAAAGATGCCATAGTAACAAGTATAACAAAACAAAAATCTACTTAACACAAGAGATAGAAGATATTCACAAGTTCGAATAAAAGAAAGTAAGCTAAAATTCCAAACTAACTCAATATGCCAAATTGTTCCCCGGCAATGGCGCCATTTTTGATAATACTCAAATACACCCTCGAAAAGAAGTGTACGCGGTTGTTAGAAATATATTTTACCCAACTAGAAGTCAGGGTCAAATCCACGAGGAACAATGTGACTAGCGATCGAGATAGTATGAAAAAAAAGAAACTAGCTAGAATCCAAACCTAAGATACAAATGTTTTGGGAGTTTTCAATATAAAAATATAACAAGGGTAGAACCAATATTAATATAAACAAGTTGATATATGGATTTCACAAACGAGGGATACAAGGGAAATGATAATGGGGAATCAATTCTATCAATGACCCGTTGTACTCAACTAATTACACATAAACTACTCAAGGATTAACAAATTAGCCTTGGAACCTCAAGTATCCGCCACATCTTTCGATCGATTGATGAATATTTCTTGGCTAATTTCCGGTGAACATTAGCCAAGTGTCAACACAAATAGGTCCAATCTATGGCTACACTAGGATTTGACTATGTCTAGCAACAAATCTATTAGATGAGTCATACGTCCTAAGTTATGCTAAATTAATCATTCCCAAACTCAATTTACTCATTCAAGCATTAATCATAGTAGATAGGAAATTCTCACTCCAATCTCCTCTTTCAAGCTCAACTAGAGTAGAAATCGATAAAGCATGAGATTAATTTAAAAAAAGTAAAACTCATTTATAAATCAAGAGTAATTAATTAACACAAAAACATGAGATAAAATCGAAACCCCAAATATTTCTATGTTTCCAAATGAATATTTAATACTAAAATCAAAACTATACCCAAATATGAACATTAAAAAGCAAGGAGATGAAGAAAAGGGTAAAGAAATTCTTAATACAAAGCTTCCAAATCTTCACTCCAAGGTTGTTGATGGTGCTCCTTAGCCTCCAACCTTTAGAAAAATGCCAAAGATGGAGTTTCAGATTTGAAAAATCCCTTTTATAACTTAAAAATTGTGTTTCAGGTAATTATGAAAATACCACCGCATTGGTCATCTTCTTTCTCACCTACCACCGCAGATAGGAATTTACCCCTGTAGGTTAGGGCGCAGTTGAGGTTTTAGCCCCTTTCAGTTCACTATTTTTGCTATTTGCTGCCTCATCTATGCGGGTAGGTGACTAATTTTTTATCCATGCATCATTCTAAGCTCCTTTCCTTTATTTTTGCACTTTTTTTCGTCAAAACTCTTTGTAACACAAAGTACCTGAGATGATCACCAAAGGATAATTAACCTCATATTATGAATTAAATGACACAAAATCATAAGAAAAGAGATATAAATAAGTGGAAAAATTGCCACTTATCAAGACGCGAGTAGAAAAAGGGCTTAGGTATGATTCAAGCCTCAATTGATCATGCAAAAAACAACTTTAAGATTGATTACAATTCCACATTACAAGGACTCCTATCAAAATAGAGATGGGATGATGGTCCAGTTCTACAAGACTTCTCCAAGCTCAGCATAACGGATGGTTTGCTTCTTGAGATCTAAATCCAGTCCTTTATCGATCACGGCCACAAACAGATTTCTTATTCCCTCTATGATGTCTTCATCAATTGCTTGCTCTAAAACTAGGATTTTTACTGGTACGAACACTACCTTACTTGATCCTTCACTGTGGACTCCTCCTAAAGTGGGGTTATATCTAAGCCCGGTGGTACCTCTCTGATGTTTCAACTGGATTGTCTCAATTATACCATCGGCCTTGGGTCTGAGTCCTATCTACTTTCTCACCAGTCCACACAACTTACATGATCTCCAGAGTATGGAAATTGGCTTTATCTAACTCCTTAATAACTAGAATAAAATTAACAGAATAGATGAGGTGGCTGAGCTCTCCATGAATGGTCACTTTCATGCGACCCCACTTTCACTTCACACACTGATGGAGTGTGGAGGGAACTGCTCTTTCCATGTGTACCCATGCCTCCCCAGTAACATATTATAACTGGACGACACATCCATCACTTGAAATAAGATAGGGAATTCAGCTATCCCCACATGCAGTGTTAGATAGATTTCTCCAATGATGCTCCTTTGTGATCCATCAAAAGCTCTGAACTTCACCCGACTTTCCCTAATTTCTCCTATATTCTCACCTAAATCTCTCATAGTAGAGAACAAATAGATATTACAACCAGAACATTCATTAATCAAAACTCTAGTAACGATCTTATTATAGTACTTGACTGTGATGTGAAGTGCTTTGTTGTGATCGGCCTCTTCCGATGGTATCTCATCATCATGGAAAGAAATCTTATTTTCTTCTTCCATACGTCCGATTGTTGTGGCCAAAGTTTTACTTGTGGTCTATTTAGGTATGCTAACTCCACTTAACACTTCTATTAAAGCATTCCTATGGGCTTCAGAACTCATGAGCAATTACATCATTATTATTAGTCCAGCATGAAACTAAGAAAGAGAGATGTGCCTAAGGTGGCATGTTTCCGCCAGAAGCAAAACCCGCTCCGGACGTCCGAAATTTCATTTCGTAAAAAAGAAAGTAGAAAACAAGTGAGGATAATGGATATATGGGCTGGTGTTTTCTTCAGCTGATATTTGATCGAATAATCCTTAGGCTACATCTTCTTCTAAAATTGTACGGCTTCAACATCGATAACATTTCTTTTTGAATTTTGTTCTTTTTTGAGAATTCCTCAATTTAGATCCTCTGGTGAATAACACCTTCTTGACCTAGTCATTCCATGAGCCACAATGGCATTTATCATCTTGCACTTAGCTTCAGCTTGGTAGTCCCATGGGACTACTTCAGTGTCATAATCAGGCTTCTTGGTGGCTATAGTAGTTACTATAACTCTTGGCAGGTAGTGGATATAGTAGTTACTACAACTTTTGGCAGGTAGGTCTGAATAGTTAAAGGTGCCCTCAGCTGAATCATGATAACAGGCTAGGCTAGAGATGTAGTGGAAACTTCTTTTGTGTTCCAAACAGGCACAATGGTTCCCTCTAAGGCATATTCTTCCTCTAGATTAATCATGTTGACTTCTTAATTCTCATGAATTGGAAAAGGATTGTTGTTCACATTTGGAGGAGCTGCGGTGTATTTGATTACTCCTTTTCTAATTAGAGACTTTATCTGGTTCTTCAAACCATAACACTCTTCTATGGCATACCCCTAGAGTCCCCGAGTGATAAGCACATCGCTTGTTTCTATCAAAGTTTCAAGAGGTTAGATCAGGGGCTTTTCCTTTGATTGAGTGTAACAATCCTGTTGCCCTCAACCTTTCAAATAATTAAGCCAAAGGTTTGGCAATAGGTGTGTAGGTGTGGGTATTTCTAGATTCGAGATTTGGATGTGGTCTTGGTGCATATATTGGTCTATTTTGGTGGACTGGAGCTTGGACAGGGGCATATGGTCTTGGCGAATTTTGGTATGCTGGAGCTCGAGGTCGATTGTAGTATGGTTGGGTATTGCATACTGGAACATATAGGGTATGAGTGATAATTTGGGGGTTGTTAGGGTATTAGTAGGAAGAACATCCGGGTTGGTAGTATGGTCTGATAGTTGAGACATATTCCTTCTTATTGTTGTTGCCACCAATGAAACCTGATTGTATGGCTTTACTTGCAGATTGCAATGTAACTATAGACTAAATCTTCCCTGACTTGATGTATTTTTCTATGAAATCTCCCATCTTGACCAACTCTGCAAACGTCTGGCCCATCATTGACATCATCTTATCCAAGTAAACACCTTCTTGAGCTCGGCTAAAGTACTTGGAGAGCTTACTCTTATCCAGTGAGGATTGGATCCTAGCAACCTCAATCCTTCATCACCATGCCTATTCTTGAAATAGCTCCGATGGTTTATTCTGTATGTTGTACAATGAGAACCTGTCTGGGTGGTTTCACTATTAAACCTAAAGCAACTCATGAAATCTTCGGCCATTTCTTTCCAATCACTCCATTTGCAAGGGTCTTGGCTAGTGCACCAAGTCAAATCTTCTCCTGATAAACTTTGAATGAACATCTTCATTCTCAACTTCTCATTCCTTCTTACAACGACTAACTTGTCGTAATAGGCTCTTAGGTGTGCATGAGGATCACCCTTTCCATCAAATACGTCGAACCTGGGTGGTTTGTACCTTATTGGTATGTTGATATCTGGATGGATGAATAGGTCATCATAATCTAGGCTCTCGGTTCCTCTGGTGACTTGCATGTTTTTTAACACCCTTCTCAAACTATTAAGTTGAGTTTCTATTGACTCTTCTCCATTCAATCGAACGTCCTTCTCCAGTCCCACGTACAGATCGACCTCATACGGGACTTTGACAGATGTGGATGTTGCAAAAGTAAGAGCTTCAGTAGCATATATAGGTGGCACATATATCTCATAAGTGACGTGTGCCCCAGGTATGTACTGAATTGTTGGGTTAATGGCAATAGTGAGGTTCTGAATAGGCAATGGAAGATCAGGTGCAACACTAAAGGCAGGCGGGGATGCTAGTGGAACTTGACCATAAATTGGAGCATGTGGTGTTTTCTTAGGTGGGTTTGTTAGATTTGTGGGAGTGACTAGAGGTAGTTCAGCATTTGGAAATTGGAATTGAGTGGGGAAAGTAGCAGTTGCAAGCTTAGTCAAGTCCCGTACTTGATGTAGTTCTTCCTTAAGGTTCTCAATTCCCTGTGCCATGTTAGCCACCTGCTCGTCATTCTTGGTGTTTAGCAGCTTTTGAGAACTTTCGGCGTCGTCTACTGGAATCATCTCAACCTTGGTGGATTCTTCTTTGTTAGACATTTTTCCTTTGGATCGAAGGTTTATAGAGAGTCAGCCAGTTTATGAATCGACACAAATCAATGTTTTTTGGGGGGGATTAATAAAGAAAAAAAAAAGAAAAGAAGAAAAAGAGAAACCATGTTATTCTGGGAGATATCAAAAGATATAATAAATATGTAACACATATATACGCCAAGTTACATTCACAAAATGCGTCCTAATATGGATCCTCTTTTTGACAGAGGCACGCCTACGATGCAATCAATTTGATGATAAATGATCCATTTTAACACATTTTGGATTTGGCATAAACATGGCTTTCATTAAGAAAAATATAGCTTTAAGAGGTTACGATTGAATAAGCCTAAAATTGAAAGTACATGGGTGGCCGTGATGGCATACAATGGGATTGGCCATACGGTTCCTTTAGGGGATAAAAAAAAGTACAACAAGAAAATATAATCTAAGGTCACGTGGGAGCATCATCACCATCATCATCGCTCATACCATAATATGACCTTGGGTGTTACTCTGGGGACCCATCAGGGTTTTACTCAGGTGCTAAGTCTGTATCCATCACCCCTCCATCTTCAGGATCATAAAATATTGGAACCAGTTTGTTGAACCCTCCTCAGGGTCTTTTTTCATCTCTTCCTAGAGGTCTTCTTTAGGATCCTCTTCTGGGTTTTCCTCCATCACTTTCTCTGGGACTTCTTTAGGATCCTCTTCTGGGTCTTCTTCGGGATCCTCTTCCTCTTCTTCCTCTAGCTCTTCTAAATCTTCCTTAATCACTGGTATCAAATAATCAACGGAGCCTGAAACTATCTGATTGTACATAGGTGTGATCAGTTCCATACGAGAAAGTACTTTTTCCCTAACCCACTCAACCCAATGGTCATCTATAATCCCTCTGAAACCCAATGCACTTGGTTGAACCATGTGGCTCACAGTAGTATGCCATGTATAATACTCTGGAATGTACCATCTCTCTCCTCCCATGTTCAGTGTAGTTATGTAATCCCATTCTATTTACAGAGTTCTTACTCATGATATTAGGAATAATGCACCATAACTATCCTCGTGCAGCACCATGACTGACCACAACGGTATATCCTAGATAACACCAAACTGCCTTAGAACTCGAAGAGGCGCATATGGCTGAATGCGTCCTAATCCAATCAACTCAATGAAGTACAAGTGATGTGTCCTGACGAAGTCCACTCTTGCCATCCAAGGATACTTCCATTGTATGGAATCTCCAGTAAGATTGGTCAAAAACATGCGCCACTCTTCCTCTCTGGTGGGCCCATACCAATACCTCAAATAATCCTCATGGCTTTGGATTATGTTGCGTTTGTTAATGCAGTAGTCCATCTATGGGTTACGATGATAGAAATATTCTATAGCCTAGATTTTCAATAATAAGTAGCCACCCTTAAAGAAATTATGCCCTCTAGTACATGCCGATAATGACCAAAATATCTCAGCGAGAATCATATGTATCTAGGTAAATCTTTATAGCATTGCGAAGATGCTCCTCACTACTGGCAAAAGGTTGATATTGATAGAGTGAAATCTCATGGGGAAGACCATGGATCCCAGGAAAGCCATCACAAAGACCTTAGGCCACATATAATCCCACATTCTACGAGTGCAGGCAAATTCATCCCGATGCTCATCGAAACTCTCAAGATGACCGAACCTCTAAAAAAAAAATCCAGCTTAACTTTTCTGCCATTCACATTTATCAATGATGGAATAACCTTTAACTCTAGGACCTTTATGAAATCTTCCCTGGTTATGGGTGACAGGAGTATAGATATTCTTCCTCTGAGTGGTAGTTCAGTAAAATCATAATTTCCTCTAAGGTGGGGTGATCTCGAAATCCAAGAACCTGAAAGTCACCATGGTCGGTTCCCAGAATTCCATCAACAGAGTAAGGAGTGTTTTGTTAGCTCAGATCCTCATGAGTGATATTAGAGCACCCAAGTGTTCTCTAACCTTGGCCCCATGCGCAACACGAATGTTCCACTACCAGTTTTGTAGGTTGTGGAGAGCTGAGACAACCATTTGGATATTTGGTAGGTTCTGATTGATATTCATCTGAAAGAAAAGGTAAAGGATATGATAAGTTTGTTTTCTCCAAATCCATTATGTGTTTAAGTTTGAATCATTAACATCAATCTTCACATAAAGGATATGTCCTTAGGTTTATAACTTTTGACAAAAGGATGGCTTCCTAATTATGGAGACAATGCCTTGGACCGTCCCGCCTAAGGTGTATACAACATAGCCTATTTGTAGAGTAAGAGTTTCTCCTAGATGTTTAAGAGTAGGACTGAATAATTGCGAGAAGGCACACTAACCTAATTGCACCAACTATGATACTAAGGAATCCAAAAGAAGGTCTGGGGAGTGTGAGACACCCTCCACGTGAACCACAGTGTGTGAAGTGTATGGCCAAAGACTTGATGGAAAAATGCAAATGAGAAAACAGTAACAAGTAGTGTTTTCAAACAAATAAGGAACGCAAGTTTGGATTTGGCTTGCGTCCTTTCAAACAAAGCAGGATATAAACATGAATAAAGCAAATAACGTAATAAAAAGAACAAATATTTCCAAATAATATTCCTAGACTAAGCCTACTAAGGTCAAAACATAAGTTATGGCCCCGACAGAGTCTCCATTCTGTCGCGCCCATATTTTGAACTGACCAAAATACGTTTGCAACATCTGGCTCTTCTACCTGGTTTTGAAAAGATTTAGATTCGCCACCTAGTTTTTAGGAAAATATTAGGAAACCCACTTTTAAACTGCAAAACTTTGTTTTGGTCTTTTGAAAATGAGATTCCGGGTGAGGGTTTTGGTTCCTCGAGGGAAAGGTGTTAAGCACCTCTCAGAGCCTATCCGAAGAAATTCCTTAAACTTAGCCTTTTAGAAAAATACTTGGGAAGATATTTTATCTATTTCATCATTACTTATTAAAAGAGAAAAGCTTAAGAACATGTGATTCCAAAATAGAATGTAAAGATACTTTAAAACCAATTCTTATGTTTTAAAGAAAATATGATGCATGTAAATAAAATAACGTAGTCGTGTGTACGGGGGTGATAAAAGGAAAATATATGTAATATGTAGAAAATAGTAGAGAATATATAAAATGTGTAGTGGAGTATATACGGTGTATGTATATATAGGTAATATGTGTAGTGATTATAAAATAGCAAATAAGCTGTATAATATATGGAATGAGAAATAATTTATAAGTATGTACATGTGCAAAATAGTAAAACTAGTGAAAATGTATACGGGTGTGTAAAAATATATGTATGATAGTTATGAGTATGTATAAGAAAATAATTCTACATGTATAGATGTAAAATGTTAGTACATAATATGATACATTATGGTGTGTAAAATATTCTAATAAAATGATATGTATATCTCTGGAGATTTTATTGGAGCTTGCACCCATTTAACAAAATCAACAAATCTACTAATTGCTCGGCCCTGCACTTTTCTTTTTTTGAAAAAAACTCTTGTATAACAAATTTAAAGCAATTAGTAATGAAAAATGTGATATTCCAACGAAAGTTAAAAGCTTCAAGATTTTATGAATAAAGGAAAGAAGTGTTACCCACTTCATTTTCTAAACAAAAAGAGCAACCTTGCATTAGGAAACAGTGAAATAAGAAATGATTCTAAAGGAAGGTGTACAACACTTAATACTTAAAGACGGAAAGAAAATTTACTAATTTAGCTATGAGTTTGTATAAATTCACACAATGGCATCTACAAAGTTAGCAAGTAGCAATATCAATAATAATAACAAAGAGATAAAGAGAGAACTAAGAAGTGTTGGGCTCTTCAAGAACCCAACTCCTAATACTTGACTCCTAAGGTTGCGATTCTATAGCTGCTTGACCCGATATTTTGGATCAAAAAGAGTTTCGTTGTGGAACTCCAGTTCCCGAGTGTCCATGTGATAGAAGAAGGAAAATAGTATTAGAAATGGTCCAAGGTCCAAATAAATAAATTAAGCATAAAATCAAGATAGTAGAGCACAAAACGTAAACTTAAGAAATAGCACACATGTACAATTTTTTTCTAGAAGAACCAAACATATTGTTACGAGAAAAAATGCACACACCTACAGGCATGTGCTCTAATCTTTTCAATTACCATAAAGAATTTCAAGCAAATACGTAACAAAAAATTGAAAAGGCAGGGAGTATAATGGCACACTTTAACATAGGAAGTCAAACAATAAATGGAAAAATAGAGTTCAAATTACTGATTAACTAACTCATATTTGAACGATTTAATACTCTATCCTTGTCACTTGAAGACACAAACAAGTAGAGGAAGAAATTGAGCGGCTGATTTAGCTAATTGAAAAAATTAAGAAGTCTCTTGCCTTTTTATCTATACAAACTGGAAAGAGCGAGCAAATAGAGAACGAGACTAAAATTCTAATCCTAGAGTCAACTTTATATTTGGCAACTTTTGCTACTTATTTGAACTCTCAATGACCTTCTATCTTAGACAAAATAGAGTCAAATCTGCACATCTCGTATATTTAAACGCAAATATAAAACTTAAGATGAAACCATATTATTGAACTCTATTCACAGAGGATAAACAACAACATCATAATAAAACTTGAAAACCAAATAGATCATGTATTTATATAACCAAAATAGACGACTGAACGTACTTGAGTTTTCAATCCTTTTTAGAGTCTTTTCATACTAATTAAGTGGCTGCTAACACCTTCTAAACAATCAAGAAGACAGACAAAACCAAGCAGCTATTACTGTTTAAAAAAAATCCAAGCATATATAACAACAATCTTATAATAGGCAGCTAACCATGCTTAAAATTCCAAGCTTGACAGGTTATATTCAAGCTATATCGCAAGGCGCAAAAAATTTTGTGGACACATAACACATAACCAAATGCATATAAATCATAAACCCAGAAACTTATTTCATTTTAAGTTTTCATGCCCTAAATCAGTTGGCTAAAATGAACAACATCCCGTCTAGTCACACAATTAAGAATTCATAAAAATTAAGCATGAATAGTTAAGACGGGATAGAATTTACCTTGTTTGGTACAGTGATTGATGTCTTCAAGCATCGAGTTTCAAGCTCCACTACTCTGACTTCGAGTGTGAATGTTAAAAGTAATAGTGAGAGGTACTAGATTGACAAAAGAAATAAAATAGAGCAAAAGATATAGAGAACTTGGGGAACAAAGAAGATGAATTCTTTGAGATTATCCTTGAACTCTTTTTTCAGCCTTCAACTCTTGCCCTCAAAGGGATGGCCAAAGCACCCTTTTATAGGCATATTTTTGAGTGTATAAGCTTCTCAAAGAGGCTCCAAACTGAATTCAAAATTTGAATTTCAAAAATTATTGATGGAACAATCCACAAATCTTGAAAAGAGATGGAGTAAGGATAAGAATTTACCTTTTCAGGCTAATTTGAAAGACATAAAGGGCTGAAAATCCGATGGTATGTACCTTATCCTAGTTGTCTTCAAATTTTCTCCTCTCTCAATCTAACAATAGAGAGGGTGAGCTTCTGAAACTCTAAAAATCGCGGAAAAAAGGAGAAAACACAAAAATAAACTACTCCCTCCGTCCCATTTTATGTGTTGCCATTTTCTTTTTGGTCCGTCCCAAAAAGAATCTCATATTTCCTTATTTGGCAACTATTTAATGGCATCATCCCCATTTTATCCTCAGTGGGTCCCACTTAATAAGAAAAGACAACTAAAAGAGAAACATTAAAGTGACTTTAATAGGGGCAATTTTGTAAACTTTATAAAGTCATCATTTATTTCTTAGACTTCGTGCCCGATCAAAAGGCGACACATAAAATGAGACAGAGGGAGTATTAGACTGTGATATACGACTGAATATCGGGGTGAAGAAGATGGGCGACGCAGTGGGTGGTTGAAGTTTGTCTAGGTAGGGGTCGGCTAGGGTGTCAGGACAATGAAGATGATGAAGTGAAGGGAAAAATGGATTAGGGGTGTTTTATTAGTTATTGAGTCGAGTCGGAGGTGTTTTGGGGCTAGAAATCTAGCTGAATTAGCTGAAAAATGAGCTAATTTGGCCCAATTTCTGATAAATAAGTCACTTTATGTAAGAAAAAAAAAAAAAAATTCCTCATCATTTTCACTTTATTAATTTAGCAATGCTTTGTCTCATCCTAATTAACCTTTCAAAATATATTTGTATATATACATATATTACACCTTAAATAATTTAATAATAACTCATTAAAAAAAATAGGGTAGTGTAATAATATATCAGAATTTATTTAGAGTTAGAAATAAAAGTTAACACACTAATATTTTGTTGAAGAAATAGTGAAAAGAATAAATTATAAAAAAAAATATATATATATATATATATTATTTTTTTGAGAAATTTTATAGGTTACGATATTAGTAGTTAATATATATATATATATATATATATATATATATATATATATATAATAGGAAGTAATGGAAATGATATTTTCAAAATCATTATTGGTGCTAAATTATCAAAATTAGTTCAAAAGACAAGAAAAACATTTGGCAAAGTCATCGGGACTAATGAGCATAGAGAAAAAAAATTAATTTTAGAAAGAGAGCCAAATTGAGTGTCAACACTATCGTATCAAGAGAGTATGCTATCAGGTTAAATTCTTAATGCACCATAATGATAAACTGTTTGAGGGTAAAGTGGTAGATTCAATATCTATCGCACAAGAGGGTAAGACATCGGTTTGAGTCTCGATATGCCATGATGATAAGATATTGGGTTTGAGTCCTATTGAATTATAACCTGAAACTCCTTTATAATGGTAAGGCATTTGGTTCAAGCTCCAATGCACTATATTCATGAGGAGGAGGAGGACTAAGAGAAAATAATATACTTTTGACTAAAAATCATGAAATTTGTCCAACTTATTTGCTCCAGTCCATAAATGTGAATATGTTAGAAGCGCAAAATATGTCTGAAAGAAGATAAAGTTTTCAAATGAATGTACATGAACATGGCAAAGGACTATCACGATCCAAAACTCGGTCGTGATGACACCTATCACACCCACAGTGATAGGTAAGTCAAAACCCAACCCAACACATTCAACCAAAATAATAAAAGCGGCAGATATAGAATAATGCACAAACACAAATAGTCTTATAAATCAAGAGGAAAAAAAGGCACAACTATCAATAACAATCTAAGGTTTGGTTGTCACAAGTTCAAGTCTGTAAGAAAAAAATATGATAATGATCCAAAAGTGTCTAACATCCGAAGAAAATCATAAGACTAAGATAGAGGAGAATCTAAGGATCACTAGGATCAACATCCGCTACCTTCGAGTATCCGGGGAGTAGATCACCAACACAATCACAAAAATCAGCGTCCGAGGAACACCAACTTAGTAATTTTATGTAATGTACAAAAAATAACAAGTGTGAGTACCAACCACATGTACTCAATAGCATCATCGATTGACCATAATTTAAAGCGATGGTAGGAACCACAAACTAACAATATCAAACACAATCATATAAAACTGCACAAAGAAAAGCCACCCTAGTCTAACATATTACAACAATAATAGAGCAACAACACAGTACCAGTCCACAACTTCTCAATTCTGTATAGTATCAACAATCTACCAATCACAATATTTAATTAAAACAAAACCAATCATATAGAAAAGATGAGATGAATGCAATATGATGTAATGTATGATACAATTTACACATGCTAAACTGTCTGGCTAGGTGGGACTCAAAGGGGACTCACAAGGTCCATATACCCACCCGTAATAATTTCTCATCGGACATGCAAATCATGTATCCACTCGAAACTATTTCCCATTGGGAACCCAGAATAACTTCCCATCAGGCATGCAGTAAATCCACCCAGAACACTTTCCCATCAGACATGCAAGTCAAAATTAGTAAAATCCATCCGGAACACTTTTCCATCGGACATGTAAATCATTTCAAAATAATCACTCTCAAATATCATTTTTCATAGTGCTATGATTTGAATATGAGTGAGTATTCATGAAGTACAATAATAAAAAGTAACACAATATCCCAAATTCGGGTGCACAAGCCATGCTCAACTCAACAACACCGACTACAAGCCCAAAATTTATCAATCTTGCACAATAACTCAAATTTTGCTCATAAAAGGGATATTTCGTAAATATCAACACCTATCAATTTTGATATAATCACTAATCCAATTTTCACACCACAATTTAACAATCAAGAGTAGGAAAATATCTAAACAAGTTATTAATTTCATTTAAGCCCTTTACAATACAACGATACCCTTATAGACTCTCGTCATCTAATCTATAGGGGACTCCCATTCCCTATTGCTCCCAATAAAAACAACTACTACATAAACACATCAAAAAAGAGTCAAAAAAGTCTCAATTTTCTTTAAGAGAAGACTTGTAAAATCAAATCGAAGACTTGCCCATCAGAAGATCCTCCGAACGAGCCCAATCATTTCAAATACAGATTTTACATGAGAATGTCAATTCAAAAGACACCCATATTTCTATACTTCTTATTTGGGTTCAAAATGTCAATGCAAAAGTCAATCCAAAATTCAACACCGAGTCCACAAGAGAAAAACTGGAATTCTTTTGAAAAATCAATTAACCCATAACATAAGTAGTTTAAAGCAGAAATTTCATCAAAAATAGAGTTGGAATCAATCTTGAAATCATCAAAATGTCTTTTTTTTTTAAAATTTATCAGAAAAACCTCAAAATTGTAAGTTGAAAAACCAAGATTTGAAGATAAAATCATGAAATAATCATTGAAAAATAATAAAATATTGGTTAGAAACATATCCAATGATGAAATCTTAAAAATCCTATTTAGAATATCTCACAATCATGATCCCAATCTTCCAAAAATGAGTTATAGAGTTTTGTTTCAAAATATCAATTTTAAAAAGGTGTCAACGATGTTGTTCATCGTGATCACAACCACCACCTCGTGATGATGATGTTGACCAGCCAGAGTACATTGCGATTGCGATGGCCTAGTCACGTTCGTATAGAATAAAATGGTATCAGCCTAACCCGACACAAGTCTTGATTTGTAATTAAGAACAAGCCCTCGCAATCGCGATAGGGACAACACAAATGCAAAGAAGGAGGCACTTTGCACCAACAATTGCAATATGACAGCAATTCTAACAAAGTCCAAAACTTCTTGACGGGCCCTCAGAATGCATTCGGAACCTCATAAACACAATCTTATTATGCTACTAGATCAAAATTGATATTTCAAACTTAACGGAATCGTCGAATTCACCAATGGAGGTCGATGTAAATGAATGTTGATCGAAGTCAATTCTAAGTCAAAAACTCAAACTTTTCGACCAACTACTCAAAATCAATCCGAATGCCTAAGGACCCGAACCAATAATGCTACTAACCCAAAAATAACATTTTGGAGCTAACAGAACATGATGTCTAAATGTCCAAATGTTGACCAAAGTTAATCCTACCATCTTCAAAGTCTTCCAAAATGAATCATGCAACCCACTTCTGCAGACAATAAATATTCTACGTCCAAATGCATATGCAAGTGCACACGATCATATAAGTAATAAAATAGCTCTTTTGAACTGGATTTGGTCCCACAGGGACTTCCGACTTAGCAAACAATCTAATTTAACTAATATTATAAAATTAAACAAGTGCGATTGTAACCCTGGAATTTATTAGTTTTTGTAATTCTAAAGGTAACAATGAAAGCAAGGATGTAATTGAAAGTATTGTAAACATTATTGAGCAGAATGCTAGGGTCAAGACATAATTCATAATCATGTATAGTAATAATTTATCATTGGCTAAGTTGTCTATCTTGGTTGTTGGTTCACGGGGTTGATAATATGATGATTATTATGGTCTTTCGAGGCCTCTAATCGTCTATCTAAACTAGCCTCATAACTACATCATTGAGCAAAGATGTGAGGATCTAATTCAAATGTATTTATTTAACTTCCTATTTTGGATCCAAACGAGGCATTCTAAGTATATTCCTATCTCAGACGCTAATCAAATCATTACTTTGTTAAAGATAAGAACCCATCCCTCCCATTCTTCCTTCTATCCTAGTGTTTCTCCTTCCAAGCTTACACAAGAATTAAGGATTTATTATAATGGTTGTGAATTATTAAAAGGGAAAAGGCTCAAATATGCCATCCGTTAAAAGTTTGGCTCATTTATGCCATTTTTTTTAATAGTCCAATTTGGGGTTTTTTTGCAAAACCATTTTGTACACGTGACCAACAATAATTCTTCCACATCATTAATTAAATCAGCCAAAGAAATTTTAAAATTCCTAATAAGAAAATATCGACTTCTCCGGCCAAAATATTTCTATGCATTTTGTAACTCCTTTATAGGCACTATAAAGAGTTCATCCATTTTCAGTTTCTTCGGAATCGCCGAACACAATTCTGCAAATCTCAAGGCCAATTCAAGCCCTAAACAGACATCAACTATTTCAAACAACGAATCAATTATTTACCGAAACATAATTTTTCAAATTTTTAAAAAATTGTACTTGAAGCAAAAATCAGAAAAATTCTATAATCGGTGAAATTACAGAAAAGAAAAGAAGAATATTATCAAATTAAAATCAAAACTTGAAGATTCTAATGACTTGAAGAATTAGATGTACCAGAAATTTGTGAGTCGTGGAAAACAAAATTTTAATTTCACCTTTTAGAAGAAAGTTCAATTTTTTAGATTTTTTATTTGGCTGATTTAATTAATGATGTGGACGGATCATTGTTGGCTACGTGTACAAAATGATTTTGCAAAAAATCACGAATGAGCCTTTTTTGTAACAACAATGGCATGAATGAGCCAAACTTTTAACGGATGGCATAAATGAGCCTTTTCTCAAAGTTCGATGGCATATTTGATCAATGACGTGGACCTCTAGTAAAATGCCACATGGCAAAGCTGTTTTTAAAAACCACCGTTAAGAAGCAATGGCATGGATGAGCCTATTTTGTAACGGCGATGGCATAAATGAGCCAAACTTTTAACGGATGGCATAAATAAGCCATTTCCAATAGTTCGATGGCATATTTGAGCCTTTTCCCTTATTAAAATAGTAATTGCAAGAATATAAGAATAATCAAATATGATAAATAACATAAACCAACTCAAAATTAAGCTTTACAATCATGTTTGTACCCTTAATCCTAAAACGAGAGTTTTACCCACTCATAATCTAACTCGCAATCACAAAATTAATGTAGATCATACACAAATTAAGTAATGGAAAAGAGAAGAAGAAAAACCCTAATTGTAGCCTCTTTAATGTTGTTGCTCTCCCAAAATTGTCCTAGGTCCAAATGTCCCTTAAAAATTCGTGATTAGGGACTATTTATAGGAGTAAGAAATAACCCTTAATCCTTACTGGGGTTGGATTTGGAAAAGAAGACATTTTTCAGTTTGGGCACAGCTTGGCTTAAGGCGCCAGCCATAGCACCAACTTATGATGGCTGGAGTTTGGTGTGTAGCGCGTGGCGCCAGCCATAGCGCCAACTATAGCACCAATTTGATTTTGCTCGGTAACTCATCCAAAGTAGCTCCAAAAGCTCCGAACCTTTCTTTTTACTCACATGGATTATTTTCTGCCACCTTTTTCCTACAAAATATCTAATAACATTGGTTAGTTCGCTTTAAAGAGTATTCAATCAAAACACAAATTTATAAGCAAATATCATTCTCAAAACTAAGATAAATATGGGTAAAATATGCCAAGCGGGCATACAAATACACCCAAGATCAGAATGCCATAATACAAAGTAAAATAGTCAAAAGCATAAAAATTTAAAAATCACTATACAGGTTGTTATATCATCCACAACCAAAACACATGTCCGTCCTCGAACGTAAGAGTAAGGAAGGTACATAAACCACTGAAAAGCTGAGATATCTACTCCTCATGTCTAACTCTATCACCTACGTAGCTTCCTCAACCAGATGATGCTTCCATATCTTTGCAGTTGTAATTTATTTAATGTTGTTTAATTGTTGACTCTGACATTTTAAATAAGTCGAATTAAATGTCCAAGAGTGACCATTCTAATTTCATCGTTATTTCACTTATTCAAAATTTCCCACTTAAATTTTTTTTTTAAAAAAAAATGGAATAAAATGAACTTTTGTATCAATTTCCTTAAAACAGAGTTTCCACAAAAAATTGATTTTCTTCTTTCAGGTGTTAAAAATTTCCTCCTTTAAGAGATTTTCCAGTATGGAAAAACACTTTCTCAATTAATCGATTTTTTACATAAGTCAAAAGGATTTTATCCAATTGTTTATTCTTTCCAAAATTAGTTAAAAACATTTTTTTTTTAATTCCTTTAATTTACAAGTTGTATTATTTGCAATAGAAATAATTTGTATTTGTCTTAATGAGTCACTTCCTTTCAAAAATCATCTTTCATTCAACTTGAACTTATTACCCATGATTTTATTATTTTTCATAAGTTAGTTAAAAGGATGAATTATTAATTCCCTTTATATTTATATGTCTTTATTACCACAAAAATCTTTTCCTCTTTAAATTAGATTTTTTTTTTAAAAAAAATCTTTAAAAATTAGTCAACTTATTGAGTTAGTCAAAGAATTTTGGTCAACCATTTTGTAGATGTTCTTAAGTTCCTTAAAACCTTCTTAAGACATTTCTTGAATACTTGCCTAGATTCTCTAATTTTTAATAATTTATTTCTATTTTTAAGTATTTAAAAATTCCATAAATTTTCTCAATTTCTTTATAAAAATTAAGTGGCGACTCTATGATTTTTTGATTGTTTTGAAAGTTTCTTTAAGTTTTCAAACTAATTTAAGTCAAGAATCATTTTTTTCAAAATCAAATAATGATGACTCTCATGGGGATTTATTTAGGTATTAATAGAAAAATTAATTTCTTGCCCAACTCGTATTTAACTAACTATTCAGGTTTGTAATAATTATTTTACTATCTTATTTTCTTACTTTTTAAAAAATTTCTACAATATATTATTTTTGCATATTCATGGCATTTACCGCCTCCCGACAAAATTAGAATGCTTTTAGAAAAAGGCGGTTAGGTGAGTCTTCACAATCTTCCTTCACTACAAAACCCTTTTTCAAAACAAACAGGTGATTAGTTGATTCGCAGTTGATTAACAATCACTTGATGTTTTAGCCTGATAAAGTCTCTTTTGGGTTCCCGATTTTCTCAATAAACTACTCTAGTCTAACTAGGATAGAGCAAAGCCAAATCCTGTTAATAGGCATTGACCTAAGACGTCTTAATATCCAAGGTACATTAAGTCCATTAGTGGACCACCTAAATGTGTCAAAAAGGTCTCCGACTTAACGTCATACACATCAAACTACATGCTATTTTTTAAATACGTATGTTTTGTAACCAGGTCATTATCCCGGGGTAGGGCATAATGGGTTAAACTTGTTTTGTAGGATGTTAAGTTTTCTAACGTTTGATATGGTAGTGGGAGCATTATTGCTACTCTGAATGTGGTGGGATACTCTAAACGAACTTCATAGAAAAATGATTGATCAACACTTTGGTCATTTGCTGTAACACCCCGTACCTTCCCAACCCTACTTGATGATGTTGAATAATGTTTACTTAGGTGTCGAGAGATATAAGTATGTATTTGGTAATGCTAATGACGAGAAAATTAAAATTTGGCCACGTACATGCAATTAGACCTTCGTAGGAGGTGTTTTGTGATTTCGTGGAGCATTTTTGTAATATTCCATACACATTCTAACCTCATTTGGTGACTTGGAGTCATGTTTACTTGATGAATAAGATCAATAAGTAAGTATTTTGTAGTATTTTGATAAGTTATTGGACGATATGCAAGTATTGAAGTAGTGGCCGAAAAATTCAGCAAGGTGCTAAAACTTGCGCCACTCCCTATTTCAGGGGGTGTGGCACAAGCCACTGATTCAGAGGGCTCTGATTTCTTGCGCCACTGCCTTGCTTTGCAGCAGTGGCGCAAGGCACAAATATTGTGCCCTTCCGGACTCGTTTTGTAACGCAATTCTACGACGATTCTTAGATGGTTTCTTTTGGTTCTTTGGAGTTCTTTGAGAATTGTTAAAGCTTCAAACACTTCAATACACTCCTACATACTCCTACATGACCAAATCATGAAATATAAGTAGATATCCAAAATGTTCAATGAAGCCATGGGCGACTAGAATTCCTATTTTTGCGATTGAGACGACGAATAAGAATCTCGTAACAGAATATTGTCGTGACATTATGGAATTATTTAAACATGAGATATATGGTGAATTATACATGAAAGTTTATGGGCTAATCTACATGTACAATTGGGCCCAAAATTAGGGCCCAAAATGGAATAAAAGACATGGCCCAAAAGGGCAAAAAGATCCATTCTTCCACTTTGACCACATTTAATGCCAAGGAATGGCTAAGTATGACTTGGGGTCTATATAAAGGCCCCAAAATCAGATTTCATTCACCCAAAACTCTCATGCCTTTTAAAGATATTTCTCAAACATTTCTCTAGTTCCAAACCCTAAAGCAAATATTTCCTTTGGACTCTTAGGTAAAGATCATCCTATTCCAAGCCTTGGTAAGTATTTATTCTCATGGATTAACATATTATATGTATAGTAGATTATGTATATCATGATAGTTATGTTGGCAAGGTGGTGAATAGTGTATTTTTGCTTTTGGTGAAAGATGTGCCATCTTTGTGATTTGAATGTGAAAAGAGACTTGATGTCTTAATGAAAGAGCATGGTATGGATAAAATATGAACATGTATGGTGTAATTTTGTTATTAAACTTGTTATTTTTCTAAAAGTGTAAATTGTGGGATTTTGGCCGATATGTGCTATGAGGTGTATTAAGGTAATTTGATGGATTATTTGTGATGTGATATGGATAATAAAGTGTAAAGGAGAAGTGTTGTGGTGAAATGTATTGATTATCATGTATTGGTCAATGTATGGAATATTGGGGGATTTTTTGAATAATAATTTCATCAATGGTTTTGTCAAGGGGAAATGGCATGTTTAAAGGCAAACATGTAACTCATTGATGTTCTATACATTTGTAAAGTAGTTGATGGTAATGTGAATCCCGTTATATATTTGTGTTGTAGAGTGACACATAAAGAAGGAGAGGGACTATTGTATGCACCTCTAAGATTGTATATTCGTATTGAGAATACAAGGTATGTAAGGTTACTCTGTCCGTATCTTTCTGCGGCAAATAGTAGTTACATTGACATTACACTTGTTTCATCCCGAAATGTGCTAAGGTATCCCATATCCGGTTATCCATGGTCATTGTCATATATTTCCTACTCATTGATCAATGGTGAATCTCATGTCTCATATTCATGGTTAATGTTCCAAAAGCTCAAATAAGGTTGTGTTCCAAAGTTCCGACAGTGGTTGTACTCATGTATCTTGTTCATTGATTATTGTCCAATGGTTCCAATAGTGTTATGTTTCCATGAAGGCTATGTTACTAAGAATGTTATATTGCCAAGTTATTCATATGTCTCTCACTCATTGATTATTGATCCAAAGCTTCAAATAAAGTTGTGACTATCATTGTATCAATCTCTCACAAGTAAAGGTATCAATCTCAAAAGTAAAGAAATGAAGTAAGAATAAAGTAATGCATATTGGTTGTGTTCATGAGTGTTATCCATGGTGTGCAAACACCTGCATGATGATGTTATTCTATCCATGGGGTGCAAGAACACCTGCATGATGATGTTACTTTATCCATGGGGTGCAAAGGACACCCGCATGACGATATGATCTTATCCATGGGGTGAAAAGAACACCTGCATGATGAGGGCCCAGACAACATATATGTAAAGTAAAGTAAAGGCAAGAGAAAGAAAGAACGTAATGTACATAGTTTCCAAAAGTACGGAATAGTGACTCATCTACATTGTGACTTATCTATATTGGTTATGCATTTGAACTTGAGTTCTTGACCCATTTTCATATCTTACAAGTTTCATATGGCCTTACATACTCAGTACATTCTTCGTACTGACCCCTTTTGGGGAATTTACCTTACTTGCTGCAGGCGCAGGTACTAGTAGGCCTCTGGTGAGCTCCAGTTAGTTCGGGGCTTCTCCGAGTCACTGTTGTACATGTGTTTTGATTTTGTACATGTTGTATAAAACAGGGACTTGTCCCGACTTTTAGTTCATTTTGTTCAATGCATTTGTTAGAGGCTTTTGTAGATGGATGTGGGTGTATAAATGTGAAGGTACATGTCGTCTTGACTTGATGGCTCAAACGGCCAAGTTTTACATATATAGCTATGACATATGTTTCCGTGTCCATGACTTCCGCATAATTTCATGAGAAATAATAAGATTTACACGAGGACATGCATACGAATGTTCATGAGCAAACGTTGGTTCTCTCGGGCCATATCGGCTTCGGGTGCCAATCACGCCTCGTTGGGATTCGGGGCGTGACATTTGCCAACCTTGATTAAAATGAAGGATTATCAAGAATTAATCTAGGTCCTTACCCAGTGTTGGGATTAATAACGGATGGGTTCCGTTTCAGAATTATGAAAATTATCCCAACAGTTGAAGAAATTATAGATTGCATTAATTCCATTGGTACGTCTTCTTATAGAAGGAAAATTCCCAAGCAAGGCATCCTAATTCTGGAACAAATCGTCTCCAAGTGAAATTGCCAAGTTCCTCAAACTACACCAAAAGCAGTGTCATTGGATCCTCAGCCCAAGTGTTTCCTTCTGATACCTATACGGCCATTTTGGGCAACCGTATGGGTTCATATAGTTTTAAAGGAAGCTCTTTTCACAACGAGAATTGGACAAAACCTAGTCATTAGCCTTTGTCATTGCCTTATTAGGAACCATGGTCTTCCCTTTGTGTTCGAGCTAAACCATCAACATTCGAATCATTATGGTGGCCCAACCTATCTTCAATGGCATATCATTGGTGGGAACAACCAAGTATTTTTCTTTAGCTCCAGTTATTTTGGTCGACATCTACAAGGCCCTAGGAAGTTGTAGAAAAATGCACTATTATTTCCAAGATTGTAACATGCTTCTACGATTATGGATCCTTCGACATTCAACTAACCTCGAGGAAATCCAGGAACTTCCCAAACAAGATTGGATAAATAAGCTTGATGATCTACTTGAAATGATTCGCTGGAAGAACAGAGACTAAAATAAGACCAAGATAGGGTGGGTCCAATCCTTTTGCAAACTAGAGGAAGAATACATTCAATGGATGTTTGACAGATTCATTACACAAACAGCGGTCAAAAGGAGCTTACTTATACCTTTCCTACCACTATCAAGAATTAGGGAATCTAGCCATACGTCCCCCAAAGGACCATACTAAGATAGTTAAGGGAAAGTGAACTAAGCCAAAAAAATGCCTACATGAATTTCTACGTCATCGACTAAAAGGAAAATGACGATGAGCTAAAGGCTGACAAAATCATTCGAGATTGAAGGAAATGTGTAAAACTAGACCAAAAATTATAGCCAGAGACAGGTTCAATGTGGGGTATGTCGAAGGTTACAAGGAATGGTTAAAAAAAGATATTCAAAGCGTAGCCATTTCTAGACCCAACTCTAGATCCAAAGCACATGAACAACTCCAAAAAATTCAAGAAAAGATGGCAAAAATGAAAAAAGAATTCCCTAGAAAAAAAGAAGAAGATAGACACAACCTGACTTAGGAGATCGAAGATATGAGAAGTGGAATGGAAAAGATCGAGGCCATAATGGGAGAGAAATTCCGAAAAGAAGGAAAGCTACTAGCCAACTATACTAAACCCAAATTATGAGATCATGCAAGCACCTATTCTTTTTTATCTAGATAAAAGAACCCTTCACCATCCAATCATTATTTATGCGGAAATTAGTGAAAATAATATTTTTATATAATATAAGCAATTCATTTTAAAAATCAAATTCATAATATAATCTCACAAACCTTTACAATCTTTCAACTTAACAAATTACATTATTTACCAAGGACCTAGTTTAGACATGTACAAGAGCTTTTAATATATTGTAAGGACAATGAATAAAAGATCGAATTTCAGTCGAGGATGACATATGTAATGATGAGTAATCACCACCTCAAACAAGCAAATTTAGTCAACCTGCAACACGCCTACATCCCAAAAAGGATGTAACAAGAGTAGTATCAGTACACCACGCATACTGGTAGGCATCATCGGCTGACTAAGATTAGTTCACGCAACACCATATAATAATAAATAAAAGTTAGCAACAAATCTCATACAACCACCTTTTACCTTGATTCTATACCACTTATACAACTATCAGTAACTACCCTAACTTATCATGAGTAGCACCCACACTAACTCTCCGATTGTAGAACCATCTAACCAGTAATCACTACCAACACTTAACTAGTTTTTATACACAAACAGAATCACTTCTATATTAAATAAATAATAACTAGAATAGTCTAAATAAATAGTGTAGAATAACATCATAAATCTAAAATGTCCCCAGTAACTGAAGGTCATCGTGCCAAAATATCGAATAGAACAAATTCATGGGTACAACCCAGAAAACTAATAAGAAAACTAAAATTGTCTGTGACCTAAACAAATAGACAAGATCATAATACAGGAGAGATCCATGGCTACTCAAAAAATAATGCTCAACCTTGGACTAGGAACCGTGATGTTGTCTACAGATGAGGTCTCATGAAAGCCACTGGAATATGCTCTGCACTCAACAAAAAGAAGTGCACAAAATAGTATCTGTACAAAACCACTATGTACTTGTAAGGTCATAGGCCAACTTAACTTAACCAATGTGAACACTTAACTAACAATTTATAAATAAGTAGCAACCATGTCATCTAATAAGAAATCATTCAAATCATTCTTTCTACCACAATTTCCAGGTTAACCAAATCAAGTCAATAAATAACATATCACATTTATGTCAATGATAGCCAATTCAATCCAAATGTAATTACTCACCAAACAACTCCATTTATCACTTTATCATAAACACATTATCATGGTTCAACATCAAGTATTAGCTAAATTCAAGTACAGTATCAACAACTCTACCATACAAGAATCTAATTATAATGCCAAGTAAACCAAACCTCACAAGGATCCAAATATATATATACGAATAAACTAGACCTCTCAAGGATCCAAACATAAAAAACAATAATATAACCCTGATTCACTCAAGAAATCATCAAACTCTCTAATTTACCATATACACACATGTTATGGGTCTTATATATACACTAGCCATGACCTGTTGGAGATGAGCTTAGTCCATATACCAAATAACCCAGACAACTAGTGTCTGCCACCCTTATCCCAAATCAAGTGTTATACTACCCTTATCCTCCCTGTGTAAAGACCTGAATTTTCATAATTTTTTATTTTTATGTATTTTGAACATTTTACCCTTTTTGTAGTTGCTACATGTTGATTTGGGGGTTTGGGGATAGTTGGCACAATTCTCGAGACGATCGAGAATGATTTGGTTGAGTTTGAGTTTGTTTTAAGGCTTTAAGAGACAATGGTTGACTTTGATCAATATTTCTTGATTCGAGTGCTAGATGGCAATTTGAACTGCGCCAGCAAATCTAAAATGATGATTTTGGGTTAGTAGGGTGGTTGGTTTGGATTTGGGGCATTTATATCTTATTTCGAACCTTGGTTTGAAAAATAGTGAAATAGGAGCTCACAGGTTAATCTGTTGGAAACAATCTTGTTTTGAAAATCCAACGTAGTCATTGAGTCCGGAACGTCAAAATTAGCCTAGTAGCATATAAGGTTTATTTATGTCGGGTCCCGAATGAATTCCGAGGGTCTGTTTGGAGACTTGAAACGCACGGTCAATGGTCAACGAGCGTGGTAAACTATTAACACGCGGTCAAAATCCCCTCTTCTTTGCTTAAAATAGCCCAATTTTGGTATTTTATCCCTTTTTTGCTCATTTTCACCATTTTTATCATATTGGGAACTTGAGAGGGAGATTTGGGGGGACATTTCTTGCGTGAGTTTGTGCGGGTAAGTTCCTAGCTCAATTCTAAGTCATTTCCTACTAACTTTATCATCTAAATTCTTCTAAATCAAAGATTTCAAAAGAGGATTTTTGGGGTTTTCCCCAAATTAAAAGTTTGGTATTTCTTTGATTCGAGCTTCGATTCTTACTCATTTGTGCTTGGATTTTCACCCTTAGTGTATTTTTCACTTGAGGATTATGATTTTTAAATAATATTCCATTTTTACCCTTTTCAATTTTTGGTGGATTTTTGGGGATTTTATCGGTAAAGCTTGAAAATGGGTTTTTCTTCAATTTGAACCTTGTTTTGAGCTCATTTTTATGTGGTATTTCTACTGTATGTTCCTTCATCCTTGTAAAATATACTTTTAAAATAAAATTTTGGTTTTACCCCTTTGTTTTCAAAACCCATTTTCGAGGTCCGATTTTGACCTGTTCAAATATGGTCAATATAGGTATTAATAGCTTCCTTTTAATGCATAGATGCTATATTTGTATGTTTTAGTTGATTCTGAAGCTGTTCAAAAGGTAAAGCACCATGTTGAAGGACTTTGGGCCCAAATTTTATCGTTTTGAGGTAGGTTATGGCTTAACTTCTTTTGGATTGAGATGGGTAGTTAATATATAGGATAAGCATGCTATGGTTGGGAAAATAAATATGGGGTTTATATTTTGAGATTCTTATTACTGTTGTGTGCCCATGTGGGGTTTTATTTTGTGTTATTGTTGACTTGAGATATATGATATTGCATGTTGCCCACGTGGGGGCCTTATTTGACATAATTTGGCCTTATCTGTGTATTTAGATGCCTTATTTCTGGATATAATGCCCGTGCAGGGTCTTAAATTATTAAAATAGGCCTTATTGTGTATTGACTGCCTTATCATGATTGAAAAGCTCGAGTTAGGGGTTAATATGATTTAAATAATGTCTTGCATGCATATTTATTCCAATGGTGCCCATTTAAAGTTGAAAACTATGAATTATGGAAAAATTGAGTTGATTTCTGGGCCCACTTATATATATCGTATTGAATGGACTGGATATCTTCATACTAATTGACTATGAGAATTACATCTTTATTCTATACATATACATTCATGAGATAATGGTACCAATAAGGAACTTTGTATTTGAAGAAAAATGAGACATTTTATGAAAACCCTCTCTGTGAACACAAGCCAAAGAGGTGAATTGAGATTGAGATATGAGTTATAGTATATGGGTTGCAAACCCCTCATGGATCCTATCTTGGGAGTTGCGAGCTCGGTAGGTATATACAGAAAGTCAAGCGATGGTTTTCACTATTTCATCACTTCATCCCACCTTTATTGTATTTGCATTGCATTGCATATGTATAATTCATGTTTTCCTTAGTTATATGTCTTGTATTTTATCTTCTTATACTTTCATGTATGTTTGGGTGTTTTCCTTTTGATATTATATTAGAACTATTAGTGGAGACGGTATGAGCTATAGTTTGGGAATTTTTCTGCTTGTAGGTTACGTGCTCATAGTCTGCTTTACTTATTTTATTTTCTACTTTACTCAGTCGTTCTATGATTCCTACTGAGTATATGTGGACCGTACTCACCCCTACTGTTCTCTTTCGGTGCAGTTCCAAGTACGAGTACAAGATGCAGTAGCTGATCTCTTACAAATTTTGGAGCGGTGTTTGAGGTACTGGGTGCTCTAGGGTTTTTAGAGCCAACTCTGGACCTCTTCTTATGTTATTTGTGTCTTTATTTCATTTTCAAAGACAGACATGTATCTTATATTCTGTTATGTACTAGATGCTCTTACACTTTAACACCAAATTTTGGGGATATTACTTTTAAACTTTTGTTTTAATTATGATTCGTATTGACTTGACTTCCCTCTAGAAGTCTCGCATTTGGGTTGTGTTATTATCAATTTTATTTTTCCTTTATCAATTTAGGTGATTGGCTTACTTATAAAGGCTCAGTCGTAATAAGAGTCATCATGACCCATTTTTGGGTCGTGACAAATTGGTATCATGCTTCAGGTTCACTGATCTCATAAGTGTAAGAGCAGGATGTCTAGTAGAGTTTCGCAGATCGATACGTAGACGTTCGTATCTATCTTCGAGAGGCTATAAGATATCCTTAGGAAAAACTTCTCTATTTTGATTCTTAAGTCGTGCAAATTCCTTGCCTACCTGACTCACTATCCCTCCAGTTGCTTTGGGTACAGCTATGTCTTCTGATAATCAAAAGAGATTTGAGAGGTTTATTCGCTTGGGTCCACCCAAGTTTAGTAGAGCTATAGGCATGTCAGGAGATGTTACATAATCTTGGATCCCTTGAGTCTCATGGAGTTTCTTATAGTACCTATCAATTGGCGGATATGGCTAGGGATTGGTGGTTGTCATATACTAGTTGTAGACTATTGGGTTCACCTGTTATGACTTCGACTCAATTTTTTGAGGCCTTTTTGGAGAGGCTTATGATGTTCAGCTTGAGAGATCAGATGAGTGATGAGTTTCATCATTTGGAGTAGGGCTCCATGTCTATTATTGAGTATGAGGCACATTTCCATACCTTATCCAGATATTCATCTGCTAGCATCTCAACCGAGTTTGAGAGGATTTAGAAGTTTGTGAAGGGGTTAGATGGTTTGTATCAGTTGCCTACAGCCTAGATAGTAGTTTCAAGGGCTTTTTTTCAGAGTATTATTAAGCATGCCAAGATGAACGAGTCTATTATCTTGTCTACTCAGGGAGGCACCAAGAAGGTGCATCATCATAGTGAGTTTAGTAAATACGCCTCCTGAGGTAAAGATTTATCTAGTAGAGGTTCTTGTGGTTATCAGGTAGGCTAGTTCAGGCTGCGTTACAGGGATCAGGTGGTAGACCTTCAGGTTCTATGACTTTCCGTAGCCAGGTGTTAGGTTATGCGAGTGGAGTTTTTAGGTTTGGTTCCTCAGGGCAGGGTCGATGTTCTGGTTCGTTCGCACCTCTTTAGATTGATTTGGGCCATAGAGGATGTTTTATATGTGATGAGTTTGGCCATATGGCCAACGATTGCCCTAAACGTATATTTGGACCTACTCAGCAAGGATCTCAGCTTCAGCTGTAACACCCCATATATTTCCGAACCTAGTTGATTACCGTAACATTTATGGAATTATTTAAACATGAGATTGTGGAGGTATTGCACATTAAATTTGTTGGGCTAAGTTAATCTTGTGCCATTGGGCTCAAATGAGGCCCAAAATTATATAAAAGACATAGCCCAAAATGGAAATGACCCATTCTTTCATGTTGACCAAGTAAACACACATTTAATGTTGGTTAAGGATGAATTGAGGGACTATATAAGGCAAGGAAAATCAGAGTTTTATTCATATCAATACACATGCCATTTCTAGACATTTCCAAGATATTTCTTTTATCTCTCAAACCCTAAGTCATCACTCCTTTGGACAAGATCACTCTCTTGAAAGCTTTGGTAAGTGTTTATTCTTATGGTTTAGTATATGATATGTTTAAGATGGTGTATAAATCATGTTTGTTATGTTGGCAAGGTGTTGGACAGTTCACTATGTGTAAAACAGTCTATTTTGCTTAACCGGTGAAGGGTTTTGCCTTCTAAACTTGAAAGTGGACTGTGGTCTTGAAGGAAGTGAGTTTTATGGATTAAATATCAACATGTAAGATGTGGTTATGTTCTTAACTTGTTTTCTTTATGTGTATAACTTGTGGGATTGTTGTTATGAAATTGGTCATGGAATTAGTGGTGTATTGAAAGGAAAATGTGGTTTTGGTGATGTTCATGTGTGTTGTGAAACCATGATGGTTAATTGGCATCCAAGTTGACCTAAAATTTGTAAAGATAAGCTTACTTATGGCCTTGGACCATTTATTACAAAAAAGAACCCAAAAGAGACCCTTTTTGGCCGAAACGGGCACCCGCCCTCGCAGACAGGGCACCTGCAGGCGCAGATGCCAACTCAGGTGGCCCTGGACAGGGCCAAGGGTCACCTGCGGCCACACCTCAACCACTTGCGGATGTAGCTGGCTTTGCAGGTCAGCCCAGAATCTCGTTTTGTATGTTTTTGTCTCTCTTTGATCCCCGAAGGCCCCTATACCCTTTTTGGATGTAATTATCAACTTATGATACCTATTGAATGACTTTAAGGGGTCGTTTGGAGGCATGTTGGATTGTATCAATTATGGATTGTTGTTAATATGTTGTTGTGAAAGGTATTGAGGTGACTTGATGGAGTAATTGTGACGTAGTGTTAATGAGGAAGCGTAAAGGGTAAACTTGGTGTGAAATGCTATGGGTTTATGATGTTTTGGTCAATGTGTGGAATGTTATGATATTGTTGGTATGGTAATGTAGTGAATTGTATTGTAAAGGATGAAATGACGCTATATAGTAGTCACGTAGCTCATTATCATTTGGTGCGCTTATAATGTAGTTAGTTGTTAACGTGAGCTCCGTTATGAAATTGTGTTGTAGAGTAAAACGTAAGGAAGGAGCTGGATTATTGTATTCGTATATAGGACTCTGTATTCATATTGGGAAGATAAGCTATGTAAGGTTACTCTTTTTAGTATCCTTTGGCCGCATCTATTGTCCTCATTGTTACCGAGCTTGTTTCTCATTTCAAAATGTCTCAAAGTATCTCATGTCAAGTTATCATATGTTGTTGTTCATATGTCTCTTAATCATGAACTGACATTCCAAAGCGCCAATAATTTTATGACTATCAACGTATCAATCTCTCAAAAGTAAAGAAATGAAGTAATGCATAGTTGTTGGTTGAAAGAGTCCGGGTGACAGCTCTAGAGGCATAAGCCTAGCTCGAGCCGATCTCGAGATTATTGGATCAGGGGGAAGATCTAGAGGCATAAGCCTAGCTCGGGCTGAACCTGACAGGGGGCAGCTCTAGAGGTAAGAACTTAGCTCGAGCCAAACCAGATATATTGGTTTATGGGTGGCATCTCTAGAGGTAAGAACCTAACTCGAATCGAACCTGATATATTGATTTATGGGTGGCATCTCTAGAGGCATAAGCCTAGCTCGGGCCGATCCCAACATAACGTTATGTTATGTTAAGACCCACTGACAGTTGGGGCCCGGGTACGATATGATATAAGTAATAATGAATAAACATAGAAGCAAAGAAAATATTGGATGTAAAGTACATGGTTCCAAACATATACAAAGCATTGGTTTATCCATATTTACTATTCTCTTGTATTTGATTCCATTAAAGTTTCTTATGTATGATGCAGTTTCTTATAGCCTTACATACTCAGTACATTCTTCATACTAACATCCCTTGGGGGACTTACCTTACTTGTTGTAGGCGCAGGTGCTAGTAGACCTCCACAGTAGGTTGCAAGTCATTTACAGATCATTGGTGAGCTCCAGTTGGTTCGGGGGTTTCTGATTCACATGTGTATACTTGTTTTGATATTATGTAAATGTTGTATAAAGCGGAGATTTATCCCGAGTTTAGGTTGATTATGTCTATGTATCTGTAGAGGCTTTGTAGATGTTGTGGTATAGATGAAGGGATGTAAGAAACGTATGTTCATTTTGACTTGATGGCCCTAACGACCAAGTTTCATATATAGCATATGTTGCCATGACTTCCGCCATTGGTATCTTAGAGTTACATGAGATAGATTGATTTTCATACGGAGACATGCATATGAATGTACATGAATGAAGATTGGTTCTCTCGGGCCATAACAACTTCGGGTGCCAGTCCACCCCATGGGAATTCTAGGCGTGACAAAAGTGGTATCAGAGCAAGTCGTCCTAAGGGTGTCTACAAAGCCGTGTCTGAGTAGAGTCTTGCTTATGGATGTGTTGTGCACCATATTTATAAGTAGGAGGCTACGGGACATTTAGAAGTTATTTCGTTTCTTCATTTCTAGATCGTGTAATAGAGCCAATGTTGTAAGTGGAATTATATCTGACTATTGGAATTGGTTTTCTTTGTTATAGTAAAATGTCGATGACAAGATGATGTAGGGGCAAAGGTAAGCAGGTTGATATTCTTGCTGGAGAAGGCACGAGTAAACCACCACCTGACCAAGCTAGTCAAGGTGGAGCTGACAATGAAATTGCATCGCGGTCTTCTTCTACTTTTCCAGCTCCAGAAGAGCTAAGAGGTAGAGAAGTACCTGCTGAACCGCCTATGAATGACACTGAATAGGATTTAAGAAATGCAGTGCATATGTTGACTCAGATAGTTGTTGCACAAACTCATGGACGAGCTGGTCCAACGACAAACGAGGATGACGCGGCTAGAGTAGCTAGTCGGCGGACACAGAATTTTCTAAAATTAGACCCTCCCATATTCACAGGATCAGATCCGAAGGCAGACCCACAAGACTTCGTGGACCAAATTCAAAGGGCTCTAGATGTTATGCACGTGACTGGTCTAGAAACGATTGAGCTTGCGGCCTATAGATTGAAAGGCGAGGCTATATTGTGGTATGAAGATTGGAAACGATCAAGGGTTATTGATGCACCTCCAGCTGGTTAGGAGGAATTCAAAATGGCCTTTCTTGATGACTACCTCCCATATGAGATTTGGTAGGCACGTGCAGACCAAATTCTAAATCTTCGGCAAGGAAATATGAGTGTCAGAGAATACAGTCTTCAGTTTAATTCTTTTGCTCGATATGCTCCGAATGTAGTGGCCACAATGGAAGATAGAGTCCATCGATATGTGGATAGGTTAGAGCCATATTTTGTGAGGGACTGTACCATTGCTGCTTTGAATAGAGCTATGGATATAGCCAGAATACAGGCTTTTGCACAGAAGATTGAGGATCAGAGGCAAAGAAGGAGGGTGCACGAATTTGAAAGAGGGTCGTCAAAGAGGGATAGACCTATGGGATAGTCTATGGCATCCCAAGGAGAATCTAGGCCTCGGGTTTTCCCTAGACCGCCTAGACCATCATTCTCTTATTCCACAGCAGGCACTCAATCTCAATTTCGAGGGTTCAGAGGCAACCATTTTGGGCAGAGTAGTGGAATTCAAAGTTCACAAGCAGCAGGATTTTCTCGTCAACTGTGTTAGCATTGCGGACGGACTCATTTAGGTGCATGTCGATTAGAGACGACTGCTTGCTTTTAGTGCGGTATGTTGGGGAACATGATGAGAGAGTGTCCACAGAGGGGCACGGGTGGTATAGCACGACCTACAAGATCAACCATTGCATCATTATCATCAGTTTCTTCCCTAGACAGAGGTGTAGATCCTACTGGTCGTGGTAGAGGTGCCAAAGGAGAAGCCAGTTCCAGTGGAGCCCAGAATCGCACCTATGCTCTAGTGGACCGGCAGAATTCGGAGGCTTCTCCTTATGTAGTCACAGGTATATTATCCATACTTTCGCATAATGTATATGCATTGATTGATTCGGGTTCTACATTGTCATATGTTACTCTATTGATTGCTGCAAAATTTGAAAGAACACCAAAATTATTAATTCAGTCAATTGAAGTATCTACACCAGTTGGTGAATCTATTATTGCAAAAAGAGTATATCATAATTGTGTTGTAACTGTGTGTGATCATGATATGTTGGCTGATCTTATTGAACTGGAAATGGTGGATTTTGATGTCATAATGGGTATGGATTGGTTGGCTTCTTTTTATGCCATGATAGATTGCCGAGCTAAGAAGTTACATTTTCATTTTCCACAAACGAATGTTCTTGAATGGATGGGTAATGTAGGGGCACCGAGAGGAAAATTTATTTCCTATCTTAAAGCAAGGAAAATGATAGCCAAGGGGTACATATGTCACTTAGTAAGAGTGAAAGATACTGATGTGGAACCACTAACTCCTCAGTCGGTTCCAGTGGTCAATGAATTCCTTGATGTATTTCTTAAGGATCTTCCAAGTTTACCTCCAGAATGGGAAGTAGAGTTTGGTATTGATATAATTCCAGGCACTCAGCCTATCTTTATTCCCCCGTATAGAATGGCTCCAGCAGAATTGCGAGAACTGAAGGAGCAATTAAAAGACTTGCTGGAAGGGGTTCATAAGGCCTAGTATGCCCCGTGGGTGGACCAGAGTTATTTGTACGAAAGAAGGATGGCACATTGAGAATGTGTATTGATTATCGGCAATTGAATAAAGTAACGATCAAGAACAAATATCCCCTCCCCAGAATTGACAATTTGTTTGATCAGTTACAGGGTGCCGAATGTTTTTCAAAAATTGACTTGAGATCGGGTTACCATCAATTCAGAGTTAGAGAAAAAGATATACCTAAGATAGCTTTTCGCACACGGTATGGTCACTATGAATTCTTAGTTATGTCATTTGGACTAACAAATGCACCAGTTGTTTTCATGGATTTGATGAATAGGGTGTTCAAGCCATTTTTGGATGTATTCGTGATCGTGTTTATAGATGATATTCTGGTTTATTCAAGCTCACAAGAGGACCTTGCTAATCACTTACGGCAGGTGTTACAAATTCTTCATGAGCGTAAGTTGTATGCAAAGTTATCTAAATGTGAATTTTGGTTAAAATCCATAGCATTCTTGGGTCACATTGTGTCAGATGAAGGAATAAGGGTTGATACACAAAAGATCAAAGCGGTGAAAAATTGGCCAAGGCCTACGACGCCTACGAAAATTCGTAGCTTCCTTGGGTTGGCAGGTTATTACCGAAGGTTCGTTGAAGGGTTTTCTTCCATTGCTACACCTTTAACAAAGCTTACACACAAGGCAATCAAATTTCAGTGGAATGATGCATGTGAGAAAAGTTTCCAAGAGTTGAAAGATAAATTAACTTCCACACCCGTATTAGTACTTTCGGAAGGCACCGAAGGTTATGCAGTATATTGTGATGCTTTTGGAGTTGGCCTAGGGTGTGTATTGATGCAGCACGGTAATATAATAGCTTATGCCTTACGACAGTTGCGGCCACATGAGATAAATTATCAAACACATGATCTTGAGTTAGCAGCTGTGGTATTTGCTTTAAAGATATGGCGTCATTACTTGTATGGAGTTCATGTTGACATCTACACTGATCATAAGAGTTTGCAATATATCTTTAAGCAGAAGGATTTAAATCTGAGGCAGCGAAGGTGGATGAAACTCTTAAAAGATTATGATATTAATATCCTACATCATCCAGGAAAAGCAAATATGGTAGCCGATGCATTAAGTCGCAAAGCAGTAGGGAGCACTAATGGTCAGTTGAGAAGCAATGTATAGTCAAAGATCTATATAAACTAGCCAGCTTGGGAGTTCGTCTTTTGAATCTCCAGATAAAGGGGTTATTGTACAAAATACAGCAGAATCTTCATTAGTAGCTGAGGTGAAAGAGAAGCAGTATGTGGATTCTATTTTATTGCAGCTGAAGGAGAATGTACAATAGGGCCTGACTAGGGCATTTGATCTTTCGCTAGAGGGAGTACTTCAGTTCCAAGGAAGATTGTGTGTACCGGATGTACATGACCTAAGGAAATGAATTATGACAGAGGCACATCATTCACAGTATTCTATTCATCCGGGAGCTACCAAAATGTATCATGATTTGAAAGAAATGTATTGGTGGGGTAATATGAAGAAGAACATTGCAGAATTTGTAGCTCAATGTCCAAATTATCAATAAGTAAAAGTAGAGCATCAGAAACCTGGAGGTTACATGCAATATATCAATCTTTCAGTCTGTAAGTGGGACATGATTAACATGGATTTTATCACCGGTTTACCTCGTACACTGCAAAAATTTGATTCCATATGGGTAATAGTTGACAGGCTTACCAACTCAGCGCACTTCCTGCCAGTCAAGACCACTTATACAGCTGAATATTATGCAAGGTTGTACGTTAAGGAGATAGTGTGATTATATTGGATTCCAATCTTTATTATATCAGACAGGGGAGCTCAATTTACTGCACATTTTTGGAGATCTTTTTAGAGGAGTTTGGGAACTCAAGTGAATTTGAGTATGGCTTTTCATCCTCAGACAGATGGACAAGTAGAATGTACTATCCAAACACTTGAAGATATGCTACGAGCTTGCACATTGGACTTTAAAGGTAGTTGGGATGATCATCTACCTCTTATTGAATTTGCCTATAACAATAGCTATCATTCAAGTATCAAATGGCACCTTATGAAGCTTTATACCGAAGAAAGTGTAGATCACCAATTGGATGGTTTGAAGCGGGTGAAACTACTTTACTTGGGCTAGATTTTGTTCATCAAGCTATGGAGAAAGTTAGGGTGATACAACAGAGGCTACAAATGGCCCAAAGTCGACACAAGTCATATGTTGATGTTAGAAGAAGAGGGTTTGAATTTGCCATAGGTGATTGGGTATTCTTGAAGGTGTCACCAATGAAAGGGGTAATGAGATTTGGAAAGAAAGGAAAGTTGAGTCCACGTTATATAGGTCCATATGAAATTGTCAGAAGATTTGGGCAAGTTGCGTATGAATTGAAACTACCCCAAGACTCTCTATAGTTCATCCAGTATTTCATGTTTCGACGCTTCGAAAGTGCATAGGAGATCCATCTCATATTGCTCCCATTAAAGATGTACAAGTTATGGAGGATCTCACTTACGAAGAGACACCTATTGCTATTCTGGATCGACAAGTAAACAGGTTAAGGAATAATTAAGTAGCTTCCGTAAAGGTACTAAAAAGAAACCAGCAAGTGGAAGAGATCACATGGGAAGCTGAAGAAATAATGAAGTCCAAGTACCCTCATTTGTTTCAAATGGAAGAAAAAGTTCAAGATATGGGATCGGAGCAATAACAAGTAAGTATTTATAAGCATTAAGTATATATATATATATGATAGCATGAAGAATGACCCTAGACTTGAATTTGTTAAACTGGATAATGTCACTAACATTCAAGGACGAATATTTCTAAGGGGGGAAGAATATAACATCCCATATGTTTCCAAACCTATTTGATTACCGTAACATTCATGAAATTATTTAAACATAAGATTGTGAAGGTATTTCACATTAAATTTGTTGGGCTAAGTTAATCTTGTGCCATTGGGCTCAAATGAGGCCCAAAATTATATAAAAGACATGGCCCAAAATGGAAATGACCCATTCTTTCATGTTGACCAAGTAAACACACATTTAATGTTAATTAAGGATGAATTGAGGGACTATATAAGGCAAGGAAAATCAGATTTTTATTCATATCAATACACATGCCATTTCTAGACATTTCCAAGATATTTCTTTTATCTCTCAAACCCTAAGTCATCACTCCTTTGGACAAGATCACTCTCTTGCAAGCTTTGGTAAGTGTTTATTCTTATGGTTTAGTATATTATATGTTTAAGATAGTGTATAAATCATGTTTTTTATGTTAGCAAGGTGTTGGACAGTTCGCTATGTGTAAAACAGTCTATTTTGCTTAACCGGTGAAGGGTTTTGCCTTCTAAACTTGAAAGTGGACTTGTGGTCTTGAAGGAAGTGAGTTTGATGGATTAAATATCAACATGTAAGGTGTGTTTATGTTCTTAACTTTCTTTCTTTATGTGTATAACTTGTGGGATTGTTGTTATGAAATTGGTCATGAAATTAGTGGTGTATTGAAAGGAATATGTGGTTTTGGTGATGTTCATGTGTATTGTGAAACCATGATGGTTCATTGGCATCCAATTTGACCTAAAATATGTAAAGAGAATCTTACTTATGGCCTTGGACCATTTATTACAAAAAAGGACCCAAAAGAGACCTTTTTTGGCTGAAACGGGCACCCACACTCGCAGACAGGGCACTTACGGGCGTAGATGCCAATGTAGGTGGCCCTAGATAGGGCCAAGATTCACCTGCGGCCGTACCTCAACCACCTTCAGGTGCAGGTGGCTTTGCAGGACAGCCCAGAATCTCGTTTTGGATGTTTTTGTCTCTCATTGTTCCCCGAAGGCCCCTATACCCTTTTAAGATGTAATTATCAACTTATGATACCTATTGAATGACTTTAAGGTGTAGTTTGGAGGCATGTTGTATTGTATCAATTATGGATTGTTGTTAATATGTTTTTATGAATGGTATTGAGGTGACTTGAAGGAGTAATTGTGACGTAGTGTTAATGAGGAAGCGTAAAGGGTAAACTTGGTGTGAAATGCTATGGGTTTATGATGTCTTAGTCAATGTGTGGAATTTTATGATATTGTTGGTATGGTAATGCAGTGAATTGTATTGTAAAGGATGAAATGACGCTATATAGCAGTCACGTAGCTCATTATCATTTGGTGCACTTGTAATGTAGTTAGTTGTTAACGTGAGCTCCGTTATGAACTTGTGTTGTAGAGTAACATGTAAGGAAGGAGCTGGATTATTGTATTCACATATAGGACTATATATTCATATTGGGAAGATAAGGTATGTAAGGTTACTCTTTTCAGTTTCCTTTGGCCACATCTATTGTCCTCATTGTTACCGAGCTTGTTTCTCATTTCAAAATGTCTCAAAGTATCTCATATCAAGTTATCATATGTTGTTGTTTATATGTCTCTTAATCATGAACTGACGTTCCAAAGCTCTAATAATGTTATGCCTATCAACGTATCAATCTCTCAAAAGTAAAGAAATGAAGTAATGCATAGTTGTTGGTTGAAAGAGTACGGGTGGAAGCTCTAGAGGCATAAGCCTAGCTCGAGCCAATCTCGAGATTATTGGATCTGGGGGCAGATCTAGAGGCATAAGCCTAGCTCAGGCCGAACCTTACAGGGGGCAGCTCTAGAGGTAAGAACCTAGCTCGAGCTGAACTTGATATATTGGTTTATGGGTGGCAGCTCTAGAGGTAAGACTCTAGCTCGAGCATAACCTGGTATATTGATTTATGGGTGGCATCTCTAGAGGCATAAGCCTAGCTCAGGCCTATCCCAACATAACGTTGTGTTATGTTACGACCCACTGATCAGTTGGGGCCCGGGTACGATATGATATAAGTAATAATGAATAAACATAGAAGCAAAGAAAATAATGGATGTAAAGTACATGGTTCCAAATATATACAGAGCGATGGTTTATCCATATTGACTATTCTCTTGTATTTGATTCCATTAAAGTTTCTTATGTATGATGCAGTTTCTTATAGCCTTACATACTCAGTACATTCTTCGTACTGACTTCCCTTGGGGGACTTACCTTACTTGTTGTAGGTGCAGGTGCTAGTAGACCTCCACAGTAGGTTGCAGGTCATTTGAAGATCATTGGTGAGCTCCAGTTGGTTCGGGGCTTTCTGAGTCACATATGTATACTTGTTTTGATATTATGTAAATGTTGCATAAAGCAGGGACTTGTCCCGACTATAGGTTGATTACATCTATGTATCTGTAGAGGCTTTGTAGATGTTGTGGGACAGATGAAGGGATGTAAGAAACGTATGTCCATTTTGACTTGATGGCCCTAGCGGCCAAGTTTCACATATAGCATATGTTGCCATGACTTCCGCCATTGGTATCTTAGAGTTAAATGAGATAGATTGATTTTCATACGGAGACATGTATATGAATGTACATGAATGAAGATTGGTTCTCTCGGACCATAACGGCTTCGGGTGCCAGTCCGCCCCATGGGAATTTAAGGTGTGACATCAGCTTTGTTCTATTCATATATCTACAGTTAGAGGTAGTTCATAGAGTGGTAGAAGTGGTGCAAGAGGTACTCAAGGTAGAGGTAAAGAAGCTCGTGGTAGTGGTTGCGGGGTTTCTCAGTCCAAAAGCGAACGTAGATAATGTTATGCTATATCTGGGAGACCCGAGGCAGAAGCTTCTGATGCAGTTATTATAGGTATCGTCCTGGTTTACCCCAGATCTGCTTCCATGTTATTTGACCCTCGATCTACATTCTCCTATGTGTCTATAGATCTTGCTTTTTATTTTGATTTGCATGTGAGCCCCTTCCTATACTTATTCATATATCTACCCCCATAGAAAATTCTTTAGTGGTGCATTGGGTGTACAAATCTTGTGTGGTTACTTTTACGGGCCATGAGACTTAGGTAGACTTGATTATCCTAGATATGATTGATTTTGATGGTATCTTAGGTATGGATTGGTTAGATTCTTATCATGTTATTTTGGATTATTATGCCAAGACCGTGAGCTTAGCTACATCGGGTATGCCAAGACTAGCTTGGAAGGGTATGCTTAATTCAGGTCTGAAGGGAGTTATGTCTTTTCTACGTGCTCGTCGCATAGTAGAAAGGGGTTGTTTGTCTTATTTGGCTCATGTTTGTGATACTAGTGTTGCCTCACTTCCTCCTATGGATTCTATTTTTTTGCGAGTTCAAGAATGTGTTTCCTATGGATTTGCTTGGTATGTCCCCGGATCGTGATATTGATTTTGCTATTGATCTGGAGTTGGGCACCAAGACCATTTCCATTCCTTCTTATAGGATGGCCCAGGCTGAGCTGAAGAAGTTGAAAGAGCAGTTGCAAGATTTGTGTAGTAAGGGATTCATTAGACCTAGTGTTTCTGCACCTGTCTTGTTTGTGAAGAATAAGAATGGTTCTATATGTATGTGTATCAATTATCGACAGTTGAACAAGGTGACAATTAAGAACAAGTATCCTCTTCCTTGCAATGATGATTTGTTTGACCAGCTTTAGGGTACACCCATGTTTTCTAAGATTGATTTGAGATCCAGGTATCACCAGTTGAGGATTAGAGCTTTGGATGTTCTGAAGAAGGCTTTTCAAACTCGATACGATCATTATGAGTTCTTGGTCATGTCTTTTGGGTTTACCAACTCCCCTGCAGCGTTCATGGAGTTGATGAACAGGGTGTTTAGACTGTATCTCAACTCTTTTGTGATTGTATTTATAGATGATATGTTGGTTTATTCCAAGAATGAGGCCGATCATGTGAGACACTTGAGGACTGTACTTTAAAAGTTTCGTGATGAAAAGTTATATGCTAAGTTCTCTAAGTGTGAGTTTTGTTGGATTCTATCTCTTTCTTGGGTCATGTGGTGACCAAGGATGGTATTATGGTTGATCCAGCCAAGATTTTGGTGATTCATGATTAAGCTAGGCCCACTAGCCCTATCGAGATTCAAAATTTTATTGGCTTGATGGGTTATTATAGGTATTTTATTGAGGGTTTCTCTTCTATTACGACTTATTTGACCAAGTTGACTCAGAAAAATATTACCTTTCAGTGGTAGGAAGCGTGTGAGAAGTGCTTTTAAAAGCTCAAGGAGTTGTTGACTTTGGCTCCTATCTCGACCCTGCCCAAGGAGGGCATGGGCTTTACCTTGTTTTATGATATTTCTGGTGTCGAATTGGGTGCAGTGTTACTGCAAAAGGATAAGGTGATTGCTTATGTTTCTCTTCTGTTATAGCCTCATAAGAAGAATTACCCTACCCATGATTTAGAGTTTCCCGTGGTTGTGTTTGTGTTGAAGTTGTGGAGGCATTACTTGTATGGATTCCATTGTGAGATCTTCGCGAATCATCATAGTCTTCAGTACTTCTTCACCCAGAGAGAGTTTAATATGAAACAACGACATTGCCTTGAGTTGCTTAAGGATTATGACCTCAATATTTTGTATCATCCAGGCAAGTCTAATGTGGTTATGATGCCTTGAGCCTGAAATTGACTAGTATGGAGAGTTTGGCTTATCTCTTGACTTAAGAACGGCCTTTAGCCTTAGAGGTTCAATATTTAGCTAACCATATGGTTAGGCTTGATATTTTGACACCTGGATGTGCTTTAGCCATTATTGATGCTAGATCTTCTTTGATGGAGCAGATTTAAGCTCACCAATTTGATAATGATAGTTTGAGGTGATTTGAGATAAGGTGTTGAATGGAGAGGCTAAGGAAGCATCTCTTGATTTTGATGGTGTGTTGAGGATTGGTGGTCGATTCTGAGAGTTGGTGGATAGGTGAGATTGATTTTGGAGGAGACGCATTGTTCCAGGTATTCCATTCATCCTGGAGTGACTAAGATGTATCATGATTTGAGACAGCTTTACTGGTGGGGTGGTATAAGGAAGGATGTGGCGGATTTTGTTGCTCATTACTTGTGTTGTCAGCAGGTGAAGGAAAAGTATCAGAGACCGAGTGGTTTACTTCAGAGATTTCCCATTTTGGAGTGGAAGTGGGAGCGGATCACCATGGATTTCATGAGTTGATTGCCTTATATTTCTCGTGGTTCTGATAGTATTTGAGTCATCATGGATCGATTGACCAAATCAGCCTATTTCATCCCTATTCAGATATCCACTAGTGCCGAGAGGTTGTCTCGTATCTATGTTTGACAGATTGTTCATCTTCATGGAATGCTCGTATCTATTATTTCAGACAGAGGTTCAGTGTTCACTTCTAGCTTTTGGTCGATATTTCAGGAGGAGTTGTGTACTCAGGTTCGTCTTCAAAGGATAGGATCGATATAGGAAATTTCTAGCATAGTGAAATCTCTGGCTGAGCTTGGACCTCGTGGTTTGAGATTCCCACCAGACGATGTAGCATGAATACCTTTGCATTGTAGGAATCTTTGAAGCATCGAACCCAATATTTTCATGGCTCTAACCATAACATGAACCTTCTGAGAGGAGTTTGGATTCGATCAAAGTGCCTGAACGCATCGTACTTGAACTCCATAAGGATGTGGTACTGGTGGCACAAGTACCAGAATAGCCATAGGAGCTCTTGTGGAAAGTCATTGGCTAGCACAACCAACACATGGCAGAACCTATATTTAGGATGAACTCCGAACGACTTTAGGATGGATCCTCAATACTTTCTGAACACCTGCAACTCATAGAATGCCCTTCTTTCTAGAAGGATGGATGGATCGAATGGATCCACATATGGATTGAGCAGATCTAAAGAGTAGTCTGCTATTCTAGAAGAGGGTATCGCTGATGTGTTGAGCATGAAGAATTGACTAGCCAAAAATTCAGTGATCAGACGGACGTCCTTGTCTTCTATACATGATATCAGGTAGAGACCATTGGCATGGATGTCACCTGATTCTTCATAGACACCCAATGAGAATAGAGTGTCCTCTGTCGGCTTCTCCTTTAGGGAAAAGATCAGTTCAAGATCGTCATCTTTGCTGAGATAGATGCCCGTGTGGTCTGCTATATCTTCAAAGAGGTGGATCGATTCCTTTGACTTCTTGACTTGAGGACATCTAGCAAAGTGTCCTGGCTTTTTGCAGATGAATCATCCATTGTTCTTCTTGTATGTGGTTGGATTTCTTCACCTGAAATACCTGGTTTTCCTGGTCGTTATGGACCTGTTGTCTGGAGGTCATGGGAGTTTGAACCTCCTGAACTGTAGTTTTCTCTTGGAACTTATCCGGCGGATCGATCAAGGGCAGTTGGATTTAGTAACAAGATCATTCCTATTGCATGCCCTATCTAAAGCTGAATTGTTCTACACGATCTACTTCAGTACAGATCTTTTCATGCATATACTGTCTAGGGCCCAAAAGATGTCCTGCCTGATGTAGCCTACCTGCGGGACTGTGATGGATTTGAACTTATCCTCCACAATCATCATGGTGTGGCCTACTAGCATCTTCGATAGTAACCATACGATGGCTTGCTTCAGGCTGGGGTCACCACCTAGTTCGAAGTATATCTTCGCCATCTTTTGGAAGTGGACATCGATGACATCTCTGTCGTATGATATGCACTTCATCTTGAAAAGCTGTCTCCGCAACTTCTTCTGTCTTTGGCCTGTGTCTTGGCAGAAGATGTTTTGCAGGATTCTGATGTTAAAGGAGAAGTCTTGGTATGTGAGGTAGGTGTTCTTGTCAGCAATACCAAGTGCATTCCACCAGTCTTTGATGATTTTGGAGAACCTCGAAGTGAACTCCGACAGGATCATGTACTTTTCTCGTTCAGCCAGGTTTTTTGTCGCCATCCAAGTATAGAAGTCTTGGATCCTTTGGGGCCAGGCTGATACTTGGAAATCGTCGAGGGTGAAGGTGTGGAATCCAGTACCAACGATTTTACTTACAGGTGTCGTTGGTTCTGGCCTTCTTTTTGGGATTGGATCATCCGTCATCCCATCCTGATCATCGACTACTTAAGAGACTTCTGGTTTTTTGGCAATTTTCATGAAGATGGGTGGATAGTCTTCTTCAGGGGATTCAATTGAGGACTCAGGAGTTTTCTCAACATATTCTCATGAATCTCCTGAGACGTCTTCACTGTCTTCGACATATTCGCTAGTTGGAAGTTATCACCTATTTCTGAATATTCATCCATAGGGTCACTATCGAATGAGTATTGTTTCGGGCATTGTTTCTGGTTAGATTCGGGCATTGTTTACCCTATCTCTGATAGTACGTGGGTGAGACCAGTACAATGTGTTCCAAAAAAGGGTGGTATGACGGTGATCACGAATGATAATAATGAATTGATTCCTACAAGAACTATGATTGGGTGGCGTATCTGCATGGATTACCAGAAACTCAATGATGCTACAAGGAAAGACCATTATCCAATCCCTTTTATTGATCAGATGTTGGATCGTTTAGCCGGGCAGGAGTATTATTTCTTTCTTTATGGGTATTCCAGATACAATCAAATTGCTATAGATCCTCAAGATCAGGAGAAGACTGCATTCACATGTCCTTACAGCACATACGCTTTCAAGCGTATTCCATTTGGATTGTGTAATGCACCGGCTACCTTTCAGCGGTGCATGATGGCTATTTTTTTTGACATGGTGGAGGAGTTCGTAGAGATTTTTATTGATGATTTTTCAGTCTTTGTTAACTCTTTCGAGGTATGCTTGCAAAACCTTGATAGAGTCCTTGCTCGGTGTGAAGAAACTAATCTTGTTCTCAATTGGGAGAAGTGACATTTTCTTGTGACGAAAGGTATAGTTCTTGGGCATAAAGTGTCAAAGCAGTGGCTCGAAGTTGATAGGGCAAAGATTGAAGTTATTGAAAAATTACCTCCACCTGTATCGGTGAAAGGGGTGTGTAGTTTCTTGGGTCATGCTGGGTTTTATAGAAGGTTTATTCAAGATTTTTCCAAAATTGCACGCCACATGTGTGCACTCTTGGAAAAAGATGTGAAATTTGTATTTTGTGAATCATGTGTGAAGGCATTCGAGGTTTTGAAAAAGAAGTTGGTAGAGGCACCTATCCTTATTGCTCCTGACTGGGCTTTACCATTTGAGCTCATGTGTGACGCAAGTGATGTTGCAGTGGGTGCAGTTCTTGGTTAGCGGAAGAATAAGGTATTTCACTCTATTTATTATGCGAGCAAGACCCTTGATGCAGCCCAAGTGAATTACACGGTGACTGAAAAAGAGATGTTGGCTTTGGTGTATGCATTTGATAAATTCAGATCGTACTTGGTGGGCACGAGTGTCATTGTATACACGGATCATGCTGCAATACGGTATTTGTTCAATAAAAAGTTTGCTAAGCCGCGGTTGATTAGATGGATCTTATTTCTACAGGAGTTTGACTTAGAGATTAAAGATAGAAAGGGGACAGAAAATCAAATTGCTGACCATCTGTCTAGACTTGAAAGCTCAACACATGTAGTTGATGATGGGCGTATTTGTGAGGAATTTCCAGATGAGCAATTGTTGGTTTTGGGAGTCGATGAGTTGCCATGGTATGCAGACATTGTGAATCTATTGGTCAGTGGGCTATTTTCTCCTGATTCGAGTCCTCAACAGAAGAAGAAGCTGGCATATGAGGCACGCTCTTATATATGGGATGAGTCGTATTTATTCAAGCAAGGGACTGATCAAATAGTAAGAAGATGTATTTCGGATGCGGAAGTGAAGTAAGTGTTAGAGAGATGCCACGCATCACCTTATGGTGGTCATCATGGTGGTGAACGCACAGCCCAAAAAATATTGCAATCAAGTTTCTTCTAGCCTTCTATATTTAAAGATGCTCATGCCTTTGTGAAGAGTTATGATCAGTGTCAACATATGGGGGCGATTTCAAAGCGACATGAGATGCCTCTAAACAATATCCTAGAAGTTGAAGTCTTTGACGTATGGGGGATAGATTTTATGGGCCCTTTCCCACAGTCGAATGGCAATCTATACATACTTGTAGCAGTGGATTATGTGTCTAAATGGGTAGAGGCTGCAGCTCTCCCTACGAATGACTCTAAGGTTGTGGTAAAGTTCCTTCAAAAACATATCTTCACAAGATTCGGAACTCCAAGAGATATTATTAGCGATGGAGGTTCACACTTCATAAATTATTGGGTGAAGAGTGTATTGGCAAAGTATGGGGTGAAACACAAGGTCTCAACAACGTATCATCCCCAAACAAGTGGACAAGTGGTCAAGTGGAAGTGTCTAATCGCGAGATAAAGCAAATCTTGCAAAAGACAGTGAATACTCAGAGGAAAGATTGGTCACTCAAGATGGATGATGCTCTGTGGGCTTATCAAACGGCGTATAAGACTCCTATAGGGACTTTTCCCTATCATTTGGTCCTTGGGAAAGCATGTCACCTCCTAGTTGAGCTTGAACACAGAGCATATTGGGCGGTAAAGAAGTTGAATCTAGATCCGGGGTCGGCTGGTAACAGGAGGTTGTTGTAACTCCATGAGTTAGAAGAAATTTTGTTCCCATGCGTATGAAAATGCTAAGATCTACAAGGAGAAAACAAAACGATGGCATGACAAGCATATTCTCCCCTGCACTTTTGAGCCAGGCCAGCTGGTACTTTTGTTTAACTGAAGACTTAGGTTGTTTTCGTGCAAGCTAAGATCTAAGTGGAGTGGGCCTTTTGAGGTAAGTTACACGACACCTCATGGTGCGGTGGAAATTTTGAACAAAGCTGATGGTACGAGATTTATGGTAAATGGCCAGAGATTGAAGCATTATTTTGGTGAAGAAGAGAAGAGAAGCAAAAGGAGGACGTGCTTCACCTTGATGATAACTGAGCTAAGTATGGTCGAGCCGCGACATTAAACCAGGCGCTACATGGAAGGCAACCCATGAATGTGTTGTAATAGTTAGGATTTATAAAGAAAAAAAAAATACAAAAAGAAGAGTCGTGCCCCGACCAAAATTAAGGCGCTTGATGGGAGGCAACCCATCTCTTTTAAAAAATTTCTTCTCTAACTTAGTTCTAGGATCTTGTGTTTTTGCAGGGGCATGGAACATGTTGACATGGAAATCCACAAGGAAAGGTAAAATTGGCGGATGGATGATTATTTGAAGGTGCCAGGCAGGTAGGACATGTTTTGGAGCAAAGTTTTGAGTCTTGGGACTTTTAAAAGCCCCAAGATTAGATGAAAATGTGGAAAATTGCTCAGGTATAATGTTAAGTGTTGGGTGCGCTACAGGGCGTGCCAGGGCACACTTGGAATTTTTTTTTTATCGTGTGGCAGTGTCCTGGCGCGACACAAGGCGTACCAGGCCGCCTGGGTCAAATTTTTTTTAAGGCCAGGCAGTGCCCAGGCGCGACACAAGTCGTGCCCAGGTGCGACACAAGTCGTGCCAGGCCGCCTGTGTCAAAATTATTTTAGGCCTGGCAGTGCCCAGGCGCGATAAAAGGCGTGCCAGGCCGCCTTTGTCCATTTTTTTACGTAATGGGCAGTGGGGTAGCGCGCTAGGCAGCGTGCCAGGCCGTTACCCCCTTAATTCTCTGGCACAATTTTTTTTAAAAAAAAAGTCTTTTGCTCCATAAAATCGACCCACCCTCACCCTTTCTCTTTTAAATCCCTAATTTCCCTTAGTCTTCACAACTTTTCCCAAACTCCACAGCCAAATACCCGATTTTCCTCCCAAAGCATCCCAAATTCTCTCTTCCTTTTCTCTCTTCTTTTCCTCACGTTGTTTGATTTCTTGCTTTCTCATCTTGGGAGTACGGGTACAAGTCTCCATTCAAAGATACCAAGGTATTATTCCCTAGCTTTCTCTCTCTAGATTGAGCATGATGCGAATTTAGGGTATCTTTGGATTTCGTTTGTAATGCCAAATATGTCTTGGTATGTTGACTTGCTTCTTATAATATGGTTGGAGTTTATGGGGTGTCATTACAATGAACTTGATAAGCATGTGAAATTGGGTTGAATAATCTTGTTTTAGTTGGAATAATTGGAAGTGCGTTTATCTTTATTGGTTAAAATTGAGCATGTGGGTAGTTGATATCACTTGATCCAACTTATATGGTGTTGAATATGTATGCGTCTTGTTTGAATTTTTGAGTAAAACAAGTACGATATTCTAATATGTATGGGCTTATTAAACTTGTGTTGGGTATGTGAAATTCGTCTATGGTTTGGATGTGATAATTAGGCTGTGAGTGATAAGGGGAAGTCTGAGTACCCTATACCCATATAGTTTGAATGGTGCTAAGCAACTAGGTGTGGGGTGGTCCTTAAAGCCAACGCCCATCGAGTTGCTTAGCCATCTTTACGTGGGAAATTGACTTGCTTGTGGATCTTTGCTATAGGTACAATGTCGGATGCTAATATGGCTGCCTCTATCTCTCACAAGAGACGTCGGTCAGGAAGTAAGGTCCCCACAGCCCCCCCCCCCAGTCCCAAAGGGCCAGAAATGCAAGTACGGAATTCATGTTGTATCTAGTGCTGGCAAGAGTTGGTACAAAAGCCACACTGAAGAAAAATACTTTGCCGATGAATGTATTGATAGGGCAAGTCTAGCTCAGACTTGCCCTCGGATATTGGCTCGGATTGTGCAATTGGGAATGTTGTTCATCTTCGACAGCCCTACAGATTGTAACCTCTACTTGGTGAGAGAATTATATGCAAACTGGAACCCGAATTCACCCACCAGTTCGGTGGTTGTACGTGGGATGGATGTTATGCTCGATTTCTTGGGCATTACGGGATTATTGGAAGTCCACACTCGGGCTAGTCCCCATGACCTTCTCAGGCTAAATGCTAGGCCCCCTTATGCTGATATTAGACACACTCTTTGCGGCCAACGTTCAACGGTAAGATGGTTGCGCCATCACAAAAGAGGGTACCACTTGAGTCTAACCTATGCTCATTTAAATAGGGGGGTGCAAATTTGGTTGAAAATTGTGTGTTGTTGCTTGATTTCGGGCAGTCACATGATAGAGGTCACGCAGGACCGCGTCTGTCTGGTGTATGCTCTCATGACAGATGCGGAGATTGATGTAGGGTCTGTAGTGCTCTCAGCTATACGCCAAGCTTGTTTTCAAGGAGGTCTTCGTTATGCTTTTGGTGAGTTGTTGACTAAATTGATGCGAGCATACGAAGTGCCCGAGGAGGTATTTGATTATCATCCTCCTATGGTGCAGACTCCTGTTGATGTTACCCAAACCAGGGCACCGGATGCACTCGGCCCCACCCTTACCTTTGCAGAGCGTCACGCTCTAGACGACGGGATTTTAGCCAGTATATATGGGTTGGAGATGCTCCGCCACAGGACTGGGGTTAGGCCCTCTACGGCGGAAGAGCTGAACCAGGTTGAGAGGGATTATCCTCTTAACGAGCATGCCATGGCCTTATTGAGAATTGGTCCTGATTTTGTTGAGCCTGTGGATGATGATGTCCCCACAGATGAAAATGACCACCAGACCGATTCTGAAGATGACGAAGTGGAGGCGGATGATACACAGCTAGAGGTCCGTGGGCCGGATGACGACGACTTTCTTGACTGACTAGGGAGCTCCTTACACCCTACTCTTGCATTGTTTATTTTAGTAGCATTGGGGACATTGCTAATTTTTTAAGTGTGGGGTGGGGTGTGATGGGTTTACTTTGTATGTATGTATATGTGTGCTTCTGTATGCTTTTATTTTGGGTTCCTTAGCCTTTGTTTTTGGTTCTTTTACTAAGGAGAGTCCCTTTGAACCATAGAAAACCACAAAAAGATTTTTATTTTGTATGTTGTTTTTGGTGTTTATTATTTTGAGTCGCCCTTAGTCATAGGACTAAGGGATTTGCTCTATGATGGATGGATGACGATCGTCTTAAGAGCAAATTAGTCATGTAGTGTCGTGTTGGGTGTTCTTGCTTGCTATACAATTGTGCATACACGTGTGAAATATGCTAGGATATACAATAACAAGTGTTGAGACGCCTAATTCTCACTTAGTTGACTGGCTAAGTTGCTTAATGTTGAACTTATGCATGATTTCAGAGATTTTATGGTGAACCTGCTGAGCTGAACATGTGCCATGTGTGAGTAAGGTTTTTGTGATATTCCATGTGCATAATGATGTCTAGAACTTTCCCGGCGTGTCTGCACAGCGAAATAAAAAATGTTGAGTTTAGGAGATGATATAGGCATTTCTTTGATAGCCATGTTTTATGCCTACTTTATCTACCCTTTTATATGATCTTAGTTAGCCCCGTTGAGCCTTTAGCCTTTTCTTTGGTAGTTTTATATGTAGCTTGATCCTTTTCTTTCAATGAACCAGAATTTGATCCAAAACTCCTAAGCGCTTTAATTAAGAAATCAAAGATGTGAAGGAGTGTAAAATTTTTGAAGAAGGAAAAAGTTAAGTTAAAACCCCAAGTATATTTCCTATGGGTGTGTGAAAAATTTTGTGTGTGTTGGTAGGTAATATGGTAAAAGAAAGAAAAAAAATAGTTTTTCAATTAATGGTTGATAGCAATTATTCCTTACCTAATATGCTTAAGCTAACTTAAAAATATGGGGCAAAACAAAAGAGAATTGGGAAGATAAAGGTGGTGAAAAATAGGTCGGTTGAAGGTGGCCGGAATGTAATTTGTAGTGTATTAAAGCGCTTAGGGAAGATAGTCACTATTCTTGACCAAATAGTTCTTACCAGTCCCTGAGCCTACATTACAACCCCTAAAGTCCTACTTGATCTTGAGGTTTAACATTTTAACATTAGTGGAGTATTACACTAAGGGCAAGCTTATGGTTCATCTTGTGTTGCATGTGAATTCTTTTTTGAGAGTGAGTGAACTTTCATTCATGCACCCAGTTAGTAATTACTTTGTAGAAGTGTGGGGTGATTCTCTTGTGGTGAGGGTGCATGTTTAGTGAAGTGTGGTGATTTATTAGTAACGTGTCACGCATGAATTTGCAACTAGTAAAGTTGTCTTGTGAGGATAGGTTGTTGCAATTTGTTATTCATTTGTTTGTGATCCTAGTATGTTGGTGCATAAGTTGATAAATGTGGTTGTGTAGCTATGCAAGAATGCCTATTGTGTGTCAATTGTCTAAAGTCACCCGGATTTGAGTGTGGTTATTGTTCAAGGACAAACAAAGGTTCAAGTGTGGGGTGGTGATCTAAGGCGTATTTATATGCCTTAGTAGCAACTTTAACCCCTGTTTACCTTAGTTTTGAGAACAATACGTATATTTTTAGTATGGTTTTGATGGATTATGTGATACTGTGCTAACCAATGTGATTAGACCCTTGCAGGTGGAATTTGAGACTTTTGGAGCATTTTTGGCGTGGAAAGCGAGGCTTGGAGAAACTACGAGCAAAGGATATTGATGATAAGAGTCAAGCCAAAGAGTTGAACTTGAAGAATCATGCCAAATCCGCAAAGAAAAGTCGACGAAAGAAGAAAATCAAAAATTAAGAGCCTGGAGCATTTCAGGGCATGCCAGGCCGCTTTTGTGCAAAAGTTTGTTTTGGGAGGAAGCAGTGGGCCGCGTTTTAGGGAGTGCCAGGCCACCTGGAGCACACCTTTGCAGAGGCAAAATTTGCCTTAGTGTCAGGCGCGCCCAAGGGCGTGCCGGGCCACTTTTTGGCTAATTTTTGCCTCGAAATTCACTCTATAAATAGGGCTTTAGAGTTATTGTATCACATTCCATCTTGACTAGGCTACTTTGGGCATTTTTGGGCATTGAAATTAGGTTTCATTCCTCTTCTTTTCAGTTTTTAATTATTTTATGGTATTTTATTACTTTAGGATGTTGATTGACATTATGAATGGCTAAAATCCCTCATTCTTGGGGTTAAGGCCAAGAACATGAATCTCTTGGGTTAATTTTAGTGGTTTTTGCTGAAGTTTATCATAAATTGGTTATTCATATATTCTTAATTTCATTATTTTGATGCGTGATCACCATTGAAATACATTCCTTGTCTTGAAGTAAGCTCAAGAGAGAAACTAAGAGATAGAACGTGGGATATACGAAGTGTGGTCTTTCTCGGGGAAGGAATTCTAAGGGATTGACATGTGGTTAGGACCGAGAGGTACCTAATCCACCACACTTGGTCAATTACGAGAAGAAAACTTAAATGCACTAGAATTGGTTAAGCTTATCACCGCTCATTGACGTAGTTAGGTACCCAATTTCTAGTAGATGATTATAGTTTGGAGACGAATATAATTGTGAAATTAACCTCGGGATCAATAACCAAGATAAACAACTCAAATTGCTTAAACCAATAACAATTATGCTCAAGAGATGACGTTCGGAGTGCCTTAACCCTGGGAATTCACTTTTTATTGATTTTTCAAGCACATTTACGAAAACCAAAGTTACAGTAGCGAAGATAGGAGTTCATAGTCCGCAATCATTTAATTTTTAGTACCCAATCCCTTTTCCTCTTCGCAACACTAGTTCTCAATTGTTGTTTGATGTCTTGAATTGATTTATGTTGACGAAAGTCCCTTGGGTTTGATATCCGGCTCTTTTAATGGAGCCACTTTATTACTTAAATGATCACGTACACTTGTGTGTATAGCTGGGTCGCAACACAACACATCTACTTCATAGAGGTAGTTAGATTTACACGACATAGTTTTACTTAGTGTAGGAGACATATGTAATTTTGCTAAGGATTTACACGGACAAGACGCGGACGAGGAAGACGGGAAAGACACAAAAATCGACATATTTTTGTGTTTTTTGGACAATAAAGACTTGATGTATTTGTGCTAAAAATCTAAGAAAAGACTCGACACACTATTTGTTCTAAAGTCTAGGGAAAGTAAACAAAGACTCAAATATGTACAAGACTCTGAATTTGGGAATTGAAAACTTATGAACTATGGACTGTTTAGAAACTAGGCTCAAACAAACTAAGTAAAGACTAAAAAAATGTAAAGTTGGCGTTAATAACAACAAAAGTAGATCTTATGGAAACACTTGCTTCCTCCCTCCGAAGAGAGTCGGATGGATCTGATACCAGGTAGAGAAGGGGGCACGACAAGGCACGCAGGTAATATTACGCTCGATGGATAACAACAGACCTCTAACATTCCCAACACAACATGATAGGCTATGACAGCCATACAAAAGACTTCTAACTTTCCAATATGACAGGCGATTCACGACCATATAGGCAGAAGCCAAACGAAATCAAAGCTAACTTTCCAACATGATAGACGATTCACGACCATATAGGCGGCAGCCATACGAAATCAAAGCTTTTATCAACACTACAACAACTTTCTTATCACTGGGGCTACGCATCCACTAACTCCTAAAGGATGGTTTGCCACGGAACAAAGACTTCGCAACCCTCAACAGAATGGCTTGACTTTGCCAGTCTTTTAAAACATGTAAACCATTTAGTTCTTTGGTAGTATAACCTTTCCCAGCACCATACACGAGCTTTAGCGGCTCTCCTGGCCTTAGCGCCCTCAACAATCCTGTGGGAACAAGTTTCTCTACCCAACTAATGAATTTACGTGTTTCATAATAAAAAAAAGAAGAAAATCAAAAAGCTGTTGTGTTGGACCTAAGCCAATTTCATTTCATAAACATGGAAAGGACTTAGCCAATTTCATTTCATAAACATGGAAAGGAATTAGAAATCAATTTCGTTTCATGATCATGGAAAGGACTTAGAAGTCCATATTAGAATAACAACAAGAACACTTGCCTTGCATATTCTTTCCTTACCCCACTACTCTAACCTAAGGGAGCAAAGTTCCCATCCCTTTGGAAGAGTAGAGCAAGACAGAGAAGTTTAGCCAGCAAATATTTTATTGAAAACAAGAAACATTACAAGTGTTTTTAGGTGGAGAGATTGATGATCTCCAACAAAGGACCTATGCTTCCTTTTTTAGGAGAAGGAAGTACTAATAAAAACAATATGGAAAGATAAACATTATCACACGTGGCCCACTATTCTAAAAGTAATAAAGCCCTATCCTATCTCTAATAAAAGATAAGTCCTCTCTAGGCACACACTTCTATCTAATAAGATGAAATTATATCACCCTTTTAATCAAACTGGCCCCTCAAACATGTGGCGGAGCCTAACAAAATAAAACAAAAATATGTTGTTGGCATGAGATATCACTTGCAAGCAGGTGCATCAGCAGCTTGTAGTTGGCTTCAAGCAGGTGGGTAAGCAGCTTGTAATCTTCTTGCAAGCAGGTGGGTAGGCTCCTTGTAGTCATCTGGCAAGTAGGTGGATAAGTAGTTTGCAGGAAAACCCATCGGGAAGGGTTTTATGATGTAGCAGTTTGATAAGTACCTTGCAGGCAAACCCTTTGAGGAGGGTTTCATGGTAAACCTTGGCAGGTAGTTTCATGGAGCTCATGGTAGGTGGTAATTTTTTGCAAATATCATCGGGCGTCATATCTTCATGCAGTGCTGGAAGGTGATGGCGGTGGGCTTGCATATCCTTCTTCCTTTCACCAGCCGACGTCGTGTTTTTTCCTGAGGCATTCTTTGTCTTCCAAGCTCCTTTTCAGTGATCTGGTAAAGTAACCCTTTCTGTTAGACGAACTTGCTGTGTTGCATTCCCATTCTTATAGTGGAACATTCAACCAGATGCTTTTAATGGCTTTGGTGACTTCATCCCTCGTGAATTCATACGAAGGTTAATATTCTTTTGCTGTCTGCTGGACTCTGTCCCAGTTGGGATGGTTATCACTATAGTTCCATTTTCCCCATTCTTTTGGCTCCTTCAGAATGAATCTATTCTGCTGGAAGATAATTATTTGTGCTTCGTAGTATTCGTCTTCCAAGGATAGGATCGATACAGGAAATCTCCAGCATAGTGAAATCTCTGGCTGAGCTTGGACCTCGTGGTTTGAGATTCCCACCAGACGATGTAGTATGAATACCTTTGCATCGTAGGAATATTTGAAGCATCGAACCCAATATTGTCATGGCTCTAACCACAGCATGAACCTTCTGAGAGCAGGTTGGATTCGATCAAAGTGCCTGAACGCATCACACTTGAACTCCATAAGGAAGTGGTACTAGTAGTACAAGTACCAGAATAGCCATGGGAGCTCTTGTGGAAAGTCATTGGCTACCAATCCCAACACATGGCAGAACGTATATTCAGGATGAACTTTGAACGGCTTTAGGATGGATCCTCAATACTTTCTGAACACCTGCAGCTCATAGAACGTCCTTCTCTCTAGGAGGATGGATGGATTGAATGGATCCACATACGGATTGAGAAGATCTGAAGGGTAGTCTTCTATTCTAGAAGAGGATATCGCTGATGTGTTGAGCATGAAGAATTGACTAGCCAGACTTTCATTGATCATACAAACATCCTTGTCTTCTGCACTTGATATCAGGTAGAGACCATTGGCATGGATATCACCTGATTCTTCATAGACATCCAATGAGAATATTGTGTCCTCTGTCAGTTTCTTCTTCAGGGAAAAGACCAATTCAAAATCATCATCTTTGCTTAGATAGATGCTTGTGTGGTCTGCTATCTCTTCAAAGAGGTGGATCGATTCCTTTGTCTTCTTGGATTGAGGAAATCTAGCAAACTATACTGGCTTTTTGTAGATGAAGCATCCATTGTTCTTCTTGTATGTGGTTGGATTTATTTGCCTAAAATACCTGGTTTTCCTGGTCGTTATGGACCTGTTATCTGGAGTTCATGGGAGTTTGAACCTCCTAGACTGTAGTTTTCTCTTGGAACTTATCTGGTGGCTCAAACTAGGGCAGTTGGATTTAGTAACAAGATAATTCCTACTGCATGCCCTATCTAAAGCTAGATTGTTCTACATGATCTGCTTCAATACAGATCTTTTCATGCATATGCTATCCAGGTCCCAAAAGATGGCCTGCCTGATGTAGCCTACCTGTGGGACTATGATGGATTTGAACTTTTCCTCCACAATCATCATGGTGTGGCCTGCTAGCATCTTCGATAGTGATGATACAGAGGCTTGCTTTAGGCTGGGGTCACCTACCAGTTCGAAGTATATCTTTGCCATCTTTTGGAAGTGGACATCGATGAGATCTCTGTCATATGATACTCACTTCATCTTGAAAAGCTGCCTCCACAGCTTCTCCTTTCTTTGGCCTGTGTCTCCGTAGAAGACCTCTTGCAGGATTCAGATGTTGAAAGTGAAGTCTTGGGATGTGAGGTAGGTGTTCTTGTCAGTAATACAAAGTGCATTCCACCAGTCTTTGATGATTTTGGAGAACCTCAAAGTGAACTCCGACAGGATCATGTACTTTTCTGGTTCAGCCAGATTTTTCATCATTATTCAAGTATAGAAGTCTTGGATCCTTTGGGGCCAAGCTGATACTTTGACATCGTCGAGGGTAAAGGTGTGGAATCTAGTACCAACAGTTTTCCTTACAGGTGTCGTTGGTTCTGGCCTTATTTTTGAGATTGGATCATCCGTCATCCCATCCTGATCATCGACTACTTTAGAAACTTCTGGTTTTTTGGCAATTTTCATGAAGATGGGTAGATAGTCTTCTTCAGTTCGATTGAGGACTCAGGAGTTTTCTCAAAATATTATCACGAATCTCCTGAGACATTTTCGCTGTCTTCGACATATTCGCTAACTGGAAGTTATCACCAATTTTTGAATATTCATCCGTAGGGTCACTATCGAATGAGTACTTACTTTGTTGGTCATTCGGGGCAGAAAGGGGATCAATATCTTAAATATCATCATTGCATTGCAGATATTCGTGCATGGGATCCTGGTCAGCTAGATCTTGGTGGTCTTCAATCTCATAGAGATTTTGCACAACCTGATCGGAGAGAATCAAGTTGTCAGGTGGATCTTGGGAGCCATGGTCTGAGGGTAGCCAATTATTATTGAGGAGACCATCTTTTAGCAAGGAGGCTCATTCCTTATCTTCATATGGCACTTTGGGTGCTCGGATAGGCAAGTCATCATCGGGAAAGGTGATGTCATGACCTGAGATTATCATATTTCCTTTGTCTGTATCCTTCTCGCCAACTTCCATTTTTCTCTTGGATTATCGGTGGACGGCATCAGCTTTTTTCTTCACCGCTATGGCATTTTTTCTTTCCCAAGCAAGCTTGGCTATGTCAAATTCTTGTTCAGCAAAAGAAGCTGGAGAAAAGGACATAGGTAGTGGTGAACTGGATGGGAAAGTGGTGAATATGTGGCCTATTTTTGGTGGCGAGTATGTCTGAGGAAACATAGGGAATGGAGTTGGTTCCGGGAGTGAGTTATGGAACCTCTGTAAGTCAAAAGTGCCATATTTCAAGTGTTGGATCTGTTCTTTCAGAGAAGCCATTTCTTTTTGTTGTTGGTCAAAGAAGTGGGATAGTGAGGTGCCTGGTGGACATATGTCCTAGTGCAAGGTTATGAGCCTGAGTTCCAGGGCTCGGATAAGTCCATCATGCTACGTAGATGTTTTTTCCACTTTCTTGCCCATTGCTTCGACCTTGTTCACCAACATGGTTTGTGCGTGAGAAACACTCCTGATGGATTGGCCAATATCGGATAACATCCTATTTTGGCACATGGCAGTTTCAGACGGACAGTTGAGAGTTTTTTCGGTGTCACTCAGGGATACCTTTTCACTCATTGGTAGGATAATATTTTTTGTTGGTATTTTTAGAGCGTGGCTCAAGTTATCTATTTCAAAGGGTTTGTTTAGTGGGAAGTCATCTAAATGACTGGAGCCTGTAGGGGACATCATGAATAAATTAGTCGTAGGCTCACTATTGGTGCTGGTATTTTTGCTTTTGGATGGAGTGAGTTGGGCTGGGTTGCTTTGGGATTTATATGACACAAGGAATTCATATTTTCCCGGACGGCTAAGGGAACCAATAGATGGATCTCCTTCGTCATATCTCTTCCTGAATTCCTTTTTAGAGTTGCCTCCACTTTTCTTTGTCGCCCTTATTTGTATAGCCCGACAATGTTGAGTCTATTCTATATCATCATCCTCCTGGAACCCTTTGCATTCACAGTCAATTTTTCATGGACAATGTACCGTGAAAGGACATTTGAACCACTGAACACTGCGGCCATCAAGATTGAATTTCTTGATCCAATCGTGTTCGCTCATGAAGCTTGAAAAAAACCATTTTATGATTTTGGTGTTCTTTTCATCCGAAAGATCATCGGAAGGTTGGTACATATGGATGGAGAAGGTTGTTTTATGGGGCTTCTTGAGATGGGAGTGGTCGAAACTTATGGAGACTGTGTTGTCGTTATTTTTGGTGAAAGTGGGTTCGGTGGACTGGAGAGGTTAAGGATGGTCTCTCAACTTCTTGTAATTTGTGACCCAAGAGTCTGGAATAATTTTAGTGAGTTCTTCTCTGGATATTTGCCTTGGAATTTGGGTGCACTGGGTGGTTTTGTTGGTGGCATCTATATTTAGGAACAAAGCATTTTCGCCACCCGGAAGAGATAGATCCATAGCATGGTTTTGAACCCTCCCAGCAATTTGGTAGTGCAGAGTTGTTTGTATGGCATCTCAAGCCTGAGGATCTCCAAGAATCTATAATTGGATCTTCAACGCCTCCGTCAGAAGCGGATCAGAGAGGGACAAATTCAAGTTAAGAAATATAGTAACAAAGATTGTCCAGGCGTTCAGTGTGATCTTCGACGTAACCAAGTTTACATGTTTGTACTCGTTGTATATGGTATCCAGGAGTGAAAGACGTACCACAATGGTTGGACTTTTCATCCATGATACGTCAACGCAACTCTGACGGCACCAAAATGGATATAGGTGAAGCCTTGGCTTTTCCACTGTCGCGAAAAATCCTCCAGCATATGTAGAGTGATGAACTATTCCTCTTGAGTTGCAAGAATAGGATACTGGTCAAGTTTTGATGCAGCAACATATTCCTTAACTCCCTTTGGCTTTTGTTGGACCAAAAAATGGATCTGCAACCACGGGTTGCATGCCTTTTTTACAAAAGTTGTGTATGGGTTTAGGAGAGGTAGATATGTGGAAGATATTTTATTTTCTGGTGACAACACATCTACTTCATAGAGGTAGTCATATTTACACGATAGAGATATACTGATCGTAGGAGACATATGTAATTTTGCTAAGGATTTACACAGACTAGATGCAGACGAGGAAGATGGGAAAGACTCAGAAATCGACATATTTTTGTGTTTTTACATTTGAGTCTCTGTTTACTTTCCCTAGACTTTAGAACAAATAGTGGGTCGAGTCTTTTCTTAGATTTTTATCACAAATACATCGAGTCTTTTTTGTCCAAAAACACAAAAATATGTCGATTTCTAAGTCTTTCCCGTCTTCCTCATCTGCATCTAGTCCGTGTAAATCCTTAGCAAAATTACATATGTCTTCTACGCTCAGTACAACTCTGTGATGTAAATATGACTACCTCTATGAAGTAGATGTGTTGTCACCAGAAAATAAAATATCTTCCACATATCTACCTCTCCTAAACCCATACTCAGCTTTTGAAAAAAAGGCATGCAACCCGTGGCTGCAGATCCGTTCTTTGGTCCAAAAAAAGCCAAAGGGAGTTAAGGAATATGTTGCTTCATCAAAACTTGACCAGCACCCTATTCTTGCAACTCAATAGGAAAAGTTCATCACTCTGCAGATGCCAGAGGAGTTTCCACGATAGTGGAAAAGCCAAGGCTTCACCCATTTCCATTTTGGTGCCGTCAGAGTTGCGTTGACGTATCACGGACGAAAAGGCTAGACCATTGTGGTGCGTATTTCTCTCCTAGATACCAGATAAAATGAGTACAAACATGTAAACTTGGGTACATCGGAGATCACACTGAACGTCGGGACAGTCTTTGTTACTATATTTCCTAACTTCAATATGTCCCTCTCTGATCCGTATCTGATGGAGGCATTGAAGATCCAAGTCCAGATTCTTAGAGATCCTCAGGCTCAAGATTCCATACAGGCAACTCTGCACTACCAGATTGCTTGGAGGGTTCAAAACCATGCAATGGATCTATCTCTACCAGGTGGTGAGAATGCTTTGTTCGTAAATATAGATGCCACCAACGGATCCACCCAGTGTTCGGGGCAAATATCCAGATAAGAACTCACCAAAATTCTTTCAGACTCTTGGGTCAAAAATTATGAGAAGTTGATAGACCAACCTCAACCTCTTCATTCCATTGAACCCACTTTCACCAAAAAGAACGACAACACAGTCTCCATAAGTTTCGACCACTCCCATCTCAAGAAGCCCCATAAAAACAACCTTCTCCATCCATATGTACCAACCTTCCAATGATCTTCCAGATGAAAAGAACACCAAAATAATAAAATGGTTTATGTCAAGCTTCATGAGCGAACACGATTGGATCAAGCAATTCAATCTTAATGGCCACAATGTTCAGTGGTTCAAATGTCCTTTCACGGGACATTGTCCATGGAAAATTGACTGTGAATGCAAAGGGTGCAAGGAGGATGATGATATAGGATGGACTGAGTATTGTTGGGCTATAGAAACAAGGGAAACAAAGAAAAGCGGAGGCAACTCCGAAAAGGAATTCAGGATGAGATACAACGAAGGAGACCTATCTTTTGGTTCCCTTAGCCGTCTGGGAAAATATGAATTCCTTGTGTCATATAAATCCCAAAGCAACCCAGCCCAACTCACTCCATCCAAAAGCAAAAACACCAACACCAACAGCAAGCCTACGACTAATTTATTCATGATGTCCCCTACAGGCTCCAGTCATTTCGATGACTTCCCACCAAATAAATCCTTTGAAATAGATAACTTGATCCATTCTAAAAAAATACCATTAAAAAAATATTATCCTACCAATGAGTGAAAAGGTATCCCTGATTGACACCGAAGCAACTCTCAACTGGCAGTCTGAAAATGCCATGTGCCAAAATAGGATGTTATTCGGCATTGGCCAATCCATCAGGAGTGTTGCTCACGCACAAACCAAGTTGGTGAACCAGGTCGAAGCAATGGGCAAGAAAGTGGAACAAACATCTACGCAGCATGATGGACTTATCCGAGCCCTGGGACTCAAGCTCAAAGCCTTACACTATCACATATGTCTACCAAGCACCTCACTATCCTACTTCTTCGACCAACAACAAAAAGAAATGGCTTCTCTGAAAGAACAGGTCCAACACCTGAAATATGGCACGTTTGACTCACAGAGAATCCATAACTCACTCCTGGAGCCAACTCCATTCCCTATGTCTCCTCGGACATACTAGCCACCAAAAATGGGCCACAACTTTACCACTTTTTCATCCGGTTCACCACTACCTATGTCCTTTTCTCCAGCTCCATTTGCTGAACAAGAATTTGACATAGCCAAGCTTGCTTGGGAAAGAAAAGATTCCATAGCGGCGAAGAAAACAGATGATGTCGTCCACCGACAATCCAAGATAAAAATGGAAGTTGGCGAGAAGGATACAGACAGAGGAACCATGATAATCTCAGGTCATGACATCACATTTCCCGATGATGACTTGCCAATCTGAGCACCCGAAGTGCCATATGAAGATAAGTAATGGGCCTCCTTGCTAAAAGATGGTATCCTCAATAATGATTGGCTACCCTCAAACCATTGCTCCCAAATCCACCTGACAACCTGATTCTCTCCGATCAGGTTGTGCCAAATCTCTATGAGATTGAAGACCACCAAGATCCATTTGACCAGGATCCCATGTACGAATATCTGTAATGCAATGAGGATATTCGAGATATTGATCCCCTTTCTGCCCTAGACTACCAACAAAGTAAGTACTCATTTGATAGTGACCCTACGGATGAATATTCAAAAATCGGTGATAACTTTGCAGCTGGTGAATATGTCAAAGACAGCGAAGACGTCTCAGGAGATTTGAGAGAATACGTTGAGAAAACTCCTGAGTCCTCAATCAAATCCCCTGAAGAAGACTATCCACCCATCTTTATGAACAATGCCAAAGAACCAGAAGTCTCTGAAGTAGTCAACGATCAGGACGGGATGACGGATGATCCAATCTCGAAAAGAAGGCTAGATCCAACTACACCTGTAAGAAAAACTGTTGGTACTAGATTTCATACCTTCACCCTCGACGATGTCAAAGTATCAGCCTAGCCCTAAAGGATCCAAGATTTATATACGTGGATGGTAACAAAAAATTTGTCTAAAAGAAAAGTACATGATCATGTCGTAGTTCACTTCGAGGTTCTACAGAATCCTCAGAGACTAGTGGAATGCCCTTGGGATTGCTAACAAGAACACCTACCTCAGATCCAAAGACTTCGCATTCAACATTCGAATTCTGCAAGAGGTCTTCTGCAGAGACATAGGCCAAAGACAGGAGAAGCTGTGGAGGCAGATCTTCGAGATGAAGTGCATATCATATGAAAGAGATGTCATAGATATCCACTTCCAAAAGATGGTAAAGATTTACTTCGAACTGGGCGATAACCCCAGCCTGAAGCAAGCATTCGTATTATCACTGCCGAAGATACTAGCAGGCCACACCATGAAGATTGTGGAAGACAAGTTCAAATCCATCATAGTCCTGAAGGTAGGCTACATCAGGCAGGCCATATTTCAGTCCCTAGATAGCATATGCACGAAAAGATCTATACTGAAGCAGATCGTGCAGAACAATCAGCTCTATATAGGGCATGCAGTAGGAATGATCTTGTTACTAAATCCAACTGCCCTTGTTTGAGCCGCCGGATAAGTTCCAAGGGACAACTTCAGTTCAGGAGGTTTAAACGCCCATGACCTTTAGACGACAGGCCCATAACGACCAGGAAAGCCAGGTATTTCAGGGGAAGAAATCCGGCCACATACAAGAAGAACAATGGATGTTTTATCTGCAAAAAGCCTGGACACTTTGCTAGAAATTGTACTCAAGCCACAAAGTCAAAGGAATCTAGCCACCTCTTTGAAGAGATAGCATACCACACGGGCATCTATCTCGACAAGGATGACGATCTTGAATCGGTATTCTCCCTAGAGGAGGAACCGACAAAGGACACTCTATTCTTATTGGACATCTATAAAGAATCAGGTGACATCCATGCCAATGGTCTCTACCTGATATCAAGTGCAGAAGAAAATGACGTCCGCCTGATCACTAAAAGTCTGGCTAGTCACTTTCTCAAGATCAATATATCAGTGATGCCCTCTTCTGGAATAGCAGACTACCCTCCAGATCTGCTCAATCCATATGTATATCCATTCGATCCATTCATCCTCCTAGAGAAAAGGACGTTCTATGATCTGCAGGTGTTCAAAAAGTATAGAGGATCCATCCTGAAGCCGTTCAGATTTAATCCTGAATATCGATTTATCATGTGTTTGTTGCGCTAGCCAATGACTTTCCACAAGAGCTCCTATGGATATTCTGGTGCCTGTGCCACTAGTACCACATTTTTATGGAGTCTAACTGCGATGCGTTTTGGTACTTTGATCGAATCCAACCAGCTCTCAGAAGGTTCATGCTGTGGTTCAAGCCACGACAATATTAGGTTTGATGCTTCAAAGATTCCTACGATACAAAGGTATTCATGCTACATCGTCTGGTGGGAATCTCAAACCATGAGGTCCAAGCTCAGCCAGAGATTTCACTTTGCTGGAAATTTCCTATATTGATCCTATCCTTGGAAGACGAATACTACGAAGCAAAAAGAATTATCTTCCAGCAGAATAGATACATTTCCAAGGAGATCTGGCCAAAAAAATAGGGAAAAGAGAAATACAGTGATAACCATCCCCACTGGGATGCGGTCCGACAGGCAGTAAAAGAATATCAACCTCCGTATGAATACATGAGGGATAAAGTCACCAAAGCCATTAAAAGCATACGGTTGAATGTTCCACCACAGGAATGGGAATGCAACACAACAAGTTCGTTTAACAAGAAGGGTTACTTGACCAGATCACTAAAAAGGAGCTTGGAAGACAAAGAATGCATAAAGAAGAAACACAGCATCGACTGGTGGAAGGAAGAAGGATATGCAAGCTCACCGCCATCACCTTCCAGTACTGTATGAAAAATGACGCCTGATGACATGTGCAAGAAATTACCACTTACCATGAGCTCCGTGAAACTACCTGCCAAGGTTTACCATGAAACCCTTCTCAAAGGGTTTGCTTGCAAGGTGCTTATCCAGTTGCTACATCACCAAACCCTCCCCAGTGGGTTTCCCTGCAAGCTGCTTATCCACCTACTTTCCAGATGACTACAAGGAGCCTACCCACCTGCTTGCAAGAAGCTTACAAGCTTCTCACCCACCTACTTACAAGAAGCTTACAAGCTGCTCACCCACCTGCTTGAAGCCAACTACAAGTTGCTGATCCACCTGCTTGTACGTGATGTCACATGCCAACAACATATTTTAGTTTTATCTTGTTAGGCTCTTCCACATGTTTGAGGGGCCCAATTTGAATAAAAGAGTGATGTAATTTCATTTTATTAGATAGAAGTATGTGCCCATAGAGGGCTTATCTTTTATTAGAGATAGGATAGGGCTTTACTATTTTTAGAATAGTGGGCCACGTGTGATAATGTTTTTCTTTCCATTTTGTTTTTATTAGGACTTCCTTCTCCTATAAAAGGAGGCATAGGTCCTTAGATTGAGAGGATCAATCTCTCCACCTAAAAACACTTGTAAAGTTTCTAGTTTTCAGTAAAATATTTGTTGGCTAAACTTCTCTCTCTTGCTCTTCTCTTTCAATGGGATGGGCACTTCGGTCCCTTAGGTTGGAGTTGTGGGGTAAGGAAAGATTATGCAAGGCAAGTGTTCTTGTTGTGATTCTAATATGGACTTCTAAGTCCTTTCCATGATCATGAAACGAAATTGATTTCTAAGTCCTTCTCATGTTTATGAAACAAAATTGGCTAAGTCCTTTCCATGTTTATGAAATGAAATTGGCTTTGGTCCAACACAACAACTATCCAATTTTTTTCTTTCTTTATTATAAAACACGTAAATCTGTTAGTTGGGCAGAGAAACTTATTCCCACAGGACTGTTGAGGGCGCTAAGGCCAGGAGAGGCGCCAAAGCTCGTGTATATCATCGGGAAAGGTTATACTACCAAAGAACTAAATAGTATACATGTTTTAAAAGACTGGCAAAGTCAATCCATCTGGTTGAGGGTTGCTTAACTTTAGTTTGTTTGACTCTAGTTTCCAAACAGTCCATAGTTCATAAGTTTTCAATTCCCAAATTCAGAGTTTTGTACATGTTTGAGTCTCTGTTTACTTTCTCTAGACTTTAGAACAAGTAGTGTGTCGAGTCTTTTCTTAGAGTTTTAGCACAAACACATCGATTCTTTATTGTCCAAAAACACAAAAATATGTCGATTTCTGAGTCTTTCCCATCTTCCTCATGTGCATCTAGTCCGTGTAAATCCTTAGCAAAATTACATATTGTCTTCTACGCTCAGTACAACTCTGTGATATAAATATGACTACCTCTATGAAGTAGATGTTTTGTCACCAGAAAATAAAATATCTTCCACATATCTACCTCTCCTAAACCCATACTCAACTTTTGTAAAAAAGGCATGCAACTCGTGGCTGTAGATCCGTTCTTTGGTCCAAAAAAAGCCAAAAGGAGTTAAGGAATATGTTGTTGCATCAAAACTTGACCAGCACCATATTCTTGCAACTCAAGAGGAATAGTTCATCACTCTACAGATGCCAGAGGATTTTCCACGACAGTGAAAAAGCCAAGGCTTCACCCATATCCATTTTGGTGTCGTCAGAGTTGTGTTGACGTATCACGGATGAAAAGGCTAGACCATTATGGTGCGTCTTTCTCTCCTGGATACCAGATACAACGAGTACAAACATGCAAACTTAGGTACGTCAGAGATCACACTGAACTCCGGGACTTTCTTTGTTACTATATTTCCCAACTTCAATATGTCCCTCTCTGATCCATATCTGATGGAGGCGTTGAAGATTCAAGACCAGATTCTTAGAGATCCTCAGGCTCGAGAAGCCATACAGCCAACTCTGTACTACCAGATTGCTTGGATGGTTCAGAACCATGCTATGGATCTATCTCTTCCGGGTGGAGAGAATGCTTTATTCCTAAATATAGATACCACGAACGAAACCACCAAGTGCACCCAAATTCCTAGGCAAATATCCAGAGAAGAACTCACCAAAATTCTTTCAGACTATTAGGTCACAAATTATGAGAAGTTGAGAGACCATCCTTAACCTCTTCAGTCCACCGAACCCACTTTCACCAAAAAGAACGACAACACAGTCGCCATAAGTTTGTACCACTCCCATCTCAACAAGCCCCATAAAAACAACCTTCTCCATCCATATGTACCAACTTTTTGATGATCTTCCAGATGAAAAGAACACCGAAATCATAAAATGGTTTTTGTCAAGCTTCGTGAATGAACATGATTGGATCAAGCAATTCAATCTTGATGGCCACAATGTTCAGTGGTTCAAATGTCCTTTCACGGGACATTGTCCATGGAAAATTGACTGTGAATGCAAAGGGTACCAGGAGGATGATGATACAGAATGGACTGAGTATTGTCGGGCTATAGAAACAAGGGCGATAAAGAAAAGCAGAGGCAACTCTGAAAAGGAATTCAGGAAGAGATACGACGAAGGAGACCCATCTATTTGTTCCCTTAGCCGTCCGGGAAAATATGAATTCCTTGTGTCATATAAATCCCAAAGTAACCCAGCCCAACTCACTCCATCCAAAAGCGAAAACACCAACACCAACAGTGAGCCTATGACTAATTTATTCATGATGTCCCCTGTAGGCTCCAATCATTCTGATGAATTCCCACCAAACAAACCCTTTGAAATGGATAACTTGAGCCATGCTCTAAAAATACCAGCAAAAAATATTATTCTACCAATGAGTGAAAAGGTATCCCTGAGTGACACCGAAGCAACTCTCAACTGGCAGAATGAAAATGCCATGTGCCAAAATAAAATGCTATTCGGTATTGGCCAATCCATCAGGAGTGTTGCTCACGCACAAACCAAGTTGGTGAACAAGGTCAAAGCGATGGGTAAGAAAGTGAAACAAACATCTACGCAGCATGATGGACTTATTCGAGCCCTGGAACTCAGGCTCAAAACCTTGCACAATGACATATGTCCACCAGGCACCTCACTATCCCACTTCTTCGACCAACAACAAAAAGAAATGGCTTCTCTGAAAGAATAGATCCAACACCTAAAATATGGCATGTTTGACTCACAGAGAATCCATAACTCACTCCCGAAACCAAATCCATTCCCTATGTCTCCTCAGACATACTCGCCACCAAAAATGGGCCACAGTTTTACTACTTTCCCATCCAGTTCACACTACCTATGTCCTTTTCTTTAGCTCTTTTTGCTGAACGAGAATTTGACATAGCCAAGCTTGCTTGGGAAAGAAAAGATGCCATAGCGGTGAAGAAAAAACCTAATGCCGTCCACCGACAATCCAAGAGAAAAATGGAAGTTGGCGAGAAGGATAAAGATAGAGGAACCATGATAACCTCAGGTGATGACATCACCTTTCTCGATGATGACTTGCCAATCCGAGCACCCGAAGTGCCAGATAAAGATAAGGAATAGGCCTCCTTGCTAATAGATAGTCTCCTCAATAATGATTGGCTACCCTCAGACCATGGCTCCCAATATCCATCTGACAACTTGATCCTCTCCGATCAGGTTGTGCCAAATCACTATGAGATTGAATACCACCAAGATCCAGCTGACCAGGATCCCATGCACGAATATCTGCAATGCAATGAGGATATTCGAGATTGATCCCCTTTCTGCCCTAGACTACCAACAAAGTAAGTACTCATTTGATAGTGACCCAACGGATGAATATTCAAAAATTGGTGATAACTTTCCAGCTGGTGAATATGTCAAAGACAGCGAAGACGTCTCAGGAGATTTGCGAGAATATGTTGAGGAAACTCCTGAGTCCTCAATAAAATCCCCTGAATAAGACTATCCACCCATCTTCATGAACAATGCCAAAGAACCAGAAGTCTCTAAAGTAGTCGACAATCAGGACGGGATGACGGATGATCCAATCCTAAAAAAAAGGCCAGAACCAACAACACCTGCAAGGAAAACTATTGGTACTGGATTCCATATCTTCACCCTTGACGATGTCAAAGTATCAGCCTGGCCCCAAAGGATCCAAGACTTCTATACTAGGATGACGACGAAAAATCTGGCTGAATGAGAAAAGTACATGATCCTGCCAGAGTTAACTTTGAGGTTATATGGAATCCTCAGATACTGGTGCAATTCACTTGGGATTGCTGACAAGAACACCTACCTCATATCCCAAGACTTCACCTTCAATATCCGAATCCTGCAAGAGGTCTTCTGCAGAGACACAGGCCAAAGACAGGAGAAGTTGCGGTGGCAGCTCTTTGAGATGAAGTGCATATCATATGACAGAGATGTCATTGATGTCCACTTCCAAAATATGGCAAAGATCTACTTCAAACTGGGGAGTGACTCCAGCTTGAAGCAAGACTTCGTATCATTACTGTCGAAGATGCTAGCAGGCCACACCATGACGATTATGGAGGATAAGTTCAAATCCATCACAGTACCGCAGGTAGGCTATATTAGGCAGGCCATCTTTTAGGCCTTGGACAACATATGTATGAAAAAATCTGTACTAAAGCAGATCATGCTGAACAATCCAGCTCTAGATAGGGCATGTATCAGGAATGATCTTGTTACTAAATCGAACTGCCCTTGCTCGAGCCACTTGATAAGTTCCAAGAGACAACTGCAGTTTAGGAGGTTCAAACTCCCACGACCTTCAAATGACAAGCCCATAACAACTAGGAAAACCATATATTTCAGGCGAAGAAATCTGACCACATACAAGAAGAACAATGGATGCTTCATCTGCAAAAAGCTTGGACACTTTGCTAGAAATTATCCTCAAGCCAAGATGTCAAAGGACTCTATCCACCTCTTTGAAGAGATAACAGACCACACGAGCATCTATCTCAGCAAAGATGATGATCTTGAATCAGTCTTCTCCCTGGAGGAGGAACCGACAGAGGACACTCTATTCTCATTGGATGTCTATGAAGAATCAGGTGATATCCATGCCAATGGTCTCTACCTGATATCAAGTGCAAAATACAAGGACGTCAGCCTGATCACTGAACGTTTGGCTAGTCAATTCCTCATGCTCAACGCATCAGTGATACCCTCTTCTTGAATAATAGACTACCCTCTAGATCTTCTCAATTCTTATGTGGATCCATTCGATCCATCCATACTCCTTGAGAGAAGGACGTTCTATGAGCTGCAGGTGTTCAAAAAGTATGAAGGATCCATCCTAAAGCCGTTCTGAGTTTATCTTGAATATCCATTCTGCCATGTGTTCATTGCGCTAGCCAATGACTTTCCACAAGAGCTCCTATGGCTATTTTGGTACTTGTGCCACCAGTACCACATCCTTATGGAGTTCAAGTGCGATGCATTCAGGTACTTTGATCTAATCCAACCAACTCTCAGAAGGTTCATATTGTGGTTCAAGCCACGATAATATTGGGTTCGATGCTTCAAAGATTCCTATAATGCAAATGTATTTATGCTACATCGTCCGGTGGGAATCTCAAACCACGAGGTCCAAGCTCAGCCAGAGATTTCACTAGGCTTGAAATTTTTTGTATCGATCCTATCCTTGGTAGACGAATACTACGAAGAACAAAGAATTATATTCCAGCAGAATAAATGCATTCCGAAAGAGATCTGGCCAAAACAAGGGAAAAATAGAACTACAGTGATAACCATCCCTACTTGGATAGGGTACAGTAGGCAGCAAAAGAATATTAACCTCCATATGAATTCACAAGGGATGAAGTCACCAAAGCAAATAAAAGCATCCGGTTGAATGTTCCACCACAGGAATGGGAATGCAACACAACAATCTCTTCTAACATGAAGGGTTACTTTACCAGATCACTGAAAAGGAACTTGGAAGACAAAGAATGCCTCAGGAAGAAACACGGTGTCGATTTGCTGAAGGAAGAAGGATACGCAAGCTCACCGCCATCACCTTCCAGCACTGCATGAACAAATGACGCCCGATGACATGTGCAAGAAATTACCACTAACCATGAGCTCCGTGAAACTACCTGCTAAGGTTTACCATGAAACCCTCCTCAAAGGGTTTGCTTGCAAGGTGCTTATCCAGCTGCTACATCACAAAACCCTCCTCGATGGGTTTCCCTATAAGCTGCTTATCCACCTACTTTCCAGATGACTACAAGGAGCCTACCCACCTGCTTGCAAGAAGCTTACAAGCTTCTCACCCACCTACTTACAAGAAGCTTACAAGCTGCTCACCCACCTGCTTGAAGCCAACTACAAGTTGCTGATCCACCTGCTTGCACGTGATGTCACATGCCAACAACATATTTTAGTTTTATCTTGTTAGGCTCTTCCACATGTTTGAGGGGCCCAATTTGAATAAAAGAGTGATGTAATTTCATTTTATTAGATAGAAGTATGTGCCCATAGAGGGCTTATCTTTTATTAGAGATAGGATAGGGCTTTACTATTTTTAGAATAGTGGGCCACGTGTGATAATGTTTTTCTTTCCATTTTGTTTTTATTAGGACTTCCTTCTCCTATAAAAGGAGGCATAGGTCCTTAGTTGGATATCATCAATCTCTCCACCTAAAAACACTTGTAAAGTTTCTTGTTTTCAATAAAATGTTTATTGGCTAAACTTCTCTCTCTTACTCTTCTCTTCCAAGGGTATGGGCACTTCGGTCCCTTAGATTGGAGTAGTAGGGTAAGGAAAGATTATACAAATCAAGTGTTCTTGTTGTAATTCCAATATGGACTTCTATGTCCTTTCTATGATCATGAAACAAAACTGATTTCTAAGTCCTTTCCATGTTTATTAAATGAAATTGCCTTAGGTCCAACATAACAGCTTTCTGATTTTTTTTCTTTCTTTATTATGAAACACGTAAATCCGTTGGTTGGGTAGAGAAACTTGTTCCCATAAGACTGTTGAGGGCGCTTAGTCTAAGAGAGTCGCTAAAGCCCGTGTATGTCACTAGGAAAGGTTATACTACCAAAGAACTAAATGGTTTACATATTTTAAAAGACTGGCAAAGTCAAGCCATCCCGTTGAGGGATGTGAAGTCTTTGTTCCGTGGTAAACCATCCTTTAGTAGTTAGTGGATGCGTAGCCCCAGTCGTAAGAAAGCTGTTATGGTGTTGATAAAAGCTTTGATTTTGTATGGCTGCCGCTTATATGGTCATGAATCGCCTATCATGTTGGAAAGTTAGCTTTGATTTTGTATGGTTGCCGCCTATATGGTCGTGAATCGCCTGTTATGTTGGAAAGTTAGAAGTCTTTCGTATGGATTTTAGGACCCAGTTTGGTCACTATGAATTCCTGATGTCATTTAGATTGAGTAAAGCCTCGCACATTTATGGACTTGATGAATGAAGTGTTTTGGCCTTATCTTGATTTCTTCTTGATTTTGTTCATTAATGATATCTTGGTGTATTCCAAGAGTGAGGTGGATCATGTGAAATATTTGAGGATTGTCCTTCAGAGATTGAGGGATGAGAAGTTGTATGCTAAGTTCTCGAAGTGTGAATTTTGGCTTAGCTCTATGGAATTCTTCGTACATGTAGTGTCCATAAAGGGTAATATGGTCGATCCAACCAAGGTTAAGGTGGTTTGAAATTGGTCTAGTCCTATTTCACCTACCGAGATTCATAGTTTTATTTGTCTATTAGGCTATTACAGATGGTTTGTGTAGAGCGTCTCTATAATTGCAGCTCCTTTGACCCGATTGACTTAGAAGAATGTTGCTTTCCAGTGATTTGATGAGTGTGAGGAGAGCTTTCAAAAACCTAAAACTTTATTGACTTCAGGACCTATCTTAGTCTTGCTTATAGAAGGCGAAGGTTTTACCATCTATTGTGATACTTCTTGAGTTGTCCTTGGCTGTGTTTTAATACAGAAGGGGAAGGTGATAGCCGTTATTGTGATACTTCTGGAGTTGGCCTTGGCGGTGTATTAATGCAGAAGGGAAAGGTGATAGCCCATGTTTTGAGGCAGTTAAAGACCAATTTAAGGAACTAACCTACTCATGACTTGGATTTGACGGCAGTAGTGTTGTTCTGAAGTTTTGGCGACATTACTTATATGGAGTTCGTTGTGAGATGTTCACCGATCATTGGAGCCTACATTATATTTTCATCCAGAAGGATTTGCATTTAAAACAACATAAGTGGTTGGAGTTATTGAAGGACTATGACTTGACTATTCTCCATCATCCGGGCAAGACCAATATAGTGGTGGATACCTTGAGTAGGAAGGCGATGAGTATGGGTAGTCTTGCTTTGTTGGTGGTTGAGGAGAGACCTTTGGCCATGGATGTTCAGTGGTTGACGAATAGTTTTATCCCACATGATATTTTTGAGTCAGGTAGATTTCTTGCTTATTTTGAGGAACGATCCTTGTTGTTGGAGCAGATTAAGGGTAGATAGTTCGAGGATGGAAAGTTGTGCATTATTCGAGATAAATTGTTGAGTGGTGAAGACAAGGAAGCAAATCTTGATTTGGAGGGTGTTTTGAGGATCAAGGGTTAAATATATGTTCTAGAGTAAGTGACTTGACTAGGTTGATCATGGAGGAGGCTTACAGTTAGAGGTATTTTATTCATTCGGATGCAGCAAATATTTACATGACCTGAAGCAGCATTATTGCAGGTATATGATTAAGCAAGATATTGTAGAGTTGTGGCTAAGTTTTTGAATTCTCATCAAGTGAAGTATGAGAACCATAGATCGGGTGGCTTGAATCGCAGATGCCTATACCTGAGTGGAAGTAGGAGTGTATCATGATGGACTTTGTGGTTGGTTTGCCTCAGACTTTAGGAAAGAATGATTCTATTTGGGTGATTGTGTATAAATTGACCAAATCATCTTATTTCATTCTAGTGAACTATAATGCACAGAAGTTGGCTAAGATCTACATTCGAGAGATAGTTCAGTTGCATGGTATACCCATTTTCATCATTCTGATAGAGGTACTCAGTTCACTTTGAACTTTTGGAGTTCTATGTAGTGAGAGTTGGGTACTCAGTTGAAGATGAGTACGATTTTCCACCCTCAGATAGACCGTCAGTCAGAGAAGACTATTCAAATGCTAGAGGATATGCTTTAAGCTTGCATGATTGAATTTAGTGTTCATTGGGATAGTTTTTTTCCCTTGATTGAGTTTGCCTACAACAACAGTTATAATTCCATCATTTAGATGGTGCAATTTGGGGCTTTGTATAGGAGGAGATGTAAATTTCCAATTGGGTTGTTAGATTCCTTTAAGATTAGGCCATGGGGTATAGATTTATTGAGAGACTTGATGGATAGAGAGAGGTTGATCCAGGATCCGCTCTTGGCAACCTAGAGTAGATATAAGAATTATGCAGATCAAAGAGTTCGTGACTTGGTATTTGTGGTTGGTGAGCAGATTTTGTTAAAGGTATCACCCATGAAAGGTGAGATGAGGTTCGAGAAAAAGGGCAAGATTAACTGAGATTTATTGGGCCCTTTAAAACCCTTGGGCAAATTGGAGAGGTGTCCTATGAGTTGGCTTTACCTCCAATTCATTCAGCTTTGCATCCAATTTTCCATATTTCAATGTTGAAGAAATATCATTTCGATGATTCTCATATGATTTAGTGGGATTCAGTTGATTTGGATCAGGATCTTATTTTTTAGGAAGAGGGTATTGTTATCTTGGATAGTCATACTAGGAAGTTGAGGTCTAAGAGCATTGATTCAGTGAATGTTCAGTGGAATCATCATCCGGTTGAAGAGGCTACATAGGAGATAGAGTCAGAGATACAGAGTAGATATTCTCAGCTTTTCAACAATTAAGGTACCTTCCTTACTCTTACGTTTGAGGACGAATGTGTGTTTTAATGGTGGATGATGTAACCAACCGTATAATAGATTTTGGATTTTTATTCATTCTAAATGTTTTACAACTCCCCATATTTATATTATAGTATTTGTAGTTTGGGGGAGTTAGTGGCTCAATTCTCGAGGTAGTTGGTTGAGGTTGAAGTGAGTTTTTAATTTTGGAAGGTTTTGAAGTTGATAGGGTTAACTTTGGTTAAAATTTAGGGATTTTGATATCATATGCAAATTCTGTTAGTTCTCTTAGCTTTGGAATGTTATTTTTGGGTTGTTAGCATTGTTGGTTCGGGTCCTGAGTCATTCGGATATATTTTGAGTTGTTGGTTGGGAAGTTGGTAAATTATAGTCTAGAGTTGACTTTGGTCAACATCCATTTAAAATGATCTCCGTTGATAAATCTGATGATTCCATTGAGTCCAAAATGTCAATTTTAGTCTAGTAACATAATTGATTTGTGTTTGTGGGGTTCCGAATGTGTTTCGAGAATCCGTTTGTAGAATTTTTTTTATCATTCCTTATCTGTTGTCAGTTGTTTCTGGTGCATGGCTAAGATTCTCTTCGCATTCGATGCCTTGGTCATGTTCGCTATGGGCAGGTTTGGCCTTTCATCGTGTTTGAAAATACTAGTGTCGCATTTGTGATGAGTCACTAGGTCCGGGTCGGGGAAACTTACTCATCGCATTTGTGATGGTTCCTTCATGATTGTGATGGGTTATGGGCGAAGTCAGTCGCGTTTGCGACATGCCCGCCGCGTTCGGAAAGAACAAAATTGACCTGGACAGTTTACAATACCATTTTCGAACAAGCCATAACTCATTTTTTGAAGTTTTGGAACACAATTTCGAGAGATTCTAAAGGGAATTTTCATGATTTCATCAATGGGTAAGTTTCTAAACCAATATTTTATCATTTTTTAATAATTATTTTGTAATTTCATTTTCAAATCTTTGATTTTTCAACTTAAAAATTTAGGGTTTCCCGATAATGTTAAGAAATGGTATTTTGATGATTTCAAGATCAATTTCAACTCCACTTTTAATAAAATTTTAGATTTGAACTCCTTAAGTTATGGGTAAATTGATTTTTCAATGAAATTCTATTTTTTCCTTGTGGGTTGGGGGTTGACTTTTCATTTAATATTCTGGACCTGGATTAGAAGTATAACAATAGGGGCGTCAATGATTTTGTATTCTTATGTAAAATTGATATTTGACCAGACTGGACTCGTTCGGATGCAATTCAGAAGGGAAAGTCTTTGGTTTGACTTTTCCAGTCTTCTCTTAAGGAAAGTTGAGATTTTCTTATACTCTTTTTTGATGTGTTCATGTTAACTACATGAAAAAGGGAGTAACGGGGATATAGGGGTCCAATATAGGTGATATGACGAGCATCTATGCGTGTATCAGTATATTGTAAAGGGATTAAAAGTAACTAATTGATTGTTTGTGGTGGGTTTTGAGGTCTTTGCATTGTGTGTTGTATTTACCTAGTATTTTAATCCTTGGTGCCTTTATTTACTTATTAGCATGTTGGGAGCATAGGTTTGATTGAATATTTTTGCGAAGAAATTATGAAGGGTAAGGACCTATTGTTGATATTCATGGGGTTGAACTCTATTGCTATTCTGTTGTGTCACATTCTGTTTCCCCCCATTCATATACATATTATCATGGTTCTTTTGGATATTTCTTTATGGCCTTCGGGAGGATCCAGAAGTTGTGATTCATTTGAGGCACCATAATTATTGAAATTCTCTTCGTGACCCTATGGGCGGATTCAGATTGCGCTGATATTGATTATTTACTTAGTGACCCTAGAGGCAGATCTGAAGGGTGTATATGGACCTCATCATGAGTCCTCCATGAGTCTCAACTAGTATAGCTATGCAGAGTAGCGGGTGTATACAAGTAGTACAAACATACATTATATTCATTATCATCATTTCCCCATTGGAAGGCATGACATGTATCATACTCATCATATTCATTTGAATGTTTGTTTGGTTGTGGTGAGTAGCTGATTGATGGTGTAGTGATATTCCCTTCCCTATTTGAGGTGTTCCCCCTTTGAGTTATGTTATTATGCCTTGGTGAATTATTTGAGGCAGATTCGAAAGGTGTATATGCACCTCATAAGTCCTCCATGAGTCCCAACTAGCTATGCAGAGTAGCGGGTATATACAGGTAGTACAAACATGTATTATATTCATTATCATCATTTCCCCATTGGATGTCATGACATGTATCATACTCATCATATTCATTTGAATGTTTGTTTGGTTGTGGTGAGTAGTTGATTGATGATACAGTGATATTCCCTTCCTTATTTGAGGTGTTTCCCCCTTTGAGTTGTGTTATTGTGCCTTGGTGAATTATTTAAGATTGTTGAGTAGTCTTTTGTTGTTGGAATATTAGACTAGGTGTGGCTTTCCTGAGTTCAGGTGTTTTGGTTTGAGTTGAATTTTGTGGAATTAGATGGTCCTTGCCGTTGCATTGAATTAGGATTGGTCGACGATGCTGCTGAGTACGTGTGGTTGGTATGCACAGTTGTCATTTTTCGGCGCCTTACATGCAGGTACTGAGCTGGTAGTCCACGGACGTGCATGATATTCCCATGTCTGATTCCCAGAGATTCTTGTTGTAACATCTATTGATCTCAGAGACTACAGGATCTCCTTTATATTTTCCTTTAGGTTTATTTCGCATTTTGAGATACTTTGAACTCATTCGTTGTACTCTTTATTTTAGAGGCTTGTACGTTGTAACTTACACTTCTTGGGATTGGTGTTATATTTCGTCGAGACTTATTATTATTGTCGTTATCTTCTTTGTGTTATATCTTGGTACTGCTGTTTGGTTTTGGGTTGGCTTACCTATCGTGGGACTATCGTAGATGTCATCACGATTGAATTTTGGGTCGTGACATCCCCCAATATAATATATTTTTATTTTATTTTATAAAAGCTACTACTCTTCAGTCAAAGCAAATGTAACTACGTACTCTCTTTCCACTCATTTGAATCATTAACAAATTTAAGAGCATGAAAAATGTCAATTCTTTTATTTGGATCTATGTGTACATGGAAACAGAACAAAAAACCTAAAATGTAAGGGAAAAGCTTCATATAAAATGAAACAAAATTTATTTGCCACAAAGGGATTAGAGTATGCTTCTTTGCTTGCAACATTCAATTGCTCCATCATACATTTCCTCAAGGCTATGCTTGTACTTGAATCCAGTCTTCAAAAGCTTTTTTGATGAAACAGGAGGTATGTTAACTTCTTCACTACTTTCCCCTGTGTACCTGCCAAATAAATAACAGTAAATTAAATCAAGAATTTTCTTCGTTTATTCCAAAATAAACAATTCCTAATTAGACTTGTAATACCTCTAGATATAGGAATTGAACATTGCTATCAGAAAAATATATGCTTTCTTTTGGTTACTGAAAATTAGAAAAGTATTTAAGATAGCTAGCATAGTCACACAACTTTTTCCTCAGCACATTATGTATTGACAGCTACTTTTAAGGAAGATGATAGTATTATAATCGGGAAAACTAAAAAAAAAAAAAAACACTCAATTTTTAAAACAACAAACTAATTACTTAATATTTTATTATTTCCTTTCCTTATGAATAAAAAGAATTAACGAAACAACAATATTAACGATAAGTCGAGCATTTATACTTACTCATTGATTTGTTTTTGAAATTCGGAATATCTACTCAAAAGAAACTCAGCTAGCTTTTCACGTGTTATTTCAACAGCTGAACAAATATACCTTCCTTTTACATTAGGATTTTCAAAAAGGAAGATGTGGGCATCTGTCACATCATCTACATGTACAAAAGGTACATTTGGAGGGTAAGCCATACTATAATTTTGATGACCTGCACAAATTTCCAACTACTATTTAGCAAAGCATTCATTGATGCTTAAGGACAAAGCATATGAAAACTCATACCAAAAATGTGAATATAATTTTAGAGTTAATTTACCTATCATTACTACATTTTAGTCACTATATTAAAGAAATTGAATTTATTAACTTGAATAATTATATACATACCAAGAAGCATTCCCATGGATGAACGAACGGAGCCGGGAATTTGAGGAGTGATAAAGGGGCCATGTATCCAAGTTGGGATTACAGTCACAAGATCAATTCCATTTTTTTCTGCAAATTCCAGAGCTGCCTTCTCTGTTAATGTCTTGCTAATCGTGTAAGAACTTCCAAAAGACTTTAAGGTTCTTATAAGATCTACGTCTGTCCACGAACTTTCGTCTACTGTGTCTGAATTCTCAACCATAATTGTAGTCGAACTAGAAGTGTATACAACACGTTTAACAGTTTTTGAATTAAGACATGCCTGTAAAATAACTAAAGTCCCACCGATAGATCTTTGTGTTATTATTTCTTCACTTTCTTTGTTCTCAAAATCAATTGGATGTGCAACATGAAACACCCCAATGCATCCTTCAATTGCTGCATTGAAACCCTCTGGTTTGTTTAAATCAACATTAAAAATATGCAGCCTTTCTTGTGCGCCTGGAAGATTTGTGAGGTAGCTCACATCCTTCTTACGATCTAGCAATGAATTAAACAATTTCACCTTCAGAAACTTGAAAAATATTTATTTGGCAAAATGACCTACCAGGCCCCTAAAATTGCATTACTATTTCGTCAAGCCAGTTACTTGACTGACGAAATTTTCATTTTAACTCCTCAATTTAATAAAATGATTATTAATAAGCGCATCGGTGTGACCATGTTTATGAGGCAATGATAAATAGTCTGTTTGATCAAGTTTTTGGGAAGTCAAAAGTGTTTATTTTTTAAAAAAAATTATATATTTTAAAAAGATAAGGTCTCTGACCGAGGAAAAATAAGTGTTAATATATATGCTTCTGAGAGTAGCTGAAACTATTTTTCAGAAGTTAAAAAAAAATAACTTTCTCCAAAAGTATTTTCTTATAAAAATATTGAAAAAATACATTTAGAAGCACTTTCAAAAAAATTTGTTAAAATACTAATTGTTGTGCAAAAATATTTTTTAAATTTATTTGTCAAATATAAACTGTTTCTCACCAATTTTTTTATTTTTTTTTTAAAAAACACTATTGAAATTAGTTTTGGTTAGAGTTTTTATCTTTCTCTGCAGCATTGAGTTAGTTGTTGGGGCAAAAAATAGTGTAACTTCTGTACTACATTGAATTGATAAGATGATTATGTACAATGTTAACGCATGTAAGTTAAATTGGCAAATATAGATTCTCCAAACAAAAAAGAAGAACATTAGGCTGATGTAATGATCCTTTATTAGTAAAATGGCCAATTATGTCTTTTTTTCCCAAAGTATGGCCGAAAAAAAAAAAGAAAGTAGATGCTGCTAAAGTTCTTCCACTCAGAACTAAAAATGATGTACACATCTTCACATAGAAAACAACATAGCGGAAGCAAATTCAAGAATTGTAGGTGTATGTAGTAACAAACCTGGATGAGACCTAATAGTGGTGTTAATAGAATAACCAAGTTGAAGAAGTCTCATAACGATCCATGATCCAAGATAGCCACTTCCTCCTGTTACACATATTCTTCCCTTCTCCTTCACTTCTTCCATATCCACTCTATTGATTTCTTTCTTCTCCTAGATATGTCTTTATATAGTAACTATCAAGTGGTTATAGGTTCATATCGAAGTGGATTGAAATATGGACAATTTATTGTCATATACCTAATTATTTCATCTCTTTAAATTGGCGACACATCCAACTAACCTGAAAGAAATGAGCGTTGAATACATCCTATATTTTAAATTACGGTTTTTAGACGTACTATTTATTGCAATTTAAATAAATTTTTTTACATATAAATTTATATTCTACATTGAAAGTATTGGGTTCAAATGATCCAGTCATGAAAATCGAAATAGTGCATATAGCATCTGCTCACAGCTTGAGAAATAAAATGAGAAAATCATTTTCTAAAGAAATTTTCTTCTATATCATAACGTACTTGAACTTTCATCAGCAATTCTTTTATTATATTAAAACGTATATTTTTTTTTGACAGTTATTAAAACGTATTTGAAAAAACATAAAACGGAACTCTTTATATGATCCTTACATAGTTACAAGTACGAAAATCTATGCAATTTAATACAACAAATAACAATCGAAATAATATATTCATCTTAAACGGCAAATTATTTTGAATTTAATAAATTTTTATTTATTTCCTTTTTTTTTTACCTCTTTTTTAAATTGTCACTTTAGATCAAGGTAGACGTATCTTAAAAATTTAAACATTATATGATCCTTACATGGTTACAAGTTTGAAAATCTATGCAATCTCATAATAAATAACAATTGAAATAATGTATTCATCTTAAATTGAATTAATGTATTCATCTTAAAAGGCAAATTATTTTGAATTTAATAAATTTTTTATTTATTTCGCTTTTTACCTCTTGTTTTAAATTGTCATTTTAGATCTAGGTAGACATATCTTACAAATTTAAACTTTATATGATCCTTACATAATTACAAATATGAAAATCTATGCAGTTTAATAACAAATAACATTTGAAATAATATATTCATCTTAAGAGGCAAATTATTTTGAATTTAATAAATTTTTATTTATTTATTTTTTTACCTCTTGTTTTAGATTGTCACTTTAGATCAAGGTAGACCTAGCTTAAAAATTTAAAAATTCTTATTTTTTTATTTCTTTTTTTTGTATATTTTTTATGACCAACAATTAAATTTTATAATAAAATAATGAGAAATAGCCACCTTATCTTCAATTAAGTTGTAATTTCATGTATGTACGTTTAAATGTTCAACCAGTGCTACTTATTTTTTATTTTTCTATTTTTTAATCTAGATAAATATGTACAAAAGAATGTTAACTTTGTTTGGACTGAAAAATTGTTTATTTTTCTTTCCCAAAATGAACTACTAATATAGAGACAAGCATGTCCAGAGAATAGATCATATCCATCAATTTTATTGTTCGCAATTATTTAACCCACGGCGCCCTCAATTCTCAACACGCAATAAAAGCATGTTTGGCCAGTTCTAGAATCAGTTTATTCTAAGAAGTGTTTCTCTTTAGAAATACAATTTTAAAAAAAAAAAAAATTGTGAAAAATAATTTATGTCGGCCAATAAATTTAAAAATTACTTTTATGCAGTGATTAATATTTGACAAACTTTATAAAACTATTTTTAAATATATTTTTCTCAAAAATACATTTTTAAAAAATGCTTCTTAGAAAGCTGTTATTTTTAGCTTCAGAAAAATAGTTTATGCTGCTCCTCAAAATTTTTTATTTTCTCCTAAAAACTTTGTCAAACAAACTCACTTTTAAAAATAAACATTTATTTTTAGAAAACATAAACATTTTTGAGGAAAAAAAAAGTTTGATAAAAAACATGCCATACTAAAGCTTCAAGATAGGTTTGTAGGCAAGACACTAATGTCATACGCATTCTAGAACGAAATGACAGTGCCCCAACAATGATGGAACCTAAGTGCGTACAGCAGAACATTTTGGACCATTTCCTGGGGACTCATTCAGTTTGACCATAGATATTTGCATGCACTTTTTGGAAAATATTTTGGTAAAATTTATTTGGCTATAAGATTTGTCTAGTTTTGAAAAAAAAAAAAAATTGATAAAAAACTCAAAATCCCAAAATCTACAAAAAAAAAAAAAAAGAAAGAAAAAAAAGTAAAAGGTTTTTGGGCGAAAATATAGTTGAGTTCTTTTAAAATTTAAAACTTACTCCAAACTTTTATATTTTATAAAATAAAAGTCCATCTATTTATGACTCCAACAAATTTTATCTACCTTTTCCCCTCATTAATTAAGCGCATTCCTAATCTGGAAATGTGTTAGAATATTATGTTTTGATGATTGACAAACTTCATCACTTGACCTGGTCCATACCTGTCTGATTGTGATTCATATTTTGAATACTGCCTAACCTAGTGGAAGGACCAGTTACGTTAACTGGTGTCCCGGTATGCAGTTTTGCACTGCACACATTTTGTCTTATGTGCCAGCTGTCCAGTATTCTCTGGCAGTGTCAACAAAATAGTGGGACGGATTTTCAATGGTTCTTTCTAGCATCCACCAATGAGGAAACTTCTCTCCCAATGCTTATCATATATATTCATCGTCCTTGAGGAGAGAAGCAAAAGTTTTTGCAAAAAAATCTGGAAAAAAAAACTTTTCAAGCAAAAACCTCATCTGATACTACAGAGATTCAACAATTTAGAAGCCTTTTGCTCATAGTGAAATATGTCGTTGTTTCTAGGTTGATTGAGTTGTTGTATTGATCTTACAACTGTGAACTCACATCTCATCTTGGAGATTCTTGTGAGTAGTTTTGTGTTTGAATTCGTGTTGAGTTGTTTTTCTAGCTAGAGTTAGCTAGTGGAGTTCTCACAGTAGAGTTACTGTGAGTGTGTGTAGCAATAGAGTTGTTGCTAGTGAGAAGGAATTGAGAGTTTAATTCCTAGATTGCATAAGGGTTGTAATCAGTTTATTTTGCTTGGTGATTAGTGGAGAGATTGGTGAAGGTCATGATTTTACTTCCTTGAGCAAGGAGGTTTCCATGTAAATATCTCTTGTTATTTACTTTTCTGCAATTTCTCTTTCTGTTCTTACTGTTCTTCAATATTATCATAAAGGGACCTGGTACCTAATCAGGTCTTAGCTCTAGTAATGGACTCTTACAAGACATCAATTGGTATCATAGCGGTTCTTTCTATAAGGTCAACACCTATGAAGGATCCTGTTCAAAATGGCAACTCTACCCAGTCTCGAGGAAGGACAATTAACTACTCGACCCCCAAGGTTTAATAGGCAATTCTACAGTTGGTGGAAGACTAGAATGCATGATTTCATCATGGCAGAGGATAGTGAGTTGTGGGATGTGATTTGTGACGGCCCTCATGTGCCCATGGAAGTTGTTAAAGAAGGGGAAATCTCTCTATATGTTCCCTAAACCAGGAAAGACTATAATGAAAGTGATAGGAAGAAGATTGAAAAGAATTACAAGGCTAAAAAGATCCTTGTATGTGGGATAGTCCTGATGAGTATAACCGGGTATCCGTTTGTGAATCTGCTAAGGAAATATGGAAAGCTTTGCAGAATGCTCATGAGAAGACAAGTCAAGTAAAGCAATCAAAGATTGACATACTTACTACTCAGTATGAGCTGTTTAAGATAAGTGGAGGAGAATCCATTCAAGACATGCATACTCGATTCACATCTATTGTGAATGAACTCAAGTATCTTGGAGAAAACATCAAGATGTATAAGCTGGTCAGGAAGATCTTAAGTATCTTGCCATCTCGGAGGCAAAGGATCTACAAACTATGACGATGGATAAGCTTATTGGAAATTTGAAGACATATGAGCTTAAATGTAAGCAGAATTCTAAAAGAAATGAACCCAAGAAAGAAAAGAGAATGGTTCTGAAGGCAACCAAAAATGATTCAAGTGAAGATGAACATGATATGATATATCTCACTCAAAGATTTCAAAAGATGGTAAGAAGTTGAGGTTTTTAGAATAGAGGAAATTCAAGCAAAGGGTTCAGAGGAAATGATCTATGCCACAAATGAGGAAAAAATGGTCATTATATCAAAGATTGTCCTCTTCACAAACTGGACTAGAAGGATTTCACCAAACAAAACTCAGAAAGAACCCAGAAAAGACACTCGATCTCCGATAGAGTCAGAAGAAGGGAAGTTGCTGACAAGATAGTTAAGCAAGCTCTAGCAGCTTGGGGAGACTCCTCAAGTGATTCAGATGAAGAAGTGGATGGTGAAAACACATCCATGTTCGTGATTGAAGATGAGACAACAAAATCTAACTCCTTGCTATGATGAAACAGATGATGAGGTAACCTTCTTTTATGTTCAAAAAAACTTGAGATACTATTCTAAGAAAGAATTAAGATCTTTAGCTAGTGTCCTAATCGATGTTTTTCACAATCATGCTATTGAAAAGGAGTTTCTAGCTAATGAACTGAACAAAATTAAAATAAAGAAGGCCTATCTATCCTCAAGGAATTCAGAGCTTGAAATAGAAGTTGCTAAAATTAAAAAAGAAAATAAAATGTTGAGTGACAAACTTAAAAGGATATCTGGGAAGTTAGAGGCAACTGAGACATTCATAAGTCTAGAAGAGAATCTGAAAAAGGTCAGTTTAGACCTAGCTATCTCTCTTGAACGAAATAAGGAGCTAGAAAAGAATTTAAATAGCACTAAAAATGAGTTAGAGAAATCCCTTTGTTGGACCGCTTCATCAGAGATTCTTACTAAACTGAGTAGTATAAGGCGCAATATTAGAGAAGGTCTTAGATTTGGAAAAAAACACTGCTCCATACAATCCTCATAGCAAGTATATTTCAGTTTTAGATAATTGACTATGTACTACTCACTGTGGGAAGAATGGTCACTACAAAGAAAAATGTCAAACTCTTCTCAAATCAAAGATAAAAAATCTGAATTTTGCTCAAACCATCAAGGGACATGGTCCCAATGAGAGAAAACCAACCTTTCCTACATGGGAAAGAAGAAATCTTATCCATTCTTTTACTCATTTAAAGGGACCCAAGCTCATGTGGGTTCCAAAGTCTAACAAATGACTATGTATGCAGGTGGAAGTAAGAGGAGGCAGTCAACAAATTCAAAAATGGTTCATGGATAGTGGATTCTCAAGGCATATGACTGGTAAAACTAAGGATTTTCTCTCACTCAAAGCATTTCAAGGAGGTAGTGTGTCATTTAGGGATGGAAAGAAAAAGCATATTCTTGGTGTTGGTCAGATTGGTAAGTCTGTTGCTCATGCTATTGAAGATGTTTACTATGTGAATGGTCTGAAGTATAATCTTTTGAGCGTCTCTCAAGTATGTGACAAAGGAAATAAGGTAAAGTTTATATCTAATTCATGTACAGTCACAAATGCTAAAACTGGTGAAGTAATTTTGGTTGCCAAAAGATGTAAAAATATGTATGTGGAAGATCTTAATTCTACCTATGGTGAGGGTTTAAAATGTCTAAGTGTTGTTGGAAATGATGATAAGCTTTGGCATAAAATGTTAGGGCATGTGAGCTTTTCACTACTCAAAAAGCTAATGTCAAAGGAACTAGTGCGTTGACTACCTAATAGAAAGTTTGTGGTTTGTAAGGTGCGTGATGCTTGTGTTAAAGGAAAGCAGGTTCGTTCCTCGGTCAAGACAAAGAAAGTGGTGAGTTCTTCTAGGCTACTTGATCTCCTCTACATGGATCTTTATGGACCTATGAAGAATCTAAGTCGGGGTGGAAAGAAGTATATGTTTTTAATTATGGATGAATATTCAAGAAATACTTAGACCCTATTCTTAAGATGTAAGGATGAGACACTTTAAGTGTTCATTATATTTGCAAAACAAGTTCAAGTCATGATGGACAGTAAGATAGTAAGCATTCGATCAGATCATGGGACTGAATTTGAGAATGCCAACTTCGATGAGTTTTGCGCTAAAATGGTATCAATCATAATTTCTCAACTCCTCGAACTCCTCAGAAGAGCAGAGTTGTGGAAAGAAAGAATAAAACTCTTGAAGATATTGCAAGGACAATATTGATTGCTAGTGGTATGTGCAAAAGATTTTGGGCAGAAGAATTGAACAGTACATGCTACTTGACGAATAGTTGCTTGATCAGGTCCCTGCTAAATTAAACTCCCTATGAATTAATATTTGGAAGAAAACCCAAGGTATCTTATCTTAGGGTGTTCGGGTGCAAGTGCTTTGTCATGAATAATGGTAAGGAAAATTTGGGGAAATTTGATCCTAGAAGTGATGGGGGAGTATTTCTTAGTTATTCATCTCAAAGCAAAGCTTACAGAGTCTTTAATAAACAGACTCAATATGTTGAAGAAAGTATTCATGTGATTTTTGATGAGATGAATGAGATAGGTGAAAAGGGAAGCCCAGATGAAGAAGACATAGAAGAACTCCTTCAAAGCCTCAGAGAATCAGTTGATCTATCTAATTCAACAAATGGAAACCCATCCACAAGTGAACAGGGTGAAAATGAATCGGCTGGGGATATCTCTTCTTCAACTCAAGTTCCATATGCTCCAGAACCTGATACCTCTAAAAATATTACAGTGATCCCTCACCTACTGTTGAAGCATTTAAGAAAGAATTAGTAGAGGAACTAAGTACCAGATAGCAACAAGCTGAATTGCAATTATCAAACTGGAGACACTTGAAGTCTCATCCTTTGGATAACCTTGTCTCTCCACTTGACTCAGGAATGCACACTCGATCTAAGAAAAGAACATAGTTACCTTCTCAACATTCTCATCTCTAATTAAGCCCAAGAATATCAAGAAAGCTTTGAAACATGAAGACTGGATAATTGCAATGTAGGAGGAGCTTCATCAGTTTAAAAGGAATAAGGTATGGCATCTGGTTCCTAAACCCTCTAAAAGAATTGTTATAGGGACCAGGTAGGTGTATAGAAACAAACTGGAGGAGTTTGGAACTACGGGCAGGAATAAGGCTAGGTTAGTGGTGCAAGGTTATAATAAAAAAGAAGGTATAAATTATGATGAAACATTTTCTCCAGTTGCTAGGATGGAAACTATTCTTATTCTTATTGCCTTTGTATCCTACATATAGTTCAAACTATTTTAAATGGATGTAAAGAGTGCATTCTTGAATGGATACCTAAAGGAAGAAGGCTCTGTGAAGCAGCCTCCAGGTTTTGAAAGTCATGAGTTTTCAGATCATGTGTTCAAGATTGACAAAGCTCTCAATGGTTTGAAATAGGCACCAAGAGTATGGTATGAAAGACTATCCAAAATCTTACTAGATAATAGTTTCAAGAGTGGGAAGCTTGACAACACTCTTTTCTTAAGATCCAGAGGAAATAATCTACTCACTGTGCAGGTCTATGTGGATGATTTCATTTTTGGATCAACTCTAAATTCTATGTGTGAAGACTTTTCCAAGCTCATGGGAAATAAGTTTGAAATGAGCATGATGGGTGAGGTTAAGTTCTTTCTTGGGCTACAAGTGAATCAAACATGTAATGGATTTCTTAGTAGTCAGCAAAAGTACATCCTTGAGTTGTTAAAGAAATATAAGATAGAGGATGCTAAGCCAATAGACACTCCAATTGGCACTCCCACCAAGTTAGACAAAAATGAGCCGCGTACCTCTATGAATGAGACTATGTATCGAGGTATTGTAGGTTCCCTCTTAAATTTGACTGCTAGTAGGCTATACATTATGTTCTGTATTAGCATATGTGCAAGATTTCAAGCATGTTCAAAGAAGTCTCACTTGAAGGCAACTGAACAAATTTTGAGATACTTAAATGGAACAACTAATCTCGCTCTTTTCTATCCATCAAGAGACACTTTTGATCTAATTGGGTATGCTGATGCTGATTATGCTAGATTTCTTGTTGATAGGAAGAGTACATCTGGAGTAGATCATTTTCTTGGTTTTTCACCGATTTCTTAGGGAACTAAGAAACAGAACTCAGTTGCTCTTTCTACACCTGAAGCTGAATATGTAGATACTGCTTCATGATATGCTCAACTTTTATAGATCAAGCAACAACTTGGGGAATTTGGAGTGATTACTGAGAAAGAGCCATTATTCTGTGACAATACTAGTTCTCTTAATATGGAAAAAAATTGTGTCCAACACAAGAGGATAAAATATATTGATATTCAATATCACTTCCTAAGAGACAGTGTTGATAAGGGGCTAATCTACATGCAATTTTACAGAGGGACCAGGTTGCTGATATTTTCACCAAATCTCTTGGAAGGGAAAATTTTGAAAGGATTAAAGCTAGGCTTGGTCTGATCAAATTACACTAATTCATCTCTAATTTCATGTCTATGAAAACTGGGCATCTATATGATGCAAGGATTCTTGCTTTATTTTACTACTTTAACTTTTTAATGATGTCAAAAGGGGAAAGATTTGGTGTAGTTTGAGGAAGGAGGAAGATTACTGGTGACAGGGGGAACTGAACCAATGTTGGTTTGATTAAATAATGCTAGAGACAGGGGGAACTGATGATTGATAAATCAATGTGTGGATGGATGCTATGAGAGTCTTTTACCATCATCAAAAAGGGGGAAAATGTTAGAATACTATGTTTTGATGATTGACAAACTTCATCACTGGACCTAGTCCATACCTGTCTGATTGTGATTCATGTTTTGATGAATTCCTAACCTAGTGGAAGGACCAGTTACATTAACTGGTGTCCCAATATGTAGTTTTATAGTAAACACATTTTGTCTTATATGTCAGCTGTCCAATACTCTCTGGCAGCATTAACATATTAGAGGGGTGAATTTTCAGTGGTCCTTTCTAGCATCTGCCAATGAGAAAGCTTCTCTACCAATACTCATCATATATATATTCATCATCCTTGAGGAGAGAAGCAAAAGTTTTTTCAAGAAAATCCAAAATGAAAATCTTCTCAAGCAAAAGCCTCATCTGATACTATAGAGATTCAGCAATTTAGAAACCTTTTTCTCATAGTAAAATTTTTGTTGTTTCTATATTTATTGAGTTTTTGTATTGATATTACAACTGTAAACTCACGTATCATCTTGGAGATTCTTGTGAGTAGTTTTGTGTTTGAATTCGTGTTGAGTTGTTTTTCTAGCTAGAGTTAACTAGTGTTGTTCTCTTAGTAAAGTTATTGTGAGTGTGTGTAGCAATAGAGATATTGCTAGTGAGTAGAAATTATGAGTTTAATTCCTAGATTGCACAAGGGTTGTAATCAGTTTGTTTGCTTGGTGATTGGTGGAGTGATTGGTGAAATCCTACTGGGGTAGATTGTGGTTTTACTCCCTTGAGCAAGGAGGTTTTCATGTCAATATCTCTTGTTATTTACTTTCCTGCAATTTGTTTTAGTGTTCTTACTGTTCTTCAATATTATCATAAAGAGACTTGGGTACCGAATTAGATCTTAACTATAGTGGTGGACTCTTACAAACCATCTAAATGCATGCTTGCCCTGAAAAGATTGGTTTATAAAATATTGAGAAGATTATATTAAAGAATATCTAGTTACTACCGTTGTTATGATTTATTTTTTTACACTGATCACTACAAGAGAACAAATGTTTAGCTTCATACATAAATCCTTGCTAACGTGAGAAAAACCCTAGCTAACCTCAATTTAGCTAGCAAAATGATCCTAGGAGACTTCCGTGGCTAATAAGCTCTTAGCTAATTTTTAGCTAGAAGATTTTATCATTCCTAGCTAATTTAGTTAGGATATTTCTTCAAGGCCCTTTCCCTAGCAAACGTTTTGCTACGACATCTATGAGCTAAATTTCTAGCAAAGTTTGTTTGGTCAACTTTGATTTTTCTAACACTTAACAAGGAATGGCCCTAGCTAATCTCTAGCAGTGTTATCAAGGTGGGTCCAAGCAAAATCATCAGCATTAATTTTAAGAAAGTTAATGTATGCTTTCCTGAGCTTGGGGCATAGCCTCGTGCCCAGGTATACCTTCCTTTTGAGGAAATCATGGAAAAGAACAGCCCGTTCGAGGTCCTCGGCCAACGACTTAGCTGCATCCCCCTTGTCTGGGAAGTAGTAAGCTCTTGGCTTCTCATACCACCATATTCTTGTTTCCATTATCCCCAACAACTCTTCTAACACTTCTCTTCGAATGGTGTGCTCCATTTTCTACCATTGTTCTCCCACTGGTGAGATGGCATACATTTCCCTAGATGCCATCAAGTCTCCCCTAATTTACCTTACCCCGGTTGGTGCAGGGAACTTTAACACTTGATGGTATGTCGAAGGTACCAACCTCATGGAATAGATCCAAAGTCTCCCCAAGATGACGTTGTACCCCATATCTTTGTCAAGGATGTCAAAACAAGTGGTCTTCTCTACTCCCACAACATTGGTTAATAACGTGATCTCCCACCTTGTGACCTCACTAACCATGTTGAAACCAGCAGGTGTCTTCGACGCTGGGATCATAATGGTTGTATATTCCATGTACTCGAGGACCCACTTATGCATGATATTTGTCAAACTTCCTGGATCAACCAACACACTATTTACGTCACAGTCATCAACTTTCCTCGCTTCATGCTGAGCGCGCCAACCAAAGCCGAACATTTTAAGCCAAAATCAAGCCTCTATTTATCGGAAGCCAATACTCCAACTAGGGCTCTTCAGAGGTCACCGACCTACCCTTCCAATGTAATGACCCTTTTTATCTGATTTGTAGTCATAGATATATATCTGTTGAGGAACGCAGGGTGCTTCCAATCTTAGCCATATCCTGCATCCTGCAAAACAAAATACAATGCAAGGAAAAGACAAAGTTAAACCCACACAATTGCTCTGGCCCAGGTGTCAAACTGTTTATCGTGAAATAGGTATAGATGAATCTGTAGGGGTCAAGAACATGTGTTACGATTTACCTTATTTTTGGTTCGATTTGCTAGCAATTCGATTAATAGATAGTAAAGAAAATAGATAGCATATAACATAAACACAATAAGCAAGGAAAAGAATACAAATCCAAGTGTATCCAAAGTGAATGTGAACAATTCTGAGATAAGCCCCCCGACTACCTAGACTTCGACCAAACCAGAACAAAAGGTTAGTAAAGTAAATACTTGAAAACTAAGAAAGCTATTGTATTGATTGGGAGAATAAAAGTCAGGATGCCTTTACAAATGAGGAGGGTTGACTATTTATAGGCTACAATATTGGGCCTTGGACAACTAGAATATACCATACTTAAAGTACTAAAGTGTATATCCTTGCACTACACGTCCAATCCGTTGGAGAGGGTGCCAACTAATATTCCTGAACTTTTCAGCACTGTACGAGCTTGTTCGAACACCTAAGTTGTCTGCCAGTCTTGTCCATTGTTTGTCCTTTTTGCCATGTCATTGCGGGTGACAATCATCTAGTCCTATCTCGCGCGAGAAGGCTTCTCTATTGCTGCTATCTCAGAGGCAGCCTCTTGGGAGCCAGTGTCTTTTGCCGCATCGAGACTTCGTGCTGGCCTTGCTATTGGTGCCACTTGTCCTCAATCTCATTTTCCCTCATACAAATAGGTTTTGAAAAAGTACTTTCATCAATTTAGTAAGAACAGATATTTCCCACAAATTTTATCCGTATCATTAGACTTATATTCGTATATGCAAATATTAAAACTGTAGAACATGAACCTGATAAGGGGTTGTTTGGCCAAATAAATGGTAGTCTTCAAAAAACATTTTGGCTTTAAAATGTTATTTTCTTTTATTTTACACAATAGGAAGAAAGAAGATAAAAAATTATTTTGAATAACCAAAATTTTCTTTTTGCTTTAAAACACAGTAGTGATTTATGTTTTAATTTGACCTTTACAAGAGTCTCACACTTTTTTTAGTAGTTTGGTGATATTTTGAAAAAGAATAACTCAAACCTCTTAGCGTCATGTTATACAATTTTAAAATGTAATTTAAAAATTAAAATATATGATGAAATTAATTGGTACCAAATTTTGGAGGAAATATTTTTCTTACCAAAATTGGAGGGGTATATTTCAAAACTTATTCACTTAATTATGATTAACATATTTATTATTGTAATATAATCTAAATCTTTAAAACTTAAATAGGATATATGTCATTTATCTAAATGTGCACATGACAAAATGTAGGGTAGATGGGAGAGAAGTCAGAACCTAATACTCCCTTCGTTTTAATAAGAATGACTTATTTTGACTTGACACGGAGAGAAAATAAAGAAGACTTTTGAATCTTGTAATCTTAAATTAAAGTTATGTCAAATATATCAAAATGTCATTTAATCTTGTGGTCTTAAATATGTCACGTAAAAAATTGAAATTAAAGAGTTGCCAAAAAAGAAAATAGATCATTTTTTTTAAATGAATTAAAAAAAATAGATCATTCATTTTGAAATGAAAAAAGTAATTATTATGGATTGCGTTACGTGGTTTGCTCGACAACGGAATTGTTAGGTCATGGTCACGTAGTTCGGGTATTTTGGACCGTCCGAACATCAACTATCATTTATGAAAAAGTTAAATTTCCTTTATTTGGTCCTGCAAAAATATACGGATCTAACCGTCCTAGCTAAGCTAGAAACGTAGCTTTTAGCTAGTTTAGTGGGCACTTCTACTCATTTAAGAATTTAATTATAATGTTCCTCCTGTGAAAATAGGGCATTGAAATCCTAAAGCACTATGTTGTAAGCTACAGGTCTGAGAACTTGAGCCACATCCTTCAGTTCCGGCAGTTGTAAAAACTTTTGAGACCATGTACCACACATGACATGTTTGACCGTGAGATATGTCCACGTATCAAAATACAATTACTAATTTCCCAGCTTCATTAACAATATACGGTACCACCAATGGTTGTGATCCAACTGATAGGGCTACTCCATCCTTAATCTGAGGTCTTGATTTCGAATTCTGGATATGAAAAAATCTTTGGTAGGGAGTGCTACCCCAAATGGCGTTATACAACGCGAATTTAGATGAGTCGGGCTCCAATACGGCTAATAAACACCGGATGGAAAAAAAATACGATTTGTTTACCATAGATTTGGTATTGTTAAATTTATAGGTGAATCAAAAGCACGCGTTATGATTTAACATTGTTTTAGGTCGACTTTACTAGTGTTGCATCCAAATGTACACGCAAGTGTACGCGGTCGTGCAAGTAATAATGTGGCTCTTGCGAGCCGGATGTCGAACCCACAAGGAGTTGTAACTTAGCAAACAATCCAATTCAAGTAATACTATAAAATTAAACAAGTACGATTTGTAACCAAAGAAAGTGTTGGGGTTTTGTGATTCTAAATGTAACAATGAAGGTAACGCGAAATTGAAAGTGTTGTAAACAATATTAAGGAGGATTCCAGGGTCAAAGCATACTAAACAAACATGTAAAGCTATTCTATCTCGTTGGTTACGCTATCTATCTTGGTTGTTGATTCACGGGGTTGATAAAATGATTATGGTCTTTCAATTCTCTAATCGTCTACCTAACTAGTCTCACAACTACATCGTTGAGCGGGGGTGTGAGGATCTAATTCAAATGCATTTATGTATCTTTCCATATTTGAACCAAACAAGGCATTCTAGGTATATTCCTATCTTAAACGCTAATCAAATCTTTTCGTTTAAGATAAGAACTCATCAAAATTGCAGAGGTTAATACTGTAATTTGCTGAGGTTTAAAACCTCCACTATTTGTTGTAAGCAAATAATGGAGGCTTATAACCTCTGCGAATTGCAGTTTCAATCTCCCATAATTTATCTTTTTTTTTTTTGTAGTGCATCCCTCACATTCTTCGTTAAATCCTAGTGTTTCTCCTTCGGGCTCACACAAAAATTAAAGATGTATTTTAATGATCGTGAATCATTAAAATAGTAATTGCAAGAATGTAAGAACAACCAAATATGATAAACAATAATAACCAACTTGAAATTAAGCTAAACAATCATGTTCATAGCCTCAATCCTAGAATTAGGGTTCTTAGCTACTCATGCTAATGAAAAAATCAAAATAGTTGTATTTTTTCATCAAGAGAAAAGACTAAGAAATTAAAGAAAGAATAAACCTAATGGTGAACCTTGCTCTTCGTTTTTCGCCTCCAAAAATAATGAACAATCCTTACAAAAATGTGGAGAAGGGATATATATAGTAGTAGGAAAAGTACCCTTAATCCTATTGGATTTCGAACGCAAAACAAGTGGAATTTCTGTCTGGGTAGCCCATTGGCACTGGGTGCCTAGTCTTGCATTTCTTGGAGATGGGCGGCGCCTCTGGTAGAACCTCGGTGGAGTGACTGGGGTTTAGGTGTACGTGCCATGCGCCTGTGCAGGTGCCAATGGTGGCCTGCTGGAGTTTGGGTGTTGGGGCCATGCGCCACCCATGGCATAAATATGAAAGCATGAAATATCACAAACAACTAACACTCATGGCACATATTCAAATCAAGAAGGGTCCATATAGATTCTCAATCAAGCAAACATAAGAGTTCAAATTTAAGCCAATATCATATAAGAGCCAGATAAAAGAGCCTAGGTGTCTCTATCGAAGTCATTCAATTTTCACATCATGCATTTGAATTCAAAACCAACTTGCATCAATCAGTACTATGTAGCACCTAGCAAAAACACATCTATTTATTCCTAATGACTAATTTTCCCTCAAGATGGTCGTCATCCATCCATCATTGGGAATGCCTCTGACTATGACAAAAAAAAAAAAACCCTACTCCTAAAGATTTAAAAAGGATAGTCGGTTCAAAGGGTCTTCCCTTGGACAAGATCCGCAAAGAAAAAGCAAAGGGCGGGTGAAGTGTGCCTCTATTAAAAAACTAAAACCAACTAAAACTATCCTAATCTAAAGAACCAAAAGAAAATCTTTTTGTATTTTTGAAAATTTTCAAATGTTTGTTTGTAGCTAAAGAAAGTAAAAGAAAATCCTATTGCATACTTTACCCTAAACAAATCGGAAGATTCCTACCCCACACTTGAAATGATACTATATCCCCAAAGCATAAATCAAAATTAAGAACAAGGGTGAGGAATACTCTATGAGGTTTCTAGCTAGCAGCATGTTACTCTCTAAAATTTTCATCATGGGGGTCGGATAACCTCATACTTATGCTTTCACCATGCTCCCTATCTTAGATTTCGGGTACTCATACTTCCCCTAATCTGCAAAACAAACAAAAATAAAAACAAAGGTGACACTATAAAAACAAATGAAAAACTATCTCTATTGCAACCTTGGGTTACCTCCCAAACAGCGCCTGATTTAACGTCGCGACTCGACTTATGTCACAACCAACTCAGGATTCTCTCAACCTCTTCTTCCCTTTCGGCCATAACTTTCTTCTCTTCTTCACTCTACCTAGAGAACCATCAAAATTAAGCTTCTTTCTTGTCAACATATCCTGTACAAGCTCACACTCAAGTCCCTTTTTCTGTAGCTCATACCATTTGATGAAAGAGTTTGAATAATGAACATTCATAAGCTCATACTCCTTCACCCCACACTCATCCTCTTTCATATCGGGGATCATACATAGATCTCTGTAGTGTGTAGGTGTGTTGAGCGCTTTGTACACTCTAAAAGTAACCTTTTCAATCCACTCTCATCTTCAAGTTGCCCTCTCTCACATCAATTAAAGCTCCACCAGTGGCTAAAAATGAACGTCCTAATATAATTGACACCCTGTCATCTGCTTCATAGTCAAGAATGATAAAATAAACAAGAATTACAAACTTACCAAATTTATTGAGAACGTCCCCAATGATTCCCTCATGAGCTACTCTCAATCTATCCGCAAGCTATAGAACCACTTTGGAAGGCCTAGGTTTCCCCCAGCCAAGAGTATTGAACACAGATAGGGGCATCAAATTCATACTTGCCCCCAAGTCACATAGAGCCTGCATTAACTCACTTTCACCAACTTGTATAGGGAGGGTGAAACTCCCAGGGTCTTTGAGATTTTTGGGAAGTTTGCTTATCACCCTAGAATTGCACTCCTCAGTAACTGCCACAATCTCCAAATCTATACGCCGCTTCTTGTTCGTCACCACATCTTTCAAGTACTTAGCATACTTAGGCATTCCCTGCAAAACATCAAGTAGAGAAAGATTGATATGTAGTTCTTTGAAGATGTCAAAGAACTTCATGAAACATGCATCCTCTTTGCTCTTCTAGAGACTTTGAGGGAATGGTGGTGGTAATCTCTTATTTTTTACTGGCTTGACCACGTTCTCTGCAATTGCCTTCTCTAAAACCTTCTTTGTAGCCGGGCTCAGTCTAGTCAACTCTGCTTGTCCCTCATGATTTTTCTACTTGTGAGGTACATCATCTAATTCTTTGCCACTCCTCAAGGTGATTGCCATTACCTTCCTCGGGTTCTGTTCAGTGTCACTTGGCAAGCCCTCCTGTGGCCTTGTAGTCTAAGCTTCAACTAACTGACCCATTTGCTTCTCTAGATTTTTTTGAGTCATTTGCTGATTTTTTATTTTCGCATCCATTTGCTCTTGGTTGACCATGATGTTCTTCAATATCTCTTTAATATTGTTGGACTAAGAACTAGCATTGCTCTATTGAGCTTTCTATTGAAAGTTTTGTTATGCTTTTGGTTGCCACCTCATGAGTAGTTGGGCTGACTCTGCCAATTACGATTGTAAGCATTATCAAAGTTGTGGTCTCCTTTCAGTGCATTAGCCATAAAATTGACTGACTCTGGATTTTCTCCACAGAAATCTGCAGAATGACCGCTGCTTCTATAAATTTCACACCAAGTCTGAACATGCTAAACTCTGTTCCCTGGGGTGGCTTGAGTTTGAGCTACACTCAACTTATTATATTGGATCATTATCTAGTTCTGAAATGAAGCCAATGCTGTGATACTATCTACCTGTAACATACCTGTAGGTTTTTTTAATCAACCCCTAGTTGCCTCACCATGCCATTCAGGTTACCTTATGCAATATAGTTGAGGAGAGTATATAGCTCATCATAGGTTTTCTCCAACACTTGACCACCTGTAGATGAGTTTAGAAAAATCTTTTTGTTATGGTCAAGACTCTTATCAAAAGTATGGGCTAATACCTCATTTGTCTGTTGGTGGTGAGGGCATCTCTAAGAAGAGACTTGAATCTCTCCCATGCATGATATAAATTCTCGTCTGGTTTCTGCTTGAAACTTAGGATCTCACTTCTCAACTTTACAGTTTTGCCAAAGGGTAAGAATCAAATCAGAAACTTTCTAGCAATATCATCCCAACTAGTGATTGAATTTGAAGGTTCTGCCTTCAATCATTTCTTGGCTTCTCCCAATAGTGAGAATGGTAAAAGCGTGAGCCTCACATAATCTATAGAGACTCGAACAGGAATGAATACACCTCTAATCTCCAAAAAGCTCTGCAAATATTATTGTGGATCTTTATTTGATGGGCATGTAGAATGCCCACTGTTGTGCAGTAATTGCTCCATATTCTACTTTAATTCGAATCTACCTTTTGGCTCTGGTCTGCAAATACTGGAGGTGACATTTGTAGCGAGTGGAATTGCCACATCCCAAACTAGTCTTGCAACCATTATTCTAGGAACAACCTCATTCTGTTGATCCTACTGAACTTATGGTATGGGATAGAGAAGTGTTGCTTCTCTCCTCAACTGATGCAAGAGTCGCTCAGGTTTAGGATGTAGTTCTAACAAATCCCTTTCCCTTGCCAACTTGCTATAATTTCAAACCTGTACCTGCAAGATCAGTGACTAAGACCAAGTTGTTAGCACTTATCAATTAAAATAGTAAAACTAAAACTTAGAAATTTCCTACTTTTTCAAGTCTCCGACAATGGTTCCAAAAACTTGTTGTGTCCAAAAGCACATGCAAGTGTACGCGGTCGTGTAAGTAATAATATGGCTATTGCGAGATGGATGTTGAACCCACTGGGACTTGTGACTTAGTAAACAATCCAATTAAAGTAATATTATAAAATTAAACAAGAGTGGTTTGTAACCAAAGAAAGTGTTGGAGTTTTGTGATTATAAATGTAACAATGAAGCTAAAGAAAAATTGAAAGTTTCCTAAACAATATTAAGGATGGTTCCAGGGTAAAAACATACTAAACAATCATATAAAACTACTCTATCTTATTGGTTATGTTGTCTATCTTGGTTGTTGATTCACGGAGTAGATCATATGATTATGGATTTCTGATCTTCTAATCGTGTACCTAAACTAGCCTCCAAACTACATCGTTGAGTGGGGATGTGAGGATCTAATTCAAATGCATTTATATATCTTCCCGTATTTGAACCAAATAAAACATTCTAAGTATATTCTTATCTTAGACGCTAATCAAATCTTTCCATTTAAAGATAAGAACTCATCCCTCGCATTCTTCGTTCTATCCTTGTATTTCTCTTTCGGGCTCACATAAGAATAAAAGATGTATTTTAATGGTCGTGAATCACTAAAATTACAAGAATGTAATAACAACCAAATATTATAAACAATAATAATCAACTTGATATTAAGCTAAACAATCATGTTCATAGCCTCAACCCTAGAATTAGTGTTCTTAGCCACTCATGCTAATGACAAAAACACAATAGTTTTATGTTTTCATCAAGAGAAAAGACTAAGAAATTAAATAAAGAATAAACCTAATGGTGAACCTTGCTCTTCATTTTTTTGCCTTCAAAAATAATAAACAACCCTTACAAAAACGGAGAGAAGGGATACATATATTGTTGTAGGAAAAGTACCCCTAATCCTATTGGGTTTCGAACTCAAAATAAGTGGAATTTTCATCTGGGCAGCCCCTGGATGCTGGGCTCCTCTGGTAGCACCTAGTCCTGTATGTCTTAGCGGTGCGCACCTCTGGTAGCATCTACATGGAGTGGCTAGAGTTTAGGGGTAAGCGCCATGCTCCTGTGCAGGCGCCAATGATGGCCTGCTGGAGTTTGGGTGATGGGGCCATGTGCCGCCCATAGCACCAACTATATTTTTTCCCAAAAACTCATCCAAACTTGCTTCAAAAGCTTTGAACCTTTCTTAATGCTTCCGTTGGTTATTTTCGCCACTATTTTCTACAAAATACCTAATTACATTGGTGTGTTTGCTATTCAGAATATTCAATCAAGACAAGCAACTAAATGTCATTATCATTCTAAAAACTTGGTCAAATGCGGGTAAAACATGACAAGCAGGCGTATAAATACGTTCAAGATCACTAGCAGTTCAATTTTTAGGTGATGAAGGAAAAAAACTAAGTACGAAATATACTAAACAAGAAAAGTAAGGCAAATAAATCTAGGCAAGCCAGGTACAGATACAAGTGCAATCGAGAACTAATTCGAGCTACCGACAGAGCAAGATTAACACTAGCTAGACAGATTATCAAGAATCAGAGAAATGATTAGAGATTGAGTAAGAATAGTTATATTGAGTAAGGGAATGAGAGAGTCGATGTTCTACAAGTGATGATGGGCGACTATTTATAGGTTACAATATGAGGCCTTGGCTAATCAGATTTCGATCATTGGGCCTAAAAGGACTAGAACTTATCTTATTTGGCCATGCATCCCATCCGTTAGAAGTGGTACCAACTAGCATCCATGCACTACTGAGCCTGGTACAAGTTTGTTTACGTCTCTAATTATTCTGACAGAACTTATCCCCTATTTGTCTTTTTTTTTTTTGTGTCGTAGAGGGGACATTTCATTAGATTATACTATGCTCGATAGTCCTTTTGACTAGGTCTTTCGATGGGTTCCATATGGCTTTAAGTTTATTTTTCCCCATAAAAATAGTCCCTCTTCTTCTGTAAGGTTAATTCTTGAAGCTTCGAGAAGCGGAAGAATACAATCTTTTTATATTCCTTAGGGGAGAACCCGAAGCAATTCTTCAGCCAAAATAAGTCTTTTCAGTGCTTGTTGACACATGCATCCTCCTCGTGCTTCTAGAGAGATTTTATGGAATCCTAAATGTCATCAACTAAAACATTCCCCAAACTGGTATCGCTATCTTCATTCCTTTAATAAGACCTTTCATTTTATTTATTTTCCTTATGCATATTGATTTTTGATCATTGTTTATCATTTGTTTTTCTTTAAAATAAATAAGTTCCCTTCCTCTGCCATATCTTCAGATGTCCCTATCGTCGTTGCAGTTTGTTACTGATAATGTTTGGGTCGCCTCTCCCATTATTGCTGAATCTGCCAGAGATTATGATTCTGCCTTCTTGACCCCCATGACTAATGGGGTTTTTACCATTCTATCAGCATGCCTGCGGGATATTGAAACCTTATAGACTTGGTAGTCCCTCAAAAATTTAATTTCCAGAATGACTATAACATCCAACCATGTGTGGATACAATTCAGCAAACCTCAGGACTCGCCCTATTTGACATTATGTTTCTATAATTGAAGATGGCAACATTCATATGCTGAAGATGTACTACGGCTATTCTGAAGAAATCAACAATGTTTCTTCCTTCCTCTTAGAGAGAATTTATTCTTAGAAACCAGGGTATTTAAGGGTGTACACTTATCCCTTTTCTATGGGATTTGATCGAGGTTCTGTCTTCATATTTATCCTTCAAATCTGTGAGAGGTACAAAATTTCTCTTGGAAAGGTAGCTCCTACCATCTAGAGATGAGTTTCATGCCTCCTTGGTATCATTTTTCCCTTGGGATTGATTTTCTACCTAACCACTTCATCTATTTATATCATTCTCAAATTGTTCAGGAGAAGTTGTTCATGGTCAAATGTCGCGAGACAAATATCCAACTCTTAGACCTATATAAAAAGGGGGCATCAGTGGATTGAATAATTTGTGTTTGCTCACTCCAAGCATCTTTCTTATGGTGCGGTCTTACTTGAAGAATGGAACTACAATTGTAAGTGCTCAGCTTTTTCTATGTAGAATTATTCTCGATTTTGATTCTATCTTGTTTAAAAAAGATTTCCTTTTCCTAGACCCTTTTGTCTATAGATATTTGGCCTTGAGTCGCAGAGCATGTTTGGAGTTTTATCTCAGAGAAAATAGGTTGGTCCTTCCTTGATCATGGTGAGTTTAGTGCACATCCCTATCTCTCCACTTTGTCGCTCATCTATTAACGATGTTGTTTGATTTGCCTATTGCCTCATGGATAAAAGTACACACAGATGATACCTAATGGAATGATTTCCTCTTGAATCCTACTAGGTTCATGTTTCTCTTTTAGTTAGAAGCAAATAAAAAAAGGTGCTCAAGCAAAGTACTTTGGTGAGGAAAAGAAAGAAGGTCGTTGTTGCAGAATATTCTCCCTTTTCAAGATGGAGCAAAAAGAGGTAAATAGGTGGCTACTTCCAAAGAGAAAGCTATCATTGACAATTTTTCGGTTAGGCATGAGTAGGTGAACTTTTCCCTTGAAGGCTCTCTTCTTTTAGTGATCAAATGGATCATCTAGGGTAAACACTGGGGAATGTGGACCTTGCAATGGATAGGCCCAAGCTTCAACCCTTCTGGTAGAAGTTCCCTAGAACTCCACTCTTCCTGCTTACCGAGATGTTTTTTTGAGCCTTAGTATGGCCCAGGAGTCCCTGGTCCCCATGGAAAAAGTGGTGCGGGAGAGTTTATATCCTCACCCCCATATTAAAAGTTCAGGCTGAATTTCTAAGAAATCTACTGCTCCATGACGACCAAAATTTTCTCTGAAAAAACTTTTACCACCTCTTTGAGGTAACCTTTTCTTCATCAGGTTGCATTTAACTCGTCGGATCTTCCCCCTTTCTTTTTTCTTTATAATTTTTGTTTGAAATCATCCCATATGTAGGGATACCTTTGCATAGGCACAACTCTATCTCATCCCCTTTGAAAAGAAAGACTGAAAAGGTAGGAGGGTGATCATTTTTAGGAAAGTATTGCTACCCTAGAGGAGAAGGTCCACACATTAGAGGAGCGGTCGGCCGCTGAAAGTGAAAACATAGACAATATTTTCTCTGAGTTTGACTTCCAAGCTGAGAAACGCGGGGTTTCTAAGGTAGAGAAGAGGAAAGTAGTCAGAAGGGTGGAGCCGACCAGTTGAGAAGTGGATCAACTACTGGCTCAGCTCAAAGAGAGTGTTGTTTGTGCTGCTATTTCTAAGACTGAAGCGGATTTTATATAGGCAAGGTTGAGATTCTTTATTCGACCATAGAGGCCTTGTATGAGGAGAGGAGAAAGTACCAAGCTCTACACGATAAATTAGTGAGAAACAGTAATAGGCATTCCGTTATGAAGGAACCTTTAGCCTTTTGTCGAGATAGAATTTGAAAGGACATTTTGGATCTTCTCGAGAAAGTTCAGGCTGACTAGCTATGGTGGAGAGGGAGATCGAAACCACTCATAAAGTTGTAGCAACTGTCAAATGCCCTCCTTTCGATCTTGATAAAATTTCTTCCTCCTTTAATGACCTATTTGAAGAGAGTAATTGGGATGAGTTCCAAAGTTTGTGTGCGCAACTGTTTTATAAGGCCTTCGTCTTTTGTTTTTGCCTCTTTTCGTGTATTTGTTACTTTTCCTTCTATTTATTTTTAATAAAACTTTTTGTTTGCTCGAGGTTGTAGTATACTTATTTTAGCCCTTTGTTTGTCATGCGTTCGCTGACTTTTTTTTCCTTGGTTAGGGCATATGAAGTGTTGTAACCTATTTTATTGCGTAAAAAAGTTTTTACTTGATGGTCAAAGTAGTGACCAACTGGTTTTTGTTATATGGTGTGCCCTCTCAAATCCATTTGCTCTTTGAGGAGTACGACTCTGACACGTGTGAACGTTTTATACATATATAAGCATAGTCATGGATGCATTTTTAGGGTTGATTGAGTAGAGACCATGTTAATTTGCACGTAAAGTTATTTCTTGACATTCTTTATAAGTTAGAACATCTCCTAATGATGTCAAAATGTGAGGTGTTGGGACAATTTAAGGTTCCTTAGTCAAACTCAGTGGAACTATATTTAGAGGGAATTTCTGAACTATGAAATAGAATAGATGTATTTTATTCATCGTAAATTCTATTACATTGAATATTCATTACTGCCTGTACTTCTAGAAGGGTGTAAGGCTTTCAATTGAGCATATGCCCAATTGGTGTTCAACGTAATTGCCTGGCAGTCCTAGTTCGTTGCTTTTGAGATCTTGAAGTGATAGTCCATAGTGTCTGACTATTCCTGGTATGTCGTGCTTCAGTTCAAAAGTGTTTCATCCTCCAAACACATTTGGTGCATACCTCGTTAAAAATTATCACAATCCGAGCCAGACCCTAGACGTGACTGGCACCCAGAACCATAACTGGCCAAAGCAAACCCTTGTCTTGGCATGCTACTATGATCAAGATACTAAAATATGCAAAAGATGAGAATAATATGCATGGGATAAAATTTTTGAAAATAAAATTCTTTGTAAATTGAATACTGATAACAACTGAAATAATGTCAAATACTGTAAGACTATTGTCTAATGAAGCCTCTAATGTTTGAACTGAAATAAGTCGACCGGGATAATGCCTCAGTCTACCTTTAAATAAATATCAAAAGAACATTGAACTGAGACCTAATGACCAACTCTATGACTTGCTAGGATAGGTGGTTAGGTTCCCAGGTAGTTTGTTTGAGTTTTAGCCAATTTTCCTGTTTTGGATCTTTTGAAGTTGAGAAGTTTAACTCCAATCAAAACATCAAGTAAACAACCTTGGATGAGATTTCCAACAGTTCCCTTAGCTCCGAAATGTGGATTTTAGGCTAGGGGGACCTTTGGCCAAAGTCCCGACGCTTTCAGACTCATTTTGGATTATTGGATGGATTTTAGTAAAAAAAGAATTGGAATTGGACCCACATTTTGTCAAAATGACTTCCGTTAGGAATTTTATCAATTATATTGAATCCAGAATATTATTTTTAATAGGATAACATATTTGGCTTGTGTTCACAGGGTTCCAAATGAATCTTGAGGACTCGTTCGGGAAAACTTCTAACTTGGGATTTTGCTAGTGCAAGAACACCTGGTGTAGCCCAATTCTCTTCATCGTGTTCGTGATGATACCTTCACGATCACGGAGGTATAATTTTTCTATGCATTGCGATCGCTTGGGGGTTGTCGCAATCTCGATGAAGTCACTGTGGGATCGAGCCAGGTGTGTTCATTAAAATCACAAGGCAGTCTATTACGATTGCAATGGCTTGGATCAATTGAGGTTCACGTTCTCGACAGGGGTCCGGTCCCGCAATTACGAAGGACCCTTGGGCAGTATAAATTCCCTAACTTCGATCTTCTCTCTATTTTTTATCCAAATTTGGAGCTTGTAAGCTGTGGAAAACATAATTCTTGTGGGATATTTGCCTCAACTCATTCAGGTAAGTTTGTATACCTCATTCTTGACTTTTCTGTGGTTTACGCTTAAATCCTTCATTTATTTCTATTTAATTCAAATTCAATCCTTGATTTTTTGGGACTTTTCAGGGTGATTTGAGCCTCGAAACAAGTCCCAATGTTGCCTAAATTTTGTGCATGGATTCCTTACCCTATGAGTAGGGCAATTGTGAATTTTCTTTCTATTTTCATTGTCGTGCCTCGGGGGTTGATTTTTGACCCAATTTGATTTTTATATTTATAATATGGATCTTGTTTTTATCGTCTTAACGTATAGATTAATTTTTTTATAGCGCGGTGACTTTCTGAAGTCGAATGGAGGGGAAAGGAAGCTCACTGTCAGTCAAAGACTGTTGTTTGGCTTTGAGGTAGGCTACAATTTACTTTGTTTTAGATTTAACTCTACGAGATGGTATGTTGTATAAGTTTACATACGGGGTAGGGTTTTATAGGATAGGTTTAAGTTGAATTCATTATTTATGATATTATTGGCCTATTTTGGGGATCTTAGAGTAGGATATTTGCTTGCGCCTTAGATAAGATTGCTGTTATAGTGTTAGGATTAGGTTAGAAATTTTGTTATGCTTACTGTAGTGCTAGAATAAGGTTAGATATCCTCAGTATAAGATTGGGGTGGTATCTCATGATAAAACTAGTATTCTTTGGTTGGTTTTTATTTAGTTTTCTGTTTACTCTCGTATTTACTATACCGTGTGTTTATGGGCCCGAGGCTATGGGTATGCTTTAGTTGGACTCCAGGTTAGTGTTGCTTTGTTGTGGAGGGTGGCTTTGCCCTGTTCTGTGGATACTTATACATATATATATGTATATATATACCTGTACTTGAGTGACATGCATACTTTCATTTATTCATATACATGGTTTGTGGTACGGTCCCAAGGAAAAACACTGATATTTGGGCTTTTAAAACAAAAAGAAAACTTATACCACCCTCACTTCTAGTTGAATGCTTTTTAAGATAAAATTTTACTACCTTTACAATGGATTTGGGATTTTAAAGGATTTGTATCACTTTTGTCACTGATTTATTATTTTGAAATGATTTTACTCTCTTAGTACTAATTTTGGATTTTTAAAAAGATTTGTAATATTTTATCATAGATTTTTAAGCTAGAAAGACTAGACTCCTTTAAATTTAGACCGAGGGATGTTTCCAGATCATTTCTATGCTTACTTTCTTTTATTTATGTTGGGGAGACGAGTGAGTCCTATGGGGGTTTTCGGGCGGCCCGAAGTATATGTTCTGGGTTTTACCTTACTTTTATATATTGGCCACATAATACATTGCATATGTTGAGAGAGAGAGAGAGAGAGAGAGAGAGAGAGAGAGAGAGAGAGAGAGAGAGAGAGAGAGAGAGAGAGAGAGAGTCTCAAGGTGTTTCTGAGTAGGTTTACTTTTCTGCATTGGATTTCAAAAATAAAAAATGGACTATTTTAGTCTCGGTTCGAGTTTGGACACTTGATATTTCTTATTATTACTTGGAAGGCCCAATTCAAGTCCGGTCAAGGTATACAAATATCGTGAGTTCCCCATGGGTACTTCCTTTGCGAACCACAGGTGCTGGAGGAGGACTATAAGGTAGCATGGGACATGACATTCATCTCATACTACATTGCATGGTATTCATTTACATTTACTTATTTATATACACATTGTATTGTCTATTTTTTGTACCTGTCATGCTTATGGGGTCCGATTGGGTTATATTGTTTGTTGTTTGTACCTTTTGAGCTTAAGGGGCCCAGTTAGGTTATTGTTTGATTGTTATTGCTATTATATTCATTTGTTCTCTGTTATCCTTTAAATTGCTAGGCTAGTTCTTTGTATAGATTTCCTTGTATGTTATTTATACCTTATATTATCTTTGGATCTCGGTCGGTCTATGATGCCTATTGAGTACCGTATTTTTTGGTACTCATACTACACTTCTGCATCTTTTTCCCTGATACAGATCCAAGTACAAGTCTTTCCCACTGATTCTGTTCATTTGGGAGTTTCTTGCTCGGAGTTGTGGTGAACACTTGACATTCAGATGCTTACTTATCTCCTTCCAATACTTATTATCTGCATTTTTGTATATCATGTAAAGATTGGTATTGGTTTGGTCCATATTCCAGTACTTAGTAGATCTTGTGATGGTGACACTAGGTCTGCGAGTTGGATTGGCTTGTGTATTGTTGCTTTCTTGTTTAGTTAGGGCCTCATTTTGTATATTTTGTACCTGTGATGTATATATCTATACTTTTCGGTCCTGCTATCTTCGTTTAGCTATTTCTTTCTACTTTGTTAGCCGTCACTTTCGGTATATAGCATGAGAGTTGGCTTATCTACTGGAAGGTTATAGTAGATGCCATTATGACCCAATTTTGGGTTGTGACAATTTTCATGTTTCTCAAAGCAGTCCCAAAGAACAAATTATGAATCATAATCGAGCATAACAACAATTTTCATAAGATACTATAATCCCCCATATCAAATCTTTCGTAAAATCATACAAAACATGAGGAATTAGATTTGGGGTTTTGAAATACTAACTTTAAATTTAAGGACTATCATACTTTAAAATACATGGATGTGGGGATGAAATTATTTCCCTCACTAAACTCTTATGTACCTGAAGAGGACAAGAGTTTTGAAGGAGAACTTGAATGGTTGCTTGAAACCTTAAGCTTGAACTTTGGAGGAAACTTAGAGTTTTTGGGAGGAGGAATAGGAATAGGTGATGTTTTACTGATTAATATACGCTACTTAAGAGGCTTTAAAAATCATCTAAGGTGTTTTAACAATAATAAAAATACCAAAACACCGTTGTTTAAATGAAGGAGGGAAAATAGCCCACGCCTGGAGGGCAAGTGTGGCGCGCTGGCCAACGCACCTGCCCAGCCTAGTGGCTCGCTGCTAGCCCTACATTGTGGGACCCTAAAACGTGAGGCACGCTCCATTTTAACGTTGAAAACTCTCATCTAAGTATCGAGACACTTGCCAAACGATTTTCAATCACTTTAAAGGTCAACCAACTTCATTTCTAAGCTTAAGAGCTCATGAAAGACCACTAGAACATGATACTAGTTTTGGAGGTGTTACACAAATGTATTTACAAAACTTATCTCACCATTCATTTGAACCATGATAAAATTAAGTCCACTGAAATGTACATTTCCAGTTATTCAGGTCTATGAGTCTATGGAAACGAAACAAGAAATGAAGATAAAAGGGAAGAGCTTCTTATGTAATGAAGTTTCTAAGTTGTGTTAGCGATAAAGGGATTAGAGTATGTCTCTTTGTTTGCAACATTCAATTGCTCCATCGAACATTTCCTCAAGGCCATACTTGTACTTGAATTCGATCTCCAAATGGTTTTTTGATGAAAGGCTAGACCATTTAAGTTCTCCACTCATCCATGTGTACCTGCAAATAAGTAACAACACATCAATTATTTCATTCCATTGTCTCGAATTAAATGTTTTAATTTGACTTGTTCCCAGATATTAATATATGGAACTGAAATATGCATTGCTTAGATTATAAGAACAATATCTCATGTTTTTTTGGCTACTCAAATTAAGAAAATTGTATTTTAGATAGCTAGCATAGGTTATACGTTAAATTTTTGTTGAATAAATTATATTTTGACGCTTACTTTATTATAAGAGCACAAATGAAAGAGGAAAGTAAGACACTCAACTTTGAAATAAGAAACGTAATAGCTTAATATTTCACTTTTCTTCTTTCGTCTCCTCATCCAAAAAGGAAAGACAAATAAAAACAATCAACCAATTAAAGTTAATGTGAGATTCTATACTTACTCAGTAATTTGTTTCAGAAATTCAGGATATCTTATCGAAAGAAACTCCGCTAGCTTTTCTAGGGTTATTTCAACAACTGAGCAAATATACCTTCCTTTTGCATTTGGACTTTCCAGGAGGAAGATGTGCGCATTTTTCACATCATCTACATGTACAAAAGGTACAATTAGAGGATAATTCATGCTATTACTTTGATGACCTGCACATATTTTCAACTACTATTCAGTAAAACATACATTGAGGAAAGGAGAATCAATTATACATGATTATATTTTAAGACATACTAAGAATCATTTCTAAGGATGAACGAACAGAGCTAGGAATTTGAGGAGTAATAAAGGGGCCATGTATCCAAGTTGGGATTACAGTCACAAGATCAATTTTGTTTTTTTCCGCAAATTCGAGAACTGCCTTTTCTACTAATGTCTTGCTAATCTGTAAGAACTTGCAAAAGGCTTTAAGGTTCTTATAAGATCTACATCTGTCCACGAGCTTTCATCGATTATGTTTGAACTATCACCCAAAACTGTAGCTGCACTAGAAGTGTACACGACACGTTTACTTGTCTTTGACTTAAGACAAGCTTGTTAAATACCTATAGTCCCATCAATTGATCTTTGCTTTATTGTTTTTTCAGTTTCCTTGTTCTCAAAATCAATTGGATGTGAAACATGAAATACCCTAATACAGCCTTCAATCGTAACATTGAAACTCTCTAGTTTGTGTAGATCAGCATTAAAAATATGCAACCTTTCTTGAGCATTAGGGAGATTTGTGAGGTAGCTCACATCTTTTTTAAGGTCTACAATCAATAAAAGTTAGGCTAAAAGAATATAAGATTGACTTGACAATACATCAGTCAATCGTGGGAGCAAAAATTTAACAGGGGATTGGAGGAGCTTTCTAAGGGATACCGTAAGTAAAATTGAAAAAGGGCTTTAATCAAGAGATCTTTCTTTTTAGATATATATATATATATAGTTAAAGACTTGCCGAATTTTATTATACTCTTTGTCCTAAATTATATGAAGGTATTGTTGGAAAAACAATTTTTGTATCTTATTTCTAGATTTATTATTTTAATACTATATTTTTACTTAGTGTGATAAGTGATAACAACTTTCACGAGTAGTTCGATTCCAATTCAGCATAAGTTACATAAAGCTTTCTGAACTCTTAAAATGCTTCTTTCAAAATAGAACTCCTACTCCATTTTATCTCCTTTGTTTGTTCCTATATATACTTTTTAATCTTTTTAGTAGAGAAATGATTGTCAATCATAGATGACATCAACTGAAATCGGACATGAATAGGTTGGAGAAAGAGAAGAAGTGTTGGGTATTTTAATTGGGTTTGGATTAATGGATAGGATTGTGAATGAATTTGGGTCTAATTACATGTGGACCAATAAAAATAATGCCACATATTAATAAAATTTTTTATTTATGCCACATCAGCTTCCGTTAAAAGGAGGGGTAATTTTAGACTTAAATTTAACATTAAGGGCATTTTTGATCCAAATAGGTAGATGGAGGGGCATTTTTGATCCAATAGGTGGAAGGATGGTATTTTTGAACCATTTCTAATACATTAGGGTATTTTTGACCCTTTTTCGTATATTTAAAGTTATGAGTTCATGTTTACTATTTATTGCAATTTTAGTAGATTTTATACATAAATTTATGCTCAACATCGAAAGTTGTAGATTCAAATGAAGTCATACCTTTAATGGTACATCCATCGTGATTAAAATGTTTGAGAAAAACTATAAAAGGGAACTCTTTTTTATGGTTATTACGTGTATTCAAATCTAAGCAATTTAATACCAAATAATGATCGAACTAGGCAGAACCCATCTGCGGACCCTAAAACTGACATCAATTTTCACTTTGACACCTCAAGTAGGCCTTGTTCATTTTAAACACCTCATGTAAGGTTCTTTTTTTTTTTTAAAAAAAAAAAAAACCTCATGTAAGGTTCCACTATGTCATTTTGACACTTTTAGATGACTTGGCATAGTGAATGTGATACACTTATTCATAGCACGTGAGAGACTTATATTTAGTCAATCTTTATTTTATTTTTAGTTTCTTCTTTTCCATTTCTCAAGGCACTACCTCCCACTATTTCCCCAAACTTAAACTCCTCCAATTGAAGTCAATTTTTTTTATTCAAATATGTTCTCATGCCCAATTTCATTTGTCATCACACTCAATTTCAAGCCAGCTACACGGCGAGGATGAAGAGTTCCATGAGTTGAGTGATAATGGTTTTACCCATTGATGTTTTATCTTCAATATAGTGTCACGTTCACGGGTAGCTAGAGATTGTGAAATTACCAAAATGGATAAGAAGTTAACTAGCAAAGTGAGATAAGGGGATTTGCCGATGAATATGCCAATAGAAAAATAGGATAACTCCATCAAAAAAATTGGGGAGAATTAATGGTTGATTTTAAAATGTTTAGTCTTATTTAAATAAAAAATTAAAAAATATTGATTCTGATTGAAGCTTCCACTGAGCTGGCAAACATAAAAAGCTTGGAGATTTGGGTGTGGTGAAGAAAATAACGGGGAAGGGGGGGGGGGTTAAACTAATTTATTTTTTAAAATATTATTAATTATCACGACTCAAAATATCAGGTCATAATAGCATCTATTAAATCCACATGTAAGTAAGACGAATCCCGTAGCCTAAAAAAGTAACGACCAATATAATGAAAGTATAGATCATGAAACAGATGGGCCAAAAATAAATATAAGCGCAGATAATAGGACCCATAAAGTATACACATAAAAAGGAATGAAGTAGCAAAAGATACAAAGTACACCCAAGATCTGGTATCAGTTGGTACTGGAGCTATTAAACATAACAGGAGTACTAAGCAAATATAATATACACATAATCGTCTTCGAAATACAAAATAAATATTAGTCCATCAAAATAGAGGGAGAATGAACAACTCTAGACGTCAGGATCTCACCCCAAATATCTGACCCAATATAGCTCTGCACAAGGCACAAATCAACGATAAGAACTCATACTAGGATCTGCATTAGGAAAAAAGATACAAAAGTGTAGTATGAGTACCAAAACACTCGGTACTCAATAGGCATATACCGACTGAGCTCCAAAGATAAATGCAAGTATAAATAACATGAAAAAGGATAATGAACAATGTAAGTATCATGGAAGGAAATGGAGTACAACTAGGTAGCCTGAAAGAAAGTACTTACCTGTAAAAGCTAGCCTAGTAGTCTAACACAACGAGAATCGTATTAAGGAAGAATGCTATAGTATTTTACTCAAAATGTCTATACCAAAGTAAGAGAAACAACAAGATAATCTAACACCAGAGTTGGTAATGTTAAATAAGGAGAGTCTACAAGACATACCAAGACCGCGAGTACACGCTAGTAACCAACCTTCCATAAGCTATGCCATAATAATCAAATAGTAACCTAACCAGGTCTCCATATTCTTGAAATGTGCATACAATAAACAATAACCCAACTGACCCCTATAAGCAAGGCAGGTGCAAAACAACAAATATACTGGCGACATGACAAGCAGTGCATATAAATAAATAAATGCAATGGAAATCAAGTGATGCAACATGAGATGAGTGACACGGCCAGCCGTAACGTATAGACCTGCTCCAGCCTTGTGGCTCACAAAGGCAGGACCCATAGGGAACACCTTTTTTACGGAACTAGGGTTCATAGATGGATAGACCCATAGGGGACTCAGGGTATCCTTATACACAACCCAGTCTCGAACCGAGAATTTCAAGTAATAATCCATAATAATCATGTAACAACCTTAATTGTGAAATTCCCTTTTTATGTGTTTTGATCATTTTACCCTTACCCGTAGTTGTTACATACTATTTATGAGATGTGCGGATTGTTGGCACTATCCCTGATACATTCAGGAATGATTTGGGAGAGTTTGAGACTCTTAGAGGCTTTAAAAGTCATGAGTTTGACTCCGGTCAATATTTTATGATTCGAACATCGACTGGTGATTTGGACAGTTCCATTAGATTTAAAATATTAATTTTGGATTAGTAGCATGGGTAGTTTGGGCCTGGAGCCTTTATTTTGTATTTTGACCCTTTGAATGAAAACTAGTAAATAAACCTAAATGGGGTCCTAGGGTATAATTTATTATAAATGGTCTCTTTTCAAAAATCTAACATTGCAATTGAGTTTAGAATGTCAAAAATAGCCTAGCAGCATATATGGTTTAGTTCTATGGGGTCCTAAACGAATCTCGAGGATCCGTTCGGAGACAAAGAGGTTGTAGTTTTCAGCTGATGCACAACTGATTTTTTGGTGCATGATCCTTCTTCGCAAATCGAGCCATTACCTCAAAAGCGGAGAAGGAAATCTTCCTTCATCGTAATTGCGAGGGTGGTTGCCGCAATCACGAAGAGTTATCAGTTTGGATTGGGTCTCTTCCTTCATCGCGAACACGACCAGACATTCGCAAATATGATAGGACCAGGTCATCAATCTTCACAAACGCGAAGGCCTAATAGCCAATGGTAAATTTAATGCCCAGTCAATATTGACCTCGGGATCATGAGGGTTGGATCGTGATCGCGAGGTACTGTTCATAAAACAATATATAAGTCCCATTTTCATGTTTTTCTTTTATTTTTGGACCTTGAGAGCTCGGGAGGAGGCGATTTAAAAGGATTTTTCACCATCAATTTATGTGGGTAGCTTCTAGACCTTTATTTTATTAATTCCCTTTGATTTCTTTACTAATTCACCTTCAAAAAATCATGATTTTAAACTAGAATTTAGGGGGTTTTCCAGGTAAACTATAAAATTGATTTTTCAATGATTTGAGCCTCGATTTTAACTTATTTTCTTATAGATTTTCAGATGTAGAATCCTATAGATATGAGGAACATGTTTCTAAAATAAAATTTTGGATTTACCCCTTTCTATTTCGAACCTTTTTTTTTGGATTGATTTTGGACCCATTCTAAATATGGGCAATATAGGTATCGTTAGCCTTCTTTTAACGCATAAATTATGTTTTAGTTCATTTCGAGACCATTCAAAAGGGGAAGGCTCCACATTGAAAGGTCTAGACTTGGATTTTAGGCACTTCGAGGTAGGTTTGGCTTAACTTTCTTAAAATTGGGTTGAGTAGTTAACGTACATGTAAATCAGGGTATAGGTTGGGAAATTAGCCATGTCAAGTTATATTTCAAGATTATTATTTTTATCGTGTGCATGTATGGGGGTTTACATGCATATTATTATTGACTTGAGAGATCATATATTGCGTGTTGCCCGTGTGGGGGCTTTATTTGATATCATAGGCCTTATTCTTGCACAAAATTCCATAATTGTTGTTGTGATGCCCATGTAGGGGCTTAAATAGTTATTATAGGCCTTGTTTGAGCATTATTTGCCTCTATCATGATTAATATACTCGAGAGTGGAGTTTGAAATGATATTACTAATATCTTACATGGCTATTCCTTCTAGTGGTGCCGAGTGACGACTGATAGCATGAATTATTGACATATTAATTAGATTCTGAGATCATTTATACCTATATTGAATTGATCATTATCTTTGTACTATTTGGTTTAGAGCATTACATCCTCATTTCATTTATACAAATTCATGAGATTGGTACCACTGAGGAACATTTATTTTGATAGAAACTGAGACACTTTATAAAATACCTATACCGAGGGATATGTCGATAAGGTTAGTTGAGTAATACTGTTTTTGTAAGTAAATGAGACACTTCATGAAACACCTATACTGAGGGATATGCCGGTAAGGTTGATTGAGTTTCGATATTGAAGTTATAATAGGTATATATGTTGCGAACCCCTCATGGGTCCTGTCCCAAAGCGCCGAGCCTTGTAAGGTGTATACGTAAATTCCACTGTCATTACATCATTGCATTTGCATTTTCTATGTTTCTTTTACGTACTCTTGATGTGTACTTTGTTTCCTTATATATTTCCTATGTAGTTGTTCCTTTTAATCTTATATTATAGAACTGTTAGTGGAGTCGGTGTGAGCTACCGTTTAGAAACTTTTCTATTTGCAGGTGACGTGTTCATAGTTTCTTTTACTTGTATTACTTTCTAATTTGCTTAGACTTCCTATGATACATACTGAGTACAAGTGGATCGTTTTCAACCCTACTGTGTCCTTTTGGGGCAGATCCTAGTTTGAGTACGACTTGCGGTAGCTGATTTCATGCTCTCAGAGTTGACATTTGAGGTACTGGCGTGCTTTAAAGTCAGGGGCTGATTTCAAACCTCCTCTCATTCTATCTTATGTCTTTATTTACTATCAGAGATAAATTTGTGTAGTATTTTCAGATGTTCATATTTTATACTAGATGCTCCTTACACTTATGACACTTGTACCTTGGGATTTTATTGTATTTCATTTAGGTTTTCACTATGTTTATATAATCATGGCTTGACTTCAGTCTAGAAGTCTTATTTTTATCTTTTAAATTTGTATTTTAATTTTTCTTTTCTTTTTAGGCCTTCGGATTACCTACCAAGATTAGGTCGAGGTAGGTGTTATCATGACATCGACTTTTGGGTAGTGACAAATTGGAATCAAAGCACTAGATTCACCGATCTTATAAGTGAAAGAGCAGGATGTCTAATAGAGTCTTGCAGATTTATACGTTGACGTCCGTATCTATCTTGGAGAGGCTATATGATGTCTTTAGAAAAAACATGTCTAATTTGACTCCTTATCGTGCGGGTTGTTCATACCCAAGGTTCTAAAACTTGAATTCCTTTTTTTTTTCTACACAGATGGTAAGGAATGGGTCCAGAGATACTAGGGATGCTGAGCTAGCACCCGCTGTTAGAACCCCAGTCAGGGGGATAGGCAGGTGTCGTGGCCAACCCAGAACATTCTAAGGAGGCCTCTCCTAAGCCTGAGGTTGATTATACTGAGGATGACTCTTTGAAAGAGGATGCAGGGCTAGCTCAGGTCCCACAGGGTTCAGCTGATACCTCGATACTACAGGATTTATTGATTCATATTTTACGTAGTCTGGATGATGTTCCCTAAATTGGTGTTCCTTCTAGTGTACCGGGTATACCCTAGACATCAGGAGGTTTTTAACCATTAGAACCACCTCCTACTTATGGTATTCCGACTTTAGAGGTACTACCATCTTCTGTGATGCCCCCATGTGTGGATTCATTGCCTACTAGACTTACTCTTCCCCCTGTAACTTTGGGTCCTGTGATGTCTTCTGATGATCAGAATAGGTTTGAGAGGTTCATTCTCTTGGCTCCTCCCTCCCAAGTTTAGTGGTTCCATTGGAGGGAACGTCTATGAGTTTTTTCTTGATTATCAGGAGAGGTTGCATAACCTCAGATATCTTGAGACTTACGGTGTTGCTTATATGACTTATCAATTAATTGAGGCCAGACAGTGGTCAATATATCTTTCTAGTTGTAGACCATTTGGTTCTCCTGCTATGACATGGACCCAACTTTCTGAGGCTTTTTTGGAGAGGTTCATGCCTTACAGTTTGAGGGATCAGATGAGAGATGAGTTTGATCACCTAGAGAAGGGCTTTATGTCCATTGATGAGTATAAGGTACATTTTACAATCAAGATATTCTGCCTCCAGTATCTCCATCGAGTCTGAGAGATCAAGAAGACTGTCAAAGGTTTGGCAGGCTTTTATCAGTTAGCTATAGTTCAGATGGTGGTGTCAGGGGCTTCTTTATTGAGTATAGTTGAGCATACCAAGATGATTGAGTCGATTTGTCAGGGTACCAAGGGTGGTGGCGGTGCTATGAGGATCCATTATCAGGGTGAGTTCAGTGGACCTGCGACCCAAGGTAGGGTTTTTTTCAGTAGAGGTGCTCACATCTATCATGGTAGACTAGTTAAGGAAGCTTTATAGGGTTCAGGTGGTAGGCCTTTAGTTTCTGTGGCTCCAAGTAGTAGGGGTTCAGGTCATGCCAGTAGATGCTCCAGTTTTGGTTCTTCAGGATAAGGAGGTCATTCTGGCTATACTAGGCCTTCTCAGCGTGAGTCGGGTAGAAGAAGTTGTTTTGTTTGTAATGAGCCTTGTCATATTGCGAGGGATTGTCCTCGGCATGCATTGGGTCCTGTCCAATAGGGTTCTCAGCTTCAGCTTTACCCTACTCCTATATCTACAGTTAGGTGTGGTTCATAGTGTTGTAGAGGTAGTGCTAGAAGTGTGGATACGGGGTTTTTCAGTTAGGAAGCGGGCGTGAAAAGTGTTATGCTATACCTGGGAAACTCGAGGCAGAGGTCTACGATGAAGTTATTACAGGTAATATCCTAGTTTGCTACCGATCTGCTTTCGTGTTATTTGACCCTGGGTCTATATTTTCCTATGTGTCTACATATTTTGCTACTGCTTTTGATATTGCATATGAGTCCCTTGCTGTGCCTTTTCGTGTTTCTACCCCCTTAGGAGATTCTTTAGTAGTGGATCGGGTGTACCAATCTTGTGTAGAGACCTTTGCGGGGCGTGAGACCTGGGTAGACTTAATTATCCTAGATATAGTTGATTTTGATGTTATCTTGAGTATGGATTGGTTAGCTCCCTATAATGCTAGTTTATATTATTATTTCAAGACTATGACTTTAGCTACTCCGGGTGTGCCAAGGATAGCTTTGAAGGATACTCTTAATTTGGGTTCGAAGGGAGTTATATCTTTTCTACATGCTCGTAGCATGGTAGAAAAAGTGTGTTTGTCTTATTCGGCCTATGTTCGTGATACTAGTGTTGCCTCACCGCCTCTCTTGGATTCTGTTCAGGTTGTTCATGAGTTCATGGATGTGTTTCCTACGGACTTTCCAGGTATATCTTCGGATCGTGATATTGACTTTGTTATTGATGTTATATCGAGCACCAAACCAATTTCTATTTCTCCTTATAGGATAGCCCCAAATAAGTTGAAAGAATTGAAGGAGCAAATGCAAGATATGTTGGGTAAAGAGTTCATTAGACCTAGAGTATCTTTTTGGGGTGCTCCTGTCTTGTTTGTTAAGAAGAAGTATGGATCTATGCACTTGTGTATTGACTATCAATAATTAAACAAGGTGATGGTCAAGAATAAGTATCTTCTCCTCGCATTGATGATCTATTTGACCAGTTTTAGGGTGCTTCGGTGTTTTCCAGGATTGACTTGAGATTTGGTTATCACCAGTTGAAGATTAGAGCTTCGAACATTCCAAAGATAGATTTTCGAACTCGGTACGGTCATTATGAGTTTTTGGTCATGTCATTTGGACTGATCAATTCCCCAACAACATTTATGGAGTTGATTAACCGAGTATTTTAACTGTATCTTGACTCATTTATGATTGTATTTATAGATGATATCTTGGTTTATTCCAAAAATGAGGCCGACCATGTGAGACACTTGAGAACGGTACTTCAGAGACTGCAGGATGAGAAACTACATGTCAAATTCTCCAAGTGAGAGTTTTGGTTGGACTCTATTGTTTTCTTGGGCCATGTGGTGACCAAGGATAGCAATATGGTTGATCCAGCAAAGGTAGCATCTATTCGTGATTGGGCCAGGCCCACTAGTCCCATTAAGATTTGGAGTTTCATTAGGCTAGCTGGATATTGTCTTCGCTTTATGCTGGGTTTCTCTACTATTGAAACTTTTTTAACCAAGTTGACTTAGAAGAAGATTGTATTTTAGTGGTTGGATGCTTGTGAGGAGAGCTTTCAAAAGCTCAAGGAGTTGTTAACTTTGGCCCCTATCTTGACCTTGCCCAAGGAGGGCGTAGGCTTTACCATTTTTTGTGATGCTTCCGGTGATAGTTTGGGCACGGTATTGATGCAGGTAAGGTGATTGCTTATGCTTCTCATCAGTTGAAGCCTCATGAAAAGAATTACCCTACCCATGACTTGGAGTTAGCCACTTTGTCCTTGTGTTGAAGCTGTGGCGACATTACTTGTATGGGGTCTGTTATGAGATTTTCTCAGATCATTGTAGCCTTCAGTATTTCTTCACCGAGCGAGTTCTTAATATGAGACAGCGACATTGGCTAGAGTTGTTTAAGACTATGATCTCACTATCCTTTATCATATGGGCAAATAAAATGTGGTTGCGGATGCCTTGAGCCGAAAGGCGGCGAGTATGGGGAGTTTAGCTCATTTTTTGACTCAGGGGCAACCTTTGACCTTGAAGGTTCAGTCCTTAACAACCAGTTGGTTAGGCTTGATATTTTGAAACCTGGGCATCTGTTAGCCTTTGTTGAGGCTAGATCTTCTTTGATGGAGCAGATTCGAGCTCATCAGTTTGATGATGATAGATTGAGGGTGATTTATGATAGGGTATTGAGTGACGAGGCAAAGGCGGTGTCTCTTGATTCTGATAGTGTTTTGAGGATTATTGACCAAGTTTGTGTGCCGAGAGTTAGTAGATAGGTTAGATTGATATTAAAAGAGGCTCATTGTTCTAGATATTTCATTCACCAAGGGGCGGCTAAAATGTATCATGATCTAAAGCAGCATTATTTGTGGGGTGGTATGAAGATGGATATTATGGAGTTCGTGGCCAAGTGTTTTAAGTGCCAATAGGTGAAATATAAGCATTAGCGATTGGGTGGTATGATGCAGAGGATGCCCATTCTCGAGTGGAAGTAGGAGCGGATCACCATAGATTTTATAGCTGGCCTACGCCTGACCTTAGAGAAATTTGACTCTGTTTGGGTGATCGTGGATCGATTGACTGAATCAGCATATTTCATACCAGTGAAGACGGATTATAATGCAGAGAAATTGGATAAGATCTACCTTAAAGAGATTGTTCGTTTGCATAGTGTCCCGGTATCCATTATATCCAATAGAGGTGCTCAGTTTACCTCGAGTTTTAAGAGTACTATTCACTGTGAGTTGGGTACTCAACTTGATTTGAGCACAACTTTTAATCCTTAGATGGATGGTCAGTCTGAGAGGACTATTCAAGTGTTAAAGTACATACTTCGAGCATGCGTCGTGGACTTTGGAGGTCATTGGGACCAGTACTTGCCCCTAGCGGAGTTCGCTTACAACAAAAGTTACCATTCCAGCATTCAGATGGTGCCTTTTGAGGCTTTGTATGGGCAGAGGTGTAGATCCCCCGTGGGATTGTTTGACTCATTTAAGCTGAGGCCATGGGGTACAAATTTATTGATGGATTCGATGGATCACGTGAGACTGGTTCTACACAGGCCACTGGCTGACCAGAGTAGGCAGAAGAGTTATGCCGACCATCGAGCCTACGTTGTATCATTCATGATTGGAGATCGAGTTCTATTGAAAGTTTCACCCATGAAGGGTGTTATAAGGTTCGTTAAGAAGGGAAAGCTTAGTTCGAGGTTCATTGGCCCTTTTGAGATCCTTGAGAAGTATGGTGATGTGGCGTATAGGCTAGCTTTTCCTCCACATATATCGGTGTTGATCCTATATTCCAAATTTCCATGTTGAGGAGATATCGTCCAGATGATGCACATGTGATTCGATGGGATTTCGTTGTGTTAGACCATGATTTATCCTTTGAGGAGGAGCCTATTGCTATCCTAGACATACAGACTAGGAAGTTGAGGTCTAAGAGTATTGATTCAGTGAAGGTATATTGGAGACATTGCCCTATTGAGGAGGCTACTTGGGAGGTCGAGTTCGATATGCTGCGTAGATAGCCCCAACTTTTTACTGCATCAGGTACTTTATTTGCTTTTAGTTCGAGGACGAACTAGTGTTTTAGTGGTGGAAAATGTAACAACCTTAATTGTAAAATTTCCCTTTTTATTTGTTTGACCATTTTGACCTTATTTGTAGTTGTTACATGCTATTTATGAGATGTGGGAATGGTTGTCACGGTCCCCGATACATTCGGGAGTGATTTGAGACAGTTTGAGACTCTTAAAGGCTTTAAAAGCCATGAGTTTGACTCCGATCAACCTTTTGTATTTTGAGTACCAAATGGAAATTTGGACAGTTCCATTAGATCTGGAACATCAATTTTGGGTTAGTAGCGTGGGTAGTTTGAGCTCGGAGACTTTATTTTGATCATTTGGACAAAAACTAGTAAAATAAGCCTAAATAGGGTTTGGGGGACCGATTTATTATAAATGATCTTTTTTCAAAAATCCGACGTTGCTATTGAGTCCGAAATGTCAAAAATAGCCTAGTAGTACATATGGTTTAGTTCTATAGGTCCCCGAATGAATCCCGAGGGTCCGTTCGGAGACTTAGAGGTTGTGCAGGTTGTTGTTTTCAACTGATGTACAACTGATTTTCTGGTGCATGATCCTTCTTGGGAATGCGAACCATTGGCTGTGAATGGGGAGAAGGAGATCTTTCTTCATCGCGATCATGAGGGTAGTGGCGATGATCGCCAAAGGTTATCGAGTTCTGGTTGGGTCTCTTCCTTCATCACGAATGTGATGGGCCCGGGTTGTCAACCTTTACGTGCTCAAAGGCCTGACCGCAAATGCGGTGGGATATTTAATGCCCATTCAACGTTAAACCTTGTGATCGCGAGGCTTGTGCTGCTATCACGAGGTACTGTTCATAGAACAGTATATAAATTTTCATGATTTTCTTCCATTTTTGGACCTTGGGAGCTCGGGAGGAGGCAATTTTAAAGGGGATTTCACCAATAATTTGTGAAGGTAACTTCTAAACCTTTATTTTATCATTTCCCTTTGATTTCTTTACTAATTCACCTTCAAAAAATCAATATTTCAAATTAGAATTTTGGGGGGGGGGGAGGTGTTTCTCGGTAAACAATAAAATTAGTTTTTCATCGATTTGAGCCTCGATATTAACTCATTTTGGCGTGGGTTTTCATATGTAGACTCCTATAGATATAGGTAACATGTTTCTAAAATAAAATTTCAGTTTTACTTCTTTCGATTTTGAACATATTTTTTGGACTGATTTTGGACCCATTCTAAATATGACAATATGGGTATCGTTAGCCTTCTTTTAACGCATAAATTATTTTTTTGATAGATTTAGCTCATTCTGAGATTGTTTGAAAGGGGAAGGCTCCACGTTGAAGGGTCTAAGCTTGTTTTTTCGATATTTCGAGGTAGGTTATGGCTTAACTTTCTTTATACTGGGCTGGATAGTCAACGTACATGTAAGGTATGCTATGGGTTGGGGAATTAGCCATGAGGAGTTATATTTTAAGATTATTACTATTATCGCATGCCCGTGTGGGGGCTTATATGCATATTGTTGTTGACTTGAGAGGTCATATATTGCGTGTTGCTTGTGTGGGGGCTTTATTTGACATCATAGGCCTTATTTGTGCATTAAATGTCATAATTGTTGTTGTGATACCCTTGCGGGGTCTTAAGTAGATGTTATAGGCCTTGTTTGAGCATTATTTGCCTATATCATGATTACTATACCCTAGAGAGGGGTTTGAATGATATTATTGATGTCTTACATGACTATTCCTTCTAGTAGTGTCGAGTGAGGGTTGATATCATGAATTATTGACATGTTAAGTTGATTCTAAGCTCATTTATACCTATATTGAATTGATCATTATCTTCATACTACTTGGTTTAGAGCATTACATCCTCATTTCATATATACATATTTATGAGACTGGTACCATTAAGGAACAATTATTTTGATAGAGACTGAGACACTTTATAAAACACCTATACCGAGGGATGTGTCGATAAGGTTGATTGAGATTTGAGATTAAAGTTATAATAAGTCTATGGGTTGCGACCCCCCCCCCCTCCCCTACCCAATGGGTCCTGTCCTGAAGTGCTGAGGCTTGGAAGGTGTATACGTAAGTCCCACTATCATTAGATCATTGCATTGCATTGCATTTGAATTTTCTATTATTTTTTACATACTCTTTATGTGTACTTAGTTTCCTTATATATTTCATGTGTAGTTTTTCCTTTTGATCTTATATTATAGAATTGTTAGTAGAGATGGTGTGAGCTATCATTTGGGAACTTTTCTGTTTGGAGGTGACGTGCTCATAGTACCTTTTACTTGTATTATTTTCTACTTTGCTCAGTTGTCTTATGATACCTACTGATTACAAGTGGACCGTACTCACCCCTACTGTGTCCTTTCGATGCAGATCCTAGTTCGAGTACGACTTACGGCAGCTGATTTTGTGCTATCAGAGTTGACATCTGAGGTACTGGCATGCTCCAGAGTCCTGGGCTGATTTTGGACCTCCTCTCATTCTATCTTATGTCTTTATTTACTATTAGAGACAGATTTGTGTAGTGTTTTCAGATATTTGGATTTTGTACTAGATGTTCCTTACACTTATGACGCTTGTATCTTGGGGTTTTATTGTATTTCGTTCAGATTTCCGCTATGTTTATATATCTTCGCTTGACTCCATTCTAGAAATATCATTTTTATCTTTTAAATTTGTATTTCAGTTTTCCTTTCCTTTTTGGGCTTTCTGCTTACCTGCCAAGTCTGAGTCGAGGTAGGTGCCATCATGACCTCGACTTTTGGGTCTTGAAAAATCATGAATATGACAGGTGCTCGGAATCGAACCAACGCTAAAATGATCCAAACAGTGTAAAAAGGGTCGGAATCCTTATCGGCTATAATAAGTAAATAATAAATCAATGAATAAAGCAAAAATGGACCAGAATCCTCATCTGTGTGAGTATTTAAGGTGGTGCATTTTAGTTTTAAAAGCCGTCATCCAAATGTAAGGGTGGTACGATTTTCGTTTTAAATTCAGTTTATGAGTGGAAAATGAGATAATTCCTTTTTGAAAAAAGTAGTCAAAATCAATGTTTTTTTCTTTGAATCGTACCACAATGCGTTCACGTGATAGTGTGAATGTATGCATGGCATCACCTATATACAACAATTAGAGCATAATCGTCTAAGTATCCATAAACAGAGATCACCGCTGTCCTAGAGCAAGAAACACTAACCTGATATCTGAATGGTTCGTATCTAAGGCCTCGGGCCCATCAATGTACCGAACAATATGTAGATATATCAACATGGAAAGAGAGTAAAATGAGGGTGTCCATGATAATGAATAGCAGCCAACCAACAAATACTAGTCCCATTTCGAAATACTATCCCTAACCTATACTAAAGGTCGCTATCTAATCCCAACATCGCAAAAACATATTAATATCCCTAGCCTAATCCTACCACTATAGAAGGCACAAAAATACCCCTATTCTAATCCTAACACTACAACAGACATACAGAACTAAGACCCATGCTAATTGTATACTTTAAGATTCCCCAAAGAAGGAAGGACAGAATCGGGAAAAATGCTAAGATAATTTTAGGTCTATCCCAAACCCTACCCCACATGCAATTTATACTATACACAATCTCAAAGATCAATGTCTAAAAAAGGTAGATCTTAGCCTACCTGGACGCTGAACAACAGCCTCAGACCACCCACGAGCTGTTTGTCCTCTCCATTCGACCTTAGAAAACAGTTGCGCTATCAAAAACATTATCTATACGTCAATACGAGTAAAACAAGACCCATATTGCAATTATATATTTTGGGCTGAAATCAAGTCAAAAATTAGGTCGTGGGACCTGCTAACGAATTACAAAAATTGAACCGTCACTAGGTCCCACGCAACACTAGGATCACATGCTCAAAATTTGACATGATCAGAGCTTAGATCAAAGCTAAAACAGCTCCATATGTTCAAGAAATCAAGAACCCAAGACCAAGAATTTAGACGGAACCAGGGATGATTTAGACGAGAAAATCAACGGGAAAAGGTCGAGGAAGGTGCAAGCATCATACCTAAACTTATCTGAAAGAAATTGTCCATGATTTAAGGTGCAATTATAGAGGTTCAGCTCAGGAAAAATGGGGAAAAAGACGTAGTCCCACACATATATAAATGCCAGGAGACCGCAAAAGTGGTCATCGGCCACAAAAAGGGTCCCTGGCAGCATAAGAGGCGACCGCTAAAGCGGTCAAAAGCCGCATGAGTTGCGTCTTCCACAGGAACCCTTGTCCGCAAAAATGGCCCATATACCGCTTAAGAGGTGTCCATAGAAGCGGACAAGTACCGCAAAAACAGCCCCTCAGGCACCAGATGGACTGACCATCAACTCTAATATGTTGGAAATTCTCTAAACGGGTCCTCGGGATTCAATTAGAATCCTATGAATGCAAACAAAATATGCTACCCTACTGGAAACAACTTTTCGGACTCAACGGAAGTGGCAAAATTTCCAACAAAGAGTATTTCGATGAAAAACGGTTCCCACACTCAATCTTTCGTTTTTAACTAAAACGAACCAATAACCCAAAGTGAGTCTGGGAACCTAGGAACCCGAACCAAAGGTCCCTCTAGCCTAAACTCAATATTTCAGAGCTAATGATCATTTCGTGACACCAGGCATAGCTGAACCATCTACGAGGGGGGGGGGGAGCTGTTCTTGCATCACTTTTTTTGTAGAAATCTAGACCAGCGAGAAAAAGTATTGGACGAATCCAAAGAGAGGGTGATGAAAATTTCAGGATTCCCGACCATTTACGAGGAGGTTTGTCCAAAGACCGATTTCTTAACTCCAAAACAGGGAAATTGACATAGAACCAAAATAAATTGTCCGTGAACCGAACCACCGGTCCCAGCAAGTCACAGATGTCCTGGTGCAGCCATAGTTAAAGTTTTAAGTGCAAAAAATGCACGAAATGAAGAAAATTACCTGGCGGGTCATTACATTTATATTTTGTTTATCAAATAGATTTTAAAATAGTTTTTTTTTAAATTTAAAATGCCACATGTAACCATTTAATTAGTTGTTTGCCACAACATCAACGAGTGTATTACACTCTACTTTTTGTTTTTGTAATTGTCAAAAAGTATCAAAATGGCATAGTGAGACCCTACGTGAGGTGTTTAAAATGAACAAGATCTACTTGAGGTGTCTAAGTGAAAGTTGATGCCAACTTTAGGGGGCTGTCGATGGGTTCCTCCATCAAAATAATAGATTTTATTTTGATGGCAAATTGCTTTGAAACCAATAAACTTTTATTTATTTCTTTTTCTAGCTCAGTCTAAAGTTTAGAATTTAGATCGAGGTATACATATCTTAAAAATAGAAATTCTTTATTATTTTATACTTTCTTTGTATATTTTTTGATGACCAACGGTCACTTTCTTATTAATTACAAACGAGAACTGACCAGTTTATTTGAAGTTAAGTTATAATATCATGTACTTATGATTTGATTATTCAGTCGTTGCTACTTATTATTTATGTTTCTATATCTAGTTAAATATGTAAAAAAGAATGTTAAATTTATTTAGACGGAAAGTTTCATTTTAAAAATGAATGAACTAATATAGAGACGTACATGGATGTCCTAGGTAAAGGTCGCATCTATTAAAACATAGTTTATTAGGCTAGACAAGAACGAAAAGATAGTGCTCCAGCACTGATTGAACCTTAGTTCAAGTAGATGAAGAGTTTGTGTCACGATTCAAAATCCTAATAGACGAGGAGGATATTTACTCTTTTCCGTAGGCGAACCCCATTTATTATTAATCCATTTAAGTTAAGCGAAGAGTAGAAATAAGGTAAAATAATAATAAATCTAAAAACTGAGTTATAAAGCTCAAGGCATATTCGGAAACAAGTACAACCACTATGATTGAGGAGAAGATCACTTAATAAGCATCTTTCCCTTTTCCTCTTTCCCACTATTTTGAAGAAAATTTAAAGATTTATTTTCTTTTGTTTTCCAAGATTCTAATCTATTTATTCTTAAAATATAATATATTTCTATTGTATAATTTTGTTTAATTATTAAGCCTAAATTTATATTTTCAAAACAATTTTTATTAAAATAAGACCAAGAGAAATTTAGTGGTTATTTTAAAATTACTAAAACTAAATTTGATCGACGGTACCAAATGAGTTCTTCAAGGTTACTATTATCACAATTTATATTATCTTTGAGCATAATTTCTATGAGATGACATCATTACCATTTATGTAACAACCCTCATTGTCATTTTATGATTTTTGTGTATTTTTTCCGTTTTTGCCACTTTCAGTAGCTTATTATGCTATTTGTAGTCTACGGGGATAGGTGACACAATTCTTAAGGTGGTTGGATGGAGTTTGAATGAGTGTCATTTTGTATTGTTGGAAAATTGAAAAGATTGACAAAAAAAATATTTGAGGAAAATGAGTTTGGAATGGAATTTTAAGAGTTTCGTTAGATCTAAAAAGTAATTTTTGAGTTAGTTGGACTATTGATTAAGGTTCTGAGGCATGATGAGATTTGGATCATTGGTTGAATAGTTGAAACTTAGAAGTTAGAAGTTGACCTCGGTCAATTTTTGGTTTTTATGGTTAAGACAACCCCTAATCGATTATATGATGATTCCAGCAAGTTCAAAATTTTGTTTTTAATAAAGTTACATGTTTTGTTGGTCTTTGTTAAGTTCTGAATGATTTCAGAGGGGTTATTCCGGGATTGGGTTGCTTTAGAGATTGTGATTGATTATGATACAGAGGGTGGGCCCAGCTCAGGCACTATTCGAATTGTAGCTACTTTAGTACTGTCCATGTACTTGGCTTGCTTGAGTATCACTTATACCAGTGGCTTACCAAGTACTCAAGATAGTTCTCAGACCAGGACAGTAGGACACACTTTTGATCAGTGTTTGATTCTAGGTTTCCAAGCCCCAGTAGTAGCAAGAATTTCTAGATTTAGAGGTATGCCTTTGTCATGTGTTGATGTGCCAGGTGGGGCCAGATCAGTTACGTTTGATGATGAGTCGAAGAGGTTTAAGCAATTTTAAAGATAGATTGCAACCCTCGTAGTAATTTTTAAATTTTTCTATGTTATTTGGCCCCTCTCAGTTTATGTCTTATATTATTTGTGAGTTGTGGGAGTGGGTGGCATGGCTCCTGAAGTGTTTTGGAAAGTTTTATGCGAGTTTGTGGTTTTGAGAAGCTTTTAAGTTGATATAGTTGACTTTGGTTAACATTTAGAGATCCGAGCATCATATCAAAATTTCGCCTGTTCCATTCTATCCAAATGTCAAAATTAGGTTGGTAGCATAGTTGGTTTGGATCCCAAGACTTTCGGTGTGATTTTGAGTGTTTGGACGAGAAGTTGGAAATTTATGTCTAATATTGAATTTGATCAATCCATCGATAACGATCTCCGTTGGAAATTGTGACTGGATCGTGTAGTCTGAAATGCTGTTTCAAAGCTATTAGCATATTTGGCTGGTGTTTGGGAGGTTTCAAATGAGTTTTGGGTGAGTTTTTGAATATTTTAGGTGCTTTGACCTTGTTTAAGTAAAATCTGTTGACAAAAAGGGTCTTTATTATATTTAAAGATTAAAAATTTATTTTGAGACTTCTGAAATTTTAAACATGAATTATTGGGCTGATCTAAAAGTTTGGTATAATTTCATAAGTCGAGATCGAGTTTTTACTGTGGAACATGAAATAAAATTTAACGAGCGAAAATAATATCTAACTGGAAAAACGAGAATAAAATTGAGTTTCGATTGGACAAGTATGTTTGCATCATTATTTCAAACTTATAAGAAAAATAAATTGGGGCATTATCTATATATGATAAATTTATGGCCTTTTTAGTATGAAATAATAATATTGCTAGCAGGTTAAGGGTGAGTACTAAAGATTGAAAGGTATGATTCAGAATATCAACATTCCTACTTAGAAGTGGAAAGAGATAAATATTGACTTAATTACAAGATTAGCTCATACATGCCGACAACATGATTTAATATGGGTTATTTTAGACCGAATGACCGAGTCAGCACATTTCCTGTCAATTAATAATACGAATTCAGTCGAGGATTATGCTAGACTTTACATTCCAGAGTTGGTCAGGTTGAATGGAGTCCCCTTGACTATCATCTCAGATAGGGGTACTCAGTTTGCTTCACAGTTTTGGAAGTCTTTTCAGAAGGGTCTTGGTATCTAAGTTCATCTCAGCACAACTTTCCACCCGCAGATAGATGGTCCAACAGAGCGGACCATTCAGACCTTAGAAGATATGTTGAGAACTTGCGTAATTGACTTTAAAGGTAATTGGGATGATCACTTACCTCTCATTAAGTTTGCATGCAATAATAGCTTCCACTCAAGTATTCAGATGGCTCCATTTGAGGCGCTTTATGGTAAGAGGTGAAGATCTCCTATTGGATGGTTTGAGGTTGGTGAAGCTACTTTAATAGGGACTGATTCAGTTCTTGAGGCATTGGAGTAAGTTCAGCTAACCAAAGAAAGGCTAAAAACAACTTTAAGTCTTTAGAATCTTATGCAGCTATGAGGAGAAGAGAGTTTAAGTTCGCAGTTGATTTGGTTTATCTAAAATTTTTACCCATGAAAGGGGTGATGAGATTTGGCAAGAAGGAAAATCTTAGTCCCCAATATGTTGGTTCTTATAGGATTCTAAGGTGCATTGGTAATGTGCCCTATGAGTTAGAGTTGATCACAAATTTAGTATTAGTGAACCCAGTCTTTCATGTATCCTTGTTGAAGATGTCCATTGGTGATCCAACTTTAATTGTGCCATTAGAAAGTGAGAGCGTGAAATATAGTCTCTCTTATGAAGACGTCCCAGTTGAGATTCTTGACTGTCAAGTTCATAAGTTGGGAAATAATGAAGTCGCTTTGGTGAAAGTCCTTTCGAGAAATCGGCTAGCTAAGGGAGCTACTTGGGAAGCAGAAGAAGATATGATTACCAAGTACCCTTACCTCTTCCCTTCTAGTTCAGTTCTAGCTTGAGATAATAGTTTCCTCTTTATAAATTTTATCATTCTCATGTCCCACCAGTTATTCTTATGCCTTAGTATGCATGCATGTCTCATAGATTCAGCTCAGTTATGTTTCAGTCAGAAATTAGTTACTATATCAGAAATTCAGCTTTTAGAACTCGGTTATTGAGATTGCAGCTCTTTCCTAAGGTTGTAATTAAAGGTTGCTCAGTGATAGTAAAGGTTGTTGGTGAAATCCTACTGGAGCTAGGTCATGATTTTTCTCCCTTGAGCTAGGAGTTTCCACGTAAAAATTTATTGTCTTTACTTTCCTGCAAATTCTCTTATGTTATTACTGTTCTTTGATATTCTCATATAGGGACCTGATATCGAATCAGGTCATTGTTGCAGTGGTGGACTCTTACAAATCATCAATTGGTATCAGAGTAGTTCTTCCTATAAGGTTAACACCTAGGAAGGATCCTGTTTGAAGATGGCAGCTTCACCCAGTCTTGAGGAAGGCCAGTCAACTACTCGCCCTCCAAGGTTCAATGGGCAATTCTATAGTTGGTGGTAAACTCGAATGCATGACTTCATCGTGGCAGAGGATAGCGAGTTGTTGGATGTGATTATTGATGGCCCCTACGTTCTCATGGAAGTTGTTAAGGAAGGTGAAATCGTTCTATCTGTTCTAAAAGAAAGGAAAGACTACAATGAAGGATACTGGAAGAAGGTTGAAAAGAACTACTAGGCTAAGAAGATCCTTGTATATGGAATAGGACCTGATGAGTACAACTGGGTATCTGCTTGTGAATCTGCTACGAAAATATGGGAAACTCTGCAGAATGCTCATGAGGGAACAAGTTAAGTGAAGCAGTCAAAGATGGATATGCTTACTACTCAGTATGAGCTGTTTAGAATGAGCGAAGGTGAATTCATTCAAGACATGCACACTCGATTCACATCCATTTTGAATGAACTCAAGTGTCTTGGGGAAAACATCAAAATGTACAAGATCATTAGGAAAATCTTGAGTATTTTGCCTCCCTTTTAGGAAAGCAAAGTGAATTCCATCTTAGAAGCAAAGGATCTCCAAACCATGACAATGGATGAGCTCATTTGAAATCTGAAGACATATGAACTTAAACGTCAGTAGGATTCTGAAAGAAATAAACCTAGGAAGGAAAGAAACATGGTTCTAAAGGCAAGAAAAAATGACTCGAATGAAGATGAATATGACATGGCCTATCTCGCTCAAAGGTTTCAAAAGATGGTAAGATGTGGAGGTTTTTAGAATAAAGGAAAAACAAGTAGAGATCTCAAAGGAAATGATCTATGCCACAAATGTGGGAACCTGATTATTATATCAACGGTTGCCCTCTCCACAAGATGGGCTCTAAGGATTTCACTAAGTTCAACTCTGAAAGGACCTAGAGAAGGAACCAGGTTTCCAACAGCGTCAGGAGAAGGGAAGCAACTGGCAAGATAGTTAAGAAAGATTTAGCAGCTTGGGGAGATTCCTCAAGTGATTCAGATGAAGATATGGATGGTGATAACACTTTCATGTTCGTAATTAAGTATGAGTTAACAAGATCAAATTTTTTGTCAGCCTTCATGGTCAAATCTGATGATGAAGCAGACAATGAAGTGGAAGTGAGAGAAGGTAGTCAATAAAATCAAAAATAGTTCATGGATAGTGGCTGATCAAGGCATATGACTAGTAAAACTAGGGATTTTCTCTCACTTAAAGCTTTTCAAGGAGATAGTGTGTTATTTGAGGTTGGAATGAAAGGACATATTCTTAGTGTAGGTCAGATTAGTAAGTCTCTTGCTCATGCTATTGAAGACGTGTACTATGTAAATGGTCTGAAGTATAATCTCTTGAGTGTGTCTTAAATAAGTGATAAAGGAAATAAAGTGAAATTTTTGTCTAATTCATGCACTGTCACAAACGCTAAAACTGGTGCAATGATCTTGATTTCCAAGAGATTCAAAAGTATGTATGTGTCTACTCTTGATTTAATTTATGATGATGATTTAAAATATCTTAGTGCTGTTGGAAATGATTATGAGCTATGGTGCAAAAGGTTGGGGCATATAAGCTTTTCACTGCTCAACAAACTATTGTCAAAGGAACTAGTGTATAGACTGCCCAACAAGAAGTTTCTGGACTGCAAAGTGTGTGATGCTTATGTTAAAGGAAAGCAGGTCCACTCCTCGTTCAAATCAACGAAGGTGGTTAGCTCCTCAAGACCACTTGATATCATTCACATGGATCATTGTGGACCTATGAGGAATCCAAGTTGAGGAGGAAAGAATTTTTTTTTTTTTAATTCTGGATGACTACTCAAGGTTCACCTGGACCTTGTTTTTAAGAAGTAAGGATGAAACACTTCAAGTGTTCATTGTTTTTGCCAAATAAGTTAAAGTTATCATGGGCTATAATATAGTGAGCATCCGATCATATCATGGTACTGAATTTTAAAATGCCAATTTTAATGAATTCTATGCTGAAAATGGCATCAGTCATAATTTCTCAGCACCAGGAACTCCTCAGCACAATGGAGATGTGGAAAGGGAAAATAGCACTCTTGAAGATATTATAATAACAATGCTTATTACTAGTGGAATATGCAAAAGCTTTTGGGCATAAGCAGTGAACACTATATGTTATATGACGAACAGTTGCCTGATCAGGTCCTTGCTAAATAAAACCCCTTATGAACTGATGTTTGGGAGAAAACCTAAGGTATCTCATCTTAGGGTGTTTGGATGAAAATTCTTTGACCTAAATAATGGCAAGGACAATTTGGGGAAGTTTGATCGTAGAAGTGATGAGGGGGTGTTTCTTGGTTACTCATCTCAAAGCAAAGCTTACAGAGTCTTTAATAAACAGACTCAATATGTTAAAGAAATCATTCATGTGATTTTTGATGAGATGAATGATCTAGGTGAAAAAGTAAGCCCGTATGAAGAAAATATAAAAGAAATCCTACAAAGCCTTAGGGAATCAGTTGATTTGTCTAATTCAACAAGTGGTATACCATCTACAAGTGAGCAAGGTAAAGATGAATCGGTGGGGATATCTCTTCTCCAACTCAAGCTCCAGATAATCCAGGACCTGACACCTCTGAAAGGAATCACAGTGATCCCCCACATACTATTGAAGAAAGTGAAGAAAAACCAATAGAGAAAGCTGGTACCAGACAACAACAAGATGAATTGCAATCATCTAACTAGAGACACTTGAAGGCTCATCCCTTAGGCAAACTGGTCACTCTACTTGATTCAGGAAAGCATACTTGATCTAACACAAGTAACATGGTTTCCTTTTCAACATTATTATCTCAAATTGAGCCAAAAAATATCAATGGGGCCTTGCTATATGAAGACTTGATAATTGTAATGTAGGAGGAGCTTCATCAGTTTGAAAGAAATAAGGTATGGCATCTGGTTCCTAAACCCTCTGACAGAACTGTTATAGAGACCAGTTGCTTGTACAGAAACAAACTGGATGAGTTTGGAACCACAGTAAGGAATAAGGCTAGGCTGGTGGTGTAGTTTTACAATCAAGAAGAAGGTATAGATTATGATGAAACATTTGCCCCAGTAGCTAGGATAGAAGCTATACTTATTCTTATTGATTTTGCATCCTACATGGAATTCAAACTATTTTAAATGGATGTAATAATTGCATTCTTGAATGGATACCTAAAGGAAGAAGTATATGTGAAACAATCTCCAAGTTTTGAAAGTCATGAGTTTCCGCATCATATGTTCAAACATGACAAAACTCACTATGGTTTGAAACAAGCACCAAGAGCATGGTATGAATGACTATCTAAATTCCTTCTGGAGAATGGTTTTACAAGAGGGAAGATTGATAACACTCTCTTCTTAAGATCAAGAGGAAAGTATCTGCTCATTGTCCAGGTCTATATGGATGACATCATTTTTTGATCAACCTTAAATTCTATGTGCGAGGATTTTGCCAAGCTCATGGGAAGTGAGTTTGAAATGAGCATAATGAGTTAGCTTAAGTTATTTCCTAGGTTATAAGTGAATCGAACATCTGATGGAGTTCTAATCAGTCAAATAAAGTACATCATTGAGTTGTTGTAGAAATACCAGATGGAGGATGCTAAGCCAATAAAGACTCCAATTGGTACTTTCACCAAATTAGATAAAGATGAATCTGGTCCCCTGTGAATGAGACCATGATCGAGGTATTATAGGTTCTCTCTTATATGTAACTGCCAGTAGGCTAAACATTGTATTCAGTGTTGGGATGTGTGCAAGATTTGAAGCATGTCTAAAAGAGTCTCACTTCAAGGCAGCCAAATGAATTTTGAGATACTTAAAGGGAATAACTGATCTTGCTCTCTTCTATCCATCTGGATATATCTTTGATTTGATTGGGTATGTTGATGCTGATTTGGATTTCTTATTGATAGGAAAAACACATCTGGAATGGTTCAATTTCTTAGGTCCTCACTAATTTCACAGGGGACTAGGAAACAGAACTCAGTTGCTCTATCTACAACTGAAGCTGAATATGTAGTTGCAGCTTCATGTTGTTCTCAACTTCTATGGATCGAGCAACAACTTAAGGCTTTTTGAGTGGTTACTAAGAGTGTGCCATTGTTCTGCGACAACTCCAGTGCTCTTAATATGACAAAGAATCCTGACCAACATAAATGACAAAGCATATTGATATTCTACATCACTTCCTAATAGACAATATTGAGAAGGGGATTATTAGCATGCAGTTTTGTCGAACGGAGGACCAGGTTGCTGATATCTTCACCAAAGCTCTTGGAAGGGAAAACTTTGAAATGATTCAAGCCAGGATCAGTATGATCAAGTTCCATTGATTATCTCCTAACTTCGTGGCTATGAAAATTGGACAACCATATAATGCTAGAGTTCTTGTATTATGTTATTGTCTTACTTTTTATTGATGCCAAAACGGGGAAGATCAATGTGATTGTGTGTGTGTTTGGTGAAAGGTGTTTGATAAAAAGGAGAAAGATCAGTGTGTGCATAATGACAGGGGGAACACTTCAAATGATGGCTAAAATAGTAATGCTGGTGACAAGGGAAAGTAGTGTGTGTGTGGATTGCTACTCTGAGAAGTCTGGGTTTGTCATCATCAAAAAGGGGGAAAATGTTGGGTGCCAGCCTTGCTCTTATTTTGTTCCTTATGCTTATATTTTGATGATTGACAAACTCTATCTCTAGAACCTGGTCCTTGTATGACTGAATGTTATTCATGTTCCAATGATGATCTGACCTAAAGTAATAACCAGTTACGATAACTGGTGTCCAAGTGTACAGTTTTGTAACTGCACACATTTGTCTTATGTGCCAGCTGTCTAGTACTTTTCTAGAAAATGTCAAAACATTAGTGGGATCATTTCTTAGTGGTCCTTCTTCAAGATCCAATGAAGAAGCTTCTCTCCCAATGCTCAACATATATATATACATCATCCATCAAGAGAGAAGTTGAGTTTTTTCAAAAAAATCTAAAAATAAATTTCTTTTTAGGCAAAGGCTTCACTCGAGCTGATATTGCAAGGCTCAACAATTTAGAAACACATAGCTCATAATGATATATGTATTATTTCTAGGTTGATTAAGGTTTGCCTTTTACAGCTGTAAACTCACATCTCATTTTAGAGATTTTGGTGAGTAGTTCTATGTTAGCTCTTCTTTATTTTAAATCTGAGTGTCTTAGCTAGAGGTATCTAATAGAGGTCTCACAATAGAGTTACTGTGAGAGTGTGGTGCAATAGAGGTATTGTAAAGTGATAGGAATTAGGAGGTTAATTCCTGAGGTTATAATTGAACGTTGCTTAGTGATAGTGAAGGTTGTTGGTGAAATCCTACTGGAGGTAGGTCGTAGTTTTTCACCCTTGAGGTAGGAGTTTCCACTCAAAAATCTCTTGTCTTTACTTTTCTGCAAATTCTCTTGTCTTGTTAATGTTCTTTGATATTGTCATATAGGGACATAGTACCAAATTAGGTCCTTGTTGCAGTGGTGGACTCTTACAAACCATCAAGTCCCATCCACGAATAGTAGGCAGACCCCACGAGTCGTGAGGTAGAAGTTGTGCCCCAAGACTGCAAGCTAGCCTAGTCTCCATGAGTCATGGTCAGATAGTGTGACTTGTGGGGTGACCCATGACAACTGAATCTAGCAAATTAGTTATGTTTTTTATAGGGGTGTTTTTGTCTTTTCTTTCTCTCCTAATCCCTATACTATGTTGTTTAGGACTATTTTAGGTAGGATTAAGGTGGGTTCAATCAATTTCTTTTCCACATTCTCTCTTAAACACTAGAAACTTCAGAAAAAGAATGATTAAACTCTCTTAAGGGAAAAATAGGGTTCTTCTCCTAAAGCTTCATGATTCAAGTTCTTAGAAAGAACTCCTCACCCGGGTGTATGAGATTTCATCAAAGGGTATCCTTTCACCCTTATTTCCCTAAATGTTTTATCAAATCTCAGTTCTTTATGAAGTACAATCTAGGGTTCATACACAGTTTTATTATTTTCCTTAATCTTCAGTCTCCTCATAATTTCTATGCTATTCTGACATGTTTGATGTGGTTTTATGTTCAGTATAGTATTATCATACATGAATTGAATACTAGCATAATTTCATGTAAAATTCACAGATTTCAGTTATGTTTCCAAAGCATGTTTCAGATTATTAGAATTTTCAAATTGATAACGATCCTAGTTAGAAACTAGAATCAAAACGAGGAAAATTGAAATAAAGAAAAGGATATGTGGAACTATCAAAATTTGATCAAATTTATGAGAAATAAAGGACTCTATACCTTCACCTCTCCATTGAATCCAATCAAACATCAATAATTCCGGCTCAATCAAAGATGAGAAAACCAAATTGAATCCACAAAAAGAGTAACTCAATGATTGATTAATCTAGAAGAAGTTAACATGAACAATTTAGAGAATCCACACTAAACACTCAATCTACAATTACCAACTATGAACTACTTGATTAAAATAATGCTACGCTTCACTTAGAGAAACTACAAGCTTAAAAGCTCTCAAATATTCAATTCATCAAAATCTCATCATCATAATATAAGGAAGAAAATAACTAAGACCATTATTTATAGTTATTTCCTCTACAAAAATAGCCTATTAAAAAAATAGCCCAAAAGTGACTATTTTGGAAATAACCCACAAAGGCCCTTCTTGATTGCCCAAAAGGCACTTGCTTGCCCATGGCCTTGTGTATTTATTGCTCCATGGCTTCCTATGGGCTCTAAGCTATTATCCATATGTGGAAGAACCTCCTAATGTGCCCTAAGCTACCCATGCTCGTATCATCCCCCCTTTTTTAAAAGGATTCATCCTCCAATTCGAACCTTGCAAAAACATGAGAAAGAAAAACAACAAACATATCCTCATAGCATTAGGGTTAGAAAGGGTTATCAACCATACCAACATGCCAAAGAGGCACATATTTGAAATACAACCAACTATCCTTTGTGTTGAATAATATCCATTCATAATATAAGGTATAAAAGAATTAGTCATAAGAAACATCATGAGACAAGTAAACCACAAAGGTATTAATAGCATCAAGAATCCTAAGAGATGATATCACATAAACTTTAGGAGCCATAAGACACAATTGTTTCATTACCTCTATAGTAAACAAATCCCACACCAACATGGGTATCATCATAAGTAAAGAGGTAGTAGTGAAAAGTGCTAAGCTCACTGATCTCATCGAGGGAGTTCCAAAAGATAAGGACATCGATAAATAAGGAGAGATAATTTAAGAACAAAACAACCCTCTCTATCAAGTAAATTCCCAAATAAAGAAAGTACTCCAATGAAGCCATGCTACTAGAATGGTCAAGGTTTCTATTAGAAGTCAAATCACTCCATATCAAATTGTACTCCCAATGAGTTGGGGACTCTCCTATCATAGTATCAAACATGCTTCCAAGAGTCTTATTCAAAAACTCAACTTGTCCAAACCCTTGAAGGTGTGAAGAAGCCTTTAATATCCATGGACACTTCCACAAATAAGCAAACCACTTAGCATCCCTTAGTTGTGGGTCACACAACTTAAGCACAAGTGTGTCAACAAGGATTCACGTATATAGAAAACTCCCAAAATAGGCAATGACACATTTGCCTTGGGGATCACAACCATGAGACCGTATTTGAGCAAAAGGTCATCGTATGCAAAAAAATAATAAAGAAAGGGACAACGGGCATTCAAATTATCCCATTGGTTCCCAATTACAAATACACAATTTAAGGCTTGAATGTTAACGAAAAGGTATTCAAAATTTTGAACACAAGGGGACAAGAATAAGTATTTCAAGTACACTTCATTGTCCTTCCTCAAACAAACTCCCACAAGGAGTAAATCAACAAGTGGAGCCATGCTTCTTGAGAGATTAAAGGAACTATATGATGCATTTTCTATGTTCACTAATCTTAGCATGCTCCTAAGAATCCATCCTAACATGTCAACTTGTCTAACCACATAAGTGTGATAAGGAGTAGAATACATAAATTAGGCATCATGGATGCACCATGGATTCTTGTATAGTTGGCATTCAAAATATGAAGCTCACTCAATTTAACCATAGCCAAAACTAACCATGAATACATTGGAATTATATCATCACTCTTAAGGTAGGGTATGAGGTCATATAATTTATAAAACCTACCTACCATAGGGAAAATGTCATAACTCCAAGGATTGCTTGAAATAGGAGGGAAATGGTACATACCTCAAAGACGGGCCTTTGAGTTTGCATTCTTTCCCACCATACTTGGTTTCCTAAATTTCTCCCTCTAATCCATCATCTTGGACCTATAGACTTGGTCCATTTGTTTCTTTTTAGGAGTTGCCTTGGTAGGTAGCTCCATCATTAGGCCTTCAACCCTTTGTTCGTGAGGGACTTTGTTCGGATCCTCTTTTAGAAGTATTGTCCATGAACCTGCAAAAGAGAAGGGATAGTACTAGGCAAAATGCTAGCACCATGGTTAGTAGGAAATAATGGATTGGTATTGGTAAGTCCCACAATTAAGTGTTCCTTTTCCACCTCTTTTAAGTCATTTCTTGGCTCATCAATCTCATACAACTCCCCTTCTCGAGCCAATTCTTTCCCCCTTCTCACGTTCTTCTTTATTAAGTACTTTTCGAAGCTCCCTTATTATCTTGTAGTACCTACTCACTTGATAGGTGATGTCATCTAAATTACACCTCCCAAAAATTAAACAACCATCACTAAATCAAATATAGAACCCAACAAAGTTGGGGCCGCTCCCATAGGGAATAAGTCAAAATTCTATTAAGTGTTTGTCTCAATAGCTGACAAACTAGTAAAAGAGGGGGGTTTTGTGAAACAAAAGATCAATAGTAACAAATGTTGAGTCTGGATTTGTAATCAATATGAGAAAGGCACTAGGACTGTGTTCCCCAATAACTTCATAACTCCATAGGTTCTTTGTACTTTAGTAATCTCTCATGGTGTTTGGCATGCAAAATTGATAGGTTATGTATCATCTAACTGACTATGTTATGCCCCTTGTAGATGACTATCCCCAAGAACAAAGGTTAATGTGTCATGAGTGTTGCATTACTAACCACTATCTATGATCCTAATATTGTCTTTCCTATTTATCGGCTTAAGGCTAATTAAATGAAGATAACTCCAAGTCTTGTTGTTGATTTGCTATTCCTATCTGATTACCCTTGCTACAGTACAGGGTAGAGATAGGACGAGTCCCAACACGTGCACTCATTGAGAAGAAATCAAACCATAAGAAAAAATAATACATGCCCAACTACCCTTCGAGATTCACTTTGTACCCTGAATGCTATGTCGTTAATCCGTCATGGTTCCCATAACCATAGTTGTGGTATTTAGCTACTCATGATGCAAGGAAACATGTAGAATTTATATATGAAAATATAAATATGAACTTACAATAATAAGAAAACTCCAAAAGCTCAACTTGAATTAAAACCCTAGAATCGATGTTCATGAAATTCTAAGAATATGCCTTAGAATCCTACAATATAATGTTGTAAAGTATGAAAAAAGTGTCCACTCTTACAAATAACCCTATAGGAGTATTTATAGAAAAAAGAAAACCTATTCTATTACAAACAGGAAATCTGGGTCGGCTGCCTTGGAAAAGAGGAAGGTACGATCGTGGTTAGAACCCACGATCGTCCTTTTGTGCTCGCGGTTTGGCTCATGAGATTTTATCTTCAGGTCTTCAATGGTATGCCTCTCAGTACGACTTTGTATCTTCTACTCATGACCATACAATGTGGTCATCTGATCAATCTACACTTGGCTTTTCTGCAAGCTCTAAATCTGGCCTTGTTCCCCATGATATCATAGTATGATCGTTGCTTTAAAACACGGTCGTGGGTTACCTTTATCTGATCTTCACTTCACTTGACTCCTGCAGATTGCAATTTAGTTAGGTCTTTTATGATATCTTTGTACGGTCTTACAATTAACCTACGATCGTATAATCCTTTTGTTTGATTGACTTCTGAGAACCAACCCTTTGGTTCTTAGTATGACAGCCTTTGTACGACCGTGGTTAGCTCCCACGGTCGTGCCTTCTTTTGTCTGATCATCTTTAAGTCCCATTTTCAGCACTTTCCTTCGCCAAGCCTATTTATCCTGCAAACACTAGAAAACCCATCACATCTACATAAAACTACCATTGTACTTGGAATTATCCACCATTTTAAGCATCTCAATTGCCGTAACTTCACGGCACATCAACACCCTCAACTTAGAACGTTTGCATGTCCTCAGGCAAATAAAATAAACTAGACTCACTACGACGCTTAACTTAGAGCAAAACCAAGATTACTATGGCAGTCACTTTCACAAAACAACTTTTCAGCATGCAAATAAGATACGTATTTTCAAAACCTTCCAAGTTTCCAAAATCAACCAATGTAGTGTATGTACAAAACAAGTACTTTAACACAATGAGATCAGGACATGGCATTACATTGTGAATAGACAGCCTAACACTTAGACCAATACACTACCCAAACAAGCAACAACTAAACTATAACCCCTACACCCTCACATCCAAGAAGTCCCCATGCCCTTAATATCTGCAAATGGATCTAGTAACTAGGACTAAATCAAATCTTTCACTCTCAGAAAGAAGTCAGGTTGTGTGCATTTGATACTATAGGCTTACCCTTATTTTCTATGCTTCAACTTTCGGACAGTCGAGTTAGGATCACTATAGGTGTTTTCTAGGCTTGTAATGTAGGCTTAGGGACGGGTATGGTACATTTGGATACAGTGAATAAATCCTCCTTGGTACTATAATACTTTTGGCTCCACTTTCTTCTGCCTTCTTTTTCTCTTATTTTTCTTCCCTTTTTTTTCACTTTCATTTCTTTTCGAACCCCGGGTGCGGTTTTATTTTATTCAACTCTTTCTTTTTTTTCTTTTCTTTCTTTTTCTTTTTTTTTTCTTTTGCACACCACACCTGAATCCCCTTTTTTTTACTACACATTCTTCCTACACAATTTTGTATGCACCCTTATGGTAACCACCCTCAACTTAAGCAATTTTCCTGAGTTGAGGTACTTAGTGTCCAAGGAGGGATCAGGTCCAAGAAAGGTTCATTGTAAAATTTAGGAAGTTGAATAGGGTAATTTAAAGAAAAGATCTATTAAGGGTCAAAATTAGGTTCAAGGGATATTTCGTCCATTTGGCAGGCTATTTAGGCTATAGTGAACTATTTCAAGAATGACCTATGATCTTTTCCTAACGTTCTATCCTAAAGTATTAGCGAGACTAACCAGGCAAGTTCTAGGTCACACACACACACCGAAAAAGTAGAAACCTCACTCACTCATGGCTTAGGGCTTTCGTCTAAGTCACTACCTACTTGGTTCATGCCAGGTCGGCTAGGTTTTCACACCATAATCCTAGTGCCATACCTATATCCTAACATTAGTTACAGTACATGCAAACACACAACACCACAAAACAAAACTTCTTTAAACACAAACACAGGTTCACATGCTTCTTTTATTTGAACTGTACTAAGTTTTCTTATTCTACTCTAAGTTACACACAAACCAACAAAATAACACAGAATGTAAAAAACACCTAAACATGCTATTTCTAACTATGATTGCACAATTGAGGGAAAAGAAACACGACAACAAAAACCCTCGACTGTGGTATACCCCCACCCCCAACTTGGAAATCATGCAATGTCCCCATCGTACGAAATCATGAAAAGTAAAAATTGGGATAAGGGACATACCTGGGGTGCACTAAATGCTCGTTGTACTCTGGTTGGTGGGGGTCTGAGATGGGACCCCTCTATCCTCTGCTCTTCTTGTGGCCTCAGCTGTGGCCGAGGCACTCTTAGCTATGTAGACACCAGTGGCGGATGGTGCAATCAGCGTGTCAACTGTGGAGGTAGTCTGTGTAACCCCCAAACTCTGCTCCACCACCACAACTATTGGTGGTATCTCGACTCCCTCCAGAATTATTGCATCAAAGGTCTGTGCAACTCTCTTTGCTCTCTTCTTTTTATTCTTGCCATTTTTTTTTCTTTCTATACCTCTTCTTTTAGTGCTGTAAATCCTCGCCCGTCTCCTCAATATCAGAATCCTCCCTCTCAGCCCTCAAGGTCCTAGTGTAAAATTTGGGACCATATAGTCCATACCACCACTAGATCTGTTAATGAAGGCATAAGTGGAAGAGGAAGAGCTGTAATCGAAATGGTCCGCTCAGTAAGAATCCAGACAACTTCTTTCAGTATGGTCATATCAGTAGTAAGGGCCCTCATATCAGGAGCCTGGACTAGATTAACCTTATCTGATATTCGGCTCTCAAATCTATGAAAATTGGTCTGCACTACCCGTACTGCCTCCTTGATCTCATCAGCCAGGTAGGGTTTGACCCCTACTTCCAACTTTCTAATGATTGTATCATGGAGCACCTTGAGTTCTCAGAATCTGCTCTAGCTGAGCGGTTGGTATTAAAGTATAGCCGGTAGGAGTATGTGTGTACACACCCAATGACGCTGTAGCCGGCTGTTAGGAGGATGAAGTAGGACCGACTTCAGATGATGGGATCTCACTAGTGGGGGTACCTCCCCTAACTCTGGTGGTGCCTCTAGAAAAGAACCCCGATCTGGAGCTGTCGGGTTCCTAAAATCTTTAATCATTGCCAAATCCACAGTCTTTGTTAGTTGAATGAATTTTTCAACTGTCGGAATGGATGTCACCTTTAAATTTTATAGTAGCTGAATGGTCAAGCTATGGAAATGCAAGGTTGTGTTGAACTCCAAGACCCTATCCCGAATCTCTTCCATAATAATTCACGAAATGTTCAAATCTATCTCCGCCAAGAAAGCTAGTACGAGGCCCATATTGGTGGTACGTAATATGTTTTCATTTGTCGTGGGTGTGATGCGGTTCCTCACACTAGACCACCATACCTTGGTGGTGAACTTGAGAATATTTTTGTAAATAGTCTCCCCGTTGATCCATGGGGCATTTTCTCCTGCTTCTACAATGTGGTCCTCCAACCACTTGTAGTGCATGACTTTGTTGTCAATGGACAACTTTTTCACCCTTTTCAAATTAGTCATCCAAAAATCGTAGTCCATAGTCTTCTCGATCGATGCAAACCCTTCTCTGAACAAGACTTTAGAGATTGCCCTGACAGAGATATCTACTTTCTTACCCTGAACCATCATGGTATCCAATCAGGGATGCTTTTTCATGTCCTTGTCTCTTTTGGAGGGAGTCTTATTCTTGAGAGTTATGGCATAATTATCATAAAACTCCCTCAGGAGCTCTGGCCCGTATATCTGAAGGGTCCTAGTCATCCATCCCAACTGTACTTGTCAAATACTCGGACCACCTCCAGGACCTTATGCAGTTACTCCAATAATAGATAGGGCTCCTCTTGGATACTTCTCTTCTATTTTCCATTGTCCTTTAAGGACATCCCATCCAAATAGTAATCTCTGGAGTTTTACATACTCCAATTTTTTGGATCTGGCCTTTTCAGAACAGGAGCTGCAGTTACTCCCTCATAGAATTTGTTGTTGGATTACTCCTCACCCATCGAGGAGCTTATCTCCTCATCAGCAGCCTCAGTATCAACCCCATGGTCCTTTCCCTCTTCAGATTAAGGAAGGTTAATCGGGGTAGAAGACTCTACCAAGGCCATACATGTGGTGTCCTTAGCCTTCTTCTTCTCAAGATCCTTTGCCTTGACTTTTGTGGTTCGAGGCGAGTGCTTTCCAGCCGAAGGGATAGTAGAGTATTCCACCTCGATCCCACTGAAGCTATCAGACTCACTCTCCGGGGAACTAGGTGGGGCCCTTTTCATAGCAATCTTCTCTCAGAGAGCTTTCTCTTGTGTCTTTTTTTATTTAGGGACCATTGTACCTGTAGAGGGAAAAAAAATTAGTACCAATTTTAAAGTAGTGTACAGGTTCAATAAAATCAACAGATGACCCATCCAATGATTGTGTAATAAAGGCAAGATCGTGTCTTTCTATCGTAGAAAGGGTTCTTTAGCAATACTATAAAATTTGTCACATCAGACGTGCACATACCATGATTATACATTGATCTCATGATCATGAGATATGTTCATTTGATGAACTCCTAAGAGTTAACAATATCCCCACAATGATCCAACCTACGATCGTAGGTTGAAATCAAGACCGTAGGTTATGTCGTGCAATATACTGATACTTAACAGATATAAAACTTACAAATTGACCCTTTTTGACCCAATTCAACCCTCATTGACCAAAATTGTAACAATATTGGGTACTCAAGACTTCCATGTTGTTTGTACTCATTCAAAAACTTAAACCTCAATGGGTATGAGCCTTACAGATGCATTCCACCTCTATTGCATCAGATATTTTCCCAAATAATCATAAGGAAAAGAATGATGACTAAACTTAATTTTACTTAAATTTAGTTAGTGCTTGAGTATGATGGGAGAAAATCAGTGAGGGGTGACTGTATATGCGTGAATCAGAGGTAAGATTGCTTCTCCTTTTACTCATTTAATCGCTTGAACTTGAAGGAAAATGAGTTTAAATGAGAAAATAGTGAGATCAGGTCTCAGGTGTAGGGTTAGGGTTTAATTTTGAGTTGGGTCGAGTAGGGTTTAAGTCTTATTAAAATTATTGGACTCATTATATGACTTAGTCATACGATCATGGAATCAAACCACGATTGTGACTTTATCTCATATCATAATGGATGAAGAGAACTTACCGGAGAACCTACAAAGCTTAAGGACGATCGTGATATGTAACCACTATCGTTCCTTAAACAAGTAGGTTTGATACCCATTTTGCTGATCTGCAGGAGTGATATCAGATGATTAATACCATGATCATGACATCCAGGTACGATCGTGATGACCAATCATTAGATGACTCCCAAATTTCACCTTACAGGACTCCTATCCGATGACTGAACCCACGATTGTGGGATCATCCCAGATAGTACCTACCTCTCGTGGGTTCAGTTCGGAGTCTAGTTTAGCATCTCCTTCTTACTGCATAATACCTGCACCAGTAATAAACATTACCCTATAAAACATAAAGTACAAACACATGGGTTGCCTCCGATAAAGCACTTTATTTAACATGGCGGCACGACTCGGGTGGACTTGATCTCTTAAGTCTCCTTAACTCCACCTTCCAAATCAATCTCGAGTCCTAACTTTCACCTATGTAGTGTTTCAATCTTTTTCCATTGACCATAAATTTCATCCCATCCTTGTTTTCATGTTCAATTGCGCCACAGGGGAAAACTGCAACCACTCTATATAGGTTGTTCCATTTTGACCTTAACTTCCTAGAAAATAGCTTCAACCTCAAATCAAACAATAGTACCCTAACACCTGCAGTGAATTCTCTCCTCTCAATATTTCTATCATGATAAAACTTCATCTTCTCCTTATACAAGGCTGATCTCTCATAAAAGCGGAGACAGAACTCATCCATCTCATTCATTTATTCAACTCTCATCTTTGCTGCATCAGTCCATTCTAGATTTAGACTTTTGAATGCCCACAATGCCTTATACTCAAGTTCAACTGGAAAGTGGCATGCTTTTACATACACAAGCTAATATAGAGATGCATCAATAGGGGTTTTTGAATGCTGTCCGATATTCCCATAGTGCATCATCTAATTTTCTTGGTCAATTTGTCCTGTTGGTATTCACAGTCTTTGCTAAAATGAAATTAATTTCCTAGTTGGAGACCTCAACTTGCCCACTTGTTTGAGGGTGGTAAGGTGTCGCCACCCTATTTTTCACACCGTATTTCTCCAGTAAGGCCTTAAATAGAATATTGCAAAAATTGGATCCTCTATCACTAGTGATAACCCTAGGCGTTTTGAATCTAGAGAATATGTTCTTTTTCAAGAAAGACTTGACATTTTACCTTCGTTGTTGGGAAGTGAAACTGCCTCTACCCACTTCAAAACATAATCGTCAGCTACCAACATATACTTCATGCCATGTGAGCTCACAAAGGGATCCATAAAGTCAATACCCCATACATCAAACAACTCAAGCTCAAGGATAATAGTCATTGGGAGCTCATGTCTTCGCGAGATGTTCCCCTGCCTTTGACATTGGTCACAGGCCCATGGATAATCATGGGAATCCTTATGAATGGTGGGCCAGTAATATCCAAATTGCTATATCTTATGCACGGTCCGAGCACCTCCATAGTGTCCCCCAACTGGTGACGAGTGACACGTCTCTAATTTGCTCATCATCTCAACCTCAGGAATACATCACCGAATCACACCATCTGCACACACCCAAAACAAGTACAGTTCATCCCAAAAGAATTTCCTCACCGCATGCATGAACTTTTTTTGCTGTTGAAATGACATATCTTTCGGAATCAAATCACTAGCCAAATAATTGACAATATCTGTAAACCAAGGAATTAAATCTTGTGATGCTGCCAACACGTGCTCTTCTGGAAAAGTATCATCAATGTTAAGCTCATCCCTTAGTTTTAGCATGGCCTCCTCCTCAAGGCATGATAAATGATCGACCACTTGATTCTTAGTCACTTTTCGATCCTTGACTTCAAAGTCGAATTCCTTTAATAGAAGTACCCATCTAATCAACCTCGGCTTTGCATATTTCTTTGCCATGAGGTATATAAAAGCTACATGGTCAGTAAGCACAATCACTTTTATGCCAAGTAAGTAAAACCAAAAATTTTTTGAATGCAAACACAATAACAAGCAATTCTTATTCAGTCACAGTGTAATTTTTTTGAGCTGGGTTGAGTGCTTTGCTAGCATGATAGATGGAATTTATGATATTCTCTCATCGTTGGCCTAGGACTGCACCTAGTGCAACACTACTAGCATCACACATAACCTCAAATAGCAAGGCCCATTTTAGAGATACAATAATGGGGGCTGAAATCAACTTCTCCTTCAGACACTTAAAGGCTTTTAGACATGCATTATCAAACACAAATTTCACCTCGTTCTCCAATAGCTTACTCACAGGGTTCATAATCTTAGATAAATCCTTGATGAATCTTTTATAAAAGCCTACATGTCCTAAAAAGTTACGAATGCCCTTCACAGAAATTGGTGGAGGTAACTTTTTAATCACCATAATCTTCACCTTGTCGACTTTAATCCCTTTCTTTGAAATCCTATGACCAAGAACTATTTCTTCTTTCACCATGAAGTGACACTTCTCCTAATTCAATACCAAATTACACACCTCGAATCTCCTCAGAACATTGGCTAGATGTTTCAAACAGTCATCAAATGAGTCCCCCACAACCGAGAAGTCATCCATGAAAACAACAATAGTGTTCTCTACCATGTCTGAAAAGATGGACATCATACAACGCTGAAAAGTTGTGGGAGCATTACATAGACCAAAAGGAATCCTTTTGAATGTGAACGTCCTATATGGAAAAGTGAAAGTGATCTTCTCTTGGTCCTCAGGAGAAATGGAAATCTAATTGTACCCCAAATAACCATCAAAAAAACAATACCATCCTCTACCAGCAAGACGGTCGAACATCTGGTCCTTGAAAGGTATAGGAAAATGATCCTTCTTGGTCCATGAATTCATCTTTCTATAGTCCATCTAAACTCTCCATCTGGTGAGTGTCCTTATAGGAATCAACTCATTTTTTCATTTGGAACCACCGTGATTCCACACTTCTTTGGCACACATTAGACCGGACTCACCCACTTGCTATCAATAATTAGATATACCACACCTGTGTCTAACCACTTAATGATTTCTTTCTTCATACCCTCTTGTATGGGTGGATTCAACCTGCGTTAGTGATCAATACTGGGTATACAATCGAGTTGGATTTTGTGTGTGCAAATTCTAGGTGGGTTTCCAATAATGTCAGCAATGAACCATCCAATGGCCCATTTCCATTCTAATAAATCAGTTACAATGATAACCGATAAAGTGTTGTTGGATCCTAAAGATGCATACCAAATATGAGATGGTAGAGCTTTGATCTCCTAAACTGGAGGCTCCTTAATAGATGGTTTGGCTAGCAGTGATGCAACCCAAGGGCTCCCAAAGCCTTTTACAAGGCCTTTCACAAGGAGACAAGCTCGTGAGCTTCAAAATTGGCAAGGGTTATTCATGAATAAGGATGCACTCGAGTGCATTATGGATTACTCCCGAGGATTCCATGTATTCGTGATAGCATTTGATAGGGCATACGTTGAGAAGAAGAAGGAGGATTGTGCTTTTTGATGAATTCTTGAATTCATCATAAAGAGGACATCCAAACAAGACCCTTGCCTTATTAAGGGTAGAAATGTAATAGCATAGTTTCTTCTTTATTTGCTTAGTATAAATAGCTTCTTTTATGCTTGAAGACTTAGAATTTTCATAAACTAAAAACTCCATTGTTGAGAGATTTAAGAGAGCTTGCTAAGCTTTTAGTTGTTTCTTGTTTTGGAAAGAAGAGTTGCTTGGGATATCATTTCCCTTGAGGTTATTCTTAGAGTTAGGTGCTTGTTGGGATATTTAAGGAATGTTTCTTTATTTATTAAAGTATTTGTCTTTAATTCTCAATTTGTGTCTATCTATTTATCTTCCTCTTGTTTCTTGTTAATCCTCGTGTCATTAGTTTAAATCGTGCTTTATTTCTTTATCAATCTTAGCTTTACTTTTAGGGTTTATATCATTTGGTATAAAAGCTTGGATTGGGTTTGTTTCTACAAACCTAAGTCTTGGGTTTTGGTATTTTCTGGAAAAAAAAATGAAAAAAAAAATCATCCAAAAAAAAAATAAAAAATCATCCAAAAAAAAAAATCTCAAAAAAAAATCCGAATTTTTTTTTTGTTTTGATTTGTTGTTTTTGACACTAGATATTGCTTCTATAGTTTTTTTAGAGTCTAGATCTCGAATTTCACTCAATTCGGTGTTGTTGAAAGAAAGTTACCATGAAAGGGTTTTCAAGCTTTTAAACTTTTCAAACTTGGAAAGTGGGTTTGTTGATTGAGAAGAAATTGCGTCTTAAAAACCATTGGGGTTTGTTCCCTACGTCTTGGGGAAGCTACTCCTAAATTTTGAGCCGATTCCGAGTTGATTTGGAGGTGTTGGGGTTTAGTGTGTGTTCTTGGTGTTCTAGATGTTCTTGAACATCTTCATATTGTTCTTGGAGAAGAACAGAGAGGAAATACACTTTGATCCAAAAATCCCAAGTCAATTTTGGTCAAAGGTGTTTGTGGGTCCACTTGAAAAAAAAAAAAATGCAGCCTGCAGGCGTGTGGGGCCCAACTTCAGAGAGCTGCATTTTGTGGAGTTAGTTTTTTTTAAGGGTCCTAAGTTTTTGGAACCCAAAATTTTTTCTAAGTGTCCAAACTCCGTGATTTTTTTCCTACTCTTTCCTCTTTCGATTTCTCAACTATTTAACAAGTAATTAACATCTTTAATCACTTGTTAACTAGTTTAACAACATCAAATCCTCTTCTTTGATCCTTCAAACTAAGTAACAACAAGTAATTCCTTCTACTTTTGTTACTTCGTTTTTGAGTCCGAATTTTTTTCGTGCTACTTTATTTTTAGCTTTTCTTCTTTATTTTCCCTTGAAAACTTCTTGGCTCCCTTCCTTAGCTTTTGCACTTTCATTCTTGAGTCGTCAAAAATCCATTCTTAACCTTCAAGTACAGATTGGACCCTTGCAACTCATCGGAGCTAAGCAAGTTACAACCTTGGTTTGCTTGAGTGTTTTACCTAGGTACCTATGTCGAACAAAGGAGACGGTGACTCGATTACAACACGGGATCCCGGAATACTTGAATTGTTGAACATGTTCACCCCTTTCTCAACCCGCATGGATGAGAGGTTGGACCAGTTGGGTAATCAAGTAGAAAATCTAGAAGCAAGGAGTCGGGATGCTTGTTTCACTCCCCCGGCTACTCATTATTTTGGAACCACAAGTGAAGCTCACCATGACTCCTCCACCCCAATTTCACCTGATGCTTTTCATCGAGTGCTCTATCCCACATCCTCCGCTCCACCAACTCAAACCCAAACCACAAATGCCACCCACCAACGTTCCCAACCACCACCATACGCTTCTCCCCGTCCCCAACATGTTCCCCAACCACCACTCAATAGACCTCTACCACCACCAAATGACCACCAACCACTCAAAAATGCCCCACCAATCAAAAATATCCAACCATTGGGTGATTAGTGTAACACCCCGTACATTTACGACCCTACTTGCAAATTTTGAACCATGCTTACCTAGGTTTAGAGAGCCATAAGTACGTATTTTGTATTGTAATTGATGGAAAATTTTATAGTGTGCTAGTACATGTGATGCGACCTTTGTAGGAGGTGTTTATGACTTTGTAGAGCATATGTGGAGTGAAAAGCGAGGTTTAAAGGACATCCAAGCAAAGGATCTTAAAGATAAGAGGCAAGAAAAGGGTTGGAACTTGAAAGATTTAACCAAATCCACGAAGAAAAGTCGAAATCAAAAATTAAGTGTGGGGCGCTGCAGGTGGCGTGCCAGGCCGCTTTAGGCCGACATTTTTGTGGTACAGGCAGCAGAGGGGCACTCCTGGGGGCGTGCCAGACCGCTAATGTGCACCTGTTCAGGTGCTGAAATTTTTCTAAGTCCCAAGGGCGCCCGGGAGCATGCCGGGGTGCTTTTTGCCAAATCTCTTCTACGATTATTATTCTATAAACAGAACTCTTGGGTTATGATATTATTATTCCATCGTAGTAGGAATACGTTTGAGCGAGTTTGGCATCCGAGTTGAGGTTAATTCTTCGTCACAAGCATTTTATCAAATTATGTTCAATTAAGCCATGGGTGGCCAAAAATTGTTTATTCTTGGGATTAAAGCTACGAGCATGAATCGCGTGAGTTGAATATTTTCGTAACATTTATGGAATTATTTAAACGTGAGATAGATGAGGGATTACACATTGAATTGGTGGGCTAAGTTAACTTGTGTTAATGGGCTCAATTTGAGGCCCAAAATGAAGCCAAAATGCATGGCCTAAATGGGAAAATGACCCATTCTTGTGTTGACCAAGTAAAACACCTCAATTATTGATTGAAGTGTGGATAAGGATGACCATGAGGACTATATAAAGGCACAAAAGGCTGATTTTATTCATTATAACACACATGTCTTTCTAGATATTTCCAAACATATTTCTCTCAACACAAACCCTAAGGCAACCATTTTGTTTGGTAAAGATCATCACTTTGCAAGCTTTGGTAAGTGTATACTCTCATGGATTAATATATTATATGCTTAATATGGTGTAAATATCATGATGGTTATGTTGGCAAGGTGTTGAATAGGGCACTTTTGCTTTTTGCTAAAAGATGTGCCATCCTTGTGATTTAAAATTGAATGGAGACTTGAGATTTGAATGAAAGTGCATAGTGTGGATGAGATACTAACATGTATGGTGTGATTATGTTCCTTATCTTGTTATTTTTCAATAAATATAATTTGTGGTATTGTTGTTGATATATTGTTATGAAATGTATTGAGGTGACTTGATGGAATAATTGTGACGTGGTGTTAATGAGGAAGCATAAATGATAAACTTGGTGTGAAATGCTATTGGTTTATGATGTTGTGGTCAATGAGTAGAATGTTGTGGTATTGTTGGTAAGACGAGGCCGTGAATTGTATTGTAAAGGGTGAAATGACGTTATAGGGCAATCATGTCACTCGTTGTCGTCTTATACACTTGTAAGGTAGTTGGTTGTTAACGTGAGCTCCGTTATGTACTTGTGTTGTAGAGTGAAATGTAAGAAAGGAGCTGAAATATTGTGTTCACGTATAGGATTGTGTATTCATATTAAGAAGACAAGGTATGTAAGGTTACTCTTACCGTATCCTTCTGCATCACATATTGTTTACATTGCCATTGTACTTGCTCCATTCCGAAATGTCCAAAGGTATGTCATTTCAGGTTGTCATCTATTGTTAGTAACAAGTTCCTCATTCATTGATCATTTGTTTTTCATATGTTACATAACTGTGGACATGGTTCCAAAGTTCCAATAATGTGATGTCCCAAAGTTCCAATAATGTGATGTTCCAATGTTCCAATAATGTGATGTTCCAAAGTTCCAATAATGTATAATCACCAATGTATCACTCTTAGAATAAAAGAAAGAATAATGAAAGAAAGAAGTAATGTATAATTGATGAGTGTTCTTGGGTGGTATCCCAAGGGTGGAAGAAACACCTAGCATGGGTCAATCCCAATATCATGGGTGGTATCCCAGGGGTTAAATTACCTAGCATGGGTCGATCCCAATATCATGGGTGGTATCCCAGGGGCGACAGAAAAGCCTAGCATGGGTCGATCCCAATATCACAGTAACATCCCAACATCATGGGTGGTATCCCAGGGGCGACTGAAAAGCCTAGCATGGGTCGATCCCAAGTGTATACGAGGACCGTATCCCAGGGGTGGAAGGACCTAGCATGGGTCATCCTCTTTACCACTGATCAGCTGGTCATCTGTTTAAAGTAAAGTAAAGTAATGAATGTAACGTACATGGTTCCACACATATTGAATGACGGTTTATCCATATTGCCCATTTTCTTATATTTGATTCCATGGGGGTTCTTATGTATTGATGCAGTTTCTTATATCCTTACATACTCAGTACATTCTTTGTACTAACGTCCCTTGTGGGACTTACCTTACTTGCTGCAGGCACAGGTACTAGTAGACCTCCACAGTAGGTTATGGGTCATTTGCAGAACATTGGTGAGCTCCAGTTGATTCGGGGCTTTTCGAGTTGCTATGTACATTTGCTTTGGTATAGTATATGTGTATAGAGCGGGGTGTTGTCCCGAATCTAGGTTGGTTATGGTTATGTATCTGTAGAGGCTTTGTAGACGGATGTGGGAAGATGAATGAAGAGATGTATGTCCATTTTGACTTGATGGCCCTAACGGCCAAGTTTCATATATAACATATGTTTCCATGACTTCCGCCATTGGCATTTTATATTTTATAAGTTACATGAGATAGAATGCTATTCATAGAGAGACATGCATATGGAGGTTCATGAGCAAAGATTGGTTCTCTCGGGCCTCAACGGCTACGGGTACCAGTCCGCCCCATTGGAATTCGGGGCGTGACAAAAGTGGTATAAGAGCAGGTCGTGCTAAGGGTGTCTACAAAGCCGTGTCTGAGTAGATTCTTGCTTATGGATGTGTTTCATGCCAAATTTATGAGTAGGAGGCTACAGGACATTTAGGAGTTGTTTCTTTTCTTCCTTTCTTGGATCGTGCAATAGAGCCAATTTTGTAGGTGGAATCATATCTGACCATGGGAATTGTTTTCTTGTGTGACAATAGAATGTCGATGGCAAGAAAAGATTTGGGAAAAGGTAAGAAGATAGATAGTACTGTCGGAGAAGGAACCAGTAGAGAACCACCTTATCAAGATGATCAAGATGGGGCTGGAAATGAGTTCGTATCGCGGGCTTCTCCTACCCTTCCATTTACAGAAGAGACAAGAAGGAGAGGAGTATCTTCAGAACTGCCCGTTAATACTATTGTGCAGGACTTAATGAATGTTGTACAAATATTGACCCGTGTAGTTGTTGCACAAGTTAAAAGACAAACTTTTGCGCCGCAGATGGAGGAGCAAAGGCAAAGGAGAAGGTTGCAAGGATTGGAAGAAGGGCCGTCAAAAAGGGCTAGACCTATAGGACAGTTTATGGAGTCCCAAGTAGAAGTTAGGCCTCGAGTTTTTCCTAGACCGCCTAGGCCATCATTTCCCCATTCCACAGCAAATCCTCCCCCTCTATTCCAAGGGTTTAGAAGCAACCAGTTTGGGCAAAGAAGTGAGGTTCAAGATTCGCTGACAGTGGGGTATCAAGCACAGAGAAATATGAGCCAATCGAGGTTTTTTTGTCAGCCGTACCAGCGTTGCGGGAAGTTTCATTCAGGTGAATGCCGGGTTGGAACAAATGTTTGTTACTGGTGTGGTATGCCGGGACATGTAAGGAAAAGATATCCACAAAGGAGCAAGAGTGGTATGGCACGACTTATGGGACCAACCGTCGCATCACCATTATCGATGCCTCCTCTAGGTCGAGGTGTGCAGCCTACGGGGCGCGGCAGTGGTTATAAAGGAGCAGCTAGTTCAGTGGAACCCAGGATCGTCTTTATGCCTTAGCGGATCTACAGAATTTGGAGGCTTCCCCTGATGTAGATACAGGTACGTTATCCATATTTTTACATAAGGTATATGCATTTATTGACCCGAGTTCTACATTATCATATGTTACTTCATAGGTTTCGAAAAAATGTGGAAGAACACCAGAATTACTAGTTAAGCCATTTGAAGTATCTACACTAGTTAGTGAATCTATGATAGTTAAAAGAGTATATCATAATTGTAGGGTAATTGTTTATGGTTATGACACACTGGTTGATTTTATTGAACTGGAAATGGTAGATTTTGATATTATCATAGTTATGGATTGGTTGGTTTCTTGTTATGCCACGGTAGATTTCTGAACTAAGAAGTTACATTTTCATTTACCACATGGAAGGGTAATGTGGGAGAAACAAGAGGAAAAGTTATTTCCTATGATACCCAAAGGGGTACATATGTCACATAGTATGAGTGAAAGATACTGATGTGGAGCCACCAACACTTCAAGCGGTTCCAGTAGTAAATTAATTCCTGGATGTGGTTCCAAAAATCGAAAGTAGAGTTTGTTATTGATATGATTCCAGGCATTCCTCCTATCTCAATTCCTTCGTATAGAATGGCCCCAACAGAGTTACTGGAATTAAAAAGAGAAATGAAAAGACTTGTTCGACAAGGGATTTATAAGGCCTAGTGTATGTCCCCTTGGGTGTACCAGTGTTATTTGTATGGAAGAAAGATGGTACACTGAGAATGTGTATTGATTGTTTGTAATTGGATACAGTAACGGTTAAGAACAAATATCTCCTCCCCAGAAATGATGATTTATTTGATAGGTTATAGGGTGACAAATGCTTCTCAAAGATTAACTTGAGATTGGGTTACCATCAAGTCGAGGTTAGAGAAAAAGATATACCCAAGACAGCTTTCTGAACACGGGATGGTCATTATGCATTTTTTTTCGGTTATGTCATTTGGACTAACAAATGCACCAGTCGTTTTCATGAATTTGATAAGTAGGGTGTTCAAGCCATTTCTAGGAGTGTTCGTGATAGTGTTTATAGATAATACTTTAGCTTACTCAATATCACAAGAGAACCATGCTAATCACTTACGAAAGGTGTTACAGATTCTTTGTGACCATAAGATATATGCAGAGTTCTCTAAATGTGAGTTTGGTTAAAATCCGTAGCATTCTTGGGTCGCATTGTGTAGGATGAAGCATTAAGGGTTGATACACAAAACATAAAAGCGGTGAAAACTTGGCTAAGGCCTACGACGCTTATAGAGATTCATAGTTTTCTTGGATTGGCTGGTGGTTAAAGGATTTTCTTCTATTTCAGCACCCTTAACGAAGCTAACACAAGGCAATCAAGTTTCAGTGGAATGGTGCATGTGAGAAGAGTTTCCAAGAGCTAAATAAAAAAAAAGAAATTTTAATTGGAATTGACGTGTATACCTGTAGTAGTATTTCTCGAAGGCACAAAAAGGTATGCAGTATATTGTAATGCTTCAGGAGTTGGATTAGGATGTATATTGATGTAGTACGATAATTTAATAGCGTATTCCTCAAGATGATTGCGTTCACATGAAAGAAACTTTCCCACACATGATCTTGAGTTAGCAGCCGTGATATTAGCTTTAAGGATATAACGCCACTATTTGTATGGGGTTCATATTGATGTGGCTGGAATTACTAAAGGTTATGCTAGTAATATTTTATACCATTTGGGAAAAGAAAATGTCATAATCGATGCATTAAGCCGCAAAGCAATAGGAAACACTAAGGGTCAGTTTACGGAAAAGCAAGGTATAGTCAAGGTGGCTAGTTCGTCTTATTGGGACTCTAGATGAAAAAATTATAGTGTAAAATGTGAAAGGCTTATCAATTTAGTACACGTTTTACCTGTCAAGACCACTTATACAGCTGAATACTATGCAAAGTTGTATGTTAAGAAATAATATGATTACAGGGGATTCCAATTGCTATTGTATCAGTCATGGGAGCTCAAGTTACTGCATACTGTTGGAAAAATCTTTTCAAAAGAATTTAGGATTCCAAATAAAGCTAAAATCCGCAGACAGATGGACATGCAGAATGCACTATATAAACACTTCAAAATATGTTACGAGCTTGCATATAGGACTTTAGCAGTAGTTAGTACGATCATTTACCTCTTGTTCACTTTGCTTACAATAGTAGCTATCGTTTGAATATCAAAAAGGAACCTTATGGAGCGTTAAGGGTGGATTAACAATGGGATGGTTTGACGCAGATGAAACTATTGTCATCTTGTTCATCAAGCTATGGAGAAAGTTAAGGTGATACAATGGTGGTTACAAACGTTCCAAAGTCGACACAAGTCATGTACTGATGTTAGGAGAAGAGGGCTTGAATTTGCCATAGGTGATTGGGTATTCTTGAGGGTGTCATCGACGGAAGGGGTACTGAGATTTGGAAAGAAAGGAAAGTTGAGTCCACGTTATATAGGTCCATAAGAAATTATCAGAAGATTTGGGCAAGTTGCATATGAATTGAAATTACCCCAAGAACTCTCCTCAGTCCATCCAGTGTTTCATGTTTCGATGCTTCGAAAATGCAGAGGAGATCCATCTTGTATTGCTCCCGTTGACGATGTTCAAGTTATGGAGGATCACACTTACGAAGGAATACCTATTGCTATTCTGTATAGTCAAGTGAAGAGGTTAAGAAATAAAGATGTACCTTCCATAAAAGTTCATACGAAAGAAAAGTTCAAAGTTCGGAAGTGCAGCAATAACAAGTATCTATAAGCATTATGTGTATATGTATATATATGCTAATATAGAGATGCATTTGTTGTACATGAGATGATGTTATTAACATTCGAGGAAGAATGTTTCTAAGGGGGGAAGAATGTAACACCCCGTACATTTTCGACCCTACTTGATAATTTTGAACCATGCTTACCTAGGTTTCGAGAGCCATAAATACGTATTTTGTATTGTTATTAATGGAAAATTTTATAGTGTGCTAGTACATGTGATACGACTTTTAGAGGAGGTGTTTCTGACTTTGTAGAGCATATGTGGAATGAAAAGAGGGGTTTAAAGGACATCCAAGCAAAGGATCTTAAAGATAAGAGGCAAGCGAAGGGTTGGAACTTGAATGATCCAAACAAATCCGCAAAGAAAAGTCGAAATCAAAAATTAAGTGTGGGGCGCTGCAATTGGCATGCCAGGCCGCTTCTGGACAAAATTTTTATGGCACAAAAAGTAGAGGGGCGTGCCTGGGGGCGTGCTGGGCCTCTAATGTGCACCTGTTCAGGTGCTGAAATTTTTCTAAGTCCCAAGGGTGCCCCGGAGCGTGCCGGGGTGCTTTTTGCCAAATCTCTTCTACGATTATTAGTCTATAAAGAGAACTCTTGGATTATGGTATTATTATTCCAGCGTAGTAGGACTACTTTTGAGCGAATTTGGCATCCGAGTTGGGGTTAATTCTTCGTCACAAGCATTTTATCAAATTATGTCAATTAAGCCATGGGTGGCCAAAAATTGTTTATTCTTGGGATTAAAGCTACGAGCATGAATCGTGTGAGTTGAATATTGTCGTAACATTTATGGAATTATTTAAATGTGAGATAAATGAGGGATTACACTTTGAATTTGGTGGGCTAAATTAACTTGTGTTAATGGGCTCAATTTTAGGCCCAAAATGAAGCCAAAATGCATGGCCCAAATGGGAAAATGACCCATTCTTGTGTTGACCAAGTAAAACACCTCAATTATTGATTAAAGTGTGGCTAAGGATGACCATGTGGACTATATAAAGGCACAAAAGGCTGATTTTATTCATTATAACAGACATGTCTTTCTAGATATTTCCAAACATATTTCTCTCAACACAAACCCTAAGGCAACCATTCTCTTTGGTAAAGATCATCACTTTGCAAGCTTTTGTAAATGTCTAATCTCATGGATTAATATATTATATGCTTAATATGGTTTATATATCATGATGGTTATGTTGGCAAGGTGTTAAATAAGGCACTTTTTGTTTTTGCTAAAAGATGTGTCATCCTTGTGATTTAAAATTGAATGGAGACTTGAGGTTTGAATGAAAGTGCATGGTGTGGATGAGATACTAACATTTATGGTGTGATTATGTTCCTTAACTTTTTATTTTTTGATAAATATAATTTGTGGGATTTTTGTTGATATGTTGTTATGAAATGTATTGAGGTGACTTGATGGAATAATTGTGACGTGGTGTTAATGAGGAAGCGTAAAGGATAAACTTGGTATGAAATGCTATTGGTTTATGATGTTGTGGTCAATGAGTATAATGTTGTGGTATTTTTGTTATGATGATGCCGTGAATTGTATTGTAAAGGGTGAAATGACGTTATAGGACAATCATGTCACTCGTTGTCGTCTTATACACTTGTAAGGTAGTTGGTTGTTAATGTGAGCACCATTATGTACTTGTGTTGTAGAGTGAAAAGTAAGGAAGGAGCTGGACTATTTTGTTCACGTATAGGATTGTGTATTCATATTGAGAAGACAAGGTATGTAAGGTTACTCTCATCCTAAATCCTTCTGCAACACATATTGTTTACATTGCCATTGTACTTGCTCTATTCCGAAATGTCCAAAGGTATCTCATTTCAGGTTGTCATCTATTGTTAGTCACAAGTTCCTCATTCATTGATCATTTTTTATTCATATGTTACATAACTGTGGACATGGTTCAAAAGTTCCTGTCACGCCCCAAATTCCATTGAGACGTGATTGGCACCCGAAACCGATATGGCCCGAGAGAACCAATATGTGCTCATGTCTACACATATGCATATCCTCGTATGAATCTTATTAAATCTTATTATTCCTCATGCAACTAAGCGGAAGTCATGAACATGGAAACATATATCATATCTATATACGAAACTTGGCTGTTAGGGCCATTAAGTCAAAATGATCATACATCTCTTGCTTTCATATACCCACATAAGTCTACAAAAGCCTCTAACTGATGCATTTACAAGACTATCTAAAAGTCAGGACAAGTCCCCGCTTTATCTTTACAACATCAAAACAAATGTACAACTGTGATAAGTGTCGAAGAAACTGGGGCTCACCAAAGATCCATAACTAACTGTCAACTTACTGTCTTTTTAAAAATCTACTAGTGCCTGCACCTGTAACATGTAAGGTAAGTCCCCCGAGGGGGTCAGTACAAAGAATGTACTGAGTATGTAAGGCTCATAAGAAATAACATCATACATGAGAGTGTCAATAGAATAAAATATGAGAGAATAGTCAATGTGTATAAACCATCATTTTACATAATATCTTTTATAACTACTCTCCTTCAAGGGAAATTACCTTCACTCAAGAGACTTGCCTCCAATAGATTCTTCTATACCCAAGAGATTCTTTCTTGCTTCTATGTTTATTACCACTATTGTTCATCTACTTGGTTAGTAGGCTGTAAGAGAATAACATTCATCCACATACATCCACTCTAGTGGTGGGGTAACAATATAATATAACGTACATCCACTCTATTAACGTACATCCACTCTATTAGTGGTTTAACCTACATCCACTCTTATGGTGGGAGAAGATACATCCACTCTATGGTGGGGGAACATACATCCACTCTATGGTGGGAGAACATACATCCACTCTATGGTGGGAGGACATACATCCACTCTATGGTGGGAGAACATACATCCACTCTATGGTGGGAAAACATACATCCACTCTATGGTGGGAGAACATACATCCACTCTATGGTGGGAGAAATTGATATATCAACTTATGAGAGATTAATACATTAAGGATCATGACACTAATTGAAACACACAAATATGCTTTACCTTACTCTTATACTTCATGAGATTAACACCTTAACTTATGAGGGATAGATATATTAGCTCGCACTTTACCTCCTTCACTATTCTTATGAGATCTTATATAGGTAGGTATATGATAACGGGCCTCCACCTTTGGTGGGCTCTAATAGATAACAAAGCATAATATTGGGATTATTCCATATTGAACTTATACCCTCTAGAATGTGATCCATACTCAATGAAACATATAGCAACCATGCGCATTACCTCTTTACAATCTTATACCCTCTACTTAGTTATGAGAATGACACGCTAAAGATCATGGCATTAAAGCACACACTTATATGCACACCTCACTTCACTCCTTTACCTCATGAGATTGACAACTTCACTTATGAGGAATAATTATACTAACTTGCACATCACCTCTCTTATTACTCTTATGAGATTGGTACTCTTACTTATGAACAATTGGCGCAAGGATAATCATCATACTATAGGACTTTGGAACAAGACATGATTGGAATAATGCTATTCAAACTAAACAAGCTCTCTTTACCTCATTACTATCGTTGAGATAGTTCTCTTAGAATTTACAACATTATGACATCTTTGGAACTTCCATCAATGACTAAGAGATAAGTGAATCAGTATTCATCTAAGAATAGGACACGTATGAATAACAATATATGTCAATCTGAATTGATAGACTTTAAGCCTCTCGGAATTGAAACAAGTCCAATGTCAATGTGAACAACATGTTGTAGAAGGATATGAAAAAAAAGAACCTTACATACCTTGTATTCGCAATACGAATATACAATCTTAAATGTGCATACAATAGCCCCGCTCCTTCCTTATGTTTCTCTCTACAACACAAATACATAATGGAGTGTACATTAACCACCACTACCTAATAATGGCATATAATGACAATAAGTCACATGTTTGGCTTTAAAACGTAATTTTCCCCCTTGACAATACCATTTATGAAATTATCGTACCAATAATACCACAATATTTCCAACATTGACCACAATATCATTTATGACTTATTATACCAATAATCCCATAATAGTCCATACATTGACCAATACATAATAACCAATAGCATGTCATACCTAGTTCATACTTTCCACTTTCCATCATCATAACATCACAATTATTCCATCAATTCGCTTCAATACACCTCACAACAACAAATCGGCCAAAGTCCCATAATTTACACTTATGGAAAATTAACAAGTTTAGGACCATAATAACACCATACATGTTCATATTTTATCCATACCAGGCTTTTTCATCAAAGTCACAAGTCATAATTCAAGCTTGAATCTCATGGATCACAAATCTTATATAAAAACACAAAGTACCATGTCCACCATTTACAAGCATAACCAACTTGATATACATAATCTCCCATGCATATAATATGTTAAACCATAATAATAAACACTTACCCAATCTTGAAAAATGATGATATTGCTCCAAGAGAAAGCTTAGGGTTTGAAGTTGAGAGAAATGATTTTGGGAAATTTCTAGACTTGGCATGAGACTTTTGTGTGTTAAAAATCTGATTTTTGGCCCTTATATAATCCCTCAATTCATCCTTAGCCATTATTTATAGCATTAATTGCTATTTCTAGAAGGTCTTTGAAAGAATGGGTCATTTGTCCCATTTGGGCCAAGTCTTTTGCCTCATTTGGGCCTTTATTTGTATTGAGCCCAATTTATACAACCCATGTATATCCACCAACTTTCTCATGCATAATAAATCATATATATCATTTTTAAATGATTCCATAACGTCACGACAATATTCTCTTACAAAATCCTCATTCCTAATCTCAATCGCAAAAATAGGAATTCTAGTCGCCCATGGCTTCCTTAAACATTTTTGGATAACTACTTGTGTTTCATGGTTTGATAATGTAGAATTATGTAGGAGTGTATTGAGGTATTTGAAGCTTTAACAATGCTTAAAGAACTTCAAGAACCAAAAGAAACCATATAAGAATCGACGTAACATTGCATTGCAAAATGGGCGCGGAATAGCCATACTATTTGTGCCTTGCGCCACTGTTGCAAAGAAAGGCAGTGGCGCAAGAATGGGAAGCCCTATGAATCAGGGTCTTGGCCACACCCCCTGATATAGGGAGTGGCGCAAGTTTCCATGCTTTGCTGAATTTTTGGCCATTTTTCCAACACTTGCATATCATCCAATGCCCCATCCAAACACTACAAAATACGTACTTAGTGATCTTAATCATCAAGTAAACATGACTCCAAGTCACCAAATGAGGTTATAATGTGTACGGGGTATTACACAAATGCTCTACGAAATCACAAAACACCTCCTACGAAAGTCTAATAGCACATATTAGGTCCTAGATCAAATATTTCACCAATGACACTATAAAACACATACTCATGTAATCTCAACACCTAGGTAGATATGACCCCAAGGTATTAAGTGAGGTTAGAAAAGTATGGGGTGTTACAGTTCCAATAATGTGATGTCCCAAAGTTCCAATAATGTGATGTTCCAAAGTTCCAATAATGTATAATCACCAATGTATCACTCTTAGAATGAAAGAAAGAATAATGAAAGAAAGAAGTAATGTATAATTGATGAGTATTCTTGGGTGGTATCCCAGGGGTGTAAGAAACACCTAGCATGGGTCAATCCCAATATCATGGGTGGTATCCCAGGGGTTAAATTACCTAGCATGGGTCAATCCCAATATCATGGGTGGTATCCCAGGGGAGACAGAAAAACCTAGCATAGGTCGATCCCAATATCACAGTAACATCCCAACATAATGGGTGGTATCCCAGGGGCAACAGAAAAGCCTAGCATGGGTCGATCCCAAGTGTATATGAGGACCGTATCTTAGGGGTGGAAGGACCTAGCATGAGTCATCCTCTTTACCACTGATCAGCTGGTCATCTGTTTAAAGTAAAGTAAAGTAATGAATGTAACGTACATGGTTCCACACATATTGAACGACGGTTTATCCATATTTCCCATTCTCTTATATTTGATTCCATGGAGGTTCTTATGTATTGATGCAGTTTCATATAGCCTTACATACTCAGTACATTCTTCGTACTGACGTCCCTTGTGGGACTTACCTTACTTGTTGCAGGCAAGGTACTAGTAGACCTCCACAGTAGGTTGCGGGTCATTTGCGGAATATTGGTGAGCTCCAGTTGGCTCGGGGCTTTTCGAGTTGCTATGTACATTTGCTTTGGTATAGTATATGTGTATAGAGCGGGGTGTTGTCCCGAATCTAGCTTGGTTATGGTTATGTATCTGTAGAGGATTTGTAGACGGATGTGGGAAGATGAATGAAGATGTAACATCTCAGGCCCATTACTTTTTTTTTAAGGGTAATTTTGTATTTTCCTTTTAAATTTACCACAAGCAATTAAAACCATTTTTAACTATCAGTTCCATACGTTTTATTTTCAGCAAAGGCGTTATTTTTTTTCCAGCAGATAAGTGTCCCCTCTGTTTCCATCAGTTTTGTACGTTAACAAGAGTCCCTCTGTTTTCCTCCAGATCACATGATAAAAGCCTCACTTTTCCCATTAGTTTTCAAAAGTTTTCCATTAGATAATGTCCCTTTTTCTTCTCTCAATCACAACTCCTAAGAAAGACAAGAGAGTTGGTGAGAATCAAGTTTAGATTTCTTCTTCCAATCTCAAGTTCTCTCAACGTTTAAGAGGTATGTAGAACCGTGTCTTGCTCACATTTCTGGATGTTTTACTATTCTCCAAATCTCTGTTTTGTAATCTCCTTTCCTAATCTGATGGTTTCTGTGTGTTTGTATTCAGCAGTTAGCTTAAATCTTCAACCTGATAAGTTACTATTTCCTATTGGCGTCTTAAAAGTGCTTATGTATTCATAACTTATGGACTGGTTTTGCCTAAATCTGTAATTTGAATCCCATCCAGTCAATAATATGGTGGTCTATATAATCCTCAATAAGTATTTTCTGTTTTTAAAATTCTCGAAAGACTTTAGGACTAATTAAAGATAAAGAACATTCCTTTTGTCTCTTAAGTTGATGTCCGATCCAGATTGAGTATATGTTGGCGTGCTAAATTTCTTTAAGTTTAACAAGTAGGAAGGACTACTCTCTCTTTGGAATCCTTGAACATTTGAAATAATTGAATTTATTACCATGAACTTCATAATCTTGGCTAATATTGGTTCCCAAAATTGTGAGTTCGCTAAAGAATGGAAATTCTGTTTTCTTAATTCTTAATATGGATTATCTTGTTTAATCTCCAATTGACATTTTTGCAGTAGGTTTCTTGTAATAATGTCCTCGCTATGTTTTTAGATCTATAGCTCTGTAACTCAATTCTCAAATAGCCAGTAGATGTGTTTTTGTGGTCCTCTTTAAGATGTGAAAATATATCACTACGATTGTTCTGAACGGTACTAATAATCATGAGTTAATCATTTTTTTCTCCTTCCCTCCACATGCCATCTGATCTGATGTTCTTTGACTTGATGTGTAGATTAGGAACCTGGTGTTTTTATAGATTAAGAATCTTCCTTTTCTTGCCTAGGTAGTTCTAAGAAATCTGGAAATTCGAATCTGTCGGTAGCGTCAAAAAAATCATGATAGCCAAATATCTGCAAGCATATTTTCCTTCTCTGTAAATGTTTTTTAGTTGAGCACTACAAAGTTGTGAGGCATTCATTATATCCTCAATAATTATAGCAATGCTCCACAGAATTTTCCAGACTTTAGTTAGGATCTAAATTACTACTTAAGAGTCTTTTGCTGGACAGATTTGGTTTATCTCAACTGTTAGTGTGTAATTACTTCCGTTCCAGTTAACTCATAAATATAATTCCCTCAAGAGATGTGGAATCCATGTTCTCAGATGCATTAATTCTTTCATTAAGGTCCTCCAACGTATGTTTCTGCTCTACAGATATTCCACTTGAGTCAACTAACTCCTTTCCCTTAACTTCCAATAAGTTGTTGCACTTCTTTGAGTTGTTTAAGATATGATTTGGGAAATGACTCCCTCATTTTTTTTTCATTTCCTGCAACACAAAGGAAAGTTGAACCTTTAACAGAATGTATCTTAAATTTTTCCAGAAAGCTATGAAATGGTACCAAATCAAAAATCTTATGAACCCAAAGTGGTTGAATTCTCAGCATGAGCCCAAAAAGGGCTAACTTAAGTACATGAGCCTAAAAAGGCTAAACTATGAGCATGAGCCTAACATGGATAACACTTTGAACATAAATAAATAAGATAACGTTATGAGCATAAGGGAGTTAGCTGGCTGACCGAGAAGTCATAATTCTAAACGACAAATGCCAGAAACTACGTTTGCCGACGTAGGATAGAGATTATTCCGAAAGTCAGATGACTCTTTTTCATGTATCCCAAAAAGGGCTAATTATGGATCCTTGCTAGCAAATCATGTCACGTCATGTCCTATGCCTGGCAAGGTATAGGATGGCTTAGCTGATCAGACCGAGATCAGACTCCATGCGCTCATATGGTGGTTTATGTTGGTTCACTACTTGCTCCCATAAATAACTAAAGAATTAAATTTATTTTACTTTGTCAGACATCACTTTAGTTTATGCTCTTGTTCTTTTACAACTTGTCATCACTTGGACTAAACTTCTTAAATTAATATCTATCCATGTTTCATTATTTCCTAGTACGGCCTTACATACCAATACATTCCACGTATTGATCGTCTTTGGCGCTACATCGTTTCATGATGTAGGTTTAGGCTCTCAAGTCCGTGACCAGGCGTACCATTAGGATCTCTATCTTCTGCTATTGGTGATCCTCCTTCCTACCTTGGGACAAGTTTAGATATGATAATTTCTTTATGTTCCCTTCAGTGTTGAGGTATGTCAGGGCCTTGTCCCGATAGTTATTATTACTCATTAGAGGCTTCATAGATTGGTTTAGTTGTCAGGCAGATTTTGTAATTCTCAGTTTTCTTTATTATGACTATTGGTATCGTCAGACATTAAGTAATATTAATGAACATTGATGAAATTCTTTCTCCTTTAAGGAATCTTATTTCATATTGTTTTCGCTTTATTCATTATGATAGATATATGCTCATGTGTTATACCAGAACGTTCGCTCATAATAGCAATAGTATCGGGTGTGTGCCATGTCCAGGGCCTCGGCTCGGGGCATGACAGAAGAGATGTATGCCCATTTTGACTTGATGGCCCTAACGGCCAAGTTTCATATATAGCATATGCTTCCATAACTTTCACCATTGGCATTTTATATTTTATAAGTTACATGAGATAGAATGCTATTCATAAAGAGACATGCATATGGAGGTTCATGAGCAAAGATTGGTTCTCTCAGGCCTCAACTGCTACGGGTGCCTGTCTACCCCGTTGGAATTCGGGGCTTGACAAAAGTGGTATCAGAGCAAGTCGTCCTAAGGGTGTCTACAAAGCCGTGTCTGAGTAGAGTCTTGCTTATGGATGTGTTGCGCGCCACATTTATAAGTAGGAGGCTACGGGACATTTAAGAGTTGTTTCTTTTCTTCCTTTCTTGGATCGTGCAATAGAGCCAATGTTGTAGGTGGAATCATATCTGACCATGGGAATTATTTTCTTGTGTGATAATAGAATGTCGATGGAAAGAAAAGATTTGGGAAAAGGTAAGAAGATAGATAGTACTGTCGGAGAAGGAACCAGTAGAGCACCACCTGAGCAAGCTGATCAAGGTGGGGCTGGAAATGAGTTCGTATCGCAGGCTTCTCCTACCCTTCCATTTACAGAAGAGCCAAGAAGGAGAGGAGTATCTTCGGAACTGCCCGTTAATACTATTGTGCAGGACTTAATGAATGCAATACAAATATTGACCCGTGTAGTTGTTGCACAAGTTCAAAGACAAGCTTTTGCGCTGCATATGGAGGAGAAGAGTCAAAGGAGAAGGATGGAAGGATTGGAAGAAGGGCCGTCAAAAAGGGATAGACCTATAGGACAGTTTATGGCATCCCAAGAAGAAGTTAGGCCTCGAGTTTTTCCTAGACCGCCTAGGCCATCATTTTCCCATTCCACAGCAAATCCTCCCCTCTATTCCAAGGGTTTAGAAGCAACCAATTTGGGCAAAGAAGTGAGGTTCAAGATTCCATGACAGTGGGTTATCAAGCATAGGGAAATATGAGCCAATCGAGGTTTTTTAGTCAGCTGTGCCAGCGTTGCGGGAAGTTTCATTCAGGTGAATGACGAGTTGGAACAAATGTTTGTTACTTGTGTGGTATGCCGGGACATGTAAGGAAAATATGTCCATAAAGGAGCACGAGTGGTATGGCATGACTTATGGGACCAACCGTCGCATGGCCATTATTGATGCCTCCTCTAGGTTGAGGTGCGCAGCCTAAGGGGCGCGGAAGAGGTTCTAGAGGAGCAGCTAGTTCCAGTGGAACCCAGGATCGTCTTTATCCTTTAGCGGATTGACAGAATTTAGAGGCTTCCCCTGATGTAGATACAGATACATTATCCATATTTTTACATAAGGTATATGCATTTACTGACCCGAGTTCTACATTATCATATGTTACTTTATAGGTTTCAAAAAAATGTGGAAGAACACCAGAATTACTAGTTAAGCTATTTGAAGTATCTATACTAGTTAGTGAATCTATGATATTTAAAAGAGTATATCATAGTTGTAGGGTAATTGTTTATAGTTATGAAACACTGGTTAATTTTATTGAACTGGAAATGGTAGATTTTGATATTATCATAGGTATGGATTGGTTGGCTTCTTGTTATACCACGGTAGATTGCCGAACTAAGAAGTTACATTTTCATTTTCCACATGGAAGGGTAATGTGGGAGCACCAAGAGGAAAAGTTATTTCCTATGATACCCAAAGGGGTACATATGTCACATAGTATGAGTGAAAGATACTGATGTGAAGCCACCAACACTTCAAGCGGTTCCAGTAGTAAATTAATTCCTTGATGTGGTTCCTGAAATGGAAAGTAGAGTTTGATATTGATGTGATTCCAGGCATTCCGTCTATCTCTATTCCTTCGTATAGAATGGCCCCAGTAGAGTTACGGGAATTAAAAAGAGCAATTAAAAGACTTGTTCGACAAGGGATTTATAAGGCCTAGAATATGTCCCCTTGGGTGCACCAGTGTTATTTGTACGGATGAAAGATGGTACACTGAGTATGTGTATTGATTGTAGGCAACTGGATAAAGTAACAATTAAGAACAAATATCTCCTCCCCAGAAATAATGATTTATTTGATCGGTTATAGGGTGCCAAATGTTTCTCAAAGATTAACTTGAGATTGGGTTACCATCAAGTCAGGGTTAGAGAAAAAGATATACCCAAGACAGCTTCCTGAACACGGTATGGTCATTATGCATTTTTTTTTCGTTATGTCATTTGGACTAACAAATGCACCAGTCGTTTTCATGGATTTGATAATTAGGGTGTTCAAGCCATTTCTAAGTGTGTTCGTGACAGTGTTTATAGATGATACTTTAGCTTACTCAAGATCACAGGAGAACCATGCTAATCACTTATGACAGGTGTTACGGATTCTTCGTGACCGTAAGATATATGCAGAGTTCTCTAAATGTGAGTTTGGTTAAAATTCGTAGCATTCTTGGGTCGCATTGTGTAGGATGAAGGATTAAGGGTTGATACACAAAAGATAAAAGCGGTGAAAACTTGGCTAAGGCCTACGACGCTTATAGAGATTCATAGTTTTCTTGGATTGGCTGGTGGTTGAAGGATTTTCTTCTATCTCAGCACCCTTAACGAAGCTAACACAAGACAATCAAGTTTCAGTGGAATGATGCATGTGAGAAGAGTTTCCAAGAGCTAAAGAAAAAAATTTTTTAATTGGAATTGACGTGTATACCTGTAGTAGTATTTCCCGAAGGCACAAAAGGGTATGCAGTATATTGTAATGCTTCAGGAGTTGGATTAGGATGTATATTGATGTAGTACAATAATTTAATAGCGTATTCCTCAAGATGATTGCGTTCACATGAAAGAAACTTTCCCACACATGATCTTGAGTTAGCAGCCGTGATATTTGCTTTAAGGATATAGCGCCACTATTTGTATGGGGTTCATATTGATGTGGCTGGAATTACTATAGGTTATGCTAGTAATATTTTATACCATCCGAGAAAATCAAATGTGATAATCGATGCATTAAGCCACAAAGCAATAGGAAACACTAAGGGTCAGTTTACGGAAAAGCAAGGTATAGTCAAGGTGGCTAGTACGTCTTCTTGGGACTCTAGATGAAAGAATTATAGTGTAAAATGTGACACGCTTATCAATTTAGTACACATTTTACCTGTCAAGACCACTTATACAGCTGAATACTATGCAATGTTGTATGTTAAGAAATAGTATGATTACAGGGGGTTCCAATTGCTATTGTATCAGTCATGGGAGCTCAAGTTACTGCATACTGTTGGAAAAATATTTTCAGAAGAATTTAAGATTCCAAATAAAGCTAAAATCCGCAGACAGATGGACAAGCAGAACACACTATATAAAAACTTCAAAATATGTTACGAGCTTGCATATAGGACTTTAACAGTAGTTAGGACGATCATTTACCTCTTGTTGACTTTGCTTACAATAGTAGCTATCGTTTGAATATCAAAAAGGCACCTTATGGAGCATTAAAGGTTGATCACCAATGGGATGGTTTGACGCAGATGAAACTATTGTCATCTTTTTCATCAAGCTATGGAGAAAGTTAAGGTGATACAATAGTGGTTACAAACGGTCCAAAGTCGACACAAGTCATGTACTGATGTTAGGAGAAAAGGGCTTGAATTTGCCATAGGTGATTGGGTATTCTTGAGGGTGTCATCGATGGAAGGGGTACTGAGATTTGGAAAGAAAGGAAAGTTGAGTCCACGTTATATAGGTCCATAAGAAATTATCAGAAGATTTGGGCAAGTTGCATATGAATTGAAATTACCCCAAGAAATCTCCTCAGTCCATCCAGTGTTTCATGTTTCGATGCTTCGAAAATGCATAGGAGATCCATCTTGTATTGCTCCCGTTGATGATGTTCAAGTTATGGAGGATCTCACTTACGAAGGAATACCTATTGCTATTCTGGATAGACAAGTGAAGAGGTTAGGAAATAAATACGTACCTTCCGTAAAAGTTCATACGGAAGAAAAAGTTCAAAGTACGGAAGTGGAGCAATAACAATTAAGTATCTATAAGCATTATGTGTATATGTATATATATGCTAATATAGAGATGCATTTGTTGTACATGAGGTGATGTTATTAACATTCGAGGACGAATGTTTCTAAGGGGGGAAGAATGCAACACCCCATACATTTCCGACCCTACTTAAAAATTTTGAATCTTGCTTACCTAGGTTTCGAGAGCCATAAGTACGTATTTTGTATTGTTATTGATGGAAAATTTTATAGTGTGCTAGTACATGTGATGCGACCTTTGTAGGAGGTGTTTATGACTTTGTGGAGCATATCTGGAGTGAAAAGAGAGGTTTAAAGGACATCCAAGCAAAGGATCTTAAAGATAAGAGGCAAGCAAAGGGTTGGAACTTTAAAGATCCAACTAAATCCGTAAAGAAAAGTCGAAATCAAAAATTAAGTGTGGGGCGCTGCAGGTGGCATGCCGGGCCGCTTCTGGACAAAATTTTTGTGGAACAGGAAGCAGAGGGGAGCGCCTGGGGGCATGCCAGGCCGCTAATGTGCACCTGTTCAGGTGCTGAAATTTTTCTAAGTCCCAAGGGCGCCCCGGAGCGTGCCGGGGTGTTTTTTTCCAAATCTCTTCTACGATTATTAATCTATAAAGAGAACTTTTGGATTATGGTATTATTATTCCATTGTAGTAGGACTACTTTTGAGCGAGTTTGGAATCCGAGTTGGGGTTAATTCTTCGTCACAAGCATTTTATCAAATTATGTTCAATTAAGCCATGGGTGGCCAAAAATTATTTTTTCTTGGGATTAAAGCTACGAGCATGAATAGTGTGAGTTGAATATTGCCGTAACATTTATGGTATTATTTAAACGTGAGATAGATGAGGTATTGCACATAGAATTTGGTGGGCTAAGTTAACTTGTGTTAATGGGCTCAATTTGAGGCCCAAAATGAAGCCAAAATGCATGGCCCAAATGGGAAAAGGACACATTCTTGTGTTGACCAAGAAAAACACCTCAATTATTGATTAAAGTGTGGCTAAGGATGAACATTAGGACTATATAAAGGAACAAAAGACTGATTTTATTCATTATAACACACATGTCTTTCTAGATATTTCCAAACATATTTCTCTCAACACAAACCCTAAGGCAACCATTCTCTTTGGTAAAGATCATCACTTTGCAAGATTTGGTAAGTGTCTAATCTCATTGATTAATATATTATATGCTTAAGATAGTGTATATATCATGATGTTTATGTTTTCAAGGTGTTGAATAGGGCACATTTTCTTTTTGCTAAAAGATGTGTCATCTTTGTGATTTAAAATTGAATAGAGACTTGAGGTTTGAATGAAAGTGCATGGTGTGGATGAGATACTAACATGTATGGTGTGATTATGTTCCTTACCTTGTTATTTTTTGATAAATATAATTTGTGGGATTGTTGTTGATATATTTTTATGAAATGTATTGAGGTGACTTGATGGAATAATTGTGACGTGGTGTTAATGAGGAAGCGTAAAGGATAAACTTGGTGTGAAATGCTATTGGTTTATGATGTTATGGACAATGAGTAGAATGTTGTGGTATTATTGGTATGACGATGCGGTGAATTGTATTGTAAAGGGTGAAATGACGTTATAGGGCAATCATGTCACTCATTTTCGTCTTATACACTTGTAAGGTAGTTGGTTGTTAATGTGAGCTCCGTTATGTACTTGTGTTGTAGAGTGAAATGCAAGGAAGGAGATGGACTATTTTGTTCACATATAGGATTGTGTATTCATATTGAGAAGAAAAGGTATGTAAGGTTACTCTTACCGTATTCTTCTGCAGCACATATTGTTTACATTGCCATTGTACTTGATCCATTCCAAAATGTCCAAAGGTATCTCATTTCAGGTTGTCGTCTATTGTTAGTCACAAGTTCCTCATTCATTGATAATTTGTTTTTCATATGTTACATAACTGTGGACATGGTTCAAAAGTTCCAATAATGTGATGTCCCAAAGTTCCAATAATGTGATGTTCCAAAGTTCCAATAATGTATAATCACCAATGTATCACTCTTAGAATGAAAGAAAGAAGTAATGTATAATTGATGAGTATTCTTGGGTGGTATCCCAGGGGTGGAAGAAACACCTAGCATGGGTCAATCCCAATATCTTGGGCTGTATCCCAGGGGTTAAATTACCTAGAATGGGTCGATCCCAATATCACGGGTGGTATCCCAGGGGTGACAGAAAAGCCTAGCATGGGTCGATCCCAATATCACAGTAACATCCCAACATCATGGGTGGTATCCCAGGGGCGACAGAAAAGCCTAGCATGGGTCGATCCTAAGTTTATATGAGGACCGTATCCCAGGGGTGGAAGGACCTAGCATGGGTCATCCTCTTTACCATTGATCATCTGGTCATCTGTTTAAAGTAAAGTAAAGTAAAGTAATGAATGTAACGTACATGGTTCCACACATATTGAATGACGGTTTATCCATATTGCCCATTCTCTTATATTTGATTCCATGGAGGTTCTTATGTATTGATGCAGTTTCTTATAGTCTTACATACTCAGTACATTCTTCGTACTGACGTCCCTTGTGGGACTTACCTTACTTGCTGCAGGCACAGGTACTAGTAGACCTCCACAGTAGGTTGCGGGTCATTTGCGAAACATTGGTGAGCTCCAGTTGGTTTGGGGCTTTACGAGTTGCTATGTACATTTGCTTTGGTATAGTATATATGTATAGAGCAGGGTGTTGTACCGACTCTAGGTTGGTTTGGTTATGTATCTGTAGAGGCTTTGTAGACGATGTGGGATGATGAATGAAGAGATGTATGTCCATTTTGACTTGATGGCCCTAACGGCCAAGTTTCATATATAGCGTATGTTTCCATGACTTCTGCCATTGGCATTTTATATTTTATAAGTTACATGAGATAGAATGCTATTCATAGAGAGACATGCATAATGAGGTTAATGAGCAAAGATTGGTTCTCTCGGGCCTCAACGGCTACTGGTGCCAGTCTGCCCCATTGGAATTCGGAGCGTGACAATGAGTTACTAGAGGAGTTACACGATGAGTTTGAGGGAGTAAATGATGACTACACCCACCGAATGAAGGGTCCACATGTACAATTCCATGGTGCTCATAGAGGTAGTGGGGGAAGACATGGTCCTATCCCTCAATTGGGTAGGCAAAGGGGATTTCAAGGTTGGGTATTTCATGATGCCAAATATGGCAAGGATCCATATGTACATAATGGACCTCATGGACATCTTGGGGGTCGAAACGCGAGTCTTAATTACATCAAGGTAACTCTTCCACCTTTTAAGGGTGAGAGCAACCCTGATGTATTTCTTGATTGGGTGACACAATATGATCACATCTTCTTAACTAATGAGATATCTGAGGTGCGGAAGGAATCTTATGCTATTGCTCAATTAAAGGGGTTTACGTCTACTCGGTGGGAAACTAAAGTGAAGGCTAGGAGATTGCATGGTTTAGCTCCCACTCCCACTTGGGAAGAACTCAAAACTATCTTGAGTGACAGGAAAGGTTGTTCTAAGGGGAAAGAAAAGGTGGCTCTTTTAGCAAACTTTAAGGAGATTCGGGATGAGTCGAACGAAAGGCAACCGGTGGTCCTTCTTATGCATAAGGATTATTCTTTGCTTACTAATGAAATAACTTCTTCTCTCCCTAGTTATATCTCTTCTCTTTTGCAGGGCTATGACGATGTGGTTCCCCTGGAACTTCCAAAGGGATTGCCCCCTATAAGGGGAATTGAGCATCAAATTGATTTCATCCCGGGGTCCCAATTGCCAAACAAGCCGGCTTATAGATCCAATCCGGAGGACACCAAGGAACTTTAAGGGCAAGTGGATGAACGTCTTGAGAAAGGGGTGGTGCGCGAGAGCATGAACCCATGTACAGTACCGGTGATTTTTGTTCCTAAAAAGGATGGCACTTGGCGTATGTTTGTGGATTGTCGAGCCATCAACAAAATAATGGTAAAGTATCGCCATCCCATTCCTCGACTTGATGACATGGTTGATGAGTTGAGTGGTTCTTTCATATTCTCAAAAATAGACCTTAGGAGCGGTTACCATCAAATCCGGATGAAACCCAGGGATGAGTGGAAAACCGCATTCAAGACCAAATTTGGTCTCTATGAATGGTTGGTGATGCCTTTTGGCCTCACCAATGCTCCTAGTACTTTTATGCGTTTGATGAATCATGTGATGAAACCTTTTATTGGTAGGTTTGTGGTTGTGTACTTTGATGATGTGTTGGTGTATAGTAAGACCATGGAGGAGAATGTTGATCATGTAAAGTGTGTGTTTGATATGCTTAGGCAAGAACAACTCTATGCCAATGTGTCTAAATGCTGTTTTGGTGTTGACGGAGTTGTTTTTTGGGGTTTTGTTGTGAGTTCAAGGGGAGTTGAGGTTGATGAATCCAAAATAGACGCTATTAAGAATTGGACAACTCCCACATCCATTGGTGATGTGCGTAGTTTCCATGGATTGGCTAGTTTTTATAGGCAGATTGTTAAAGGATTTAGCACTATAGCCGCCCCCTTGACTAAGGTGATCCGAAAGGATTCATCCTTCTTTTGGGGTGAGTAACAATTAAAGGCTTTTGCCACCTTGAAATAAATGCTTAGTTCTGCACCATTGTTGCAATTACCCGACTTTGATAAAACATTTGAAATTGAATGTGATGCTAGTAAAGTGGGTATTGGGGCTGTTTGATGCAAGATTTAAAACCCATTGCCCACTTTAGTGAGAAGGTTAGAGGTGCGACGTTGAATTACTCCACCTATGACCTTGATCTTTATGCCTTGATTCGGGCTTTGGGTAATTTTCCACACTACTTATGGCCTAAGGAGTTTGTCATTAGGACCGATCATGAGTCCTTGAAACATCTTAGGTTACAAGGAAATTTAAACAAGAGGCATGCCAAGTGGGTTGAAATTCTTAAAACATTTCCTTATGTGATTCATTACAAAAAGGGGAAAGATAATGTTGTGGCGGATGCCTTGTCAAGGAAACATGTTTTGGTCTCTACTTTGACTTCTAAGTTGTTGGGTTTTGAGAGCTTGAAATCATTGTACCCCAAGGATCCCATTTTTGCTCAAATCTACCAAGATTGTGGAGCATGGGTAAGGGACCATAAGCTCAAGGATAAACTTACCACCCCATTTACTACATTTGATGGTTACTTGTTCAAGAACAAGCGACGTTGTGTGCCTATGAGCTCTTGGAGGGAACTTTTTATGAGAGAGGCACATGATGGGGGTTTGATGGGGCATTTTGGTATTAACAACACATTGGGGATCCTTGAAGAACATTTCTATTGGCCTAAAATGCGTAGTGATGTTGCTAAAATTTGTGGTCAATATGTGGATTGTCGTAGTGCTAAATCTAGGTTACTTCCCCATGGCTTATATACACCTCTCCCTACCCATCAACGGCCTTGGCTTGACATTTTTATGGATTTTGTATTGGGTTTGCCGAGGACTAAGAGGGGCATGGATAGCATCTTTGTGGTTGTTGACCGTTTTTCCAAAATGGCTCATTTTATTGCATGTCATAAGTGTGATGATGCCCCCCATGTTGCATCTTTGTTTGTTGAGCATGTTGTCAAGTTGCATGGTATTCCTCAATCCATAGTGAGTGATAGGGATCCTAAATTCCTTAGCCACTTTTGGAAGGAGTTGTGGGGTAGACTTGGGACAAAATTGTTGTTCTCTACATCATGTCACCCACAAACCGAAGTTGTGAACCGCACCCTTGGTTCTATGCTTCGGGCCATGGTTAAAGGAAAACTCACATCTTGGGAAGACCAATTTCCTTTAGTTGAATTTGCATATAATCGTGTCACTCATAATCCTATTGGCATATCTCCATTTGAGGTTGTATATGGTTTTAACCCCCTTACCCTTCTTGATCTAACCCCTTTATCATAAAAAAGGTTTTGATAATAGATATCTTTGTAGGGTATTTATTGGTAGTGTTGTTGGGTTGGAACATAGGGTACATGAAAAGATACATGTGTTATATTTGATGGAGGTTCTTGGTTCTTAACTTGATTCTCCACAAAAGAAGAACTCCTTTGTGGTTGATGATATGGCTGTGTATTTTGATTTGGGGCGACTTGTCTAACATAGCTCAAGTTCATTCAGAAAATAGCTTGAGGGTAGGTTTTGTTCCAATTTGGTTAGGGGTAGTATAAGATTGATTCTTGACCCAAGGTATTTCTTATTTCTTCACTTCGACTTGTCATATGGAACCTCCTTTCAATCATACTATCCATACTTCTTACCCCTTTCTCCATACCTCTAAACTTCCCATTCGATTCAACTACCTTTCAACTAATATTGGTCCCTCGCTTTGACACATTGGCATATGACCCCATGTTATTCGTTGAGCTCCTTCCTCCATGGTTATAAGGAATGCAATTAGATATTGTACCTACAAAACTCAACACATGAGGTTATCAATGAGACTGAGTTAATTTGCAAGCTCACCCAACCTATTTTAATTTAAAAATCTCACTAATAAAAGCCTCACGTCACTCGTATGTAACTCTCAACTCACCTCTACGACTTCTTTTCAAGATTGCTTGTGAACTAGCTCTGCTCAATCAATTCAAGGTCGCCTATCTTTGTGGTGGAGTGGATTATTGTGACTCTTGAAAGAAATACGACCCAAATAAAGCTAAAAGAAATTGAATCAAGAAATTAATCTATGCAATAAAACATAAAAGTAGAAGAAAAGAAGCACGAAAAAAAATAAGACTAAAAAACTAAGTAATAAAAGTAGAAAAAAAAGTAACAAAAGTAGAAGAAATTTACTCGTTGTTACTTCATTTGAAGAGTAAAAAAATTATTTGATATTTCGAAACTAGTTAACAAGTAATTAAAGATGTTAATTAGTTGGTAGCTGTTGAGTTATACAAAAATCGAAAAAAATGAGTTTAGAAAAAGAAGTAGGAAGTTGGACACTTAGAAAATTGTTTGGGTGTTATTTTAGCTTTAAAAGCTTACTAGTTTGGGCATTCCAGTAGGTGTCTGACCCTTCCTAGAACGCTGACATTTAAAAGCTTACTAATTTGGGTATTCAAGCAAGTGTTTGGACCTTCCTAGGATGCGGATTGCTCAGATGTTGTGCTTGTTGTTGATGTGGCAGATGCATGGCTGCTGCGTTGGAGTTGACCCGTTGACATGCTAACGTGGCAATCCATGAGGAAAATCAATTTTTTTTTTGAAATTTCCACTAGTGGATCCACAAACACTTTGACCAACTTTAACTTGAGAAAAATTGGATCAAATATACCTTTTTCTTCCTTCTTCTTGAAGAATGATTTGTAGACCACCAAAAACACCAAGAACATACACTAAATCATAACACCCTCATATCAATTCAGAATTGGCTCAAAATTTAGGATTAGCTTCCCCTTGACATATAGAAACCCCCCAATGGTTTTTAGCCCGCAATTCTAAGATAAAATTAAACCCATTTTCTCCATCCTAAATTTTTGAAGAACACCATGAAAATTCAAAAATTTAATTTCAATCAAACGAGCTCTGATTGATACAAAAATTTTAAACACGATCTCCCTTCAACATTAAAAACAAACTCCAATATTTTTTATGATCCAATTTCAAACCAATAACTCCCAGAAATTAAACTCACTTGTGATCTTAGGCATATTTATACACCTAAGTGGCATTATCTACGCGTGTTTAGCTTAGTTTTGAGGATAACTTGGTATGGTTAATGACATATAAAGTGTTTTTTGTGTATTTGTGTGCTAAGTTGAATTTTTAGAGTGTTTAAGGTGCATTTGAAACAATTCAAGTGCCAAAAGGAGCAAATAGAGTTTAGACGAGAAGACTAGTTATGCCGGCCTAAGCTATGCTTGATCTAGTGTACTTTGATGATTTTTATTGTGTTGTATGGACTAATTTTTTTTATGAGTTGATTTAGGAGACCATTGGAGCATATGTGTAAGCTAAATAAAGCCTACAAACAAGCCACAAGGAGTATGGAAACAAGGAACGAGGAGACGAGAACCATAGAACCTAGATTGGATGAAATCTCATGTTTGGGAGCACCTTTGCACCGTACCCCCCAAAGCATGGGTGGTGGAAATGAAACACACACCCTAAAGAATGGGGATACCGGTTTGTAATTGCTATATCCATGTGCCACACCCCCATTGTCCATGCTATGGGCCATAGAACGCAACCTTCCCTCCAAACGGCTAAACTTGATTTTTCACTTGGTTTAAGTTGAGGGCAAAGTGGTCAATGCTTATATTTCGTATGGGGAATATTATGGAAGAACTATAGGATTATATAAAGAGTAATTAGCCACAATTATAAGGTACTTTTGGAACAACACAAGATTGGAGAGAGAAGAAAGCATCAAAGTCTCTACCCTAGGGTTTTTCGTTTTTAATCTTTTTTTCCTTGTAGTTTTACATTATGAACTCATCTATGGTGATTCTTTGTAAGACTATGAGTGGATAAAAACCCTCTTTCTAGGGTTGAGTCTACAACAAAATTGATTAATTATGGTTTATTAGTTTGATTTATATGTTTATCATGTCATGTGATTGTTCTTGCGTTCTTGCTGTACTATTTTAAAGAGTCATGAACTTTAGGATAAATCTAAGTCTAAAAAATAATTGACCATAGGAGTGGAGGGATGGAATGAATAATACATGGAGTGTGGATCATGTCTTTAATTATTAGATACTAATTGTTAAAGGATGATTTACGGTTAGGATAGAGATATATCTAAACGCCCCACTTGGTTAATAAAATGGAAAGATAAATTAGTGCATCCAAATCAGAGACTCAAATACCCACTCAATAATGTAGTTGTGAGACTAATTTGGGTAGATAAATTATAGAGTGACCATCCCTGAGTTAGACTATCAACCTAGTAGATCAATTATCACGATAAACACCAACACTGGCTAAAAACTGTAGTTGTGCATGAAAGTGAAGTAAATGCCTTAACCATGGAACTCTCCATATATTTTTTACAATACAAATTTCATGTTGTTTTTATTTGTATCATTTAGTTTATAAAAATAAAACTCAAACTCTTTTGGTTACAAATCATATTTGTTTTACTTCGATAGTAATACTTGAGTTGGATCATCTGCTAAACACCAAGTACCTGTGGGATAGATATTTGGCTTGCAAGAGCCACTTTATAACTTGCACAACCACATACACTTACGTGTATGATTGGCCACAATAAGTCTTTGGCGCCGTTGCCGGGGACTTAAAAAAATTAGCAACTTTTTAATTTTTTGTTTTAGTATTCTGTTTGATAAGTGTTGACAACTTGGTCTTAGCTACTGAATTTACAGGTACAGGTTTGAATCTTAAGCAAACTGGCAAAGGAGAGGGAATTGGTTGAACCACATCGCAAACCTGAGTGATGCTTGCACTAATTGAGAGGAGAAGCATCACTTCTCTACCCAATCCTGCAAGTTCAATAGGATGAGACCATTTTTGTAGTCATCGGTGATGAAAAATCAGGCCGCAATACAGTGCGTGAAGTAGCAATCCCACTCCCAACCAATGTGACCTCCAGTATCCGCAAAGGGAAAGCAAGAGGCAGATTTGAGCTTAAACAAAACATGGTGTGATTGTTGCACATAAGCAGGCAGTGTACAGGCTTGTCACGTGAGGATCCACAGGTTCATCTACAAAAATTCTTAGAGATCAGTAACACATTCATTCCCGCAGAATTCTACATCGATTACGTGAGGCTCATTCTTTTCCCATTCTCACTATTGGGATAAGAAAAGAGGTGGTTGAAGGCATAACGTAAAAATTCTATCACTATATAGGATGACCTAGCTAGGAAGTTCCTCATTCAATTTTTTCTATCCGGTAAGACTGCAAGGCTAAGAAGTGAAATATTGAGTTTTAAGTAAAATCCTGAGGAGAATTTATACCAAGCTTGGGAAAGATTCAAGGGTCTCCTCAAGGATTTCCCTCATCACCAACAATTGAATGATGTGCTGGCCCATACTTTTGTGGAGAGTCTTGATCCAAACACAAAAATTTTATTAGATTCGACTGCAGGTGGTCAAGCTTTGGAGAAAATATATGATGAACTGTACACTCTGCTTAACTGTATTACACAAGGTAATTTTGACTGGCATGGTGATACATCTCGAGGTATGGTAAAAAAGCCTGCAGGTATAATTTAGGTAGATAGTATTACTTCTTTGGCTGGTCAATTGGCATCATTTCAAAATTAAGTGATTAGAAATCTTAGCAAGTTGAGCTTGTCACAACCTCAAGCCCAGGTTAATGCAATTTAGCAGGTACACCTTTAGTATGAGATTTATGGTAGTAGTGGTCACTCTACAGATTTATGTGGAGAAAATTTAGAGTTGCTTAATTTTGTGGGCAATGCATAAAAAGGAAATCAGAACTATGGTAATGCCTACAACTGTAACTAGCAGAGTCAGCCCAACTACTCGTGGGGTAATAATCAGGTCCAATCTCAAAAGTTTCAATAGTAGCAAGGTATGCAGAACAACACTCAGGCCAGTAATATAGAAGAGACTTTGAAAAAGATTCTGGCCAACCAAGAACAAATGGCTGTAGAGATAAAAAATCAGCAATTGGTTCACAAGAATTTAGAGATGCAGATGGGTCAGTTATCTCGGGAACAAAACACAAGACCTCAAGGGGGTTTACCTGGTGATAAAGAGAAAACTCCAAAGCAATTTATGACAATCACCTTGAGGAGTGGTAGAGATTTGATTGATGCATTTCCAAATAAATATCATGAGGTGTAAGTGGAGTTAAACTCACCTAAGCTGACGAAAAAGCAAGTTGAAATTAAAGAAAAAGGAAAGTATGAGTACCCAATTGAAAAGTCGATTGAGCAATCTCAAAATAGACCCACACCACCATTCCCTCAAAAGCTTAAGAAAGCCAAAGAGGATGATTGTTTTAAGAAGTTTTTTGATATATTTAGAGAACTTTACATTAACCTTTCTTTGTTAGATGTTTTGTAGGGAATGCCCAAGTATGCTAAGTATTTGAAGGATGTGGTGGCGAACAAAAGAAGTCTTGGTGATGTTGAGATTAAAACACTTACTGAAGAGAGCAGTTCTGTGGTTATGAGAAAGATGCCCAAAAAGCTCAAGGACCCTAAGAGTTTCACCCTCCCATACAAATTGGTGAAAGTCATATTGTTCAAGCTTGGAGTGATTTACGGGCAAGCATCAATTTGATGCCCCTTTTTGTGTTTAAAACTTTGGGTTTAGGGAAGCCAAGACCCTATTCAGTTGTGTTACATATGGAAGACAGAACTACAGTGGTCCCTAAAGGAATCATAGATGATGTTCTCATTAAGGTTGGTAAGTTCATTATTCCTGCTGACTTTATTATTCTTGACTATAAGACAGATGATAGGGTACTAATCATATTAGGATGTCCATTTTTGGATACTGGTAGAGCTTTGATAGATGTTAGAGAGGGCACACTCAAGATGAGACTAAATGATGAAGAGGTGATCTTCAGAGTATTTAAAGCACTTAACACACCCTCACACTATAGAGATCTATGCATGATCACAGCTATAGAAGTTGATAAGGGGGGGTGGAGGAGTATAAAATTCCTATTACCTTGTCAGACTCTCTTATAAAATTGCCCAATTTGGTCTGTAAGCCTCAGTTTAAAAAACTTGCACGTGATCCTACACGGGGTGAGAAAAGTAGTAAAAGGGTAGATTCTGATGGTAGTGTTGGTAGAGTAAAGAAGAGAAGAAAGTTGTGGTCAAAATAGAAGAAGAGATTGAGAGACTATGGATGATGGTTGTGACGTGAGTCATGCCGTGATATTAAATCAGGCACTTCTTGGGAGGCAACCTATGTTGTAATAGAGTTAGTTATTTTTATATAGTTTCACCTTTATTTTTATTTTTGTTTGTTTGTTTTGCAAATTTGGGGAAGTCTGAGTACCCAAAATCTAAGCTTAGGAGCATGATGAAACCATAAGTGTGGGGTCCTTTGGCTCCTATGATGGAAATCTGAGAAAGTGACATGCTTCTAGCTAGGTTTATAGGCCTCGGGAAGTATTTTCTAACCATTGCTCTTAATTTGATTTATGCTATGGGTACATAGCGTTATTTCAAGTGTGTGTTGGCAATCTTCCAATTTATTTATGGTGAAGTGTGCTATAGGGTTTCCATTTTGATTTATTGTAAGTTTTTGACTAAATTTGAAAAATAAAAAAAGAATTAATAATTGTTTAATTTTAATTTTTGTAGTTTAGTTCGTTAGTAGAATCACACCTCACCCACCCCTCGATTTTTCATTTTGATTATTTTTCGAGGGGGAGCCCTTTGAACCCAGTATCATTTTTGAATTTTAGGGGTAATTTAAATTTTTTTGTCATTTGGAATAAATAGAGATGCTCTTGATATGTGCTACAAATGATTATTTGATGCAAGTTGTTGTTGAATTCTAAGGAATAATGTGAAACTTGAATGACTTCTGTGAGACACCTAGGCTCTATGATTTGACTCTTATGTGATGTTGACTTAAATTTGAATTCTTGCAACTTCTTGGTTGAGAGTCTATATGAATCCTTCTTGAGTTAAACATGTGCCATGTGTGTTGAGGTTTTGGTTATATTCCATGTTTGCATATTGATGTCTAGAACTTGCCCGGTGTGTTTGCAAAGCGAAATAATGAATGTTGATTTTAGGAGATGATATAGAATGTTGATTTTAGGAGATGATATAGGATTTTTTGATAGCCATATTTTACACCTGCTTTATCTACCCTTTATGCATGATCTTAGTTAGCCATATTGAGCCTTTAGCTTATTCCTTTGTAGCCTGATATGTAGCTTACTCCTTTTGTTTCAATAGAACGTAACTTGATCCAAAACTCCTAAGCGCTTGAGTTGAGAAATAAAAGTTGTGAAGGAGTAAAAAATATTGAAGAGAAAGAGTGAATTTGAAGCCCCAAAGTAGTAGCTATTGGTGTGTTGAAAAGGTTTGTGTGTTGTTGATAGGGAGTAAAGTAAAAATAGTTAAAGTGTTTTGAAAAAGATAATCAAAAACTCCCTACAAAAGATGTGTAAGCTAACTTAAAGAGAGGGTCAAAACAAAAGAGAGTTGTGGAAGAGAAAAGAGGTGGAAAATAGGTGGTTGAAGAATTAGCTAAATGGAAAGTGTGATGTACTAAAGCGCTTGGGAAAGTTAGTCACTATTCTTGAACAAAATACTTCCTACCGTCTCTTAGCCTACATTAAAACCCGTAGAGTCCTACTTGATCTTTAGCTTTGATATGCTTATATTAGTGGAGTACCACACTAGGGGAAAGCTTATGGTTCATCTTATGTGACATGAGAATTCTTTGTGAGAGTGAGCAGAATTTGATTCTTACACCCATTCTTGTGATAAATTGCATACTTGTGAGTGAATTGGGGTGACTCTCTTGTGGTGAGGGCGCATGTTCGATGATGGATAGGTGATTTATATGATCTCTTTGTTGAGTAATGTGCATGAGTTTTCCAACTTGGTAGAGTCAATCCTTGAGGATAGGAAGTCTTAAGTAGTATTCATGTGTTTTCAATTGTAATATGACATGCCTAATGTAGAACATTCTATTCATGTAGTCGTTGTAGTTCTAGATTGAGTGTCTCAGGTCAAGTAGTAATTTTAGAGTCTTCCTTTATTGTGAATAGTGTAAAGAGTTGTTCTAGGACGAACAAGGCTTTAAGTGTGGGGTGGTGATCTTAGGAGTATTGATCTAAGGTGTATTTATATGCCTTAGTAGTGACTTTAACCCATGTTTACCATAGCTTTGAGAACAATACGTATGTATTTTGTATAGTTTTTATGGATTATGTGATGTTGTGCTAACCAATGTGATTAAACCCTTGTAGGTGGAATTTGCGACTATTTGGAGCATTTTTGGCGTGGAAAGCGAGGATTGGAGAAGCTACGAGCAAAGGATATTGGTGATAAGAGGCAAGCCAAAGAGTTGTACGTGAAGAATCATGCCAAATCCACAAAGAAAAGTCGACGAAGGAAAAAAATCAAAAATTAAGGGCCTGGCGCGCCAAGGGGCCTGCCAGGCCGCTTTTGGGGAAAATTTTGTTCTGCCAGGCAGCACTGGGGCGCTATTCAGGGCGTACCAGGCCGCCTGGGTCACACCTTCACAAAGGCAAAATTCGCATAAGTGTCAGGCGCGCCCAACGGCGTGCCGGGCCACTTTTTGGCTAATTTTTACCTCGAAATTCACTCTATCAATAGGACTTTTGAGTTATTGTATCACATTCCATCTTGACTAGGCTACTTTGGGCATTGAAATTAGGTTTCATTCCTCATATTTTCAGTTTTTATTTATTTTTAAGGTATTTTATTACTTTTGGATGTTAATTGACATTATGAGTGGATAAAATCCCTCATTCTTGGGGTTAAGGCCAAGAACATGAATCTCTTGGGTTAATTTTAGTGGTTTTTGCTGAAGTTTATCATAATTGGTTATTCATATATTCTAAATTTCACTATTTTGATGCTTGATCACCATTAAAATACATTCCTTGTCTTGAGGTGAGCTCAAGCGAGAAACTAAGAGATAAAACGTGGAATATAAGAGGTGTGGTCTTTCTCGGGGAAGGAATTCTAAGGGATTGACATGTGGTTAGGACCGAGAGGTACCTAATCCACCAGACTTGGTCAATTACGAGAAGACAGCTTAAATGCACTAGAATTGGTTAAGCTTATCACCACTCACGGACGTAGTTAGGTTTCCAATTTCTAGCAGAAGATTATATTTTGTAGACAAATATAATTTTAAAATTAACCTCGGGATCAATAACCAAGATAAACAATTCAAAGTGCTTAAACCAATAACAATTATGCCCAACAAATGACGTTTGGAGTGCCTTAGCCCTGGGAATTCACTTTTTATTGATTTTTCAAGAGTATTTGTGAAGACTAAAGTTACGATAGCAAAGATATGAGTTCATAGTTCATAAAAAATTAATTTTTAGTGACAAACCCTGTTTCTTTTTCGCAACACTAGTTTTTAATTATTGTTTGATGTCTAGAATTGGTGTCTGTTGATGAAAGTCCCTTGGGTTCGATATCCGGCTCTTTCAAAGGAGCCACTTTATTACTTAAACGATCACGTACACTTGCGTGTATAGCTGGGTCGCAATAAGTTTTTAGCACCGTTGCTGGGGACTTTCAAATAGATAGATTTCAATTATTGACGTTTGTACGTTAATTTTCAGCTAAGTGTTGACAACTTGATCTTAGCTGTTCTATTTTGCAGGCTTACTTCATCGGAACACTGGCAAGGAACAAAGATTTGGTAGCCCCGCAGTCTGAACCTAAAATATATTTCAATAGATTGAGGAGACAGGCTGCATATACCCAATCCCATAAGTCAAACTAGCTGGGAAAGGAATATGGGGTAATCCCATAAGAATTGAAAAACCAGTTATGGAGAAATGTGAGCCGGAAGTAATGGCAGCTAAAACAGTTCGCGATGTGGCAATCCTACTCGCCACTAACGTGACCTCCAGTATTCTAAAACCGGCGGCTGGAGGTAGATTTGAGCTTAAACAGAATATGGTGCAACTCTTGCACTCAAGTAGACAGTTTACAGGTCTTTCTCATGATGACCCACAGAGGCATATCCATAATTTTTTGGAGATCAGTGACACATATATTCCTGCGGGTGTGTCTTCGGATTATGTGAGACTTACTTTGTTCCCTTTTTCTCTATTGGGGGAAGTAAGGAGGTGGTTAGATGCATAGCCGGCTAATTTTATCACTACTTGGGATGATCTTGCTCGAAAATTCTTGATAAGGTTCTTTCCGTCTGGAAAGACAGCAAAGCTGAGGAGTGAGATATTGATTTTCAAACAGAGAGATGATGAGAATTTGTGCCAAGCTTGGAACCGATTCAAATCCATGTTGAGGGATTGTCCTCACCACCACCAAGCTAATGAAGTGTTGGTGCATACTTTCATTGAGTCTCTCGACCCCAACACTAAAATTCTACTTGATTCAGCTGCAGGTGGACAAGATTTAGAGAAGACTTATGATGAATTATATGCTTTGTTGAATCATATTTCACAGGGAAATCTAGTCTGGCATAGCAATAATTCGAGGAATTATACAAAGAAGGTTGCTGGGAAACTAGATGTGGATGCAGTCACGACATTATCTGCCCAAATTTCAGCTATGCAAAACATGATGAACAATCACTTCAGTAGTTGGAATTTGGGGCAGCAAAAAGCTCCTGTAAATGCAGTACAACAACAGGTCTCTGTGATATGTGGTGTATGTGGAAACGGGGATCATACCAGCGAGTTGTGCAGTGCAAATTCGAATTTCATAAATTTTGTTGGTAATGCCCAAAGAGGAGTTGGAGCCCAGAATTATGGAAATACTTATATTGCTGGGTGGAAAAATAACCCGAACTTATCTTGGGGAGGTAATCAGAATCAATATAGACCTCAAGGATATGCACCATAATACAACCAACAGCAAGGGCAAGGAAATCAAGTGGGTGCTAAGTCTGGAGATATGAGCGTGGAAGATATGTTAAAGCAGATTATGGAAGAGCAAGCTAAGCTGGCAGCAGATGTGAGGAACAATCATTTAGCTAATCAGAATTTGGAGAAGGAAATTGGTCAGTTAGCTAACGCACAGAATACAAGGCCCCAAGGAGGTCTTCCAGGTGATACCGAGCCTAATCCAAAGCAAGTGAATGCTATTGTTACTCGTAGTGGTAAGCAGTTAGAGGATACGATTGCACCAGCGAAAGAATTGGAGCCAAAAGTAGTGGTGATTGAAGACGAACAAGTAGAGTCTACCAAAAGCTCCAAAGATGATAAAGTGATACATAGTGTAAAGTTTCCTCCTCCTTTCCCTCAGAAGTTCAAGAAAAAGAAGGAAGATGAATGATTTGGTAAGTTCATTGAACTACTTAAACAAGTGCACATTAATTTTCCTCTGGTGGATATCTTTCAGGGTATTCCAAAGTATGGCAAGTTTGTGAAAGATATTGTTGCAAACAAGAGTAGATTGACAGAGTAAGCCATAGTTGCATTGACTGAGGAGTGTAGTTCTCGCATTCAAAACTGGTTACCTACCAAGTTGAAGGATCCTGTAAGCTTCACTGTGAAAATTACTCTGGGAGATCGTGTCTGCGCTCATGGATTGTATGATTTGGGGGCTAGTATAAATCTGATGACCACTTTGATTTTCAAGGAGTTGGGTTTGGGTCGTCCTAAGCCTACTACTATTATTTTGCAGCTTGCAGACCGATCCGTGACTAGACCTGATGGTATTGTTGAGGATGTTCTGGTTCAAGTGGGTTCGTTGATCTTTTCGGTTGACTTTGTGGTGCTAAATTTTGAGCTTGACCCAGAAGTCCCATTTATTTTGGGGCATCTGTTTCTGGCCACTGGAGGTGCGATCATTGATATAGCAACCGGGAAACTAACTATGGGAGCTCATGATAAGGTTGAGGTCTTTGATGTATATAGGGATTTGAAGCTCCCAGAAATTTATGAGAACTTGTCAGTTATTACAGCTATAGATTTGGCGGTTGAAAGCATCCACACTTTGTCTACAGATTCGTTGGAAAAAGTTTTGATGGGGCAAGATGTTTTTGGTGATGCGGAAGCTAGTGAAATGGTGCAGGTTCTTGATCTTATGGGTATCTATGCTAAAGAGGGTAGATGGGAACCTTTAAATCATCCACTTGGTCCTCCAACCAAGCCCTCAATTGAGGAGGCACCAAATCTTGAATTGAAAGAACTTCCATCTCACCTTCAATATGCTTTATTAGGTGACAATGAGACCCTTCCTATTATTCTTGCAGCAAATTTGTCAAAGGAACAAGTTGATGCGGCATTGTTGATACTCAAACGAAAACAGAAGGCTATTGGTTGACAGATGTATGATATCCATGGTATTAATCCAGGTTTATGCATGCATAAAATTTACATGGACGAAGGGCATAAGCCGAGTGTGCAACACCAACGATGCTTGAATCCAGTGATAAAAAAAGTAGTAAGGAAAGAGGTAATTAAGTGGTTAGATTCAGGCATTGTTTGCCCTATCTCTGATAGTACGTGGGTGATCCCAGTACAATGTGTTCCAAAAAAGGGTGGTATGATGGTGATCACTAATTATAGTAATGAGTTGATTCCTACAAGAACTGTGACTGGGTGGCGAATTTGCATGGATTACCGAAAACTCAATAATGCTACGAGGAAAGACCATTATCCACTCCCTTTTATTGATCAGATGTTGGATCATTTAGCCGGGCAGGAGTATTATTGCTTTCTTGATGGGTATTCCGGATACAATCAAATTGCCATAGATCCTCAAGATCAGGAGAAGACTACATTCACATGTCCTTACGGCACATACGCTTTCAAGCGTATGCCATTTGGATTGTGTAATACACCGGCTACCTTTCAGTGGTGCATGATGGCTATTTTCTATGACATGGTGGAGGATTTCGTAGAGATTTTTATGGATGATTTCTCAGTCTTTGGTAACTCTTTCGAGGTATGCTTGCAAAACCTTGATACAGTCCTTGCTCGGTGTGAAGAAACTAATCTTATTCTCAATTGGGAGAAGGGTCATTTCCATTTGACGGAAGGTATAGTTCTTGGGCATAAAGTGTCAAAGAGAGGGCTCGAAGTTGATAGGGCAATGATTTAAGTTATTAAAAAATTACCTCCACCTGTTTTGGTGAAAGGGGTGCGTAGTTTCTTGGGACATGCTGGGTTTTACAAAAGGTTTATTCAATATTTTTCCAAAATTGCACATCCCATGTGTACGCTCTTGGAAAAAGATGTGAAATTTGTATTCTGTGAATCATGTGTGAAGGCATTTGAAGTTTTGAAGAAGAAATTGGTAGAGGCACCTATACTTATTGCTCCTGACTGGGCTTTACCATTTGAGCTTATGTGTGACGCAAGTGATGTTGCAGTGGGTGCAGTTCTTGGATAGCGGAAGAATAAGGTATTTCATTTTATTTATTATGTGAGCAAGACCCTTGATGCAGCCCAAGTAAATTACACGGTGACTAAAAAAGAGATGCTAGCGTTGGTGTACGCATTTGATAAATTTAGATCATATTTGGTGGGCACAAGTGTCATTGTATACACAGATCATGCTGCAATACGACATTTGTTCAATAAAAAGGATGCGAAGCCACGGTTGATTAGATGGATCTTATTGTTACAAGAGTTTGACTTAGAGATTAAAGATAGAAAGGGGACAGAAAATCAAATTGTTGACCATATTTCTAGACTTGAAAGCTCGACACATGTAGTGGATGATGGGCGTATTTGTGAGGAATTTCCAGACGAGCAATTGTTAGTTTTGGATGTTGATGAGTTGCCATGGTATGCAGACATTGTGAATCTATTGGTAAGTGGGCTATTTCCTCCTGATTCGAGTCCTCAACAGAAGAAGAAGCTAGCATATGAGGGACGCTCTTATATATGGGATGAGCCTTATTTATTCAAGCAAGGGCCTGATCAAATAGTAAGAAGATGTATTTCGGATGCGGAAGTGAAACAAGTGTTAGAGAGATGCCCACGCATCACCTTATGGTGGTAATCATGGTTTTGAACGCACAGCCCAGAAAATATTGCAATCAGGTTTCTTTTGGCCTTCTATATTTAAAGATGCTCATGTCTTTGTGAAGAGTTGTGATCAATGTCAACATATGGGGACGATTACAAAGCGACATGAGATGCCTCTAAACAATATCCTAGAAGTTGAAGTCTTTGATATATGGGGAATAGATTTTATGGGCTCTTTCCCAAAATTGAATGGAAATCTATACATACTTGTAGCAGTGGATTATGTGTCTAAATGGGTAGAGGCTGCAGCTCTCCCTACGAATGACTCCAAGGTTGTGGTAAAGTTCCTTCAAAAACACATCTTCACACGATTCGAAACTCCAAGAGCTATTATTAGCGATGGAGGGTCACACTTCATTAACTATTGGGTGAAGAGTGTGTTGGCAAAGTATAGTGTGAGACATAAGGTCTCAACAGCGTATCATCCTCAAACAAGTGGCCAAGTGGAGGTGTCTAATCGTGAGATAAAACAAATCTTGCAAAAGATGGTGAATACTGAGAGGAAAGATTGGTCACTCAAGCTGGATGATGCTCTTTGGGCGTATCGAACGGCGTATAAGACTCCTATAGGGACTTATCCCTATCATCTGGTCTTTCGGAAAGCATGTCACCTCCCCGTGGAGCTTGAGCACCAAGCCTATTGGGCGGTAAAGAAGTTGAATCTAGATCCGGGGTTGGCTGGTAACAGGAGGTTGTTGCAACTCCATGAGTTGGAAGAATTTCGTTTCCATGCATATGAAAATGCGAAGATCTACAAGGAGAAAACTAAACGATGGCATGACAAGCATATTCTCCCCCGCACTTTTAAGCCAGGCTAGTTGGTACTTTTGTTTAACTCAAGACTTAGGTTGTTTCCGGGCAAGTTAAGATCTAAGTGGAGTGGGCCTTTTGAGGTAAGTCGCACGACGCCTCATGGTGCGGTGGAAATTTTGAACAAAGCGGATGGTACGAGATTCATGGTAAATGGCCAGAGATTGAAGCATTATTTTGGTGAAGCAGAGAAGCAGAAGGAGGACGTGCTTCACCTTGATGATAACTGAGCTAAGTATAGTGGAGCCACGACATTAAACCAGGCGCTACATGGGAGGCAACCCATGAATGTGTTGTAATAGTTAGGATTTATAAAGTAAAAATATAAAAAGAAGAGTCGTGTCCCGACCAAAACTAAGGCGCTTGATGGGAGGCAACCCATCTCTTTTAATTTTTTTTTTCTAACTTAGCTCTAGGATCTTGTGTTTTTGCAGAGGCATGGAGCATTTTATCATGGCAATCCACAAGAACAAGGTAAAATTGGTGGATAGATGATTATTTGAAGGTGCCGGGCAGGTAGGACATGTTTTGGAGCGAAGTTTTGAGTCTTGGGACTTTTAAAAGCCCCAAGATTATGTGGACAATGTGGAAAATCGCTCAGGTATAATATTAAGTGTTGGGCGCGCTACAAGGCGTGTCTGGCCGCCTGTGTCTAAATTTTTTGGTCGCCTGGCAGTGACCAGGCGCGACACAAGGCGTGCCAGGCCACCTGTGTCTAAATTTTTTGGTCGCCTGGCAGTGACCAGGCGCGACACAAGGCATGCCAGGACACCTGTGTCCCTTTTTTTTACGTGATGGGCAGTGGGGTAGCGCGCTAGGCAGCGTGCCAGGCCGCTACCCCCTTAAGTCTTTTGCAGACAAAATTTTTTTTTTTTAAAAAAGTCTTTTGCTCCATGCCCGACCCACCCCCACCCCTTCTCTTTTAAACCCCTAATTTTCCTTATTCTTCACAAATATTCCCAAGCTCCACAACCAAGTACACGATTTTACTCCCAAAGCATAAAAAAATCTCTCTTTCTTTTGATTACTCTTGCCCTCACGTTGCTCGAATTCTTACCTTCTCCTCTTGAGATTGTGTTTACAAGACTCCATTCAACCTATCAAGGTATGTTTCCTTATCTTTATCTCTCTAGTTTGCTATGAGGATGATGCGAATTTTGGGGTATTCTTGGATTTCGTTTGTGATTCCCAATATGTTCTTGGTATGTTGACTTGCTTCTTATGATATGGTTGGAGTTTATAGGGTGTCATTACAATGAACTTGAAAGGCATGTGAAATTGTGTTTAATAATCTTGTTTTAGTTGGAATTATTGGAAGTGGGTTTATCTTTATTGGTGATAATTGAGCAAGTTGGTAGTTGATATCACTTGATACAACTTACATGTTGTTGAATATGTATGAGTCTTGTTTGAATTCTTGAGTAAAACAAGTACGTCATTCTAATATGTATGGGCTTATTGAACTTGTGTTGGGTATGTGAAATTTGTCTATGGTTTAGACTTGGTAATTGGGCTTTAAGTGATAAGGGGAAGTCTGAGTACCCTAGACCCATATATTTTGAATGGTGCTAAGCAACTAGGTGTGGGGTGGCCCTTAAAGCCAATGCCCATTGAGTTGTTTAGCCATCTTTACGTGGGAAATTGACTTGCGTGTGGATCTTTGCTACAGGTACAATGTTGGATGCTAATATGGCTTCCTCTAGCTCTCACAAGCGATGTCGTTCAGGAAGTAAGGTCCCCGCGGCTTCCCCAGTCCCGAAAGGCCAGAAACGCAAGTATGGGATTCATGTTGTATCTAGTGCTGGCAAGAGTTGGTACAAAAGCCACATTGAAGCTAAATACTTTACCGATGAATGTATTGATAGGGCCAGTCTAGCTCGGACTTACCCTAGGATATTGGCTCGGATTGTGCAATTGGGAATAGAGTTCATCTTCGACAGACCTACAAATTGTAACCTCCACCTGGTGAGGGAATTATATGCAAACTGGAACCCGAATGCACCAACCAGCTTGGTGGTTGTACGACGGATGTTATACTTGATTCCTTGGGCATTACCGGATTATTCAGAGTCCACACTCGGGCTAGTCCCCACGACCTCCTCAGGCTAAATGCTAGGCCCCCTTATGCTGAGATTAGACACACTCTTTGTGGCCAGCGTTCAACAGTAAGATGGTTGAGCCATCACAAAAGAGGGTACCACTTGAGTCTACCCTATGCTCATTTGAATAAGAAGGCGCGAATCTGGTTGAAGATTATGTGCTATTGCCTGATTTCGGGTAGCCACATGACGGAGGTCATGCGGTATCGCGTCTTTCTGGTGTATGCTCTCATGACAGATGTGGAGATTGATGTAGGGTCTGTAGTGCTGTCGGCTATGCGCCGAGCTCGTTTGCAAGGAGGTCTTTGTTATGCTTTTGGTGGGTTGTTGACTAAATTGATGCGAGCCTTTGAAATGCCTGAGGAGGCATTTGATTATCATCCTCCTATGGTGCAGACTCTCGTAGATGTTACCCAAACTAGGGCACCAGATGCACTTGGCCCCACTCTCACTTTAGTAGAGCGTCACGCTCGAGACGACGAGATTTTAGCCCGTATGTATGGGTTAGAAATGCTCCGCTACAGGACTGGGGGTAGGCCCTCTACGGTGGAAGATCTAAGCCAGGTTAAGAGGGATTATCCTCTTAACGAGCACGCCATGGCACTATTGAGAATTGGTCCTGATTTTGTCAAGCCTGTGGATGATGATGTCCCCACAGATGAAAATGACTGCCAGATCGATTCTGATGATGACGAGGTGGAGGTGGATGATACTCCGCTAGAGGTCTGTGGGCCAGAGGACGACGACTTCCTTGACTGACCAGGGAGCTCCTTACACCCTACTCTTACATTGTTTATTTTTGTAGCATTGGGGACAGTGCTAATCTTTTAAGTGTGGGGTGGGGTGTGATGGGATTCCTTTGTATATATGTATATGTGTGCTTCTGTATGCTTTTATTTTGGGTTCCTTAGCCTTTGTTTTCGGTTCTTTTACTAAGGAGAGTCCCTTTGAACCGTAGAAAACCACAAAAAGATTTTTATTTTTATGTTGTTTTTGGTGTTTATTACTTTTGAGTCACCCTTAGTCATAGGACTAAGGGATTTTCTCTATGATGGATAGATGACCGTCTTAAGAGCGAATTAGTCATGTAGTGTCGGTTGTTCTTGCTTGCTACACAATTGTGCATACACGGGTGAAACATGCTAGGATATACAATAGCAAGTGTTGAGACTCCTAATTCTCACTTAGTTGACTGGCTATGTTGCTTAATGTTGAACTTATGCATGATTTTGGATGTTTTATGGTGAGCCTGCTGAGCTGAACATGTGCCATGTGTGAGTGAGGTTTTTGGTGATATTCCATGTGCATAATGATGTCTCGAACTTGCCCGGTGTGTCTGTGAAGCGAAATAAAAGATGTTGAGTTTAGGAGATGATATAAGGCATTTATTTGATAGCCATATTTTATGCCTACTTTATCTACCCTCTTTGCATGACCTTAGTTAGCCCCATTAAGCCTATAGCCTATTCATTGGTATCTTTACATGCAGCTTGATCCTTTCCTATCAATGAACCATAATTTGATCCAAAACTCCTAAGTGCTTTAATTTAGAGATTAAGATGGTAAGGAGTGGGAAAAAAATTTTTGAAGAAGGGAAGAGTTAAGTTAAGGCCCCAAGTTTATATCCTCTATGTGTATTGGTAGGGAGGATGGTAATGAAAAAAAAAAGAAATATATAATATTATTTTGAATCAATGGATGATAACAGTTACTCCCTACCTAATATGCTTAAGCTAGCTCAAAAATGTAGGGGCAAAACAAAAGAGATTTGGGAAGATAGAAGTGGTGGAAAATAGGGTGGTCGAAGGTTGTCCAAATGTAAGTAGTAGTGTATTAAAGCGCTTAGGGAAGATAGTCACTATTCTTGACCAAATAGTTCCTACCCGTCCCTTAGCCTACATTACAACCCCTAAAGTCCTACTTGATCTTGAGCTTTAACATTTTTAAATTAATGGAGCATTACACTAAGGGCAAGCTTATGGTTCATCTTGTGTTGCATGTGAATCCTTTTTGAGAGAGAGTGAACTTTTATTCATGCACCCATTTAGCAAATACTTTGTGTGAAGTGTGGGGTGATTATCTTGTGGTGAGGGCACATGTTTAGCTAAGTGTGGTGATCTATTAGTAACGTGTCATGAATGAATTTGCAACTAGTAAGGTTGTTTTGTGAGGATGGGTTGTTTAAATTTGTTATTCATTTTTGTGATACTAGTATGTTGGTGCATAATTGGATAAATGTGGTTGTGTAGCTATGCAGGAATACCTATTGGGTGTCGGTTGTGTTAAGTAGCCCGGGTTTGAGTGTAGTCATTGTTCAAGGACAAACAAAGGATTAAGTGTGGGGTGGTGATCTAAGGCATATTTATATGCCTTAGTATCGACTTTAACCCATGTTTACCGTTAGTATCGACTTTAACCCATGTTTACCGTAGTTTTGAGAAAAATACGTATGTATTTTGTATGGTTTTGATGGATTATGTGATGTTGTGCTAACCAATGTGATTAGACCCTTGTAGGTGGAATTTGCGACTATTTGGAGCATTTTTGGAGTGAAAAGCGAGGCTTGGAGAAGCTACGAGCAAAGGATATTGATGATAAGAGGCAAGCCAAAGATTTGAACGTCAAGAATTATTCCAAATCCGCAAAGAAAAGTCGATGAAGGAAAAAAATCAAAAATTAAGGGCTTGGCGCACCAAGGGGCCTGCCAGGCCGCTTTTGGGGAAAATTTTGTTCTGCCAGGCAGCAGTGGGGAGCTATTCAGGGCGTACCAGGCCGCCTGGGTCGCACCTTCACAGAGGCAAAATTCGCCTAAGTGCCATGGGCGTGCCGGGCCGTTTTTTGGCTAATTTTTGCCTCGAAATTCACTCTATAAATAGGGATTTTGAGTTATTACATCACATTCTATCTTGACTAGCTTACTTTGGGCATTTTTGGGCATTGAAATTAAGTTTCATTCCTCATCTTTTCAGTTTTTATTTATTTTTAAGGTATTTTATTACTTTTGGATGTTAATTGACATTATGAGTGGCTAAAATCCCTCATTCTTTGGGTTAAGGCCAAGAACATGAATCTCTTGGGTTAATTTTAGTGGTTTTTGCTGAAGTTTATCATAATTGGTTATTCATATATTCTAGATTTCACTATTTTGATGCTTGATCACCATTGAAATACATTCCTTGTCTTGAGGTGAGCTCGAGAGAGAAACTAAAAGATAGAACTTGGAATATAAAAGGTGTGGTCTTTCTCGGGGAAGGAATTCTAAGGGATTGACATGTGGTTAGGACCGATAGGTACCTAATCCACCACACTTGGTCAATTACGAGAAGATAGCTTAAATGCACTAGAATTGGTTAAGCTTATCACCGCTCATGGACGTAGTTAGGTTTCCAATTTCTAGCAGAAGATTATATTTTGGAGACAAATATAATTGTAAAATTAACCTCAGGATCAATAACCAAGATAAACAACTCAAAGTGCTTAAACCAATAACAATTATGCCCAACATATGACGTTTGGAGTGCCTTAGCCCTGGGAATTCACTTTTTATTGACTTTTCAAGAGTATTTGCGAAAAATAAAGTTACGATAGCGAATATAGGAGTTCATAGTTCTCAAACAATTAATTTTTAGTGACAAATCCTGTTTCTTTTTCGCAACATTAGTTTTTAATTATTGTTTGACGTATAGAATTGGTGTCTGTTGACAAAAGTCCCTTGGGTTCGATATTCGTCTCTTTCAAAGGAGCCACTTAATTACTTGATCGATCACGTACACTTGCATGTATAGCTGGGTCGCAACACGTATTCATACTCCTAAATGTCAATATCTACGTGCGTTTAGCTTAGTTTTGAAAATAACTTGGTCGGATTAATGACATATAAAGTGTTATTAGTGTATTTGTGTTCTAAGTCGCATGTTTAGAGTGTTTAAGGTTCATTTGAAACAATTCAAGAGCCAAAATTAGCAAATAGAATTTAGACGAGAAAACTAGTTAGGTCGGCCTAAGCTATGCTTGATCTAGTGTACTTTGATGAGCTTTATTGTGTTGTATGGACTAATGTTTGTTATGATTTGATTTAGGATACCATTGGAGCAGCTATGGAAGCTAAATTAATCCTACAAACAAGCCACAAGGAGTATGGAAACAAGGAACCAAGATTGGATGAAATCTCATGTTTGGAAGCACCCTTGCGCTGCACCCCCCAAAGCATGGGTGGTGGCCATGTGACCCACCCACTAGAGACTGGGGCTACAGGTTTGCCTTGATATATCCATGCTCCACACCCTCCTTGTACATGCAATATGCCATGCGACGCTACCCCCCCTCAAAACGGATGGACTTGATTTTTCACTTGGTTTAAGTTGAGGGCAAAGTGGTCAATGCTTATATTTTGTATGGGGAATCTTATGTGAGACCTATAGGACTATATAAAGAGCACTTATCCACAATTACAAGGTACATTTGGAACAACACAAGATTGGAGAGAGGAGAAAGCATCAAAGGCTCTTCACTAGGGTTTTTTGTTCTTTAACTTTTATTTCTTATAGTTTTACTTTATGAACTCATCTGTGGTGATTCTTTGTAAGACTACAAGTGTCTAAAAACCCTCTTTATAGGGTTGAGGATACAACATGATTGCTTAATTATGGTTTATTAGTTTGGTTTATATGTTTATCATGTCATGTGATTGCTCTTGCGTTCTTGCTTTACTATTCTAAAGAGTCGTGAACTTTAGGATAAATCTATGTCTCAAAATGAATTGACCATAGAAGTAGAGGAACAAAATGAATAATTCATGGAGTGTGTATCATATCTTTAATTTTTAGATACTAATTGTTAAAGGATGATTTACTGTTCGAATAGATGTATACATAAACGCCCCACTTGGTTAATAAAACTGAAAAATAAATTAGTGCTTACGAATTAGAGACTCATATCCCCTCTCAATAATGTAGTTGTGAGACTAATTTGGGTAGATGTCTTAGAGGGTGACCATCCCCGAATTATACTATCAACCTCGTAGATCAATAATCACGATAAACACCCACACCGGCTAGAAACCAATGTTGTGTATGGATGTGAAGTAAATGCCTCAACCTTGGAACTCTCCATATATTGTTTACAATCTGAATTTCATATCATTGTTGTTTCTATTATTTAGTTTTTTTTTGTCAAACATGAAACTTTTCATTCAACCAAAAGTATCAACAATACAAACCTGCTAGTCTTTTTGGACTCAGGCTGGCTACTCAAGTTTCTATTACTCTATCTCTTTGCAGTCTAGAACTGCTTACAATATATCTAAGCTGGAATTATATAAATATAGCAATATAATCAAAACTAGCTAACTTGGATACATATTCAACTGGTGTAGCCTTGTCCCCTATTTGGGATGTTGTTGTCCTGCATTATGGAGATTTAATGCAATATCATGAAGTCTTTGAATGGTGTATTTATCCTAATTCCTGAACCTTCTAGCATTCCTTTCAGCCCAAATCTGATAGACTAACACAACATAACAAAAGCCAAGAATTCCTACTTGAGGTCTGTTGTTGCTGATTCTCTTGGTAAGCCATGCTACTTCTTGATCCCATCCTCTAATGGTTCTTCTGTAGCCTAGCCATTTTAAGAGCCCTGACCAAATGCTTGTAGAATAAGGGCAATCAAAGAAGAAATGATTAGGTGTTTCCATTATCTGTCCTTTATACAACACACAATCTATTGAAACTGTTTTACCCCACTTTAAATTTTATCCACGGTGTTTAGTATATTGTGTAGGGCTAACCACAATATAAAATTTTGCCTAGGAATTTGACCTTGTACAAGTACTAACTTTCTCCATTCAACTTTGGGATACTAAGGCAACATTCCCAGATAGCTATTCTTGATACTAAAACCTTTAGTACCACTGAGTGCTTGTAGCTCGGTCTGTACAGTTCCTGCCCCTTCAAGCCATTTTCTAGTATCAAGTATCTTTCTTAAAAAGCAACTTGCTTGCTTTGGAATTTGAAGTATATCAATACTATTGGTCTTTATGTAGTAAGCTTGAATCCAAAGCACCCATTGTCCATCTTGCTTTTGTGCTACAACCCACAAAAGCTTACAAATTGCTGCTCTATTCTATCTAATCAGATTAATTACATTTAAACCACCTACTGTTTTGGGCATACAAACTATTTACTAAGTAATCAATGCCTTTTTAGAGCATTCATTACTACCAGTCCATAAGAATGTCCTACACACAATAGTCAGTAGTGCTAAGATCTTCTTAGGGAGAAGAAATATTTGAGCCCAATAAGTTTGCATTTCAAATAGTACACTCTTCACCAACTGGAGCCTACCACTATAGTCTAACAATTTTAAGGACCAGCACTTGACACTTTCTATCATCTTCTCCACAATTGGCATACACTGCTAAACTGATAGCTTTCTAGTTGAGAGGGGCACTCCTAGATACTTAAAAGGCAAAGAACCCAAAGACATTCCTAAGTCAGTCAATACTTTGTCTCCAAAATTAGTCTCCACTCCTGTAATAGATAGTGAACTCTTTCCATATCAGCATAAAGACCTGACACTTCAAAAAACTTTTGGAATGTGTAGAATAGCAATTTAATTGATATCTCTTTAGCCCTGCAACTCATTAGCAACTCATCAGCAAATCATATGTGGATAATACCTAAATTTTCACACCTTGGGTGGTTGTTGAATTGAGGATTATGCCTCAATTAATATAGATTCCTATGAAGGTATTCCATAGCTAGGACAAATCAATAAAGGGACATAAGGTCCCCTTATCTAAGTCCTTTCTTAGCTTAGAATTGTGAAGTCAACCCACCATTGATTAGAAGACTATATTGACCTATAGTGACACATTCCATTATTAAGTTCACCATCTTAGTAGGCTGTCCAAATTCTAACAACACCATTCTAAAGAATGGCCATTCTATGGAGCCATAAGCTTTCCTAATGTCAACTTTTATAGTACACCTTGTTGAGACACCCTTATGTGAATACCCTTTAACAAGTTCATAAGCAATCATAATATTATCAAGGATACTTCTCCCCTCTATAAAAGCTGACTGAGCAGGACTTACCAAAGTGTCAACAACTATTTTAAGTCTAGCAGTCATTATTTTGGCAATCAACTTATATAATGTAGTACAACATACAATTGGCCTATACTCTTTAACATAAGAAGGGGTAGGCACTTTTGGGACAAGGGTAATAGAAGTAGTGTTAACACCTTTCAATAATTTACCATTTTCAAAGAACTGAATTACCCCTGCAGTCACCTCTTCTCCTCTAATGTGCCAGTAAGTTTTGAAAAATTCAGCATTGAAACCATCTATACCTGGACTTTTATCTAGGGACAATCCTTCCGAGCCTGTTCTAGATCCTGCCTAGTTACTAGTAATAGTAGTTGTTCTTGCTGGAGCACTGTGAGACAAGGTCCATCTCTTACACCACCAATGTCTATGCAAGGTAGTGTTGCTGCTGCAGTACCTAATAGAGTCTGAAAAAAGTGGATAAATTCTTGCTGGACTTGAATAGGTTCTATTAGTTTGACCCCTTGTTCTGTGTAGATAGAAGATATTCTGTTTCTTTCTTGCCTTTCCGTCATATGAACAAAGAAATATTTGGAATTCCTATCACCATGCCTGATCCAGGTAGCTCTAGACTTCTGTTTCAACACTCTTTCATGTACTTCCTCCCATTTCTCTGGGTCCTGAAGTATAGTCCTCTCCTGAGTAATAAGCTGTTGATTAAACAAGTCTGTGGTCATCTCTTGTTGTACATCTTGTAGTTGTTCTTTGAATTTGTTCAACCTTAGTTCTATTATGGAATATTCTTGGTTCAATTGTCTTGATTTTTGGGCTAAGATATGTAGTTTCCTTTATATTTTATATAGTATATGCCCTGGTACTTGCACTCTCCATGTATCATCCACCATTTCTTTTAAATTCTCCTTCTATAGCACTACATTAAGTAGTCTAAAAGGCTTTCTTAAGTCTGAATGTTGGGTTATAGTTGTCGATAACACTGGTGAATAATTCGAGCAACCAGGTTCTAAATATTCTGCCTCACTGTAATTATACTGTTGGAACCAATCTCTGTTTCCAAACACCCAGTCAATAGATGAATAAATTCTAGCATCTCTATTTAATTTATTACACCAAGTTATGTGTCTCCTCCTACTCAATACTTTTCCTACCTCTATATCATCTAGATAGTCCTAGAAATCTTATGTTTCTTGGGAGTGACTTCATCTCCGTTCAATCTATCAACATGTGATAGCACTGCATTGAAGTCCCCTAGTATTATAAAAGGACCATTACATTGCCTAGCCAATGATTTCAAATGGTTCCACACACTTATTCTTTCTACATCAGTGTTGAAACTATATACAAAGGTCATAGTACAATTAAAATCACTTTCTACATCTTCAACTCTATAGTGAATTAATTATGCTACTGTGTCTAGCACTGTGAACTTAACCTTATGTCCCTTCCACAATAACCATAACCTACTATTTATAGTAGTAGGATAGTCTGAAAAGATTCTCCATTCCTTTCCAAAAATTTTCCTTATTCTATCAACATTTTGAGATTGAATTTTTGTTTCTAAACAACCTATTATATCCACCTTATTCCTTAGCAAGAAGGCTTTCAATTCCTTCTTCTTAAAGGGATTATTAAGCCCTCTAATATTTCAAGCATTGACTATCATTTATAAGCACCTAAATTAGGTGCTTTAGCCCTGTTTGGTGCTTCTAATGTCTCCCCTAGTACATCACTTAGTGTTACTTTTGATCCTCCTGAAGTATTTTCTTCCCCAATAGGTCCCTTATGTCGCACTCTAATAATTTTTACCAGCATCAAGTTGACCTCTATTAGTATTCTACACATTGATCTCTTAGTTTTCTGGCTTAGCATCTCGAGGCAGCCACATAGGTTTAAATCGTCTTCTTCTAGGAGCTTGATTTCTTTGCAACTTTGGTTTTTGTCTTGGTTTGTTCTTGTATTTTTGTAATTCACCATGCTCATGGACCAACCTCTTATATTTAGGGCATTCTATAGGATGCCATTCATAGTGTACTATCTGAATTAATACCTAAGCCTCCTCTTCCATATATATCTCTGTAGGCAGAACCTGGGTTACATCTCCCTCTATAAGGATTCTGGCGAAAGAGATACGATCTACCTCAGCTGTCAAATGATCAACATAGATTGGCTTCCCAATTATGCTAGCATTTCTACTTAAATTCTACTCTAACAAATAATAGACTGGAAGCCCTGGAAATATGACCTACAGAGGAACATTCATAGCATTTCAGGTGTAAATTTGAAGTTCTTCTCCCAGATCCGCAAAATCATAGGTCTATTATTGTACGTATACGGTCTATTCTGAAGAATTTGAGATTTATCTTTTGCTGTAGCAAATAAGAATATAAAGGACCCATTATCGTGGATATAAACCCTTGGTGCTTCAACTAATTCCACACACTATAGATAAATTTGAGCATACCTTTGAAGCTTGGGGTGCCTAGTACATGTCTAATTAGCATTTTCCCACTTATTGCATTCAGTTTTAACTTCCAGAAAGCTAATTTGAAAAGGAGGGGTGTAAGTAAGCTTCAAGCCATTTTGGATTTGACGATTACCTTCACCCGAAGCTACCACTGTAGGAGGTGGCAAAGCTACACCCACAGGCGGGGTGGCAAAGATTAGCTTCCGCACCGCATTAGAACTTGCAGGCTCATATTCTGGTTGATTCTTCGGCGGATTCTCATCATCAATTACTGGTATCACCATCTTGAGCTTCTCCTTACCTGGTAACCAGCTACCCAGTTTCAATGGAGCAAGAGTATGGGGTATACCAGAATCAGGTGTAATCATTCGTCCATGGTATTCTTAAGTAGTAGCCGCTTGAGCTACTGGAGGCGCCAATGGCCCCGCCGTTGTCTTTCATCGTCTTACCATTACGTCTAGGTGTAAATTAGCAAGATTTACTTAACCTGCACCGAGAGTTAAACCACATTGTTGGTTACAAATCGCATTTGTTTAACTTTGGTAGTAATACTTAAGTTGGATCGTCGGCTAAACACCTATTCCCTATGGGATCGATATTCGGTTCGAAAGAGTCACTTTATTACTTGCACGACCACGTACACTTGCGTGTGTGATTGGAGGAAACAACTTGCAATTTACTTAAACCATGAAAAACACCATGAACACCTAAATTGACCCTAGTAAAATTTAACTCCACTTGCCTTCAAATTTTAGATCCGAGCTCCAATTGACTAGGAAAACAAACCCTAATATAATTTAACCTCCAATTCTTCCTCAATCAACAAACCCACTTCACCTTCTTCAAGCTTTTTCAAGCTCAACAATGGTGAAATTACCAAACAACTCCAAATCATGATAAATTTCAGATTTAGACCCTTAAACCCTAGATAAATATGAATCTATTATCGGAAACTCAAACAAAACACGAATCACATGATTTTTTTTTCTTCAAATTTTTGAATTTTTTTGGGATTTTCAAATTTATGAATCTAGGACCTAAGAATTGATGAAATAACACTTAAAACCTATGATCTGATACCAAAATGATAATGATCCTAGTCAAAAACTAGAATCAAAATGCAAAAAATTGAAATAAAGAAAAGGATATATAGAATTATCGAAATTCAATTGGATTTATGAGCAATAAAGGACTTTATACCTTAACCTCTCAATTGAATCCAATCAAACCACAATAATTCTAGCTGAATCAAAGACGAGAAAACCAAATTGAATCCGTAAAGAGGGTAACTTGATGATTGATTAAACTATAAGAAGTTAAAACAAGAAATTTAGAGAATCCACCCTAAACACTCAATCTACGATTACCATCTATGAACTACTTGATTAAACTAATGCTAGGCTTCACCTAGAGAAACAACAAGCTTAAAAGCTCTCAAATATTCATTTCATAAAAATCTCATCATTATAATCTAATGTATAAAATAACTAAGGCCACTATTTATAGTTATTCCCTTTACAAAAATAGCCTATTATAAATATAGCCCAAAAGTGACTATTTTGGAAATAACCCACAAGGCCCCTTCTTGATTGCCCAAAAGCTACTTGATTGTCCATGGCCTTGTGTATTTATTGCTCCATGCCTTCCTCGGGGCTCCAAGATATCATCCATATTTGGAAGCTCCTCCTAATGTGCCCTAAGCTAACCATGCTCGTATCAAGAATGAACAAGCATGATTAGTTTTCAGTATACAGACTTTCAAAATACTTTTAGATTAAACAAGTTCTGTCCTAGGTACCAAAACACTAGATTTTAAATGAGCTACCAGTATATTATCAGTTTGGGAGTTGTATTTAGCATCGAGTTGGACTAAGGCCCCAGTTTTAACCAAAAGTCGCAGAACTACGTGCCACTATAGGTTTATTTAGCCCTTCTAATTTGGGCATCAGTTTAGTGATCACGCCATCTATGCCTTTATAACCTGGCAAGGTATATTGTGTCCTCTCTATGGGCCATATACATTGGACTCCATGCTTAGCTCACGTGGTTTATGTCGGTTAATAGACTCTCCCACAGACTCAGATTCAGTATGTTTGTACATGACCCTCAGTTCACTTTTATTTCTATCATTTTATGTATCTTTAGAGTATCTTTGCATATCAGTATTATTCATATCATTATTGGGTTATTGTACTACAGTTTAGCTTAGTTTTACACTCAGCTTGCATCCAGTACAGTTTGTTGCACATCATTTTCAGCATGTTCAATTTAATTATATATTGCATATCTCACATGCTTAGTACATTCAAAGTACTAATTACATACTTTCTTTGTGCTATATCAACTTATAATATAGGTTCAGGTGCTCAGTCTCAGCATCGCAGTTAGTATGTTTCGGTACCACCTCAACATCTATCAGTGGTGATTCCTCATCATTCATGGATGAGAGTTTATGATTACTCTCTTAGTGTTATTTTCAATTTCAGTATTTAGAGTTAGCTGGGGACTTATCCTAGAAGCTCATTATTATTAAAGACTTTTCAGACATAGAGTTAGACATTTCAGCTTTTCTAGATTCAATTCAGTATTGGTGTTTTATTTAGACGTGATTTTGTTTTAGATATTCTATTAATATCAGTTTAGATTTTGCACAGTTATTCAGTTGATTCAATTTACCTAGTATTATACCATGCCATGGGTTAGCTTGGGGTCACTTGTGTCTCTAAGCACCGCATTTCATACATGGTGTAGACTCGAGTCATGAAAATTAATGAAGCAGTACAAGGAAAGAAAGAGGGACCTTCACATGGTGTTCATCAACCTAAAATAAATCTTATAAGAAGGTTATGAAGGATATTCTATGGTGGTGCTTGGAAGATAAGGGCGTTCCTATGGCATACAATATATTGATTAATGATATGTATGATGGAGTCAAAACTCATGCAAGGACAATATATAGGGACTTAGAGCATTTCCCAGTTATGGTGGAGTTGTATCAGGGATCAACTCTTAGCCTTGGTGATGGATGAATGGACTCGACGTATCCAAGGTGATTTCCCATGGTGTATGTTGTTTGCTAATGACATAGTTCTAATAGATCAGACTTATAGTGGAGTTAATATTAAGATAGAGCTTTGGAAACAAACCTCTGAGTCTAAATGGTTTAGGTTGAGAAGGACCAAGATAGAATACTTTGAGTTCAAGTTTAGTGACATACCATATAAGGATGATGTAGAGGTGAGGCTTGATTCCTAGGTTATCTAGATGAGGAAAGGCCTTATGTATCTTGGGTCTATTATTCAGAGTAGTGTAAAATTGATGAGGATGTCGCATATTGCACTGGTGTAGGGTGGATGAAATGGAGATTGGCTTTGGTAGTCATATGTGATAAGAAGGTGCCATCAAAACATAAAGTAAAGTTCTACAAAGTGGTGGTTAGACCAACTATGTTGTTGATGTGCCATGGTTTTATGATACTTTTGATGCTTAAAATATGAAATTATTGTACATTCTTAAGCACTTTTTGATAGATTTGATATGTTTTTGTGAATTTGTGTAGGAAAATAGATCCTGGAAGTGAAAATAGAAAAAAAGCCAAAAAAGTGTTAAGTATTGACTCATGGAGCCAAGGTTCAACTCATAGGGTTAAGGAATGAGTCTTACCAAGGACCATACTAATAACTGAGTTGGGATTCTAAATAGGTGAAATCCAAGTCCAACATACAACTATAACAAATGAGTTCTAGGATCAACCCATGATTCTATCTGACTAGTTCAGAGAGACGTAATTTCAAAGAACAGAAGGGTTAATGTTTAGAGTCAGTGGCCATAGATGATAGCTATATAGATAGTAAGTTCATGATACCAGTCATACTCTGCCATCCTGATAGTCATGAGAAGAAAGACCAGAAAAGGTTCAAAGTGAGTTCAGTTAGCACAGAACATTGTACGATTCGTATGATGATCTCATTAGTCATATATTGAAGATACAACCTAGATGAAGAAAATCAAAGGATGAGCCGTGAATCTAACCTACGAGTCATGAATTCACTATAAAAGCCATAGGTATTGTTGAACCTACAATCCCATTGTGTTTAGGATAGAATTTGATTTTTCTATAAATACATTTCCTAGGTTTTCTTTTAGATTTTACGCACTCTTAAGACTTAGCAAAGTATTATATTTTTTTTTTTACATTGTTGTTGGGTTTTGGAGATTATTCATACATTGATTCTAGAATATTAAGTTCTCTTTGATAATTCAAGATTCCATATTTCTTCTACGTATTTTGTAAGTTTATGATAATGAATTTTTCTACATATTATTATTGTGATCCTATGAACATAAAACTAAATCCCACAACTAGGGTTGTGGGAACCATGAAGAATTACCAAAGTAGGTTAAAGTACTTAGTAATTCTTGAACGGTGTTTATGCATGTATTGTTCTTTCTTTCATATTGATTTTTTTTAACGGTTGCAAATGTTAGAACTCGCCTTATTCTTACTTGCTGGATCAAAGGGGTGATGATGGGAAAGGGGTTTAACAATGGAGATTTGAGTCTATCAACCCTCATCTAATAGATTAAGCCTTGTCCATGGATAGATAATATGAGATCAAGGGTAAGGGTTAGTAAAGCAACACTCGTAGATGGACCAAGTTGCTGAGTTATATTCATCTTGATAGTAACAACCGTTTCGTTGAACCTAACTTAGAGATTTTGCATGTTAAGCACCAGAAGAGATCGCTAGTATGATATACTTACTGAGTTATGAAATCATGGGGAACACAATTCTAGTCCATTCTCACTAATCGTTACACACAATAAATTCTCAATACTTGTTACTTGTTACTTGATTTTACTAACTATTACTATTTACTAGAATTCTCCCCTTCGGAAATAACTGATTAATAGTTGAAATAACTTCATTGACCTAGCTTCTAGACATATTCCTTGTGGGATCGACCCTAACCTTGGTTGGGTTATACATACTATTCAATGATTGCTTTATACTTCAATTTCAAGGTGTAATTTGGACGACATCAAATTTTGGCACTGTTGCCAGGGAATACGGTTTAGGATTAGATCAACTATATTTATTTGACTATAAGTCATTTGCTGATTTACTTTTTCTGTTGTTTTTGTTCTATTATTAGTGTACAGGTTTGTGTATGAATAATACTCAAAATTAAGGCAGTCCCCCAATTCCAATCGATCATGAACTTGAAAGAACTTTGAGGAGAATAGATAACCAAGGTAACCAAGAGACTCCAAATCAAGCCACATCTAGGATATTGGATGAGAAACAACTTTGGGTTTGCGAAACTCAACAACTTGAGGAAGCTTGGCTAGCTGAAGAGCAATGCCAAACTACAGCTAATGAGCAAGCTAGACAAGATGAGACAGCCCGTCAGGTTACACTGAGTGAATAGGCTAGGGTTAGTGAAGATGTTGCAAATACTGCCACAAAAGAAAGAAATAGGGACCATGATCAGCAAATCTATCAATATGCCCCATAATTTAATGATGAAGATGATATTGGCTTAGATGATGTAGGTGAAATAGATGCCATAGTTCCTCCCCCATTGAATGTTGTGGACAAGTTTGACATCACAAATACAATAATACAATTGCTGAACATGAAGGGAGTATTCAGTGGAAACGCTACTTATGATGCAAATTTGCACTTAATGAGCATTATGGGGATTTGCATGGCATATTAACTAATTGGTGTGAGCCAAGATGCTATTAGATTACAATTATTCCTATTCTTTTTGATAGGTAAATCAACTATTTGGTTGACAGAATTTCCTAATGACTCAATCACTAGGGCTTTCTTGGAAAGCTTTTTCCCGCCGTTTAGAATATTGTAACTGAAAGATGAATTCTATAATTTCATGGAGCTAAGACAAAAGTATATACATGAGTTATGTTTGAGGTTCAACAAGAAGTTGAAGTAATACCCTAATCACATAATACCTGACGAGAGTTTATTGGAGATCTTTTATCAGTCTTTAAATGCCAATACCAAGACGATTGCTGACAGTGTTACTAGAGGAGCTTTGATGAGTCACACTTATACTGATATAACAGTGATGCTTGATAGAGTCATCTAATCTAACAAGGCATTACATACACGAGAATTTGAAGTTCCTGTTGGCACTTATGTTATAGGTATATTTGTAAAGCAGTGTAGAAAAGATGAGAAACGAGATCAAGACATAGCCCACATGAAAACTTAATTGGATCTAATTTCTAAGTATGCCATGGGGGCTAGGGATGAAAAGGTAAATGCAGTTGGTGCACAAGAAAAAGCGAAAATATATAAGGTTCATGATTCTGATTCTGAGAAGGAGGCAAATTATTTAAATAATCAAGTAGTGGGTTTCTAGGCCAATGCCTAAGGGTCTAATCAAGAATGTTGGTGCTAAGGTCAAGGGAATCAAGGTTGGAACTATTATACAAAGACAACAACTATAACTGGTCTGGGTATAGGGATAGGAGTAAAGAAAGAGACAAAGATATTGATTGGAAGAAGTGAAATGGGTACCAAATGAAAAAAACAGTTTGTATGTTCCTCCAAGTAGCCATGATGCAGAGTCGATCAATTCTAGGTTGGAAATCATGATGACCAAGGTGTTGATCTACTTATGACAACCTTCAGGAGATTTGTGGAGATATTTCTGGGATGAACTAGGGGGTTAAGTCGCATGATACTGTAATTAAGCAAATTGATCAATAATAGGGCCAAATACATGTTGTGTCCAAGTTTGACATCACAAGTACAATGATATAGTTATTGAACATGAAGGGAGTATTCAGTGGAAACACTATCAATGAATCAAGTTTGCACTTAATGAACTTTGTGGGGATTTGCAAGGCCTATAAACTACACGATATGAGCCAAGATGCTATTAGATTGCAATTATTCCGATTCTGATTGTTAGATGAAGCAACTTTTTGGTTGGCATAATTGCCTAATGACTCGATAACTACTTGGAGGGCTTTCCTAGAGAGGTTTTTCCCACCATCCAGAATTTTGCAGCTGAAAGACGAAATCTATAACTTCACATAGCTAAGCATAGAGGCTCTGTGTAAGTTATGGTTGAGGTTTAAAAAAAAGCTAAAGTAATTCCCTAATCACCTAATACCTAATAAGAGTTTGTTGGAGATCTTCTATTGGTCTTTAAATGCCAATACCAATACAGTTGTTGACACTATTGCTAGAGGAGCTTTGATAAGTCACACTTATACTAATGCAATAGTGATGCTTGATAGAGTCTTAAAAACGAAGAAGGCATGGCACACATGGGAATTTGAAGCTCCTACTTACACTTATGTTGTAGGTATGTCTGCGGAGCAGCATAGGAAAAACAAGGAGCGGGATTATGACATAGCCCACAAAAGAACTTAATTGGATCTGATTTTAAAGCATGTCATGGGAGCTAGGGTTGAAAAATAAATACAGTCGGTATGCAAGGAAAAACACCAAGATGTGAGGGTCATGATTTTGATTTTTAAAATGAGGCAAATTATTTGAATAACCAAGTGGTGGGTTTCCAGGCAAACACCCAAGGGCACGGTACGACTAGTGCAGAACAATTGTCAATTAGAGGGTAAACAATATGAAGGCCTATACAAGCACATGCAAGAGTTTACTGAGTTGAGTGACAATTTCTGCTACCAAAATATTTTAGATGAATATGTGAAGTTGAAACTCTTCCCCTTCTTATTGATTAGGGAAGTTAAAGCAATGGTTACAGAATAAACCGACAGGATATATCACATCTTGGGATGCTTTGTCCAAAAAGTTTATCAACAGGTTCATCTCATCTAGAAGAACAAAAAAGCTCAGAGGTAAGATTTCTAGGATTGTTTAAGAAGAGGCCAAATCCCTTCCCCAAGCTTGGGAGACAAACAAGGGATACTTGAGAGATTTCCTACACCATCATCAGCCCAAAGAGATTATCAGGAATAATTTTATTAAAGAATTGAGGCTATACTACAAGTCTCTATTAGATGCTACATCTCAAGGGAAAATTTTGTCCAAGAGTTATGATAAAATAGAGGCATTGGTCAATCTTATGTTTGCAGGTCACAAGACTATTCAGAGCCTAGTAAAGTGTTCATTTCTACTCAGAAAACACTCATAAGCTAAAGATAGATGATGTTTCATCCATTTGAGATGATATTGGGTAGTTATATGCCTTAATGTAGTAGAGTTTACTAACTCTAAGTACATGTGAAGTTCAATGGGTACAATAGGTTCGGGTAGCTGCTTTGTTTTATGAAAAGTATGGTGAAAATCATACTTACTCTAGATGCCCTTTGAATCCAGAATCTATATATTATGTGGAGCACTCTTGGGGTGAAAATTAGCTGGGCCAAAGACAACAGTATATACAACAAACTTCATAGGTGAAAAATTTTGGAGAGAGAGAATGAAGCAGTTTATGGGACCAAAAAATAAAATTCTGGTTGAAATACAAAAGTCCATTCATTAGCTCAAGCATCAAGTAGGCCAGCTAGCTATATCACAACATACAAGAACTGCAGGTATAGTACCGAGTGATATAGAGAATAACTTAAAGCAGGTAATAGTGATCATATTAAGGAATGGAAGAGAGTTGGTTGTAGCCTCTCCTGAGCAAAAAATTCATGAGGCAAGTGTAGAGTTGCCATATTCAAGAACTCCAAAAAATAAGGGACATTAGCGGTTAGATGGTGTTAAAAACTTTAAACATCCACCTCTTTTACCACAAAGGTTAATCACAACACTAACTTCACAGATAGGGTGTATGCAAGAAAAATAGAAGATAAAAAAGGTTGTTGAGCAGCTAAAATTACGGTAGAGAGACCTCCACCATCATTCCCACCAAGAATCTAAAAAAGCAAGGAGGATTCCATTTTAAGATGTTTTTTGATATCTTCAAGCAACTGCACATTAATATTCCCTTGATTGATTATTGAGGTACATGCCCAAATATACCAAATACTTGAGAGATGTGGTGGATGGGAAGAGATGACATTTAGAGTTTGAGACGGTTGCACTCACTAAAGAGTGTAGTTTGAGGGTATTGAGAAAGATCCCTCAAAAGCTCAAAGGCTTTAGGAGCTTCACCATCCTCATACAAAATGGTGTAGATGAGGTCAGGCATGCATTGCATGATCTAAGGGCAAGTATAAACTTGATGCCCCTATTTGTGGTTCTAGACACTTGGTTTAGGAGATCCGTGCCCTACTAACATCACTCTACAACAGGTAAAACAATCTCATGTGTAACCTAAAGGAGTGATTAAAGATGTACTCATCAAGGTAGGTATGTTCATGATTCCTACTAACTTTATCGTTCTTGATTTTGAAGTAGATGCATAGGTACCGGTGATATTAAGATGCCTATTCTTAGTCGCCAGTGGAGCCTTGATTTATATATAGAAAAGAGACCTAAAGATAGGAGTTTATGCTGAGGAGATGTCATTTAAAGGTTTACAAGTCATTCTCCACACCATCATATCATAAAGATTTGTGCATTATCAAAGAAGTGGTCAATGATAAGTGTGGTTGAGAAGTATGGGCCTACAAATGTTTATACTTTGAATTCTATCACTGAATGGCCTGAGGTGTAGAAAGAGAAAGTGTTAATTAAAGCATGTGTTAAAGTAGCCAGAATGATACCCAAAATAGGACTTAAATAAATAAAGAGTGAATGACGATTGTGATCCTCTTAGAGTGAAGATGAGAAGAAAGTTGTATAATATAGGAAGGATGAGATTGAGAGAATTTGGTTTGATTTATGACTTGCATCGTGTCGTGACGTTAAATAAAGCGCTGCTTAGAAGGAAACCCAAGTTATAATAGTTTAGTTTTATTTGTTTATAATTATAGTGTCACTTTGTGTTTTTTGTTATTGTTTTATATAGATTTAAGGAGGTATGATAACCCAAAATTGGAAGCTAAGAGGCATGGATGAAGAATAAGTATATGTCCATTCACCCCTTTGACAAAAAGATTGAGAAAGACATGCTGCTAGCTAGGCCCTAAAGGGCCTCAGAGTGTATTCCTAACCACTGTTTTTTTTTATTTAATGTTGTAGTGACAAAGCATGAAATTAAGTGTGGGATAGGATAGCTTTCGATATTTGTTAGGGGTGAAGTATGTGATAGGAGTTGCTTTGTTTTTAGGTACTTGCTTTAGTTGAGAAAATGTGAAAAAAAAATTTGAAAACAATTCAAAAATGAAAAAAATATTCTTCTTTTGCTTTCTAGATTAGAATAGTTTGTGGTAGTGATTAGCTTTTTAGTTCTGAGTAGAGCATAATTCACCCACTCCTTGGTTTTTCTTTTTGGTTCTTTTTTGAGGGGAGCCTTTTGAATCGATTATCCGTTTTATTTTTAGAATAATAATTTATTATTAGAATGACATTTCCCGATGATGGATGTTTGAGGACCATCTTGAGAGAAGAGTTAGTAATTAGGAGTTAAAGAGTCCTTAGGAGTAATTGAATCAAGGTGCTCTTATCAGGTGTTGCACATGGCTGAATGATGCAAGTTGATTTTAAATTCGAGCATGCTACGAAGAAAATTTCTTCTTTCAGGACACCTAGGCTCTTTTACTTGACTCATATGTGATTTTTAGCTTAAATTTAAACTTTTGTTGTTTGCTTTATTGAGAGTCTGTACGGATCCTTCTTGAATTGAACACGTGCCATGTATGTTACGTGCATGTTGATAGTCCATGTTTCATGTTGATGTATAGATTTTTCCTCCTGTGTTTTCAAAGGGAAATGAAAAATGTTGTGTTTAGGAGATGATATAGGCATTTCTTTGATTAGCCTATTTTTTTATCCTTTTCTTTACATACCTCCAGTGGATGATCCTAGTTATCCCCGTTGAGCCTATAGCCTATTCTTTGATAGCCATGTATGAATCTTAATCCTTTTCTTTCAGTATACCTTTAATTTGATCCAAAACTCCTAAGTGCTTTAATTTAAAAATAAGAGTTGAAAGGAATGAGAATGAAAAAAAGAAGAAGAAAGAGTTGGAGTGGGAAGCCTATAGAAAAGACTAAGGGTGCACATGTTGAAAAAAATTCATATGCTATTGGTAGGGAGTAGAAAAAAAAGTGTTTGAGTACTCCTTACTAGTGGTATGTAAACTTGCTTAAAGAGATGGGAAACAAAGAAGATCTATGGGTGAGAAGAGTAGAAAAAAAGACTGTTTGTTGATTGAAGAGTGAGCAAATGATGAAAAACAATTGTGATTTATTAAAGTTATTAGGGAAGTTAGTCATTATTGTAGCTAAAATAAATCCTACCCATCCCTTAGCCTACATTATAGACCGTTAAAGTCCTACTTGATCTTAAGTGTGATGTTCTTATATTAGTGGTGTAGTACACTAAGGGCAAGCTTATGGTTCATCATATTTTGCGTGTGAACTTCTTTGTGAGAATGAGCATAATTTTATTCTTATACCCATGTTTGTGATATTGTATAATTACAATTGAAGTTGGGTTACTGTCTTGTTGTGAGGGAACATGGTTGAAAAAAGACACTTGAACTGTTTGATCTCTTTTTTAGGTAACTTGCATGAGTTAGATAATATCATCGAGTTAGTTCTTGAGGCTAGGAAGTCTTAAAGTAGTTGTTCATAAGGTTTTAACTGTTATGAAACAATGAAGCATCGTTAGTAAGAACTGGTCATTTATAGTAGTCTTTGTGGTTTTAGCTAGAGTAATCCTTTTTCAATTGGTATAGTTATAGTGGAGTATAATTCATGAGTGTATAGGTTACTCTAGTATGAGCAAGGGTCTATGTATGGGATGTTGATGTGAGGCTAAAACCACGTTATTTTACTATCATTTGCCTCACATTTGTTCTCTTTTTAGTGTCGTTTTACAACTTAAATGTTATGAATTACATTTGTGCTTAATGTTCTGTTTATGGAGGAGTGTGTAGATTTATTTGGAGCTTAAACAAGAAGAAAAAGAGCGCCAAGGAACCTAAAGGAACCAAGAAAGAATCAATGCCACAACACATCGTGAAATGAGCGGAAAATGACCAAGGAATTGAAGTCGTGCACCACTGCTGCAAAGCAAGTAGTGGCGCGAAATTGTTAAGCTTGCAGTATCACTTGCGCCATGCAGCCAAATAAAGGGGTGGCCAATAAATAAACCCTCTCTAAAAAATTTCTTGTTCCTTGCACCACTACCTCGCTTTATGGCAGTGGCATGAGCAAGGACTAATTCTAATCCGATTTGGATTGGTTTTTGAAGTTTCAAGGGTTCCTAAACTCTACATAAACTCCTTTAACCCATTTCTTAATCATGAACATCTGATTTAAGGAAGCCAAAATCTAAGGTAAACCTAAAGTAAAAGGTCTAGTTTTATTTTCTATTTCGACCGTATAAATTCATGAAATATATTTTTCCAAAGAGATTGATAAGTAGATAAACCTCTTAATTTCTATGGTTGTGGTTGAACATGAAATTTGAAGCTTGAATACTATATTATATATTTCAATTTCCACTTATTGAGTTACATACCATCTCATCTCTGTACAGAATATGCATTTGTGGGAACGGTAGGGGTATGTTTCCAAATCTGGATTTCTTTGCAGTATTACTCCTTTTCTTCTTACTTACAACCGTTTCAACTTCTTATAATGTAGTATCCTCTAACTCTTTATCATCTGTTGCACTTTTTTCATTTACCTGTTTCGGGTTGGGATGCACATCAATATGTAAACTTCTAAGAGGTCTCACATTTTGAGTTTCAACCAGTTGACTCATTTTTCTGTCAAGACTTCAGATTGCCAAGCCATTATTTTTTAGACTAGCTTCTTGATTCTTCATACCATCAGCCAATTTCTTCAAACCCACTTTTACGTCATCAAGCTTCCATGTAATGTAGTATTGTTATTTTGATTATGCCCATGTTGCTGACCTTGTTCTTTGTACTAATTTTTATTCTGATTTCCACTCCATGAGAAGTTTGGGTTGTTTTTTCCAATTGGGTTTGTAGGTATTCTCTAAGCTTTGTTTTGCCTCAACTTGCGTACCCCACAAAATACATGGAGTCTAAATTAGCCCCACACATATCAGACATGTGGTCACCTCCACAAAGCTTACAGAACAACACAACTTGGTGCACCTTCTGAGTCTAAGCTTGTGGCTTTTGCCCTATGATATGATTACACAAATTTGTAAAGTTGTTATCTATTATGCCCATTTAAAATTGCGTACTTGTTATCCCATCAACTTCTAACACACATACAGGGTTCTTCGTAGCACTTCCATTGAACTCATTGGTCCACTCCAATTTCTAGCTGCTAACCTGTTAAGCAAAAAAACTAGCTCATCGTAAATCTTTCCCAAAGTTTGTCCATCGACAGTTGAATCAAGAAATATTTTTGAATGAACAACTAATTCTCAATAAAATTATTTACTAAAACTTCGTGGTTTTTGTTTGTGATAGGGAAAAATCAGCAACAACATCTTGAATCGTTCCCATGACTGGGGTAAGCTTTCTACTTTTTGTTTGAACTCTAAAATTTCTCTTCTCTGCTTGGCGGTATTCTCAAACAGAATGAATCATGCAATAATTTTCTGCGAAACAAAGTGAGTATCACATAGTTTGATCAGACTCCCTTAGTGATGTAGGTGTCAGCAATTTTTTGAAATTTTTGGAGATGCACTTGTGGATGCTCATGAGGTAGGTTTTAAATTGTCTGCTTGAGTGCAATAATTACACCATGTTCTTTTTCAGCTCTCATATTCCAATGATCTCCGGTTTGACAATACATGAAATTATGTTACTGACGAGTGAGACTGCCACTTTGAGTACAATAATTGGAGCCAGTGGTGTGTTTGGTAAAGTCTTCAAATATTACTCATTTTAAAGTAATTTTATGCCATTATATTCTTAGTAATTAAATAGTGATATTTTTTGTGACAGATTTGAACTTCATAGACATTGACTACAAATTATTGTGATGAATTTTGAAAATGTGTTGAAAATTTGACTAAAAGTGTAGACTTATTTCATATGAACAGTAGAAATTAGGCTTGAGAGCTTGCTAATATCTAAAGACGTACCAAATAATAGTCACGGATGCTTCATATATATGATAGATGGATGACAACTATTTTAAGGATACGTTAGTCAAATTGATATACTTAGAAGACTAAAAATAGTTTAAGTGTGGGTTGTACATGATCAAGAGGAAATAAATGGTTGATTATATGAGTATAATGCTTTTTGATCAGGAGGGATATATGTGGTGAAGTCTGAGTACCAATGTTAGAAAGTTAAGTATGGGGCCTACACATTCGATATATACTTAACTTGCTAGCTTCATTGTATGTTTATTAATCTTGGCTATTTTTTTTGTCCAATGGGAGGATCACATTGCAATAAAGAAAAGGAGAAGGTCTATGATGGCCAACGGAGAAAGAGAATACATATAAGTAGAGAATTTCGAGAGTGCAGACCTGGTACAACCAACCGCACCACAACCACTGGCTCATATCACAAAAATATATGGGGTGAAATAGGTTGTATGAAGTATGAGACCATGGTTCAAGAAGTTCTGTCATGACCCAAAGGTTGAGCTCATGATGGCACCTACCCTGACCCAACCACAGTAAGTAAGCAAAAAATTCAAAATAGAATAGAAAATCTAAATAGGAAAGAGATAAAATGAATACGAGACTTCTAGAACAAAGTCAAACCATAATGCTCATAAAACTAGAATATTCGAAAGAAAAACAATCAATTCCCAAAACCTGGTGTCATAAATATGAAGAGCATCTAATACAACACAGAAATTAGAAATACATGAATTTGTCTCTGATAATAAATAAGGACAAGATAAGGTAGGATGAGGTCCGAAATCTGCCCCGAACGCTGGAGCTCATGAGTACCTCGAAATCAGTCTCTCACAGCAAAAATTAGTCATCGCAGGTCACACTCGTACTGGAATCTGTACAGAAAGAGCACAAAAGTAGGAGTGAGTGCAGTCCACTTGTACTCAGTAGGTATTATAGGCCGACTGAACAAAGTAGAAAACTAAACAAGTAAACAATACAATGAGCAAGCTTCCACCTGCATACAAAAAATGTTCCCAAATGGTAGCTCATGCTATATCTCCTAACAATTCTACAAGTATAACATCTATATAAGAATAACTAAACACGAATATATAATTAAAGCTAAATACACGGTAACAAACACGTAAATAGAAGTACAAATGATGCAATGCAATGGAATGATGTTGGAATAATGATGATATAATCCCTCGCATTGCTCTCGTATACACTTTGGAGATAAAGCTCCCAGTACAGGACCCATGGGGAGTTTGAAACCCATATACTTTCACAATCTCAATCACCTTGCCGACATATCCCTCGGTCAAGGGTTTTGTAAAATGTTTCATCTTCTTCAAAAATCTGTGTTTCTCAGTGGTACAATCTCATGAATATGTATGGATGAAATGAGGATATAATGCTCACAACCATTTAGTATGAAGCTAATAATCAATTTAGCACAAGTATAAATGAGCTAACAAATTAACTCAATATGTCAATAATTCAAGATATAAGCCATCACATGGCACTACTGAAATAAATAGTCATGTAAGACAACAATAATATCAATCCAAGCCCCTCACTCAGTATCATTATAATGATAGAGTCATATAATGCCAAATAAGGCCTATAATATCAATCTAAGCCCTCTACTCAGGCATCACAATATTAATAAGGCAATTTAATTCATAAATAAGGCCTATAATGTCAAGTCAAGCCTCACACAGGCATCAAAACAAATATAATTTCTCAAGTCAATAATAATATGCATATAAGCCCCCATATGGGCAATATGATAATAATAATAATCTTAAAATACGATCTCATGACTAAGTCCCCAACCCATAGCATGCTTTACATGAATGGTTAACTACCCAGTGCAGTCTGAAGAAAGTTAAGTCATAACCTACATTAAAACGCTAAAATCCAAGCCTAGACCCTTCTATATGGAGTCTTCCATTTACGAACGACCTCGAAATGAACTAAATCTATCGAAAAACTAATCTACACGTCAAAAGGAATCCAACAATACCCATATTGGCTATATTTATTTCGAGTTCAAAAATAGGCTCGAAATCAAAAGGGGTAATTTTGAAAATATATTTAAGAATCATGTTCATCATATCAAGAGGAGTTTAAATATGAAAATCCAACTGAAAACTAGTTGAAATCGGACTTTAAATCAAAGAAAAATCAATTTTATAGTTTACCAGGTAAAAACCCCAAAATTAAAGTTTGAAATCAAAGATTTGAAGTTGTTTTGAAGATGAAATCAATAGGAAATGATGAAAAATTGGAATTTAGAGATTACCCAAGCAAGATTGATGAAACCCCCTTTGTAATTGTCAAAAACCGAGCTCCCAAAGTCTAATAATGGTGAAAATGGGATTTTGGTTGAAAAAATGATTTAAAACTATCCAGGTATAGCAATACCCTTTGCGAATGTGAGCCCTGGGACGCGAATACAAAGGCCAACCTAGCCCAAGTCCAGCGATCGCGGTGAACGCCGACCCAGACCCAAACCAAATAACCCTTCGCGAACATGGTCATTACTCTACGATCGCGATGAATAATGAGGACGACACTTCGCGAATGCGGTTGCACCACCACATTCACGATGAAAAGTATTTTCCTTATCTACGATCGCTACTAGGGGCCCGTGAAAGTGAAGAAGGATTTATCCTTGCACCAGAAACCGCAGTTTAGTTGTTGGAACTTTGAAAAATAAACTCGATTGAACCCTAAGGATTCATTTGGGACCCCACATAAATAAACGAATAATGATACTAGGCTAATTTTGACTTTTTGGACTTAATGAAATCGTCAAATTTACAAAAAGAGATTGTTTACAATGAATTAGTCCCCGTAACCCCTTTTAAGCTTAATTTGCTAGTTTTCATCTAAAAGGTCAAAATGCAATATAAAGGTTTGGGGAACAAACTAACTATGCTACTAACCAAAAATAGACATTTTATATCTAATGGAACTGACCAAATCACCATTCTATGCTCGGATCATAACATGTTGATCAAAGTCAAACTAACCATTTTTAGGGCCTTTAAGGGTCTCAAACTCATCAAATCACTCCTGAATGCATTGGAGACTGTGTCAATCAATCCCACAACTCATAAATAGTATATAGCAACTATAAAGAAGGGAAAACTAGTCAAAACATAGTAAAAGATAAATATCACAACTACAGTTGTTATATTTTCCACCACTAAACCACAAGTTCATCCTCCAACTAAAAAATAAATAAAGTACCTGAAGTAGTAAAAATCTGGGGGTATCTACGCCTCATATTGGACTCAACCTAATACATAGCCTCCTCAATCTGGCAATGTCACCACTGCACCTTCGCTGAATCAATATGCTTAGACCTCAACTTCCTAGTCTTCTTGTCTAGGATAGCAATGGGCTCCTCCTCAAAGGATAAATCATAGTTGAATACAACATAATACCACCGGATAACATGTGCATTATATGGATGATATCTCTTCAATATGGAAACATGGAATACCGGATAGAGAACTGAAAGATGTGGAAGCATAGCTAGCTTATACGCCACATCGACATACTTCTCAAGGATCTTGAAAGGGCCAATGAACCTCAGTCTAAGCTTCCCTTTCTTTCCAAATCTCATCACGCCTTTCATGGTTGGAACCTTCATCAAAACAAGCTCTACAACCATGAATACAACATCACAAAATTAATTATCGGTATAACTCTTCTTTCTTTTCTGGGAAGCCACAAGCCTCTACTGAATCAATCTCACTCGATCCATTGAGTCTCTAAACAAATGTATGCCCCAAGATCTCACCCCACATGAATAAAACCATTCCACGGGGGATCTATACCTCTGCCAATACAAAGTCTCAAAAGGCGCCATCTGAATACTGGAATGGTAGTTATTGTTGTAGGTGAACTCTGCCAAGGGAATGGTCCCAATGACCACTGAAATTCATAACACATGCTTAAAGCATGTCCTCTAGCACCTGAATAGTCCTCTCAGACTAACCATCATTTTGAGGATGAAAATTTATGCTTAAATCAAGCTGAGTAACCAACTCAATCCGCTTAAAACTCCAAAAATTTGAGGTAAACTGAGTAATTCTATCAGAAACAATGGAGATAGGTACACCATGCAATCCAACAACCTCTCTAACATAGATCTTGGCCAACTTCTCTGTATTATAATTCACCCCCATAGGTACAAAATACACTGATTTAGTCAATCTATTAACAATCACACAAATAGAATTGAACTTCCCCAAAGTCAGGGGAAGGCCAACTACAAAATCCTCAGTGATCCGCTCCCATTTCCATTAAGGAATGGGTAACCTCTACATCGTACTACCCGATTGTTGATGCTCATATTTCACTTGATGGCAATTCAAACTTGGACACGAACTCCACAATATCTCTCTTCATACCACCCCACCAATAGTGTTGCTTTAAGTTATGATACATCTTAGTCGTTCTTGGATAAATATAGTACCTCAAAAAATTAGCCTCATCAAACATCAACCTAATCCAACCACCAACTCTAGGCATACAAATGCAGCCACTAATCCTCAAAACAGCCTCGGGATCAAAAGATGCCGCCTTAGCCTTACCACTCAACACTTTGTCACAAATCACCTTAAACCTCTTATCATCAAACTGATGAGCTCGAATTTGCTCCTTCAATGAATATCAAGCCTCAACAAAGGTCAAAATATACCCGGGTCCTGAAATATCAAGCCTAATTAACTAATTAGATAAGGACAGAACCTCAAATGCCAATGGCTGCTCCTAAGTCAAAAGATGAGCCAAACTCTCCTACTTCCCACCTTCTAGTCCAAGGTATCCGCTACCACGTTAGCCTTGCCCGGATGATAAAGAATGGTGAGATCATAATCCTTAAGCAATTTGAGCCATCAATGTTGTCTTATATTAAGATCTCGTTGGGTTAAGACGTACTGAAGGCTATGATGATCGGAGAAAATGTCGCAATGGACACCATACAAGTTATGTCTATATAACTTTAACACAAACACAACCACGGCCAACTGCAAATCATGAATAGGATAATTCTTCTCATGAGGCTTCAACTGTCGAGAAACATTAGCAATCACCTTACCTTTCTGCATCAACAAACCACCCAAGCCAACTCCAGAAGCATCAAAAAACACTTTGAAACCCATGCCTAATTTGGGTAAGGTCAAGATAGGAGTCGAATTCAACAACTCCTTGAGGATTTAAAATCACTTCTCCCAAGAATCTGACCACTTAAAAACAATCTTTTTCTGAGTCAACTTGGTTAAAGGATCCGCAATGGAAGAGAAACCCCGCACAAAACGCTGATAATAGCCAGCTAATACAAAAAATCTCTGAATCTCTATAGAAGAAGTGGGTCTAACCTAATCACGAACCATTGATATCTAGGCCAAATCGATCATAATACCATCCGTGGTCACTACATGACCCAAGAAAGAAATAAAATCCAACCAAAACTCACACTTAGAGAGCTATGCATACAACTTCTCATCTCGTAATCTCTGAAGTATAGTCCTTAAGTGCCTCACATGGTCAGCCTTATTCATGTAATAAACCAAGATATCATCAGTGAATAAGATCATAAAATAATTAAGGTAAGGCCAAAATACTCTATTCATCAACTCTATGAACGCTGTCGAGGCATTAGTCAGCCTAAAAGATATGACCAACAACTCATAATGACCATACCATGTCTGAAAAGTTATCTTCAAAACATCCAAAGCTCTAATCCTCAACTGGTGGTAACCGAATCTTTAGTCAAGCTTAGAAAACACTGTTGCACCCTGAAGTTGATCAAATAAATCATCAATGTGAAAAGAGGATACCTATTCTTGATCATCACTTTGTTCAATTGCAGATAGTCAATACACATGCGTATGGACCCAACCTTCTTCATCACAAATAAGACAGAAGCACCCTAAGGAGACACACTAGGTCTAGTGAAACCCTTACGCAACATATCTTGCAATTGATCTTTCAATTCCTTCAAACCTTCCGGGTCCATCCTATTGTCACGCACCGAATCCCATCGAGATATGATTGGCACCCGTAGCCGATAAGGCCCGAGAGAACCAACCTTTGCCTATGTTCATTAGTATGTATATCTTCGTATGAACCTTATTAAACCTTATACAACTATGTGGAAAACATGAACATGGAAACATATGCTATACATATATATGTTTAGGAAACTTGGCCGTTGAGGCCATTAAGTCAAAACAAACATTCGTCTTCTACATACTCATCTCTTACATCCATATACCCATATATGTCTACAAAAGCCTCTAACAGATGCATCAACAAGACCAACTTACAGTCAGGACAAGTCCCCGCTTTATACAAGTTATATAACATCAAAACAAATATACATCTATGACTCAGGAAAATCCGAACCAACTAGAGCTCACCAAATATCTGCAAATGATCCCAGTCTACAGAGGAAGTCTACTAATGCCTGCACCTGCAACATGTAAAGTAATTCCCCCGAGGGGGTCAGTACGAAGAATGTACTGAATATGTAAGGCTCATAATAAATTCATCATACATAATAACAACAATAATGGAATCAATATAAGGAAACAGAAATGCAAATAAACTCTCTTTCTGTATGTGGGAAACCATGTATATTACGTTCTTTACTCCTCTTGTCTTCATCTTTTATTCATCTTTATTGTTCTACCCATGCTAGGCTATTCTGTCGCGCCTGGGATGAGATTAACCCATGCTAGGTACTTTGACCCCTGGGATGTTATGTCAACCCATGCTAGGCTTTCGTGTCTCCCCTGGGTTATCATTAACCCATGCTAGGCTTATCGCCCCTGGGATGTTATATTAACCCATGCTAGGCTTTCGTGCCGCCCCTGGGATGTACCGTTATAACCCATGCTAGGCTTTTATATCGCCCCTGGGATGTATCGGGATCGACCCATGCTAGGCTTTTCTGTCGCCCTTGGGATACCACCCGTGTTATTGGGATCGACCCATGCTAGGTATTTTAACCCCTGGGATACCACCCATGATTACTTTGTAATTATACACCTCTTATTTCTCTTGTTATTCTTACTTCCATTCTTAAGAGTGATTGAGATATTGAGGATCATGACATAATAGGAATCACACATATGATTGACATCTTCACTTATGAAGGATAGATATATTAGCTTGCACATCACCTCTCTTATTCCTCTTATGAGATTGTACTTCTACTTGTGAAAGATTGCTACAAAGATAATCCTCATAATTTAGGACTTGGAACATGTCATGATTGGAAAATACTATTTACGAATAAATAGGTTCTCTTATGTTATTACTCTCTTGAGATCATTTCTTTAGGAATGATAACGTTATGACATTTTTGGAACTTCACTCAATGAGCAAGAGACAAATGAATCATCAGTCATTTAAGAACAATATACGTCAACCAGAATTTGAGATACTTCCAACCTCTCGGAAGTGAAACAAGTCCAATTTCAATGTGAACAACATGTTGCAAAGGGATATGGAAAAAGGAACCTTACATACCTTGTATTCTTAATACGAATACACAATCTTAGACGTGCATACAATATTCCTGCTCCTTCCTTATGTTTCGCTCTACAACACAAGTTCATAACGAAACGAACATTAACCACCAATTACCTTATAATGGCATACAACAATAATAAGTCACATGTTTAGCTTTAACATGTCATTCCCCTTTGACAATACCATTTATGAAATCATCATACCAATAATCCCACAATATTCCATACATTGACCAACACATGATAACCAATATCATGTCACACCAAGCTTATATTTTACACTTCTCCATCCCCACCACATCACAATTATGCCATCAAATGACTTCAATACACCTCACAACAACAAATCGGCCAAAATCCCATAATTTAGACTTATAGAAAAATAACATGTTTAATAAAAAAATAACACCATACATGTTGTTATTTTATCCATACCATGCTTTCTCATCAATACCACAAGTCATAATCCAAGTTACAATCCCATGGATTTCACATCTTTTACCAAAACACAAAACACCATATTCAACACTTCCAAGCATAACCAACATGATATACATAATCTCTCATGCTCGAAATATGTTAAAGTACAAGAAGAATCACTTACTCAAGCTTGGAAAATGGTGATCTTGTCCAAATATGCCTTAGGGTTTTTTTGGGAGTCAAAGAAGCCTTCTTGAGATTTTTCTAGAAAAAGATAGAAAAAGCATGTGTGTTTCTCTTCAATAAAAATCAGCATTTTTACCCTTTATATAGGCCCTTAAGTTCCCTCCTTAGTCACTCTTTAGCATTAAATGTTGGGTTCTAGAAGGTCCAAGCAAGAATGGGTCTTTTGACCCATTTTTGGGCCATGCTTTCTTTTCATTTTTGGGCCCAATTCACTTAACCCGATAAAATCAATAATGTATCGTGTTTAAGTCATCTCATATGTATTATAATAATATTCCCACTCATGCTATGCATATCCATAGCCTCAATCCAAAAACCAAGTGATTCTAGCCACGTTTGGCTTATTTTGACCTTAAGGGCAAAACTGTCATTTTGACCCCAAATTCGTTCTCGAGTACTTTTTTCATACCAATATAATATGTCATTCATTTCATGTATATACTCATGGTTGTAGAAGAAACGTGGCAAAAATCGGCTCAGTACGTCCCCGGATACCCTTGGGACTTAGAAATTTCCAACTTTTGAAAAAGTACAAAACCCAAGGTGGCACGCCCCTAGGCACACCAACCTACTGCCTATGGGCTAAAAATTTTAGCCCAGAGTGGCGTGGCACGGTCCCAAATGTTCCCCTTACTTAGTTTTTTCAAAAATTCCATTTTTCGACTTCTCTTCGCGGGTTTGGTTAGATACTTCAAGTCCTATTCTTTAACTCACTTCTTAACCTTAATATACTTTTTTTAGAGGTCTTCTTAGCCTCGTTTTGAACCCCACAAATTTTCCACGAAGATCATAAAACACCTCCTATGAAAGTTTAATCACATAACAAGAGCCAAATTCAATTATCTCACCAATAGCATTACCAAATGCATACTTATAATTCTCGATACCTAAGTACATATTATTTAATGTCGTCAAGTAGGGTTGGGAACGTACGGGGTGTTACATTCTTCCCCCCTTAGGAACATTCGTCCTCGAATGTTAACAATATCGTTTTAGTTACAACAAATGCATCTCTACATTAGTATACATACACGTAAGGCTCATGGATACTTACTTGTTATTGGTGTACTTCCACACTTTGAACTTTTTCTTCCCTTTGAAACAAATAAGGGTCGTCGATTTCATCAGTTTTCTAGCTTACCATGTGATCTCCTCTACTTGTTGATTTCTTCAAAGGACTTTTACAGAAAGTACGTCTCTCTTTATTAACCTTCACACTTGTTGGTATAGAATAACCATCTCTATCTTTCCCTAGTGAGGTCCTCCAAACTTTGTTTATTTCCAATAGGAATAATACACTTTCGACAATTTCACATGACATGTAGTATAGGGTCAATTTTTCCTTCTTTCTGAATTCTATTATACCTTTCATGAATAACGCTTTGAAGAGTACTTAATCATCTATGAGTGTAAATATCTACCATACCATTTCGATATAGACTAACTTTTCTGATAGAAATATTCCATTGACTTAACTAATAACTCCGGTGTTCCATTAGGTTCATAGTAACTGATGAAGTAACATACGATAGAGTAGTTATATATACATCATGAAACTATAGTAATATCCCTAACTACCGGTACCATCATCAGGAGTTGCCTCTTCGTTCTGCCGGTCTACTAGAGCATAGGTACGATTTTGGTCCCCACTGGAACTAGTTGCTCCTCTCATATCTCTACCACGACCCATAGACTGAACGCCTCTGCCTGGGGAAGGAACCGATACTGATGATACAGCGGTTGATCCCGCAGGTCATGCTATACCACTTGCACCCCTTTGTGGGCTTTCTCTCATTATGTGCCTCTCTGTGCCACACCAAAAACAAGCATTTGTCCCCAACCGGCATTCACCTAAATGGTACCTTCCGCAATGCTGACATGGAGGACGAGAAAATTCTACTGTCTGTGAACCCTGCACTCCACTATTCTGTCCAGATGGACCACCTCTAGACCCTCGGAATTGGGAGTGGGCACCCGCTGTGGAATAAGAGAATGAGGGTCTAGGCGGTAACATTCGAGATCCAGATTCTCCTGGGGACACCATAGACTGCCCCATAGATCTTGCTCTTTTTGCTGGCCCTTCTCAGATTTCTGTATCCTCTTTCTTTGCCTTTGGTCTTCCATCTTTTGTGCGAAGGCCTGAATCCTCGCTATATCCATATCTCGATTTAGGGCAGCGATAGTACAGTCCCGTACCAAATAAGGCTCCAATCTGTCCACATATCTATGTACTCTATCTTTCATCGTGGCCACCACATTTGGATCATATTGTGCCAAGGAATTAAACTGCAAACTGTACTCTCTAACACTCATATTTTCTTAACGTAAATTTAAAAACTGATCCGCACGAGCCTCACGGATCTCATAGGGAAGATAATGATCAAGAAATGATGTTTTAAATTCTTCCCAATTTGGTGGCATTGCACCAATACCACGAGACTTCTTCCAATCTTCATACCACAATATCGCCTCGCCCTTCAGTCTATAAGCTGCCAACTCAACCGTTTCCACCCCGGACACATGCATAACCTCCAAAGCTCTCTGAATTTGATCCACGAAGTCCTGTGGATCTGCTTTCAGGTCTGACCCAGTGAAGATAGGAGGGTCCAGTTTCAAGAAATCCTGTGTCCTGCGACTTGCCATTCTAGCCGCATCATCATCATGTGTCAGTGTACCAGCTCGTCCCTGTCTTTGTTCCGCCACTAACTGTGTCAACATATGTACAGCATTTCTAAGATCCTTGTCAGTGGTATTCATTGGCGGTTCTGCAGGTACTTCTCTACCTCTTGGCTCTTCTGGAGCTGGAAAAGTAGAGGAAGACTGCGATACAATCTCGGCGTCAGCTCCACCTTGACTCGCTTGGTCAGGTGGTAATCTACTCATTTCTTCTTTCAGCAGGCACATCCACATGTTTCCTTTTACCTCTACCTCCTCTCGTGATTGGCATTTTAACTATACCAAAGAAAAACAATCACCATGATCAAGTCCAATTCAACTTACAACACTGGCTCTATTGCACGATCTAGCATGAAGAAAAGAAACAACATCCTAAATGCCCCATAGCCTCCTGCTCATAAATGTAGTGCATAACATATCTATGAATAAGACTCTACTCGGACACGGCTTTGTAGACACCCTTAGAACGAACTGCTCTGATACCACTTTGTCAAGCTCCGAATCCCATCGAGACATGATTGGCACCCGTAGCCGATAAGGCCCGAGAGAACCAACCTTTGTCTATGTTCATTCGTATGTATATTTTCGTATGAACCTTATTAAACCTTATGCAACTATGCGGAAAACATGAACATGGAAACATATGCTATACATATATATATTTAGGAAACTTGCCCGTTAAGGCAATTAAGTCAAAACAGACATTCGTCTTCTACATACTCGTCTCTTACATCCATATACCCATATATGTCTACAAAAGCCTCTAACAGATGCATCAACAAGACCAACTTATAGTCGGGACAAGTCCCCGCTTTATACAAGTTATATAACATCAAAACAAATATACATCTATGACTCAGGAGGCTCCGAACCAACTAGAGCTCACCAAATATCTGCAAATGATCCCCATTCTACAGAGGAAGTCTACTAATGCCTACACCTGCAACATGTAAGGTAATTCCCGAGGGGGTCAGTACGAAGAATGTACTGAATATGTAAGGCTCATAAGAAATTCATCATACATAATAACAACAATAATGAAATCAATATAAGGAAACAGAAATGTGAATAAACTCTCTTTCTGTATGTGGTAAACCATGTATATTACGTTCTTTACTCCTCTTGTCTTCATCTTTTATTCATCTTTATTGTTCTACCCATGCTAGGCTATTCTGTCGCGCCTGGGATGAGATTAACCCATGCTAGGTACTTTGACCCCTGGGATGTTATGTCAACCCATGCTAGGCTTTCGTGTCGCCCCTGGGATATCATTAACCCATGCTAGGCTTATCGCCCCTGGGATGTTATATTAACTCATGCTAGGCTTTCGTGTCGCCCCTGGGATGTACCGTCATAACCCATGCTAGGCTTTTATATCGCCCCTGGGATGTATCGGGATCGACCCATGCTAGGCTTTTCTGTCGCCCCTGGGATACCACCCGTGTTATTGGGATCGACCCATGCTAGGTATTTTAACCCGTGGGATACCACCCATGATTACTTCGTAATTATACACCTCTTATTTCTCTTGTTATTCTTACTTCCATTCTTAAGAGTGATTGAGATATTGAGGATCATGACATAATAGGAATCACACATATGATTGACATCTTCACTTATGAAGGATAGATATATTAGCTTGCACATCACCTCTCTTATTCCTCTTATGAGATTGTACTTCTACTTGTGAAAGATTGCTACAAAGATAATCCTCATAATTTAGGACTTGGAACATGTCATGATTGGAAAATACTATTCACGAATAAACAGGTTCTCTTATGTTATTACTCTCTTGAGATCGTTTCTTTAGGAATGATAATGTTATGACATTTTTGGAACTTCACTCAATGAGCAAGAGACAAATGAATCATCAGTCATTTAAGAACAATATATGTCAACCAGAATTTGAGATACTTCCAACCTCTCGGAAGTGAAACAAGTCCAATTTCAATGTGAACAACATGTTGCAGAGGGATATGGAAAAAGGAACCTTACATACCTTGTATTCTTAATACGAATACACAATCTTAGACGTGCATACAATATTCCTGCTCCTTCCTTATGTTTCACTCTACAACACAAGTTCATAACGAAACGAACATTAACCACCAATTACCTTATAATGGCATACAACAATAATAAGTCACATGTTTAGCTTTAGCATGTCATTCCCCTTTGACAATACCATTTATGAAATCATCATACCAATAATCCCACAATATTCCATACATTGACCAACACATGATAACCAATAGCATGTCACACCAAGCTTATATTTTACACTTCTCCATCCCCACCACATCACAATTATGCCATCAAATAACTTCAATACACCTCACAACAACAAATCGGCCAAAATCACATAATTTAGACTTATAGAAAAATAACATGTTTAATAACAAAATAACACCATACATGTTGTTATTTTATCCATACCATGCTTTTTCATCAAGACCACAAGTCATAATCCAAGTTACAATCCCATGGATTTCACATCTTTTACCAAAACACAAAATACCATATTCAACACTTCCAAGCATAACCAACATGATATACATAATCTCTCATGCTCATAATATGTTAAAGTACAAGAAGAATCACTTACTCAAGCTTGGAAAATGGTGATTTTGTCCAAATATGCCTTAGGGTTTTTTTGGGAGTCAAAGAAGCCTTCTTGAGATTTTTCTAGAAAAAGATAGAAAAAGCATGTGTGTTTCTCTTCAATAAAAATCAGCATTTTGCCCATTTATATAGGCCCTTAAGTGCCCTCCTTAGTCACTCTTTAGCATTAAATATTGGGTTCTAGAAGGTCCAAGCAAGAATGGGTCTTTTGACCCATTTTTGGGCCATGCTTTCTTTTCATTTTTGGGCCCTTTTTGGGGCCAATTCACTTAACCCGATAAAATCAATAATGTCTCATGTTTAAGTTGTCTCATATGTATTACAATAATATTCCCACTCATGTTATGCATATCCGTAGCCTCAATCCAAAAACCAAGTGATTCCAGCCACGTTTGGCTTATTTTGACCTTAAGGGCAAAACTGTCATTTTGACCCCAAATTCGTTCTCGAGTACTTTTGTCATACAAATATAATATGTCATTCATTTCATGTATATACTCATGGTTGTATAAGAAACGTGGCAAAAATCGGCTCGGTACGTCCCTGGATACCCTTGGGACTTAGAAATTTCCAACTTTCGAAAAAGTGCAAAACCCAAGGTGGCACGCCCCTGGGCGCTCCAACCTACTGCCTCTGGGATAAAATTTTTAGCCCAGAGCGGCGTGGAACGGTCCCAAATGCGCACCTTACTTAGTTTTTTTGAAAATTCCATTTTTCGACTTTTCTTCGCGGGTTTGGTTAGATACTTCAAGTCCTATTCTTTAACTCACTTCTTAACCTTAATATACTTTGTTTAGAGGTCTTCTTAGCCTCGTTTTAAACCCCACAAATGTTCCACGAAGATCATAAAACACCTCCTATGAAGGTTTAATCACATAACAAGAGCCAAATTCAATTATCTCACCAATAGCATTACCAAATGCATACTTATAATTCTCGATACCTAAGTACATATTATTTAATGTCGTCAAGTAGGGTTGGGAACGTACGGGGTGTTACATATAAGGAGGAATGTAAATGGTCTTTGTGCCCGGCTCAATATCAATGGTAAAATCTTATCTCGATCTGGAGGCATACTAGGTAAGTCTATAGGAAACACATCCTTGAACTCGTTAACAACTCGAATAGAATCCAAGGGAGGCAGTGAAGCAACACTAGTATAGCAAACATAGGCCAAATAGGAAAGACACCCCTTTTCTACCATGCAACGAGCATGCAAAAAAGATATAACCCCCTTCGAACACAAACTAGAAGTACCCTTCCATGCTAATCTTGGGACACCCAGAGTAGCTAAAGTCATAGTCTTGGCAAAGAAATTCAAAATCGCATGGTAAGGAGCTTACCAATCCATACCCAAGATAACATTAAAATCAACCATATCTAGGATAATTAAGTCTACTCAGGTCTCATGCCCTATAAAGGTCACTACACATGATCGGTACACTCGATTCACCACTAAAGAATTTCCTGTTGGGGTAGAAACATGAATAGGCATAGAAAGGGACTCATATGCAGCATCAAAACCAGTAGCAGAACATGTAGAAATATAGGAGAACATAGAACCAGGGTCAAATAACACTAAAGTAGAATGGTGGAAAATTGGGACGATACTTGTGATAACTGCATCAGAGGCCTTTGCCTTCTGTCTCCCACTTATAGCATAACACTGACCGTGCCCTTTACCAGACTGAGTAACCCCACATCCACTACCATGGGCTCCGTAATCTCTACCTCAATCACCTCTAAAACCACCCTTACTTCCTTGTGAATCACCTCTAACTATAGATATAAGAGTATCACAAAGCTCAAGCTGTGGACCCTACTAGGAAAAACCCAATGCATGCCGAGGACACTCCCTCGCATAATGACCAGTCTCATCACATACATAACACCCTCTTCTACCTATCTTAGGCTGAGAGGCCTAGAAGAGCTAAAATGATCTCCATGCCCTGATGAACTAAAAATGAGAACCTTTACCCGTATGACCTGACCCATTGCTACCCTAAGCCTCAAAACCCATAAACCTACTATCCAAACTCTGTACGACTTACTGAACTAGTCTTTCATGGTAACCAATTGAACCTCTGCTAGAGAAATCCCTACCTCAGGATGTGTGTCTACTGAACTCACTCTATCGACCTATGTTTACAACACCACCACCCTGAGTACACTAAAAAATCAACTCAATCAACATAGCATGCTCCATGATACTCTGGAAAGAACCACCCAAAACCATAAGCTTAGCTATCGTCAACTGATAATAACCAGCCAAGCCATTAACAAACTTTCTGATACGCTTAGACTGGATAGAGATACCGACAGTGGCATATTTGGGTAGTGCATGAAATCATGCCTCATACTCCACAATAGTCATGGAGCCCTGCTTGAAGTCATCAAACTCATGTCTTATCTGATCGCTCAAACTATAGGGCACTAACCTATCTAAAAAAGCCTTAGAAAACTGGTTCCATGTAATAGTAGCAGAACCCAATGGTCTACAACTATAAAGAGACCTCCATCATTGTCTAGCTGCATCAGTCATCTGGTAGGTAGTGTAGGCAATGCCATAGGATTTTAGGGATCAAAGTTTATGTAACCTCTCCTGGTAATCAAGTAGAAACTCATAAGTATCCTCAACAATGGCACCACTGAACTTAAGAGGAGCCATCCAAATAAATCTCTCAAATCTCTTCTGATCATTAGAAGACAATATAAGAACAGAGGCAACAGGAGGAACTATAATTCTAGTAGGAAAAGTATCAACTTGTAGGGGTACCATAGCTGCTAGGTGTACCTCTAGAGTAGAAAAACCATAAAAAGAAGCCTTCCATGGCCGCTGAATACCTCTTGGATTTTGAGAATCAATCAATACACTTAATGGAATACCTGTGTAGGGAATGCTATCCAAAAGGCCTAAAAGACAAATTAACAAATCCTATAACACTGAGGTAGTAACATAATCCTGAGGGGACTGATCTAGTCTTGCATCCTCTATCTAATAATCCTCCCCATTATAATAAGTCTCAGGATTAGGAAAGGCTGCCCTAGATCATCCTCTAGCCGGAACAGCTCCTCGTGCCCAATCTCTACCTCTAGTTCAGCGATAAACCCTGCTTCACCCCCTGACTAGGGCTCCAACAGCGGGTGCTTGCTTAACATCCTCAACATCTCTGAATCTAGTCCTCACCGTCTGTGTAGAAAAGAATAAAATACATGTTTAGAATATTAGACATGAAGAACCGGTAAGATAAGGAATCAATTTAGTGATGATTTTCCTAAAGATATTCTATAGCCTCTCAAAGATAGATACAGAAATCAATGTATCAATTCACGAAACCCTATTATACATCCTGCTCTTTCACTTATGAGACCGGTGAACCTAGTTCTCTGATACTAATTTGTCACGACCTAAAATTTAAGGTCATCATGGCACTTACCCCGACCCAACCTTGGTAGGTAAGAAAAAAATTCACAATAGAATAGAAAATTAAAATAGGAAAAGGATGAAATAAATACGAGACTTCTAGAACAAAGTCAGGCCATAATGCTCATAAAACTAGAATATCTGAAAGAAATATAATCAATTCCATAAACCTGGTGTCATAAGTGTGAAGAGCATCTAATATAATATTTATATTTGAAATACATGAATCTGTCTATGATAATAAATAAAGACAAGATAAGATAGAATGAGGTCCGGAATCTACCTCAAACGTTGGAGCTCACCAGTACGTCGAAATTAGTCTCTCATAGCACAAATCAGCCACTGTGAGTCTAACTCATACTGGGATCTGCACCAAAAGGTATAGAAGTACGAGTGGGTATGGTCCACTTGTACTTAATGGGTATCATATGCTGACTGAGAAAAGCAGAAAATAAAACAAGTAAAGAATCCGATGAACACGCTTCCACCTGCATACAGAAAAGTTTCCAAACGATAGCTCACACTGTATCTCCAAAAAATTCTACAAGTATAACATCTATATAAGAATAACTACATACTAATATACAATAGAAAGCTAAATACACGGTGATAAACACATAAATGGAAGTACAAATGATGTAATGCAATGCAATGCAATAGAATGATGGTGGAATGATAACGATATAAGCCATCACATGGCTCTCGTATACACCTTTCAAGCTAAAGCTCCCATGACAGGACTCCTGGGTAGGGGTGTGCAAAAATCGATTCAACCGATAAACCAAATCGATAAAAATGTTATTAGTTTACTGGTATCGGGTTATTGGGTTAATGGTTTTTAAATGGTTTTGTAAATTTTTCTATTGGTCTACTGGTTCGATTTTCAGTTTTAAGGTTTTACTTTATGGTTAAACCCATAACGCAATAAAATTATATTAAAATTACATTTTCATCTGTAATTATATATTAGTGGCTTTAGATTTTAAATATATACCCCATTATTTTTTGCATTGTATAATATTTGTTTTAGTGATTGTAAATTTTGTAGACTTTAAGCATAAAGATAGTGTAAAACAAATGAAAATAAGAGAAAGCAAAAAAAGCTAGAGAAGCATTTTCTTATTAGTTAAACCGAAGACCGAACCATTAAAGACCAAAAATCGATTAATCAAAAACCAATAATGAATATTTTTTTGGTTTGGTTATCGGTTTAGCATGCTTACAAACCAAAAATCGATAAATCAAACCAATAATACACAAAATCGAACCAAACCGACCGATGCACAACCTTACCCATGGGAGGTTTCAACCCATATACTTTCACAATCTCAATCTCATATCTCAATCACTTTGCTGGCACATCCCTCGGTCAAGGGTTTTGTAAAGTGTTTCATTTTCTTCAAAAATTAGTATTTCTCAGTGGTACCAATCTCATGAATATGTATGGATAAAATGAGGAAGTAATGCTCACAACCATTCAGTATGAAGATAATAATCAATTTAGTACATATATAAATGAGCTTAAAAATCAACTCAATATGTCAATAATTCATGATACAAGCCATCGCATGGCACCACTAGAATAAATAGTCATGTAAGACATCAATAATATCAATCCAAGCCCCTCACTCAGTATCACTATAATGATAGAGGCACTAGAATAAATAGTCATGTAAGACATCAATAATATCAATCCAAGCCCCTCACTCAGTATCACTATAATGATAGAGGCATATAATACTCAAATAAGGCCTATAATATCAACCCCCCTGCTCGGGCATCACAATAATAATAACACAATTAAATACACAAACAAGGCCTATAATATCATGTCAAGCCCCCACACGGGCATCACAACAAATATTATCTCTCAAATTATCAATAATATACATATAATCCTTCATACTGGCAATACGATAATAATAACAATCTAAAAATAAGATCTCATGACTAAGTCCTAACCCATAGCATGCTTTACATGAATGGTTAACTACCCAACCTTGTCTTAAGAAAGTTAAGCCATAACCTACCTCGAAAAGCCAAAATCCAAGCCTAGACCCTCACCTTCATGAACGGCCTCAAAATAGACTAAATATATCAAAAAAATAATCTACATGTCAAAAGGAATCCAATGATACACACATTGGCTATACTTATTTTGGGTTCAAAAATAGTTCGAAAATAGGCTCGAATTCAGAAAGGGGTAATCTGGAATTTTATTTAAGAATAGTTTTTTTCATATCAAGAGGATTCTAACTCTGAAAACCCAACTGAAAACAAATTGAAATCGGACATTAAATCGAAGAAAAGCCAATATTATAATTTACTGGGTAAAAACCCCAGAGTCCAAGTTTGAAATCAAATATTTGAAGTTGTTTTGAAGATGAAATAAATAGGAAATGATGAAAATAGGAGTTTAGAGATTACTCAAGCAAGATTGATGAAAAAACCTTTGAAATCGTCAAAAATTGAGCTCCCAAAGTCTAATAATGATGAAAATGGGGTTTTGGTCGAGAAAATAATTTAAAACTGTCTAGGTATAAAAATACCATTCGCGAATGTGAGCCCTAGCCTATGAACACAAAAGCCAATTGACTCGAGTCCCACGATCACGGTTGGACCATTACGATCGTGATGAATGCTGACCCGAACCCGACCCAAATAACCCTGTGCGAACATATTCATTAATCCGCGATCTCGATGAACAACGAGGACGACCCTTCGCGAATGAGGTTCCACCATCGCATTCATAATGAAGAGTATTTTCCTCCTCCACAATCGCGACCAGGAGCCCCCAAACGCAAAAAGGGATTTATCCTTGCACCTAAAACATCAGTTTAGCTATTGGGACTTAGGAAAATAGTCTCAATTGAACCCCCGGGATTCATTCGGACCCCATAGAAATAAACTAATATACTACTAGGATAATTTCAACATTTTGGACCCAATGGAACCACCAGATTTATGAAAAGTGATCGTTTACAATGAATTAGCCCCCGGGACCCTTTTTAAGCTTATTTTACTAGTTTTTATCTAGAAAATCAAAATACAATATAAAGGCTCGAGGCCCGAAAAAACTATGCTACTAAAATAAAATTGACATTCTGGATCTAATGGAACTAACCAAATCACCATCCGATTCTCAAATCATAAAATATTGACCGAAGTCAAACTAACCACTTTGAAAGCCTCTAAGGGTCTCAAACTCACTCAAATCACTCCTGAATGCATCCGGGACTGTGCCAACCAACCCCAAAATTCATAAATATCATATATAAACTACGGAGAAGGGTAAAATAGTCAAAATATAGAAACATATAAAACTCACAACTACAGTTGTTACAACTTCACACACAAATATATCTTGATGAAGTACCTTTCATGAGGCTAGTCTTTGTGTGGAGTATCCCCATATATGGATGATGATCAAAGATTTTGGCCTACACTTTGTTTTTTAAAACCTTGGCGACTGTCCCCTCAACCTAATTTGGAAGTTCTATGTAAACTAGCATCTGATAAAGAATCCATTTGAGGGACGACTGAGAGGTATAATTATACCATTTTGTAATGAGATGATTTACAGGTATTAGGGGAACCTATTGTCCCATATGCCCCAATTATTTAGTTGCAGGCACAACCTCCATATAAGACGATTCATCACACTCTTTGTAGGATGCACTTTATTGCTAGTTTGACCCCAAAGTGGTTGAATGGGAACCACTACACTCTTAGCATGAGAAATTTCACAAAGGAGTCCCATGTTTGGTTGAATATAGTGTATGGGAAGTTTCTTATATGTGAACATACCACATTTATTAGTAGAGACTATGTGTTCTTGGTGAACAAGAGAACCAAGCACATTGATATGCATTATTATTTCCTTATGGATAATGTTTAAAAAGGGTTGATCAGGATGACATCTTGTTGTACTAAGGATAAAGTCGCAAATATCTACACCAAGGCACTAGGCAAGGAGTAATTTGAGAAAAATTGCCTAGCTCTTGGTTTTATCAATCAACTTTAATATAAGGAAAGGGGTCCCCTAATGACTATCTAGAAAAGGTGTACTAAGTGATGAGCACTAGTTGAATATTAATTAATAATGACTCAGTTCTCCTCCTTTGCAGGTTCACCCACAACTCTCTAGAAAATCAGGACAAGGGTCTGATGATATTACCTTACTTTCTTAATAAGAAAAACAACTAGTCGGCACAGGAGGACCCATAAGGATCTAGTTCATGGGCCCTAAGGTTTTTGGGTATGCACATCCTTTGAGAAAAATTAGATAAAGTATCTATTTTAAAATTGACAAATTACTTTTCAAGAATCTGATCCCACATTCCTCCATCTCAATATTCTCTTCTAAGAAACCACATGTGGGAAAATCCAAACTAATTCTCCTAACCCCTATGCCATCTCACTAATCATTCCCCTTTTTTTCCCTTTTCACAAACTGGTATGCATTATTTTGAACATCTCAATCCCTGTATCACTCCCTCTTTCCTTCTTTTTCTCTCCAAAAACCAATGATTTTTAGTCTTGCCTCTCTTTGTCTTCTTATGTCTTATTTGATCATTGGTACCTCAACCACTCTCTTCACCCAAATAGCTTCCACAACTATCTCCCTATCACCTCCACTAAATTTTACACAAAACACCATACCCTCCACCATCCTAAGTTCTTCCATTCCTCCAAATCCTAACTATAACCCTAGTCCTCTTGTCCCTACGTCTCTAGTGGACTACTCCAATGATAAGGACATTGTATCTCTAACAGAGGTACTTACTCTAAGGGAACATTATGAAACCTGACAACAAGTTCCTACCTCTACTAAAGAAACTCATTCGTTATCTCCCATCCTTACCAATGATATTGAAAAAAACTCTCTTTTATGTTTAACTCTTACCTTACCCAAGACCTCCTCTCCGCCAAAACCTTAATCACAAGTTCCCAAAACCTCTAATTCCCTAAATTTAAGTTGGTTCTCACAAGAGGAGGTGACTGTCAATAGTGAGGCACCTTTCTAATCCAAGCCTCCTCCATCACTATCTATTGATTCCTCTAATAGTGACAATGACATTGTTCTTACCACTAAGTTCTCAAGAGCCTTCTCCACTCAAAACAAGGGGTAAAAAAAGGTACATTATGCATAAGTCCAAAGCCACTCCAAAGCCTAAAATTCCTAATAAACTAAAGCCCTAAAATCGTGCCCCTCTTATTTATAAATGTAAAGCTGATCTAGATACGGCTGTCGTGTCTAGCAAAAAGGCAAGGTCATCTAAGGACAAAGGGAGAAGAGAGTAGATTTCCTTAGGAACCCACAGAAGTAGAGGATGATTCTGACAAGAATCAAGGTATTATTTAAGATCAAGGTTTAGATCATGAGAAACCTACCTCTAAACTAAACTCAGTAAGGTAAATTGTAAAAATTAAAAACTTGAAAAATTTCATGTTATGAAGAAAGAAATGTTATATGCATATAACACAATTTTGAGGGGAAGGGTTTTTGATATTGATATGATGAGTAAACCTCTTATCCTGACCTTCTTAGATAGGCTTGGCTTCTAGGGTTGTTCTCCTTATTTAGAGATCTAAATGTCATTGTCTATTAAAAACAGTAATTGAATTCTATGTCAACTTAAGCATTCCATAGGGACATAGTGTTAGTTCCTTTATTAGAGGTATGGAGATAGTTTTACCCTGTAAGATTAGGGGAAATTCTACAAGTTCTTACAGAAGGGTTGGATAAGTATGAATGCAAGACAGATAGGGAAAACATCTTTTCTTAAAAAATTCTCAAGGAGAAGGGTGAAGAAAGAACCTAAGAAGGTGTTGAAGGGTTAGAAGAAGACCTTTTACAATTGTTATTTGAAGTTGTGAACAAGAAAATACTGCCTAGGAAGGGTAGTAGACGTAAAGCATCCTTTAGGGATATAGGTATCATGAATGCCCTTGAGATAGATGAGAATGTTAAATTTCTTTCCCTCATGATCAATCACATGAAAAGGTTCATTTACCCTAAGATAGGCCCTCATGCTTTGGCCTATGGGTTCTTGTTGACTACTATATTTGAGAGCTTTGGGATGGAGTTGAAATATGGAATGGTGGCTACAAAAAAGACATGATTGATGGAGCGACACCAGTAGAATGTGATTTTATGCCTAACAAAGTACCTAGCTCCAAGGCTACAAGTCTAGTTACTCAGTTGATGGTACATCTAGAAGTTGTACAGGACTAAATGCAATCCTCAGTAGTGAGATCTCTAGTTTGAGAAGTCAAATCTCAGCATCTCAGGCCCAAATTCTCTAGTTGAAGGATTACATGCTTAAGCGGCAGCATGACACATTGCCTGCTTTGATGTCCTTTTGAGCCTCATTCCAAAGCATCATCCCTTACCAGTCTCTTCTTAGTTTACCTATTCCCAGTCTATTTTCCCATAGGATCTGGTTCTTGTAATGACAATTGTTTTGTTGTTTTTTGTGGCAGACATATTACTTTTTTTGCTTAGGGCCTATTTGGATTAATATATGCTTTCTCTGATTAACTATTTTGTATCCTTTGTGATGATGTATGTTTGTTTACTTCTAAGATGGCTAATATCCTCAGTAACTATGTGTTTGTCTTCTGGTGTGTATGTATTTTTGTTGCCCTGGTGGCCTTGTGTCCTTATCATTAAACTTTATTCCTGCAAGTCGTGTCTGCAATATGCTTACATATTTTTAATGATCTTAAAAGGGGGACAAAATTAAGGTGATATACTTGTTTTTAATGATGCTTTCTTACATAAGTTTGTCATTGGCTGATAAATTGACTCCTTAATGTTATGATTCATATGTTTTGATAATAGATAAAGTGTGTAAGAACCAGGTTCTCAAACGCTAACTGTACAAATGCAATGCAAGTGTGTGTGGCTGTTATTTGTTAAAAAAGAAATAGGTCTAAGTGCATATAAGAAATGTGATCGAGGTAAATTGTTCTAATTGAGGAAAGCGGATATCTAGGATCTATTCATGTAAGCTACATTAAATAGGGGTCTAAAACCTTATGGAAACAAATTAGGATTACGGAGAAACATCCTTAATTATCTCCTATATAAGGAATACATCAAGGACAAAATTGATCATCTATTTCATAAACAGAAAATTTTTCTCAAGGCAGTAGAGCCAAAGGTGGCAGTTGAAGAAAAGAACCAAGAATAAGCCAAGTTATTGTTCTTTGTTCTGTAGAGTTTATGTTAGGATAGTATTGAGTCTTGCTATTCTATTATGGGAGGGTTGGAGTGAGTTGGGAGGCTTTGTAACAAGAAGAAAGTTTATCTTCCTAGAGAGTAAGTTAAAGCAGTTAGAGTTAACTCTTTAGTTGAGGTACTAGGTTAGTCCTTTTATTGTAGAGTTGTAATCTAAAACTGTTCTTTAAAGTTAGTGAAAGTTGGTTGGAATTCCTACACACTATAGGCCGTGATTTTAATATCTTGAGTTAGGAGGTTTTCCATGATAAATCTTGTGTTCTTTACTTTACTGTTTTACTTGTTGATTTAGGAACCTGGTTTCCGTGTCGAGTAGTTGGTACTAGTTTGTTATTAAAAGGACCTATGAATTGGCCTTGAAGTTATATTTGCATAAGGCATATGAGCTTGGTCTAGTGGGTACACATGAGGGATCAGTGCGCTCTTATGATTTATTGTTGTGTTGATATTCATCATACCATCATACCTGCTATGCTTATTTGAGAAATTACTAAATATACTATTTTACTTCGAAGCATTTATTTTAGTGACTTGATCCACGGGGTAAAATGGAGGAGCAGGATCAATTATCTTATTGGGCTTTATGCTCAATAATACCCCTTATTGCTTAATATTGATGCTACTACAAGTGGCACCACTAGTCATCAATGATGTAGTCAAGGTGGTGTTCAAGTTTCATCTAAGGTGAGTCAACCACATCTATTGTGGTAGCATACCAAAGTAGTTCTTCCTTTCGGGTTGTGCTCCTTGAACCTTATATCAAGAGTAGGTGTTATAGTAGCTCCTTGACTACACTTATGGGATATTTTGGGTTGGCTATTCAGATTTGGTTTATTTCTTTAGTATTCTGCTGCATTAGAGATTTCAAGACTTTTCTGCTTTGCAAATGTTTTATATTAACTAAAGACTCATGTTGGTAAAATAATGATTCACTTAAGGAAGGGTGGTGACTTGTTAGGTACCTATTGCGAGTAGCAGAAATGGGTCATAACACTTACCCTGTAGCCCAATGTATATAGTAGAAGTCTTTTTTTTTCTTTGAAACAAAAGAAGGTACTAAATCTCTGTCCAACTAAATGCATTTGCGACTTCTCTTTCCATTCATTTGAACTATTGATAAATTTACGAGCACTAAAATGTATGGTTCCAGTTATTCGAGTTTACGAAGACATGAAAGCAAAACAAGTGATGAAAACAAAAGGGAAGAGCTCCATATAAAATGAGGTTTCTATGTTATATGTATTTGTTATAAAGAGATTAAAGCATATCTCTTTGTTTGCAACATTCAATTGCTCCATCGAACATTTCCTCAAGGCCATACTTGTACTTGAATCCGGCCTCCAAAAGCTTTTTTGATGAAAGGCTACACCGTTTAAGTTCTTCTCTATTCGTCCATGTGTACCTGCAAATAAATAATAGTACATCAATTATTTGTTTCCATTGTCTCAAATTAAATGTTTTAATTTGACTTGTTCCTAGATATTAATATAAGGAACTGAAGTATGCATTGCTTAGCTTATAAGAGCAATATCGCATGTTCTTTTGGCTAGTCAAATAAAGAAAATTGTGTTTTAGACAGCTAGCATAGGTCATACATTAATTTTTCGTTGCATACATTATATTTTGACATTTACTTTATTATATGAGCGCAAACAATAAAGGAAAGTAAGACACTCGACTTTGAAACAAAAAGAGTAGTTAATTAATGTTTCACTCTTTTTCTTCCCTATCCTTATCTAAAAGGAAAGTCAAATTAAAACAATCAACCAATTACAATTAATGCCAGATTCTATACTTACTCAGTAATTTGTTTTCGAAATTCAGGATATCTCGTCGAAAGAAACTCAGCTAGCTTTTCCTGTGTTATTTCAATAACTGAGCAAATATACCTTCCTTTTGCATTAGGATTTTCAAGAAGGAAGATGTGGGAATTTGTCACATCATCTATATGTACAAAAGGTACAATTGGAGGATAATTGATCATATTACTTTGATGACCTGCACAGATTTTCAATAACTATTAAGTACAACATACATTGAAAAAAATGAGAATCAATGGTACTGGATTCTATTTTAAGACATACCAAGAATCATTATCATGGATGAACGAACAGATCCAGGAATTTGGGGAGTAACAAAGGGGTCATGTATCCAAGTTGGGATTACAGTCACAAGATCAATTTCATTTTTTTCTGCAAATTCCAAAGCTGTCTTTGCTGTTAATGTCTTGCTAATTGTGTAGGAACATCCAAAAGGCTTTATGGTTCTTATAAAATCTACATCTGTCCATGAGCTTTCATCGATTATGTTGGAGTTGCCATACACAACCGTAGCTGCACTAGAAGTGTACACGACACGTTTAACTGTCTTTGACTTAAGACACGCTTGTAAAATACCTAAAGTCCCATCAATTGATCTTTGCGTTATCGCTTCTTCAGTTTCTTTGGTCTCAAACTCCATTGGATGTGCAACATGAAATACTCCAATGCATCCTTCAATCGCTACATTGAAACTCTCTGATTTGTGCAGATCTGCATTAAAAATATGCAACCTTTCTTGTGCACCTGGGAGATTTGTGAGATAGCTCACATCCTTCTTGTGATCTATCGTCGATGAGAGTTAGGCTACAAGATTATAATTGAAAACCAGACAATGAAATAAATTGATCGTAGACACAAGAATGTAAGAGGAGATTGGGATTTGAGGGAACTTTCTTAAGAATATTATAGGTCAAAATGGGAAAGGCTTTAATCCTACATTTGAATGTTTATGGTTAGGTTTATTGAATTTTAGGGGATATATTTTTTTCGGTTAAATATTTTTAGGGATAGTGTCATACACACTTTAAGCTTTCAAAAGTTAGCTATTGTTTCTATTGCTGTACAATAATTTTACAACATGTGTTCGGAGTATATAAATCAAAACACTTAATACCATAAATTTGTTTATAAATTCTTCAAAAATTTAAAATAGATATTTACATATTTAAAAATTATATGAAAATTGTTACAAATCAACATAGCTAATAATTCAAATGATTTTAATTTTTTTTAAAAAAAATACTATCATAAAATAAATTATTTAACTCACCGAATAATAACGTCTTCAAATCAATTAAGACAAAACTAACAGAAAATAAAGTGCATAAACAAGGTGCAGCAAGGCATTCGCCTAATTTTATTAAGCTTAAAACAGAGGAGTCCTTTCGTGTAAGTCTTTGCCTTTTTTGTTTTGTGTGGTCTTAATATATATCATTTTTAATTTATGTGATATTTTTGACATATATAAAGTCAAGTTAATTTATCTTCCTAGTTAAATTGTATTAGATCAATTCAATATCAAAAGAAAAAATTTAAATACTTAAAATTATATTAAAAAAAAGCCATAAATTTGCAATAATTTTCATCTCAATATAATATAAAATATATATATTTCAAATTATTGATAAATTCACATAATTTAAGTCTCAAAAAGTGAAAAATATCACATAAATTACAAGTGGATAGTACTCAAGTATCAATATTCAGAATGAAACCAATTGAGAAAATCAAGTTTTCTAAACCACTCCCCCACCCCCACGGCCTACCCAAAAATAAATAAAAATGAATCCTATCATTGAAGAAAGCCAACAAGAAGGAAGCTTACTGAAATTCAATTAAATAGCGAAGAAGAAATAGAGTACTCAGTTGAAATTTTCAAGAGTCGTCGGAGTTATTTTTTTATTGTACTCTTTATATTCTTTTTAAGTATTTTAAATTATTAATTATTATAACTCATAGTACTTTTAAACAGTTTTTTAAATATATAAATTTTCTTTCAAAAAAAATAATAATATATTTTATGTTCAACTAAATATATGCCATCAAATTTAAGAATTTTAAATCACGAAAAATATATCACCTAAATTAGACGAAGGAAGTATTAAAATCCTGTTTATTCTAAAGTTTGAGGAATATCTAGCCAAGAGGTGTTATTAATTTAAAATTTGAAAAGGGATCACACCATGCCATAGCAAAACAGATATGACAGAAGCCAGAAGGCCTAGAAGTTTTTCAATAATGAACGAAACACAAATTTAAGCGTCGATTATAGGATCGAATTGTCAATCGATGAGATAGCTTATGAAGGATTTGAAGTAGGAATAACATATTATACCTGGATGTGACCTAATAGTGGTGTTAACAGAATAACCAAGTTGAAGAAGTCTCATAAGTCATAACCATCCATGATCCAAGATAACCACTTCCTCCTGTTACACATACCTTTCCCTTCTCCTTCACTTCCTCCATTTTTCTCCACTGATATTAACTACAAGTGGTCAAAGGTTGTTTCGAAGTTGGTACAAATAAGGACAAGTTATTGCCATTTAAATATCACTTTATCTTTTAAAAATTGACCACACATCTAACGTGACTAAAATATAATAAAGGATGCTATCACACCTGGAGAAGCAATATGATAAAAAAGTCCATTGCAAACTTTTCCATAACATAGCATAATTGAAGTTTCGTAGCCGTTCATTCGTTATATTAAAATCAGAGGCAGATTCGTTTAAGATTCTTAATATTGAACACATTATATATTTATAGTTATGAGTTTATATTTATTATTTATCACAATTTTAATTGATTTTTACACATAAAGTTATGCTCTACGTCAAAAGTTGTGAATTCAATTGAACTCATACCTTTAATAATACATCCATCCTGATTAAATCAATGAGAAAAAATATAAAAGGGAACTCTTTTTATGGTTATTACGTGTATGCAAATCTATTCAATTTATTAACAAATAACAATCGAAATAGTAGATTAAATTTACATCGCAAATTACTTTGAAACCAATAATTTTTTATTTGTTTCTTTTTCTAGCTCTGCTTAAAGTGACATTTTAGATTGAACTATAAGTATCTTAAAAATTAGAAATTCTTTATTCTTTTATACTTTCTTTTGTATTTTTTTTAACAATTTCTTTTAAATTAAATAACGAGAACTAACCAGCTTATTTGAAATCATCAAGTTGTAATATCATGTTATGCTTTGATTATTCAGTCGTTGCTACTTATTTTTTTATGTTTCTATATCTAGTTATATAAATATGTACAAAAGAATGTTAAATTTGTTTAGACGAAAAGTTTCATTTTTTCCCCAAAATGAACTAATATAGAGACGTACATGAATGTCCTAGGCATGGTCACATCTATTAAAACATAACTAGTATAGGTATTCGCGCGATGCGCGGAGTTTTTTTTAAAAAAATATTAATTTAAAGATATTAGCTTATTCACTTTGAAATTATAAAGTTAATCAATTTTTATTGTATCACATTAACATATTTTAAAAGTTAATGAAATATTAAAAATGACTGTTAATAGTGAAATTACAACTTACTTAATAACTAATCACAATTGCAATCCCTTTAAATATTTTGATATGAAAAGAACAATATTAGTATTTTCATTAATAATATTCCATTGGCTGATTTTTAAAAATAATAAAATATGAAATATTAAATAATTATTAAATTTTTCAGACTTTATTCTAATGTTCATAATTTTTTCATTGTTTGATTTCATCATTAATATCTTTATATATTTTATTTACACTTATATTATATCTTCTAAATTAGTTCACTTAAAAGCTCTCATACTACTCTCAAAATCACCCGTCCCACCAAATCCCACGCATATCCCCCACCACCACCACCCCGCCAATTTTTTAAAAAAATTTTGTTCAAAAATTTTTCTTACCTCCCCACTTCGCCCCCTCCCAAAAAAATATTTTTGAAAATTTTTTTTTAGTTTTTTTCTTACCTCCCACCCCACCCCCAACTCTAACCCCCAAAAAAGTTTTAAACTTTTTTCTTTTTTAAGAAAAATCTTTTTTCCCACCTCACCCCCAAACGCCACCTACATCCGCTACCTCGCCTACCCCCACATACCTACCCAGCCCAATCTACCCCACCCTACCCCCGCAAAGATAATCCTCTAGCTACCCTCCCCCTCTCCATCACAATATTCATTATCACTCGACCTCTATTCATTTTTATTGATCCTTAATAACATTTCGAGCATGTTAAATCATATTACCTAAAAAAGAATAAGTCCAACTATTCATTTCATATTTGTAAGATATTTGTATAAATCATATATAAAAACTTCAAATTTCTTAGTTACATCTACAACAAAAGATAAATGTAATGCTAATAGTAAACAACAATAACAACAACAAAAGTTTTTTAACTTTTAACATAAATTTTTATGATTTGTTTCAAATGCATGGCGTGTTTATCACTTTTTTGATTCACTAATTAAATTTCAACATATTCCACATAACAAATCTTATTAGGCAATTTCAATTGCAACATTTCATTAAACATCTTACCTTCACGGATCTTTAAGAATTAATGTCATTCATCCTTTTAAGATCTCCAAATTCTATAATTTGACCAATTTAACACGCTGTTTTGCTGGACAAACTAATCATATTTATATAATTTCTTTTAAATCTAAATTAATTTTTTTACAATCATGATATGTTTAGTTTTTTTTTTTCTAAAATTATATAAAAAAATTAAGTAAAGCAAAATGGATCTATATATTTATTTATGAGTTTCCTTCTAAAAATAGTAATACATTGAATATATGCACATGCTGATATCAATTGTGAAATATAAAAACTTTGTCCATCACACAAGAAGTTCACATCTCTTCTCTGTACTTTTGATCTTGCCTTCCACTTGTTTTCTATTCATATTTATTTGAGATACATTGGATTATTTTTATCTGTTAAAATAAAACAAAATATATAAATATACTCCATTAAAAATGATGGTAAAAAATAATATACAAAGCTTAAGAATAAATATTTAATAATACAATTTCAAAAAACTATAACAAAATATAAACTTAATAAGTATATTTAAATAAAGAAATTACCATGAGTTTTAACAAACACATAAACAATCGAATAGGATGATGATGGATATACATGTTGGATTATGGTGAATAACAGAATAGCAACAACAATTTACTTATTTAAATAGAATCATTGCTAAGAAAATACTGACATTAATTTGAATTGATAAACCTGAACATTAACAGATGAAGATGAAGATGAAAATGTCATACCCCCCTGCATATGAAAAATAAAAATGTTAAATTAAAAAAAAAAAATTAAAAAATAAAGAATATGAAGAATTCAGAAATAAAGTTAATGATTAAAATAAACAACACAATAAAGAGAAAAGATGCTTAACATTATATATCACTATAATCTGTAATATGAGTAGTATATATAAGAAAGGTTTAAAAGATGGAATTTCATTCCAATTCAAATTTAAATTTGAATATCTTATCAATTCGCTAAAAGAGGAAAATTTATTATTCTTCCTTATCCTTACTTTTTCAAATACAATACATATTTATCCTATATAATCTATAAATTTAAATTGAGGGAAAATTTTAAAATCTATCCAAATATTTTTAATAGTAAATAATAACAGATAATATTAATCTTCTTTATCCTTAATAGTTTATCTTTTCCCTACGTTTTTTCCCCTTTACTTTCTTTTCTTTTGTTTGTTTGTAAAGAAAAAATATTTTTTATAAAATTGAATACAGATGATATCTAAATTGAATTTAGGTAAATTTTAATTTATATTTATAATTTTAAAGTTATTGCAAGTAGGGGTGAGATTTGAGTACACACCAGTAGGGGTGGGCGTTCGGTTCTTCGGTTCGGTTTTATCAAATTTCAGTTCGATTCTTCGGTTTTCGATTTTGGAAAAGTGTGCACCAAACACCGAACCAAACTAGTTTGGTTCGGTGTTTTAAAATCGGTTTTGGAAAAGTGTGCACCGAACACCGAATCGAACTACCGAAAAAAAAAAACCGAAATCGAACCCAAGAACCGAACTAATTCGGTTCAGTACGGTTTTTCGATTCTCCGGTTTTTATGCCCACCCCTACACACCACATATATTTATTATTTAGATATAAAAATACTTGCAAATAGATATAAATATCATCATCATCCTCATCCTCCTCCTCCTCCTCCTCCTCCTCCTCCTCCTCCTCCTCCTCCTCCTCCTCATCATCATCATCATCATCATCATCCTACTTCTACATACTACGTACTACTACTGCTTCTACCATACTACTAATTATTCTTATTATATTAATAATATTTTTATCTTTCATTAATATGTAAATAAATTATATTAAATATATTTTATAGCATTTTAATTTTAATACTACGTACTACTACTGCTGCTTCTACCACTACTACTACTAATTATTATTATTTTAATAATATTTTTATCTTTTATTAATATATAAATAAATTATATTAAATATATTTTATTGCATTTAAATTTTAAAAGAGATAAGTTTGAAATAGTAGATGTCGATTAGAACTCTTCAATTATGAGTTTATATTTTCAAGATGATGAAAATCATATTTTTTTTTTAAAAAAAGATAATGTATTTCAAATTCAAATACTTAATCTTCCAATTCAAAACTTTTATTACAATATTTTTTAACTTTGTCTTAAAATTACCACTGGGCTTTTTCTTATGTTGCCACTTGGCTTTTTCTAGTGCTTCTACTTTTGCTTTTATATAGAGAGAGATTTAGTGGGCTAGACAAGAACGAAATGAAACTACTCCAGCACTGATAAAACCTTAGTGTCGGCAAATGAACAGTTTTTGTCTCGACTTCTAAATCCTAATAGGCCGTGAGGATATTCATTTTTTCATAGGCGGACTCTATTTATTATTAATCCATTTAAGCTAAGTGAAGAGCAGAAATAAGGTAAAACACTACTAATAAATCTAAAATTGATTTGTGCCCTATAGCTTGAGGGACCAGATGAGAGATGAGTTTGATCATTTGGAGCATGGATCCATCACTATTGCAAAGTATGACGCACACTTTCATGCCTTGTCCAGATATGCCACTGCTAGTATCTTCACTGAGCCTGAGAGGAACAGGAAGTTTATTAAGGGTTTGACGGGTTATTATCAGTTGGTGACAGCTCAGCTTGTGGTTTTAGGTGATTCTTTTTAGAGTATCGTGGATCATTCTAAGATGATTGAGACTATTCGTCAGGGTACTCAGAGTAGTGGTGCCAAGAGGCTAAGCCGGCATGGCGATTTCAGTGGTCATGCATCCTGAGGTAGGGATTTCTCCGACAGAGGTTTTCATGGTTACCATGGAAGATCAGTTCAGGAAGCTTTATAGAGTTTAGGTAGCAGATAAGCGGGTTCTGAGGGTTCGGGTGTTTAGAGATCAAGTCATGCAAACTGAGGTTCTCATTCTGGTTCGTCGGGATATGGAGGGCGTTATGGTTCTTCTGGGCCCTCTCAGCGTGATTAAGTTAGTGGGGATATGTTGAGGATGATTATTTTGTGTACTTAGTGAGTTCTTGTTCCCTGTGTGCGATTTGTCCTCCCCAACAAGGTTCTCAACTTCAGTTTTATCCGACTCTAGTGTAAGCAATTAGAGGTGCAACACAGGGCAGTAGAGGTGGTTCTAGCGGTATCAGAGGTGGGGATTAGAGAGATTGTGGTAGTGGACGAGGGGTTGCTTAGTCTGATAGTAGGTGTGGTCAGTGTTATGCTTTTCCTGGAAGACATGAGGCAGAGGCCTCTGATGCTGTAATTACAGGTATTGTCCCAATTTTCCATCATCTTGCTTCTTTTTATTTGGCTCTGGGTCCACATTCTCTTATGTGTCTGCATATTTTACTACTAGTATTGATACTACGTGTGAGTCATTTTTTATGCCTATTCGTGTATCTACTATGTGGGTGATTTCTTAGTGGTGGATCTGGTGTATTGATCCTGTGTGATGACCTTTTCAGGGCGTGAGACGTGGGTGGACTTGATTATCCTTGACATGGTTTATTTTGATGTCATATTGGGTATGGATCAGTTGGCTCCTTATCATGAGATTTTGTATTGTTTTGTAAAGACTGTGATTTTAGCTACTACAAATGTACCAAGATTAGAGTGGAAGGGAACAAGTAGTTCATGTCCGAAGGGTGTTATATCTTTTTTACGTGCTCGACGCATGGTAGAAAAGGATTGTCTTTCTTATTTGGCCTATGTTCGCGATACTAGTGTTGATTCACTGCCTCACTTAGATTCTGTTTGAGTTATTGTAGAGTTTATGGATGTGTTTCCTATGGACTTACCTAGTTTGCCTCCGTATAGGGATATTGATTTTGCCATTAATGTTGAGCCGGGCACTAAACCTATTTCTGTATCTCCCTATAAAATAGGCCCAACAAAATTGAAGGAATTGAGGGAGCATCTATAAGATTTGTTTAGTAAGGGTTTCATTAGACCGAGTGTGTCTTCTTGGGGTTCTCCTATCTTTTTTGTAAAGAATAAAGATGGATCCATGCACCTGTGTATTGATGCGCCTGTGTATTGATTATAGGCAATTGAATAATGTGACTATCAAGAACAAATATCCTCTTCCCTGCATTGATGATTTGTTTGATCATCTTCAGAGTGCCTTGGTGTTTTCTAAGATTGAGTTGAGATCTAGCTATCATCAGGTGAGGATAAGAGCTTCGAATGTTTTGAAGACAACTTTATGGATGTGGTATTGCAATTATGAGTTCTTTGTTATGTCGTTTGGGCTGCCTAATGCCCCAAAAATATTTACGGAGTTGATGAATAGGATATTTAGGCCTTATTTTGATTCTTTTGTGATTATGTTCATCGATGATATCTTTGTTTATTCCAAGAATGAGGCCGAGCATGTGAGACATTTGAGGATCGTACTTTAGAGATTGCGAGATGAGAAGTTGTATGCCAAGTTCTCCAAGTTTCAGTTTTAGTTGGATTTTATTTAATTCTTGGGTCATGTAGTAACCAAGGATGGTATTATGGTCGATCCGACCAAGGTAGCATCAATTCATAATTGGTCTAGACCTACTTCTCCTACCGAGATTCAGAGTTTTGTTCGGTTAGCAGGCTATTATTAATGGTTTGTGCAGGGTTTCTCTTCTATTGTGGCTTCTTTGACCAAGTTGACTTAGAAAAAGGTTGACTTTTAGTGGTCAGATGTTTTTGAGGGTAGCTTTCAAAAGCTTAAGTAGTTGTTGACTTCAGCTCATATCTTGACCTTGCCAAAGGAGGGCGTGAGTTTCACTGTGTTTTGTGATGCTTCTGGAATTGTTTTGGATGGTGTATAGATGCAGAAGGGTAAGGTCATTGCTTATGCTTCACAAAAGTTGAAGCCTCATGAGAAGAACTGCCCTGCTCATGATTTGGAATTAGCCGCAGTTGTGTTTGTTTTGAAATTGTGGCGTAACTACTTGTACGGAGTTCATTGTGAGATTTTCTCCAATCATCATAGCCTTCAGTACTTTTTCACGTAGTGAGATCTTAATATGAGAAAACATAGATGGTTAAAGTTGCTTAAGCATTATGATCTCACAATTCTTTATCATCCGATCAAGGCTAATGTGGCAGCGGATGCCTTGAGTCGAAAGGAGGCGAGAATGGGGAGTTTGGCTTATCTTTTGGCAGAGTAGCATTATTTTGCCTTAGTTGTTCAGTCTTTGGCTAACTAGTTGGTTTGAATTGATATTTCGATACCTGGGTGTGTTTTGGCATATGTTAAGGCTATGCATTAATTGATGGAGCAGATTTGAGCTCGTCAGTTTGATGATGAGAAGTTAAGGATAATTCTTGATAAAGTGTTGAGTGGTGACGCAAAAATGACGTCTCTTGATCTTGAGGGTGTTTTGACTATTGGTGGTCGTGTTTGTGTGCCGAGAGTTGGTGGTTGGTTTTGGTTGATCTTGGTGGAGGCTCATTGTTTGAAGTATTCTATTCATCTAGGAGCGACTACGATGTACCATGACTTGAAGCAACACTATTGGTGGTGTGATGAAGAAAGACATTGTGGTGTTTATGGCCATATGTTTTATTACCAGTAAGTGAAGTATAAGCATCAACGACCGGGTGGCACTACGCAGAGGATACCTGTCCCCGAGTAGAAATGGGAGCAGATCACTATGGACTTTGTGGTTGGTCTACCCCTGAATTTAGGGAAGTTTGGGGTGATTATAGATAGGTTGACTAAGTCTGCACACTTTATACCTGTGAAGGTAAGCTATAATTCGAAGAAGTTGGACAAGATCTACATTCAAGAGATTGTTCGGTTACATGGTGTACCTATCTCCATTATTTCTGATAGAGGTACTCAATTTACCTCCAATTTTTGGAGTTCTATGTAGAGTGAGTTGGGCACTCAGCTTGATATGAGCACAACTTTTCACCCTCAAATGGATGGCCAGTCAGAGAGAATCATTCAGGTGTTAGAGGACATACTTCAAGTTTGTGTTATGAATTTTTGTGGTCATTAGGACCACTTCACGCCCTTAGTAGAGTTCGCCTACAACAAAAGTTACCATTCCTGCATTCAGATGGCGCCTTCTGAGGCTTTGTATGGGAGGAGGTGTAAATCATTCGGGGGTCATTTGATTCATTTGAGGTTAGGCTTTAGGGAACTGATTTGTTGAGAGATTCAATTGATCGAGTCAGCTTGATTCAATAGATGCTTGTGGTTGTCCAGAGTAGGAAAAAGAGTTATGCCAATCGACGAGTTTGTAATGTATCTTTCATGCTTGAGGAGTGGGTTTTGTTGAAGGTATCACCCATGAAGGGTGTGATGAAATTCTGGAAAAAAGGGAAGCTTAGTTCAGAGATTTATTGGGCCTTTTGAGACTCTTGAGAAGTTTGGATATATGGTGTATTGGCTAGCTTTCCCTGCACATCTGTTAGTTATTCATTTGGCATTCCAAGTCTCTATCTTGAAGCGATACCATCTAGATGATACTCATGTGATCCGATGGGATTAAATTGCACTAGATCATGATTTCTCCTTTGAGGAGGAAAGCCCATTTCTATCCTAGACAGACAGACTAGGAAATTAAGGTCCAAGCATATTGATTCTGTGAAGGTTCAGTTGAGACATCGCCCAATTAAGGAGGCTATGTGGGAGGTTTAGTCCGATATGTGGCGTAGATAATCCAGGGTTTTTACCAATTTAGGTACTCTCTTTGCTTTTTTTTTTGAGGACGAACACATGTTTTAGTGGTGGATAATGTCACAAGCCTTATGATGATTTTCAACTTTTTCTATATTTTGACAATTTTGCCCTTCACTGTAGTTGTTGTACATCATTTATGGGTTGTGGGGATGATTGAAATGGTCCCCAAAGCGTTCAGGAGTGATTTGAGTAAGTTTAAGATTTTGAGTAACCTTGAAAGTTATTAGTTTTACTTTAGTCAACATTTTGTAATATGTGCATCAGATGGTTATTTTGTCAGTTCCATTAGATCCAAAATGTCATTTTTGGGTTAGTAGCATGGTTGGTTTGGCTTTTGAGCCTTTATTTAGAGTTTTGACCTCATAGATGAAAATATAGTTAAAATAACCTAAGGGGGGTCTCGGGGGTTAACTTGTTGGTAATGACCTCTTTTGATAAATTCGATGGTTCTATTGAGTCCAGAACATCAAAATTATCCTAGTAGCATTATTGAATTATGTTTACAAGCTCTTGATCGAATCCCAAGGGTCTATTCAGAGTTATTTTTAGTCTCTAAGTTTCAGCTGAATCTGGTTTCTGGTGCAACTGCCTAAGCGGCCATTTGGTCACCTTAGCGATAAAGCCTGGGAAGACCTTGGGCCTCCTTGGCGAGGCTGATCGGGACAGGAAAATGCTGACTTGGAAACTACTTAGCCGCCTTAGCGACTTTGTAAAAGCGGTCAATGTACCGCCTTAGCGGTCGTCTGCGTATCAAGTGACTACCGCCAAATGCGGTAGTCTCGCCACCTAGGTGATGTCACTTAGAAGTTCAATTGACCTCCTAGGCAACGTTGCTGGAAAAAATTTCCTTTTTTCTTCTCTTTTATTTCATTCTTACATTTTCAAGCTTTGGGGTCTCGATTTTGGCGATTTCAAAGATGATTTTTTATTAAATTGGACTTGGATGAGCTTCTAAACATGATTTTCATCCTTACTCATTGATTATTTCACTAAATCATTCTCAAAACTTGGTTTTTTAACTTGGAATTTTGAGGTTTTACCCAGTAAAGGAAGAAAGTGTTTTTTCAATAATTTCAAGCTTAATTTTATCTTGTTTTTAGTGGGTTTTCATATTTAGGACCCTTGGAGTATGGAAAACTTGTTTCATCAATAAAATTTAGGCTTTACCCTTCGATTCTCAAATCATTTTTGGACCCAGAACGAAAGCAGCTAATATGGTTATCATTAGACTTCTTTTGACATGTAAATTACGTTGATAGATTTGGTTCATTACAAGGCCCCACGAAAAGGAAAAGCTCCTGGTTAAAGGATCCAGGCTTAGGTTTTGAGTTTTTGAGGTAGGCTATGACTTACCTTTCTTCAGACCTGGCTGGGTAGTTAATCATTCATGTAAAGTATGCTATAGGTTGGGGATTTTATCGTTAAATTCATCTTTTGAGATCATTATTTTATTGAGTTGCCCGTGTAGGGGCTTATGTGAATATTATTATTAACTTAAGAGATTATTATTATTGTGGAGCCCATGCGAGGGCTCGTATTGGCCTTATTTTAGCATTATTTTCCTTTATTATTACTGTGATGCTCGAGTGGGGGCTTGGATTAATTTTATTGGTCTTATTTGAGCATTAATTGCCTTTACCATTATCGTGATGCCCGAGAAAGGGGCTTGAATTGATATTATTGATAGCTTACATGTCTCATTATTCCAGTGGTGCCATGTGATGGCTTATATCATGATCTATTCTATTAGTGAGTTGATGCATTACATGATATTAATTTGGTTGTGAGCATGCATCCTTATTTCATTCAACCATATTCGTGGAAACTGGTACTATTAAGAAACACTGATCTTGGAAGAAAATGAAGCACTTTATAAAACCCTTGACCAAGGGATGTGCCGACAAGGTTGATTGAGATATGGGATTGTGATAGTAAATGGGTTGCAAACCCTTCATGGGTCCTGTACTGGAAGCTTTAGCTCGGAAGGTGTATACAAGGTGATATTTAGACATTACATCAAGGCCATTGCATTGCTTTGCATTACTTGCAGTTCTTTTATGTATTTGATATCGTGTACTTATCCTTCCTTTTATGTGTGTTATTATTTAGTTACTCTTAAAATGCTATTGTACTTGTAATATGGTACTGTTAGGAGATAGAGTTTGAGCCTCTGTTGGGAACTTTTCTATATGCAGGTGGAAGTGTGCTCATAGTATCCTTTACATGTTTGGTTTTATGCTTTGCTAGGTTAGCTTATGATGTCTACTGAATATAAGTGGACCATATTCACTCCTACTTTATGTATCCTTTCAGTGCAGATTCCAGTTCGAGTGTGACCCGTGGAGCTTGAGATCGTGCAGTGTTATAGCTGATTCATAGTACTAGTAAGCTCCTCGTTCGAGGCGTTATTCAAGACATCAACTTATCTGTCATGTCTTTACTGTATTATTCAGAGGCAGAGTTGTGTATTTGCATACTCTTTATCAGTATTAGTGCTCTTTACTCATGACACTAGATATTGGGTTGGAGTTGTATTTATTTCAATTTCGTATTTCATCTATCTTTATATATGGCCTGACTTTATTATGAAGTGTCATATTTGGATTTCATTTATTATTGTTCTGCATCTTTATCTCATTTGTTTTTGGGCATACCTACCCATGGTTGGGATGGGGTTGGTGCCATCATGACCTCAATTTTTGGGCCGTGACAAATTGGTATCAGAACACTAGGTTCATCGGTCTCATGAGTAAAAGAGTAGGATATCTAATAAAATCTCATAGATCGATACGTTGACATCCGTATGTAGCTTTGGTAGGCTATAAGACATTTTTTGGAAAACTTCTCTAATTTGATTCTTTATCGTGTGTGTTGTTCATGACTAGTATTCTATTCTTCGTGTGCAAATGGTGGGGAATAGATCCAGAGTAATTGAGGATGAGCAGCCAGCACCCGCCAATAGATCCCTAGTCAGGAGCGAGGTAGGGGTCGGGATTGAGACAGAGGTAGAGGCTGAGCACGAGGTGCGGCTTCGGCTAGAGGACGAGCTAGAACGGCTTTCCTGAGCCTGAGATTAATCATGATGAGGAAACTTATTAGCCATAGGATATAGAAACATCTTAGGATCCTCAGGGTTTTGTTGTTACTCTGGTATTACGGGATTTTCTTATTCACCTTTTAGGCCCTTTGGATGGCACTTCCCAGACAGGTATTCTACTAGGTACACCGAATGGGCAAACTCAACCCAGCCCAACTCAACTCTTCGAGATCATGGTCAACCCCCACACGATTGCAATGAGTCACTTGGTCAAACCTCTTGATCGCAACACTAGGCCACACAATTATGATGAAGAACAAGGTGCTGCACAATATGACAGCAGTCAGCTAAGGGAATTGATAAAAAATCCTCCAAATGGATCCTCGAGAATCATTCGAGATCCCACAGAAATAAACTAATAATGCTACTAGGCTAATTTTGGCGTTCTGAACTCAATGGAACCATCAGATTTATCAAAAAATATTGTTATCAACAAGTTAACCCCCTGGACTCCTTTTTGGCTAATTACTTGTTTCCGTAATTGCTCAAAACACTAAATAAAGACTTCGGACCCTATCTAACCATGCTACTAACCTAAAAATGATATTTTGGAGGAGCAACTGACAGATGTGGAGGCAATGCTAGCCTATAGGCCACATCTCTAAACTTTTTTAGAATCTCAAAAGGCTAAATAAATCTCAGACTAAGCTTTCCTTTCTCCCTAAATCTTATAACACCCTTCATGGGTGATACTTTCAACAAAACCTGCTCACTAAGAATGAATGCTACATCATGAACTCGTTGATCAACATAATTCTTTTGCATACTCTAGGAAACCATAAGCCTCTGCTGAATCAACCTCACTTAATCCATAGAGTCTCTCAACAAACCAGTGCCCTAAGGCCTAAACTCAAAAGAATCAAACCATCCCATGGGGGATCTAAACCTCCGCCAGTACAAAGCCTCCAAAGGTGCTATCTGAATGCTGAAATGGTAACTATTATTGTAGGAGAATTCCACTGAGGGAACGAATTAGTCCCGATGACCACCAAAATCCATGACACATGCTCTAAGCATGTCCTCTAACACCTTAATAGTTTGCTCTGACTGACCATCCATCTGAGTGTGATAAGTTGTGCTCGTCTCAAGTTAATTATCCATCTCACTCTGCATAGAACTCCAAAATTTGAGGTAAACTGCGTACCTTCATAAAAAATAATAGAGATAGGTACACCATGTAACCAAAAAATATTATGAATGTAGATCTTGGCCAACTTCTTCACATTATAATTTACCTTCATAGGTACAAAGTGCATTGATTTAGCCAACCTATCCACAATCACCCAAATGAAATCAAACTTCCCCAAAGTAGGGGTTAGGCCAACTACAAAGTCCATAGTCATCCGCTCCCACTTTCACTTAGGAACAGACATCTTCTGCATTGTACCACCCGATCGCTGATGCTCATACTTCAATTGTTGATAATTCAAACACTTGGACACAAACTCCATAACATATTTCTTCATCCCACATGACCAATAGTGTTGCTTCAAGTCATGGTACATCTTAGTCATTCATAGATGAATAGAATACTTCAAACTATAAGCCTCTTCCAAGATTTGTCTAATCCAATAACCAACTCTCAATACACAAACACAACCACCAATCCTAAAAATACCCTTGGGATCAAGATATGCAGTCTTCACCTCACCACTAAACACTTTATCACGAATCACCCTCAACTTCTCATCATCAAACTAATGAGCTCCAATCTACTCCATCAATGAAAATCTAGCCTCAACATATGCCAAAACACGCCACAATGTTGATATATCAAGTCAAACAAATTAGTTAGCCAAATACTGGACATCTAAGGCAAAAAGATTCTCCTCCACCAAAAGATCAGCTAAACTTCCTATGTTCGCCGCCTTCCAAATCAAGGCATCTGCTACCACATTAGCCTTGACCGGATGTTAAAGAATAGTGAGATCATAATCCTTATACAACTCTATCCGTATACGCTATCTCATATTATGATCTCACTGAGTGAAGAAGCACTGAATTCTATGATGATCGGAGAAAATCTCACATAAACTCCCTACAAGTAGTGTCTCTATAATTTCAACACCAACACAACCGCAACAAACTCCAAATCATGAGTAGGGTAGTTATTTTAATGGACCTTCAATTGTCAAGAAGCATAAGCAATCACCTTTCCCTTATGTATCAACACACCACCCAAGCCAACTTTGGAAGCATCACAAAATACAGTGAAATCCATACCTTTCTCGGGTAAAGTCAAGATAGGAGCCGAAGTCAACAACTCCTTGAACTTTTTGAAGCTCATCTTGCAATCATCCGACAACTGGAAAACAATTTTTTTCTGAGTCAACTTGGTCAAAGAAGATGTAATAGAAGAGAAGCCCTATATGAATCATCGATAATAGCGCTCTAATCCAATAATACTCCAAATCTCAGTAGGATAAGTAGTCTAGCCTAATCACAAATAGCTGCTACCTTGGCCGGATTGACCATAATACCTTCCTTGGTCACTACATAACCTAATAAAGAAATAGTAGACAACCAAAACTCGCACTTGGAGAACTTGACATACAATTTCTAATCTCTCAATCTCTTAAGTACATTCCTCAAATGCCTCACATGCTCAACCTCTTTCTTTTAACAAAACAAGATATCATCGATGAACACAATCACAAAACAAAAGCTAGATTAGGTTGAAACACTTTGTTCATCAACTCTATAAATGATGTTTAGAAATAAGTCAGCCTAAATGACATAACTAAGAACTCATAATAGCCATATCATATCCAAAAAACTTATAAGACATCAGGGTATATATGGAGGGGTATCAGTCTCCTCCTTTTATCCAGCCCTGCTTATATCTCTCTCTGTCCCCACCTTTCTCTTTTTCTTGCTTCGACCCTATAACACCCCAAAAATTTAAGCTAAGATTAGAACCATGCTTCAAGTGCATATAGAATAAAAATTCATGCTTTGTTAGTATGAGAATTGATTTAAACATGTATTAAGTCCTCAAGTAACTCCTAGCTCATAGCCAAGTTGAAATCTCTCATATCGATTGATTTCTTGAAAAGAATCTTTCTATAGTTAACTTCAAATGAGCATAAATCCTAGATTAAAAAGTATTTTCATATCAAGAATTACCAAATGATATATATTTGAATCATCTTTCCAACACTTCCAGAGTCGCCTTAATCCAATACTTGTGTAAAAAGTTATGACCTTTTTACTGAAGTACTGTTAAGCTGTCAGATTTGACGATCCAAACCACGACTGGAAACCACGATCATGATTAGAAACCAAGATCGTGAGAAGTGCTTGTGTATTGCAGTCCAGATACCTGAAAAGCACCCTAGAAACCATGAATCTACACCAAGATTATGAGTAGAATGACATCTAGATATGTCCAAGATATGATTTAAGAAAAGTTTTGACATCTAGATATGTCACATAATATTATATGAGCTATATAGATATGATATGGGAGGATTATTTAGCACCGAGCTGACTTACGTCCTAGATAATACTTGTCCCGAAACTACTTGCCACCATAGTTTTATGTTAGCCCAAAAGAATTAGATGGATTCATAGATAGATAGGTTCTACACCTTGGCAAGTGTAGGGTAACCCTCTCCAACTGGGATTGTAAGTTTGTGCATAATGAGCTCGTATGATGTATGTCGGTTAGAAGAAACTCCCACTAAGTTATTGTATTTATGATTTAATTATATTTATGTATACATATGAAAAGAGCCCTTTTAGAAAAGTTTAGCCATTATTTTCTCATCAGGCTTTAGCATGTTTAAAGATGTTTTAAAAGAATTTTTGTGCAAACTCTATGACTTATGATTCGCAATGATTTTCAACATGTTTATGATACTTTAAAGGACTTCCTCAAAATTTATGTTTTGGTATCCATTTATGATTTTAAGCTACTCTTATGATTCAATGTTCAGTTTCAACTTATTGCTATATATATTTTCATAACTTGCGTACCAATAAATTCCATGTATTGACTGCATCCTGCACTATAATTTTTATGTAATGTAGATTCAGGTTTTAGAGTATGTGAGCATACTCTATGGTAGGATTCAAGTCTTTAGTTGTTGATGAGTTTTTCATCTTTCTGGAAGGCACAGTCTAGTAGTCATGTTGGTAGTCAGTTTGCTTACATAAATGTATTCTGGGTTCTTATCCCCATGAGCAGTGTCCAAATTAATAGTAGAGACTTCTTAGACAAGATAGATAGTCAGTTGAGTAAATTATAATCATTTGTCAAAAGATTGTATGTTTCTAGAAATTAATGTTTATTCTATGATATTTTTATCTTTACTCTTCACACGTTAGCCCATATGTCAGCTTCAGCATTGTGTTCTAATATTTATACGTTCTACTTAGTTACTCATTACTTATGCTAGTATCAAGGGTTAACTGAGGGCCACTTATGGTTCTAAGCACCTTGTTACGACTAGGTGGTTGTTTTGGATCGTGACAAACTTGGTATTAGAGCCCAAGGTTCAAGTGTCCCAGGGAGTCTATGAAGCCGTGTCAGTAGGATCTTATTTATGGTTGTGAGGGAACCACTTATATAAATAACGAACCACAGATATTTAAGAAAAGTTTTCCATTCTTTCATTCTCTAGATCATGCAATAGAGTTGTCCAGTATGAAATTTATGTAGATGTATGTGTTGCACCCAGTTCCTCTGACTATGCCTCATCTTTGGGGTGTTAGAAATGGTAAATATCAAATACTTATCATGGTAATTTTCTCAGATAGAGCTATAGAATTTCAAAAACCTGTTCTTAGACCCCTTTCCAAACCTTAGTTTATGTAAGACCTATGAGGGGGTAGTATGTCTCAGAATGCTTGGGTAAAATTGCTATTCAGGAGATTGTGTGAGGGTGATATTATGAGCTCTGAGTGATAGACTGACACATTCAAAATATGATGCATGAAGGTAAAATTGTAGTAGCTATAAAGTGAGGATAGTATTCTACTGAAGCAAGTAGCTAGCTAGAGTTATGTATTCATTAAGTTAGTTGTGATGTGGTGAGGAAATATGTGCCTATAGGTTGAGCTAGGTAGGACGTGTGGTTAATGTTGATTAGTGCCTTGTCATAAATGTTTGATGGATTAGTATGCATTGGCCAACACGCAGATTTGTAAGCCTATGAAGAGTATGAAAGGTTGTATTTCCATATGTGTTAAGTAGTTGTCAATAAGCTTGAATTGTGGATGGTCATTAAGTTTGAAAGAAAGATAGTTTGTAGATGTTGATACTAGTTTTATAAAATTGACCTCTTAAGCTCATCACAACGTGTGAAGGAATTTAAGTAGATAAGCTTGAAATGATGTAGTGGAAGTATATGTATAGCCCCATTTAAAGAATAGGTTCACAAACTTAGAATGTCGACCATTAATCTTAAGGGGGAGATGTTAGTGAGTTCCAAAAAGGAGTCATGAGGAGGCATCAATCTAGTCTTGTTTTATTTTATCCCATGTATTCAGTCATTATGACACTTTACTTATGTCTTGCAAGTTAGCATCATGCCCATGACTAAGATTCATAAAATTCCTCTCAATTCATGTTTGAGCTCCTACTCATGTTCTCTCTAGTTGAGTTCTAAATCTTGATATGATCCATTAATGTTCATCATATGATAGCAATATAAGTTCCATTTAGTTATTTTTCTAGTTTCAGTCTTCATTCGAGTACGAATGTTCCAATGGAGAGATATTGTAACACCCCAAAAATCCAAGCTAAGATTAGAACCATGCTTCAATGGCATGTAGAATAAAACATCATGTTCTGATTGTATGAGAAGTTGTTTAGACATGTATTAAGTCCTCAAGTAACTCCTAGCTCACAGACAAGTTGAAATTTCCCTTACTGATTGATTTCAAACGAGCTTAACTCCTATATTATGAAGTATTTTTGAGATCAAGACCAACAAAATGATACATATTTTAATTATATTTCCAATGCATCCATATTCTACTTAATACAATAGCGGAGTAAGAAATTATGACCATTTTATTGAATTACCGTTAAGATATGAGATTTACCGATCCAAATCACGACCGGAACCCTCGATCGTGGTTAGAAACCAAGATCGTGGGAAGTGCTTGTTTGTTGAAGTCCAGAGACCTTAAAATACCCCCTATAACCCACAATTCTATACCATGATTGTGGTTAGGTCCCACAATCGTGTGAGGGTCCGTCCGAAGCCCTAAATCAATTTTTGAACCACGTTTTCTTAAGGGCAATATGGACTTTTCCTTAGCTTTTAACCCTCTTCCAGGACTTGTAGGCAACCAAAACCTATATATATTAGAACCCAAATCCTATTATTCCCCTAATCTCTCAAAATCAAGTCCCTAACAAGTCCATAACAAGATCAAGCAAGCTAGGGTTTCAAATCAAGCAAATTTCTTAAGTTCTCTTTGTCAAGAATTTATCTTCTCTCAGGTACGTAAGATTCAATGATGGATTCCTTGCATCTTCTTGACTAAGTATTTTAATTATATGATAAATTATATTTAAAGCTAGGGTTTTTATCCAATTTTCTTTAAGTTATGGTTTTTATGCAAAGTTATGATTTTTATGCAAGATTTCATATACCTACCAATGAATTATTATGAACAACATGCTTTATTATATGAATGTGATTCTCCAAGCATGCTTTAAGATTATTTTAGAAGTTATGAAACTTATTTTGGAGATTTACAAGTTATGAATGATTTCAAGCAAGTTTTCTCATGTTTTAAGCTTTATGAATAGAAGTAAAGATATGTTTATGAAAGAGAGATATGCATGATTTTTCCCAATAAGTAAATTCATGATTAAAATGGTATTAAGTATTCCATCAATGCTTATGAATGGTTTCCCTAAAAATTAAGTTCATGATTAGTATGGTATCTTGATATGCCATCAATGATAGTAAACAATCTTCTAAAAGAAGAAAAGATTATGAGTAGAATGACATCTAGATATGTCCAAGATATGATTTAAGAAAAATTTTGACATCTAGTTATGTCACATGATATGATATGAGCTATATAGATATGTTGTGGGAGGATTATTTAGCACCGAACGAAATTGCGTTTTAATAACACTTTTCCCAAAACTACCTGCCATCATAGGTTTATGTTAGCCTAAAAGGATTAGATGGATCCATATATAGATAGGTTCTACACCTTGGAAAGTGTAGGGTAGCCCTCTACAACTGGGATTGTAAGTTGGTGCATCATGAGCTCATATGATGTATGTCGGTAAGAAGAAACTGCAACTAAGTTATTGTATTTATGATTTTATTATATATATGTATACACATGAAAAGAGCCCTTTTAGCAAAATTTAGCCTTCATGTTCTCATTAGACTTTAGCATGTTCAAAGATGTTTTAAATGAAGTTTTATATAAACTATATGACTTATGATTCTTTATGGTTTTCAACATGTTTATGATGCTTTAATGGACTTCCTTAAAATTTATGTTTTGGTATCCATTTATAATTTTAATCCACTCTTATGCTCTCATATTTAGTTTCAACTTATTGATATATATGCATATGTATAAATTACGTACCAATACATTCCATGTATTGAATGTGTCTTGCACTACATTTTTATGTAATGTTGATTCAAGTTTTCAAGTACGTGAACATACTCTATGGTAGGATTCAAGTCTTCAGCTGTTGATGAGTTTTCTATCTTTCCATAACGCACAGTCTAGTAGTCATGTTGGTAGTCAGTTTGCTTACATAAATGTTTTCTGGGTTCTTGTTCCCATGAACAGTGTACAAATTGTTATTAGAGGATTCTTAGACAAGATAGATAGTCAGTTGAGTAAATTATAATCAGTTGTCAAGAGATTGTATGTTTCCAGAAATTAAACTTTATTCTATGATATTTTATCTTTACTCTTTATCGTTTAGCCCATATGTCAGCTTCCGCATTGTGTTACGATATTTATATGTTCTATTTAGTTGCTCATTACTTATGCTAGTATCAACGGTTAGCTTAGGGCCACCTATGGTTCTAAGGACCGTGTTACGACTAAGGGATAGTCTTAGATAGTGACAAACTTGGTACTAGAGCCCAAGGTTCAAGTGTACAAAGAATTCTATGAATCCGTGTCAGTAGGGTCTTGTTTATGGTTCTGAGGGCTCCACTTCTATAAATAAGGGACCACAGATATTGATGAAAGTTTCTCATTCTTTCATACTCTAAATCATGCAATAGAGTTGTCTAGTATGAAATTTATGTGTTGCACCCAGTTCCTCCGACTATGCCTCATCTTTGGAGTGTTAGAAATGGTATAGCTCAAATCCTTATCAAGTTAATTTTCTCAGATAGTGCTACAGAATTTCAAAAATCTAATCTCAGGCCCCTTTCCAAACCTTTGTATATGTGAGACCTATGAGGGGAAGTATGTCTTAGAATGCTTGAGTAATATTGCCATTCTAAAGATAGTGTGAGGGTGATATTATGAGCTCTAATTGATAGAATGACCCATTCAAAATTTGATGTGTGAATGTAGAAGTGTAGTAGCTATAGAGCGGGGATAGTATTCTACTAGAGCAAGTAGCTAGCTAGAGTTATGTATTCATTAAGTGAGTCGTGATGTGGTGGTGAGGAAGAATGTGCTTATATGTTGATCTAGGTAGGAAGTGTGGTTGATGTTGATTAGTGCATTGACCTTCACTTAGATTTGTAAGCCTATGAAGTGTATGAGAGGTTGCATTTCCATATGTAAGTAGTTGTCAATAAGCTTGAATTGTGGACGGTCATTAAGGTTGAATAATGATAGTTTGTAGATGTTGATACTAGTTTTATAAAATTGACATTATAAGCTCATCACAACGTGTGAAGTAATTTTAGTAGATAAGGTGGAAATGATGTGGTGGAAGTATATGTATTGCCCCATTTAAAGAATAGGTTCACAAACTCAGAACGTCGACCATTAATCTCAAGGGGGAGATGGTAGTGAGTTCCAAAAAGGAGTCATGAAGTGGCATCATGAAGGAGTTCCAGATCTTTATATGATCCAACTATGTTCAGCTTATTATAGTAATATAAGTTCTATTTGGTAATTTTTGTAGTTTCAGTCTTCATTTGAGGACGAATATTTCAATGGGGAAGATATTGTAACACCCCAAAAATCCAAGATAAGGTTAGAACCATACTTCAAGTGCATGTAGTATAAGACATTATGTTTTGATAGTATGATAAGTATGTTAGACATGTATTAAATCCTCAAGTAACTCCTAACTCATAGCCAAGTTAAAATATCCCTTACAGATTTATTTCTTGAGAAGAATCTTGCTATAGTTAACTTCAAACAAGTATAACTCCTATATTACGAAGTATTTTTTAGATCAAGACCAATAAAATGATACATATTTTAATTATTGTTCCAATGCATCCAGATAGTCCTTAATCCAATAACGGAGTAAGAAGTTATGACCATTTTACTGAAGCACTGTTAAGATGTGAGATTTGACGATCCAAACCATGACCAAAACCCACGATCGTGGTTAGAAAATAAGATCGTGGGAAGTTCTTATCTGTTGAAGTAGAGATACCTGAAAAGGAACCCTAGAACCCACGATTCTATACCCCGGTCATGGTTAAGTCCCATGATCGTGGGAGGGTCCGTCTGAAGCCCAAAATTGATTTTCAGCCACATTTTCTTAAGGGTAATCCAGGCATTTCCTTTGCTTTTAAACCTCTCCCATGACTTGTAGGAAACCAAAACCTATATATATCAGATCCCAAATCCTATTATCCCCATAATCTCTCAAAATAAAGTCCCTCACATGTCCATAACATGATCAAGCAAGCTAGGGTTTCAAATCAAGCAAATTTCTTAAGTTCTCCTTGTCAAGAATTTATCTTCTCTCAGGTACGTAAGATTCAGTGATGGATTCCTTGCATCGTCATGACTAAGTATTTTAATTATATGATAAATTATGTTTAAAGCTAGGGTATTTATCCAATTTTCTTTAAGTTATGGTTTTTATGCAAAGTTATGATTTTTATGCAAGATTTCTTATACCTACCAATGAATTACTATGAACAACATGCTGTATTATATGATTATGATTCTCCAAGAATGTTTTAAGATAATTTTAGAAGATATGAAATTAATTTTGGAGATTTACAAGTTATGTATGATTTCAAGCAAGTTTTCCCATGTTTTAAGCTATACGAATAAAAGTAAAGATATGTTTATGAAAGAGAGATATGCATGGTTTTTCCCAACAAGTAATTTCATGAATAGGATGGTATTTAAGTATGCCATTAATGCTTATGAATGGTCTCCCCAAAAAGAAATTTCATGATTAGTATGGTGTCTAGATATGCCATCAATGACAGTGAACAATCTTCTTAAAGAAGAAAAGGTTATGAGTAGAATGACATCTAGTTATGTCCAAGATATGATTTAAGAGAAGTTTTTACATCTAGATATGTCACATGATATGATATGAGCTATATAGATATGTTATGGGAGAATTACTTAGCACCAAGTGTACTTGTATTATATATAACACTTGTCCCAAAAATATGTGCCACCATAGGTTTATGCTAGCCCAAAAGGCTTAGATGGATCCATATATACATAGGTTCTACACCTTGGCAATTGTAGGGCAACCCTCTCCAACTGGGATTGTAAGTTGGTGCATCATGAGCTCATATGATGTATGTCGGTTAGAAGAAACTCCCACTAAGTTATTTTATTTATGATTTTATTATATATATATATATGTATACATATGAAAAGAGCGTTTTTAGCAAAGTTTAACCATCATGTTCTCATCAGGCTTTAGCATGTTTAAAGATGTTTTAAAAGAAGTTTTATACAGACTCTATGACTTCTGATTCTGTATGGTTTTCAACATGTATACGATGCTTTAAAGGACTTCCTCAAAATTTATGTTTTGGTATCCATTTATGAATTTAAGCTACTTTTATGCTCTCATGTTCAATTTCAACTTATTGCTATATATGTGTATATGTATAACCTGCGATACAATATATTCCATGTATTGACTACATCTTGCACTACATTGTTTATGTTATGTAGATTCAGGTTTTCAAGTACATGAGCATACTCTATGGTAGGATTCAAGTTTTCAGCTGTTGGTAAGTTTTTCGTCATTCCAGAAGGCACAGTCTAGTAGTAATGTTGCTAGTCAGTTTGCTTACATAAATGTATTCTGGGTTCTTACCCCATGAACAGTGTCCAAATTGTTAATAGAGGCTTCTAAGACAAGATGGATAGTCAGGTGAGAAAATTATAATCAGTTGTCAAGAGATTGTATGTTTCTAGAAATTAAAGTTAATTCTATGATATTTTATCTTTAATCTTCATAGTTTAGCCTATATGCCATCTTTCGCATTGTGTTCCAATATGTATATGTTCTATGTCTCATTACTTATACTAGTATCAAGGGTTATCTTGGGGCCACTTGTGATTCTAAGCACCGTGTTTCTACTAGGTATAGTGTTGGGTTGTGACAAACTTGGTATCAGAGCCCAAGGTTCAAGTGTCCTGGGAAGTCTATGATGCCGTGTCAGTAGGATCTTATTTATGGTTGTGAGGGCCCCACTTCTATATATAAGGGACCATAGACATTTAAGAAAAGTTTCCTATTCTTTCATTCTCGAGATTGTGCAATATAGTTGTCCAGTATGAAATTTTTGTAGATTTATGCGTTGCACCCAGTTCCTCTGACTATGCCTTATCTTTGGGGTGTTAAACACGGTAAAGCTCAAATACTTATCATGGTAATTTTCTCAGATAGTGCTATAGAATTTCAAAAATCTGCTCTCAGACCCCTTTCCAAAGCTTAGTATATGTGAGACCTATGAGGGAGAGTATGTCTTAGAATACTTGGGTAATATTGCCATTCAGAAGATAGTGTGAGGGTGATATTATGAGCTCTGAGTGATATAATGACCCATTTAGAATTTGATGTGTGAATGCAAAAGTGTAGTAGCTATAGAGCTTGGATAGTATTCTACTGGAGCAAGTAGCTAGCTAGAGTTATGTATTCATTGAGAGAGTTGTGATGTGGTAAGGAAGAATGTGCCTATAGGTTGAGCTAGGTAGGAAGTGTGGTTGATGTTGATTAGTGCCTTGTCATAAATGTTTGATGCGATAGTATGCATTGACCTTCACTTAGATTTGTAAGCCTATGAAGTGTATGAGAGGTTGTATTTCCATATGAGTTAAGTAGTTGCAATATGCTTAAATAGTGGATGGTCAATAAGGTGGAAAGAATGGTAGTTTGTAGATGTTGATACTAGTTTTATAAAATCGACCTTGTAAACTCATCACAACATGTGAAGGAATTTAAGTAGATAAGCTTGAAATGATGTGGTGGAAGTATATGTATAGCCCTATTTAAAGAATAGGTCCCCAAACTTAGAACGTTGACTATCAATCTCAAAGGGGAGATGGTAGTGAGTTCCAAAAATAAGTCATGAAGATGAATCAATCTTGTCTTATTTCATCTTATCCCATGTATTCAGTCATTATGACACTTTACTTATGTCTTGCAAGTTAGCATCATACCCATGACCTAGATTCATGCAATTTATATCAATTCATGTTCAAGCTCCTGCTCATGTTCTCTCTAGTTGAGTTCCAAATCTTGATATGATTTAGTTATTTTCAGCTTATGACAGTAATATAAGTTCCATTTGGTTATTTTTCTAGTTTCAGTCTTCATTTGAGGACGAATGTTCCAAAGGGGGAGATATTGTAACACCCCAAAAATCCAAGATAAGATTAGAACCATGCTTCAAGTGAATGTAGAATAAAACTTCGTGTTTTGGCTGTATGAGAAGTGATTTGTGCAAGTATTAAGTCCTCAAGTAACTCCTAGCTCATAGCCAAGTTGAAATCTCCCTTACCAATTTATTTCTTGAGAAATATCTTGCTATTGTTAACTTAAAATGAGCATAACCTCTAGATTACAAAGTATTTTTGAGCTCAAGCCACCAAATGATAGATATTTGAATTATCTTTACAATGCATCCAGATTAACCTTAATCTGATATCAGAGTAAAATGTTATGACCATTTTACGGAAGCACTGTTAAGCTATTAGATTTGGAGATCCAAACCACGACCAGAACCTGCTATCCTGGTTAGAAACCAAGATAGTGGGAAGTGATCATTTGTTGAATTCCAGAGACCTGAAAAAGTCCCCTAGAACCAACGATTCCATTCCATGATCGTGGTTAGGTCCCATGATCATGGTAGGGTGCGTCTGATGCTCGAAATCAATTTTTCAATCACTTTTTCTTAAGGGAAATCCAAACTTTTCCTTAGCTTTTAACCCTCTCCCACGACTTGTAGGTCACCAAAACCTATATATATTAGATCCTAAAGCCTATTATTCCCTTCATCTCTCAACAGCAAGACCCTAACAAGTCCATAACAAGATCAAGCAAGCTAGGGTTTCAAATCAAGCAAATTTCTTTAGTTTTCCTTGTCAAGAATTTGTCTTCTCTCAGTTACGTAAGAATCAATAGTGGATTCCTTGCATCCTCATGCCCAAGTATTTTAATTATATGATGAATTATGTTTAAATCTAGGGTTTTATTATATGATTGCGATTCTTCAAGCATGTTTTAAGATTATTTTAGAAGTAATAAAAGTTATTTTGGTTACAAGTTACGTGTAGTTTCAAGCAAGTTTTCTCATGTTTTAAGCTATATGAATAGAAGTAAAGATATGTTTATGAAAGAGAGATATGCATGGGTTTTCCCAACATATGGTATTTAAGTATGCCATCAATGCTTATGAATGGTTTCCCAAAAAAGTAAGTTCATGATTAGTATGGTATCTAGATATGCCATCAATTATAGTGAGCAATCTTCTTAAAGAAGCAAAGATTATGAGTAGAATAACATCTAGATATGTCCAAGATATGATTTAAGAAAAGTTTTGACATCTAGATATGTCACATGATATGATATGAGCTATATCGCTATGTTATGGGAGGATTATTAAGCATCGAGCTGACTTGCGTACTAGATAACACTTGTCCCAAAACTATGTGCCACTGTAGGTTTATGTTAGACCAAAAGGCTTAGATGGATCCACAGATAGATAGGTTCTACAACTTGGCAAGTGTCGGGTCATGGCAGAACCTATACGTTCTTCACCTTGAGAGGGTTGAAGGGTATATCACCATCAAAGTCCTTTTCTACATCTTCTCTAGGCCCACCCGTATGGATGCATAGTTAAGTAGTCAGGGCAGGGAGGTAAGAAGACTTTTTCTTTCCCTCATAGAAATCCTTCCACTCCGATACTATCTGGGTTCCCACATTAAGAAAAATTCCCAAATCGTGCAAACCTTTACTAAAGCTTGGGGATATGTCACATTGATAGTGTTGTCCAAAGGACAAATTCTCTTAGTCACCAAATCAAGCCACCTCTGAGCATCTGTATTAAAGTATGTACTCTTGATCCCCTTTATGCTCTCCTAGTAAAACTTCCCTCAGTCAGCCTCTTCTATTAGAGTGTCCCTCAGCCACTGAAAAAATCCATCTCTATAAGCTTTGCCTCAAATTTAATATTTGGGATATTTGGCACCCTAGAGCCACGTTGATTGAAGCCTCATCCATGAGAGCCTGTACTTATCAGATACAAAAGGGAGGGTGAGAGTCGTCACAGTGTATAGTTAGATGCATGACATAGAACTCCTAAACCTAAGCCCGATATCCCATCCAGATTAGGTTCGACTAGCAGCATTTACACAAACTCCTGTAGTCGGGTATATAATTCGGGTGTCTCTTCCTTAACCTCTGCTATCACAAAGCCCCTCTCATGGAAAAATCTCATCTTTCGATAGCCTCTGTACCTCTGTTGATATTTCCTATCAGGAAATCTCTGAATGAAAAGGGAGCATTGTCTTGGTTTTGGTCAGCCATTGAGTTAGTATTCTTGCAAAACTAATGCAAAACCAAGTTAGAAGTCATACATGTGCTAAATAAGTTGCAGAGTTTTAGAAATTCTTGAGTTAAAAATCTAGAGGAGGCTACTACTTGCCTCCAACTATAGAAGATGGAATCCCACTACCAGGAGGTCGCTATTGTGGGATGAAGCTACTAAATAAGACTTCATCTTCCCTAGCCCGACCTTTGATGCGTCAATGGCATCTTTTTGTAAATTTTGCACCTTTTTGACTTTTTAACTTAGATAAGGGTTGGTAAAGTACCATAGAACTACTATATACCAAATTCTAGTTGTTTAAACCCCGATTTAAGCCCCAATAGCCAACAAAAGTTTTGAAAAGTTACCCTTCACCTTCTACCCTTTGTTCAAGCCCCAATTTAGCCATGAACTCTATAAATCTTACTCCTAGAATGCCATAGGAGTGCTGGAAATGTAAAAAAAGCAAGTATGCTTTAAATTTCATTCCAATTTGAACTAATATCAACAAATTTCCAAAGTCAACCCCAACACTCTTCTATTCTACGATTTCTAACACTAATATTCGATAATAACTGTAATAAAGTAAAGAGATGGAGTTAGAACAATTTCGACACCTAGAGAAAGAGGTCGATCGTCTAGGGGAAGGGAGATATGAGTTTGATAATGAGAAATGGGGTGAAAACCCATTTCTCTTCCTTTAAAACTATCAAAATCCCACTATAGTGGCCCGCCTCTCACTATAGTGGTGTCGCTATAGCGGCAGGGGTCTCGCTATACCACGAACCACTTAACACTATGGGATGAAAAATTCATTCTTCCTTTTAGGGTGTTTATTTAAATGTTTGTATGTGTAGGTGAGGCCCCATTTACCTTGGGTAACCTCTTGTCAAAGGTAGTCTTATGTGAATTTTAGTTACGATGTATTATGTAAAGAAGTTCGTAGTAAAGGAGATGCGTTACTAGTTTGTGCAAATTCTATAGTAAGATCGGTGGTTGATGATTAGAAGTAAAAGGTTTCTAAATTGTTGAGTGAGTATTAATGACCCGGGGAACACACCAACTTAGTTCCTTTCCCACTGATGTCATTATGAGATGAACAATGGGTAAATTGGAATCAACTGTAACGACCCATTCTGTTGTTACTATGATCCCCACATCTGAAGGGCACAAGGTATAGAAATTCCTTTTAAATATTTTAGTGGTCTATTAAAGGATTTGTTTGGAAAAATTAGGAGTAGGAAAATTCTAAAGAGCGGGCTGATGTCACCCCACTATAGAGGGAATTTTCCCACTATAGTGGTGTTGCGATAGTGGCATGCAGGCTGCTATAGCAGGGTGCCAAAAAATACCTCTAAAATTTAGAAAGCCTTTTTTTCGTGTTTTAAACCAAAATGTTAACTCCTTTTAAAAAACCCTTAGGGTTTCCTCAATACCCTAAAATGGAGATAATGAAGAACTACGCTTAGAAAGGGCGAATCTTGAATGATCCTTGCAATTTTTCCACTAGAAGTTGCTAGAACGAGCAAAGGAATGTGGCTTCATTCCTTCCTAATAGTTGCTTGGTGCCTAGGTAGGTAAGCTTTAATTTGAATAGTAGACCTTAGCTAGAAAATATGTTCGTACTATATATTAACGGGAGATTTCATGCTTTGGACTGTGGGCAAGGTAATTGGATGGATTAAGCAAGTAAAATAGGGCCACATTGATGAATTTAATGTTTGTGTATTGTGTGGAGAATTGTTTCTATGCTTACATGATATTCTATTACATGCCAATTGAGTAGTAAATCAGAACGATCTAGCTATATTGGAGGATCATTAATAAATGGAAACGAGTTAGTAGAAGAGTTGGTGTTAATACATTAAAACTCTTCAGTTAGTGATAGTTAATTTTTATGATAAAGTTAGAGGTGGACATTTTGAAATATAGTGTGTCAATATATTGTTAAGTGAGTTTAAGAGTAGATATGGAGTAAATAACGGTGACAGTTTAATATTAAGATGGAAGTTGAGGAGTTAACGGTGTTGTAGTTAGAGGGAATTGTGTGTACCCCTAGTTTATGAAATAGAAGGTTCAATTGGACTTGGGTGCGCTTCTAAACTTGATTTCCATCCTTACTCATTGATTATTTCACTAAATCATCTTCAAAACATTGATTTTTAACTTCGAATTTTTAGGTTTTACCCAGTAAAGGAAGACAATGGTTTTGCAATGATTTCAAGCTCAATTTCAACTTATTTTTTAGTGGGTTTTAATATTTAGAACCCTTGGAGTATGGGAAACTTGTTTCTTCAATGAAATTCCAGTTTTACCTTTTTTCCTTCAGGGTCAATTTTTAAATTATTTTGGACCTAGAACGAAAGTAGCTAATATGGTTATCATTATACTCATTTTGATGTGTAAATTACGTTGATAGATTTTCTTTGTTCCAAGGTTGGAAGAAAAGGAAAAGCTCATGGTTGAAGGATCTAAGCTTAGGTTTCAACTTTTTGAGGTAGGCTATCACTTAACTTTATTCAGACTGGGCTGGGTAGTTAACCATTCATGTAAAGTATGCTATAGGTTGGGGATTTTATCATGAAATTCATATTTTGAGATCATTATTTTATCTGCTTACCTGTGTAGGGGCTTATGTCAATAGTAGTATCGACTTAAGAGATTATTATTATTATGACGCCCGTGAGGGAGCTGGTATTGGTCTTATTTGAGCATTATTTTCCTTCATTATTATTGTGATACCCGAGTAGAGGTTTGGATTGATATTATTTGTGTAATTTGAACATTAATTGCCTTTACCATTTCCATGATCCTCGTGAGAGGGGATTGAATTGATATTATTGATGTCTTACATGACTTTTTATTCTAGTGGTGCCATATGATGGCTTATATCATGATCTATTGACATTTGAGGAGATTTGACCTCATTTATTCTATTATTGAGTTGATTCATTACATGATATTAATTTGGTTGTGAGCATGCATCCTCATTTCATTCAGCCATATTTATGGAAACTAGTACCATTAAAAAATACTGATCTTGAAAGAAAATGAAGCACTTTATAAGATCCTTGATCGAGGGATGTGTCGATATGATTGATTGAGATATGAGATTGTGAAAGTATATGGGTAGCGAACACTCCATGGGTCTTGTACTAGAAGCTTTGCTCGGAAGGTGTATGCAAGGTTATATTAAAACATTATATCATGGCCACTGCATTACTTTGCATTTCTTTTATGTGTTTGATATCGTGTACTTAGCCTTCCTTTTATGTGTGTTATTGTGTAGTTATTCTTAAAATGCTATTGTACTTGTAGTATGGTACTGTTAGGAGATACAGTTTGAGCCACTGTTGGGAACTTTTCTATATGCAGGTGGAAGTGTTCTCATAGTATCCTTTACTTGTTTAGTTTTCTTCTTTGCTCGATCAGCCTATGATGCCTACTGTGTACACGTGGAGAGTACTTGCTCCTACTTTCTGTATCCTTTCAATGCAGATCTTTGTTCTAGTGCGACCCGTGGAATTTGAGATCATGTAGTGTTGCTACTGATTCAGACTATAGATGAGCTCCTCGTTCGGGGCTTGATACTAGACATCATCTTATGTATCATGTCCATACTGTATTATTTAGAGGCAGAACTGTGTATTTTGCATACTCTTTATCAGTATTAGTGCTTTTTACTCATGACACTAGATTTTGGGTTGGAGTTGTATTTATTTCAGTTTCAGATTTGATCTATCTGTATATATGGCCTAAGTTTTTTTATGAAGTCTTATATTTGGATTTTTTTTTTCTGCATCTTTATCTCTTTTGGTTTTGGGATTACCTATCCAGGATTGGGATGGGGCAGGTGCCATTATGACCTCAATTGTTGGGTCACGACAAATTGGTATCAAAGTACTAGGTTCATCGGTCTCATGAGTAAAAGAGTAGGATGTCTAATAGAGTTTCATGGATCGATACATTGACATCCGTATGTATCTTTAGGAGGCTATAAGACATTTTTAGGAAAACCTTTTTTATTTGATTCCTTATCGTGACTATTTTTCATGCCTGGTCTTCTAAACTTGTATTCCCTTCTTTTTGCACAGATGGTAAGGACTAGATCCAGAGTAGCTGAGGATGATGAGCCATCACCCACCATTGGAGCCCTAGTCAGGGGGGAGTCAAGACTGAGACAGAGGTAAAGGTCGAGCACGAGCTTCAGCTCCAGCTAGAGAGCGAGAGCGACCTCTCTCGAGCCTGAGATTGATCATGATGAGGAGACTTATCAGCCAGAGGATGTAAGACCAACTTAGGTTACTCAGGTTTTTGTTGTTACTCTGGTGTTACAAGATTTGGTGATTCATCTTTTAGGCCGTATAAATGGCACTCCCCAGATAAGTATTCTATCAGGTACACCAAATGGGCAAACCCGACTCAACTCTCCGAGTTCATAGTTAACCCCTAAACTATTGCAATGAGTCGCTTGGTCAAACATCATGATCATGACACTAGACCAAACGATTATGATGAAGAACCATGTGCTACACTAGATGGCAACAGTTTGCTAAGGGAAATGATAAAAAATCCTCCAAATGGACCCTCGAGAATCATTTAGGACCCCACAGAAATAAACTAAAAATACTACTAGGCTAATTTTGACATTCCAAACTCAATGGAACCATTAGATTTATCAAAAAAGGTTGTTGTCAACAAGTTAACACCCTAGACCCCTTTTAGGCAAATTAACTAGTTTCATGTCTAAATGCTCAAAACTCTAAATAAAGAATTCGAACCCCATCTAACCATGCTACTAACCTAAAAGTGACATTCCAGATGAACAACTAATAGATGTGGAGGCAATGCTAGCCTATAGGCCACATCTCCAAACTTCTTAAGAATCTTAAAAAGCCAAATAAATCTCGGACTAAGCTTCCCTTTCTCCCCAAATCTCATAACACCCTTCATAGGTGATACTTTCAACAAAACTTTCTAACTAAGCATGAATGTTGCATCATGAATTCATTGATCAGTGTAATTTTGTTCCTACTCTGGGCAACCTTAAGCCTCTCCTAAATCAACCTCAACAAACTAGTGCCCCAAGGCCTAACTCAAAAGAATCAAACCATCCCACAGGGGACCTAAACCTTTGCCTATACAAAGCCTCAAAAGGCCTGATCTAAATGCTGGAATGGTAAATATTGTTGTAGGAGAACTCCTCTGTGGTCAAGAATTGGTCCCAATGACCACCAAAATCCATGACACATGCTCAAAGCATGTCCTCTGACACTTGAATAGTCTGGTCTGACTGACCATCCATCTATGGGTGATAAGTTATGCTCATCTCAAGTTGAGTATCCAATTCACTATGAATAGAACTCCAAAATTTGAGGTAAACTGCATTCCTCTATCAAAAATAATATAGATAGATACACCATACAACTGATCAATCTTATGAATGTAGATCTTGCCCAACTTCTCTGCATTATAATTTACCTTCATAGGTACAAAGTGCATTGATTTAGACAACCTATCCACAATCAGCCAAATGAAATAAAACTTCCCTAAAGTAGGGGGTAAACCAACTACAAAATCTATAGTGATCCGCTCCCACTTCAACTCGAGAACATGCATCTTCTACATTGTGCCACCTGATCACTGATGCTCATACTTCACTTGTTGATAATTCAAACACTTGGCCACAAACTCTATAATATATTTCTTCATCCCACACCACCAATAGTGTGGCTTCAAGTCATGGTACATCTTAGCCTCTCTTAGATGAATATAATACTTCAAACAAAGAACCTCTTCCAAGATTTTTCTAATCCAACCACCAAATTTTGACATAAAAACATGACCACCAATCCTCAAAACACCTTCGGGATCAAGATGTACAGTCTTCACCTCACCACTCACCACTTTATCATGAATCACCCTCAGCTTCTTATCATCAAATTGACGAGCTTGAATCTGCTCTATCAATGGAAATCTAGCCTCAACATATGCCAATACATACCCTAATATTGATATATCAAGTCAAACCAACTGGTTATCCAAAGACTGGACTTCTAAGGCTAAGGGCATCTCCTCTACCAAAAGATCAGCCAAACTCCCCATGTTTACTGCCTTCCAACTCAAACCTCTGCTACCATTTTACCCCTGCCCGGATATTAAAGAATAGTGAGATCATAATCCTTATGCAACTCTGACCGTATACACTATCTCATATTATGATCTCGCTGAGTGAAGATGAACTGAAGGCTATGCTGTTCGGAGAAAATCTCATACTGAACTCCATACAAGTAGTGTTGCCTCAATTTCAACACAAACACAACAGCAGCTAACTCTAAATCATAAGTAGGGTAGTTATTTTAATGGATCTTTAATTGTCAAGAAGCATGCAATCACCTTTCACTTCTGTATCAACACACCACCCAAGCCAACTCTGGAAGTATCAAAAAACATAGTAAAGTCCACGCCTTCCTCAACCAATGTCAATATAGAATACAAAGTCAATAACTCTTTGATCTTTTTGAAGCTCCTCTCGTAATCATCTGACCACTGGAAATAACTTTTTCTGAGTCAACTTGGTCAAAGGAGTTGCAATAAAAGAGAAGCCCTGTATGAATCACAGATAATATCTCTCTAACCCAATAAAAATTTGAATCTTAGTAGGAGAAGTGGGTCTAGCCCAATCACAAACAGCCGCTACTTTTGCCGGATTGACCATAATACCATCCTTGGTCACTACATGACCAAATAAGGAAATAGTATGCAACCAAAACACACACTTTGAGAACTCGACATACAATTTCACATCTCTCAATCTCCTAGGTACATTCCTCAAATGCCTCACATGCTTAACCACTTTCTTAGAATAAATAGAGATATCATCGATGAACACAATCTCAAAAGAATCAAGATAAGGTCAAAACACTCTGTTCATCAACTCTATAAATGATGCTTGGGAATTAGTCAGGCCAAATACATAACCAAGAACTCATAATAGGCATATCATATCAAAAAAACTTATAAGACATCAGTAGTGTTGTCCAAAGGATGAATCCTCTAAGTCACCAAATTAGGCCACCTTCGAGCATCTGCATTAGAGTAAGTACTCTTGATACCCTTAATGATCTCCTAGTAAACCTTTCCTTAGTCATCCTCTTCTATCAGAATGTCCCTTAGCCACTGCAAATTCATCTCCGTAATCTTTGCCTCAAATTTAATAATTGGCTCCCCAGAGCCTTACTGATTAAAGCCTCATCCATGAGAACCTGCACTTCTCAAATACAGATGGTAGGGTGATAATCATCCTAGTGTATAGTTAGGAGCATAACATAGAATTCCCGTACCCAAGATCGAGACACCATCCTGATCAGACTCAACTAGCAGCATCCACCCAAACTCCTATAGTTGGGTTTATAATTTAGATGCATCTTCCTCCACCTCCGCCATAACAAAGCCCCTCTCATGGAAAAATCCCATCCATTAATAGTCTCTGTACCTCTACTGATAATTCATATCAGGTAATGTCTAAAAGAAAGGGGAGCATTATCTTGGTTTTGGTCCACCATTGTATTAGTATTCCTGCAAAATTTCTGCAAAACCAAGTTAGAAGTCATAGAGGTGCTAAATAAGTTGCAAAGTTTTAGAAATTTTTGAGTTAAAAATCCAGGGGAGGCTACAACCTGCCTCCCACTATAGAGGGTGGAATCCCACTACCGTTAGATCGTTATTGCGGGATGAAGCTCTTATAGCATACTTTATCTTCCCTAGCCCAACCTTTGATGCGTCAATGGTGTCTTTTTACAAATTTTACACCTATTTGACCTTTTAATTTAGATCAGGGTTGGTGAAGTACCATAGAACTACTATATACCAAAATCTAGCTGTTTAAACCCCGATTCAAGTCCCAATAGCCAAAAAATTTCAAAAAGTGACCCTTCACCTTCTACCATTTGTTTAGTAGCCTTGAAATCTATAAATCTTACTCCTAGAATCCATAGGCATGTTGTAAATCTAAGAAAAGCAAGAATGCTTTAAATTTCATTCCAATTTGAACAAAAATCAACAAATTTCCAAATCCAACCCCAACACTCTTCTATTCTATGATTTCTAACATCAATATTTGATATTAACTTTAATAAAGTAATGATACAGAGTAAGAACAAGATTTATCTTAATTTTGATACCTAGAGAAAGAGGTTGATCGGCTAGGGGAAGGGAGATATATGTTTGAAAATGAGAAATAGGGTGAAAACCCATTTCTGTTTCTTTAAAACTGTCAGAATCCTACTATAGCATCACACCTCTTGCTATAGTGGTGTCGCTATAAAGACAGGGTCTCGTTATAGCTCATGCCACTTAACACTATGGGATGAAAAATTCATTCTTCCTTTTGGGGTGTTTATTTAAATATTTGGACGTATTGGTGAGGCCCCATTTACCTTGGGTAAAATCTTATCAAAGGTAGTCTTGTGTGAATTTTGGTTACGATGTATTATGTAATGGTGTTCGTAGTAAAGGATATGCATTACTAGTTTGTCCAAATTCTATCGTAAGATCGGTGGTTAAAGATTAGAAATAGAAAGTTACTCAATTGTTGAGTGAGTTTTAATGACTGGGGAGGGAAAAAACCTAGTTCTTTTCCTACCGATGTCATTCAGGGATGAACGATGGGTAAATTTGAATCAGCTATAATGACCCATTCTGTTGTTACTATAATCCCCACATCTCAAGGGCATGAGGTATAGAAATTCTTTAAAATCTTTTAGTGGTCAGTTAAAGGATTTGGTTGGATGAATTAGGCATAGGAAAATTTTGAGGAGCGGACTGATGTCACCCCACTATAGCGGGAATTTTCCCACTATAGTGGTGTCACGATAGTGGATTGCAGGCTGCTATAGTGGGGTCTAAGACAGTCCCTCTAAAAATTTTAAAACCTTTCTTTTATATTTTAAACCAGAATGTTACCTCCTACTAAAAACCCCTTAGGGTTGCCTCAAGACCCTAGATTGAAGATAATGAAGAAGTATTCTTAGAAAGGGTGAATCTTAAAGGTTTCTTGTGGTTTTCCCTTTAGAAATTGCTAGAATGAGCAAAGGAATGTGACTTCGTGCCTTCGTAATTGTTGTTTGGTTCCCAGGTAGGTAAGGTTTAATTTGAGTAATATATCTTAGTTATAAAATGTGTTTATACTATATATTGATGGGAGATTTCATGATTAGGCCTGCGGGCACGGTGATTGGATATATTAAGCAAGTAAAATAGGGCAATGTGGATGAAGTTAATGTTTGTATATTGTGTGGAGAATTGTTGTTATACTTACATGATATTATATTACATGCCAATTGAGTAGTAAATGGAACGAGCTAGTTATATTAGAGGATCGTTAATAAATGGAAATGGGTTAGTAGTAGAGTTGGTGTTAATACATTAAAACTGTTCAGTTAGTGATAGTTGATTTTTATGATAAAGTTAGAGGTGGAGATTTTATAATATGTAGTGTCAATATATTGTTAAGTGAGTTTAAGAGTAGATATGGAGTAAATAACGGTGACGGTGTAGTGTTATGATAGAAGTTGATGAGTTAATGGTGTTGTAGTTAGAGGGAATTGTGTGTACCCCTGGTTTATGAAATAAATGATTTACCTAATTTTATGATATGTATATTCACTTGCTATATGTTGCTTAGCCCTTGTGAACTAATACCTGTTGAGTAGGTAATGGTTGTATGTGTGCGTGTTAACTGATTGTTTGTTTATTTAGTTGCAAATCATGCTAATGAATATAAACTTCATAATTGTTGTATGCAATTTTGGAAATTAATAATATATACCGAGATTAGTAAAAAGGACCTTGTTTGATGTGTAATGTGGTTTGATTCACTCACTATGCGATTATATTTATTTTATGGTATTGTTTGTTGTTGTGAGATGAACTAGTAAAGGTTGATCATGATTGAATTGGTGAGTTCCAAGGAGGATAAGGGTGCATACATTGAAATAAGGTATATATAACACTTGGTTTAGGATAAAGGTGGAATGCACTAGTTGTTTGGGTTATTTGGTACATGTACTGAGCTCATCCCCTGTAGGTCATTGCTAGTGGGTAATGATAAGACACATAGATTGTGTGTACACCATGATTTGGAGAATTTAATGGTTTCTTAAGTGAACCGAGTTATATTGCATTAATTATGATATTGGGATCAGTAAATGGTCCGGTTACTTGACATTATATTTGGATCCTCGTGTCATCTGATTATTTGATACATTGCTTGAAATGAGTTAATATATGCTAATGAACAATAATGAGGTGTTTTTATAAACAAGTAATAAGTAATTATTTTTATGAGATCTTTGTGGTTGACTTGAGTTGAGTGCTACTTTCTCAAAGGTGATTCATTTTTTTACTTGACCTGATTGTATTAAGGTGGAATTAATGTGGAAATTCTGGCTAAATGCATAATGTAAGGTGGCATGTTTTTGAATGGTCTCACAAGTTATTAGGATGGTGTTTGAACCTGAATTGAGTATTACTAATATGTAAAGGCGATTTCATGTGTTGTTCCTGATTCGGATGGCATCTTAAAGGTATTGTTATGAATTAGTCTGGCTTGATGGGTTCATTAATTGAATAAATGATATATGCATAGCTAGGAGTGGTATGTAATGGTGATAAGGTGGTCAATTAGTGATGAATGTTGTATTGTGAGTCGATTTTTGGTTAGTGAGAAGTTATATGAATTAATAAGGCTTGGTAGTGAGAGTATAATCGGGATAGTGGTGATTGGAAACCTGAGATTAGGTAATTGAGTTGGCATAATATGTAAGTTTATGTTTGATTTTGGCTATTTGTATTATATTTTATGTGATATAACTTGGGTAGGCTGATGATGCCTACCCGTGCTTGTGGTTGTACTGATACTACTCTTTCTATACTCTTTTCGTGGTGTAGTCTTGTTACAGGATCAGTTGAGGTTTCTTGTTTGATGCGGATAAAAATCTCTAGGAAATTCCATCTTCTCATTCCATGATGGAAGTTGTTTTTATGTATTTTTCATTCTATTTAGCAGCTCTTGTGCATGTCTAGACTGGGTCCTTGGGGAAAAAAGGTTTCTTTTATTGTATTTAAAGGATTTTGTAATACGTTTTTACAGAATTTTGAAGAGATTAATGATATTTTTATTTGACTTCTGCATGTTTCTAATTTGGTGGTATGGGTTCTCCTATCTAGGTGGATTAGAGTAGGTTCTCGCACAATTCACTTAGTTGGGTCGTTACAGAAAATCAACCCTGATATCCGAAGGGCAAAACTCGAATTATTTTTAAAAAATAATTTACCCATAGGTTAAGGAGTTCACATCTGAAATTTTATCGAAATCAAAGTTAAAATTAAGCTTGAGATGTTCAAAATTTCATTCTTTAGCTTTACCAGAAAAACACAAAAAAAATTTCAAGTTGGAAAACCAAGATTTGATGATGGAATCATGAAATAATTATTCGAAAATGTGTAAATTTGTTTTTAGAAAACTCACTCAATCAATAAATATCAGCATTCTCTTTTAGATTTTCCACAAAATGAGTTTTAAAGCTTCAAAAATTGAGTTATGGGGTTTATGTTCGAAAAATGGATTGTTAAATTCGTCAGCAATTTCCTTCATATAGATCACAGCTGATTCATCATGATCGTGATGTTGACCTAGGCCCAAATGTAGCAAAAGTGATGCCCATCTTTGCAAATTTGAAGAAGAAACTTAACTCGGCCTGGAGGCCTAATGTCATCGCTTTGCGATCGTAACCTTGCCTACCGAGATAGTCATGCACTAGTCAAGTGCTCTTCGTAATCGTGACAAACCAGGCATAAACACAAAGAGGAAATTTCCTCTTCACCAACAACCAGCTGTAATAGCAGATAAGAAACCAAAAATGTTTTGAACCTTGCAAACACAATAAGACTATGATACTAGACTAAACTTGTCTTTTTGGACTCAATAAAACCATTAGAATTACATTTTGGAGATTATAAAACTGACAAAATTCTTATACGACACCTGAAACACCAAAATGTTGAGCAAAGTAAGCTCTACCAACTTTATAACTTCCAAAACAATAAACTTGCATTAACTTAAAAATACCATTAAGAAACTATGGGGAGGGGTAAAATGGTAAAAATATAAAATATTCTCAAAATCATTATGAGGGTTGTTACATCACCCACCATTAAAGGAAAGGAAGGTACTTGAACTATCAAGAAGTTGGGGATACCTACTCTGTATGTATGAATCTATCTCGAATATAGCCTTGTCTACTAGATGATGCTTTAACTCGGTGATGTACACCTCCTCTTATATAAAGCCTAAAATTGTGTCATGTGAATGTTGGAATTATTGTTGTTGTGGTAAGCAAACTCTACAAAAGGCAAAAACTGATCCCAATGCCCATCAAAGTCAATCATGCAAGCCCAAAGAATATCCTCTAAAACCTGAATAGTCCAATTTGACTTGCCATTTGTGCGCTGGTGAAAAGTCGTGCATATCTCTAGCTGAGTACCCAACTCATGCTTTATAGAACTCTAGAAGTTCCAAGTGAATTTAGTACCTCTGCCTAAAATTATTGAAATGGGTACACCATGTAATCGAGCTATCTCTTAAATGTAGATCTTTGCTAACTTCTCCGTATTGTAGTTTACCTTCGCTGGAATAAATGAGTTGATTTGGTCAATCTATCATTAATAACCAAAATGGAGTCAAACTTCACAGAGACTGAGGCAAACTGACCGCGAAGTCCATAATAATGCGCTTCCACTTCCACTCTTGTACATCCTTTAAGTCAAGCCACCAGGTCTACACTGCTCATATTTAATTGCTGACAATTCAAACACTTAGCCACAAACTTCATGATATCCCTTTTTATTCCACACCATCAATAGTGTTGTTTCATGACTTGATACATCTTCACCAAACCTGGAAGAATAAAATACCTCAAAATAGGGGCCTCCTCGATGATAAGCCTAGTCAAGTCACCCACTCTACGAACACAAACCCAACCCTTGATCCTCAAAACTTCTCTAGGTCAATAATCACTTCCTTAGCTTCACCACTCAATACTTATCCAACGTAATACACAACTTCCAATCCTCGAACTTTCTACCCTTGATCTAACAACAATTATTGTGCCTCAAAACAAGCAAGAACTTTACGTAGCTAAGAATATCCAGTTTCATGAAGCTATTGGCCAAACGCTGAACATCCTTGGTCGAAGTTCTCACCTTAGCTACTAACAAAGTAAGAATACCTACACTCACATCCTTTCTACTCAAGGAATCCACCACAACATTGGCCTTTTCTAGATTATAGAAATGGTCACGTCAAAATTTTTTAACAACTCTAACAACATCCGTTGTCTAAATTTTGAATTATTCTGATAGAAAACATACTTAAGGCTATGATGATCAGTGAACGCCTCACAATGCACTCCATTAAAGTAATTCCACCACAACTTCATAACAAACACTACGACTGCCAACTATAAGTCATGAGCAGGGTATTTCTTCTCATGGGTCTTCATCTACCTTGAAGAATAGGATATAACCTAGCTCTTCTAAAATAACACACCAGTAAGGCCCACTCCTGAAGTATCACAATGTATAGTAAAACCTTCACCTTCTACAGGTAAGGTAAAGATAGAAGCTAAAGTCAAAAATGTATTTAGCTTTTGAAAGCTCTCCTCACACTTATCAAACCACCGAAAAGCAACACTATTCTAAGTCAATATAATCTAGCAAAAGGAGCCGTAATTAAAGAAAAGTTCTACATGAACCGTCTTTGGGGAGGAGAGGGATTAGAGATTTGAAAACGAATCTAATAGCTTAGGACAACTTGGAGTATTTAAAATGAGTTTGGGGAGTTACATGGGGTGAAAGGACTAGTTTACCCCTGATTTAATAAAAGAATAGTGGAATTTTATGACTGGGAAAATGAGGGTGCATTGAATGGTCAATCACGTGGAACCCAATTGTACATCGCATGGTACCCAACTATGCCTCGCTTGGCCCATCGCGTAACTCGTATAATGTCTTGCTAAAATGCTCATAACATTTTCCTCGGGACTTGTATTGGCAAATGGTCAGTGGCATTGGAAAGAAGAGTCAAAAACCTTTAATTTGGTAGGTAATAGGTTACCTAACTCATCGTATTCTATGATTAATGGTTGTTGTAAGATGATCAAAGTAAGAACGTCTACTAAAATCTATTCGGAAGGAAATTTCTCAACTCAACTTTAAGCTAGGAGATTTATATGACCTCAATTCATCTCCAAAGATGTTACCACACTAAAGAATTGATCTTAACACTTATATTTAAATAGAAATCATTAGGTTAAGGACTATACATTTATGAAGGACGATTTAAATTCTAGCCCGAAAGTGTGGGGTGTTACATAACCCAACAAAGGTTGGGGTCAAATCCCATAGGGAATATGGTGAAAAAAAATTCATATGCGATTCAAATAAGTATTAGTCAACGATTTCCATGAAGTGAGGGGGTTTAAATTCAATGATTTGCAACCAATATCCAATTTGTTACCAGTAAACAATGTTAAATTATCAAGATATAAATTAGTAGACGAAATGAACTAGGTTTGTTTTCACCATGGCTATTATCTCAATTGTGTGCCGATTGCTGCATAGGATTCTATGATATCGAAAAATATAAAGTTATCGATTTCTAATATTCACCCAAATATTTTTTCACCTAATTTAGTGATTTATACTTTAATTCTCTTGAACTTAAAGATGATATTATATAAATTCGATTCCATTTCGAGTTGATCAATCTTGTTAAAGCATTAACCCTCAGACGGAGGTTGAAAGCTCCAAATCATTGTTGATAATCCTATTTCCCATTTTAATCTCTTGTTTCAGGCAAATTAACTGTAAGGGATGTTCTAACATTTGAAACCATTATAAATCTATTAAGACAAAAAGATTATCAATATAATTCCACTTAATACCCGAATCCCAACTACAATCAACTTTACAATAACGAATTCATCGTGTATCCCCAAACCCTAATTGGGGGAGTTTAGCTACTCAAAACATCAAAAGTAGATTAGAACATTACCCTTTGCAAAATATAGATTCACACTTCAATTATCCTTCAAGGTAAACAATGTTGCTAAAAACTCAAGAACAATTTCAAAACATTAAAATATTTGTAACTCTGTAGCGTCAAAAGTGATATAACATAAGATAATGAGAGGAACCCTAAAAGCTGCTATTTATAGTATAGGAAAACTTGAATTCAAAATAAATCCCAAAATTGGCCCGCTTAAATATGACGATGAGGTTGATGGCTCGTTAACAAGTTGACATCTCGTCCACCCAAGTATTCAACTAACTTCTTGCAGAACATTGATTCTACCTAAGGTTGATGTAATGACCCCGTTGTTACGTGTGAAAATGCTGTGAAAATAATTTATAATAAATAATGGGCTCAAAATGGATCGAAAAAAATTTAAATTGGGGCGATAGTTAGGGCCTAAGGCAAATGGGCCAAGTGGTGTAATAAGGGATAGGGATGGACTATTAGTTATCACTGTAGTGGTAAGATAATCGCTGCAATGGTACTGCTACAATGGTAAAGGTTTTGCTGCAACAGTAAAAAGCAGTGTGCAAGCTAAGGGATTTTAAAACCCCCTTTTTTTTATTTCCTTAGGTCGCCCCTTCCTCCAAACCATGATATTTCAAAGGCCAAGGTTCATGAGAGCGGTTTTGAGACACACCCGAAGGGAACCCGACATGGGAATACGTCTAGCACACGTGGGACAACTCCCTCCTCTCTATACCAGTATGTTTATTCTACGAGGTAAGCTAAGTTTTAAATTATAGCAACTAGACTTTGGCTAGATGCATTGAATATTAATAGTAATGTTGTTAGTATCATGCATTAGGCCTTCAGGCATAAACTTGGACAGTTGGACACATTTGAAAATTTGGTTAGGCTTACTTATGATTATATGACCCTATATTATCATGATATGTTAATTGTGATGGGAGATGAATGAAAACTATAGAATGAATGCGCATAGTTTAATACCCTTCAGGGATTAAATATAGTGGAAAGTTGAACTTGATAACATGAAAAGGGTAAAAAGGGGGAGTTATGTGAACTCGATTAGTTCTAATGTTCTAATGATCGGATTTCCACTAAAGATGAGTAATCAAAAGATGAAATATGGTATATTAGGGTCTGGAAATTAGCATAACCTACTCTAAGATTGATGAGCTTGCATAAAAGAGGAATAATGTGAAATAGAAATAGAATTCCCAATATAAGAAATTAGAGAAGAATAGGGGATAATGAGGAAGAAAGGGTATGTTAACATGAACATGAGCTACTGCAGTCTAAAAATATATATGTGACATGATGATTGGGGGATATGTATAAATATATATACGTGTAGAGTATGGTTTTGTGTAGCACTTAGACTTTCTTGGCTTGTGCTTGTTTTTGATTTAAACATCTATGAATGCCTTCTAGCATGACTTGGGATTTGATGATTGCATTGCACTTTATTTGCATGATATCAATATGATGTGAAAATAGGTTGGGTACCACGTCGGTACAAATATGATTGTTATGATATGGGTCGAGTACCACATACATACGAGTGTGATATGGGTCGGGTACCACACCGATATGGATATGATGATGATATTGAGAAGGGTAAAAGATGACGCGCACATCTGGCATACATGCTTTCATTCATATGTTTGAATGTGATTCTATCATATATATGCTCTCATATATGTTTTCTATTGTGTTAAATTAAGAAAGGTAGTTTACAAATATACGTTATGTCCCATGTGAGGACCGGGTATGGTATAATATGGCTGAGAATCTTATGATAATTATGGTAAGTGGTATTGTGATGTCTTGTGATTGTAAGTACCGAGGGACTTGGGTGAAGTAACTTAAAGAATTGTAGGTAGCATAAGAGTGGGCTGGTATGAAAGAAGGAAGGTATAAGTTAGGCTAAGTAGTCAAAGGACAAAGATATACGAAATATGAGTCAAAGGACAGAGATATACAAAATATAAGTCAAAGAACAAAGCTATACAAAATATAAATAAAAGGACAAAGATATACAAAATATAAGTGAAAGGACAAAGATATACAAAATTTAAGTCAAAGGACAAAGATATAAGAAGAATAGGTCAAAGTACATAGATACATGAAATATAAGCCAAAAAAAAAGATATACGAAAATGTTATATGACAGGTAGGTCACAACGATGTTAACGATGTGTTGAGAAATTCTATAACTGGCAATATAGAACCAGAAGTTTGCTTGATGTTTTGATTTTCCCATATTTATTATTAATGTTAATTGTTTATAACCTTGATAGGCCAATGATGCTTACTAGTATGTGTGGTTTTACTGATGCTACTATACCTCCACTCGGGGGTATAGCTAGGATACAGGTCAGTTGAAGTTTCTATGGCAGTGGCATCGATCACTTAGCAGTTATTCCTACCATTTCTATCCTTCATGGATGCTACATCATGGATGTCCCTACTTCTTATCAAGTGCTATTGTACTAATTTAGGCTAGGTTCTGGGAATCACTTGTAGTTGTTTTCAGCATTTACTTTTCATCCCTGATGTATTAAAACAAGCTTTGGGAAAAATTAAGTGTGTAATTATATTTCATCTAGATTAGATTTTTAGATGGTGAACATGAGATTAACCAAGTGTATATCAAAAAAATTTCCGCATTTGGTTGAATGCAGGGATATTCCAAGTTCTCCTATCTAGGGTAGGTACATATAGTTGACCGACATTACTTGGTGGGTTGGGTCTTTACAAAGTATCAAAGCCCAGGTTACCGGTATCCCAGTATAAGATCAAATGTTTAGTAGAGTCCCATGGATTGGTGTGTTGACATGTACATAAAATATATAGTAATCTACAAGGTATCAAGGAATCTATCTCTATTTCTTCTTTCCTATCATGCCATTTCAATGTCATACCCCTAGGTTGAGTCTAATTGGTATCTAGTCGATTCCAAATGGTATCTCAATCGTAACAATTGGGACTAGTTGGTCCCAATTGGTATCTCTTAATGTGGAAAGGTTCGATAAAGACGTTCAACCAATAGAGGTCAATAAGATACATAGAAAGTGGGTTGTTATGCTTGGATTGATATGGTGTTAAGTACTTGTGGTGAAGCAATCATGTGTTAAAAATATACTATGTGGATTATTATTAATGGTGATGTAGATAAATTGCTTTGTGGTGCTTGAAGTCTCGAACATGGTGTGTTGATAGTCTGTGTGTGGTTGTGTGATATGTAGTCAAACAGACCGGTGGATGTAAGGATCGGGTGTGATCCCGAGAATGTCTTCATTTCAGCAACTTGTCCTATGACTCATCTCACCATAATTTGAAGTACTACTTGACTTCTATCCGATCCTGTGCAAACCACCCAGGTGCCTGACTGTTAGTGGAACACCCTTGAAGGTAATGTATTGCATAAGTAAGAAGGTTGATGAAAGTATAGTGCTAATTAACTTAATAGATGAAAAATGGTGTTTGTTGTGTTTCGGAAATAATAGAATTGTTAATTTAATATATATTATGCGTAAACAAGAGGTTATTACCCTACTAAAACTTGCATAAAGAGGAGTATTGTGTAGAAAAGAACCTAAGAATCAAGGTGGAGCTACAGGAGGCTACCGCTGCAGCGGTAAAATTAATCGTTGCAGCAACTCCGGGCATAATCCTGGCAGGTGTTTACCTATTTTTGCAATGATTGTTGCAAAGCAACCCTTTTTTTGAGATAATAAAATGACAGAAATACATCCAACACGCATTATAAGCATAGAGGCTTATTATTAAAAAGGGAGGGAGAGAAAAGTGTCTTAAAAATGCAAGAAATAAATAGAGTAATTGTTTGTTACATGATCCAAATGGGGGAACCCAAATCCAAAAGCAATAAAATGTAAATAAGGGGTAAGAGCATCTAGCTGGTGGTGTCGTCCCCAAGTTTTCCAGCATCCGAGCCCTCCTCATCTATGCTGCTAAGGAAGGAGAACTCCTCGACATCCTCCACACTCAGCTTTGGGAGTTCCTTATCTGGGAAGGTGCACTCGAACATAACCCGCACGGCCTTCCACATCCTCACCAACATGCGGTCCCGGGAGCGGTGTTTCTTCTTCTTCTTGTCTAGCTCCTTCTGAAGCTTAGCATAAACTCAGGTCGGCTCTACTGGGGTAGTAGAGCTCAAAGGATCCAACCCCGACTGGGACATCTAGGTCCTATCCATATAGCCTCGCATAGCATCAAGGCTAACCACCCAATCGCTAGGAGGATTGGGTGTTTGAGAATGGGGAACACCTCCACTTCCACCACCTCTATTGCTCTCACCTTCCTCCTACGCCTTTCTTTTCTTCTTGCCTCCACCTCGGGTAATCCTTTCTCTATGGGGGTTGTATGGTACATTGCATTCCTCCCAGACATCATGGTAGTACTGGGGAACACTCACTTGGTTGCACAACTCTATAATCAAGGAAGGTAATAAAAGGTCCCTTGGAAGACCTCTCCCCAGCATACAAGTATCGCCACTCATCCATGACCTGAGCCCCCATATTAATCTCAATCCCATCCATAGAACATGCCACCACAATATCCCAATGGAACACCATATCTTTAATATTTCTAAAAAGGCGGATCCTTTGGGACACCAGCTACAACCAAATCTTAGCCTCAGGCAACAAGTATGCACTTTTGGTCCCCTTTTTATTGGACCACTTTACTTTATCAGCCTTACCCTCTAGTGCCAAATACTAAGCCGCCCACCTCAAATCCAACTCCCAAATCTTTTCCCCAAAGGCTGCATTAGAGGGGTTGGTAACCCCCAAGATCTCGTTGATAGTAGTGGCATCCATGGGTACATTCTTTTTCCAGAATCAGAATGGTAGAGAGAGGTACTTTCCACTCCACCATAGGGAGTATAACATAAAATTCTTCGACCCAGGCCAGGTTACACTTTGGTATCGGCTCTGTTAGCATCTCCCAACCAAAAACTCTCAGCTGATCACTGAATTCAGGCAACCCATCCTCTACCTCATCCATCACAAACCCTTGCTCACGAAGAAAGTTCTTATTGTGCTGCCCCTCCTCATACCATGTGCAGCTAACGGCGTCGGTAATATTTTTGTAGGTGGGCTGTTGGGGCATTATGATCATGCAAATACCACAAAAATAGTTAGAACCATATCAAAACACCAGAGGAGGGAAAGATAATTCAAAGTTTCAAAAAAAACAAATGCAGAAATTGGGGACACACAGTCCATGCCGCATCAGCGGATAATTAGTTATTGTAGCGTTACCATAGCAGCGATAGCCACTGCTGTAGTGGTAAAGTTACCGATGAAGAAATTCATCATCTTCAACCTGCCTACCTCCCTTCCTATGATGGATTTTTGACTTTTCTCCTTAATTTTTAAAATTAAGCACAGATCGAGCTTGGGGAAGTGTGAGTGAACCTTTTTACACTAAAATGGTGGTGTGAAATACCTAGAATCAAACTCAAATCAAAAGAAATCATTGGAGAAGATGTACCTTAATCATTCACCCATCCCATGGCCAAAATCAACCATGAACTACGATAATCTTACGTCCCTAACACTGTAGGAGTGTTGAAAACTTAAGAGAACTTAAAATGTCAACTACTATGTTCAAAAATACCACCAAAAATCAAGTTTCACCTTAAACCACTCGAATTCTCCCTATTCTAACATATTTCTATGATTATATAATGAGAATTACGTAAAGTAAGAAGGAGAGGTAAAGAAATTACCTGCAAATTTTTGATGGGGGAAGAATTTTTGAAGAGAGCTGAGAGGATTCAGGAAAGAGTATAGTGAAATGGGGGAAAATACAATTTCCCCCCTATATAATTACTGTGAACCACTATTGCGGTTGGTTACCACGATAGAAATACCACTACAGCGGTAAAAATCAGTGTACCAACCAAGGGATTTTTATAAACCCTCTTTTTTTTATTTCCCTAGGTCGCCCCCTTTCTCCACGAACACTATGATAAAGTCTATCCTCACAACCATCACATTTCAAAGGCCAAGGTTCATGAGAGCAGTTTTGAGACACACCCGGAGGGAACCTAACATAGAAATACATCTAGCAAAAGCGGGACAACTCACTCCTCTACATAGCAATATGTTTTGTCGAAGAGGTAAGCTAAGGTTTAAATTATAGCAACTAGACTTGGGCTAGATGCAGTTAATATTAATAGTAATGTAGGGAGTGTCATGCATTAGGCCTTCGGGCATGTAGTTGGACGGTTAGACATGTTTGAAAATCCGGTTAGGCTTAAATATAATTGTATGACCCCATATTATGATGATATGTTAATTGTGATGGGAGACAAATGAAAAATGTAGAAAAAATATATGTAGTTCAATACCCTTCAGGGCTTGAAGATAGTGGAAAGTTGGACTCGATAACATGAAAAGGGTAAAAAGGGGGAGTTAAGTGAACTCAATTAATTCTAATGTCCTAATGATCGGATTTTCACTAAAGAGGAGTAATTAAAAGATAAAATATGGTATATTGGGGGATGGAAATTAGCATAACTAACCCCAAGATTGATGAGTGTGCATAAAAGAGCAATAATGTGAAATAGGAATAGAATTCTCGATATAAGAAATTAGAGAAGAATAGGGGATAACTAGGAAGAAAGTGTATGTTAACATGAACTTGATCAACTGTAGTCCGAAATGATGTAGGTTACATGATGGATAGGGGATATGTATATACATATATATATGTATAGACTATGATTTTGTGTAGAACTTAGACTTTCTTGGCTTGTACTTGTTTGTGATATAAACATCTATGATTGCCTTCTAGCATGACTTGGTAATTGATTACTGTGGTGCATTTCATTTGCATGGTATTGATGTGATGTGATAATAGGTTGGGTACCACACCAGTACGGATATGATTGTTGTGATATATGTCAGATACCACGTCGGTATGAGTGTGATATAGGTTAGGTACCACACCGATACGGATATGATAATGATGTTGAGAACGTTAAGAGATGACACGCACATCTAGTATACATGCGTCCATTCATATGTTTGAATATATTCTATCATATATATGCTCTCATACATGTTTTTTATTGTGGTAAATGAGGAAAGGGAGCTTATGAATATATGTTAGGTCCCTTGTGAGGACCAGGTAAGGTATAACATGGCTAAGAAACTTATGATAATTACGGGAAGTGGTATTGTAATGTCTTGTGATTGTAAGTACTGAGAGTAATTGGGTGAAGTAACTTGACGAATTGTAGGTAACATAAGAGCAGACCGGTATGAAGGGAGGAAGGTATAGGTTGGGCTAAGTAGTAAAAGGACAAAGATATATGAAATATAAGTCAAAGGACAAAGATATACAAAATAGGACAAAGATATATGAAATATAAGTCAAAGGACAAAGATATACGAAATATAAGTCAAAGGAAAAAGATATACGAATTATAGGTCAAATGACATAGATATACAAAATATAATCCAAAAGACAAATATAAACAAAAATATTAAATGACAGGAAGGTCACAGCGATGCTTAACGATGTGTTTAGAAATTCTGTAATTGGCAGGCTAGGACTGAAACTTTACTTGATGTTGTGATTTTCTCATATTTATTATTGATGTTAATAGTTTATAACCCTAGTCGGTGATGTCGTCCAAACTCTAGCTCCATAAAAATATAACGCGGTCGCTGTATCAAATATAGAACCCAATTAGGTTAGGGTCGATCCCACAGAGAATAGGACAAAATTCTATCGAGTGTTTGTTTGAGTAATTGGAAAGTAAATAAAAAAGGATGTTTTTGTAAACAAATAGTGACAGTAACAATTGTTGATTGTCGGATTTATAATCAATACGAGAAAGGAGCTAGGACTGTGATCCCCATGATTCCTTAACTCCACCGATTACTTGTACTGGCAAACTGTCTCGATGCGTTGCATGAAAAATCTAACAAGATAGGTTCATCTAAACGTCTCTCGACCTTGGTTAGATGAATTTCACTCTTCTCCTCTTGGTCTCCAAGTGTCGCACTACTAACCCTTGTTCTTGATCTCCAATTAACAATCCCTGTTATGACTCAAGTTATTAGATGAAGGTTAATAGCTTCACGGTTGTTATTCCCTTTTACCAATTTCTACCTCTCTCTCGAGAAAGTTTAGATTATAGGTGAGTTTGAAACCGTTAGAAGATCAATTATAATGAAGGAAATAACAATACATGCAGTCATGCCGATTCAGAATTGCTTTACACTTAACCCGTTTTGTTAATTCCTCATGGTTCACACAACCCTAGTTATGGGGTTTAGCTACTCATGATTGCAAGAACACAAGAAGAATTCAATGATGAAAGCATAATTATGAACTCACAATAAGAATAAAATTCTGAAATCTCAATATAAATCAAAACCCTAAAATCGATGTTTGATATTACAAGATCAATGTGTTTATGAACCTCAAAACAATGTAATAGAATCCTCAAATAGTGTAATAACTAACTCCTAAACATAGGATAACCTAAGGGTTTTTATATATACAAAGTGAATCCTATCCTAAACAATGTAGGAGAAAAAAGTCGGCATCTTTCTACGGACCATGACTTGAAGTCTTGGGATCACCCCATGGACCGTAGGTGTGGGTCCAGACCGTAGGAATCAGGCATCCATGCACAATTACAAAAATTGACTCACGGACTTGACCTACGATCCGTAGGTCATGACCATAGGTCACTTTTTTTATCAACTCCTCTCTTTTTTGTCTTCAAAAACTTCATTCTAGTGCATGCTTCTTCCCGTCTTCTCCATTTTTCCTCCAAAACCAATTTTCCTGCAAGATAGAAAAGAAAATACATCATACCTACCAAACATACCGAAGTTATTGCATATTTTCCTTGTTTTAAGCATCAAAAGTGCCATCAGATCATGGCACATCAACACCCTCAACCTAGAACTTTTGCATGTCCTCAGGCGAACAAAACAAAACAAACACATTTGATGATTAACTAAGAGAAACCGAAGAGACCTATGGCAGTCGACTCATTACTTTTGGCACCAAAACTTTTTTGACCCCCTTCTATTTGTAAATCAAAACCACAGTGTGTATACATGCAACATATTATCATGACACAGAAGGGATCAAGTGATGGCATCAGATTATGAATAAACAACTAATCATATATGCAAATGACATTATCCGAACAAATAGCATCTAACAATGCGACCCATGTACTTTCATAACAATGAAGTCCCATACACTCACAGTATACTAATGAATATCAACATATGGACTGGATCAAAACACTCTCTCTCACAAAGAAGTTCAAACAGTGTGCGTGAAATTCCATAGGCTTCCTTTTATTTTCTATGCCTTAGATTTTCGGATAGTTGGACTTGGATCACTATAGGACTTTCATCGTCTTGTAATGTAGGCTTGGGGACGGGTGTGGTACATATGGATATGGTGACTCAACCCTCCTTGACACTACACCATTTTTTGCTCCACTTTCCAACTATTCTCATTTTATTCTCCCTTATTCTCCTTTATTTGTTTTCAGATTTTGGGTGTAATTTTCTTTATGATTTCAATATTCCCTTTTTATTCTCTCTTTTTTTTTTCTCCTTTTTACTTTTTGCAAACTCTACTTTTTTCACTTGTTTTTTTTTTCACACCAAAATATGTTCTCTTTTCTTTTACTTACCCCTTCTTTATACCTATATCAAGCTACACACCACTATGATAGCCACCCTCAACTTAGGCGATTTGCCGGAGTTGAGGTACACAATGTCCAAGGAGGGACCAGGGCTAATACAGGTTTATTGTAAGTCAAAATAGGAAGGTGAATAGGTTAATGAAAGAAAAAGATCAATTAACGCTCATACTAGGAATCAAGGGATATTTACTTCATTTGGTCAGGCATTTAGGCTAAAAGTGGACTTATTAAAGAATGGCCTATGATCCTTTCCTAACCATTATCCTCTAACCTAGGCAAGACTAACCGAGCAAGTTCTGGATTACAAACACAAAGTGAACTAGGTAATTACCTCACACACACATAGCACAGGGTTACACTATCAACTACTACTTATCCAATTCATGCATTGGTAGCTACAATCATTCTGCCTATAATACTAATGCCATAACAAGATCCAACAGTTGTCACAAACTAATATACTACACACATAGTCCTAAATAAAATTTTTAGGAGGGGTGTCCTTTAAACAATCAAAAAGCATCATTATCATTCAAAGTTCATCCAAAATTGAATGCGCTAAGGTTAACCTAGTTTCCTCCTACTTAAACATGAAAACACATAATAATATAAATAATAACCTAAACATGTCGGTTCTACTATGATAGCACTTGAGGGAAAAAAATACGACAACAAAAACCCCCAAGAGGACATATAGACCACAAGTACCTCCACCCCAACCAAATAAGCATGCATTGTCCTTAATGTGTTAGATCAAAGTTAAACAAGAGAGTTAGGGACATACCTGTAGCACCCTAGATGCGTGGGTCTAATGTCGATCAAAATAACAAAAATCAAAGCACATGTAGGAATAGCAAGACACCTTGGGTTGCCTCCCAAGTAGCGCCTGATTTAATGTCGTGGCACGATGTAGGTTTATTGATTACTAGGACTTTATCAAGATATCCCTTGGGTTGGCCACCAGGGTCATCTAAACTATTTATTTTCAAAACCACCCTCATGTCCTTTGGCTGCTTCATAGTTCTGCAAATATTGAACGTGACTTCCTTATTATTCAACCTGAATTTCAGCTCACCCCGCTCCATATCTACTAATGCTCTATCGGTGGCTAAAAATTATCTCTCCAAAATTATGGGTATCTCAAAATTGACCTCACAATCCAAGACAACAAAGTCAGCAGGAAAGATGAAGTTTTCAACCTTGACCAAAACATCAAATAATATTCCCACATGTTTTTTTATCATACGATCTGCCATCAATAACCACATCTTTGTTGGTTCGGGGGATCCCGAACCTAATTTCTCAAATACTGCCAGTGGTATCAAGTTAATACTTGCACCTAGGTCTTAAAAAAGCTCTGGCAAAGTTAACTGACCCAATTGTTCATGGAATTATGAAGGAACTAGGATCATCTTTCTTTTGCACTAGAGAATGGGATGCAATTGTACTATAATGGTGCAAATCACGAACAGACTCATAACTGACATATCTCTTCTTCATGACCAACTCTTTCATGAACTTTTCATATCCCAGCATTTGTTCCAGCCCTCCACCAATGGAATGCTTATAAAAAGTTGCTTCAATATGGACATATACTTATAAAATTTTCCATCCTCCTTCTTCTTCTTCAAGCACCAAGGGAATAGAGGTGGCGGCTTAGGAATGGGGGTTATCATTTGTGGGGATTCCTTTTCTTTCTCATTTTTAGCGTTCACCTTATTCTCATCGGTCTAAGGCTCTTCAACTTCTTTCTTGATCTCCCCACTAATAATTTTATTTTCATTCACCTTTTTCTTTAGACGTTGAGGGAAAGGAAGATGAAGTTTTTGGAATGGAACATATTTCTTTAGAGCTTCCTTTACCTTTTTTGTGGTATTCGTTTGGTCTTCCAGTGTAGCATGAACACCCTCAACTTGTTTGGGTGCCTCAATAAGAGTCTTCCCATTTCTCGTTGTGATAGCCATACAATGAACATCATTTTTTAGGTTATGAATGGTGTTTCTTGGAAGTGTACCTTGTTGACACTGATATAATACTTAAGATATCTTCCTAAATTATTGCTCCAACTGTTTAGTGGCTGTCGAGTGAGACTCAACCTTTTGACTTATTTCCAACATGTCTGTCCTAATAACCTTCAGATAGTTTTCTTGACTATCCTCCCCCTTAACAAGTTTATTAAGGACTTCCATTCTTGAATTTCTATAATCAGCGTCACGCTTCCCCGGTGGAACATATGCGCCACTCTTCTCTTTGTAATCATCCTTTCGCCTCCAATCACCGCCACGATCCCGGTCTTTGTCTCTATATTCTGACTTATTGTAATTGTCTCCATAGTAGTTTCGACCTTGATTCCCTTGCCTCGAGTTCCAAGAGTATTGATTAGACCCTTGACCCTTGGCTTGAAAACTCTCAACCTCTCAATCCAAGTACTTAACATCCTCATCAAATTCATAATCATCATACCTAGGTGTTTTGCCTTGTGCACCTATGGCATGCACCTTTTCAACACCCCCATCAGCAATCTGTTTAGCTAGAAAGCCAATATTTATCCTTAACAGTACGACCTCTTGAGCTACAAATTCATCCAAAGCCTGTTGTGCTATAGTGGCTCCAATAGCATATGTCTTAGCTGGTGTATCTACCTACCTAGTATGCCATCCTCAGTTGGTCTTAGTGATATGATCTAAAATCTCTAAAGCATATTCCTATCTCAGACACATAAATGCTCCGCAAGTGATAGTATCTGCTACAACCTTGGTATTAGCGTTTAATGCTTTGTAGAATATCTCAAGTAAATTTTGACCATTCATCTTATGTTTTGGAACATTTTGCTACTTCTTCTTGAGTGTTTCAGAATGTAGCTATCTTAAAGTATAAATCTCATCTTTCAAATGTAGCATCTTGGTGGGTGGGAAATATCTCTCCAGAAACTAATTTCTCAACTCTTACCAAGTAGTGATGGAACGTCGTGGTAACTCGGCCAACCATAAAGTCATTTTTCCTGTTAGGGAGAATGGAAATATTGTCAACCGAATAGCCTCTTGGTCAACTCCATGCTAATTATATGAAGTACAGACCCCCACAAAGTTCATCACATGCATGTTTGGATCATCTGTAGAAAGACCGACAAACATACCTTTCAAGTTTAGCAGGTGGATCATGGCACTTGTAATGTCGAACTTAGTGCCCTGACGTAAGTCTGATGGAATGATGGCACCAGTCTCAACCGGCTCAAAATAAGACATATCCTTTTCTTCGGGATCATAATAAACTGGCATATATCGTCTTTGAGGTTCTTGTTGCACCCTAAATCTTTTTTGTCTCTCTTTAAGTGCAACAAAATGTTGTGTTGCTTCTTACATTCCTTGATGATCTCTATTTACTTATTTAAGAGTTGCTTGTCTCGCATTCTCCTCAGTTGTTAATCGAGCAGTGATTTGTTCAGTTGTTTCATGGCCATCTGGATGAATTGGTGGTTGGTTATGAATATCTCCCGTAGCTGCGGGATCTTGAACTCCATCGGTGTTCACCATTTTTCGATTAGCTCTCAGTGTTCTTTCTATCTCAATATCAAGAGGAATCGGGGGATTGTCTTGACTCTTAGTGTTAGGCATCCATCGGTTTGTGCCTTCATAAGTATAGAAAAATAAAACCTATTAACACCAACAAGAAAACTAATCAATTCCGTAAATATAATCCCTAGCAACGACGCCGAAATTTGATGTTGCTCAAACTATACCTCCAGAAATGTATAATGCAGTCGCTGTATCAAATATAGAACCCAATTAGGTTGGGGTCGATCCCAAGGAAACAGTATAAAATTCTATCGAGTGTTTGTTTGAGTAATTGGCAAGTAAATAAAAAGGGAGGGGGGGTAGTAAACAAAAAGTAATAGTAACAATTGTTGATTGTCGGATTTGTGATCAATACGGGAAAGGCACTAGGACTGTGTTCTCCATGATTTCTTAACTCCACCAGTTACTTATGCTGGAAAACTGTCCCACTACATTTCATGAAAAATCTAACGTGAAAGGTTCATCTAGACGTCTCTCAACCTTGCTTAGATGAATTTCACTCTTCTCCTCTCGATCTCCGAGTGTCGCACCACTAACCCTTATTCTTGATCTCAGATTAACTATCCCTGTTATGGCTCAATTTATTAGATGAGGTTGATAGCTTCAAATCTCTATTGTTATTCCCTTTTCCTAATCTCTATCTCTCTCTCGATCAAGTTTAAAAATATAGGCGAGTTTCCAACGCTTGCAACCGTTAGAAGAGCAATTATAATAAAGGAAATAACAATACATACAGTCACACTGTTAAGAATTGCTTTGCACTTAACCCATTTTGTTAATTCCTCATGGTTCACACAATCCTAGTTATGGGGTTTAGCTACTCATGATTGCAAGAACACAAGAAGAATTCAATGATGAAAGCATAATTATGAACTAACAATAAGAATAAAACTCTGAAATCTCAATATAAATTAAAACCCTAGAATCTATGTTTGAGATTACAAGATTAATGTGTTTATGAACCTCAAAACAATGTAATAGCATCCTCAAATAATGTAATAACTAACTCCTAAACATTGGACAACCTAAGGGTATTTATAGATACAAAGTGAATCCTATCCTAAACAAAGTAGGAGAAAAAAGTCAGCAACTTTCCACGGACCGTGACTTGAAGTCGTGGGATCAACCCACGGACCCAAACCGTAGGAATCAGGCCTCCATGCACAATTTCAGAAGTTGACTCACGGACTTGACCTACTGTCCATAGGTCCACCTGTGGTCCGTAGGTCATGACCGTGGGTTACTTTTTTTTTTCAACTCCGCTCTTTTTGTCTTGAAAAACTTCATTCCAGTGCATTCTTCTTCCCGACTTGTCCATTTTAACTCCAAAACTTATTTTCCTGCAAGATATAAAAAAAAAACATCATATCTACCAAACATACCCAAGTTATTGCATATTTTCCTTGTTTTAAGCATCAAAAGTTCCATCAGCTCATGGAACATCAGTCGGCCGTTGATGCTTACCAGTATGTATAGTTGTACTGATACTACACTTACTGTACCTCCACTCGGGGTATAGCCATGGTGCAGTTCAGTTGGAGTTTCTATAGCAGCTATGCCGATCACTTAGCAACAGCTCCTACCATTTCTATCCTTTATCGATGTTGAACAATGTATGTCCCTACTTCTTGTCTAGTGCTTTTGTACTAGTTTAGGCTAGGTTCTGGGGGGTCACTTGTAGTTGTTTTCCGCATTTTCTTTCATACCTGATGTATTAAAACAAGTTTTGGGAAGAATTAAGTATGTGATATTATTTCATCTTGATTAGATTTTCTGATGGTGAATATGAAATTAACTAAGTGTATATCATAGAAACTTCTGCATTTGGTTGAACAAAGGGATATTAAGGGTTCTCCTATCTAGGTAGGTATAGGTAGGTTCCCGACACGACTCGATGGGTTGGGTCATGACAAAGATGGTATCAGAGCCTAGGTTACTAGTCTTCCAGTACTAGAGTAAATGTTGGGTAGAGTCCCACGGATTGGTGTGTTGATGTCTATATAAAATCTATAGGAAGCTACAAGGAATCTAGGAATCTATCTCAATTTCTTCCTTCCTATCATGCCATCGCAATAAAAAATAAGGTAAAATATAGTTTCAAAGCTAAAGATTCCATTTTTATTGAATTTAAGGTTCCCCAAGATCAAACTACATGTTTTAGAGTCACTAATTCATACTAGGAATTGTTAGTTAATGAGCTAGAAGTAATTTTAGGTGATGTTACCCCAACCCATTGGTTTTCCCAAAAATATCATGAACTTAGGGTTCTATCCCTATGAATTTTACCATTAAATAATGTTCTAATGATTCTAAGGTGTAATAGGATTGAAAGACAAAGAAGATGATGGAAAAATTTACCTCCACGAAGAATTTCCACCCTAGAACTTGGAAAATCACCCCTAGTGCTGTGGAATAAAGTTTCTTGAGTTAAAAACCCAAAACCCATATAAATCAGCTTATGTACTGCTATTATGTTACTGCAGTAGCCCGATCACTGCTTCAGGGCTCTACTGCAGTGGCAAATCATCACTGCAGCAATGACAGTTCTCAGAACGGATAGTCTTCAATAAAACAATCATAACTTTTTACTCCAGAGGCGGATTAATGAACGGTTGAAGGCATTGGAAAGAAGATTCAAAGATATTTCCTTTTGTGGTATTAGGTCCCCATAACTCCTTATATTCTAGGAGGAGTTCTTTTTTAATGTTGATCCTAGTTTAAACTTTGAAACTCAATCAGTAAGAACACTTCCAACTTAACTTTAGGGGTATTGTATGACCTTAGTTCATGTGTAATGCACTTAAATGCTAATGAATTGATCCTATAACCTATGATTAATGAGGTGCTTTTGCCTTTACCATAGATATATTCAGTAATAAGGAAATGGGTCGTTACAGTGTATAGTCCTAGTAAAGTTAAATGTCATAGAACGTGTTAGTGGTTAGTGAACTTATTATGGAAGAAATAGAATGATAATGTTAATTGAAATAAAGAAGTTAAATGAGAAGTCATAGTAAGGAGTGTGAACTTTAGTGCTAAACTGTTGTATAAAATTTTCATGATGGATTCTATTGATTGCTATATTGTGTTGCATGAACTAATTGTGGTTGACCGATGATGCCTACCAGTATGTGTGGCATACTGATGCTACTCTTAGTATATCCTTTTTGGGATGAATATATGTTACAGGTTAAGTTGAAGTCTTTTAGTTGAAGCGGCGAGTATCAATCATCAACTTTTGCATCTTTTCCTATGGCAGAAGTTGTGTTTATTAAATTCTTGCCCTTACTGCTTATTATAAGCTATTGTACATATCTAGACTAGGTCTTAGGAGTATGTTTCATTTTTAGGATAATTATTATAAAAGGTCTTGATTATATGATTACACTCTTTTTATAAAAATTCAATTACTTATCTTTATAAAGGTTGTCATTTGAATTCCACATAAAGTTGGTTGGTCGGAAAGGTTTCTTCTATCTAGTTAAGAATAAAGTAGGTGCCTGCAAAATCCCATAATTTGGATAGTGACAATTATAAGGGAGAGTATGACCAAGGCGACACCTTATTTGTGAGCAACATAAATGGGAGCGTCAATGAATTTACTGTAATTGGCAGTGGCCATACTGCCAAAGTCAATCTATTTGAAAGGTCATGTTCTTGTATATGGTATGACTTTATAATGCCCTGAGGCTACCCCCTGGATGTAACATGGTGCTTAGAACCATAAGTGGTACCAAACTAACCCATGGTACTGGCATAATTCATGAGCAACTAAATAAACATATAAAATTGAAAGTAGTAAGCGGAAGCAAATATTCTGAGCTAAACTTGTTTAATACAACACTATATAAAATATTTACAACAACTAGATTATAAAAATGAAGTAGAGAAACTAGAACTAAATATAACAACTCCGACTGACTGTCTATGAAGCCTCTACTAACACTGACTATAGTTAGTCGGGACATGACCCCAACTATCTCTAATCACTGTCTAGGAACTGAAAAAACTAATATGACCACTGACTTACTGGAGTTCCCAAAATAGGAGAACTCATCACTTGCTGACTGGAGGTTGCAATCTGAACTAGCCACGAGCATGAGAATGAGAACCTAAATCTACATCACATAAAAAATATAGGTTGAAGAGGTATGCGATCAATACATTCAATGTACTGATCATGTGAGATATGCTAAAATTATGATCAACATTAAAAGCATATTTTAAAGCTGTATTTGGATGCAATAAGCAAAATCATGGAACTATGGTATCTGAAATCTGAGAATGCAAAAATTTACGAAATGTTTTATAGAAAACCGTATGATATGAATCGTGAACTAAAATAGTTAAAAACTAGGAAACTAAGTAAACATAAGTATTCCATTTAATTTAAAACAGATACTAGTGAAAAATATCAAATCTCTACTACAACGACCCAAAAGTAAATCATAAACTGTAGGCATGAGGTATAACTGTAAGTCATGAAATAAATGAAGTTGTGGGTCAAGTACAGAAGTTATGTCAAAACTATTTATGTGAGAGATTCTCTTAACCGACAATAAACCATGTGAGATAACATGAGTTTGATGTATACACCCCATTGAGAGAACCCAATATACCATGCCAGGGCATAAAGGCATGACTAGTGGTATCCAATGTATACACCTCATTAGGAGGACCCAATATACTTTTTCCATGGGGATAAAGACATGAGTGTTATGGATCCAATAAAATAAAGACAAAAAACTAACTGAGACTATGGTGGCATGTAGTTAAAGGAATTGGGTACGCTGATCCCATGTCCACTTGGTGCTCAACGCTACTCCCAAAGCAATACTATTGGTCATACGGTAGATACTTCAATATGAAAGTAAGCATAAAACTAGCTTAAAATTTTACTGATGACCGTAGCCCTAATATGCTGAAAACTAGTCGTGCTTCTTTTACTGTTTCATAAAATCACGGGTAATTTCTTGATATTTCATGTTTAAACTGGGACCATAAGGTCAATTTATTCTACATCTGATAAGTCATAAGTCATGGATTTAAATCATGTGTAAAATCATAAATCAATCATGTATTTCAGAAAATCAACAAAGATAAAGTTCATACTAGCATAAGAGGGAAATAATAATTCACAAATCATACAATTAGGGCATCAATTCTAGTTAAACATATCATTAATCTTTAAGGAAACTAACGTTTCAAAATACCAAAAGTAGTCATACTCACTTTATAATGAATTCTTGAATCATGTGTTCATAACATTTCAAGTAGTACTAAAATAAGTTGAAATCTCTCAAATCATACTAAATCACTTTCCAAATATCGGGAGTAGGAAACACTTGTAAAACTTCATGCATAATCAGTTTAATAAGAAATAAATCATATGATAACGTAAAGAAATTGACTTTCAAGAAAATATGCATAATTAGGCATAAATCCCAAATCCTTAAATCATAAAGTTGTAAATCTAAAATTCATGAGGTTTTAGGATTGAGAGAGAAAGTAAACTCTCATTGAAATCCCGCATAACTTAATGTAGATGATTTCTTGGTGAAAATATTTATTCTTGGAGGAATTCTTGAACTTTGGAGCTTTGGATCCTTGAGATTTAAAAAACTCTTTCTTGAGTTCTTGAATTTTGGGAGAGAAGAGGTGTGAGGGTTTTTAGATGATTCTAATTGTTTTGGGATGAATTTGGGGATTAAAAATGGATAAAGGAAATTACATGGGGTGAAAGAACTAGTTTGCCCCTAAGTTAATAAGAGAAAAATGGATTTTTATGATTGGGAGGGGTGCTCCATGTTGCGCAGCACAACGCAGAGTCTATCCTGTGATTTCCTCTCACCAACTCTGCCTCGTGCTGCACAACATGCACCTAAGATAGTACCTTACAAAAATGCCCATAACCTTTTACTCCAGACTCGAATTGAAGAACGGTTGGTAGCGTTGGAAAGAAAAGTCTTTTTTTTTAATTGGGTGGGTCTTGAGCTAAAAAACTCTTCATATTTTAGGAGGAATGATCATTTGAAGTTGACCATAGTGATATCTAATATGGAAACTCAAACTGTAAAGAAAATTTCTTCTCAACTTTGTGTTAGAGGTTCCTTATGACCTTAATTCATATCCAAATATCTTTACGCACTAAGAAATTGATCTTAACTCTAATGAAAAAATAGAAATCATTGAATTCTGTTCTATATGCTTTCAAAGAACGGTTCGAATCTTAGCTTAGTATTTTTGTGGTGTTATAATATCTCCCCCTTGGGATCATTCGTCTTCGAATGAAGGATATAACCGGGCTAAAAAGATGGGAACCACTAACATGAAACTGATTTCTAAATGTGGATATCTATCATGGATGGTCCAAATTTAGATTGAGTACAGACTCAACTAAATTTGCACATAGAATGAATGCATATATTGAATTACATGGAATAGGCATAGACATAATACTTAGGAGAGTAGGACTAAAAAGAAGGAGGGGAAACTATTGGAATTGTCTGTTTGATTCTCCAAACTGAATTATTGGCTATAAGAACTAATTCATACTAAGAGTTTTGAGCTCATCTAAAGAATACATGGAACGAACGTACATGTAGAACTGTGAAGTGATAGTTATTGACATTAAATTCTTGAGAGTCATTGAAAACAAAATTTGTTACTTCAAACACTCTTTCTTGCAAGTTTTAATAACGAATAGGGAAGGTGTCACAGGCAATAAGTTGAGTAACACATCAAATAAGAGATTTTATCATGGTCTAAGTGCCCTAGTCTACTAAAATGGGTTCATAGAGCATGGATGGTATAGACTTGAACATGAGGCACCCACTGGCTTCAATTATATAACATAGTAACCTCAGGCAGAGAGCAAGAATAGAACTACTATGCCTTAAGAAATATGACTACTAACTTCCACGCTTAACAACACTTCTCAAACATACTTCTTCTTACGAAACACTACACTTCATTGGCTGCTACTTCAAGTTCTCGTAAGGACACACTATTCAAGGCTACTAAAGAATAAGTCTAGTTGCATGATATTACTCTGTTCAAGCCTAACTTAGAGGTACAAAGTACTATCCATAAGGTAAACATGCCAGTCTCAATTATGGGAATTTGAAGTTTATATTCACTAGGAGCTATAACCCTAAAAAAATAAATACTCCATGTCTCTCTTAATAATCAACTCGAAGTTTTAATCATGGAGACACTAACAACCATAATTCATTGTATTTAGGTATATCAATAAGATCATTCAAGCCTATCACTCAACTGCCCCAATATATTACTGTCATAGCCTATGGAGGGTCACTTAGGGACTAGAACATAAAGATCTAGAATAAGAGGAACACCGTGAAATCATAGCTTGAAGATTTTCATAACTTTGACTCTCAACTTAGTCTTCAAAAGTAAAGTATAGTATGAACAAACTTGTTCAAGCAATTTGTTATGAAAGTATATAGGGCGTATTGTGCTTTTACTAGTCACCAGGATGTATCATGAGTGCATGAGTCATGAGGTGTATGACATGGGATTGAAATTCATAGATTCATGTAGTATGATTTGTACTTCTGAGTGAACTATTACACCTCTTACTAGGAATTAGGTATGGACATATATCTGTATAAAGTGCATGAATATGAGTAATGATCATGGCACTGATAGGCAAAACATAAGTAGAGTGTCATAATGACTTAAGTACAAGGAATATACTAAGGTAAGAATGGGTTGGGTATCTGCCTCCCCTGTCTCTACTCTAGAACTCACTAGCATTCCTACTAAAATCTTAAAACTTGAATTCATTCCTTTTCCTATCATCTCCCCATCAGATCAAAAGCCATCATTCTAAGTCTTTAGACCTCTTCAATAAACTTTAAACTGATTCATAATCACTTTACTCTAGTGGTCTGGGTATAACGATACACATGATACAAAGACTACCCATAAAACTACATCTAGAATAAAAAACCCATAATAGCACTCCCTGCTAAGATGCTATATCGCAACTAACTGCCCTATGTGAAAGTCACATACACTTCAAACTTGTACCACCATACTTATTAGCAATGAAATAAACTTAGATTCATGTATAATCTAGATAAACCTACAAAATCGGTTCCATATATTAGCACCATCATCCTATATAAAATCATCTTCTTTATTGCACTAATCATTCACAAATCAAGTTTAACATCTAACACTTGTCATGGACAGCTACAGAATTCCTCATCTACTAAACTTACTTACAACTACTGGATAGAGATCATATAAACACTAGTTCACCAAGAACCACCTCCCTCTTTATGATCAAACTACTATTTATTATTACCAGACTACACCCTATGCACCCTTTCAACTTATAAGATAATGTCTAACTCTGCCACTCTTCTAACCATTCTATAGCTGCTACACGTCTAGGCTCATACTTCTATATCTGGGGTCATCCTGATACTATGTCTCATAACATCCCGAATCACAATAACTCTGAGGCAAGTACTACCCAAGAATTTAATCTAGATACATACTTCTTCCCTCTTAAGGGTCCTCTATAATAAGGTTCTAAAAAAGGATCTGGGAGCACATCTTACTTTGAGCTCAACATAAGTTTTGTATGAACATGAGTGGATTATTTTGAATCATTAAACTTAAAAGAACTAGCAGGCTCCTCTCAAGACCATGTGTAGTTTCATAACTATCTGAAGGCTCTATCTAAGAAAACATTATCGGTAGAGATTTACATGCAATTGTTTCTATTACCTCAAAAATAAGGTGTAGTCGGTGGAAATGGATCAATGATTTGACCTACATAGATATCAAAGAGAATATTTTTAAAACATGATCTCGAATATGAAAGAAGGGAAACATTTTGTAAATGCCCTGTAGCCACTTGAAAAAAAGTATAGACGACTCTGTACCATTCTGGAAGACTCTACTAGACTTGGAGTCATACACACCCTAGGACACTTGAACTACGGGCTCCGATAAAGAGCTTGTAACGCCCCGAAACTACCCCCTGGACATAACATTGTGCTTAGAACCACAAATGGTCCCAACCTAACCCATGGTACTAGCATAATTCATGAGCAACCGAATAAACATATAGAATTAAAAGTACTAAGCGGAAGCAAATATCATGAGCTAAACTTTTTTAATACACCACTACATAAAATGTTTACAATAATTAGATAATAAAAAAAGATAAACTGGAACTAAATACATCAACTCTGACTGACTGTCTATGAAGCCTCTATTAACAGTGACTATAGTTAGTCAGGATATGACCCCACTTATCTATAATAATTGTCTAAGAACTAAAACAACTAACATGACAACTAACTTACTGGAGTTCTCGAAATTGGGGAACTTTTCACCTGCTAACTGAAGGTTGTAATCTGAACTAGCCATGAGCATGAGAATGAGAACCTTAATCTACATCACATGGAAAATATAGGTAGAAGAGGTATACAATCAGTACTTTAAATGTACTGAGCATGTGATATATGCTAAAATTATGATCACTACTAAAAACATATTTTAAATATGTATTTGGTTTCAACAAGAAAATTCATAGTAAAACCATATCTGAAATTTCAGAATGCAAACATTTATGAAATATGTTATAGAAAATTATAAGATATGAATTGTGAACTAAAAAAATTAAAAACTGGGAAACTAAGTAAACATAAGTATTCCATATAATTTGAAACTGATACTAGTGAAAAATATCAAAGCTCTACTACAACGACCCAAAAGTAAATCATAAACTATAGACATGAGGTATAACTGTAAGTCATGAAATAAATGAAGTTCTAGGTCAAGTACATAAGTCATGTTAAAACTATTTCTGTAGGAGTTACTTTTAACCGACATAAACCAAGAGAGCTAACGTAGAATTCAATGTATACTAACCATCAAGAGAACCCAATATACCTTTCCAGGGCTTAAAGGCATGACTTAGTGGAATCCAATGTTAACGCCCCACTCGGAGGACCCAATATACCTTTTCCAAGGGTATAAAGGAATGATTGTTATGGATCTATTAACATAAAGACAAAAAGCTAACTGAACCTATGATGACACTTAGATCTAGGAATTGGGTGCGCTACACCCACGACCACTCGGTAATCAATTCTTCTCCAAAAGCAATACTCTTTGCTCATACTGTAGGTAGTTCATTATGAAAGTAAGCATGAAACTAGTTTAAAATTTTACTGATGATTTTAGTCCTGACATGCTGAACACTAGTCATGCTTCGTTTATTGCTTCATGAAATCATGGGTAATTTCTTGAAATTTCATGTTTAAACTGAGCCTATAAGGTCAATTTATGCTAAATCTGATAAGTCATAATTCATAGATTTAAATGATGTGTAAAACCATAAATCAATCATGTATTTCAGAAATCAACAATGATAAAGTTCATAATACCATGAGAGGGAAACAATAATTCATAAATCATGCAATTTTGGCATCAACCCTAGTTAAACAAATCATTAATCTTTATTAAAACTAATGTCTCAAAATACCGAAAGTAGTCATACTCACTTTTTAATGAAATTTGGGATCATCTGTTCATAACATACCAAGTAGTACTAAAATAAGTTGAAATATCTCAAACCCTAATAAATCACTGCCCAAATTTTGGGAATATAAAACACTACTAAAACTTCATGCATAATCAGTTTAATAAGAAATAAATCATATGATAACATAAAAACACTGGCTTTCAAGAAAGTATGCATAATTGGGCAAAACCCCCAAATCATGAAATCATAAAGTTGTAAATCTGAAATTCATGAGGTTTTGAGCATGAGAGCAAACGGAAACTCTCATTGAAATCCCACATATCTTAACGTAGAAAATTTCTTGGTGAAAAGCTTGATTCATGGAGGAATTCTTGAACTTTGAAGTTTTGGAGCCTTGTGATTTGAAAAACCCTTTCTTGAGTTCTTAAATTTTTTGAGCGAAGAGGGCTGAGGGTTTTGAAATGATTCTAATTGTTTTGGAATGAATTTGGGAATTAAAAACGGATTGAGGAAGTTACATGGGGTGAAAGGACTAGTGTTCCCCTAATCTAATAAAAGAAAAGTGGATTTTTAATACTATGAGGGGTGCTCTACGCTGTGCACCCCAATGCAGAGGCTATCCAGTAACTTCCTCTCACCAGCTCTGCCCCGCACTGCCCAACGCTTATGTGGGATATTGCCTCACTAAAATTTTCATAACATTTTTAGTCTAAACTAGAATTCATGAACGGTTGGTGGCGTTGGGAAGAAAACTCTAAAACCTTAAATTTGATTGGTATTGAGCTACAAAATACTTTATATTAGGAGGAATGATCATTTGAAGTAGACCCTAGTGAAATCTAATATGGAAACTCAATCGGTAAAGAAACCTTCCACTCAACTTTGTGCTAGAGGTTCCTTATAAACTTAATGCATATCCAAAGCTATTTACACACTAAGGAATTGATCTTAGTATTTATGAAAAATTATAAATCATCAAATTCAATTCTATATGGTTTCAAAGAACGATTCAGATCTTTGCTTAGTATTTTTATGGTGTTAGAAATTACCATACACTTATGGAATGGAAGCTTTGTGATTGAAGTATGGTGATGAGCATGGTACAAGCATCTACAACTAGTTTTTGCTGATCTATAAGGTTGAATTGTACCTCCTTTCATACCATGAACCTAATTATGTAGTTCCTCTAGAGTCGAAGTGGAATGAGCGACAAAAATTCTTAGACATAGAGCTGCTTATGCCCGATTTCGATCCCAAACTAGGGAGAAAGAAGGTGCTTCGTGTTAAGGGCATCTCCAAATCTTTCAAGTCCAAGTGGAGGAACAAGTGCTTCTTATGCAAAAGGCCAGGCCATAAGGGAACAACTTATAGCCTTAATGTAAAATAGGATGCCACATCTAATTTTTGTAAAGCCATTGTATGTTTTGGAATTTAAAGTCAGTTCAGTTTTAATCGACTTTACTTATAGTCTATCATCAATCATTATTGGTATGTTCTATATTATGCAAATTATCTATTGTAAACTACATCTGATAGATTGTTACTAAATATAAGCAGCTATATGTGTGGTATATATCCTAACCCGAATTGATTAATCTATAATAGACTATCATCATGATCTATTTCACAAATTATATCCTAAACATATACAACGGCTGGAAAGTAATGCATAGAAAAAAGTTTACAAATGAAATGACTCGACTGACACGCCTTTTAATTTCTTAGAAACATCGCGGTAGCAACCTACCGGCCGCTATAGTGGGATGCCAAAAAAAGTCCCCTAATGTTTTAAACCCCTTTTTCTTTTTATTTGCAAACAAAAATGAGGCTTTAGTATAAAACCCCTTAGGGTTTCCTTAATGCTCTGGAGTGACGAAGAAGAAGTATGAATAAAAGAAGTAAAACCCAATGATTCAAGCAGTTTTCACGCCGGAGATTGCTGAAAATTGAGCAAGGATTGAACGTTCGTGCCTCCATAGTAGTTCCTTAGTGCCCAGGTAGCCTAGGTTTAATTGAGTAGTAGACCTCAGTTAGAAAATGTATGCATAATGTAGATTGATGGGAGATTCCATGCTTAGTCCTGTGGGTGAGGTGATTGAATGAATAAAATAATCAAACTATGGCCATGTGAATGAAATAGGTATTCCTGAATGCCTTGGTGAATTGTTATTAATGCTAATCTTTTATTGTTGTGCATGCTAATCAAATATAAATGGAAGCGGGCTATATATACTTCATGTTTGTTGTCAAACAGAATAAGTACTAATAGGGTTTATGTTGATGCCTTCATCCTCGTTCAGTTGGACTGATTGAGTAGTGCAGTGATGACTTAGTATTAAGATGGAAGATGAGAATGTAATTATGTTGTAGTTAGAGGAAGTGGTGTATCCCAGTAGGTGATGGTTGAACTGGAGTTAAAATATCAAGTTGTTTTATGCGTGCATATTAACTGTCTACTTGTATCAATGCATGTTATTGAATGTTAAACTTGTTGGATGTGTATACAAGTTGGTTTTTGATCACCTATAATGAGATTATGTAAAAAATGCTTGTTTTGAAATACGTGTAGTTTAATTATATCATTATGTGATTGTACTTGTTATGGCATTGTTTGATATTGTGAAATGAACCGATAATGGTTAATCGTCATGAAATTGGTGGATTTAAGGGAGAATAACACTAGGGACATTGAAATAAGGGTGGCATAACACTTGATTTGGTATAAGGGACATACACGAGTTGTCTGGATTATTTGGAACATGGACTGAGATCGTCCCTTGCAGGTCATGGATAGTGGGCATATATAAGACCCTTAGCATGTGTGTACATGGTATTGGAGAGTTTGACGGTTCCTTGTGTGAACTGGGTTATATTGTGGTTTGTTATTTTTAATCCTTGTGTTGTCCGGTTATTGATATGGTACCTGAACTGAGTTGATATTTGCTGACGTACAATAAAGAGGTAATTATGATAGGGTTGGGCTGTCTGATTGTTAGCTATTATAGTTGGTTTGAGTTGAATATTATGTAGATGTGGTAGTTGGCTTGATTAAAGGTGATTCATTTGTGTATTTAATTGGCTTGTGTTAGAGTGGAACTGTTGTATAAGTTACTAGTTGAACGTTTTCTACTATGTGACATGTTCAGGTTTGTCTTATAAGCTAAGTAGGGGTGGGTGACATTGGTCTGTATAACAATTCAATATAAGATAAACTCATTTTTGTCCCTGATATCGCCCAAAGTATACCTCCGAAAAAGTACAATGCGGTCGCTGTATCAAATATAGAACCCAACTAGGTTGGGGTCGATCCCACAGGGAATAGGTCGAAGTATGAGTAGACTACTGGATGGAATAATTGGCAAGTAACTAAAACTGTGGGGTTTTGCTAGTGAATAGTAACGATGACGATTGCTGGCTGATATTGAGTTTGTAAACAATAAGAGAAATTCATTAGGATTGTGATCCCCAATGATTCGTTAACTCCACCGGTTACTTGTGCTCAACAAGGTTGTCCCACTGCGTTGCATGCAAAATCTAACAAGTTAGGTTCATCTAACTGTCTCTCGACCTTTATTAGACGAATTTCACTCTTCTCCTCTCGGACTCCGAGTGTCGCATTACTAACCCTTGTCCTGGATTTCAGATAACCATTCCCGCTAAGGCTCTGGTTATTAGATGAAGGTTGATAGCTTCAAATATCTGTTGTTATCTCCTTTTCCCAATCTCTACCTCTCTCTCGAGCAAGTCTAGAATACAGGCGAGTTTCTAACGTTTGCAACCTTTAGAAAAGCAATCATAACGAAGGAAACAACAATACATGCATACACAGCAGTACAAAGTTGCTTTGCACTTAATCGGTTTCGTTAATTCCTCAAGGTTCACACAACCCTAGTTGATAGGTTTAGATGCTCATAATTGCAAGAACACAAGAATAATCCAAAGATGAAAGCATAATTATGATCTCACAAGAATGAAGGAAAAACCGAAATTTCAATTAGCAATCAACCTCAAAATAGGGTTTGTGAATACAAAACCAAATATATGTCTGAAACAGTGTGAAATAACTCTCAAAGTAGTAAATTAGTAAATTGTCCAACTACCATACTTAGGACTACATAGGAGTATTTATAGATACAAAACTAGTCCTATCCAAAACCAAATAGGAGAATAGAGTCGGCAGTTTTCACGGTGTCGTGACTTGGTGTCGTGGAACCAAGTCACGACACGTGACATGTATCATGGAAATTAGGCTTTTTCTTGTATTTCTGAAGTGAATTCACACCAGCAAGTCAAGCCACGTAGGTGGACTCACATGACGTGAATCCTGTCGTGAGACTCAAGCAACATGTTAGACCTTCTGGAAATTGATTCACGACAGCAACTCACGGCTCGTGAGTGATGTCGTGGGTCACACTCAGGTGCAGATCCATTCTTTCATCTTCAGATGCTTCGTCTTCGGGCTTGATTCTTCCTCTTTTGATCATTTTACCTTTAAAACCTATTTTCCTACAAAGTAGGACAGAAACCACATCATACCAACAAAACACACCCAAGTTATTGCATATTTTCCTTGTTTTAAGCATCGAAAGTGCCATATAACCATGGCACATCAACACCTTCAACTTAGAAGGTTTGCTTGTCCTCAGGTGAACAAAATAAAAATACACAAACACAATGCTTAACCAAGAGAAACCTAAGGGACTTATGGCAGTCTACTCGTTGCTTTTGACACAAGATCTTTTCGACCCCTTCTATTTTCAAAGTAAAACCAAAGTGTGTATGTAAGCAGCATAGGATCATGATGCTATCAGGGATCAAGTGATGGAACCAATTTACTCACAAACAACTAAGCGTATATGCAATTGACATTTCCCGAACAACTAGCAGCTAGTTATGCAACCCATGTGCTCTCACAATCAAATAAGTCCCATGCATTCTCAGTATACTAATGGATATCAACATAGGGACAAGTTCAAAACACTCACGCTCACAAAGAAGTTAAAACAGTGTGCATGCAATACCATAGGTTTGCCCTTATTTTCTACGCCTTCATTTTCGGACAGTCGGACTAGGATCACTATAGGACTTGCTCGGCTTGTAATGTAGGATTAGGGATGGGTATGGTGTATATGGGTATAGTGACACTACACTATTTTCGGCTCCAACTTCCAACCTTTTTCATTTTTATTCTCCCTTATTCTCCATTCTTTTATTTTCAGATTTTGGGTGTGATTTTTCTTCTCAACTTCACACACATATACACATTTTTTTTTTCTTTTCTTTCTTCTTTTTTTTTTCTTCTTCACACCCAAATTTGTTTTCTCTTTTTCTTTTATTAGCCCTTCTTCCTACCCAACTTAATCTACACACCCCTATAATAGTCACCCTCAACTTAGGCGATTTTCCCGTGTTGAGGTACACAGTGTCCAAGGAAGCACCAGGGCCAAGACAGATTCATTGTGATTAAAATGGGAAGGTGAATAGGCTAGTGAAAGAAACAGGACAATTATGGCTCAAAAATCGGGATCAAGGGATACTTATTCTTTTGGTTTGGCATTTAGGCTAAAAGTGGACTTTATTCAAAAACGGCCTATGATCCTTTCTTAATCCCTATCCTTTAACTTAGGCAAGACTAACCGGGCATGTTCTGGATTGCACACACCCAGCCAACTAAGTAGTGACCTCACACACACATAGCACAGGGTTGTGTTACCAACTACTACCTATCGGTTCATGCAATGCTAGCTACGGTTATTTGCCTATAATTCTAGTACCCTAACAAGATCCAACAACAGTCACACACAAGCATGCTATTCACACAATTCAAAAATTTCAGGAGGGGTATAGTCAAAACACTTAAAAATCATCCAAAACTGGACTGCACTATAGTTCCCTTATTTTTCTCCTAATTTAGCAAAAAACATAAAAACATCAACAATAACATCCTAAACATGCCGATCTACTATGATAGCACACTCGGGGGAAAAGAAACATGACAACAAAAAACCCCAAGTGGTGGTACACCCCTACCCCCAACTAAACATGGTGCAATTCCCTCAATGCACCGATATCAAATCAAAAACAAGGGAGTGAAGACATACCTGTGACGCTCTAAGCGCCGAAAGTGGGCCCGCCAGTAGTGGGATCATCAGACTGTGCAGTAGGCGCATCCGGTGGGGGGATAGCCTAACTGGCAGATGCATCACGCGCCCTCTGCTCCTCCTTGATCTGGCTCGCATGGTACTCTACCCTGGAGGCTTTAACAGCCCTCCTCAAATCACTATCGAACTCCTTATCACAAGCACCCCACTCCTCCGGACTACGTAGTGTCTTGCCTCTATCCATCTGCGGCTCCTCGTCAGCAAACAAATCGACCTCAAATGCTGGTCGTACGATGGTCGGGACAGACATAGGTGGTATATTGGGAGTGCTAGTAGATGCCAGTGCCCGAACCTCCTCTTTCAATGCAGCTACCTCCTGGGTCAAGCCGGTCATATCAGGGCTCGGTTCAGCACTCAAGCGGGAGGCCATACGTGCCTCAAAACTGTTAATTCGCCCATGCAAGACACGCATAAAATGGTCCATAGCTGCATTCATTCGAGCCTCCACCCTAGTCTCCGCAGCCTCGAGTGTAGATCGAACCCAAGGCTTAAGCTGGGATACCAACTTAGCCATCTGAGTTTCAGTGTGAGCCTGGCGCTCAAACATCTCTGTCTGCCTGTCCACCAGCTGCTGCAGAAAATCCCGTGATACTAAAACCATCCCAGTAGGAGTCGTTGGGGCACTAGTACTGGGTACTCCCTCATCAATAGGGCCAGCGCCCTCAGTCTGTACAGGTACCCTAACTAGTGCAGGAACAGGCAACGGGGCACTACGCGGCTCATCCAGGGCTGCACCCGCTGACTCAGACGGCTGTGACTCACGTGGGAGCACGGGGTGTGAACCCCTCTGCTGTATCATGGCAATGTTCGCAATGTGGGTCACCTCGATATAATGGTCTAGGGAAGGTATCCTGGCCACCCCTGCTCTATCACACAACCCCTGGATCAAGCATGGAAAGGGGATATTCGTGTGATCTCTAAACGCTCTCTCGTGGATCTCTTGGACGATGTACCTTGCGAAATGAATCTCATAACCAGCCAAGATGCTGGCTACTGCTACAGCCCTATCCAATGTGAGTGAGTTATCAGCGTTGGTTGGACCCAACCTATGACGAACCACTGACTACCAGAATCGACCAGCAAAATAAAGCCTGGACTTTTTGATGTCCAGCTTCCCAGTCAGCCAACTAGCCGCTACACCCTCCTCGGCTATGTAACCTGCAATCCATTTAATCAATTCCAATTTCTGCTCCACATCTCTCATTTGAACTCTATCTCTGACCGTGTCCATCCTGTGATCAAATTCAGTTGTCGAAGCTGAAAGTGGAAGGTCAGGCCCAAATAGGAAGCGGTGAATGGTCTCTTCCAAAATGTCTACTCGAGTACCGCGCACCATGACATGATTCAGCACTGGCTGCAAAAGATATTGCTGCCCAACTGGTGTACTCAAACCAACCAATGCAGCATATGAAGCATAAAACTCTCGGACCAACTCTGAGCTATACCGACCAGAAGGCTGCGCCATCCAACCCAAGCCATATTGCTCAAAAATAGGCCAAATATCCGGTAATGTCCTCAACTCTTCCACCCGATATCGGGGCTCCTCGATAATGCTCCTCTGACACATACCACGCTCTGTCAGCTCAGCATCTCGATCATAAATAGTACGCATGCCCTGTACACACCACCGCTGAACCTCCCTATCCTGTGCAGTAGTCGAGGCACTCTCGTCACCAGTACCGAAAAGAGAGGCTATAGCCTCCGCCACATATGTATCCTGACCCATAGCCTCATCTACAGACCTTGACTCAGAAGCATCCTCTCCCTCTTCAGACTGGGAGGCAGACTCAGACGACACAGCTGTAACAACTGGCTCAACAGATTGTGGGGCCGACTGAAGTGCTGCCCAGGCAGCCGCTCGGGCTCGCGTCTGTAGCCTCGTAGCTCGAGGGACCAAAGAAGTATCATCTTGGATAATATCAAATTCTTCCACAGAACCACTTTGCTCAGACTCAGTTGGTTCATCCCGCAGACGGGTCGGTAAATCCGTATTTTTGGTCCTAATCCGGGATGATGCATCAAGGTGGTCACTTTTGGGATTGGATTTTGGAGGCATGGTAACGGGTTTGGATTAAATTTTGGGTATTTGGGTCGGGTTTGGTATGTTTGATTCGAATTTTTGGACTTAGGGTTTGGATTTTTGAATGGATTTGGTAATGGGGGTCGGATTTTGTGAGTTTCTTGGGGAAGGGTTCGGATTTTGTGAGTTTGAGGAGGAGGGGATTCAGATTTAGTAGGGAGAAGAAGAGAAAATTGGAATTTTAGGGTTTTAGTTTTAAGGATTTGAAAGTGGGGAAAGTGTAACATGGATCGGACTATATATCGGGTAAGGAAGAAAGGATTCGGATTTATTTTGAGAAAATTCAAATCGGGTAGGGTCGGATTTCGTTGCTGAAATTTTTACTTTTCACGACACGACCCACGCCACGTGGGTGTGACCTACGTGACATGAGGTATGTCGTGACTGATGTTCTGAGACTGGCCTGAAGGTCTGATTTACACAACACGACTCACGTGGCGTGGATCCCATCTACGTCACGTGGATGCCTTCCGTGGAATAGATTCAGAACATGGAAATTTTCCTCTGATTTTGACGATACCAACCACGTGATGTGGAACTCCCTAACGTGTTGTGATTCATGTCGTGGATGAAATTTCACCACTTCAGGTGAATTCTGTGATTTTCAACTAACTGTTACTCAATAATCCGATCTCCACATAACAAAATCATGGGTTGCCTCCCATGAAGCGCCTGATTTAACGTCGCGGTACGACATGGCTAACTTGGATACTCAGACTTCCCCAAATAGCCCATGGGTTTCCTCCCATGAAGCGCCTGATTTAACTTCGCAGCACGATATGACTGACTTGACTACTCTGACTTCATCAAGTTCAAGTTTTTCAATCGTCCTTACCTCTTCCGGAACTGCTACATAATGCTTAACACGCTGTCCATTGACTTTGAATAGGACATCATCTGCTCCTTTTAGCTCAATAGCACCATGTGAGAATACCCGAATGACAGTGAATGGGCAGAACTATTTGGATTTTAGTTTTCCAGCAAACAGGTGAAGCTTAGAATTATACAATAAAATCGAGTCACCCGGGTGAAATTCGCGGTTCTCAATCCGACGATCATGGTACAATTTCATCTTTTCTTTATACAATGCCGAACTTTCATATGACCGGAGACAAAATTCATCCATCTCGTTCATCTGCTCAAGACACAATTAGGCCGCTTCAGTCCAGTTCGAATTTACCCTTTTCAATGCCCACGATGCTTTATGTTCTAGTTCAACGGGCAAATAGCAAGACTTCCCAAATACCAACTGACATGGTGATGCACCAATTGGTGTTTTGAAAGCCGTCCGATATGCCCATAACGCATCATCTAGTCGTCTAGCACAATCACTCCTATTTGCATTAACTATTTTTGCCAGGATGAACTTAATCTCGCGGTTTGACACTTCCACCTTCCCGCTTGTTTGAGGATGGTAAGGTGTTTCCACCTTATGTTTGACACCATACTTTTCTAGCAAGGTTTTGAACAGTCGATTGCAAAAGTGGGATCCTCCATCACATATAATAACTCGGGGTGTCCCAAAACGTGAGAATATGTTTTTTTTCAAGAAGGCTGTGACACTTCTCCCTTCGTTATTAGGAAGCGCTATTGCCTCCACCCACTTAGACACGTAGTCAATGGCTACCAAGATGTATTTCATTCCATGTGAGCTCACAAACAGACCCATGAAGTCAACTCCCTACACATCAAACAATTCAAGCTCAAGTATAGTTGTCATGGGGAGTTCGTGTTTGTGTGAATAGTCATGAGCATCTTTGTAAATACTGGGTCAGTAGTACCCACATTGCTAAATTTTATGGGTTGTCCATGCACATCCATGATGACCCCCAACAGGAGATGAGTGACACGCCTCGAGAATACTTATCATTTTGGATTCCGGGACACATCTTCAAATTATGCCATCAGCACATACCCCAAACAAATATGACTCATCTCAGAAGAACTTTCTTACCTCATGCATGAATCTCTTTCTCTGCTGATATGTCATATCTTTCGGGACTAGATCACTTGCCAAAAAGTTGGCAAAATCATCAAACCATGGGATTAAGTCTTGAGATGCTGCCAGTACTTGTTCATCCAGAAAAGTATCATCAATCTCAAGATCGTCCTTCGATTTCAGTATGGCCTCCTCCTCAAGGCGTGAAAGATGGTCAGCCACTTGATTTTTAAAGTCAAATTCTTGCAATAGAAGTACCCACCGAATCAGTCTTGGCTTAGCATCCTTCTTCGACATGAGATACCGAAGGGCTGCATGATCTGTATGCACAATCACCTTCGTACCAATCAAATAAGATCTGAATTTCTCAAAAGTGAATACTACGGCCAACAACTCTTTCTCAGTCACAGTGTAATTCTTTTGAGCTGGGTTAAGAACTTTGCTAGCGGAGTAGATCGGATGTAATATCTTCTCACGTCTTTGGCCAAGCACTGCACCCAAAGCCACTCCACTAGTATCGCACATAACCTCAAAAGGCTTAGTCCAATCCCGTGACACAATAATAGGGGCTGACACCAACTTCTCTTTAAGACACTCAAACGCTTTAAGACATGCTTCATCAAACACAAACTTCACCTCTTTCTCTAAAAGTTTGCACAAGGGATGAGCAATCTTGGAGAAGTCTTTGATAAACCTTCTATAAAAACCAGCATGACCCAGAAAACTCCGAATACCTTTTACAGAGATAGGTTGGGGCAGCTTCTTAATAACTTTGATTTTCGCCTTATCCACCTCAATGTCGTTCTTCGAAATCTGATGCCCCAATACAATCCCTTTATTGACCATAAAGTGACATTTTTCCCAATTCAGCACTAGGTTGCACTCCTCGCACTTTTGTAGCACATTAGCAAGGTGTGCTAAACAACCCTCAAACGAGTCACCCACAACAGAAAAATCATCCATAAAAACCTCGATAGTGTCTTCCACCATGTCAGAAAAAATAGACATCATACAGCGTTGGAAGGTGGCCGGTGCATTACACAAATCGAAAGGCATCCTCTTGAATCCGAACGTCCCATATGGACAAGTGAAAGTGGTATTCTCTTGGTCTTCGGGGGCAATAAAAATCTGATTATACCCCGAATAACCATCAAGAAAACAATACCATTCTCTACCTGCAAGACTGTCTAACATCTGGTCCATGAAGGGCATAGGAAAATGATCCTTTTAAGTCCACGAATTCAACTTTCTATAGTCTATGAAAACTCTCCATCCAGTCACCGACATCATTGGAATCAACTCATTCTTGTCATTTGGAAACATAGTGATTCCTCCCTTTTTTGGTATACACTGAACGGGGCTCACCCACTTGCTATCTGCAATGGGGTAAACCACTCCTGCATCTAACCATTTGATGATCTCTTTCTTCATAACCTGTTGCATAGGTGGGTTCAGACGACGCTGGTGCTCAATGCTAGGTATGCACTCAGGAACAAGCTGTATTTTATGAGTGCAAATGCCGGGTGGAATACCTATGATATCAGCAATGGACCAACCAATGGCCCTCTAAAATCTTCTCAAAACTGAAACCAAAGCCTCTACTTGCCAATCCACCAATTTAGCAGAAATAATCACTGGCAAGGTATTGTTTGCTCCCAAGAATGTGTAGCGAAGGTGGGCCGGAAGAGCCTTAAGCTCGAACACTGGAGTCTCCTCTATAGATGAACGAGCTGGTGGAGTTACCCTATTCTTTAAATCCAGATCCAGTTTCTTTGGCACATAAGTGTACGCTCCTTTACCAGCTAGTGCACCCACCATCTCATCATAGTCTTCTATACCATCGTCTTCAAAGTTCATGATCACGGCATCCAGAGGTTCTACTCCCAACCTTTCTTCAATGGACACGGCAACCTCAATATCATCAACTTCATCTATCACTGAAATTACTCTCTTATCTCTTGGATGCTTCATTGACCGACAGATATTGAAGGTAACCTGTTCATCATTCAATCTAAATTTCAGCTGCCCAGTTTCCATATCAACTAATGCACGACCCATGGCAAGGAATGGTCTTCCCAATATGATAGGAACCTCAAAGTCAACTTCACAATCGAGGATCACAAAATCAGTTGGAAATATGAAAGAAGCAACCTTCACCAAAACATCGTACAGAATGCCAACAGGCTTTTTCATAGTTCTATCGGCCATGAGAAGTCTCATGGAGGTTGGTTTTGGTTAACCCAACCGCAATTGCTTGAACACGGCTAATGTCATTAGGTTGATGCTAGCACCCAAATCGCACAGTGCTTTAGCAAAGTCGTAGGACCCAATAGTACACGAAATTGTGAAAGCTCCTGGATCCTCTCTCTTTTCAACTAAGGACCGGGAAGCAACTGTACTACAATGATGAATGTTATCTGCGGTCTCAAAACTAACCGTTCTCTTCTTGGTCACCAAGTCTTTCAAAAACTTGGCATAACCTGGCATCTGCTCCAATGCCTCTACAAGAGGGATGTTAACTGACAACTCCTTCAATATGGTGATGAACTTCTAATACTTTCCTTCCTCCGCCTTCTTCTTCAACCTTTGAGTATATTGAGGAGGAGGTCGTGGGATAGTTTTGAGCACGTTTGGTACCTCTTTCTCCCCCCTCTTCTCAGATTTTGCATTGTCGCTATCATCATGCTGATTTGGAACCATGTTACCCTTTGCATTATCTGACTCTAACTCAACTTCAATATCGATAACCACTGGATCATTAGGCACACTGCTGTCAGCAGGCATAGGTGGATCTGTCGTGCACTTCCCGCTTCTAATAGTGATGGCGAGGCAATGACTATCATTTTTAGGATTCTGGACGGTATTACTTGGAAGGGTGCATGGCTGACGTTGATTCAGTGCCAATGAAATTTGCCCAAACTGTTGCTCCAACTATTTAATGGCAATCAAATGAGACTCCACTTTCTGACTTATGCCCGAAATGTCAGTCCTAATTTCTTTCAAGCAATTCTCCTGACTTTCTGCTCCTTTTACCAATTTATTGAGAAGTGCCTCCATCCTTGAATTTCCAGACTCCTCATCACGTCTTCCAAGTGGCACATAAATGTCATTCTTTTCTCTATGATCATCTTTCCGCCTCCAATCACCATCACGATCCCGTTCTCGATCTATGTATCCCGATTTGTTGTAGTTGTCACCATAATAGTTCTGACCTTGATTCCCTTGCCTTGAGTTATAAGAGTCTTGATTAGACCCTTGGCCCTTGGATCGAAAACCCGCCATTTCGCGATCCAGATACTTTTCCTCTTCATCAGACTCACTGTCATCGTGTCTAGCCAATTTACTTTGTGCACCTACAACATACACTTTCTCCGCATCTCTGGCCGCTATCTGTTTGGCCAAAAGGCCAATTTCTGTCCTCAACTGAGCAACCTCTTGCACCACAAATTCATCCAAAGCCCTTTTAGCTACTGAAGCTCTAATAGCATATGTACCAGCCGGCGTATCTGCCTCCCGAGTATGCCATCCTCGGTTGATCTTAGTGACACGATCCAATATCTCAGAATCTTGGTTCCATCCCAGACTTATGAATGCTCCACCAGTGATAGTATCTGCTACCCCCTTTGTGTTGACATTCAAAGCTCTGTAGATGATTTCAAGTAAATTCCGGCCACTCATCCTGTGATTTGGCACGTTCTGCAGCTTCTTTTTAAATCTCAGCAAAGTTTCATAGAGTGCTTTCGAATGAAGTTGTCTGAAATTGTAGATCTTGTCTTTCAACTGCAGTATTTTGGATGGTGGGAAAAATCTTTCCAAGAATTGATTTCTTAATTCCTGCCAAGTAGTGATGGAACCTCGTGGTAGCTCAGCCAACCATAAAGTGTAATCGCCTCTTGGTCAACTCCAGGCAAATTGTACGACATGCAGACCCCCACAAAATTCATAACATATATATTTGGATCATTAGTAGGAAGACTAGTGAACACACCATTCAAGTTTAGCAGATGGATCATGGCACTAGTAATGTCAAACTTAGTGCCTGGAGGTAACTCTGGAGGAATAATAACACCGTTCTCGATTGGCTCATAATAGGCTACATATTCATCTTCAGGATCATCATAAACAGGCACATGTTGTCTCGGTTATTCTCTTAATCGTCTTTGTCGCTCTTCAGCATCAGCCAGACGTTGTACTGCTTTTTGCATAGCTCAATTATCTCTTTCTGCTTGTCTAAGAGCAGCCTGTCTAATATGCTCTTCTTGTGTCAATCGAACAGTAGTTTGGTCCGCTGTTTCCTGACCAGCCGGATGAATTGGCTGGTTGTGAATGTCTCCCACAGCTGTGGGATTCTGTACTCCCTCAGTATTCGTCATTTTCTGATTAGCTCTCAGAGTCCTTTCGATTTCAAGATCAAGTGGAATCAGAGGATTGCCTTGACTCCTAGTATTTGGCATCCACCGGCGTATACCCTCAACAGTATGTAAAAACACACCCACGCAACTCCAACCAGTAATGTTTAACTTCCTAACCGTATTCCCCGACAATGGCGCCAAAATTTGATGTCACCCAAAGTATACCTCCGAAAAAGTACAATGCGATCGCTGTATCAAATATAGAACCCAACTAGGTTGGGGTCCCATAGGGAATAGGTCGAAGTATGAGTAGACTACTGGATGGAATAATTGGCAAGTAACTAAAACTGGGGGGTGTTGCTAGTAAATAGTAACGATGACGATTGCTGGCTAATATTGAGTTTGTAAACAATAAGAGAAATTCACTAGGACTGTGATCCCCAATGATTCGTTAACTCCACCGGTTACTTGTACTCAACAAGGTTGTCCTGCTGCGCTGCATGCAAAATCTAAAAAGCTAGGTTCATCTAACTGTCTCTCGACCTTTATTAGACGAATTTCACTCTTCTCCTCTCGGACTCCGAGTGTCGCATTACTAACCCTTGTCCTGGATTTCAGATAACCATTCCCGCTAAGGCTCCGATTATTAGATGAAGGTTGATAGCTTCAAATCTCTGTTGTTATCACCTTTTTCCAATCTCTACCTCTCTCTCGAGCAAGTCTAGAATACAGGCAAGTTTCTAACGTTGCAACCGTTAGAAAAGCAATCATAACGAAGGAAACAACAATACATACATACACAGCAGTACAAAGTTGCTTTGCACTTAACCGGTTTCGTTAATTCCTCAAGGTTCACACAACCCTACTTGATAGGTTTAGCTACTCATAATTGCAAGAACACAAGAATAATCCAAAGATGAAAGCATAGTTATGATCTCACAAGAATGAAGGAAAAACCGAAATTTCAATTATCAATCAACCTCAAAATAGGGTTTGTGAATACAAAACAAAATATATGTCTGAAACAGTGTGAAATAACTCTCAAAGTAGTAAATTGCCCAACTACCATACTTAGGACTACATAGGAGTATTTATAGATACAAAACTAGTCCTATCCAAAACCAAATAGGAGAACTGAGTCGGCAGTTTTCACGGTGTCGTGACTTGGTGTCGTGGAACCAAGTCATGACACATGACATGTATCGTGGAAATCAGGCTTTTTCTTGTATTTCTGAAGTGAATTCACGCCAGCAAGTCAAGCCACGTAAGTGGACTCACGTGACGTGAGTCCTGTCGTGAGACTCAGGCAACATGTTAGACCTTCTGGAAATCGATTCACGACAGCAACTCACAGCTCGTGAGTGGTAATCACGGCTCGTGAGTGATGTCGTAGGTCACACTCAGGTGCAGATCCATTCTTTCATCTTCAGACGCTTCGTCTTCGAGCTTGATTCTTCCTCTTTTGATCATTTTACCTTTAAAACCTGTTTTCCTGCAAAGTAGGACAGAAACCACATCATTCCAACAAAACACACCCAAGTTATTACATATTTTCCTTGTTTGAAGCATCGAAAGTGCCATATAACCATGGCACATCAGTCCTTCATTCGAGAAGTATTCTAATTGTATCATTATGAACACATCTAAATGTCACGATCTAAATAAAGGATCATGCGGGCACCTGCCCAACACTATCCTAGATAGGAGAACCCTTACTACTCAACCATTCAATTAAGCACGGAAGTTAAACGAAACAATCTTTGAAAGAAATAATCCCTTAATCGAAATAAAACTCTTGTTCAAATTCATTTGTTAGCTAAATACAATATGGAAATAAATTAATAGTAATTCCCTTGAACCTAATCTAATTTGGTACAAGAGTACTAAGTAATGAAAGAGAAGACCCGAGACACATCATCCATATAAGAATGAGAGGACAAGATCTACTGAAGAATGACCTTGGCCTACCTATAGAAACTCCAACTGACCTGCAACATGGTTATACCCCCAATTGGAGATATAGTAAGTGTAGTATCAGTACAACCACACATATTTGTAGGTGTCATCAGCCAACTAGGGTGAGAAACAAATAACAACAATAGAAAATAGGGAGTAAATCATGACATCAGGTATCAGTTCTTTGACATTTTGCCCTTATTATCTCTGTGACCTACCTGTCATTTAATGTTTTTGTGTATCTTTGTCCTTTGACAATTTGGACTCTCCTTAAGTTCCCTAATTCTTTACTAACAACCATACGGCTCTACTTCCAAAATGATCATGACTCACTACTCTACCTTAAACATATACCGACAAGACTACAAGCCTGACTATCTAGTATACTATATGGACTAGATCGGGTCACCTAATATTCCTCATATATATGACTCATAGCACGAACCAAGTACAGTCATAACCCTTTACCTGAAAGATATACAGATATACAATACATCACCTACACTTAGGCAATTCCCTTTCAACAATGATCTCCACAATACATATGTTCAATGAAATGATGAATGCATGCATGCAAGGTGTAAACACACACTAGAGTCAGTAAGGACTCCCAGATATGACCTGTAGGGGACGAAATCAGTCCATGTACCATTACCAACATGGTATCTAATTTAAAAAAAGTGTTGATGTGACACCTAATCCATATAATAGTGTTAGTTTGACACCTTATCTATATAATAGTGTCGGCTTGAAACTTACATTTATCAACTCAACATCATCTTAAAATCAATATCATCTCAATATCAGTATCATTTCAATATTAAATGTTCAAAGCATGATGCAGTCAATAATCACAAGTAATGCCTGAAAGGAAATCACAAACACCCAATTCAAATATAAGCACAGAGTTAAGCTAGCCTGTACAATAATTACCCAACTTTATAGTACTAAAGATTATTCATGAACTTATATTATATTTATAAATATGTATATATATATATATATATATATATATATGTCTATCTATATGTACATATAAAAACACATAGTACGCCAATTCCATGTGGCGCCCAAGAACTCGCACTCACCCAACGTATGCTTATACCCTTAAGTTATCACTCATGCTTATACCAAGTAACTACCTAAATCCTACATACTAAGTCTATTTCTCACTTCCCTTCCCCTCTACCCTGGCAATATCCATACCGTGATAACCAACTACCTATAATCACGGTATACACACCCTTATAACTATTCCAACCTATCTAAACCCATGACTACACTGAATCATCTACTACCCACTCTCTCCATTCTCAATCTGAGCTCTACCAGACTTCTATAAACCCACCGAAAGCATAATCTGGCCCTAACTGATGCTCATTACCTTTGTAGGTGTCCTAACCCATCTTCTAACCTATTAATATACTTTTATTAATTGACATACCTCTAGCTCATGCAAAAAATATACCCATGGATAATTAAAAGAGAACGATAGATTTAATAACTCATTATTCAACACATGAATCGACATCTTAGTTCGGTTATTATTATTCCATCTAACCAAACTCTGTGCCCAAAGACATAAGGCATGAATTCTCTCTACATTTCTATCGTTATTACATGCATCAAAATCTTATGATTTTAATCGTTATGATTTTAATCCATCAAAATCTTAATACTTTGAGACTTGATGAGCTAGAAGATGAGTTGGTGACATATGAGATGTCCTTAAATCAAGAGACAATTGAATTAATGGAGGAGACATTGCAGACAAAGTATGATCAACCAATAGAAATGAAAAGGTAAAGCTAAAAGAAATTGATGAAAAAGATCAAAATTCAGAAAGAGTGGAGAAAAGAAGTGAAGGTAAAGATAATTTATTTATATTATATTTAATTCATGTCTATTTGTTTGAGTTATTGAATAAAGCCTCCTACCTCTTGTCTCTTGTTTAATTAATTTCTTCTATTTAGTGATTGTTGGATTTTTCACTTGTGCTTTTATTATATCTTTGAGTGATTTTATTTCCTTCAAATTGGTATCAGAGCCTGTGTGAGATCCTGTTAGAGCCCCATTTGAGATCAAACATATAAAAAAAAATTTATGGATATTCCATATTTACCTGATTGTCCTGTTTTTGAGTTCGATGGAAAAAATTTTGAGAGTTGGTATCAACAGATGAAGAATTTTTTCAAGGCTAATGGATTATGGTCCATTATTGAGGATGAATTTGTAGATCCTCCGGAAGGCACAACATTAATGGGTGAAGCGACTACTCAATTGGAGAAAAATAAACAATTGGATTATAAGGCACTGTTCTATATTGACTGCAAGGTCGAATTGCATGTATCCATCAAATTACTATATGTAAAATTAGCAAAAGAGGCTTGGACAATTTTAGTGAAATGGCATCGACGTTCTGCTGACATAAAGAGAGAGAAACTTCAAGAGCTTTGGAGACAATATGAGTTGTCCCAGATGAAACCAACTGAATCTGTTAAAGAATTCTTTACAAGAATTAGAGAAATTATTAATGATATGAAGGCCAATGGAGAAATATTGGAAGAAGTTAAAGTTGTTAAAAAGATATTAGAATCTCTAAGTTTGAAGTTTTATGACAAGAAGACAGTCATAGAGGCTACTCAAAATCTTAATACTTTGAGACTTGATGAGCTAGAAGATGAGTTGGTGACATATGAGATGTCCTTAAATCAAGAGACAATTGAATTAATGGAGGAGACATTGCAGGCAAAGTATGATCAACCAACAGAAAATGAAGAGGTAAAGCTAAAAGAAATTGATAAAAAAGATCAAAATTCAGAAAGAGTGGAGAAAAGAAGTGAAGGTAAAGATAATTTTTAATTCTTGTTTCTAGCCTAAGTCTACTACAGTTAAACCATAGCACCTTATAGACAAATTCCACTCCAATAGAGAGATGAGATTGTCCCACACGCGCCTTGCCTTTTGCTAATGTAGAAATCCATTGACAATGCTTTGGAATTGCCCACATAGAGCTCGGCCTCCAAATCCTTATTGTTATGGGTAAATGATTCAATTGGGTGGTTTTTGAAGGAGTATGATGACAAAAGGAGGTTCAGTTGAATGAGGGTTTTAATTAACCCTCGGGTTGGCTACTGCCCGACTACTATTGAGGCAATAGAAGTGTCACTGCAGCAGTGGGTCAGTACGCCTGGACCAAGTTTCCAAATTTTGGCCTAATTAGATTTAGGCCATGGTTTTTCCCACGAAATAATTCTTAGAAGGTCCAAAATAAGGATTTTTTTAATTGAAATATTTTTTTTCAATGATTTTTAACATAACAACGATTTGAGTCATAACATTAGATACCAATTTACCCACTATTCATCACCAAATTGTTATGGAGAAAGGAAAAGGATTTTTAGCATGATTTTTAAAATTCAATGTATATGGCGATTTGAAAAGAATAGCGGTCATTTATTCTCATTAATTACCCAATAACATCCCATTAAAACCTAGTTAACTAAAATTACACACACCATAACTAACCAATCAATGAACTAGGAGTCCTTGAACTAGTTAACTCAATGCACAATTATTATTAACCAAGTAATAAAATTACAATAATATTTTATGCAATGGGTTATTTTAAAATACACTGGACATTGCAAAATATCACAATGCATGAAAATTTGAAATAAAATGAAACTTCGTGGAGCCCACTACTCCAGCGGTAGACCTGTCACTAGAGTGGTACCACTGTAATGATAGGAATGTCACTATAGTAGAGCTCGGTAGTTTCAAATTGGGGGAAATGTTTCATTTCCACAACTTTCAACTCTCCACTCTAAAAACTCTCTCAATTTCTTTGTAGCAAACCTCTTTCTGGTGACACTACCAAGGTAATTCTCATCACTACTACTTCATTTGTGCATTTATAAATGTAGAATCATAAAATTTAGCATAGAAAAAGGATTTTTTGGATGTTGTCTTGGTGCAATTTTGAATCTTGTATTTTGGTGGTTTTCTTGCATGATTTGAAAAGAATGACAGATTATCTTACGTCCCCAATGCTCCTACATCATTGTAGATGTAAGATAGATGATGTTCATGGTAATTATTTAACTTGGAAAGGATGTAAAATGAAGGGTCACACTTTCCAAAGATTTAGAACAATTTGGGCTTTATTTTGGGTATTAAGCACCCCCATTTTAGTGTAAAACAGTCTACACGTACTCTACCAAGATCGATCTATACATAGAAATAAAATTTTTGATGAAAAGTTGAAATTCCACCATGGGTGATGGTCGGGTCTAGCTTGGGATAAAGGTACCACAGCAACAGTGGATTTGCGGCTGTAGCGATGCTAGGCAGTAGCCCTCCCAAATTTTTTATTTTTCCTAGTTTTGAATTCCCTTCCTTTTTGTAGCATCATGAATTGGTTTCTAACACTATAATTGTGATATTTTCTGGACTACTATGGATAACCAACCCCCATATCAAAGGTTTCCTAACTTCACCTATCATGAATATTATGAGGAAAGGTAACTCAATATGGGTTTCTTTCATGTAAGGGTGGTTGTAATAAAGGATTTAGAGGATCAGACACCTGACTTCTACAACCAGCTAAGGACTTTTGGTTGGATGATGCTGATAAAGGTCATCCCTGTGTACAACTTGTTCATAGTTAGGGAATTTTATGTGATATTCCTGATTGTGAACTGGTCTATGCCCCTTCCCACCCTATGTATTCGGGGGAAGATGTCATGGTGGATGCTGCTACCATTAATTACACTTTGGGGGGTCCTAAACCTGTCCAATACCTCAAATTTTCACCTTTGAGGCTCATATTATGAAGTTAAACCTGAAATGGGAGGCCAAGACCTTGGTGCTAGAGGGTTATGAAGGTAAGGTGAAGTGGACCAACATTAAGGGGAGAAAAGCACTCCCTTCCCAATGAAGGGTCAGAGATGGCTGCAGTTCGTGTCCTGAAGCTTCCATACTTTGATAAATGTGATTGATGTGACTTTTTTTGGTCTATGAAGGCGGTATGTGCTTTTTTGGAAATAGAAATAAATGTGGTAATGTAGATTATCTACCAGTGGCAGTATTTCTACACCAGGAGAGGGTCTTTGAAGGATTTTTTCTTACCCTCCTTGATTATGGAGCTTTATAAGAGGGTGAAGATGCCAAAGGATGAACATGACACACTAAAGGAGTATGATATGGCCTTCAACCCACTGAAGGTGAAAGGTGCACAGGGAGGAAGCAAGAAGAAGAGAAAGATATGTGAGGAAAGTTGGAGTAGCAGAGCTGGAAAGGGCGAGGAGACTAGCACCCCTCCCGTACGGATTCCTACATTCCTTAGTGGTTGGGAGTCCTACCTTGTTGTTGTACAGGGTTACTTACAGCGGTCACATTTGCCTCTACCAGTTTTGGCTCCTTCTAGCTCTACTACTCCTCTAGACTCGGTCAAAGCCTATATAAAGCTCCAAAGGAAGCTAGATGAGGAGAATAAGAAGAGACGCTCTTGATATCATATGATGTTCATAATATGAAAAATTTTGCAGGTTTAGTTCAAATGTGCCTCCCTCTACAAGAAGCTCTCAAAGTTGTTGAAGAAGGATGCATAAGAGTTCTCCTTTCTTAGCAGGATGAAGGAGGAAGCTCATATGCCTCGAGCCACGAATATGGTGAGGACACCAACTAGATCTTCCCCTCTATTTATTACTAATTTGTAGGATTTGGGTTTCCCCCATTTGGAGCATGTGACAATTTTATTTTATTTTTATTATTTGTATTTTTAGGACATCTACTATTATCGCACCTTAATAATATAATATCTTGCTATGCATGTCGGGTAACTATTTTTATGTTGGTGTGTTTTTGGAGGAGGAGAAGGATGACATAAGGAGGCTGAGCTGAATAATGGTTTTAATTAACCCCGAGGATTGCTACTGCCTGACTGCCATTACAAATATAAAAGCGTTAATGCAATAGTAAAAGAGTCGCTGTAGGGGTGGATCAAAAGTACTGGCCCAACTTTCTAATTTTTGTCCCAATTATATTTGTGCCATGACATTTTCCCACGAAATAAATCCTATAAGGTCCGAAATAAGGAATTCTTAATCAAAACATTTTTCTGGGATGATTTTTAACATAATGACTATTTGAGTCATTAGACTAAATTGAATGGTTTATTAATCATCTTATTATTCTTGAATGAAATATATGTTGTTGGGTTCATTGATTGAGTAGATGATAGATACGTAGTTAAGAGCGGTATGTAGTATTGAGAGGGAGGTCTATTAGAGATGAACATTGTATGGTAGGTTGGTTGGTGGTTAGTAAGAATTACTTTTGTTAATTGAGGCTCAAAAAAGAGAGAGAGAGAGGATCGCAAGAGAAGTAGTGACTAGAAAACAAGTCAAGAAATATAAATTGGTTTTATTTTACAAGTGCACGTTTGATTTTAGATATTTATGTTGTGCTTATGTGATTTAACTTAGGTCGGTCGATTATGTATGCCAGTACATGTGGTTGTACTAATACTAATCTTGCTATACCTTTTTGCGGTATAGCTTGTTGAGGTTTCGTTGCTTGGTCCAGCATAGATCTTCAGCATCTTTCATATTAGCATTTCTATGGTTGAAGTTGAGTCTTGTTATGTAGCTTTTCCTTATAGGTGCTCTTGTACATGTCTAGACTAGATCCTCAGGGTACATGATTTTCTTTTGATGTATTCAAAGAAATTACAGTAAATTTAATAGTATTTTTGAAGAGATAAATGGTATTCTTTTATAACTTTTGCATATTTATAATTGGGTGGTAATGGCTCTCCTTTCTAGGTGGGTTAGAGTAGGTTCCCGCAAGATCCAGTTAGTTGGGCCGTGACAAAAAGAGAAGTAAAAAATAGGGATTTTCATCCAAAAGTATCAAGATAATGATCCAAAACTTGTTTTTGAGATTATTACATGATTAAGGGTGAAAGTTTTTGGTTGAAGTATGAAGAAATTCTATGGAATTCAGAAAGTATAACTTAAGGATTCTTACAGTAAGAATCTATATTTTGGGGGTCGAATAGTGGACTGTTTTAGCTGAAATTTGATGTGCATGTTCATTTCATTATGGTTTAGCATAATCTAAAAGAAAATTCTATATTTGACTCTAGGGGCTCAAGGTGACTTTTTGACCTAGTTTTTTAACTGAAAATAAATTTAGTAATATGGGTGTTATTGGTTCATATTCTTAAGGAAATCCTATATTTGAACAGATTTTCACCGTTTAGAAGAGTTACATAAGCGAAAGCCCATAATTTTACACTTGTGCTTCGTTTTGAGGCAAGTAGAGATTTCTTGATTCATTAAAGTGTCAGTTTGATGTATTTGAGAGTAATGGATGATAAGATGGTTTTGTATAACTGAGATAACAATCATTTATGCATATACTGATACCGTTATATGAGACACCTACATGAAATAGATTATCAATTGTTTTCTTTCATGACTTATGATGTCATTGAATTGTTGAGACTTGTGAATTTCATGAACTTGATTATGACTAGATGATCCTTGTCTATAAGGTAGATTAATAAACTCATATTATCTATCTGTTCATATCACTCTTATTGTTGTTTGATTATTGTTGGCTGAAAGTACCCATTTTGATATTTGCAAAATTAATCTTAATATTATGCTGGCGAAAAATGTTTATGGTAAATGACATCATGCAAATTTGATGAAAAATATTTTCTGAGAGTGTTATTATACTAATGGTAAATGTTTTTTGCAGTTATAAGGACTCATGTGTACCCCCAAAAAATCGACTATCAGAAAAAAGAAACTGGTAAATAAATATTCTTGGCCCATGCATTCATTTCATATGAATCTAGTGTTTAAGTGTCAGATGATAGTAATATTGATTTTGCATGACAGGTCTGAGGCGCAATCAAATATTAGTAGTAGTGTAACAAGTTTAGTAAAAAGAATTTATTTATTTGTTATGTTGTGGTGAGTTATTGTAACACCTCGTATTCTATGTGTGCTAGTTCTACATATATGGAACTTGACATAGTCTTGTGGTATAGGTAATGGACTCGATTTCTTATATGATTAGTGATGGTAAAATAGGTTTGAAGAAATTTGTTCGTACATTTCAATGCGGCATGATCAAGTTAACGTCCATGAAGGTATTTAAACTTGAGATCGTAAGGTGGAATTTGCGTCTAAAGCTCAATGTGACCGAGTGTATATAAGTTTTAAGTTAAAATAAAGGGATTAAGATATAGAAATGAAATAAAATATTGAGGTGCTTGCTTGACTTAACTAAGCTAGTAAGTGAGTCACCTACTTGAGCTATATGGACCAAGTTAATGGACCCAAGGCTAATGGATCAAATTTAGGTCTATATTAATGGGCTAATTTAAGGCCCAAACTAAGTAAGAAAAAGAAGAAGAGAATAGGCATCCCAACACCTAAAATCTGTTCCAAAATCCTAATAAGTTCTAGTCCCATTTTAGACATGAACAAAGAAAGTAGGTGCATTACCTACTTTGACCTTTGAGCAGCTTGAACTCCTTAAGTAGGTGCATGACCTACTTGGACTAATATGTTGCTGAAAATAGAGATAAAAGAGGAAGTTCTAGAGGAGTCTATTTAAGTTTTAATCTAGTTGATTTAAAGTCATTTTAATATAACCAAAATTCTAGATTTCTCTCCTTAGCTCTCAAGTTCTCTCTACACCAAAAATAACAGCCTTAAAATTTCTCCTAGGGTTCTTAAAGAATCCCCCATCTTTGCAAGTCGTAAGTGAAAATACTAATGGTTTTAGCTTAATTCCTTTCTAAGAGACCAGGAAATCATATGGTTCATGCTTAAAATATAGGTCTGTCTATTTCTACAAGTTGGCTGCCATATGTTTCTTGGCTAATAAGAGGTTTTTCTCTTGTTATTTAGCTTAAGTGGAAGAACAACAATTAAGAGGAATTTCCGGAGACTTGGGTAAGCTTGCTGTCTATTTTATCCCTGTTAATGTACAAGTTTGGGTGAAGAATTGCAGCTATGTAGTTATTAAGAACTCAAGGGATGGTGAGTTCAATGTTATGTTGTTATGGAGAAGGATATTTGGGGCTATTTTAGGGACTGCTTTATGTATGCGTATTGGGGACAGTTTGGCTAATGTTGGAAAAAGATATGAGTGGTTTATATTGAAATATAGGAGAGGGGTGTAGTGATTCACCACTTTATTGGCTGTTGTAGGAGCCCACTTCACACCCCTACTTTGTGAATTGTTTTATACATAATATGAAGCCAAGGAGTTTTTAGGGATCTTATACAAATGTAATTAGAGGAGAAGGTGTTCAAAGCACACCCTTGGTTAGCTAATTACTGCCCGATGACTATTTTTGTGAGGTTAAGTAACACAAATGTGTTGATTAGCTACTAATACAAGTTTTACCATGCCCTTTATTGTAGCTAAGTAATTCGAAAGGTAGGAGGTTAATTTGGGTTAATATCAGAGTTGCACAGCAAGGTATGAAAGGCTACTCTATTTCGTATTCTTTGACATGAAATCCAACCCTTGCGTTATAAAGTAATCTTCCAAAGTTCTCCTATAGAAAATGATACATAGTGGCAGTGTATTCCCTCCAATATAGCTAACAACCTTATTCCCACTCCCTAATGTATTAAAATACTTCATTACATGACTATTCTCAAATCTTTGTGTCTATATTCAATAGAAAGCTTCATGAGTTCTCCTTTTAGTCAAATAAGATCCATGTGTTATTTCAGGTCCTAAGCATTCCATTTGTGTAAAATACTCCCTACCTCATTGTTACTACATCAAGTGTTTATTCACGTGTCTCTTACTAGTGGACTATTATCCCAAAGCTCAATAATGTCATGACCACCAAAGTAACAATCTCAAAGGTTAAATAAACTAAGTAACGCAAATCTAGTTGTGAACTTGTGGTAGCTCAGGGCAGAAAGCCTAGCATGGGCCGATCCCGATCTCTTTATATATGGGTGGCAGCTCAGGGTCAAAATCCTAGCATGGGACGATCCCCAATCTGTTTATATATGGGTGGCAGTTTAGGGGTATAAGTTAGCATAGGCCAATCCCAACTTGTATATTTACCACTGATCAGATCGTCATTTATATCTCATGGACTACAAAGATTATAAAGGAATGAAGGTTAAAGGGTAGTGAAGAATTAATGTTCATGGTTCCATAGATACAAGCAAAGGTGTTCTATTAACATTATCTATACACGTGTACCTGATTTTATTTGAGCTCTTGTTTTATGTATAGTTACTTTCAGCCTTACATATTCAATAAATTCTTTCAGATCTACGGGGTAGGCTATTCCATCCCAAAAAGAGTTCAAGCCTCAATTTTCTAATAGACCGTATAGGCTATAATCTTCCTACTCTGTAGTGAAAGCTTCCCCCATATACTAAGGGTTTATGGGCAACCAATTTGGGCAAAAAAGTGAGAGCCAAAGTTTACGAGTAGTGGGGTATTAAAAGTAGGGAAGTATGAATCAAATATGACTTCCTCGGTAGCCGTGTAAACAATGTGCAAATCTTCATTTAGTTACATGTCGGTTTGGGACAAATGCTTGATTTTGGTGTGGTACACCAGGACATATAATGTGGAACTTCCCTCAAAGAGGCATGAGGTATGGCGCAACCTACTGGATTATATGATGCATCATCATTATTGGTTCCTTTTAAGGTAGGGGTACACAACCTATAGGTCATGGTAGAGGTATTAAAATAGCAGCCAGTTCTAGAGAAGTTTAGAAACATACATATGCTCTAGCGGATTGGCAAAATTTGAAGGCTTCTCCAGATGTATTTATAGGTCAATTGTCCATCTTTTCACATAATGTATATGTATTAGTTGATCTGGGCTCTACGCTATTATATGTCACTCCATTGGTTGCTAGAAGTTCAAAAGAACACTAGAATCACATGTTAAACCATGTGAAGTGTCTATGTCGGTTGGTGAGTCTAGTATAGCTAGGAAAGTGAATCAAAATTTCATAATAATTATTTTTGGTCATGATACATTGCCTGACCTTGTCGAGCTAGAAATGGTAAATTTTGATGTTATAATGGCTATGGATTGATTGGATTCTTGTTATGCCACAGTAGATTGGCCAACTAAGAAGGTGTTTTTCCATTTTCCAAAAGAGGTAATCATTGAATGGAGGTGTAATATTGGTGCGCCAATAGGTAAATTTATTTATTATCTTAAGGCAAAAAGATGATGTCCAAAGGTTACCTATGTCATCTAGTGAGAGTGAAAGATATAGATGTGGAGCCACCAATTCTTCAAATTATTCCAGTGGTAAATGAATTTCCTAATGTAATTCCTGAAGATCTTCTAGGTTTGCCTCCAGAACGAGAACTAGAGTTTGGTATCGATGTGATTCTAGGTACTCAATCTATCTCTATTCCTCCATATAGAATGTCCCCGATAGAATTACGGGAGTTGAAAGATCAATTAAAAGACTTACTAGAAAAAGGATTCATAAATCCTAGTATTTCCCCTAGGGGTGGACCAGTGTTATTTTTGTGTAAGAAAGATGTCTCATTGAGAATGTGTATTGACTACCGACAACTGAATAAGGTGACTATTAAGAAAAAATATCTCCTTCCAAGAATTGATGATTTATTTGATCAGTTACAAGGTGCTAAGTGTTTCTAAAATATTGACTTAACGTTGAGTTACCACCATGTAAGGGTCAAAGAGAAAGATATACCAAAAAGAGCTTTTTGAACACAGTACGACAATTATGAGATTTTAGTTATGTCATTTGGGCTAATGAATGAACTAGCAATTTTTATGGATTTGATGAATAGGGTGTTCAATCCATTTTTAGATGTGTTCGTGATAGTGTTTATAAATGATATTTTGGTTTATTCAAGATCAAAAGGGGACCATGCTAGTCATTTGCGACAGGTGTTACAGATTCTTCGTGATCATAAGTTATATGCAAAGTTCTCTAAATGTGAGTTTTGGTTAAAATTTGTGGCATTCATGGGTCATATTGTATATGATGAAGGAATAAGGGTTGATACTCAAAATATAGAAGTCGTGAAGTACTGGCCAAGGCCTATAACACCTATGAAGGTTCGTAGTTTCCTTAGGTCGGTTGGTTATTATAGAATGTTTATTGAAGGATTTTCTTCCATTTCTTCACCTTTAACAAAGGTAACACACTGCCAAGTTTCAATGGAATGATGCATATGAAAGGAGTTTTCAAGATCTGAAGAACAAGTTGACTTCTACACCCATATTGGTACTTCTAGAAAGCACAAAAAGGTATGCGATGTATTTTAATAATTCAGGAGTTAGCTTATAATGTGTATTGATGCAGAATGGTAAATTTATAGCTTATGCCTCAAGATAATTGCGGCCATATGAGAGAAATTATCCAACCCGTGATCTTGAGCTAGCAGCGATTGTATTTGCTTTAAAGATATGGTGCCACTACTTGTCTGGGGTTCACATTGACATATATACTGAACGTAAAAGTTTGCAATATATTTTTAAGCAAAAGGACCTGAATCTATGGCAGCAGAGGTGTCTTGAGTTATTAAAGGATTACGACATTGATATTTTGTATCATTCGGGGAAAGGAAATGTAGTAGCTGATGCGTTAAGTCGTAAGGCAATAGTGAGCACATATGGTCAGCCCATAAAAAGATAAGGGATAAATAAATATCTATACCAACTGGATTGCTTTGGGATTTGCCTTCTAGAATCTCCAGACGAAGAACTTATTGTGCAAAATTTGGAAGAATCCTCATTAGTAGCTAAAGTTAAAGAGAAGCAGTATACATATCCTATTCTATTATAGCTTTAACGAGGTATGACAAAGGTATTTGTGCTTACACAAGAGCGAGTACTTTGGTGACAAAACAGATTGTGTGTACTTAATATAGATGGGCTAAGAAATAAGATTATGATAGTGGCACATCATTCAAGATATTCTATCCATCCAGGGTCAACTAAAATGTATCATGCCTTGAAAGGAGAGTATTTTTTGGGTGACATAAATAAAAACAATGCAGAATTTATACCCCAATGTCAAAATTGTCAACAAGATAAAGTAGAGCACTAAAGCCCAAGGCTATATGCAACGTACAGATCTTCTAATTTTGAATTGGGATATGATCAACATGGATTTTATCAGTTGTTTACCTCAAAAAAATTGTAAGTTTGAATCCATATGAGTAATAGTTAATAGACTCACCAATCAGCACACTTCCTATCTATTAACATCACTTGCACAACTGAAGAGTAAGAAAAATTGTATATTAAAGAGATAGTTTGGCTACATAGAGTCCCAATCTTTATTATATCTGATAGGGGAGCTCAATTTATTGAAAAATTTTGGAAGTCTTTCCAGAGGAGTTTGGGAACACAAGTTAATTTAGGTATAACTTTTCACCCTCAAATGGATGGTCAGGCAGAACGAACAATCCAAACACCTGAGGATATGATGCGAGCTTATGTGTTAGACTTCAAAGGTAGCTGGGATGATCATTTGTCACTTATTGTGTTTGCGTACAGAAATAGCTATCGCTCGAGTATCAAAATGGCACCTTATGAAGCATTATATATGAGAAAGTATAGATTATCAATTGGGTGGTTTGAAGAGGGTGAAACTGTTTTATTTGGACCATATTTTTTTCATCAAGCCATGGAGAAGGTTAGGGTGATACAACAACAGCTAGAAACAACTAAAATTAAACATAAATCATATACAGATGTCAGAAGAAGAGGGCTAGAGTTTGCTATAGGAGATTAGGTATTCTTGAAGGTATCGCCAATGAAAGGGGTAATAAGGTTTGGCAAAATGGGAAAACTAGGTCCACGCTATATGGGGCCATATAAGATTAATAAAATATTTGGCCCAGTTGCATATGAGTTAGACCTACCCCAGGAACTTTCAATAGATCATCTGGTGTTTCACATCTTAATGCTTTGCAATTCATAGGAGATCCATCTTGTATCATTCCTACTGAAGATGTACAAGTTATGGAAGATCTAACTTATGAAGAAGTACCTATTCCTATTTTGGATTGACAAGTTAAGAAGTTAAGAAATAAAGAAGTAGCTTTCATAATAATACTTTAGAGAAACCCGCAAGTAGAAGAAGTTACATGGGAAGCTGAGGAAGCGATGAAATCTAAGTTCCCTCATTTATTTGAATCCGATGAGAAAGTTCAAGATGTTGGATTAGGGCATTAGCAAGTAAGTATAAATATGTATGTATTATCTGGGTAATATTAGGATTAAACTTTTGCTTGTACTTGTTTAGGCGGGCTAACTATGCTAGCATTCGAGGATGAATGTTCCTAAGGAGGGAGAATATAGCACCCTGTATTCAATGTGTGCTAATTATACTTATATGTAACTTGACATAGCCTTGTGGTATAGGTAATAAACTCGGTTACTTATACGAGTAGTGATGGTAAAATAGGTTTATAGGAAACTATTTGTATAGTTTAATGCGGCATGATCAAGTTAATGTCGATGAAGGTAATTAAACTTGGGATCGTAAGGTGTTATTTCTATCTAAAGCTCAAAGTGACCGATTGTATATATGTTTTAAGTAAAAATAAAGGGATTAAGATCTAGAAATGGAATAAATTATTGAAGTACTTGCTTGACTTAATTGAGCTAGTAGGTGAGTCATCTACTTGGGATATATGGACTAAGTTAATGGAGTCAAGGCTAATGGATCAAATTTAGGTCTATATTAATGGACTAATTTAAGGACCAAACTAAGTAAACTAAAAGGAGAAGAGAATGGGAAGCCTAATACCTAAAATCTACCTCAAAAGCCCAATAAAATAAAGGCCCAGTTTAGACATGAATAAAGCAATTAGGTGCATTACCTACCTTGACCTTTGAGCAGCTTGAACTCCTTAAGTAGGTGCATGAACTACTTGAACCAATATGTGGCTTAAAATAGAGCTAAAAGATGTGGTTCTACAGGAGTTTATTTAAGGGTTAATCGAGCTTATTTTAAATCATTATAATTCAGCAAAAATTCTAGATTTTTCTCCTTAGCTCCCAAGTTCTCCGTACACCAAAAACAGCAGCCTTAAAATTCCTCATAGGGTTCTTGAAGAAACCTTCATCTTTACAAGTCAAGGTAAATGAAGATACTAATGGTTTTAGCTTAATTCCTTTATAAGAGACTAGGAAATCATATGGTTCACTTTATGAGTTGTCTCTTTTTTCTTCATTTCATAGATCGTGCAATAGAGCCAATGTTGTAGGTGGAATTGTATTTAATATTTTCTCTCAATATAGTAAATATGTCGGTTACAAGAAGGAGTAAGAATATAGGTAAGCAATTAGATATGGCTACCGGAGAAGGGACCAGCTAGTCACTACCTAGACAGGCTAATCAAAGTGAGGCTCAAGCTGAGTTTGCATCATATTAAGAACAAATATCCCCTTCCAAGAATTGATAATTTATTTGATCAGTTACAAGGTGCTAAGTGTTTGTAAAGGATTGGCTTAAGGTCGAGTAACTACCAAGTAAGCGTTAAAGAGAAAGATATACCCAATACAAGATTTCGAACATGGTAAAGTTATTACGAGTTTTTAGTTATGTCATTTGGGCTAACGAATGCACCTATAGCTTTTATGAATTTGAAGAATAGGGTGTTCAAGCAATTTTTAGATGTGCTTATGATAGTGTTTATAGATGATATTCTGGTTTATTCAAGATCAAAGTAGGACCATGCTAGTCATTTGAGACAAGTGTAACAGATTCTTCGTGATCGTAAGTTATATGCAAAGTTTTCTAAATGTGAGTTTTGGTTAAAATTTGTGGCATTCTTGGGTCATATTGTATCTCATGATGGAATAAGGGTTGATACTCAAATAATAGAATCCATGAAGAACTGGCCAAGACCTTTAACACCTACAAAGGTATGTAGTTTCCTTGGTTTGGTTGGTAATTATAGAAGGTTTTTTGAAGGATGTTCTTCCATTTCTTCACTTTTAACAAAGCTAACAGACAATGCAGCCAAGTTTCAATGGAATGATGCATGTGAAAGGAGTTTCCAAGAGCTAAAGAATAAGTTGACTTCTACACCTGTATTGGTACTTCCAGAAGGCACATAAGGGTATGCGTGTATTGTGATGCTTCAGGATTTAGCTTAGGATGTATATTGAGGCAGCATGGTAAAGTAATAGCTTATGCCTCAAGACAATTGCGGTGATACTAGAAAAACTATCCAACACATGTTCTTGAGCTAAGAGCGGTTGTATTTGCTTCAAACATATGGCACCACTACTTATATGAGGTTCATGTTGAAATATATACCGACCATAAAAGTTTGCAATAGCTTTGTAAACAAAAGGAATTGAATCTAAGGCAGCGGAGGTGGCTTGATCTATTAAAATATTATGAAATTAATATTTTGTATCATCGGGGGAAAGAAAATATAGTAGCTGATGCATTAAGTTGAAAGGCAATGGTGAGAACTTATGGTCACCTAACAAAAAGACAAGGGATAACTAAAGATCTACACCAACTGGCTAGCTTGGGAGTTCACCTTTTTTAATCTCCAGATGAAAGAATTATTGTGCAAAATGTGGCAGAATCCCCATTAGTAGTAGAAGTGAAAAAGAAGCAGTATACGGATCCTATTTTATTATAGAATAAGGAGAATGTATAATGAGGTTGTAACACCCCGTACATTTTCGAACCCATGAGACTACCTTAACATTTATGGAATTATTTAAACATGAGAGGGTTGGTGAATTATGCATTAATTTGTTGGGCTTAAATGAATTTTGTGCTATTGGGCTCAATTGAGGCCCAAAATTTGACAAAAAGACATAGCCCAAGAGGAAATGACCCATCATTGACCAAGTAAGCATAGCATTTATGATTAATGTGTGGCTAAGGATGAGACTAACAGGGACTATAAAAGGGAACAAAAATAAGATTTTTATTCACCAAGACACACATGCCATTTCTACACTTTTCCAAAACATTTCTCATCTCACACAAACCCTAAGTCATCACTCTTTTGGACAAGATCACTCTGTTGCAAGATTTGGTAAGTATTTATTCTCATCTTTTAGTATATTATATGGTTAATATGGTGTATAAATCATGTTGGTTATGTTGGCAAAGTGTTGGACAGTTCGCTATGTGTAAAACTGTCTATTTTTGCAATCGGAAAAGGGTTTTGCCTTGTAAACTTGAAAATGGACTTGTGGTCTTGAAAGAAGTGAACTTTATGGATTAATATCAACATATAAGATGTGATTAAATCCTTAACTTTTTTATCCTTGTATATCATGTTTGGAATTGTTATTACAAAATTGTGCATGAACTTGGTGGTGTATTGAAAGACAAATGTGGTTTTGGTGATGTTCATGGGTGTGGTTAAACCATGGTTGTTCATTGGCATACGAGTTGACCTAAAAATGTAAATATAAGCTTATTGGTGGCACTGTACCATTTATTACAAAAAAAGGACCCTAAAATGACCCCTGGAGGCTGAAACGGGCATCCGCCCTCGCGTTTGGAGCACCGACGGGCGCAGATGCCAATGCAAGTGGCTCTGGACAAGGCCAAAGGGGAACCTGCCGCCACATGTCATACACCTGCGGGCGCAGGTGGCTCCACATCCCAGTCCAGAACTTTGTTTTGTATGTTTTTGTCTCTCTTTGATCCCCGAAGCCTCCTATACCCTTCTTGGATGTAATTATAAACTTATGATACCTATTGAGTGAATTTAAGGGGTTGTTTAGAGACATGTTGGGTTATATAACTTATGGATTGCTTTTAATATAATGTCATGAAGGGTATTGAGGCGACTTGATGGAATGTTTGTGAAGTAGTGTTAATGAGAAAGTGTAAAGGGTAAACTTGGTGTGACATGCTATTAGTTTATGATGTCTTGGTCAATGTGTGGAATGTTATGGTGTTGTTGGTATGGTAATGCAGTGGATTGTATTGTAAATGGTGAAATGACATTATATGGCAGTCATGTAGCTCATTGTCATCTTGTGCACTTGTAAGGTAACTAGTTGTTAACATGAGCTCCGCTATGAACTTGTGTTGTAGAGTAACACGTAAAGAAGGAGCTGGATTATTGTATTCACACATAGTACTATGTATTAATATTGGTAATATAAGGTATGTAAGGTTACTCTCTTCGTATCCTTCTGTTGCATATAGTGTTCGCATTGTCATTGTACTTGTTCCATTCCGAAATGTCTAAGGTATATCATTCAGGTTGTCATCCATTGTTAGCCACATATTCCTCATTCATTGATAAAATGTTACTCATGTGTTACATAATGATGTTATGTTCCAAAGTTCAAATAATGTTATGACTATCATTGTATTGATCTCACAAAAGTAGACAAAAGAAGTAATCCATAGTTGTAGGTTACAAGAGTACGGGTGGTAGCTCTAGAGGCATAACCCTAGCTCAAGTCGATCCTGAGAATATTGGATCAGTGGGTAGTCCTAGAGGCATAAGCTTAGCTCAGGCTGAGCCTAACAGGGGTAGCTCTATAGGTAAGAACCTAGCTTGAGCCGAACCTGATATATTGGTTTGTGGGTGGCAGCTCTAGAGGCAATAGCCTAGCTCGAGACGAGCCCGATGTATTGATTTATGGGTGGTAGCTCTAGAGGCATAAGCCTAGCTCAAGCCGATCCCGACATAACGTTATGTTATGTTAAGACCCACTGATCAGTCGGGGCCTGGGTACAATGTGACATAAGTGATGATGAATAAACATAGAAGCAAAGAAAGTAATAAAAGCAATGTACATGGTTCCAAACATACAGAATGGTGACTTATCCATATTGGTTATTCACTTGTATTTGATTCCATTGAAGTATTTATGTATCATATAGTTTCTTATAGCCATACATACTCAGTACATTCTTCATACTGACGCCCCTTGGGGGACATACCTTACTTGGTGCAGGCGTAGGTGCTAGTAGACCTCCACAGTAGGTTGATGGTCATTTGCAGATCTTTGGTGAGATCCAGTGGGTTCGGGGATTTCCAAGTAACAGTTGTACATTTGTTTTGGTATTGTGAATGTTGTATAAAGTGGGGACTTGTCCCGACTTTAAGTTGGTTTGGTGTATGCATCTGTTAGAGTCTTTGTAGATATATGTGGGAATATGAATGTAAGGGATGTATGTCCATTTTGACTTGGTGGCCCTAACGATCGAGTTTCGTATATATATATATATATCACATGTTTTCGCTATTAGCATCTTGTATCTATACGTGATGGCGGTATTTCTTGAATATCATGCATATGAATAGACATAGATGAAGATTGGTTCTCTCGGGCCTTATCGGCTTCGGGTGCCAGTCCGCCCCGTTGGAATTCGAGGTGTGACAAAAGTGGTATCAGAGCAGGTTGTCCTAAGGGTGTCTCCAAAGTCATTTCTGAGTAGAGTCTTGCTTATGGATGTGTTGTGCACCACATGTATAAGTAGGAGGCTACGGGACATTTAGGAGTTGTTTTTTTTCTTCATTTCTAGATCGTGCAATAGACCAAATGTTGTAAGTGGAATCGTATCTGACCAATGGAATTTGTTTTCTTGTTTATAGTAAAATGCCGATGACAAGAAGAGGTAGAGGCAAAGGTAAGCAGGTAGATATGCTTGCCGGTGAAGAAATCAGTAAATCACCACCTGACCAAGCTAGTCAAGGTGGAGCTAACACTGAAATTGCATCGCTGTCTTCTTCTACTTTTCCAGCTCTGAAAGAGCCAAGAGGTAGAGAAGTACCCGCAGAACCTCCAATAAATTCCACTGACCAAGATTTAAGAAATGTAGTGCATATGTTGCCTCAGATAGTTGCTACACAAAATCAAGGACGAGCTGGTCCAACAATAAATGAGGATGATGCGGCTAGAGTGGCGAGTCGCAGGACACAGCACTTTCTGAAATTAGACCCTTCTATATTCACTGGGTCAGATCCGAAAAAAGATCCACAGGACTTCTTGGATCAAATTCAGAGGGCTCTAGATGTTATGCATATGAGTGGTATTCAAACAGTTGAACTTGCGACCTATAGATTGAAAGGTGAAGCTATATTATGGTATGAAGACTGGAAAAGATCGAGGGATTTTGATGCACTTTCAGCTGGTTGGGAAGAATTTAAAATGGCATTCCTTGATCATTACCTCCCATATGAGATTCGGGAGGCACGTGCAGACTAGTTTCTAAATCTACGTCAAGGAAATATGAGTGTTAGAGAATATAGTCTTCAGTTTATTTCCTTGGCTCATTATGCTCCGAATGTAGTGGCCACAATGACAGATAGAGTCCATCGATATGTGGACAGATTAGAGCCATATGTGGTAAGGGACTGCACCATTGCTGCCATGAACAAAGATATGGACATAGCCAGAATACAGTCCTTCGTACAGAAAATGTAGGATCAAAGACAGAGAGGGAGGGTACATGAATCTGAAAGAGGACAGTCCAAAAGTGCTAGACCTATGGGGCAGTCTATTGCGTCCCAAGGAGAAATTAGGCCTTGGATGTTTCCTATACCGCCTAGACCATCATTATCTTATTCCACAGCAGGCACTCACTCTCAACTTTGAGGGTTTAGAGAATGTCAATCTGGGCAGAGTAGTGGAATTCACAGATCACAGGCAGCAGGATTTTCTTGTCAGCAGTGTCAACACTGCGGGCGTACTCATTCAGGTACATGCCGGTTAGGGATGAATGCTTGCTTTTGGTGTGGTATGTCGGGGCACATGATGAAAGAGTGTCCTAAGAGGAGCATGGGTGGTATAGCACGACCTACGGGATCAGCCGTTGCGTCATCATCATTGGTTCCTTCATTAGGCCGAGGTGTGTAGTCTGTTGGTCGTGGTAGAGGTGTTAGAGGAGTAGCCAGTACTAGGGGAGTCCAGAACCGTACTTATGCTCTAGTGGAACGGCAGAATTCGGAGGCATCTCCTGACGTAGTCACAGGTACATTATCCATATTTTTGCATAGTGTATATGTATTGATTGATCTAGGTTCTACATTATCATATGTTACTCCATTGGTTGCTGCAAAATTTAAAAGAACATCAAAATTATCAATTAAGTCATTTGTAGTATCTACACCAGTTGGTGAATCCATTATTGCAAACCGAATATATCATAATTGTGCGGTAACTGTGTCTGGTCATGATACACTGGCTGATCTCATTGAACTAGACATGGTGGATTTTGATGTGATAATGGGAATGGATTGGTTGGCTTCTTATTATGCCACGGTAGATTGTTGGGCCAAGAAGGTACATTTTCATTTTCCACAAGAAAATGCTCTTGAATGGCAGGGTAATGTGGGGGCACCGAGAGAAAAATTTATTTCCTATTTGAAAGCAAGGAAAATGATTGCCAAGGGGTACATATGTCACTTAGTACGAGTGAAAGATACTGAAGAGGAACCATTAACTCCTCAGTCGGTTCCAATGGTCAAGGATTTTCTTGATGTATTTCCAGAGGATCTTCCAAGTTTACCCCCAGAACGGGAAATAGAATTTGGTATTGATGTGATTCCAGGCACTCAGCCTAACTCTATTCCCCCGTACAGAATGGCTTCAGCAGAATTGCGTGAATAGAAGGAGCAATTAAAAGACTTGCTAGACAAGGGCTTCATTAGGCCTAGTATGTCCCCGTGGGGTGCACCAGTATTATTTGTACAGAAGAAAGATGACACATTGAGAATGTGCATTGACTATCGGCAATTGAATAAGGTAACGATCAAGAACAAATATCCCCTCCCTAGAATTGACGATTTGTTTGATCAGTTATAGGGTGCCAAGTGTTTTTCAAAGATCGACTTGAGATCGGGCTACCATCAAGTCAGAGTTAGAGAAAAGGATATACCCAAGACAGCTTTCCGAACACAGTATAGCCACTATGAATTTTTAGTTATGTCGTTTGGACTAACAAATGCACCAGCTGTTTTCATGGATTTGATGAATAGGTTGTTTAAGCCATTTCTAGACGTGTTCGTGATGGTGTTTATAGATGACATCCTGGTTTATTCAAGATCACAAGAGGACTATGTTAATCACTTATGACAGGTGTTACAAATTCTTCTTGAGCATAAGTTGTATGCAAAGTTCTCTTAATATGAATTTTGGTTAAAATCCGTTGCATTCTTGGGTCACATTGTGTCAGATGAAGGGATACGGGTTGATACGCAAAAGATTGAAGCGGTGAAAAATTGGCCAAGGCCTACGACGCCCACGAAAATTTGTAGCTTCCTTGGGTTGGTAGGTTATTATCGAAGGTTTGTTGAAGGGTTTTCTTCCATTGCTGCACCTTTAACAAAGCTTACATAAAAGGTAGTTAAATTTCAATGGAATGATGCATGTGAGAAAAGTTTCCAAGAGCTGAAAGATAAATTAACTTCTACATCGGTATTGGTGCTTCTGGAAGGCACAAAAGGGTATGCAGTATATTGTGATGCATCCGGAGTTGGCCTCGGATGTGTATTGATGCAGCACGATAATGTAATAGCATATGCTTCACGACAGTTATGGCCACACGAGAGAATTTATCCCACGCATGATCTTGAGTTAGCAGCGGTGGTATTTTCTTTAAAGATATGGCGTCATTATTTGTATGGAGTTCATGTTGATATTTATACTAATCACAAAAGTTTGCAATAGATCTTTAAGCAGAAGGAACTCAATTTGAGGCAACGAAGGTGGCTAGAGCTCTTAAAAGACTATGATATTGATATTCTATATCATCCAAGAAAACCAAATGTGGTAGCTGATGCATTGAGCCGCAAGGCAATACGAGGCACTAGTGGCCAATTGACGGAAAAGCAAGACTTAGTCAAGGATCTAAATCAATTAGCCAGCTTGGGGGTTCGTCTTCTTGAATCCTCAGATGAAGGGGTTATTGTACAAAATGCGGTAGAATCTTTATTAGTAGCTGAAGTGAAAGAGAAGCAGTTTGTGGATCCTATGTTATTGCAACTAAAAGAGAATGTACAATAGAGTTTGACAAAGGAATTTGATCTTACACAAGAAGGCGTACTTCAATGCCAAGGTAGATTATGTGTACCGGATGTAGAAGAGTTGAGGAAACGAATTATGACAAAGGTGCATCATTCGCGATATTCTATTCATCCGGGAACTACCAAACTGTACCATGATTGAAAAGAAATGTATTGGTGGGGAAATATGAAAAAGAACATTTTAGAATTTGTAGCTCAATGCCCAACTTGTCGACAAGTGAAAGTGGAGCACTAGAAACCTGGAGGTTACATGCAATGTATCAATCTTCCAGTCTGGAAATGGGATATGATTAACATGGATTTCATCACAGGTTTGCCTCGTACACTGTGGAAAGTTGATTCTATATGGGTCATAGTTGACAGGCTTACCAAATCAGCACATTTCCTACAAGTCAAGACCACCTATACAGCTGAAGATTATGCAAGATTGTATGTTAAAGAGATAATGTGATTGTATGGGATTCCAATTTCCATTATATCAGATAGAGGAGCACAATTTACTGCAAATTTTTATAGATCTGCTCAGAAGAGCTTGGGTACACAAGTGAATTTGAGTACGACTTTCCATCCTCAGACAGATGGACAAGCAGAACGTACTATCCAAACACTTGAAGATATGCTACTAGTGTGCACGTTTGATTTTCAAGGCAGTTGGATGATCATTTTCCTATCATTGAATTTTCTTACAACAATAGCTATCATTCAAGTATTAAAATGGCACCTTATGAAGCTTTATACGGAAGAAAATGTAGATCACCAAACGGATGGTTTGAAGCAGGTAAAACTGTTTTTCTTGGGCCAGATCTTGTTCATCAAGCTATGGAGAAAGTTAAAGTGATCCAACAGCGACTACAAATATCCCAAAGTCGACACAAGTCATATGCTGATGTTAGAAAAAGAGGGCTCGAATTTTCCATAGGTGATTGGGTATTCTTGAAGGTGTCACCAAGGAAAGGGGTAATGAGATTTGGAAAGAAAGGGAAGTTGAGTACCCAGTATATAGGGCCATATGAAATTGTCCTAAGATTTGGACAAGTCGCTTATGAATTAGCATTACCCCAAGAACTCTCCACAGTTCATCCGGTATTTCATGTTTTGATGCTTTGAAATCGCATAGGAGATCCATCTCGTTTTGCTCCCATTGACGATGTACAAGTTACGGAGGATCTTAGCTATGAATAAATACCTGTTGCTATTCTGGATAGACAAGTGAAGAGGTTAAGGAAAAAATACGTGGCTTTCGTAAAGGTACATTGGAGGAATCAACAAGTAGAAGAGATCACATGGGAAGCTGAAGAAATGATGAAGTCCAAGTACCCTCATTTGTTTCAAATGGAAGAAAAAGTTCAAGATACGAGATCGGAACAATGACAAGTAAGTATTTATAAGCATTTAGTATATATATATGATAACAAGAAGAATGATCCTGGACTTGCAATTGTTTAAATTGAATAATGTCACTAACATTCGAGGGCGAATGTTTCTAAGGGAGGAAGGATGTAACACCTCGTACATTTCTGAACCCATGAGACTACCTTAACATTTATGGAGTTATTTAAACATGATAGGGTTGGTGAATTATGCATTAATTTGTTGGGCTTAAATGAATTTTGTGCTATTAGGCTCAATTGAGGCCCAAAATTTGACAAAAAGACATGGCCAAAGTGGAAATGACCCATTCTTGGCATTGAACAAGTAAGCATAGCATTTATGATTAATATGTGGCTAAGGATGAGACTAAAAGGGACTATAAAAGGGCACAAAAATCAGATTTTTATTCACCAAGATACACATGCCATTTCTAGACTTTTCTAAAACATTTCTCATCTCACACAAACCCTAAGTCATCACTCTTTTGGACAATATCCATTGTTAGTCACATGTTCCTCATTCATTGATAAAATGTTACTCATGTGTTACATAATGATGTTATGTTCCAAAGTTCAAATAATGTTATGACTATCATTGTATTAATCTCTCAAAAGTACAGAAAAAAGTAATGCATAGTTCTTGGTTAAAAGAGTACGGGTGGTCGCTCTAGAGGCATAAGCCTAGCTCGAGTATATCCCGAGACTATTGGATCAGGGGGTAGTCCTAGAGGCATAAGCCTAGCTCGGTCCGAACCTGACACGGGGTATCTCTAGAGGTAAGAACCTAGCTCGAGCCGAATCTGATATATTGGTTTATGGGTGGCAGCTCTAGAGGTAATAACCTATCTCGAGCCGAGCCTAATGTATTGATTGATGGGTCTTATCTCTAGAGGAATAAGCCTAGGTCGATCCAATCCCAACATAACGTTATGTTATGTTAAGACCCACTTATCAGTCGGAGCCCAGGTACAATGTGACGCAAGTGATGATGAATAAACATAGAAGCAAAGAAGTAAAGAAAGTAATGAAAGCAATGTACATGGTTCCAAACATACAGAATGGTGACTTATCCATATTGGTTATTCACTTGTATTTGATTCCATTGAAGTATTTATGTATCATATAGTTTCTTATAGCCTTACATACTCAGTACATTCTTTGTACTGACGCCCCTTGGGGGGACATACCTTACTTGCTGTAGGCGCAGGTGCTAGTAAACCTCCACAGTAGGTTGTCGGTCATTTTCAGATCTTTGGTGATCTCCAGTTGGTTCGAGGCTTTCCAAGTAACAGTTGTACATTTGTTTTGGTATTGTAAATGTTGTATAAAGCGGGGACTTGTCCCGACTTTAAGTTGGTTTGTTGTATGCATCTGTTAAAGGCTTTGTAGACATATGTGGGAATATGAATGTAAGGGATATATGTCCATTTTGACTTGGTGGCCCTAACAGCCGAGTTTCTTATATATATATATCACATGTTTCCATGACTTCCGCTATTAGCATCTTGTATCTATACGTGATGGTGGTGTTTCATTAATGCATGCATATGAATGGACATATATGAAGATTGGTTCTCTCGGGCCTTATCAGCTTTGGGTGCCAGTCCGCCCCGTTGGAATTCGAGGCGTGACAAAAGCGGTATCAGAGCCGGTTGTCCTAAGGGTGTCTAAAAAGCCGTGTCTGAGTAGAGTCTTGCTTATGGATGTGTTGTGCACCACATGTATAAGTAGAAGGCTACGGGACATTTAGGAGTTGTTTATTTTCTTCATTTCTAGATCGTGCAATAGAGACAATGTTGTAAGTGGAATCGTATCTGACCATTGGAATTGGTTTTCTTGTTTATACTAATATGTAGATGAGAAGAAGAAGTAGAGGCAAAGGTAAGCAGGTAGATATGTGTGCCGGTGAAGGAATGAGTAAATCACCGACTGACCAAGCTAGTCAAAGTGGAGCTAACACTGAAATTATATCACGGTCTTCTTCTACTTTTCCAGCTCTGAAAGAGCCAAGAGGTAGAGAAGTACCCGCAGAACCGCCAATGAATGCCACTGACCAGGATTTAAGAAACGCAGTGCATATGTTGACTTAGATAGTTGTTGCGCAAAGTCAAGGGCGAGCTGGTCCAACGACAAATGAGGATGATGCGGCTAGAGTGGCGAGTCGCAGGACACAGGACTTTCTTAAATTAGACCCTCCTATATTCACTGGGTTAGATTCAAAAGCAGATCCACAGGACTTTGTGGATCAAATCCAGAGGACTCTAGATGTTATGCACGTGACTGGTATTGAAACAGTTGAATTTGCGGCCTATAGATTGAAAGGTGAAGCTATATTGTGGTATGAAGACTGGAAAAGATCGAGGGGTATTGATGCACTTCTAGCTGGTTGGGAAGAATTTAAAATGGCATTCCTTGATCATTACCTCTCATATGAGATCCGGGAGGCACGTGCAGACTAGTTTCTAAATCTACGTTAAGGGAATATGAGTGTTAGAGAATATAGTCTTCAGTTTAATTCCTTGGCTCGTTATGCTCCGAATGTAGTGGCCACAATGACATACAGAGTCCATCAATATGTGAATAGATTAGAGCCATATTTGGTAAGGGACTACATCATTGCTTCCTTGGACAAAGATATGGAGATAGCCAGAATACAGGCCTTCGCACAGAAAATGGAGGATTAGAGACAGAGAAGGAGGGTACATGAATCTGAAAGAGGACAGTTCAAAAGCGCTAGACCTATGGGACAGTCTATGGCATCCCAAGGAGAAGCTAGGCCTCGGATATTTCCTATACCGCCTAGACCATCATTCTCCTATTCCACAACAGGCACTCACTCTCAATTTTGAGGGTTTAGAGGCGGTCAATCTGGGCAGAGTAGTGGAATTCACGGATCACAGGCAGTAGGATTTTCTCGTCAGCAGTGTCAGCACTGCAGGAGTACTCATTTAGGTATATGCCGATTAGGGACGAATGCTTTCTTTTGGTGTGGTATGTTGGGGCACATGATGAAAGAGTGTCCCCAGAGGAGCATGGGTGGTATAGCACGACCTACGGGATCAGCCGTTGTGTCATCATCATCGGTTCCTTCGTTAGGCCGAGGTGTGCAGTCTGTTGGTCGTGGTAGAGGTGTTAGAGGAGCAGCTAGTAATAGTGGAGTCCAGAACCGTACTTATGCTCGAGTGGACTAGAAGAATTCGGAGGCATCTCCTGACGTAGTCATAGGTACATTATCCATATTTTCACAGAGTGTATATGCATTGAGGGATCCGAGTTCTACATTATCATATGTTAGTCCATTGGTTGCTGCAAAATTTAAAAGAACGCCGAAATTATTAATTAAGTCATTTGAAGTATCTACACCAGTTGGTGAATCCATTGTTGCAAATCGAGTATATCGTAATTGTGTGGTAACTGTGTGTGGTCATGATACACTGGCTGATCTTATTGAACTAGACATGGTGGATATTGATGTGATAATGGGAATGGATTGGTTGGCTTCTTGTTATGCCATGGTAGATTGCCGGGCCAAGAAGGTACATTTTCATTTTCCATAAGAAAATGCTCTTGAATGGCAGGGTAATGTGGAGGCAGCGAGAGGAAAATTTATTTCCTATCTGAAAGCAAGGAAAATGATTGCCAAGGGGTACATATGTTACTTAGTACGAGTGAAAGATACTGAACAGGAACCACTAACTCCTCAGTCGGCTCCAGTGGTCAATGAATTTCTTGATGTATTTCTAGAGGATCTTCCAGGTTTACCCCCAGAACGGGAAATAGAATTTGGTATTGATGTGATTCCAGGCACTCAACCTATCTCTATTCCCCCGTACAGAATGGCTCCAACAGAATTGCATGAATTGACCGAGCAATTAAAATACTTTCTGGACAAGGTCTTCATCAGGCCTAGTATATCCCCGTGAGGTGCACTAGTATTATTTGTACGGAAGAAAGATGACACGTTGAGGATGTGCAATGACTATCGGCAATTGAATAAGGTAACGATCAAGAACAAGTATCCCCTCCCTAGAATTGACGATTTGTTTGATCAGTTATAGGGTACCAAGTGTTTTTCAAAGATCGACTTGAGATCGGGTTACCATCAAGTCAGAGTTAGAGAAAAGGATATACCCAAGACAACTTTCTGAACATGGTATGACCACTTTGAATTTTTAGTTATGTTGTTTGGACTAACAAATGCACCAGCTGTTTTCATGGATTTGATGAATAAGATGTTTAAGCCATTCTTGGCATGTTCGTGATGGTGTTTATAGATGATTTCCTGGTTTATTCAATATCACAAAAGGACCATGCTAATCACTTGCGGCAGGTGTTGCAAATTCTTCGTGAGCGTAAGTTGTATGCAAAGTTCTCTAAATGTGAATTTTGGTTAAAATACATCTCATTCTTAGGTCACATTATGTCAGATGAAGGGATACGGGTTGATACGCAAAAGATTGAAGAGATGAAAAATTGGCCAAGGCCTACGACGCCCATGGAAATTCATAGCTTCCTTGGGTTGGCAAGTTATTATCGAAGGTTTGTTGAAGGGTATTCTTCCATTTATGCACCTTTAACTAAGCTTACACACAAGGTAGTTAAATTTCAATGGAATGATGCATGCGAGAAAAGTTTCCAAGAGCTGAAAGATAAATTGACTTCTACACGGGTGTTTGTACTTTCGAAAGGCACCGAAGGGTATGCAGTCTATTGTGATGCATCCGGAGTTGGCCTTAGATGTGTATTGATGCAGCATGATAATGTAATAGCATATACTTCACGACAGTTACAACCACACGAGAAACTATCCCACCCATGATCTTGAGTTAGCAGCGGTGGTATTTGCTTTAAAGATATGGCGTCATTATTTGTATGGAGTTCATGTTGCTATTTATACTGATCACAAACGTTTGCAATATATCTTTAAGCAGAAGGAACTCAATTTGAGGCAACGAAGGTGGCTAGAGCTCTTAAAAGACTATGATATTGATAATCTATATCATCCAGGAAAAGCAAATGTGGTAGCTGATGCATTGAGCCGCAAGGCAATAGGAGGCACTAGTGGCTAATTGATGGAAAAGAAAGACTTAGTCAAGGATCTGCATCAATTAGCCAGCTTGGGGGTTCATCTTCTTGAATCCTCAGATGAAGGGGTTATTGTACAAAATGCTGCAGAATCTTTATTAGTAGCTGAAGTGAAAAGGAAGCAGTTTGTAGATCCTATGTTATTGCAACTAAAAGAGAATGTATAGCAGAGTTTGACAAAGGCATTTGATCTTATGCAAGAAGGAGTACTTCAATACCAAAGTAGATTATGTGTACCGGATGTAGACGAGCTGAGGAAACGAATTATGACAGAGGCGCATCATTCGCGATATTTTATTCATCCGGGAACTACCAAAATGTACCATGATTTAAAAGAAATGTATTGGTGGGTAAATATAAAAAAAAATTGCCGAATTTTTTGATCAATGCCCAACTTGTCGACACGTGAAAGTGGAGCATCAGAAACCTGGAGGTTACATGCAATGTATCAATCTTCCAGTCTGGAAATGGGATATGATCAACATGGATTTCATCACAGGTTTGCCTCGTACACTGTGGAAAGTTGATTCTATATGGGTCATAGTTGACAGGCTTACCAAATCAGCGCATTTCCTACCAGTCAAGACCACCTATACAGCTGAAGATTATGTAAGATTGTATGTTAAAGAGATACTGCGATTGCATGGGATTCTAATTTCCATTATATTGGACAGAGGAGCAAAATTTACTGCACATTTTTGGAGATCTTTTCAGAAGAGCTTGGGTACACAAGCGAATTTGAGTACGACTTTTCATCCTCAGACAGATGGACAAGCAAAACGTACTATCCAAATACTTGAAGATATGCTACGAGCGTGCACGTTAGATTTTCAAGGCAGTTGGGATGATCATTTGCCTCTCATTGAATTTGTTTACAACAATAGATATCTTTCAAGTATTAAAATGGCACCTTATGAAGTTTCATACGAAAGAAAGTGTAGATCACCAATCGGATGGTTTGAAGCAGGTGAAACTATTTTTCTTGGGCCAGATCTTCTTCATCAAGCTATGGAGAAAGTTAAAGTGATCCAACAGCGACTACAAATAGCCCAAAGTCGACACAAGTCATATGCTGATGTTAGAAAAAGAGGGCTCAAATTTTCCATAGGTGATTGGGTATTCTTGAAGGTGTCACCAAGGAAAGGGGTAATGAGATTTGGAAAGAAAGGAAAGTTGAGTACCCAGTATATAGGGACATATGAAATTGTCCTAAGATTTGGACAAGTCGCGTATGAATTAGCATTACCCCAAGAACTCTCCACAGTTCATCCGGTATTTCATGTTTTGATGCTTTGAAAGTTCATAGGAGATTCAACTTATTTTTCTCCCATTGACGATGTACAAGTTACGAAGGATCTTACCTATGAATAAATACCTGTTGCTATTTTGGATAGACAAGTGAAGAGGTTAAGGAACAAAGACATGGCTTCCGTAAAGGTACTTTGGAGGAATCAACAAGTAGAAGAGATCACATGGGAAGCTGAAGAAATGATGAAGTCCAAGTACCCTCATATGTTTCAAATGGAAGAAAAAGTTCAAGATACGAGATCGGAACATTGACAAGTAAGTAATTATAAGAATTAAGTATATATATGTATGATAACATGAAGAATGATCCTGTACTTGCAATTGTTTAAATTGAATAATGTCACTAACATTCGAGGACGAATGTTTCTAAGGGGGGAAGGATGTAACACCCCGTACATTTTCGAACCCATGAGACTACCTTAACATTTATGGAACTATTTAAACATAAGAGGGTTGGTGAATTATGCATTAATTTGTTGGGCTTAAATGAATTTTATGCTATTGGGCTCAATTGAGGCCTAAAATTTGACAAAAAGACATGGCCCAAGTGGAAATGACCCATTCTTGGCATTGACCAAGTAAGCATAGCATTTATGATTAATGTGTGGCTAAGGATAAGACTAAAAGGAAATATAAAAGGGTACAAAAATCAGATTTTTATTCACCAAGACACACATGCCATTTCTAGACTTTTCTAAAACATTTCTCATCTCACACAAACCCTAAGTCATCACTCTTTTGGACAAGATCACTCTCTTGAAAGCTTTGGTAAGTATTTATTCTCATGTTTTAGTATGGTATATGCTTAATATGGTGTACAAATCATGTTGTTTATGTTGGCAAAGTGTTGGACAGTTCATTATGTGTAAAACTGTCTATTTTTGCAATCGAAAAAGGGTTTTGCCTTGTAAACTTGAAAATGGACTTGTCCTCTTGAAGGAAGTGAACTTGATGGATTAAATATAAACACGTAAGATGTGATTATATCCTTAACTTTTTTTATCCTTGTATATCATGTTTGGAATTGTTATTGCAAAATTGTGCATGAACTTGGTGGTGTATTGAAAGACAAATGTGGTTTTGGTGATGTTCATGGGTGTGGTGAAACCATGGTTGTTTGTTGGAATCTTAGTTGACCTAAAAAATGTAAATATAAGCTTATTGGTGGCCCTGTACCATTTATTACAAAAAAAAGGACACTAAAATGACCCCTGGAGGCTGAAACGGGCATCCGCCCTCGCGTCTGGAGCACCTGCGGGCGCAGATGCCAACGCAGGTGGCTATGGACAAGTCCAGAGGGGCACATGCGGCCGCATGTCATCCACCTGCGGGTGCAGGTGGCTCCACAGCCCAGTCCAGAATTTCGTTTTGTATGTTTTTGTTTCTTTTTGATCCCCGAAGCCTCCTATACCCTTCTTGGATGTAATTATCAACTTATGATACCTATTGAATGACTTTAAGGGGTCGTTTGGAGACATTGGGTTATATTAATTATGTATTGTTGTTAATATATTGTCATGAAGGGTATTGAGGTGACTTGATGGAATGTTTGTGACGTAGTGTTAATGAGGAAGCGTAAAGGGTAAACTTAGTGTGACACGCTATTGGTTTATGATGTCTTGGTCAATGTGTGGAATGTTATGGTGTTGTTGGCATGGTAATGGAGTTGATTGTATTGTAAATGGTGAAATGACGTTATATGGCAGTCATGTAGCTCATTGTCGTCTTGTGCACTTGTAAGTTAACTAGTTGTTAACGTGAGCTCTGCTATGAACTTATGTTATAGAGTAACACATAAAGAAGGAGCTGGATTATTGTATTCACACATAGGGATGTGTATTCATAGTGGGAAGATAAGGTATGTAAGGTTACTCTTTCTGTATCCTTCTGCAGCACATAGTGTTCGCATTGTCATTGAACTTGTTCCATTCCAAAATGTCTGAGGTATATCATTTAGGTTGTCATCCATTTTTAGTCACATGTTCCTCATTCATTGATAAAATGTTACTCATGTCTTACTAATGATGTTATGTTCCGAAGTTCAAATAATGTTATGACTATCATTGTATTAATCTCTCAAAAGTAAAGAAAAAAAGTAATGCATAGTTGTTAGCTACAAGAATACGGGTGGTAGCTCTAGAGGCATAAGCCTAGCTCGAGTCGATCCCGAGATTATTGGATCAGGGGGTAGTCCTAGAGGCATAATCGTAGCTCGGGCCAAACCTGACAGGGGGTAGCTTTAGAGGTAAGAACCTAGATCGAGGCGAACCTGATATATTGGTGTATGGGTGGCAGCTCTAGAGGTAATAACCTAGCTCAAGCCGAGCCCGATGTATTGATTTATGGGTGGTAGCTCTAGAGGCATAAGCCTAGCTCGAGCCGATCCCAACATAACGTTATGTTATGTTAAGACCCACTGATCAGTCGGGTCCCGGGTACAATGTGACACAAGTGATGATGAATAAACATAGAAGCAAAGAAAGTAATGAAAGCAATGTACATGGTTCCAAACATACAGAATGGTGACTTATCCATATTGGTTATTCACTTGTATTTGATTCCATTGAATTATTTATGTATCATATAGTTTCTTATAGCCTTACATACTCAGTACATTCTTCATACTGACGCCCCTTGGGGGACATACCTTACTTGGTGCAGGCGCAGGTGCTAGTAGACCTCCATAGTAGGTTGCCGGTCATTTGCAAATCTTTAGTGAGCTCCAGTTGGTTCGGGGCTTTCCAAGTCACAGTTGTACATTTGTTTTGGTATTGTAAATGTTGTATAAAGCGGGGACTTGTCCTGACTTTAAGTTGGTTTGGTGTATGCATTTGTTAGAGGCTTTGTAGATGTATGTGGGAATATGAATGTAAGGGATGTATGTCCATTTTGACTTGGTGGCCCTAACGGCCGAGTTTATTATATATATATATATATATATATCACATGTTTCCATGACTTCCACTATTAGCATCTTGTATCTATATGTGATGGTGGTGTTTCGTGAATGACATGCATATGAATAGACATGGATGAAGATTGGTTCTCTCGGGCCTTATCAGCTTCGGGTGCCAGTCCGCCCCATTGGAATTTAAGGCATGACAGAGGTATGACAAAGGTATTTGAGCTTACACAAGAGGTAGTAATTCGACGCCAAAACTAATTATGCGTACCTAATGTAGATCGGTTAAGAAAGAGGATTATGATGGATGCACATCATTCAAGATATTCTATCCATCCGGGGTCAACTAAAATGTATCATGACTTGAAAGGAGTCTATTGGTGGGGTATCATGAAGAAAAATATTTCAGAATTTGTAGCCCAATGTAAAAATTGTCAACAAGTTAAAGTAGAGCACCTAAAGCCCGAAAGATATATGCAACGTATGGATCTTCTTATTTGAATGTGGGCTATGATCAACATAAATTTCATCACTGGTTTGACTCGTACAAATCGTAAGTTTGATTCCATATGGGTAATAGTTGATAGACTCACCAAATCAACACACTTCCTATAGATTAAGACTATATTAAAGAGATAGATTAGCTACACGGAGTCCCAATCTCTATTATATCTAATAGGGGTGCTAAATTTAATGCAAATTTTTGGAAGTCTTTCAAGAGGAGTTTGGGAACACAAGTGAATTTAAGAACAACTTTTCACCCTCAAATGGATGGTCAGGCCGAACTGCAATCCAAACACTTGAGGATATATTGTGAGCTTGTGTATTGGACCTCAAAGGTAGTTGGGATGATCATTTTCCACTTATTGAGTTTGTGTACAACAATAGCTATCACTCGAGTATCAAAATGGCACCTTATGAAGCCTTATACAGGAGAAAGTATGGATCTCCAATTAGATGGTTTTAAGTGGGTAAACTATTTTATTTGGACCAAATCTTGTTCATCAAGCCATGGAAAAGGTTAAGGTGATACAACAGTGGCTAGAAACAGTTGAAAGTCGACATAAATCATACGCAGATGTTAGAAGAAGAAGGCTAGAGTTTGCTATAGGAGATTGAGTATTCTTAAAGGTGTTACCAATGAAAGGGGTACTATGGTTTGGTAAAAAGGTATAACAAAGTCCACGCAATATAGGGCCATATAATATTATTTAAAGATTTTTCCAATTCACATATGAATTAGAGGTACCCCAAGAACTTTCAATGGTTCATACGATGTTTCACGTCTCAATGCTTAGAAAGTGCATAGGAGATCCATATCATTTTATTCCTACTGAAGATGTATAAGTTTTATAAGATCTCACTTATGAAGAACCACCCATTTCTATTCTGGATCGACAAGTTAAGAAGTTAAGAAATAAAGAAGTAGCTTCCGTAAAAGTATTTTTGAGAAACCAACAATTTGAAGAAGTTACATGGGAAGCTGAGGAAGCAATGAAATCCAAGTACCCTCATTTATTTGAATCCAAAGAGAAAGTTAAAGATACTGGATTGGGCAATTAGCAAGTAAGTATAAATATATGTGTAATCTATGTCTAATAGTGGGATTAAACTTAGGCTTGTACTTGTTTAGGAGGGCTAATTATGCTAACATTCGAGGATGAATGTTCCTAAGGGGGGAGGATGTAACACCCTGTATTCTATGTGTGCTAGTTCTACTTTTATGGAACTTGACATTGCCTTTTTGTATAGGTAATGGACTCGGTTTCTTATATGAGTAGTGACGATAAAATAGGTTTGAAGGAAACTGTTTGTTCATTTCAGTACAGTATGATCAAGTTAACGTCGATGAAGATATTTAAACATGGGATCGTAAGATGGTATTTGAGTCTAAAGCTCCAAGTGACCGAGCGTATATAAGTTTTAAGTTAAAATAAAGGGATTAAGATCTGAAAATGTAATAAAATACTAAGGTGCTTGCTTGACTTAATTAAGCTAGTAGGTGAGTCACCTACTTGAGCAATATGGACCAAGTTAATGAAGTTAAGACTAATGGATCAGATTTAGGTCTATATTAATGGACTAATTTAAGGCCCAAACTATGTAGAATAAAAGGAGAAGAGAATGAGCAGCCAACACCTAAAATCTTTCGCAAAAGCGGAATAAGTTAAAGGCAAATTTTAGACATGAATAAAGCAAGTAGGTGCGTCACCTACTTTGACCTTTGAGAAGATTGAACTCCTTAATTAGGTGCATCACCTACTTGGACTAATATGTGGAGGAAAGTAGAGCTAAAAGAGGATTTTCTAGAGGAGTCTATTTATGGGTTAATCTAGCTGATTTTAACTCATTATAATTTAGCCAAAATTCTAGATTTCTCTCCTTACCTCTCACGTTCTCTCTACACAAAAAACAGCAACCTTAAAATTCCTCCTAGTGTTCTTGAAGAAACCCTCAGCTTTGTAAGTCAGGGTAAGTGAAGATACTAATGTGTCATGACCCAATGCTACCCCCTAGTCGCAACACGGTACTTAGAATCACAAGTGATCCCAAGATAACCCATGGCACTGTATGATTCATGAGCAACTTAACTAAAAATATGTAAAACTAGAAATACTAAGCGGAAGCAAATATCATGAGTTAAACTTCTCCAATAAAATACAACAATTAGCAATTACAACAACTGTGCTAAGTTAAACGGGAACTAAATACATTATACTGACTGACTCTCTATCTAGGAAGCCTCTACTAACATTGACTATAGTTAGTCGGGACATGACCCCAACTATCTATAATCAATGTATAAGAATAGAAATAAAATGTTGTGACTACTAAATTCTAACTGGAGTTCCCAAAAAAGGAGAACTCATAACTTGCTGACTAGAGGATTCAATCTAAACTAACCACCAGCATGAGAATGAGCACCCGAATCTAAATCACATGAAAAATATAGGTAGAAGAGTTATGCGGTCGGTGCTTTGAATAAATTGAGCATGTGAGGTCTACAATAATCATAAACGACACTTAAAAACATGCTTTAAAACTATGTTTGAAAGAAATAAGTAAAGTCATGAAAAATCTATATCTGAAATCTAAGGATGAAAACTTTCAATGAATATGTTATAGAAATAGTAAGTCATAAATCATTAGCTAAAACAATTCAATACTGGATAACTGAGGAAAACATAAGTACTTTATATGATTTAAATTTTTTGCTTGAAAATAGAATATCAAAGTTGTAGTGCAGTGATCCAAAGGTAAGTTATAAATTGTAAACATGAGGCAAAACTCTAAGTCATGAAATAAACAATTTATCTGAAGGTACGGGTCAAGTACCAAAGTCATATTAAAAAATTTTCTGTTAGAGTTTCTCTTAGCTAACATAAACCACGCGAGCTAAACGTGGAGTCTGATGTATATGCCCCATTGAGAGGATCCAATATACCTTGCCAGGGTATAAAGGCATGGTTGTGTGATTACTAAACCAAGAAAATTTGGGCAAATATATTACATATGCTGGCAAGTAGTTCTAGAACTCAGGTACGCCGAACCCTCACCCACTCGGTGCTGGACACTACTCTCAAAACTATTCTATACTATTTGCTCATATTGTAGATAATTTAATATGAAAGTAAGAGATAGACTAGTTTTAAATTAAACTGATGACCGTGGTCTTGACATACTGAAATCTAGTCATCCTTCTTTTACAATTTTCATGAAATCATGGAATGTATTCCAACATTCTTGCTAAAATTGAGATCATAAGGTCATATCATGTCAATAAGTATAAATCATGCAAAAATCACGTATTTCCTGTTGAATTATAATATTTCCAATCACTTATAGCTATTATAAATCATGACTTCAAATCGTATAAATAGGAAGACAATAAAACAATGAAGTTCATGAATTTTAACAAGAGTATATACATATAAAATCATGAGGCATAACATCCAAGATCATGAAGATTGGGTTTGAACCCTAATTTGATAACATTGAAATTCGTTAAAGAAAATGATATTTTTAGGCACAAGGATGAAAGGAAATCCTTGTTGACACCCACATACCTGATCTTGCTGATTTCTTAAAGGAAAACTTGAGTTTTGAGCCTTGGAGTTTAAGTTTTGGGAAGAAAACCCTCTCTTGAGTTTCTTGAGAGTTGAGAGGATAAAGAATGGTGGTTTAATCTTAAAGTGTTGAGGGAATGGGGTTATAATAAGTTATAGGAGTGTTTTGGGGTCAAAATACCCATTTACCCTTTTAAAAACGGATGAAAAATGAAGTTGGGATGCTTGGGGCCGCTAGGGGTTGCACAGAACCATTGTGGAGCTTAAACTCAGTTGCACGGTGGCTATCGCAGAGCCTAAGCTCCATGGCATGGAGATATCAAGGACCCCTACTATTTTGGGGTCCTCATCTTATGCCACTTGACATAGCGCGGACCCTCTCTGGTAAATCAGTCATAACTTTTTATTCCGGTATCGGATTAATGCAAAATTTGATGCATTGAAAAAAAAGAATCAAAGACCTTTCATTTGAGGATTCTTGAGATCCAAAATTCTTCAGAACCTAGGAGTTATACTCATTCAAAGTTGACAATAGATATATTTTATACAATTAGGAATCATTAGGTTTGGGTCTATACACATTCGATGAAGGGGTCGGTTCTTAGCTTAGATATTCGGAGTGTTACAATATCTCCCTCTTAGGATCATTAGTCCTCGAATGAAGGTCAAAGCAATAATGAGTATATAAATAGAGTAAAACAAGATTTCTTTGGGCTATCTATGCCATATATACTAGCATGAACTAAACTGTGCTAACAAAAAGGGTTCTAGCTATCAACACTAAGAGATGTAGAAGCATGAGCTATTAGCGTAAGAACTAGCATAGGCATGAAGGACATAAATAGGGACATGAACTTGGCCTCTATTGGCCTCCGTAAAACTTGGAAAGTGAACTATTATAATATTTTGAGTTAAGGAATCGTAGAAATAATTTATGTGAGACATATGATATAAGTTCATAAAGTATGAACAATATAGTTTCAAACATAGGCCACACACTATTTGAAGCTACATGACATGAAACGTGGGTACTCTAGGCATGAGGTAAGAATGGGGCTACTATTCCTTAAGCAATATGACTAATTACTTCTCAGCTTAGCAACACTTCTTAACTATGCTTTTCCTATTGAATACTACACTTCATTAGATGCAACTTATAACCTTCACAAGGGTACATGTGACTACTACAACCTAAGTCTAAGTTGAACTACATTCTCTCACCATGTTAAAGCCTAACTTGGATTCATAAGGTACTACTTATGAAGCAACAATACTAGTCCAAACTACGTGATTCTATTTCCTATGTCTATTCAGAGCACTCATCTCAAGAATAATACTCCTTATCACTTCAACAACTAACACCAAACTCTAATCAAGAATTTACTAGTGCATAATGCATTCATCCACTTGTAGACCAACATGACACTCAAGCCTATTATTATAACCACATATTAACTTCTAGGAAACCAACCCATCTAAGAATTTTCTCATCTTCTCAAATACCTCTATCAATAAGAATTTCATGAATTATCGCCAAAAAGGACAGACCAAAACTTCTCAACTAACTATTACATATACTAAAACCTTGCCTCAGTCTTCGTGCACACTTATAATCTTAGATAGAATGAGCACACAAAAATTTTCCATAATAAGAAATATTTACTCTATCCTATCTAAACCATGATACAACCACTTTCATCACCACTATCTTAACATAAAAGGGGGGACACTGAAGGGATAGCAAATAAGGACCTAAGCATGAAAGAATACTATGCATAACTTTGACTATTAACTGTGGCCTGAGGAATAGAGTATCACAGTCAAGAATTCATTAGAGAGATCCTACCTGAGGACATACATGACATAATGTGACTTCACTAGTCATTAAGGTGTATCATGAGTTCATGGAGCTGAACATACTGAGAAATCATGAGTGCATGAGTCATGATTTGTATGACGTGGGACTAGAATTCATGTATTTATGGAGTATGGCTAGGACTCCTGAGTGAGACTTTAACTTCTCAAGCTAGGAACAATGGAACTGAGAAGTGCATAAATCTACATGAAGTGCATGAGTAAGAAGTATGATCATGGAGCTAACATGTAAGACATGAGTAGAGTGCCGTATTAATTAGAGAATGCTGAAGATATTAAGATGGGAATAAGTCTAAGCATTCCCTTAACTCTGTTATAGAACTCACTAACCTTACTACTTGAATCGTAAAAACTAACTAGTTCTACCCTCTATCATCTCCCCCTTACATTAGTGTTGCCTTTCTAATATTGAATATATTCTCAGTAAACTCTAAACTAAGCCACCTCATCCTACTATAATGGTCTGGGTACCTCTATACACATAGATACTAATCCCTCTCTAAAAGACTGCATCAGAAGATACAAAACCTATGTTGAGGATCCCTTTTAAGATACTACACCATAACTGACTACTCCATATTGCAATCACATAAGCCTCAAACTTACACCACCATAATTACTAGCAATATCATCAACATAGATTCGTACATATGCTAGGTCAACCTACTAGATACATTCTATAAAACTAACACCGTCATGCCCATACAGTCATTATCTTTATATCATTTAGCAACCACAATTCAAACTTAGAGCATAACATTCATCATGGACAGACACTCAACTTCTCATACACTATACCAATCTTCTACTACTAGATAGTAATCAAGGAAACACTAGTCCACCAAAATTCATAACAAAGTATAATTAACTTAAACCAAACCTCTTATCAAACATTAGTCTACGCACATATTCTTCTTTCATGGACTTACAAATCCCCCTTACCATCACAGAATACACTATACACCTATTCACTCATATGATACTATCTAAACTTGCCAATCTTCTAACCACTCTATAAATGCTACACTTCTAGACTCATACTTCTAACATTAGGGTTATTCTGCCATAAGATTCTTAGAAAGAGTCTGACAATATATCTTATTTGGCTCAAATGCATGATTTACATAAACGAGAGTAAATTTTCTTGAATTATTAAACTTAGAAGCACTTATGGTCTTCTATAAAACTCTTATATAGTCTCATAACTTTCTGCAGACCTAATCTGAGAAAACTTTACCGATCAAGAATTAAGCGTGATTCTCAAAAAAAGTGTAGTCAATGGGGATAGATTGATTCTCAAATGTGTATATATTTGGCAGAGAATTGCTCTACGAAATGATTTAGAATATCAAATATGGGAAACATTTCCTAAATTCCCCATAGCCTTTTGAAGAAAAATACAGACATCTCCATACCATTCTGCAAGACTCTACAAGATATGGCTTCACAGACACCTTAGGACACTTTAACTCCGTGCTTTAATACCAAATTTGTCAAGACCCGAGACTACCCCTAGTCACAAAATGGTGCTTAGAACCACAAGTGATCCCAAGCTAACCCATGGTACTACATGATTCATGAGCAACTGAACCAAAAACATGTAAAACTAGAAATACTAAGCGAAAGCAAATATCATGAGTTAAACTTCTCCAATAAAATACAATAATTAGGATTTACAAAAACTGTGCTAAAGGTAAATGGGAACTAAATACATTATACTAACTGGCTATCTATCTATGAAGCCTCTAGTAACACTGACTATAATTAGTCGGGACATGACCCTAACTATCTCTCATCAACATATAAGAATAGAAATAAAATGTTGTGACTACTGAGGTGTGACTAAAGTTCCTGAAATAGGAGAACTCATCACTTGGTGACTGGAGGTTTCCATCTGAACTAACCACTAGCATGAGGATAAGCACCTAAATCTAAATCACATGAAAAATATAGGCAGAAAAGCTATGCGGCCAGTACTTTGAATGTACTGAGCATGTGAGATATGCAATAATCATAAACAACACTTAAAAACATACTTTAAAACTATGTTTGAAAGAAATAAGTAAAGTCATGAAAAATCTATATCTGAAATCTAAGGATGAAAATATTCCATGAATATGTTATAGAAATAGTAAGTCATAAATCATTAGCTAAAACAATTAAATACTGGAAAAATGAGGAAAACATAAGTACTTTATATGATTTAAATTATTTACTAGAAAACAGAATATCAAAGTTTCTATACAGTGACCCAAAAGTAAATCATAGACTGTAAATATGAGGCAAAACTAAAATTCATGAAATAATAAATTTAGCTGAAGCTACGGGACAAGAACCAAAGTCATGGTAAAATTATTTCTTTGGGAGTTTCTCTTAACCAAAATAAACCACGCGAGCTAAACGTGGAGTTCGATGTATATGTCCCATCAAGAGGACCTAATATACCTTGCCAGGGTATAAAAGCATGGTTATGTGATCACTAAATTGAGCCCATTTGGGAAAATATAATAACTATGACAGCACGTAGTTCTAGGACTTGGGTACGTTTAACCCTCGCCCATTCGGTGCTGGATACTACTCCCAAAATCATACTATCTGCTCATACAGTAGATAATTTATCGTGAAAGTAAGAGATAGACTAGTGTTAGATTAAACTGATGATCGTGGTCCTGACATGCTTAAAACTAGTCATCCTTCTATTACTATTTTGCATGAAATCATGGAAAGTATTCAAAGATTCTTTCTAAAACCGAGACCATAAGGTCCAATCATATCAATAAGTGTAAATCATGCAAAAATCACGTATTTCCTATTGAATAGTAATATTTCAAATAACTTATAGCTATTATAAATCAAGAGTTCAAATCATATGAATAGGAAATCAACTAAACAATGAAATTTATGAATTTGAACAAGAGTATATATATATAAAATCATAAGGAGGCACAAAATCCAAGATCATGAAGATTGAGTTTGAACCCTAATTTGATAACTGTGAAATTCATTAAAGAAAATGATAATTTTGGGAACAAGGATGAAAGGAAATCCTTATTGAAACCACATACCTGAACTTGATGATTTCTTAAAGGAGAGCTTGAGTTTGGAGCCTTGGAGTTTGAGTTTTGGGAAGAAAACCTTCTCTTGAGTTTTTTTATAGTTGAGAGGAGAAAGAACGGTTGTTTAATCTTAAACTGTTGAGGGAAATAGAGTTATAATAAGTTATAGGAGTCTTTGGAGATCAAAATACCCATTTACCCCTACAAAAATGGATGAAAATGAAGTTGGGATGCCTAGGGACCCCTGGGGTGGAACAAAACCATCGCGGAGCTTAAAATTTGTAGAATGGTGGCTATCACAAAGCCTATGCTCTATGGCATGGAGATATCATAGACCCCTACTATTTTTTGGTCCTCAGCTTATGCCACTAGACGTGGCACATACCCTCTCTGATAAATTGGTCCTAACTTTTTACTCTGGTATCGGATTAATGCAAAATTAGATACATTGGAAAGATGACTCAAAGACCTTTTATTTAAAGGTATTGAGCTCCAAAACTCTTCAAAATCTAGGATTTATACTCCTTTGATGTTTACTATAGATAGATTCTATACAAGAATTCAATTGGTAAGAAAGCTTTCAACTTGGCTATGAGCTAGGAGTTACTCGCGGCCTTAATTCATGTCTAAGGCTTTTAACACACTAAGGAATTGATATTAATAACTATGTACAGTTAGGAATCATTAGATTTGGGTCTATAAACATTTGATGAATGGGTCGGTTCTTAGCTCAAAAATTTGAGGTGTTACAGAATGGTTTTAGGCTAATTACTTTTTAAGAGACTAGGAAATCATATGGTTAATGCTTAAAATATAGGTGTATTCATTTCTACAAATTCGCTGACACATGTTTTTTGGCTAATAGAGGCTTTTCTCTTGTTATTTAGCTTAAGTGGTAGGACTGTAATTAAGAAGAATTTCCAGAGGCTTGGGTAAGCTTGTTGTCTATTTTACCCCTCCTAATGTACATGTTTGAGTAAAGAATTGTGCTTATGTTGTAATTAAGAACTCAAGGGATGGTGAGTTCAATATTATGCTGCTATGAAGAATGATATTTGGGGTAGTTTTAGGGACTGATTTATGTATGCGTATTAGGGACAGTTTGGTTGATGTTAGAAAAGGATATGAGTGGTTGAAAAATCCCTACCAAGATCCTCGGAGAGTGGGTCCAGTGCTAGCGGTATCGAGGAGAAGTATAAGCTTAACTCCTCCGATGAACAACACACTCCTGAGGGAATGAGGAACCAGTCCAAGGGAAAGGCCGCTACGTCCACTGTAATCATAGAGGCTTCCACGCCCATCAAACTTTCCCACTCTTAAGAGGGAAGGCATGACACTCAGCAAGGTGGGGATGCAACTGATGATTATTCTTATTCAGCGAAAGGTGAAGAAGAGTCAAACTTTGACCCCTTCCGACACTGCTGCTGTTGGTGCTTCCACCTGTCAAAGGGTTACCAATCCAAGATGCTAAAGTGTGCCCAACTCCTGCGACTATTACTTGGATGGAGTTTCCCTCAAGGACAACGGGAACCAAAAAAGGAGTATCTAAGAAGAGCCAAGAATACTTAGTGAGTCACTGCAGAGGGTTAGGTCGCCCACCTGTTTGAAATATATCAGTTGGGGTAGATTACTAGGCCACTCTAAATTTATGGTGGTGAGCTGGTAATGGAGTTCTACGCGAATAATGTCACGACCCTAAAGAACATGACTCTATCTGAAAAAGACAAGGACATAAAAAAACACCCTCTCATGGACATGATAGTGGTGTGGAGGAAAGAGGAAGACATTTCAATCAAGGCTATCTCTAAAGCCTAGTTTGGAGAGACTTTTGAGCCGATAGAAGAAACCCAAGAAAATGACTACCGAATAACTGAGTTGAAAAAGTTAAAAAATTGTCCATAAAGGATAAGATAATGCATTTCAAATGGTTAGCACGATATATTGTTGAGGCTGGGACTGAGGCACTATGGGTGAATGGATCTTCCATTTACAAGAACAGTTTGAAGTTCACTGCTAAAGCATGCTGGTCTATTGTTAGGCATAGGATCGCACCCACAACCAATAACAACACATTGGGTGTGACCAAAGCCTGTTTGGTAGCTGCATTTATTATGGAGTTGGACCTGAACATCGTGCGCATCATTGCGCAGGAGATTAGAGATAGAGTACTGGAGTTTAGCACCACACACTCATTCCCGTGCCTGATTACATAGCTGCTACACGATTCAAATGTGCCCTCCATCCCGCCAGTGGACAAGTTTGTTCAGCTGACTAAGGTCACAAATTTAGCGATGATAAAAGACCTGTGGAACCCAGCTGCCCTAGTCAGAGGATTATGGATCCCAAATGTAAGTGGGGATGCACCTAGTAGTGACAGACCGGTGTCTAATACCGATGCATCGGCCTCCTCAGTACCACCAGTTCCTTCCCCGATTAGGCCATTGGTTCTGGCTGGATACACATTGATTTGGACTACTCAGTTGAAAGAGATCATCTGGTACCAAATCCTTCATACTGCTCGCATCAAGAATTTTGAAGAAAAGGTCAAGCCCTATGTGAGTGATGAGATTCAACGGGCCATACAAACTGTACAAATGAGGATGGATAGCTATGAGGGACGGATACGGCCAAACTTGATGTAGTTCAGGCACCTGAATTGACCTAGATTCTGATCGAGCTGACATGTTTAAAAGAAGCGGTCTAATCCTTAGCTGAGAGGATCAATATGGCACCTCTTCCTCTACTACCACCTATGCCTGTAGCGGCATCCATCGTGGTGGATGTCGACGTATTTGTTCCCGCCTTCTATACTCCAGCCCCACAAATTGAGACTGATAATGAGAAGGAGGAGGGCGGAGGTTTAGAACAGCGAAAGAGGCAGAGGGAGGATAAGTTCAGGAAGGAGGGTAAGAAGAAAGAAAAATCTAATAAAAAGAGAAAAAGAAAAGACAAGGTGACAGTGGAGACCTCTGAGGCAGTGATTCCAAAAGTTACACTGTTGGTAGGGGTACAAAGACTGCCCCCAAGACTGAGATTGTAAGTGACCAGGCCACCATCAGGGCTAAATTGACGTTGAGTGCCATGGCCATAGGCGAGGCCACTATTAGAGAGGAGACTGTTGGGAACCCACTTATGGCCCTACATTATCAGAGTTCCACCAGTGCCTAGGACACATCAAATTTGTCCCTTACCCTAGTTTTTATTTTTGTATCTGATTTTGTGCAATAGGTACATTGCATGATTTTAAGTTGAGGGTGGGGGGGTATACCACAACCTAGGGTTTTTGTTGCCATGTTTCGTTTCCCTCGATTGTGCTATCATAGTTAGAACCGACATGTTTTGGTGTTTTTAGTTGTTGAAGTATAACTTAGAGTAATTGAAAAGATAACTTGGTGCAGTATTGTTTAATAAAGCATGCCTACTTGTTGTGAAATGTGTTTTAAATGATACCCCTCCAAAAAAAATTTTTTTGGGATGTAGTGTTTGCATGTAATGTACTGGAACAAATTTTAGGATCTAGATATGGCATTAGAATTGTTAATAGGATAACCTGGCCGACTTTACATGAACTGAATAGGTTGTAACTTAGACAATAGCCCTGATCCATGAGAGAGTGAGATATATTACCTATTCGATGTGTTTGGGCGATCTAGAACTTGCCCGGTTAGTCTCGCTGAAAGATGTGGGATCGAAGGATAGGAAAGGATCATAGGTCGTGTTTGCATTAGTCCACTTTAGCATAAATGACCTGCCAATATATCACTTGAACCCAAATTTTGAACCTTAAGTAGACCTTTCTTTGAACTACCCGATTCACCTACCAAATATTTGCAATGAACCTTCATTGGCCCTGGTCCTTCCTTAGACACTGTGTACCTCAACTCAAGCAAATCGCCTAAGTTGAGGATGGTTGTTGTGTAGGGGTGAATAAAAAGTAGGTATGAAAAATTAATAGTGAAAAAAAAAAAAGGACTCGGGCGCGGTGTGAGTAAGAATAAAAAAAAAGAGGATAAGAGAAAATAAAAAAATTAGTGAAGAGATGTGAAAATAAAAACCGCACTCAAGGTCCAAAAGAAAATAAAATGGAAGAAAGGGAGAAAAATGAAGAAAAGAAAAAGTGGAGCCAAGAGTAGTGTAGTGCCAAGGAGAAATAAGTCATTGTACCCAAATATACCACACTATAGCGATCATAACTCAATTTTCCAAAAGATGAAGCATAGAAAATAAGGGCTAGCCTATGGTATCAAATGCACACAACCGGACTTCTTCGTGAGAGTGAGAGGTTTGACTCAATCCCAGTAGTAGAATTCATTACATATACTAAGTAGGGACTTTTTTGAAGTGGGGGAATAAAAGTTGTAGTTTAGTTACTGCTTGTTTAGGTAGTGTATTGGTCAATGTGTTAAGTTATCTATATACAATTTAATGCCATATCCTGACCCCATTGTGTTAGAGTATCTGTATTGGATATATACTGCATTGGTTGTTTTTTCTAACAATGGAGGGTGTTGAATGTACTTAGATGGTTTGCATGTGTGTTTTGTAAAGTTTACAACCATAGTGATCTTAACTTTGCTCTAGGTTAAGCGTCTTAGCTAGTTTAGTATTTTGTTTTCCTGAGGACATGCAAATGTTCTAAGTTGAGGGTGTTGATGTGTCGTGAACTTACAACACTTCAGTCACTTAAAACAAGGAATATTTTTAAGTTTAAAGGTACTTTTTGTTGGATTTGATGTGTTTGTTAGTGTTTGCAGGCTTTATGGACTTAGAGAAGGAAAATGTTGAAGACTGGACAAAAGTGGCATCAGATGAGCCTTACCACTATCATGGGATCTGACCACAATCGTGCCTAGGCTTTCGTAGGAGTAATCAGAGATGTCCAAGTCAGGAGTCAAACAGACGACAAAAATGTACGATCGTGATTTGATGTCACGATCGTACCTAGGGATCGTGAGATGTAGGAAGAAGTCAACCTGCAGGAATCAAGTATAGGATGAGGGTTCAGTTTTGTTGAGTTGTAGGATTTTAGAGGTATGATGATCAGACCACAAGAAGACACGATCATATGTTGAAGACATAAGACCGTACCTTAAGTCGTATGATGAAAGATCTGCCAGCTGACAAGTCCAAGTACAAACCATGACAGGCACAGGTCAATCGTGGGTTCTAACCACGATCGTACCTTCTCATCCGAGGCAGCCGACACAATTTTTCTTTTTTATTTAGGATAGGATTTGTGTTGTCTATAAATACTCTTTTAGGGTTATTTTTACAGAGTTTATGCATTATTATTATACCACAACATTATATTGTAAGATTCTAAGGCATCTTCTGGGGATTTTACGAATATTGATCTTACGGTTTTAATAAAAGTTGAGATTTTTTAGTTTATTGATTATTGTAAGTTTTAATTCATGTTTTAATCTACGAATTCCTATTTTGTTCATACAATTATGAGTATCTAAACTCCACAACTAGGGTTGTGGGAACCATGATAGATTAACGATGTAGAGTTCAAAGTACAAGGTGATTCTCGAAGGGTATTACAGTGTGTATTGTAGTTTTTTTGGAATTTATTGCTTTCTGATGAGTGCACGCATTGGGACTCATCCTGTCTCTACCTTTGAATGTAGCAAGGGTATTCAAACAAGACTATCAAACCAACAACAAGACTTGGAGTTATCTTTATTTAATTAGCCTTGAGTCGTGATACCGGAAAAACTATATTGGGATCATAGATAGGGGCAACGTAGCAATAATTAACCTTTGTGATTGAGGATAGTTGTGTACAAGGGGCTTAACATAGTCGGTTAGATGATGCACAACCTATCGATTTTGTATACTAGATACCTTAAGATATGTCTAAAGTATGGAGAACCTACGGAGTTCTAAAGTTATTGGGGACCATAGTCCAAGTGCTTCTCTCATCTTGATTACAACCTTAGCAAACACTCACTTGTTACTATTGCTTGTTTACTTTACAAAAATCCCCGTCTTCACTTTTTTCCCAGTTACTTAGACAAACATAATTGATTGAATTTAGACCTATTCTCTATGGGATCGACCTTAACCTCATTGGGTTCTATGTTTAATTCAACTGGGTTCTATATTTGATTCAACGACTACTTTATACTTTTTGGGAGGTGTAATTTGGGCGACATCATATATGAGCATAAAATGACACTTGGACATACAAATACACTCAAGGTCACCATCCCTCACTTAAAGCGTTGTTCATCCTCGAACAACTCTCTTATAACTCATGCTACAAGGAAAGTTTTGACATCACAAATTCAACAAGATTACTCAGGCTAAGACTACAACGACTAACAAAGATGACAATTTCTTATCAAGCATACTTTATTCACACTTTAGAACTCATGAACAACCACTTCGAAATCTCCTAGCCTCAAAAATAGACTCTACAATATTAGCAATCTCATGTAAGTTACTCAACCAAGAAATCAAATATGTCACCTTTATTTCATCAATCTCACAACCGCAGAGTTACCCATCTTCACTCATGAGTACATAATTTATCATAAGAATGGGTATAAGAATAAAATAATACTCACTCTCACAAAGAATTTTCACATACACATACGATGAATGATAAGCTTGTCCTTAGTATACTTCTCCACTAATATACGAACATCTAAGTTTAAGATCAAATAGGACTTTTTGGCTTGTAATATAGGCTAAGAGATGGATAGGAACTATTATGGCTAGTAATAGTGATCATTTTCCCTAAGCGCTTTAATACATCACAATTGTATTTACGCACCCTCTTCAATCAATCACTTTCTTCTTCCTTTAACTCTTCTCACCCAAACACGCCCTTTGATTTCCATTTCTTTAAGCAATTTCACACACTACTGGTAAAGAGTACTCAATTGTCAAATACTTATTTTTTTAATTTTTTTTCTACTCCCTACCATTAGCACCTGAATTTATTACTCGCACTCTTAATCTTTTCTATTGCTTTCAAAAATCAACTATTCTCCCTTTTTTAATTCTCCCCCCATCTACACTTTTTTTTAATCAAAATGCGTAGGAGTTTTGGATCAAATTAACAGTAAATTGAAATAAAAGGATAAGGCTTCATATGTGGTTGCCAAAGAATAAGCTGAAGGCTCAATGGGGCTAAATAGGAACATATTTTAGGGTAGGTAAAATAGAGGATATAAACATGGTTAATCAAAGAAATGCATATATCATCTTCTTAGCACAACATTCTTTATTTCGCTTTGCAAACACATCGGGAAAGTTTTAGACATCAGTATGAAAGTATGGAATATCACAAGTACCTAACACTCATGGCATATGTTCAATTCAAGATGGATCCATACAGATTCTCAATCAAGCAACCAACAGGAATTTAGCTTTAAGCAAAAATCATACAAGATTTGAATAAAAGAATCTAGGTGTCTCAAAAGAAGACATTCAATTTTCATACCATAATTTTGAATTAAAAACAAACTTGTATCACTCAGTCATGGGTAGCACCTTACAAGAGCACCTAACATGCAATCTATGAAAGGTTCGACTTATTGCTAATGACTAATTTTCCCTCAAGATGGTTTCCATCCATCTATCATTAGGAAAAGTCCCCTAACTATGACTAAAACAATTTACTCCTAAAATGTAAAATGATACTAGCTTTAAAGGGCTCCCCCACAGAAAAGAACCAAAAAGAAAAACCAAGGGGGTGAGTGAAGTATGCTTTTCACCATGCTTTTTAGCTTAGATTTTGGGTACTCAGACTTCCCCCAATCGATGCAAAGCAACAAATAGAAACAAAACAAAGGAAACACTATAAAAATAAATGAGAACTAACTCTATTAGAACTTGGGTTGCCTCCCAAGTAGTGCCTGATTTAATATCACGGCATGACTCATGTCACATGCAAAATTAAGACTCTCTCAACCTCTTTTTTCCTTTTGACCATTTTTTTCTTCTCTTCTTCACTCTTCCAAGAGAACCATCAAACTTGAGCCTTTTTCTTATCTCCTCACCCCATCTCGGATCCTCTAACTGCTTGTGAGTTTCTTCATGTCGTACCTTAGGACATTTGAAAGGAGACTTAGTAGCTCACAATACTTTACCCCACACTCGTCTTCTATCACCTCTTTGATCATGCATAAGTCTCAATAGCACAACGGTGTGTTGAGTGCTTTGTACACTCTAAAAGTGACCTCCTCACCATTCACTCTTCTCTTCAATTTCCCTCTCTCACATCAATTAAGGATCCACCAGTGGCTAAGAATGGGCGTCCCAATATAATTGGCACCCTGCCATCTACTTCATAATCAAGAATGATATAGTCAGCAAGAATTATAGGCTAAGAATGAACTTTCCAATATAATTGGCACCCTGTTATCTTCTTCATAATCAATAATGATAAAGTCAGCAGGAATTACAAACTTACTAACTCTAATGAGCACGTCCTCAATGATTCCTTCAGGAGCTACTCTCAATATATTCGCAAGTTGTAGAACTACTTTGCAGGGCCTAGGTTTCCCCAAACCAAGAGTATTAAACATAAATAAGGGTATCAAATTTATTCTTTCCCCCAAGTCACATAAAGCAAGCATCAACTCACTTTCACCAACTTGTATAGGGAGGGTGAAACTCCCAGGGTCTTTTAGCTTTGTGGGAAGTTTGCTCATTATCCTAGATCTGCCCTCCTTAGTCAGTGCTTTAGTTTTCAACTCTATAAGTTTCTTCTTACTTGTTACCACATCCTTCAAGTACTTAGCATATGTAGGCATTCCCTACAAAACATCAAGTAAAGGAATATTTTTGTATAGCTCTCTAAATATGTCACAGAACTTCTTGAAACATGTATCCTCTTTGCTTTTCTGGATCTTTAAGGGAATGGTGGTGATAGCCTATTCTAGTCTGCTAGCTTGACCACCTACTCTGCAACTGCCTTTTCAGCAACCATCTTTGTATCCGGGCTCGATCTAGTCATCTCGGCTTGTATCTCATGATTTTTCTACTTGAGAGGTAAATAATCTAATTCTTTCCCACTCCTCAAGGTGATTTCCATTACTAGCCTCGAGTTTTATTTAGTGTCACTTGGAAAACTCCCTTGAGGTCTTGTATTTTAAGCTCCAACCAACTGCCCTATTTGTTTTTCTAAATTCTGAGTGGCAAGTTGTTGATTTTTGAGGTTTGCAACTATTTTAGCCTAATCAGTTGCCATTTGTGCCTGATTGGCTGCCATTTTAGCCTGGTATGTCGTGATTTGTTTTAGTATCTCTTCTATCTTGCTAGACTAAGCATTAGATTGATTTACATGTGACTGTTGTTGAAAGTTCTGACTCTTCCCTTGGTTGACAACCCATGAGAAGTTGGGCTGACTCTGCCAGTTACAATTGCAGGTGTTACCATAATTTAAAATTCCTCTCTGTGCATTATCCATAAAATTAATTGACTTTGGGTTTGCTCCACACAAGTCTACAGAATGGCCACTACTTCCATAAATTTTGCACCAAGTCTTCACCTGCTGAATTGTATTCACCTGAGCCTTCGACTATGATACTATCAACTTGCCAAGGTGTCTAATCACCTAATTTTAAAAAGCCGCCATCTGAGTAGCCAAAGAAGTGATACTATCAACTTCTAACATACTTGCAGACTTTTTCACTGAACCTTTAGTAGCATCACCACGCCAATAAGGATTACCTTGTGCAATATGATTGTAAAGAGTGTAAAGTTCATTATATGTCTTCTCCAAAGCTTGACCACCTGCTACCGAATCTAACAAAATCTTTGTAGTTGGGTCAAAATTTTCAACAAAAGTATGTCCTGCGTATTATTTGACTACTGGTGATGTTGGAATTGTCCAAGACTGATATAAATTTTCCTCAGGCTTCTACTTGAAGCTTATGATTTCACTCCTTAACCTCACAATTTTTCCATATGGGAAAAATCAAATGAGGAACTTCCTTGCCAGGTCTTCCCAAGTTGTGATTGAATTTGAAGGTTCTACCTTCAACCATCTCTTTACTTCTCCCAAAAGTGAGAATGGGAAAAGAGTGAGCCTCACTTAATCAGTAGAGACTCCTATGGGAATGAATGTATCACTGATATCTAGAAAGTTCTACAAATGCTTTTATGGATCCTCATGTTACAAGCCTATCAATTGCTCATTAGTGTGCAACAATTGCACCATGTTTTGTTTCAGCTCAAATCTACCTCCCAATTTTGATTTGTAGATATTGGAGGTAACATAAGTTGCGAGTAGGATTGCCACTTCACAAACTATCCTACAGGCTAGTTATTGATCACTCATACCTACAGATATAGTCTCACCTTGTTAAACTTATCAGATTGGATAGAAAAGGGTTGCTTCTCTCTTCAAGTTATACAAACGATGCTCAGGTTCAAGATGTGGTTCAACCAATTCCCTTTTCCTTGCCAGCTTGCATTAGATTCAAACCTGTACCGGTAAGATCATTAGCTATGACTGAGTTGTTCGCACTTATCAAACTAAATAGTAAACTACGATTAGAAGTTTGCTAAAAAAAAAATTCAAGTCCCCAGCAACGGTGCAAAAAACATGTTGCGTCCAAACACACACACAAGTGTACAAGGTCGTACAAGTAATAAAGTGGCTCTTATGAGCCGGATATTGATCCCATAGGAACTTGTGATTTAGCAAACCATCTAATTCAAGCAATACTATAAAATTAAGCAAGCGTGATTTGTAACCAAAAAAAGTTGGAGTTTTGTTATTCTAAACGTAAAATGAAACTAGAACGTAAGTTAAAGTGTTGTGAACAATATTAAGGAGGATTCCCGGGTCAATGCATCTTAAACGATCATGTAAATCTATACAATCTCATTGGTTGCATTCTCTATCTTGCTTGTTGATTCACGGAGTTAATATTATGATTATGGTCTTTCGAGCCTCTAACCATCTATTCAAACTAGCCTCACAACTACATTGTTGAGTGGGGATGTGAGTATCTAATTCAAATACATTTATATTTTGTCCCGTGAATGAACCAAATAAGGTCATTAGGTATATTCCTATCCTAACTGTGAATCCTATCTTTAATTCATCTTAAAGACAAGAACTCATTCCTTACGTTCTTTGTTCTATCCCAATGTTCCTCCTTCCGGGTTCACAAAAGATTTATAGATTTATTCTAAAGGACATAAATCTTTAAAATAGTAAGAGTAAGGACGAAAGAACAACCAAATATGATAAAGAATAATAACCAACCTGAACCTAAGCTAAACAATAATGTTTGTAGCCTCAATTCTAGAAAGAGGGCTTTTAGCCACTCATAATCTAATTTGCAATTACGAAATTAATGTAGTTCATACAAGAATTAAGTCTTGTAATTCTTGTATGATTAGAATTAAAGTTAAGTTTCCTATTTATAGTGTAGGATAATTTGTACTCGGCAAGACCAAGATTTGTGGCACGTTGAAATTGCGGAGCACAACCTCTGTGACACCCTAATATAGCGAAGCACAACTTCTGTGAAACCCTAATATTGCGCCAACCTACTGTCTGGCCGCCTCAACAATTTTTGAATTTGTTTCTTCTATTCCATAACTCTGCGGCACTTTGATATCACGGCGAGCTACTGTTTTAGTAGTCCAAACTATCTCAGAGTTGATCTTTAGCCCCATGCCATATCTTTGATTGCATCACATCTCACTCGTGATAAGTTTTCAGCTTCAACTTCATATTTTGAACATTGAGGAATGTCACATGCGCACTTCTGTAGCTTCTCTCTCAAAGTTTAGTTCTCCTCTCTTAAGCTTGATATTTTAACAATTTCATCCTACACAAAAGCTAGTCACACATGTTAGTTCATGGAAGTAATTTAACCAAAATACATGAGAGTATAATCGAATTAACTCTTGAACTAAGCTATCATATGACCATAAAATGACAATTGGATGTACAAATATGCCCAAGATCAAGGAATACCAGGAAAGTTATCAGGAAACACCTCTAAGAGTTCAAACAGAACTGGGACCGAAGCTATAGGAGAAACTTCAGAATTTTCTTCCCAAAGATATGGTAAAAATGCCCTACACCCTTTCTTTACTAATTTCTAGGCATGAATAGCTGATACATTTCTCACAGGAGTAGGCTTATAGGTACCCTCTCACTCTAAATTTTCCATCCCAAGCTTTGCTACAATGACATTTTTAGCATAACAATCAAGAATGGCACGATAAAGAGACAACAACCAACTCATTCCTAAGATAATATCAAACTCCTCCATGTCTAAAATTACAATGTCTGCCAAAGTTTTGTACCCCATAAACATTACAGTGCATGCCCTATAAACCTGATGAACACATATTGATACCCCAACTGGTGTAGAAATATACATAAGAGTATCGAGCAATTCACAGTCTAAGTACCAACCTACAACAAATTTCAAAGACACATCGGAGAACGTAGATCGGGGATCAAACAATATACAAGCCATACGATCACATACAAGAATAGTACTTGGGATGACAACATCAAAATCATCTACTTTAGGACAGGATGGAACAACATAAAGTTAGGCTCTATCACCACCAAGACAGCCACCTCTACCAGCTTGAGCACCAGATCTACCAACCTATCATGCACCTTAGTTGGCTTGGTAGTCACCCCTTCCTGCAACCTGTCGCATCCCTATTTTCAGAAGGCGCAACTTCGAGACTCAAAAAATAAATTAAGTAAATGTTTGAAAAATTTAGAGTCGCCACCTAATTTTAGGAAAACTAGGAAACCTGTTAATTTAATTAACAAAAAATTAGTCTATGTAACCAATTATATTCTAAGTAAGGGTTCAGGTTATTCCAAAGGGAAGGTATTAGGCACCCATCGGAATCCACAAAGGTGGGTCCCGACTGAACTTATTTTTTCAATTGAGAAGGAGATAGAATCATTTGCACAAGTATAACAGCTATGAAATACATACAAAGAATAAAGTAAAGCAGGAATAACGAAGATGGCCTAATATTTACCTATTGTTAAACAATATGAATAATAGAATAAATAATTCAAAATTATTCTCGAATGTGAATTCGAGTGTCTTCTTCGAGAAAAAGCTCCATGTACCTACAAAGACACTTGGTAAAAGTGTTAATAATGAATAAATATAAATCAAAATGAATTAAATGAATAATAAACCAACAGTAAAACCCATATTATATACATGGTAGGCCTTGAAAATCGATGGAAATTTCTTCAAGTATATTCATACTTGAATAAGATAATTGAACTTAAAATAAAATCCATCTTTTGTAATGGGGAGGCCTCGAAAATCAGACGGAGAGATTTTTTCATTGGCCAAGTATTAATTCTAAGAGAACTTTAATTAAAAAATATCAATAGAATAGTAAAAGGGACTCGAACAATCCAAAGAAACTTTCAAAGTAGCAGCACTACGACAAATCTTTCAAATAAAACAACAAAGTGATGAAACCAATACTTTTTAATTAGTGATAAAGGCAAATAGAGAATATTCTAGTTATGTCCAAAAAATCCATAAAAATAAATAAATAAAGACTCAAATTAAAGTTTTCAAAGCAAACCCAACAACAACAACAATGCCACTGGCATTGAAAATAATACAAACATCGTATTATTAGACAAACACACATAAAAATCTTTGATGAATGTAAACCAATAGAGCATACATAAAGAAAATATTGTTGCACATTAACAAAAATCCAACCAAATCAATATTAATCAGTAGCTTGAAAGCAGTAACATCTCAGAACAAAACAAACACCAAGTGTAGATATAAAATGCAAATAGGGAAAGAGGGTCAACAGAGAGAAACATATTTTTGTCAAATCCGAGAGTTATCAGGCGTTGTCATAGGTTCTGATGATTGATTCCATCGTAGTTGGAGTCTATTGGTTGTTGGTCCGTTTCCATCAGAGTTTGCCAGAGGTCGGAGCTTAGAGCTCACCAAAATTGGGTGGGAGCTCGTCGGAGCTCCTCGCTGTTGTAGCTATGGGTTCGCTAGAACGTCACCTGAGTTTGAAGCTAGTCATTGATAGAGGCTAGTGTTTGACCGCTTCGTCATTGTTGAGCTGGTTGCTCTATCGGGAAGCGGCTGATTTCTAGTTAATCGGAGATTGAGTTTAGCGGTTCATCGGAGAAGAGATAGAGAATGGGGTTGGAGATTCGCCGGGAAAGGGAAAAGAGATTGGTGGTGGTTTGCGGGTTTGGTTTCCTTGGTGCTCTTCGGAGAGTTGATTACTCAGGCGAGGGTGGTTCTTGGAGAAGACAAAGGGGTTTGAAGATTCAGTTATCGAACGGTGGTGAACAGCGGGGGTTTGGGTGGTTCTCCGATTGTGTTTCAGTGGTGGTGGGTCATTGGAAAAAGAAGAGAAAAAAAAAGGAAAGAAAATTATTTTGGGTTTTTTCCAAATTAGAAATTTCCACCACCATTAATTGTAAAGAGAGTGGATTAGTTTTATAGATAAAATAAAACCACTCAAGAGAAAAACCATGTGCTCAATACCATGCTTTTGAAAACCATGGGCTATCCAAAACCATGAGTCATCCAAAACAATGACTATTTGATGTTATCCAAAACTATGGATATTTAACTTATCTGTGCAAAAATATCTTCTCCATCTTTAATGAATTAACGGATTGTGATAAAAAATAAATTAACAAGTGTAGTTAATGCCAAATAAGAATATGGTTCGAGTTTAAAATAAAATTGACGTCTCATAATTTAATACAACTCAAACAACATTTGTTTTTTAAAAAGACTATATAACAAAAAATCAGTGACAGTCAATAATTAAAAATTATAATAAATTGATAAATATCCTAACATTTTCAAGAAAAAGGATAATTACCAATAACTTGTGTTAAAATTGAACAAAATATGTAAAAATTAAATTTTATGCTATTTTACAAATAAAAAGCACAAAAATGTTTATTTTAAAAATGTCGGTCCAAAATTAAATGTCAACAACTGCCCCTTTTTATTCATAGAGGATGAAAGAGTCTTTGGATGGAGACCTTGACGTGTAGCCAATTTTGGCTAGACGAAGAAGAAAAAGAATGACATGTGCAAGGAATAATATCAAACAATAATAGAACTTTGACAATGATGGATTGTCTATTGATAAAAGAGGAAAGATTGTTCGAAGATAAAACATTCACGTACCTTCGACGTTACTTCCAAAATTACCTCAGTATCAAGTTTGTGAGACGTTGAGGATGTAAAGCTACATAAATATTTGAACAAGATAGTGGAAAAACTTGCCTCGTTGAAGGGTAGACAACCCAACTTGAATTTGATATGTCATTTCAACGGGTGACGACCCAACTTGTCTCTTTGAAAGGAGGACGACCCATCTTGAACTTAATGTGTCATTTGAATGGGTGACGATCCAACTTGAATATGATATGCCATTTGAATGGGTGACGGCCCAGTTTGAACATGATATGCCATTTGAACGGGTAACGACCCTACTTGAACATGATATGCCATTTGATTGGGTGACGACCCAACTTTAATATGATATGTTATTTCAACGGGTGATGACCCAACTTATCTCATTGAATAGCGGTCGACCCATCTTGAACTTAATATGTCATTTGAATGGGTGACAACCCAAATTTATCTTATTGAACGGTGGACGACCATCTTGAACTTGATATACCATTTGAATGGGTGGTAACCCAACTTGTCTCTTTGAAAGGCGGACGATCCATCTTGAACATGATTTGCCATTCTGAATGGGTGGTGTCCCATCTTATCTCATTGAAAGACGGATGACCCATTTTGAACTAAATGTGTCATTTGAATGGGAGACAACCCAACTTATCTCATTGAAAGACGGACGATCCATTTGAACTGAATATGCCATTTGAATGGGTGGCAACCCAACTTGTCTCAATGTAAGGCGGACGACCCATTTTGAGCTTGATATGCCATTTGAATGGGTGACAACTCAATTTGTCTCATTGAAAGGTGGAAGATTCATATTTAACATAATTTTCCATTTAAATGGGGTGACTTCCCAACATGTCTCATTAAAAGGCAAAAAAACCATCATGTTACTTGAACTTAACATGATATTCCATTTGAAGGGGAGGCGACCCAACTTGTCTCATTGAACAGCGGACAACCATCTTGAACTTGATATTCCATTTGAACGGATGACAACCCAACTTGTCTCATTGACAGGCAGACGACCCATTTGAACTTATCATGCCACTTTGAACGGGGTGACTTCCCAACATGTCTCATAATCAACTTATGCAATATGTCACTTTGAACGGGGTGACTTCCCAACATTTCTCATTGAAAGGCAGACAACCTAACATGTTACTTTGAATGTGATGACTTCCCAACGTGTCTTATAGTCACCTGCACTAAACTTATTAGTAGCAAATGAAATATGTCACAACGAAGGAGGTGACGATCCAACATAACATGTCACAAATAGGAGTGACAATCCAACATGTCACAAATATAGGCATAACGATCGCATAACGATCTAACATAACTTAACGTGTCACAAAGATAGAATGACGATCTAATAAAACATAACATGTCACAAAGATGGAGGTGACAATCCAATATAACATGATGTATCACTTTGACAAATGAATGATATGAATTAAGAAACGAACTCTGTCAGTGAAAGGACCAACGACCCGCTTTGACAGATATTCAAAGATGGGTGCTTGCCCTATTTTCATTTTTTAACAGAAAAGATCATCAAGTCTTGACTATAGTCGGTACCAAAAGTTAGCATAGCATAGAAATTTCTCATTTGCTTCTTTTCTAACTGATATCGACTTCGAGATAATTCCTATAGCTTCAAGTGGTACCTCAAATGTACCTAAGTGTCAACAAGATTTGTTCGTATTGCTTCAAACAAAGGTTTTGAACTAGACCTAAACTCATGTTTCAAGTGACCTCACCACAAGGAAAGTCCTCACTTGCACACATTTGAAGTATGTTTTAATTTGAGGACATTTTGAAAAACACTCCCATGCTCAGAAGGATGTTTAAAACATGCAACTGTGATGCCATAGGCTTGTCCTTCATGTAAGTCTCCACTAATGTGAGAACAATTGGGATGAGATCATATAGGACTTGCTACCGGCTTGTAATTTAGGCTTAGGGATGGGTAGGATATTGATTTGGGATAAGAGTGACTTAATCCCTCCTTGAGCATCAAACTGAACTTGTGTTGTTGACATTTGTCATGCCATTGACGCTTGATCTTCTTTATTGTCCCTTCCTTTTGTTTTGACTTCTTTTTGAACTTTTTGCTTATATGGAGCATTTTCTCCCTTTATTCTGCTGTTTTCTTTTGAATTTTTTCCTCCTTTGTCTGGAATGTTCTGCTTCATTTACTTAAAATTTCTCCTGAGTTTGTCTTTGTGGAGAGCTTCTGACTCTTTATTTCTTTCTCTTGAAGTCATTTTCATATCCTTGAATTTAAGAAACTTTGTATCTTTTGCCTTTGACAACTTTAAACTTGAATTTGCACATCTTCAATGTGCTCAAAGATGTAGAACCAAGATAGCGATAGTGCATGTAAGCACTTAAAAGGGTATTGACTAAGATATAGCTGTCCAAAAAAGAGGCTTCAGGCTCAAAAGGGGACTAACTAGGGATTAATGTCATTTGGTAGTCATTGAAAGGTGCAAACTGGACAAAGAAGGCCTACGATCATTTCCCAATCCAAATGTTACTCAGGAAGCCTCAACAAACATTCAGGCCAAGTTCTAGATCAAGAGTGCAATGCATTTGAATTTAAATTAAAACTCACCCCACAATGCACATGAAACAATGAGGTTAGTTTTATTCTTAACCTGGATTGATGCAAGAGACATTTTCAAGTGCCACAAAAGTACGAATAAGAAGTACCAAAAGAAGCTAAGGTTCATCACAAAGTCGACCTTCTCAATCATATTAATTATTTGCATACTTCTAATTGTGTTGGCACCAACCAAGTCAAAGGCATGATTTTAATAAAATATTATTATTTTTTTAAATAAGAGATACCGAACCCAAGGAGAGTTGCCTACGAATCTCACCCCCAAGGATGAGAATCAGGTGTGCGTAGTTCGTGCAGATATAGTATAAAATATATGCACACAAAATAATGTAAAGATAAGAACAAACTCAGAGTGATGCCTCGTATGTCTGATGTCGGCTGACCTCTTTGGTCAAATGGCATCTCCCAATTATTTGCAGGACCATTCATTATTTTGAGAATCTCCGGTTGTTTTAGAGACAACACATTGTGGCTCCTCAATTGTTTTCGAGGGATCTTGTTCTTATACTCTTTTCCAGAGTGCTTTCAGAGATTGTGACATTTTCCAATTATCTACAGAAATAACACATTATAGTGACCATCTCCGATTGTTGGCAGGGACGATTTTCCTTCAAAGATATAAGAAAAGAGTGAAAGAAAGAAATTCATGAAAATTATAACAAAATGAAAGAGTGTTATTGAATAGTCAAAGACTCTCCTAATTTTCTTTTGGATTAGATATTGATGCCTTATGGAGTCCGAGGTCATATGTTTGCAAACTTATCCAATCTTGAAGTGCAAGCTTGGTGGAATTTTTGAGGACCTTCCTCAAAAATTCTGCACCATTTAGAACACAAAAGAACTTTCTTGAACTTCTTGAAGCTGCTTTGAGTGGAATTTTTGAAACCTTCTTAAAAATTTTGCCCTTGTTTTGATTTCAACAAACTCTTGTGTTGAATCAGAAACAAAATGTAATCTTTTGTAGAATTTTTGAGACCTTCTCAAAAATTCTGCCCCAGTTTCCATTATAACGAAAGATGGAAAGCTTACAAGGAACATGATCGAGTCGTTGTAGCACCTAAGTATCCCGTTGAGCCAGGAATCAGGTCAAACATAGTTCCAAAGAACTTCAACAATGGACAAATAATGTTTAAAAACAAAACATGTGTATTAAAAACAAAATCAAACAATCATGGATGAAGAAAATCATGTAACACATAAACAGTATATAACGCATCCTAACATACATGTGACCTTTTTGAGCCAAAGGTAAGCCTAACGATTGAAGGATGTGTAGGTCGTTTGTGAAACGTTCCATTGTCCTCAAAACACATTATATACAAATTGATTACACTGAATAGGGATACAAAATAAGTAAAAGGGATGCGCAATAAAAATCAGTCCCACGTACGGATACAATCCTAAACTAGGCCTCCATGGAAGTTCTTCATTCTCGAACTTCTTGAAATTTTCGAACACCTTTCGGATGAAGATCTTCAAAAGAAACTAATCTAAAAAATAATAAATTCTCAACCCCTATAGACAATGGTTCGTACAATCCAACATCACATCATTCAATTTAAACACTTAAGGGATGATGTCCTTTTAGGCCCTGGGCCTTTTGGACACTGGGTGGTCTCTATTGAACCCGATACCTCTTGGTGTCGGTTCAACTTAGGTCAATGCTTATACATATAATTTGTCTTCGCTCTAACCTAGTTGACTAGAGTGGTTTGTTCAAATTGACTGGGAATCCAAAATGGACTTATCGGGGTAACACACCAAGTGACTGTTGACCGACTCCAATCAACTAATTCACTTGGAGGTTCAAAGAAAGATAAGGTGTTATACAGAAGGGCGGGTGCAGATACCCGCATAACCACCATTTTTCCTAATGCCTAATGTTTTGCCAGGGAGGCGAAAGATGCCATGAAAATGCAAAAGTTAAAATATTATAAAAATTTAACAAATAAGGAGAAAAAATACAAAGCAACGTAAATAATAGTCAAGATACATATAATCTAAAAATATACAATACAATATAAAATTATAAAAGGTAAAACTCCTCAATTGAAAAATGAACTCATAATGGTTAGAATATTTACGTACCCAGCAGAGTCGCCATTCTGTCGCATCCCTATTTTCATAAGGCGCAACTTCGGGACTCAAAAAATAAATTAAGTAAATATTTGGAAAATTTAGAATCGCCATCTAATTTTAGGAAAACTATTAATTTAATTAAAGAAAAATTAGTTTACGTAACCAATTAGATTCTAGGTAAGGGTTCAGGTTATTTCAAAGGGAAGGTATTAGGCACCCTTCGGAATCCACAAAGGTGGTTCCCGACTGAACTCATTTTTTCAATTAAGGAGGAGATAAAATCATTTGCACAAGTATAAAAGATATGAAATACACACAAAGAATAAAGTAAAGCAGGAATAACGAAGATGACCTAATATTTACCTATCGTTAAACAAAATGAATAATAGAATAAATAATTCAAAATTATTCTCGAATGTGAATTCGAGTGTCTTGTTCGAGAAAAAGCTCCATGTACCTATAAAGACACTTGATAAAAGTGTTAATAATGAATAAATATAAATCAAAATGAATTAAATGAATAATAAACCAAAAGTAAAACCAATCTTATATACATGGAAGGCCTTGAAAATCGATGGAAATTTCTTCATCGGCCAAGTATATTCATACTTGAATAAGATAATTGAACTTAAAATAAAATCCGTCTTTTGTAATGGGGAGGCCTCGAAAATCCGACGGAGAGATTTTTTCATTGGCCAAGTATTAATTCTAATAGAACTTTAATTAAAAAATATCAACAGAATAGTAAAAAGGACTCGAACAATCCAAAGAAACTTTCAAAGTCGCAACACTACGACAAATCTTTCAAATAAAACAACAAAGTGATGGAATCAATACTTTTTAATTAGTGATAAAGGCAAACAGAGAAGATTCTAGTTATGTCCAAAAAATTCATAAAAATAAATAAATAAAGACTCAAATTAAAGTTTTCACAACAAACCCAACAACAACAACAATGTCACTGGCATTGAAAATAATACAAACATCGTATTATTAGAAAAACACATAAAAATCTTTGATGAATGTAAACTAATAGAGCGGACATAAAGAAAACATTATTGCACATTAACAAAAATCCAACCAAATTGATAGTAATCAGTAGCTTGAAAGGAGAAACATCTCAGAATAAAACAAACACCAAGTGTAGATATAAAATGCAAATAGGGAAAGAGGGTCACCGGAGAGAAACATTTTTTGGTCAGATTTGAGAGTTATCAGGCGTTGTCACAGGTTTTGATGATTGATTCCATCATAGTTGGAGTCTATTGGTTGCTAGTCCGTTACCATCGGAGTTTTCAAGAGTTCGAAGCTTAGAGCACGCCGGAATCGGATGGGAGCTCGTCGGAGCTCCTCGCTGTTGTAGTTGTGGGTTTGCTAGAATGTCACTTGAGCTTGAATCTAGTCGTTGATGGAGGCTAGTGTTTAGCCTCTTCGTCGTCGTAGAGCTGTTGATTTCTGATTAATCGAAGATGGAGTTTAGCTGTGTAACACACGTTTCCTAGTCTAGCTGACTACCGTAACAATTATGGCAATATGAAAACATGAGAGAATTGATGAATTATGTATTAATATATGGGCATTTATAAGTCCTATACAATTAGGCCCAAAATGAAGCCCAAAATCTTGAGGAAGACATGGCCCAAAAGAGAATTGTTGACCCATTCTTCCAATTTTCTCCATTTGACCAAATCAACTCTTGCATTTAATGCCATGGAAGATATAAGAGAGACTTGAGGGACTATATAAAGAGAGAAAAAAAATCAGATTTTAATACCATTGAACTCTCATGCCTTTTCTAACTTTTCCACATTTTTCTCTCAAATAGACAAATCCTAAGCTCTCATCTCTTTGTGGTCAAGATCATCAACTTGTGAGACTTGGTAAGTGTTTATTATGATGGTTTAATATATTTTATGCATTATAGATGGTTTATATTATGTTGTTTATGTTGGTGGAGTATTGAGAAGTTCACAAGGTGTGAAATGTTACATGTTTGCTAAATCGAGGATGGTTTGTCTTGTAAACTTGAATATGCACTTGTGGTCTTGAAGGAAATGAACTTGGTGGAGTAAATATTGACATGTGAGATGTTACTATAGTCTTACTTTGTTTAATCCTTGTGTTTAACATTTGGACTTGTTATTGTGAGATTAGTTATGGTTTTGGTGCCGTATTGGCCGTGAAATGTAGTTTTGGGTGTTGTTACGTGTGTTGTGAGACCATGTATGAATTTTGGTGTTTAATATGATCCAAAATATGTCAAAATAAGTTTGGTTATGATCATGGAACATTCATGGCATTAAAAGACCCAAAAGAGGCCATTTCGGACCAAAACGGGCATCCGCCCCCGCAGACGAGGGCATCTGCGAGCGCAGATGCCAATGCAGATTCCCCTGGAATTTTCCAGAGGCCATATGTTCACACACCTCATCCACCTATGGTCGTAGGTGGCAATGTAGGACAGCCCAATTTTTCGTTTTGAGTGTTTTCGTTTCTTGTTGATCCCCGAAGGTCCCTATACCCTTTTTGGATGTAATTATCAACTTGTGATGTCGTTTTAATGACTTTAAAGTATCGTATGGAGGTGTGTTGGACTGTATTAAGTATGTATGGTTGTTCATATGTTTTTATGAAGGAGTAATTGTGACATAATGATAAAGAGAAAAGCGTAAAGGGTAAGGGTGGTGTGAAATGCTATTGATGTATGATCTCTTGGTCAATGTGCGTAATGTTATGGTGTTGTTGATATGATAATGCCTTGGATTTTATTGTAAGGGGTGACATGAAACTATACGGTAGTCATATAGTTCATTTTCGTCTTGTACACTTGTATAGTGACTAGTTGCTAATGTAAGTTCCGGTATGAACTTGTATTGTAGAGTAAGACGTAAAGAAGGAGCTGGACTATTGTGTTCATACATAGACTTGTGTATTCATACTTGGAAGTGCAGGTATGTAAGGTTACTTTGTACGTATCTTTCTGCAGCTTATAGAATTCACATTGACGTTACACTTGCCCTATTCCGAAATGTGTTAAGGTATACTATTCTCGGTTACCAATGGTTATTATCACAAGTTTCCAAATCATTTATCAAGTATGAATCACATGTTTCCTATTCATTGATAATGTTCCAAAATCCCAATAAAGTTGTGTTCCAAAGTTTCAATATTGTTTATACTCATGTATCTTGTTCATTGATTCCAATAAGGTTATTTTCATGTCTCTTACTCATTTGTTAATGATCCAAAGCTTCACATAATGTTATGATTATCATTGTATAAATCTCAAAGTAATGAATAAAGTAATGCATATGTGGTTAATGATCAAGTATGGGTGGCATCTTTGGGGCGAAATGCCTAGCTCAAGCCGATCCCAAGATTGTTGGATCAGGGGGCAGTCCTAGAGGCCTAAGCCTAGCTCGGACCAAACCTGACAGGGGGCAGCTCTAGAGGTATAATCCTAGCTCGAGCCGAACCTGATATGTTGGTTTATGGGTGGCAGCTCTAGAGATAATAACCTAGCTCGAGCCGAACCCAATGCTTTGATTCTTAGGGTGGCAGCTCTGGGGGCTTAATCCTAGATCGAACCGATCCCAATATAACGATATGTTATGTTAAAACCCATTGTTCAGTTGGGGCCCGGGTATCACAATTCACAGGCAAAGATGAATAACCATAGAATCAAAGGAACAAAGAAAGTAAAGAAAGCAATATACATGGTTTCCAAAGTACAGTATTGTGACTTATCCATATTGATCATTTACTATGTTTGAGTTCATTGACATGTCTACATATCATACAAGTTTCATATGGCCTTACATACTCAGTACATTCTTCGTACTGACCCCTCCTGGGGAATTTACCGTACTTGCTGCGCAGGTTCTAGTAGGCCTCCACAGTAGGTTTCCAGTTGTTGCCGATCATTGGTGAACTCCAGTTAGTTCGGGGCTTCTTCGAGTCACAGTTGTACATATGTTTTGGTTTTGTACATGTAGTATAAAGCGGGGACTTGTCTTGACTTTTAGTTCGTTTTGGTCAATGCACTTGTTAGAGGCTTTTGTAGACAAATGTGGGTATATAAATGTTAAAGGTACATGTCGTTTTTGACTTGATGGCCTCAACGGCCAAGTTTCATATATGTATATATGTCATGTGTTCCATGAATTTTGTTGTTAGCATTATAAGCCCTTACATGATAAGGGTGTTTCTGATGGCATGCATATGAATGAACATAAGTACAGTTTGGTTCTCTCAGGCCTTATCGGCTACGGGTGTCAATCACGTCCCGATGGGATTCGGGGCGTGACAAGTTGTTCATCGTAAAAGAGATAGAGAATGGGGTTGGAACTTCGCCGGGAAAGGGAAAAGAGATCGGTGGTGGTTCGCGAGTTTGGTTTCCTTAGTGCTCATCAAAGCATTGATTACTCCAGCGAGGGTGGTGGTCGGAGAAGACAAAGGGGTTTGAAGTTGCAGTGGTCGAACAGTGGTGAACAATGGGGGTTTAGGTGGTTCTCCCATTGTTTTCTGGTGGTGGTGGGTCATCGGAAAAAGAATAGAAAAAAAATTATTTTAGGTTTTTTCCAAATTAGAAATTTCCGCCACCATTAATTGTGAAGAGAGTGAATTAGTTTTATAGAGAAAATAAAACCACTCAAGAGAACAACCATGTGCTCAATACCATGCTTTTGAAAAACCATGGGCTATCCAAAATCATTAGTCATCCAAAACAATGATTATTTGATCTTATCCAAAATTATGGATATTTAACTTATCTGTGCAAAAATATCTTCTTCGACTTTAATGAATTAACGAATTGTGATAAAAAAATAAATTAACAAATATATTTAATTCCAGATAAGATTATGGTTTGAATTTAAAATAAAATTGACGTCTTATAATTTAATACAACTCAAACAACATTTGTTTATAAAAAATGACTGTGTAACAAAAAATCAGTGACAGTCAATAATTAAAAATTGTATTAAATTGATAAATATCCTAACATTTTCAAGAAAAAGGATAATTACCAATAACTTGTGTTAAAATTGAACAAAATATGTAAAAATTAAATTTTATGCTCTTTAACAAATAAAAAGCACAAAAGTGTTTATTTTAAAAATGTCGGTCCAAAATTAGGTGTCAACACAACCATCCACCACACCCATCTTAGGGACGACCTCTACCATTACCTCCACCACCATGACCTACTAGAACTATAGCACTAGAAGCAGTTTGTTCAGTCAACTGACCTACAGACAAGAAATTAGGACAATACCTTCTGATGTGGCCCTAACCTCCACACTTATGGCACCTGATGCTGAAAGTAGGTCTCTGAACTAAAAAGGACAAAGGTGTATATCTGCCTATTTATGAAGGTTGATAACTGACCTAGACGCCCCCTACAGATACAAGCAAGGTTGAATGATAAGGTTGGGAAGAAGGGACCTGAGAATCCCGACCCTTTGAAAAAGTACTGCTACACTGGCTTGAGGTCTGAGCCCTCTTTTCTTCCACTTTCACTTCTCCTTGGGGCTTCAGCCTTCTTAGAAAACTCAACCACATCCTTGAAGGACTTACCAATCATAGCCTAAGATAAAGTAATTATCTGGATCCCCAAAATCAGACCTTTCACAGAGTACCAAATCCTCTCTTCCTCTGAAGTGATAAACTGGAGTGCATAACAATACAAAGTATGGCATTTGGCCTCATAGGCCGCCACAGACATTTCACCCTTCTCGAATCTCAAGAACTCATCCTTCTTCTAGTCACGATAAGTGCAGGGAACATATTTCTCAAGGAATACATTCTGAAATTGTGCCTAAGTTAGTTGAGTTAATACAGCCCTGCACTTAACGAATGACCACCACCATTGCTTGGCTTCGGCCTAAAGCTCAAAAGAAATAAAATCCATACCATACCTTTTAAAAATATCTATTATACGCAGACTTTCATGACAATCTATCAAAACTCAAATGTATCCACAGACTCTGTACCCTAAAATACAAAGGGGCATCATCTTCATGAACTTATAGAAATGTTCATGCTCATCATCAGTCATCACCAGTCCAAGTACCTATCAGGGATACACCCTTTTCTCAGAGCCCGTATCTATTCTTTGTGCCATAGCAGCTACATGTTGTAAGGCCGAGGATAGGAACGTGGGAATAGAAAGAGTAGCATTTGTGTCATCCATGCTGCCTATGTACCCCAACACTTGTTCAATCAACTCTGAAATCATAGGTACCTGGATACCTCCTCATTCTGTGCTAACTCTAGAGCACCCTGTTGTGGGGAAGGAAAGGGGCTTCATAGTCTAGCCGATGCTTTGACTTCCCGGGCTTTATCCCTAGTAGGTACTTCCCCTATTTCTCTCTTCTCCTGGCCCAGCCCATTATGCAAAATCTTCCTGGAAATGCAGCCTCAACGGCTGGTGCAAGTACCGCTATTGGTGTTGGTACTGGGGCGGCTGCTACTGCTATAGAAGAATATGTATTCACCATCTGTGAAATAAGAATAAAGGAGTTAGATACCAATATGGATCACCAGATACCAATTGGAATCAAGTAATATCACGAAAGGAAGAAAGAAAGGAATTTGTTTCCTAAAGCCCTGTAGCCTCTCTAAGAAAAATATAGATGTTTACATACCATTTTACAAGACTCTACTAGACTTGTTCTTGTACAACAATATATATGATCCCAGTGCTTTGCTACCATCTTTCTCACGACCCAAACGGTCTTGATTGACACCCATCCTAAATCTATAGCGGGAGAACCATTTAAACCAACCCTTACTAACCTAACTTAATAGTTAACAAATCACGTTTCACCAACCTTACTATTAATAAATACTAAAACCAATTATTCAGTAAGAAAAATAAAATTGGCAATCCTAAACAATCATCAAACTAGAATAGAGTGCGAAAATCCTCTATTTATTACATCCCTGGGCCTAAATTCACCATACAAGAATGACTAAGACTATCCAAGTACTAGTAGGCATTTATGTGCCATAAATTTATGATACTTGAGATGCTTAAAATGGTGAATAGTTGCAAGTACAAGGATATTTTTCTGCGGATATGATGGGTTTTCTGGTGTTTGTAGGATAAATAGGCTCGGAGAAGGAAAGTGCTGAAAATAGGAGTTAAAGGCATTAGACGATTGGTGACACGACCGTGGGATCTGACCACAATTGTACAATGACTATCATACCAAGAACCAGAGGGTTGGTTCTTAGAAGTCAATCAGATGAAAGGATTGTACGATAGTAGGTTGATTGTATGACCATACAAAGCAATTGTAGGAGACCTGCTCAATTGAAATATGCAGGAGTCAAGGGTAATAAAAATCAGACGAAGGCTACCCACGAATGAAATTCAAAGTCACGATCATACCTAGTTGTCGTAGGGAGGACCTCTAGATTTGAAGTTTGCAATATTCCAAGTAAAGATCTAACAGACGACCACAGTGTATGGTCGTGAGAAGAAGATATGAGGCTGTACTGAGAGTCATACCAGCCAAGACTTAAAGATGAAAATTCATAAGCAAAACAATGAGCACCCAAAGACAATCGTGGGTTCTAACCACGATCGTACCTTCCTTTTGTCTAAAGCCACAGACCCAGATTTCCTTATTGTAATAGTATAGGTTTTATTTTGTCCATAAATATTCTTATAGGGTTATTTGTATGAGTTTAAACTCTTTCATACTTTACAACTTTATATTGTGGAACTCTAAGGCATATTCTTGGAATTTCACAAACATCGATACTAGGGTTTTAATTCAAGTTTAGATTTTGGAGTTTTCTTATTATTGTAAGTTCATATCTATGTTTTCATCTATGACTTCTTCTTGTGTTCTTCCAATCATGAGTAGACAAACACCACAACGATTATTGTTTCTTATGGTTTAATTTCTTTTCAACGAGTGCACACGTTAAGACTCATCCTATCTCTACCTTGGAATGTAGTAAGGGTAATCAAATAGGAATAGCGAATCAACAACAAGACTTAGAGTTATTTTTATTTAATTAGCCTTGAGTAAGTAAATAGAAAAGACTATATTGGGATCATAAATAGGTATTATTAAAGCAACACTCATGACACATTAACCTTTGTGCTTGGGGATAGTCATCTACAAGGGACATAACATAGTCGGTTAGATGATACATAACCTATAAATTATGCGTGTCGAATACCATGAGAGATCACTAAAGTACAGAGAACATATGGAGTTATGAAGTTATTGGGGAACACAATCCTAGTGCCTTTCTCATATTAATTACAAATCCAACATATCAACACTTGTTACTATTAATCATTTGTTTAACAAACTCTCCCTCTTTAACTTATTTGGCAATTATTGAGACAAACTCTTAATGAAATTTAGACAAGAGACTGCCAGACGGACATTTAGGGATGAGAGAATAGGGCAAGATGAAGCAAATTATCTAGCTGCACTCAATAATTAGAGAGGCAGAGAAGGCTTAGGAGTCAGCAAATACTATAATAATATCTTTCTGTTTATGAAGATCCAGAGAAAGATTTGGATTATTTGGAGCCGATTAAGAAAGGTGTTATCATTCCATAAGAATTGTCTTAAGGGACTAACTTTGATATATGAGTGCCATGATTCACTTGCTAAACTTAAATAGGGTATTTTTTGGTCGTCCTACAGATAATGCTAACATACAGATTATGAACTTCGTGGGGATCTGCACATCATATAATCTAACTGGAGTAAGTCAGAAGGCTATTCGACTAAGGTTATTTCCATTCTCTATGACAGGATATGCTACCCTATGGTTGGCTTAATTACCACATGGATCTATTACTAACTGGAATAAGTTGAGGACCCAGTTCTCGAACTGATTCTTTCCATCTTCCAAAATGCTATAATTAAAAGATGAGATATCTATCTTCAGATAATTACATTTAGAGGCACTGTATGAGACTTGGTTAAGGTTTAAGAAGAAGATGCAGAGTGTTCTAAACCATAGGATGACTGGTAGAAACTTGTTAGAAATCTTCTACAGAGCTTTGAATGCTAACAAAAAGGTTGTAGAGGACACTATCACAGGTGGGGCATTTATGAGTCTGCGATGAGATCAGGCCCCTAAAATTCTTAATAGAATCACAAAAACAAAAAGAGGTTGGCATACTCGAGAGGTAGACAGGACCACAGGAACTTATACAGTTAGAGCATTAGCAGATCAAAGAGCACTAGATGAGACAATGGGTCAAGAGGTAGCACAGCTGAGGACTGAGATTGGATTACTTGCTAAGCAATTTGCGGTAGCTGGGGTAGAAAAGGTGAATGCGGTAGGTACATAGGGTAAGGCACTTAGGTATGAAGATTCAAATTCTGAGAAAGAGTCAAAATATCCTGATAGAGAGATGGTAGGTTTCCAAGCCAAGGGTCTAACCAAGACAATGGGAACTCTAGCTAAGGGAACCAAGGTCGGAACTACTATGGTGACAAATATGATAAGTCTAGGTACAGAGAGAGAGAGAGAGAGAGATCGTGGTGTTGATTGGAAGTAGAAAGATGATTACAAGGACAAGATTGGACTTTACGTTCCATCGGGGAATCGGGATGCTGATTCTGGCAACTCAAGGATGGAAGCCTTACATCCAAAACTTGTTAAGGGGTCAGAGATCCAAGAAATTCGCCTTAAGGAGATTACGGCAGACATTTCATGGATGATCCAAAAAGTTGAGTCTCGTGAGACCTCCATTAAATAGCTTGAGAAATAATTTGGGTAGATGTCTGCCGCATTGAATCAACGTCAACCAGGCACACTTTCAAGCAACACCATCCAAAATCCTAAGAATGATGGCCATTTCCTAGACATTAATACTAGGAGTGGTTAGACTACTACTGATCCACCTATGCCTATGGTTGATGACAAAAGGGACGAGCCAGTAGTCATTGACGATGTGAATGAGACTGAAGCAAGAACTTTGGTGGTAGGTGAGAAGGCATCTCAAAAGCCTCTAGATGTTAAAAAAGAGGCTAAGTCTAACAAGGGGAAGGAAAAGGAGGTCACATAAGTATTGAAGCCTATTTCACAATCCCCACCTTTTTTTCCATAAAGGTTGAAGAAGAAAGCTAAAGAGGGAAAATATCAAAAGTTTATCTCTATGCTGAAGGAATTGTTGGTGAACATCCCTCTTGTGGATGCTTTAGAACAAATGCCGGGCTATGTGAAATTTATAAAGGATTTAGTGGCAAAAAAGAGGACTGTGAGTTTTGAGCCCATGGACAATGTGCACCATTTTAGTGCCATAGCATCAAGATCTTCGGTTGAGAAAAAAAAAGACCCAGAAGCATTCATGATCCCATGCACTATAGGGTGTTTCAATTTTGCAAAGGCATTATGTGATTTAGGTGCTAGCATTAACTTGATGCAGCTAGCATTTTACAAATAGTTGGGGTTGGGGTCACCCAATTCGACTTTAATGTGACTCCTCATGGCGGACCGCACGATAAAGAAGCCGGTGGATATCTTATGTGATATTTTGGTGAGGGTTCCATCCTTCATCTTTCCAGTTGATTTCATCATTCTTGATTGTGAGGTTGAACGTGCGTTGGTTGACATGGAGTCTGGGCAAACAAAGTTTAGGTTGAATAATGAGCAAGTCACCTTTAAAGTATACTTGTCTATGAAGAAACCAAAGGACATTCGTGTGATCCCTATTATAGATACAGTCGACAAGGATAATTTGATGGCTCCTATTGAGGAGAGACTTGGGGTTGAGGTCCTCGAAACAGTTATTATGAATTTTGATAGTGATGATATTGACGAGTACGACAAGATGGTGAATGCACTTATTGGTAGGGGTTCAGACAATTATGCACCAGAGAAGCTGGATCTTGATTTGAATAAGAGAGTGACCCCACCAGCAAACCCTTTTGTTGAGAAGCCTCTCATCTTAGAGCTCAAGTCTCTACCTTCTCATATTCGGTATGCATTTTTAGGGGCCAATAACACTTTCCCAGTTATTATTACAGCTGATCTATTAGAGTGGCAAGTTGACACCGTAGTGTTTATTTCACAGAGTTTCAAAAAGGCCATTGGATGGTTCATAGTTGACATTATTAAAATTCCACCTGGAATTTACACACACAAAATCCAACTTGAGCCAGATTGTATACCTAACATTGAGCACCAATGTATGTTGAACCCACTCATGTGAGAGGTTGTGAAGAAAGAGATTATTAAGTGGTTATATGTGGGTATAGTTTATCCTATTACTGATAGTAAATGGTGAGCCCAATCTAATGTGTGCCAAAGAAGGCCAAAATAACTGTGGTTTTGGATGAGAAAAATGAGTTGATTCCTTTGATGCCAATCACTAGATGAAGAGTTTACATAGACTATAGGAAGCTGAATTCATGGACAGGGAAGGATCATTTTCCTATGCCTTTCATGGACCAGATGTTAGACGGTCTTGCTGGTAGAAGATGGTATTTTTTTTATTGATGGTTATTCAGGGTACAATAAGATTTCTATTGTTCCCGAGGACCAAGAGAAGACCACTTTCACTTTTCTATATGGGATGTTCGCAAAGAGGATGCATTTTGGTTTATGTAACGCTCCCGTAACTTTTCAGAATTATATGATGTCCATCTTTTTGAACATGGTGGAGGACACTATTGAGGTATTCATGGATGAATTCTCAGTTGTGGGTGACTCATTTAATGATTGCTTGGAATATCTAGCCAATGTTCTGAGAAGATGCGAGGAATGTAACTTAGTATTGAATAGGGAAAAGTGCCACTTCATGGTGAAAGAAAGAAATAGTGCTTGGTCACCGGATTTCAAAGAAAGGGATTGAAGTTTACAAGACAAAAATTGAGGTGACTGAAAAGTTACCTCCACCAATTTTTGTGAAGGGTATTCATAGCTTTTTGGGAGTGCAAGTTTTTATAGAAGATTCATCAAGTATTTTTCTAATATTGCTAACCTTTTTATGTAAGCTATTGTAGAATGAGGTGAAATTTGTGTTTGATGATGCATTTTTAAAAGCCTTTGAGTTCCTGAAAGAGAAGTTGCTTTCATCCCCCATCACTGTATCTCAAGATTGGACCTTGCCATTTGAGGTTATGTGTGATGCTTGGCACAAAAGTGATTGTGCATACTGACTATGCAACACTTTGATACCTTATGGCAAAGAAAGATGCAAAGCCAAGGTTGATTAGATGGGTACTTCTGTTGCAGGAGACTTTGAAGTCAAGGATCGTAAAGGGACTGAAAATCAAGTGGTTGAGCATTTATCACACCTTAAAGAGGAAACCATGCTAAAACTAAGGGATAAGCTTGAGATTGATGATACTATTGACACCTAATTTTTGCCCTCCACAACTGAATTTAATCCTAAGTTTTCTTCGGTTTTAAATAAAATTGAAATATTCATTTTTCCGGGTAAATACTTTCTAAAATTTATATTTGAGTTAAATTTTTCATTTAAATGATAAATTATACGCTTTCGTATTCTTATATGCGAGATCGTATAATTTTCGTTACTTAAATAATTATTTTATCAAAAATTAGATTTTTATCAAGAACTATTGGGAATTAATTCAAAAAGGATAAAGTCTTGAATTAAATATAATTTATTCTTGAAATAATTTATTTGGGGAAATATTTATTTGATTTTAATTAAACCAAGAAGCTTGCGATTAAATCATTTGTTAATTCGTATCGGATTTTGATTTAATTTAGCCAAATTTATTAAATTTGGTCATAATTGAAATCAAATTGGCCATAATTGCAATGCAATTGGCCAATTGATTTTTAGTTTTGCCTAAATTTAAATACAATTGGTTGAATTCCTAGTCAATTAGGTTATTTGATTAAAAGCCTAATTTCTACCCTCCCTCTTTTAATTTTAATACCTAACCTAATAGCCTACCCGCCCAAGGCCCACATACACAAACACCAGCCCAACACCAAACAGCCGTCCCGGGCCCAACACCAAACAGCCGCCCCAGCCCACACAAATGCCTGACCCGCTCCAGGCCCAAACCCACAACCCCTTATTTCCCCTTCATCTTCTCCCTCAATACAAACAACAACATAACCTGACAGCAACAACAGCAGTACAATGGCAACATCAACAACCATGACCCTAAAACCCAAAATTTTCCCTTTTCCCGCTTGATTCTCCTCCCTCTCCCCTCAAATTCGTACACTAGCATGTGACTACCACGTTTTTGGTACGAAATTGGTTTCGAATTTTCTAGAACTTTTCCCAATGTGGCAAATTCGTACAATTTCACAGCTCACTCTTGAGTTTATCCTCTCTCAAATTCGAATTCTCCTCTCAAAATACCAAAATTACCCCTCAAATACTTCTCTCCCACATCGACAGAAATCCCAAAATCCCCTCAAATTTGCTTCTATAAATACAGCCACTGTTGAGGGTGAAATTCAAGTCTCAGAGGTGAAAAAACTCACGAGCAAAAGCCTTGGAATCGAAAAACTCATTCTAAGCAAACTTGGGGATTTCCCCTTTAGTTGATTTTCCTTCGAAATTCTTGTAAGACTCCTTTGAGCCTAGAATTTCGATTGGTAGTGGTGTTCCGGTGGTGGTTAGAAGATTCCAACGACGGCTCGAGTTTCGGTTAGCTGCCCGAAAAAAGGTAAACACCTTCCCTCTTTTAGTGTTCTTTCGTAGTAGTTATTTCTTTTAGTGTAGATTTCTTATTAGTGTCATGATGTTGCTGGGATTATGTGTTGTAGAAGGGCTCAAAGCCCCTAGGATTTATTTTTTTGGTGTAGTGAAATGATGATTATCATGTTGTTATCCTCGTCTTAGTTGTTTACAATTTGGCTGATTTTTTTTTCATTTCTGTTTTTATCTTGTTGTATCTGTTTCTTAATTTCTTTTAGATTTTAAGCTCGCTGTTTCACCATAAAGAATTCAGCCTTTAAAAAATTAATTTCGTATTCATCTGTCATGACCCCTGTACCCTTTCCCGTTAGCGTCTGAAATTTTTCGGATATGTGAATGCTCATGTTGGCTCTTTGATTTAAGTAATGTCAGATTCTACCACATTGCTCCATTCTTGAATCTGTCCAACATCACTTGTTCACCCAAAATGCTCTTTTGTGATTAATGAAAGATGGATAAATGATGTTGACCATGGTTTTTGTTATGAACGCGTAAAATCCTATCAATGGTGTTGAATATATTTTAAAAAAACTCGCGTGTGTTCTCTGGTGACGATCATTTCTCTTTTAGTAATGTATAACTATGGGTCGAGGTCTATTTTATGTTTGACACCTACAAAAATTTGATCAAGCATGTTAATTCCCTCTCTTATTTCTCTGTGTATTAAGCTGCTAGAATTAATAGAAGGTGTTTAATCTTGAAATCAAATGAGTCTTGATTTGTGTAGTTAAAGGCTGTAATTTTTTCTTTAATCGACACCAAGATCCCTTTTTGAAAACAAATTTGGTCTAAGGAAGTTGTCATATTCCGAGGTGAAAGCATGTGGCCTTATATTTCTACTGGCTTGTGTTTGTTTTGAAATATAGGAATTAAGGACATGAGCTATTAACCCTCGACTAAGGCAAATGCCGATTTAACTTGTAAAAGACAAGAAATATGTGACCAGTTGAAGGTTGTCTTTGACACTATTGTTTGAACTGGACAATTTTTGAAATCTCATAGGTTTGCAAACCCAGTAGTACCACAGGTTGCGTGTTTTTTTGATTAATTGTTTTCGTAAACAAGTCGCCTACCCTTCTTTGTCGTGAACTGTGGAAAGAATGGTAAGTTTGAAAAATCTTTGATAACTCCTAGCATGATTATTTCCCCTTGACTTTATATTACTCATTGTGGCTATGGATATTTGATCATAGTAAGGTGTCTCTTCCCATAATTTAGTTGATGGCTTTGTTTTTGCAACCATCTGTTGTGATTTGGTTATGCTGGTGCATTCTTCGGATGAATTAATTAATATTTTGTTGTGTTTTAATTAATTCGGATAGATATTAATTCTTTTCTTTTATTTTGACGCATGTGACACGACTATGGGCTTGACAAGCCCATTTCCTTTGCATTTCCTTAATGGGCCAAGGAGGCCCATATTATCGAGTCAACCTCAATTCAAGTCCAAATGGACTATCCCACGGTGTACAGGTTGAAGATAAAAGAATGGGCCAGAGCCCATTGAATTTGAAGAAATTAGTGTTTTGAGACTTAAAAAGTCTTGAAATATATTTTATGGGCCCTGAAGCCAAAGTTGTAATTTAATATAGGTACAATGGGACTCAAAAGCCCAATCGATAGTTTAGGACAGATGGAAGGGAAGAAGAAAATGGGCCCAACTCCAGTCTAGGCGAACAGAAACTGGAAATGGGCCTATGATTTCAATTCTCTTGATTTTGGGCAAAGCCCAAGATCTCTCTACTTTCTTTTTTTGATATTGTGTTTAAGTGTTACTAACATAGAATTTCTTCTGACATAGTTAAAGTCCCTGGCAAGTACCAAAACCTGTTTTCTCAAAATTAGTTTTTTCAATTAATCCATTAATCAATTTATTCTCTTTTGACTTGTTAATTCTCTTACATGAATAAATGATTTTTTATAAGTTAGTCAAATAAATTTATTTTCAAATAGACCAGATAACCGCAAGTTAGCGGATACCTTAGGTGCTTTAAAAACCTTCCTAAGGTATTAATAGGAACCACTTACCTAGAATTTCTTAAACTTGAAAGATATTTTCTGTTTTAAATCTTTTAAGTATTTTTGAAGGTTTTCTTAATTTTCCTACATTAATTAAGTGGCGACTCTCAAAAACCGAATTTGAAAAACTTTCTAAGTGTTTGAATTTGAAAAATTGCAAAACAGATACTTTTCCAGACAAGTAAGTGTTTGCAGCATCACAAGACTTAATCCCCTGGTTTGTAGCTATTGCCAATTATTTGGCTTTTGCTAGTGATTTAGTTCCTGAAGATATGTCATTTCAAAAGAGAAAGAAGTTCATGTATGAGGTGAGGAAGTTCTTTTGGGATGAGCCATACTTGTTTCAAGTTTTTGCAGATGGAGTTGCTCGAAGATGCTTTCATGCGGTTGAGATGATGAGCATATTAGAGGCATGCCACTCGTCACCAGTTGGGGGTCACTATGGAGGTGTGCGGACTGCACATAAGATCTTACAATACGGATATTGCTATCCCACCATTCACAAGGATTCTCATGATTATGCACGGACCTGTGACCAATGTCAAAGGTAAGGGAACATCTCGCGAAGACATGAGCTTTCACTAACTACTATCCTTGAGCTTAAGTTCTTTGATGTTTGGGGTATTGACTTTATGGGACCCTTTGTGAGCTTCCATGGCATGAAGTAAATATTGGTGGCTGTCAATTATATTTCAAAGTGGGTGGAGGCAATCGCACTTCCTAACAACAAAGATAAGAGGGTCACAGATTTCTTGAAAAAGAACATATTCTCCAGATTCAAGACACCTAGTATTATCATTAATGATAGCGGATCCCATTTTCGCAATCATCTATTTAAGGCCCTTCTTAAGAAATATGATGTGAAACACAGGGTTGCGACACCTTAATATCCTCAAATAAGCAGGGAAGTTTAGGTCTCCAACCGGGAGATCAAGTTTATTTTTGTAAAGACTGTCAATGCCAATAGGACGAATTAGGAAAAGAAGTTATATGATGCACTATGGGCATAGCAGATAGCATTCAAAACCCCTATTGGCACATCTACATATCAGCTTCTGTATGGAAAAGCATGCCACTTGCTTGTTGAACTTGAGCAAAAGGCATTACGGGCATTAAAAAGGCTGAATCTGGAAAGGAGTGATTTAGCAAAGATAAGACTTGAATAGATGAATGAGATGGATAAATTCTATCTCTGTGCTTATGAGAGCTCAGCCTTGTATAAGGAGAAGATAAAGTTGTGTCATGATCGCGAGATTGAGTAGAGAGAATTCACTGCAGGCGATATGGTACTATTGTTTGATTCAAGGCTGAAGCTATTTCCCGGGAAGTTAAGGTCGAAATGGAACGGCCACCCATATAGAGTGGTTACAGTTTCCCTTATGGTGCAATTGAACTTGAAAACAAGGATGGGCTTAAATATAAGGTCAATGGCCAAAGGGTGAAGCACTACATGGGTGAAAGTAAGGACTCAATGTTGATTTGCAAAGTGGATTTAAAGGAAACTTGAGAGATCAAGTCCACCCGAGTCATGCCGCGATGATAAATCAGACACTTTATGGGAGGCGACCCATGGGTTAGTTGGTGAAGTTTGAGTAGCCAACATAGCCACATCGAGCATCGACGTTAAATCAACTGCTTATTGGGAGGAAACCCATGACATTGTGTTACTTCTAAAGGAATGATATAGGAAAAAGTGCAGAACTGGAAGTAGCACTGAACCCACGAGAGGTATACACGACCGTGGCAAGATCCCATGGCCATGGGTTCAGTCATTTGAGCACATCTGATCAAAGTCCTGCGGGATAAAAATTTGGGATTTATCCCACGATGGGTCTTCATGATCATACCTAGAAAGTATGATCGTGGTGCCCAGTATTTTATCGTACTCTTGCACACCAACAATAAGGACATCGAACCTATAATTTTAAGGAACGATCATGATTAAATACCATGATCGTCCTTAAGGCTCATAGGTTCCCAGGTAAGTTTCCTTCAATCCTCATCCTAAGACACGATGTCATGATCATCATTTGGAACCACGATCGTATAAGGATCCTGTATGAGGAGTCAACTTGAATACACAAAAACTAATATGACCCGACCCAAATTGTATTTAAACATTTAAACCCTTAAACCCTTAGACCCGATTACACCCATTTCACTCTCAACTTTCCTAAGATAAGAAACAATCAATTCAAGGCAATAATTCTAAAAAAATTCACCTCGAATTTGCGATCCTCTGTGCTCAACCCTATCCCCGATCTCCATCATTCTTTTTTGGAATCATCACAGCATTCTAAGTGAATTTATGAACTTCCTTAATGTTCTAAGTGGTGGCACAAGTGTTTATTTCAAAAATAGGAATTGCATAAATCATGCCTTAGTGTTTGGGTGTACTAGGGTTACATGTGGGTACTGAGTTTGCATGAACCAAAATGAGGGGAAATCTTGAGTACCCTTTGTTCAAAAAGGGTGGACAAATGAGCCAAAAACATGAACTGAATAAAATTTGCTAAGTGTTCGAGTATTCCATGAAACAACCTGCGATCGTTGTGTCAATATATGATAGTAGGTTGGGTTGTTGTGGGGTATCAGTTACAATGTTTTAAAGTGCTCATTATACGAGTACATCCCATGATCGTCCTATCTAGGTACGATCGTGGTATGTACTCATATGATGTGACATACCCCCAGTACTTTAGGAGTGTTCCTGCAATCAGAAGGCATGATGTACTTTCATTGCATGATCATAGGAACCAATCGTCTAATGTAGTGATTCCCAAGTACTTTCAGGTAACCCTTCCAAAGATTAGAACGTACGATCATACCTTCAATCCAAGATCATAGGAAGGGTCATCTGAGTTGATTCTTGTACCTATACACTACTTTAACATTGGTACTAATCTATTTTCCCTCTATAGGTACAATAGCTTCTAAATCAAAGAAGACACAAGAGAAGACTCTCTGAGAGAAAATTGCTAAGAAAAGGGCCCCACCTAGTTCCTCGAAGAGTGAGTTTGATATCTCTAGTGGGAATGAGGTAGAATACTCTATCAACCATTCGGCGAAACAACACTCCCCTCGAACCATAAGATGGAACGCTAAGGAGCTTGATAAGGAGAAGCTCAAGGCCACCACATCTACACCCTAGTAGAGGCTGCTACCCCCATTAACCTTCCCCAATCTGAAGAGGGAAGGTACCATGGGGTTGATACTGAGGTTTTTAATGAGGAGATAATCTCCTCAGTGGGCTAGAAGGAATGCAACCCCAAATCCTCCGAATGAGCACCTATAGCTCCAGTTTTGAGAGGGCTATATTCAAGAAGATGGAGTGTGCGTAACTCTAGAGATTACTATTTGGATGCCAAAATTTGATATCACTCAAATAACACCTTCCAAAAAGTATAAAATGGTCACTGTATCAAATATAGAACCCAATAATGTTGGGGTCGATCCCACAGGGAATAGGTCAAAATTCTATCAATGTTTGTCTTAGTAACTGACAAATAAGTACAAGAAGAGGATTTTGTGAAACAAAAGATTAGTAGTAACAAGTGTTGATTTGTAATTAACATGAGAAAGGCACTAAGACTGTGTTCCCCAATAACTTCATAACTCCATAGGTTCTCCGTACTTAATGCAATTAGAGTATCAGACAGTTGCATTTATAAGTACTATAAGAAGTTATATATCTCATATTTCAATTCCAGCATTTTGGAGGGCAAAAATAATTGATCCAATAATTGGGTTCTCAACTCGTTCTAGTTATTAATAGATCCACATGGTAATTCAGCCAACCACGAGGCAGCTTTTCTCGTCAGAGAGAATGAAAATAAACTCAGTTGAATAGCTTACTAACTCACTCTGGGTAGATTATATGAAGTACAAATCCCCATGAAGTTTATAATATGCATGTTAGCATCATTCGTAGGAAGATCACCAAATAAACCCTTTAAGTTCAGCAAGTGAATCATGGCACTCGCAATATCAAACTTAGTCCCTTGAGGAAATTCTAGTGGAATGATAAAACTTATCTCAATCAGCTCCAAATATTCCAAATCTTTCTCTGGATATTTATAAACAGGAAGATATTGTTGTAGTGGATGTTGACCCCTGGTCCTTCTCTGCCTCTCTCGATTATCGAGTGCAGCAAGATGATTTTCTTTCTTCATAATGATCTCTTTCTGAAAAACCTCTTGCATGGGTGGGTTAAATTTACATTGGTGGTCAATGCTAGGTAAACAATTTGGCTCATGTTGGATTTTTTGTATGCAAATTCCAGGTGGAATTCCAATAATGTTAGCTATGGACCATCCAATAGCCCTTTTGAACCTCTGTAAAATGAACACCAAGGCCTCAACTTGCCACTCTAACAGATCAGCTGAAATGATAACTGACAAAGTGTTGTTGGCCCCTAAAAATACATACTGAAGATGAGAAGGTAGAGACTTGAGCTCCAAGATGGGAGGCTTCTCAACAAAAGGTTTTGCTGGTGGGGTTACTCTATTCTTCAAATCAAGACCCAACTTCTTTGGTACATAATTGTATGAACCCCTACCAATAAGTGCATTCACCATCTCATCATACTTGTCAGTACCATCACTCTCAAAATTCATGATAACTGTAGCAAGGGCCTCAACCCCAAGTCTCTCCTTAATAGGAGCTGCCAAATTATCATCGTCGAGTGTATCTATAATAGAGATCACACGCATGTCCTTTGGTTGCTTCATAGACTGGCATACATTAAAGGTGACTTGCTTATTATTCAATCTAAACTTCATCTGCCCAGTCTCTATGTCAACCAATGTACGTCCAGTCGTAAGGAAGGGCCTTCCCAAGATAATAGGAACCTCAAAGTCAACCTCCACCTATGCCTTCACTAGAAGATCTTACAATGGTCGTGGACTCTATGATGCTGAACTTTTATACTAGGACCTCAAGGGTCGAGGACAATGATATAGATGTAGAGAAGATGGGTGAGGATTTGCAGCCCTGTAAGAAAAGGAGAAGAGGAAAGAAGAAGAATAGGAGAAAGGAAAAGAGTCTCGAGTAGACCTCCAAGGCTATGCCAAAGGGAGTTGAGATACCAACAGCAGTTGAGGTGGTAAAGCAAAGTTTGGGGGTTACAAAGACTACCCCTTCAGTGAGTGTACCATCCGCCACTAGTGCCCACACAGTTAAGACTGGCCCGACCATAGCTGGGGCCATGAGAGAAGTTGAGGATACAGGGGTCCTATCTCGAACCCCAACCAATCAGAGTACACCAAGCTTCTAGTGTGCCCCAGGTATGCCCATTATCCCATGTTTTTACTTTTCATAATTTCATGCAATGGGAACATTACATGATTTCCAAATTGGGGGTGGGGTGTACCACAGTCGAGGGTTTTTATTTTCGTGTTTTTTTCCCTCAACTATATTATCATAGTTAGAACCATCATGTTTAGGTGTTTTAATTTACTTTCTGTGTTGTTTTGTTGTTTTGTGTGTAACTTAGAGTAGAATAAGAAAACTTGGTGCAGTTGAAATAAAAGTAGCATGAGAACCTATTTTAAAGCTTTAAAAATGATACCCCTCTGAAAATGATGTTTTGTTGTGTGGTGTTGTGTATTTTCATGTGTTGTAACCAATGTTAGAATCAAGATATGGCATTAGGATTGTTAGTGTGATAACCTAGCTAACCTTGCATCAATTGAGCAGGTAGTAACTTGGATGAAAGCCATGAGCCATGAGTGAATAAGGTTTCTCCCTAGTCGCATTGCCCGATTAGTCACGCTAAAGCTATAGGATAGGAGGCTTGGAAAGAATCATAGGTCGTGTTTGAGGAAGTCCATTATAGCCTAAATGACCTACCAAAAGATCATGTATCCTTTGAACCCAATTTTGAGACTGAATAGCCCTCTTCTTTAAATTAACTAATTCACCTTCCTAATTTTTTTTACAATGAACCTTCTTTGGCCCTGGTCCTTCCTTGGACACTGTGTACCTCAAATTAAGCAAATCGCCTAAGTTGAGGGTGGCTATTGTATAGAGGTGCATAGAAATTGGGTATGCATAGTTTTTAGTAAACAAAAAAGGGATTCGGTTGCGGTGAAGAGTAAAAGAGAAAAAGAAAAGCAAAGAAAAAGAAAAAAAAGGGTTGTTAAAATAAAACTTCACCCGGAGTCCGAAAAGAAATAAAAGTGTGAAAAATAAGGATTAATTCACTTTACCAAAATGTACCATACCCGCCCCTAATCCTACATTACAAGCCTAGAAAAGACCTATACTGATCGTAACTCGACTACTCAAAAGATGAAGCATATAAAATAAGTGCAAGCCTATGGTATCAAACGCACACGACCTAACCTATTTGTGAGAGTGAACGATTTGATTCAGTCCCAGTTAATAGATTTATTTGCAGCTATTATGTGAATGGGGACTTCTTTGATGAGAGGGCGTAGTGGTTGTAGTCAAGCTGCTTCTTGTTTGGGTAGTGTATTGGTCTAAGTGTTAGGTTGTCTATTCACAAAGTAATGCCATGTCTATTCATGCTGCATTGGTTGATTTTGCTAACTTGGAGGGTGCTGAAAATACTTATCTTGTTTGCATGCTAAAAAGTGGTTTTTGTGAAAGTGACTGCCATAGTGATCTTGGTTTTTCTCTAAGTTAAGCGTCTTAGTAAGTCTAGTTTATTTTGTTTGCCTGAGGACATGCAAACGTTCTAAGTTGAGGGTGTTGATGTGCTGTGAATTTATGGCACTGGAGACGCTTAAAATGGTGAATAGTTGAAAGTACAAGGGTATTTTTCTGTAAATATGATGGGTTTTCTGGTGTTTATAGAATAAATAGTCCTCAGAGAAGGAAAGTGCTGAAATAGGACTTAAAGGCATTAGACTATTAGTGACACGACCGTGGGATCTGACCACGGTGGTACAACGATTGTCGTACCAAGAACCAGAGGGTTGGTTCTCAGAAGTAAATCAGATGGAAGGACTCTACGGTCGTAGGTTCATGGTACGACCATAAAAAGCAATTGTAGAAGACCTGCTCAATTACAATCTGCAGGAGTCAGGTGTAATAAAGATCAGACAAAGGCTACCCACGACCATGATTTGAAGTCACGATCGTACCTAGTTGTCATAGGGAGGACCTCTAGAATTGAAGTTTGCAAGATTCCAAGTGAAGATCTAACAGATGACCATATTGTACAGTCGTGAGAACAAGATAAAAGACCGTAATGAGATTCGTACCAGCCAAGACCTGAAGATGAAAATCCATAATCCAAACTATGAGCACCCAAGGAGGATCGTGGGTTCTAACCAGGATCATACCTTTCCATCATTCGAAGCCACCGACCCAGATTTCCTGTTTGTAATAGGATAGGTTTTTTTAGTTTATAAATACTCTTATAGGGTTAGTTGTATGAGTTTAGCCTTTTTCATTCTTTACAACTTTATATTATGGGATTCTAAGGAATATTCTTGGAATTTCACGAATATTGATTCTAGGGTTTTAATTCAAGTTGAAATTTTGGAGTTTTCTGATTATTGTAAGTTCATATTTATGTTTTCATCTATGAATTCTTCTTGTGTTCTTGCAATCATGTGTAGCTAAATACCACAACTAGGGTTGTGGGAACCATGATGGATTAACAACATAGCGTTAAAGGTACATAGTGAATCTTAAAGAGTAGTTGTGCATGTATTGTTGTTTCTTATGGTTTGATTACTTTTCAGTACATGCACGCGTTGAGACTCATCCTATCTCTACCCTGGACTATAAAAAGGGTAATCAGATAGGAATTGTGAATCAACAACAGGACTTGGAGTTATCTTTATTTAATTAGCCTTGAGTCGGTAAACGGGAAAGACTATATTGGGATCATAGATAGGGGTTAGTAAGGCAACACTTATGACACATTAACCTTTGTGCTTAATGATAATTATCTACAAGGGGCGTAACATAGTCGGTTAGATGATACATAACCTATCAATTCTGCATGCCGAACACTACGAGAGATCACTAAAGTACGAAGAACCTATAAAGTTATGAAGTTATTGGGGAACACAGTCCTACTGCCTTTCTCATATTGATTACAAACCTAATAAATCCACACTTGTTACTATTAATCTTTTGTTTCACAAAATCCCCCTCTTTTACTTTATTGCCAATTACTGAGTCAAACACTTGATAGAATTTTGACCAATTTCTTGTAGGATAGACCCCAACCTTGTTGGGTTCTATATTTGATTCAGCGACCACTTTATACTTTTTGGGAGTTGTTTGGGAAACGTCAGACATCATTAGCTGACTCAACTTAACACCATACAAATGAGTATACCAACTAAATGCAACAGCAATCATCACAAAACTTATAACCAAAGACAAACAAATACCTTTATGACACATCACTAATATGGGATACAAACACATATTAATGTTCTTTCACACTTAGTCAATTTCATCAATACGTTGCATCATCACATATAAATATAATTGAACATTAAATGCACATGATGAATATATGTATGCAAGATGTGTGCATTAACTCTTTCTCTCCTCAATACCATCAATATCTGTCAATTCACAATAATCTTAATATCATTATCACAATCATCAATTCATCATATCAATATCATTATCAATATTATCATCAACATAATCTCAATATCATGATCAATATCATCAACTCATCTTCTCAACATCAACACCATCATCATCAACATGTATGAGTCTGCAAATGTTGTCAATAATCACAAATAGTGTCCAAAGCAATTATAAATATTCAACTTACATATAAGAACAGAGTAAACCAAGTCTAAATTCTACAAATAAATCGTAACCTACCTCGATTCCTTGCTCGATATCACCCTTAGGCCACAATCTTGCCTTTTCTTTCTCTTTCACTTCGTTCTTGATCTACAACGACAAGTTTACGTACCAATTCAATTATTTCATCTTTCTTAACCACTAGGAATCAATAATTAAAAACTTTGTCCATAAATTGGCCTTAGTTTATCATCTTAGGTTTTTCTACCCCTTAAAACCCATAAATTCTACTTTATTTAGCATTAACAACTATAATTCTTCTCCAAATAGTATTTTAACACCCTAGAATTACTACTAACTAATTTTATACACATTTTCATCAATTTATATTAAGTTCATAAATTAGGGCTAAATCCCAATTTTCTACCATGAACAATATTATAGCGATTCTTAAGGATTCAATTCAAGTTTAGAAAGTAAAGAATTTACCAGCAAAGATGAAAACTCCAAAAAAATAGTAGAAAAAGGGTAGCTCTCTCATTTTTTTAAAAATAGGGAATGAAATTATTTTTCTGAGTTTTAAAACTGTAAAACTGTGTTTACCACTGTGGCGGTAAAGTTACTACTGCAGCAATTCGCAACATTCTTGAGGTTGTCATTGCAGCGGTACTCCAAGGTAGAATGTCAGAGCTTCTATGCAAATGAGTCTGTTTTATAGCACACCCCTCAAAATACGACATCATGAACCAACCTTTTTACACAAACTCTATAACCGGAGTTTCATAATTCCGCTTTATGTGCCAAAAGTTGCTACAGCTTTCTAAACTCGTCCTTTATCTATAAATCAAGTGAAACTACACCACTAATTATCACATTAATAGTAGATTTCCTCAAATTAGTACACCCTCAAAACCCTCCTAATGTTAGGCCAGCCCTGAATTTCTTAAAAATTCTCTAAGAGAAATTTTTTAGGAAGGTTCTACTTCTTATTTTAGGGTAACGATGATTGGTTCATTACAAAAATAGAATGTTTGGAGTGCATATTAAGAGATGCTTTGAATGAGATAGACATAGAAGTGAGGCTTGGCACATATTTTATCCCCAAGAGTGATAGTTTTAACTATCTTGGGTCTGTAATTTAGGAAGTGGCGATATCGATGATGTTACAAATCATATAGGTCTGGCATGGATGATGTGGAGGCTTACCTTGGGAGTCTTATGTGATAAGAAGGTACCACTTAAATTTAAAGGTATGTTTTATAGAGTGGTGGTTAGACCCACTTAGTTATATGGGGCAAAGTGGTGGCCAGTCAAGAACTCTCATATTAAGAAGATGCATATTGTGGAAGTAAGGATGTTGAGATGGATGCACAAGCATACAAAGATAAATAAGATTAGGAATGAGAATATTCAGGATAAGATAGAAGTTTCCTCCATGTAGATTATTTTGTAATGTGAAGAGGAGAGGCGCAAATGCCCCAGTGAGAAGTGAGAGAGGTTGGATATAGTATTTTAAATTTTGATCAAGACAACCTTGGATTGTTATTTAAATTTTTGAATAGGTTCGGAACGTACTTTTTAGTCAATTTACATATTCAGTTGTTTCCACGGAATTCGAACAAATTTCAAGAATCTGTTCAAAATTTTGACTATTTTAGATGATTAATTTAATTGGTGGTTAATGGGCTAGGCCCATAATTATTTTACTATCTCATAAACGTGTCATGACCAAAAATATGGACCGTGATGGCAACTGTCATACCCTACAGTATAGGTAAGCCATTCTCAACCCAAACAAGATTATCAAAGTAAAACCAAAAGTGGAAGAAGTAATAAATGGAAATAATCTCTAAATGATATAAAAAAAAAGTATAATATCAACATAATATCTCAGGTCTAGTTGTCACTAGTATGAGCCTCGAATATAGAATACAATCAACTAGTCTAAAGTATCTCAAATGCGAATAAGCATGAGATAAAAGAGGAAAAGATCTGGATAAGCTATGAGATCTTACAGTAGCTACCTCAATATCCAAAAAGTCGACACTGAAAGTCACAATCAATGATTAGCCACTCGCTTAATACCTACACGTAGTGCAGAAAAGAAATGAAAAGCAAGGTGTGAGTACAAAACATGTGTACTCAGCAAGCATCATCAACAACTGACCTTAATTCAAAGTGATGGAGAGAACCAAAAAACCAACCGTCAGAGATAACCCCAAATAAACCTGCGCTCAGAAAAGTACCAGTCTATTCTAGCAGATAGCAACAATTAACAAGATAGCCAAATAAGTTCAATTCAGGAAGAAATGTACATATTTAAGATCAATAGTAATATTAATAGGTCACATAGGGAGAAAATTACACAAACACAACATATTACATCCACTCACTATGCCAAAACAACAACCCAGGATAAGATAGATAAAGTGCATATCATGCAACCACTAGATATAACATAACATTCTCAATGGATCAAGTCATAACCAATATAAAACATATGATAATATCTCAACCATAATATCACCCAAGAGAAGTATAATGCAATGCAATGTAGTGATATAAGATGAAATGCACTGGCAAAGTACCACATGTATACACCTTCCAAGCCTAAGCTCCAGGAGAGGACCAATAGGGGGTACGCAACTCATATACTAATCACAATCTAATCAATCAACCTTATCGACACTTCCCTTGGCTAACGCATTTTATAAAATTGTTCATTTTCTTTCGCAAAGAATCCAAGTTCTACAGTTGTACCAGTTCCATAAAAATGAGTGATGAATGAGTATGCATGATCATGGAAAAATCAAGAATGCACAATAATCAGCTCAACAATGGAATAAATGAAAACAAGCCACCAAAATCTCATTAAATTATACTACAAGTCCCTACACGAGCATCATAATAATAAGAAATGTTAATAAGCAAACAACACCAAGACCAGTCCCCACACAGGCGTCACAATAATAATAATTTCCAAAATCTATAATAAGGTTCACACAAGCCTCAAAATAGAAATCATAATGATGATAATCAATCAAGTTAATAATAAGGTTCACACAAGCCTCCACGTATACATCACAATGATGATAACCAATCAAGTCAATAATAAGGTTCACACAAGTCCCAACATAGGCATCACAATAATGATAATCAATCAAGTCAATAATAAGGTTCACACAAGTCCCCCACGAGGGCATCACAATAATAATAATCAACCCAAATAATATAAACATTTAGAATTCACCCAAATCATGAACTGTTTTACATGATAAGTTTCCACCTTTCAGAATTATGGAACAATTAGACTCAAACACTAAAAAGGGAAATATACTTGTCAACAAGCATGTTCAAAAGTTCACTTTCATTCACAATACATAGTAATGACCAACATTACTCTTTTTAATTTTTTATTTATAACTATAATCTTTTTATATCATAAGTGATTACTAAACCCCAATTATTCCATCAAATTATACTAAACTTGATTCAAACTCTTAAGTAGATACTCACTATAAATTTATTCACGATCATTAAGTCATTTATTCAGAATTTATCATAAATATATCAACAAGTAGGGAGAACAATTGAGATATTCATTTTATTACTTTAACTCATCAACGGATACAGGAACCCGCAGAGATTGCAACACACCGTACCTTACCAACCCTATGTAATGATGTTGAACAATGGTTACTTAGGTGTCGAGAGCCATACATACGTCTTTTGTAATGCTATGGATGAGATACTTGACTTTTGGCCTCGTAAATGTGATTAAACCTTCATAGGAAGTGTTTTATGATTTTCGTGGAACATTTGTGGGGTTCAAAACGAGGCTAAGAGTACCCCTAAACAAAGTATATTAAGGTTAAGAAGTAAGTTAAAGAATAGGACTTGAAGTATCTAACCAAACCCGCGAAGAGAAGTCGAAAAATGGAATTTTTGAAAAAACTAAGTATGGGGCGCGTTTGAGACCGTGCCATGATGCTCAGGGATAAAATTTTTAGCCCATAGGCAGCAAGTTGGAGCACCCAGGGGCGTGCCACGCTGGTTTTTCCACTTTTTCGAAAGTTGGAAATTTCTAAGTCCCAAGGGTATCCGGGGTCGTATTGAGCCTATTTTTGCCACGTTACTTCTACAACCACAAGTATATACATGAAATGAATGACATATCATATTGGTTTGATAAAATTATTCGAGAACGAATTTGGAGTCAAAATGACAGTTTTGCCCTTTAGGTCAAAATAAGCCAAACGTGGCTAGAATCACTTGTTCTTGGGATTGAGGCTACGGATATGAGTAGCATGAGTGGGAATATTATTGTAATACGTATAATACGACTTAAACATGAGAAATTATTAATTTTATGGGGTTAAGTGAATTGGGCCCAAAGAGGACCCAAAAATGAAAAGAAAGCATGGCCCAAAAATGGGTCAAAAGACCCATTCTTGCCTTGACCTTCTAGAAGGACACATTACATGTTAAGAGTGGATAAGTATGGACTTAAGGGTACTATATAAGGGGCAATAAATCTGATTTTATTGCCTTCAAAGACTCATGCCTTTTAAGATATTTTCCCCAAACATTTCTCTAGTTCCAAAACCCTAAAGCAAATATTTCCTTTGGACTCTTTGGTGAAGATCATCCTATTCCAAGCCTTGGTAAGTATTTATTCTCATAGATTAATATATTAAATGCATGGTAGATTCTGTATATTATGATATTTATGTTGGCAAGGTGGTGAATAGTGTATTTTTGCTTTTGGTGGAAGATGTGCTATCTTGGTGATTTGAACTTGAATTATGGCTTGTGCCTTTGATGAAAGATCATGGTATGGATGAAATATGAACGTGTATGGTGTTATTTTGTTATTAAACTTTTTATTTTTTTATAAGTGCAAATTGTGGGATTTTGGCCGATATGTGCTATGAAGTGTATTAAGGTGAATTGATGGATTATTTGTGATGTGGTGTGGATAAAAAAGTGTAAAGGAGAAGTGTTGTGGTGAAATGTATGGATTATCATGTATTGTTCAATGTTGGGAATATTGGGGGATTTTTGGAATAAGAATGTTATCAATGGTTTGGTCAAGGGGAAATGGCATGTTTAAGGGCAAACATGTAACTCATTGATGTTATATGCATTTGTAGAGTAGTTGGTGGTTAATGTCAATTCCGTTATGTATTTGTGATGCAGAGTGACACATAAAAGAGGAGCGGTACTATTGTGTGCACGTCTAAGGTTGTTTATTCGTATTGGGAGTACAAGGTATGTAAGGTTACTCTGTCCGTATCTTTCTGCGGCAAACAGTATTCATATTGACTTTACGTTTGTTCCATCCCAAAATGTGTTAAGGTATCCCATATCCGGATATCCATGGTCTTTGTCATATATTTCCTACTCGTTGATCATTGGTGAATCTCATGTCTCATATTCATGGTTAATGTTCCAAAATCTCGAATAAGGTTATGTTCCAATGTTCCAATAGTGATTATACTTATGTCTCTTGTTCATGAAATATTGTCCAATAGTTCTCTTGGTGTTATAGTTCTAATAATGTTATGTTTCCAAGTTAGTCACATGTCTCTTACTCAGTGGTTAATGATCCAAAGCTTCATATCAAGTTGTGAATATCATGGTATCAATCTCAAAGTAATAAACAAAGTAATGCATATGTGGTCAATGATCAAGTAAGGGTGGCAACTTATGGGGGCGAAATGCCTAGCCCAATCGATCCCAAAAATAAGGAGGCAGTCCTAGAGGCATATGCCTAGCTTGGACCGATCCTAACAGGGGGCAGCTCTAGGGGTAATAACCTAGCTCGAGCCGAACCTGAAATGTTGTATGGGTGGCAACTCTAGAGGTACTAACCTAGCTCGAGCCAATCCTGATATATACATTGATTCCTAGGGTGGCAGCTCTAGAGGCATAAGCCTAGCTCGAGCCGAACCCAACATAACATGATGTTATGTGTAAAAACCCACTGTTCAGTCAGGGCCCGGGTATCATAGGTCAAAGGCAAATATGAATAATCATTGAATCTTAAAATACAAAGAAAGTACCGAAAACAACATACATGGTTTCCAAAGTGCAGAATAGTAACTCATCTACATTGTGACTTATCTATATTGCTTATGCATTTGAACTTTAGTTCCTTGACTTATGTACATATCATACAAGTTTCATATGGCCTTACATACTCAGTATATTATTCGTACTGACCCCTCTTGGGGGATTTACCTTACTTGCTGCAGGCGCAGGTACTAGTAGGCCTCCACAGTAGGTTGCCAGTTGTTGCAGATCTTTGGTGAGCTCCAGTTAGTTCAGGGCTTCTCCTAGTCACTATTGTACATATGTTTTGGTGTTGTACATGTTGTATAAAGCGGGGACTTATCCCGACTTTTAGTTCATTTTGGTCAATGCATTTGCTAGAGGCTTTTGTAGACGGATGTGGGTGTATAAATGTAAATGGTACATGTCGTTCTTGACTTGGTGGCCTCAACGGCCAGGTTTCACTGATGTATATATATATCATGTTCCATGAATTCCATTGTTGGTATTTAAAGCTATTGTGTGATTGTGGGTTTCTTATGGCATGTACATGATTGAATAGAGGCAAAGCTTGGTTCTCTCGGGCCTTGTCAGCTACGAGTACCAATCCGTCCCAATGGGATTTGGGGTGTGACAAAAGTGGTATCAGAGCAGGTCGTTCTAAGGGTGTCTACAAAGCCGTGTTTGAGTAGAGTCTTACTTATCGATGTGTTGTGCACCACATTTATAAGTAGGAGGCCACGGGACATTTAGGATGTTGTTTCTTTTCTTCACTTCTAGATCGTACAATAGAGCCAAAGTTGTAAGTGAAATGATATCTAATCATTGAAATTTATTTTTCTTGCTATAGTAGCAATGCCAATGACAAGAAGAGGTCGCGGTAAAAGTTAGAGGATCGATAGAATTGCTGGTGAGGGAACCAGTATACCACCACCTGATCAAGTTAATTAAGGCGATACTGAGCATGAATTTGTATCACGAGCTTCCTCCACTCCCTCTGTACCAGAAGAGTCGAGTAGGAGAAGCGTACCTGTAGAACCACCAGTCAATGCCACAGATCAGGATCGTAGAAATGCAGTTCAGATGTTGACATAGTTAGTGGCAGCCCAGAGTCAAGGAAGAGCTGGCCCAATGACACATGATGATGATGCGGCTAGAATGGCAAGTCGCAGAACACAGGATTTCTTAAAACTGGACCCTCCTATCTTCACAGGGTCAGATCTAAAATCAGATCCACAGGACATCGTGGATCAAATTCAGAGGGCCTTGGAAGTTATGCACATGACGGGAGTAGAGATAGTTGAACTTGCTGCGTACCGATTGAAAAGAGAGGCAATATTGTGGCACGAGGATTGGAAGAAATCCTGTGATATTGGTGCAACTCCACCCACTTGGGAAGAGTTTAAAGTGGCTTTCCTAGATCATTATCTTTCGTATGAGATCCGCGAGGCACGTGCGGATCAATTCCTAAATCTCCATCAAGGAAATCTAAGCGTTAGGGAATATAGCTTGCAATTTAATTTCTTGGCTCGATATGCGCCAAATGTTGTGGCTACGATGACAGACAGGGTCTATAGATACGTGGACAGACTAGAGCCATATTTGGTAAGGGATTGTACCATTGCTTCCTTGTACAAAGACATAGATATAGCGAGAATTCAGGCCTTTGCCCAGAAAATGGAAGATCAACTACAGAGACGAAGGGTACATGAATTTGACAGGGGACAGTCCAACCGGGCTAGACCTATGGGACCACCTATGATGTCCCAAGGAGGATCTAGGCCCCGTATGTTTCCAAGACCACCTATACCATCGTTCTCTTATTCCACAAGGGGTGCTCACTCACAGTTTCGAGGGTCTAGGGGTGGTCCATCTGGGCAAAGTAGCAGAGTTCACGGATCACAGGAAATAGGTCTTCCTCATCAGCAGTGTCAACACTGCAGGCGTATTCATGCAGGTACATGCAGAGTGGGGACAAATGCTTGTTTCTGGTGCGGCATGACAGGACACATGATGAGAGAGTGTCCCCAGAGGAGTATGGGAGGTGTAGCACGACCGGCAGGATCGGCTGTTGCGTCATCCGCATCGGTTACCTCTTTGGGCTGAGGTGTTCAGTCTGTAGGCAGGGGTAGAGGCGCAGAGGAGCAGCCAGTACTAGTGGGGTCCAGCATCGCACTTATGCTTTAGTGGACAGACAGAATTCAGAGGCTTCCCCTGATGTTGTCACAGGTACATTACTCGTATCCTCACATAATGTATATGCATTGATTGACCCTGGTTCTACATTTTCCTATCTTGCTCTATTGGTTGCTGCCAAATTTTCAAAGGCACCAGAATTATTAATTAAATCAATTGAAGTGTCTACACCGGTTGGTGAAAGTATTGTTGCAAAAAGAGTATATCAAAATTGTGTGGTAACGGTGTGTGGTCATAATACATTGGCCGATCTCATTGAATTAGACATGGTGGATTTTGATGTGATTATGGGAATGGATTGGTTGGCCTCATGTTATGCTACGGTAGATTGCCGGGCCAAGAAGGTGCAATTTTATTTTCCGTAAGAAAATGTTCTTGAATGAAAGGGTAATATAGGGCACCACGAGGAAGATTTATTTCTTATTTGAAAGCCAGAAAAATGATTGCTAAAGGATACATATGTCATCCAGTACGGGTGAAAGATACAGAAGTGGAACCACTAACTCCGCAGTCGGTTCCAGTGGTTAACGAATTTCTAGATGTGATCCCAGAGGATCTTCCAGGCTTACCCCCAGAACGGGAAGTAGAATTTGGCATTGATGTGATTCCGGGTACTCAGCCTATTTTTATTCCTCCATATAGAATGGCTCCAGTAGAATTGCGTGAATTGAAGGATCAATTGAAAGATTTGTTGGACAAAGGCTTCATTAGGCCTAGTATATCCCCGTGGGGTGCGCTGGTATTATTTGTGCGAAAGAAAGATGGCACTTTGAGAATGTGCATTGACTATCGGCAATTAAATAAGGTGACGATCAAGAAAAAATATCCCCTCCCTTGAATTGATGATTTGTTTGATCAGTTACAGGGTGCCAAGTGTTTTTCAAAGATTGACTTGAGGTCGGGTTACCATCAAGTTAGAGCTAGAAAAGAAGATGTACCCAAGACAGCTTTCCGAACACGGTATGGCCATTATGAATTCTTAGTTATGTCATTTGGGCTAACAAATGCACCAACTGTGTTTATGGATTTGATGAATAGGGTGTTTAAGCCATTTCTGGACGTGTTTGTCACATTATTTATAGATGACATCCTGGTTTGCTCAAGGTCACCGAAGGACCATGCTAATCACTTACGGAAAGTGTTACAGATTCTCCGTGAGCTTAAGTTGTATGCAAAGTTCTCCAAATGTGAGTTTTGGTTGAAATCAGTTGCATTCTTGGGTCACATTATGTCAGTTGAAGGGATAGAGGTTGATACACAGAAGATTGAAGCAGTGAAAAATCGGCCAAGACCAACGACACCCACAAAAATTCGTAGTTTTCTTGGACTGGCAGGTTATTACAGGAGATTTGTGGAAGGTTTTTCCTCCATTGATGCACCGTTAACAAAGCTTACACATAAGGTAGTAAAATTTTAGTGGAATGATGCGTGCGAGAAAATCTTCCAAAAGTTGAAAGATAAATTAACCTCCACACCTATTTTAGTGCTTCCCGAAGGTACCGAAGGTTATGTGGTGTATTGTGATGCTTTTGGGGTTGGCCTTGAATGTGTGTTGATGCAACATGGTAATATCATAGCATATGCCTTACGACAGTTGCGACCACATGAGAAAAATTATCCCACACATGATCTTGAATTAGCAGCGGTGGTCTTTGATCTAAAGGTATGGAGTCATTATTTGTATGGAGTCCATGTTGATATCTATACGGACCACAAAAGTTTGCAATATCTCTTTAAGCAAAAGGAACTCAATTTGAGGCAACGGAGGTGGTTAGAGCTCTTAAAAGACTATGATATTGATATTCTTTATCACCCAAGCAAAGAAAATGTAGTAGCTGATGCATTGAGTCGTAAGGCAGTAGGAAGCACTAGTGGCCAGTTGACTGAAAAGCTTGAGATAATCAAAGATCTGAATCAATTAGCCAGCTTTGGAGTTCGCCTTATTGAATACTCAAATGATGGAGTTATTGTGCAGAATGCAGCAGAATCCTCCTTAATAACTGAAGTGAAAGAGAAGCAGTTTGCGGATTCTATGTTGTTGCAGCTAAAGGAAAATGTACAGCAGGATTTGACAAAGGCATTTGATCTTACACAGGAAGGGGTACTTCAATGTCAAGGGAGATTATGTGTACCGGATGTAGATGAGCTGAGGACACGAACTATGACAGAGGCGCATCATTCGCGCTATTCTATTCATCCGGGTGCTACAAAAATGTACCATGAATTAAAGGAAGTGTATTGGTGGGGAAATATGAAAAAGAACATTGCAGAGATTGTCGCTCAATGCCCAAATTGTCAACAAGTGAAAAGGTTACATGCAATGTATCAATCTTCCAGTCTAGAAATGGGATATGATTAACATGGATTTCATTACAGGTTTGCCTCGTACATTGCGGAAATTTGATTCTATATGGGTTATAGTGGACAGGTTTACCAAGTCAGCACATTTTCTACCGGTCAAGATGACCTATACAGCTGAGGATTATGTGAAGTTGTATGTGAAGGAGATAGTACGACTGCATGGTATTCCACTTTCCATTATATCATACAGAGGAGCACAGTTCACAGCGCACTTTTGGAGATCTTTCCAGCAGAGTTTGGGTACACGGGTGAATTTGAGTACGGCTTTCCATCCTCAAACTGATGGACGAGCAGAACGTACTATTCAGACACTTGAAGATATGCTACGAGCTTGTACGTTAGATTTTCAAAGTAGTTGGGATGACCATTTGCCTCTTATTGAATTTGCTTACAACAATAGCTATCATTCAAGTATTAAAATGGCACCTTATGAAGCCTTGTACGGGAGGAAATATAGATCACCAATTGGATGGTTTGAAGCGGGTGAAACTTTTTTACTTGGGCCAGATATTGTTCATCAGGCGATGGAAAAGGTTAAGGTGATCCAACAGCGGTTACAAATGGCTCAAAGTCATCACAAGTCATATGTCGATGTTCGAAGAAAAGGGCTTGAATTCGCCATAGGTGATTGGGTGTTTTTAAAGGTGTCACCGATGAAAGGGGTAACGCGGTTCGAAAAAAAAGGGAAATTGAGTCCACGTTACATAGGCCCATATGAAATCATTAGGATATTTGGTCAAGTTGCTTATGAATTAGCACTACCTCAAGAACTTTCCTCAGTCCATCCAGTATTTCATGTTTCTATGCTTCGAAAATGCATAGGAGATCCATCTCGTATTGTTCCAATTGAGGATGTCCAAGTTACGGAGGATCTTACTTATGAAGAGGTACCCATTGCTATCCTAGATCGACAAGTAAAAAGATTTAGGAATAAATACATAGCTTCCGTAAAAGTCCTTTGGAGAAATCAACAAGTAAAGGAGATCACATGGGAAGCGGAAGAGATGATGAAATCCAAATATCCCCATCTATTTCAAATGGACCAAGAGGTTCAAAGTGCGGAAGTGAGGCAATAACAAGTAAGTCTCCATGAACTTTAAGTGTTTATGTATATGCATACTAATTTAGAGATGCAATTGTTGTAATTGAAACGATATGTTAACATTCGAGGATGAATGTTCCTAAGGGGGGAAGATTGTAACACACCGTACCTTCCCAACCCTATGTAATGACATTGAACAATGGTTACTTAGGTGTCGAGAGCCATACATACGTCTTTTGTAATGCTATGGATGAGATACTTGACTTTTGGCGTCGTAAATGTGATTAAACCTTCATAGAAAGTGTGTTACGATTTTTGTGGAACATTTGTGGGGTTCAAAACGAGGCTAAGAGTACCCCTAAACAAAGTATATTAAGGTTAAGAAGTAAGTTAAAGAATAGGACTTGAAGTATCTGACCAAACCCGCGAAGAGAAGTCGAAAAATGAAATTTTCAAAAAAACTAAGTATGGGGCGCGTTTGGGACCATACCACGCCTCTATGGGCTAAAATTTTTAGCCCATAGGCAGCAATTTGGCACGCCCCTGGGCGTGCCACGCTGGTTTTTCCACTTTTTCGAAAGTTGGAAATTTCTAAGTCCCAAGGGTATCTGGGGTCGTATTGAGCCTATTTTTGCCACGTTTCTTATACAACCACAAGTATATACATGAAATGAATGACATATTATATTGGTATGATAAAATTATTCGAGAACGAATTTAGAGTCAAAATGACAGTTTTGCCCTTTAGGTCAAAATAAGCCAAACGTGGCTAGAATCACTTGTTCTTGGGATTGAGGCTACGGATATGAGTAGCATGAGTGGGAATATTATTGTAATACGTATAAGATGACTTAAACATTAAAAATTATTGATTTTATCGGGTTAAGTAAATTGGGCCCAAAGAGGACCCAAAAATGAAAAGAAAGCATGGCCCAAAAATGGGTCAAAAGACCCATTCTTGCCTTGACCTTCTAGAAGGACACATTACATGTTAAGAGTGGATAAGTATGAACTTAAGGGGACTATATAATGGGCAATAAATCTGATTTTATTGCCTTCAAAGTCTCATGCCTTTTAACATATTTTCCCCAAACATTTCTCTAGTTCCAAAACCCTAAAGCAAATATTTCCTTTGGACTCTTTGGTGAAGATCATACTATTCCAAGCCTTGGTAAGTATTTATTCTCATGGATTAAAATATTACATGCATGGTAGATTATGTATATTATGATATTTATGTTGGCAAGGTGGTGAATAGTGTATTTTTGCTTTTGGTGGAAGATGTGCTATCTTGGTGATTTGAACTTGAATTATGGCTTGTGCCTTTGATGAAAGATCATGGTATGGATGAAATATGAACGTGTATGGTGTTATTTTGTTATTAAACTTGTTATTTTTCTATAAGTGTAAATTATGGGATTTTGGCCGATATGTGCTATGAAGTGTATTAAGGTGAATTGATGGATTATTTGTGATGTGGTGTGGATAAGAAAGTGTAAAGGAGAAGTGTTGTGGGGAAATGTATTGATTATCATGTATTGGTCAATGTTGGGAATATTGGGGGATTTTGGAATAATAATCTTATCAATGGTTTTGTCAAGGGGAAATGGCATGTTTAAGGGCAAACATGTAACTCATTGATGTTATATGCATTTGTAGAGTAGTTGGTGGTTAATGTCAATTCCGTTATGTATTTGTGATGCAGAGTGACACATAAAAGAGGAGCGGGTCTATTGTGTGCACGTCTAAGGTTGTTTATTCGTATTGGGAGTACAAGGTATGTAAGGTTACTCTGTCCGTATCTTTCTGCGGCAAAAAGTATTCATATTGACATTACGTTTGTTCCATCCCGAAATGTTTTAAGGTATCCCATATCCGGATATCCATGGTCTTTGTCATATATTTCCTACTCATTGATCATTGGTGAATCTCATGTCTCATATTCATGGTTAATGTTCCAAAAGCTCGAATAAGGTTATGTTCCAATGTTCCAATAGTGATTATACTTATGTCTCTTGTTCATAAATTAGGGCTAAACCCCAATTTTCTACCATGAACAATATTATAGCGATTCTTAAGGATTCAATTCAAGTTTAGAAAGTAAAGAATTTACCAGCAAAGATGAAAACTCCAAAAAAATAGTAGAAAAAGGGTAGCTCTCTCATTTTTAAAAAAAATAGGGAATGAAATTATTTTTCTGAGTTTTAAAACTGTAAAACTGTGTTTACAACTGTGGCAGTAAAGTTACTACTGCAGTAATTCGCAACATTCTTGAGGTTGTCATTGCAGCGGTACTCCAAGGTAGAATGTCAGAGCTTCTATGCAAATGAGTCTGTTTTATAGCACACCCCTCAAAATACGACATCATGAACCAACCTTTTTACACAAGCTCTATAACCGGAGTTTCATAATTCCGCTTTATGTGCCAAAAGTTGCTACAGCTTTCTAAACTCGTCCTTTATCTATAAATCAAGTGAAACTACACCACTAATTATCACATTAATAGTAGATTTCCTCAAATTAGTACACCCTCAAAACCCTCCTAATGTTAGGCCAGCCCTGAATTTCTTAAAAATTCTCTAAGAGAAATTTTTTGGGAAGGTTCTACTTCTTATTTTAGGGTAACGATGATTGGTTCATTACAAAAATAGAATGTTTGGAGTGCATATTAAGAGATGCTTTGAATAAGATAGACATAGAAGTGAGGCTTGGCACATATTTTATCCCCAAGAGTGATAGTTTTAACTATCTTGGGTCTGTAATTTAGGAAGTGGCGATATCGATGATGTTACAAATCATATAGGTCTGGCATGGATGATGTGGAGGCTTACCTTGGGAGTCTTATGTGATAAGAAGGTACCACTTAAATTTAAAGGTATGTTTTATAGAGTGGTGGTTAGACCCACTTAGTTATATGGGGCAAAGTGGTGGCCAGTCAAGAACTCTCATATTAAGAAGATGCATATTGTGGAAGTAAGGATGTTGAGATGGATGCACAAGCATACAAAGATCAATAAGATTAGGAATGAGAATATTCAGGATAAGATAGAAGTTTCCTCCATGTAGATTATTTTGTAATGTGAAGAGGAGAGGCGCAAATGCCCCACTGAGGAGTGAGAGAGGTTGGATATAGTATTTTAAATTTTGATCAAGACAACCTTGGATTGTTATTTAAATTTTTGAATAGGTTCGGAACGTACTTTTTAGTCAATTTACATATTCAGTTGTTTCCACGGGATTCGAACAAATTTCAAGAATCTGTTCAAAATTTTGACTATTTTAGATGATTAATTTAATTGGTGGTTAATGGGCTAGGCCCATAATTATTTTACTATCTCATAAACGTGTCACGACCAAAAATATGGACCGTGATGGCAACTGTCATACCCTACAGTATAGGTAAGCCATTCTCAACCCAAACAAGATTATCAAAGTAAAACCAAAAGTGGAAGAAGTAATAAATGGAAATAATCTCTAAATGATATAAAAAAAAAGTATAATATCAACATAATATCTCAGGTCTAGTTGTCACTAGTACGAGCCTCGAATATAGAATACAATCAACTAGTCTAAAGTATCTCAAATGCGAATAAGCATGAGATAAAAGAGGAAAAGATCTGGATAAGCTATGAGATCTTACAGTAGCTACCTCAATATCCAAAAAGTCGACACTGAAAGTCACAATCAATGATCAGCCACTCGCTTAATACCTACACGTAGTGCAGAAAAGAAATGAAAAGCAAGGTGTGAGTACAAAACACGTGTACTCAGCAAGCATCATCAACAACTGACCTTAATTCAAAGTGATGGAGAGAACCAAAAAACCAACCATCAGAGATAACCCCAAATAAACCTGCGCTCAGAAAAGTACCAGTCTATTCTAGCAGATAGCAACAATTAACAAGATAGCCAAATAAGTTCAATTCAGGAAGAAATGTACATGTTTAAGATCAATAGTAATATTAATAGCTCACATAGGGAGAAAATTTCACAAACACAACATATTACATCCACTCACTATGCCAAAACAACAACCCAGGATAAGATAGATAAAGTGCATATCATGCAACCTCTAGATATAACATAACATTCTCAATGGATCAAGTCATAACCAATATAAAACATATGATAATATCTCAACCACAATATCACCCAAGAGAAGTATAATGCAATGCAATGTAGTGATATAAGATGAAATGCACTGGCAAAGTACCACATGTATACACCTTCCAAGCCTAAGCTCCAGGAGAGGACCAATAGGGGGTACGCAACTCATATACTAATCACAATCTAATAAATCAACCTTATCGACACTTCCCTCGGCTAACGCATTTTATAAAATTGTTCATTTTCTTTCGCAAAGAATCCAAGTTCTACAGTTGTACCAGTTCCATAAAAATGAGTGATGAATGAGTATGCATGATCATGGAAAAATCAAGAATGCACAATAATCAGCTCAACAATGGAATAAATGAAAACAAGCCACCAAAATCTCATTAAATTATACTACAAGTCCCTACACGAGCATCATAATAATAAGAAATGTTAATAAGCAAACAACACCAAGACCAGTCCCCACACAGGCGTCACAATAATAATAATTTCCAAAATCTATAATAAGGTTCACACAAGCCTCAAAATAGAAATCATAATGATGATAATCAATCAGGTTAATAATAAGGTTCACACAAGCCTCCACGTATACATCACAATGATGATAACCAATCAAGTCAATAATAAGGTTCACACAAGTCCCCCACGAGGGCATCACAATAATAATAATCAACCCAAATAATATAAACATTTAGAATTCACCCAAATCATGAACTGTTTTACATGATAAGTTTCCACCTTTCAGAATTATGGAACAATTAGACTCAAACACTAAAAAGGGAAATATACTTGTCAACAAGCATGTTCAAAAGTTCACTTTCATTCACAATACATAGTAATGACCAACATTACTCTTTTTAATTTTTTATTTATAACTATAATCTTTTTATATCATAAGTGATTACTAAACCCCAATTATTCCATCAAATTATACTAAACTTGATTCAAACTCTTAAGTAGATACTCACTATAAATTTATTCACGATCATTAAGTCATTTATTCAGAATTTGTCATAAATATATCAACAAGTAGGGAGAACAATTGAGATATTCATTTTATTACTTTAACTCATCAACGGATACTGGAACCCGCAGAGATTGTAACACACCGTACCTTACCAACCCTATGTAATGACGTTGAACAATGGTTACTTAGGTGCCGAGAGCCATACATACGTCTTTTGTAATGCTATGGATGAGATACTTGACTTTTGGCCTCGTAAATGTGATTAAACCTTCATAGGAAGTGTTTTATGATTTTTGTGGAACATTTGTGGGGTTCAAAACGAGGCTAAGAGTACCCCTAAACAAAGTATATTAAGGTTAAGAAGTAAGTTAAATAATAGGACTTGAAGTATCTAACCAAACCCGCGAAGAGAAGTCGAAAAATGGAATTTTCGAAAAAACTAAGTATGGGGCGCGTTTGGGACCGTTCCATGATGCTCAGGGATAAAATTTTTAGCCCATAGGCAGCAATTTGGAGCACCCAGGGGCGTGCCACGCTGGTTTTTCCACTTTTTCGAAAGTTGGAAATTTCTAAGTCCCAAGGGTATCCGGGGTCGTATTGAGCCTATTTTTGCCACGTTTCTTCTACAACCACAAGTATATACATGAAATGAATGACATATCATATTGGTATGATAAAATTATTCGAGAACGAATTTGGAGTCAAAATGACAGTTTTGCCCTTTAGGTCAAAATAAGCCAAACGTGGCTAGAATCACTTGTTCTTGGGATTGAGGCTACGGATATGAGTAGCATGAGTGGGAATATTATTGTAATACGTATAATATGACTTAAACATGAGAAATTATTGATTTTATCGGGTTAAGTGAATTGGGCCCAAAGAGGACCCAAAAATGAAAAGAAAGCATGGCCCAAAAATGGGTCAAAAGACCCATTCTTGCCTTGACCTTCTAGAAGGACACATTACATGTTAAGAGTGGATAAGTATGGACTTAAGGGTACTATATAAGGGGCAATAAATCTGATTTTATTGCCTTCAAAGACTCATGCCTTTTAAGATATTTTCCCCAAACATTTCTCTAGTTCCAAAACCCTAAAGCAAATATTTCCTTTGGACTCTTTGGTGAAGATCATCCTATTCCAAGCCTTGGTAAGTATTTATTCTCATAGATTAATATATTAAATGCATGGTAGATTCTGTATATTATGATATTTATGTTGGCAAGGTGGTGAATAGTGTATTTTTGCTTTTGGTGGAAGATGTGCTATCTTGGTGATTTGAACTTGAATTATGGCTTGTGCCTTTGATGAAAGATCATGGTATGGATTAAATATGAACGTGTATGGTGTTATTTTTTTATTAAACTTTTTATTTTTTTATAAGTACAAATTTTGGGATTTTGGCCGATATGTGCTATGAAGTGTATTAAGGTGAATTGATGGATTATTTGTGATGTGGTGTGGATAAAAAAGTGTAAAGGAGAAGTGTTGTGGTGAAATGTATGGATTATCATGTATTGGTCAATGTTGAGAATATTGGGGGATTTTTGGAATAAGAATGTTATCAATGGTTTTGTCAAGGGGAAATGGCATGTTTAAGGGCAAACATGTAACTCATTGATGTTATATGCATTTGTAGAGTAGTTGGTGGTTAATGTCAATTCCGTTATGTATTTGTGATGTAGAGTGACACATAAAAGAGGAGCGGGACTATTGTGTGCACGTCTAAGGTTGTTTATTCGTATTGGGAGTACAAGGTATGTAAGGTTACTCTGTCCGTATCTTTCTGCGGCAAACAGTATTCATATTGACATTACGTTTGTTCCATCCCGAAATGTGTTAAGGTATCCCATATCCGGATATCCATGGTCTTTGTCATATATTTCCTACTCGTTGGTCATTGGTGAATCTCATGTCTCATATTCATGGTTAATGTTCCAAAATCTCGAATAAGGTTATGTTCCAATGTTCCAATAGTGATTATACTTATGTCTCTTGTTCATGAAATATTGTCCAATAGTTCCCTTGGTGTTATAGTTCTAATAATGTTATGTTGCCAAGTTAGTCACATGTCTCTTACTCAGTGGTTAATGATCCAAAGCTTCATATCAAGTTGTGAATATCATGGTATCAATCTCAAAGTAATAAACAAAGTAATGCATATGTGGTCAATGATCAAGTAAGGGTGGCAACTTATGGGGGCGAAATGCCTAGCCCAAGTCGATCCCAAAAATAAGGAGGCAGTCCTAGAGGCATATGCCTAGCTTGGACCGATCCTAACAGGGGGCAGCTCTAGGGGTAATAACCTAGCTCGAGCCGAACCTGAAATGTTGTATGGGTGGCAACTCTAGAGGTACTAACCTAGCTCGAGCCAATCCCGATATATACATTGATTCCTAGGGTGGCAGCTCTAGAGGCATAAGCCTAGCTCGAGCCGAACCCAACATAACATGATGTTATGTTTAAAAACCCACTGTTCAGTCAGGGCCCGGGTATCACAGTTCAAAGGCAAATATGAATAATCATTGAATCTTAAAATACAAAGAAAGTACCGGAAGCAACATACATGGTTTCCAAAGTGCAGAATAGTAACTCATCTACATTGTGACTTATCTATATTGCTTATGCATTTGAACTTTAGTTCCTTGACTTATGTACATATCATACAAGTTTCATATGGCCTTACATACTCAGTATATTATTCGTACTGACCCCTCTTGGGGGATTTACCTTACTTGCTGCAGGCGCAGGTACTAGTAGGCCTCCACAGTAGGTTGCCAGTTGTTGCAGATCTTTGGTGAGCTCCAGTTAGTTCAGGGCTTCTCCGAGTCACTATTGTACATATGTTTTGGTGTTGTACATGTTGTATAAAGCGGGGACTTGTCCCGACTTTTAGTTCATTTTGGTCAATGCATTTGCTAGAGGCTTTTGTAGACGGATGTGGGTGTATAAATGTAAATGGTACATGTCGCTCTTGACTTGGTGGCCTCAACGGCTAGGTTTCACTTATGTATATATATATCATGTTCCATGAATTCCATTGTTGGTATTTAAAGCTATTGTGTGATTGTGGGTTTTTTATGGCATGTACATGATTGAATAGAGGCAAAGCTTGGTTCTCTCGGGCCTTGTCGGCTACGAGTTCCAATCCGTCCCGATGGGATTCGTGGCATGACAGAGATGCTCTCTATCTCAATTATGCGGGACCTCCAAAACCTTAGTCATTCAGAAAATACAAGTAATTAGCATATAACACATAAACACCTTAGAATAGAGTCAAAGTAGATATGAACTTGCCTTAAAGAAGACCCACAAAGCCAACTCATAGTTCGAAGAATCAAAATGAAAGCTCTACTGACTAAAATCACCACCAAATGAGTTCAATCTAATCAAATATGAAATCTAGACATAAATACGAGACCAACAATACCCGTACTGACATACTTTTATTCCATATCCAAATCACCTCCAAAATAAACCCAGAAAATAAAAGGGTAATACTAATAGAAATCACTTTCTTCATAATTTAAAGGTTTCAAATCTTAAATCCCATCGAAAATTTAGTTGAAATCGGGTTAGATATCATCAAAATACTCATTTTTCACTTTATTAGGCAAAATCCCAAAATCTCATGTTTAAAAGCCATGATTTGAAGATGATTTCTTAATATAATTAATGGATAATAATGAAAACAAGATTTAAGAACTCACCAAACGTTTAGATCTCAAAAACCTCTTTGGAATTGCCTCAAACCGAGCTCCCAAGCTCTAAAAATGGTGAAAATAGGGTTTCTAATTGAAAAAGAAATATATATTGTTGCTAGCAAAATTTTACGCATCGCTATTGGCGACCAAGGTGTCGTGATAGTGAGGAAGGAACTAACGAAATTTTCATTGCTATCAGCAACCAAGATTACGATAAAGGAAATAAATTTTATTCATCACTATCAGCGACCAAGGTGTCGCGATAGCGATGAAGGAATTAAAAATTTGTTCATCGCTATCGGCAACCAAGATAGTGATGAAGAAAAAAAAGTTTACTCATCGTTATTGGCAACCAAGGTGTCGTGATAGCAATGAAGAAATTAAAATTTTGTTCATTGCTATCAGCAACCAAGATAGCGATGAAGAAAATAAAATTGCTCATTGTTATCAGTGACCAAGGTGTCACGATAGCGATAAACAATTTTTACCTGAACTAGCAAACAACAGCTGAAACTTTCATGTTTCAAACTCTTTGATAATAAGCGAATTTTGGCATACCAGACTCCATGAAAGCATTGAATTTACCAAAGGAAGTCATTATCAATAAGTTACATCCAAAATTCACTTTAGGCTAATAAAATTAGTATTTTAACTAAATGCTCAAAAATCACAAAGGATCGTAGAACTAGAACCAACTACGCTACAAATCCAAAATGGACATTTCAGATCTAATGGAACTGAAGAAACTCTCATCCGACGCTCGGATCATAGAATATTGACCAAAGTCAGCTATATCACTTTAAAGACTACTCCAAACAAGAAACTCACATTAAATACTCCTAAATACTTTGAGAACCATGCCAACCATCCTCATAACTCATAATTAATATAAATCAATAATGGAGAGGGGCAAATGGTGAAAAACATAGAAAGCTCTAAAAAAACACTACAAACGTTGTTAGAAAACGTGACTCAAATGAAAAGAATAAATAAGAGGTTTAGTTAGTAGGTAAACCCAGGGACTATTGCAAAAAGAAACTAAAATTTCATATGAGCGTCTAGCTATTACAGTATCAAGGAAACAACATGCTCTAGATTTTGACCGTTCGAAAGTGTTAAGTAAGGGAAAATTCCTAAACTGATGCTTACGCTTTAGTTTAAGGCAAGTCTAGACTTTTTTTTTCTCTTTTTCGAAGTGCTTATATGTTATTTATGTGTAATGGGAGTAATGGGCAATTGGTGGTCTCATATAGATGAAGTTATGAGCATCTATATGGGTATGAGTATTATGTGGGGTGTTAAAATCAATTAATTGCCTATTTTGGACAGTTTTTCCTTGCTTGCTAGCATGATGGGGCTGATTTGCTATTTTAAAATGAATTGTTGAATATGCTAGCTAATAATAATACGCTCATTTGTTTTATTATGCTGATTTTCGAGTTAATATCTGATCTACCTTAAGATATGAAATTCCTTTCTTAAATGTTATTGGTTGGTTGTTAATTTAGGATCGGAGTTGTACGCATGAACATCATGCATTGCATTTCATATATGATCAGAGTGCACGCCTGCACAATATATATTATTATTGGGATCAGACTGCACATCTACACATAACATCTATTATTGGGATTGGAGTTGTCACGATCCTAAAGTTGAGGTCATGATGGCACATAACAATAAACATGACATTTAATGTACAAATAAGGCCTATGATGTCAAATAAAGCCCTTGCACGGGCAACACGCAATATAAATTCTCTAAAGTCAACAATGATAAGCAATTAAGCTCCCACACGGGCACACGATAATAATAATAATATAAAAATATTATTCCCATGGCTAATTTCCCCAATCCAGAGCATACTTTACTTGTTCGTTAACCCCTCAGCCCAGTCTAAAGAAAGTTAAGTCATAACCTACCTCGAAAAGCCAAAAATCCAAGCATAAGCCTTCAAAAAATCCTTTCTGGTTTTTTATTTTTTTTAGCATTCGCCGCCCCTCTCAAAGCTCCAAGGTCAAAAAATAGTGAAATATCACGAAAATAGAGTATTTATACTATTTTGTGAATAGTACTTTGTGATCAAGGTTAACACCTCGCGATGGCGAGGGTCAATGTTAACCTGGCTAATAAGTTGGCCTTCATGTTCGCGTTCAGTCCTTTGCATTCGCGAAGGCTGGTGATCCGGACCCATCGCATTCATGATGGCTCGGTCGCGTTTACGATGAAGGAAAGAACCTGACCCAAGCTGATAACCCTTCACAATCGCAGCCACCATCCTCGTGATTGTGATAAAGAAAGATTTTCTTCACAATGGCAGCCAATGGCTCATGTTCGCAAAGAAGTTGTCATACACCAGATATCAGTTGTTCAGCTGAAATGCAATTCCCAAATTCTCTGAACGGACCTTCGGAATTTGTTTGGGACCCCACAGAACTAAATCATATATGTTACTAGGCTATTTTCGACGTTCTAGACTCAATGAAAATGTCAATTTTTGAAAAGAGGTTGTTTACAATAAATTAGCCCCTGAGACCCTTAAAAGCTTATTTTATCTTGTTTTCGAATGAAGGGTCGAAATGCAAAATAAAGGCTCCGCACCCAAACTCATGCGACTAACCCAAAATCAATATTCCGGATCTAATGGAACTGACCAATTTGCCATCCGGCTCTCAAAACACAAAAATGTTGACTGAAGTCAAACTAATGGGTTTTAAAGCCACTAAGAGTCTCAAACTCTCCCAAATCATTCCCGAATGCCTCGGGGACCATGTCAACCATCCCCACACCTCATGAACAGCATGTAACAACTATAGGGAAGGACAAAATGGTCAAAATGAATGAAAAGGAAAATTTCACAATCATGGTTGTTATAGAGTGCACACCTATATAATATATATATTGGGATCGGAGTGCATGCCTACATATTAGATATTAGTATTGGGATCAGAGTGCACTCCCGCACATTATATCTATTATTGGAATCAAAGTGCACATTTGCATTATATATATATATTGAAATTAGAGTGCATGCCTGTACAGTACATTGACCTTATGAGTCACCCATGGGTCCTAACCTTGAAGCCATTGATCGGTAGGTGTGTACACATCATACGCATTACATTGTACTCATTCATTTTTGTTTTGGACTGCGTAGGGTGTATTTGTTCACATCGTGCTAATTGTGAAAGATTTGAATATTTGTTGTCTGATTTCATTGAATTGAGGATTTCTTGGACTATGCTATGATATCCTTATGACTCCTGTGACTAGATTATTCTTTTGGTTTAGAATGGTATTTTCTGAGTGCAGGTCGTATGGTTGTTTTGGATGGGCGTGGTGTTACTTTTTACCACTTTTAATTAAGGTCAGTCTACACTGCTTGCTGACTAGATGTGATTCCCTACTCACTCCTTGCTTTCTCTGCCCCTTTCGTGCAGGTACTAAGCCGGTGATCCCCGGACGTTGATTGCACTATGTGGTATTGCTCACAGAGATTCTGTGGTAGCGGTCATTGATTCTTGGCACCCCGGAATCTTCATATACATTATTCTTATGTTATTTTGCATGTTAGAAATTCTCGATCTTATTTTAGAGGCTTGTATTGTGACTACCAGACCTGGGATATTTTATGACTTAGCGAATTTCCTTTACTTTATAAATCGTAAGACTGTAATCCTGGGTTTGATTAGAATTTACTTCTTCCATTTAATTGTATCTTCAATGAAATGACTTGGGTTGGGAGAGGCTTACCTATCATGGTGGGTGTGATAGGTGCCACCACGATCCCAATTTTGGATCGTAACACTTGGTGAGGCGAACAATCCTATATGAGCACATGATCCTGAAATATGTTTACTAAGTTATATAAAACTGACATTTTGTACATATAAGGAGATGTAACATACTAATACAACTTTGAGAGAATATGCAGTATATAAAGGTGTCAAGTGGGCTGGTTTGACCCGGTACCGGCCCACTTAGCCAGGCCCACTAAGCCACCGGACCGGACCCGGTATTGGTGGTGGCCCTGGCGGGTTTTCAGGGGGTTGGGCCGGACACGGTATTGAAACCGGTGGACCGGCCCAGTTAAAAAACCGGACCGGGTCCACCGGTGCACCGGCCCGGTAAGCTTTTTTTTAAAAAAAAAATAAATAAATAAATAAATCTGGGTCCTTGGGCCCCAGCCTGCAAAGGCTGCTTTGGTCCGTTGAGGCCCAACGGCTATAATGCCGTTGGCCCAACGGCCAAACAGCCTTTTTAGGCTTTATATTTTAAAAAAAAAAAAAAATCAAATTTTTTTTTCCCTATAAATACATGCCATTTCAAAAAATATTTCCTACAATCTCAATTCTCATTCTCTTATTCTCTCTCAAATTTGCTAAAATTATTTCATAAAGTGTTCTATATATTTTATTATTTTGCAATTACAAATACTACGTTGAAGTTTCCAAAAGTATTCAATTGACCAACTTTCGAGTACTTCAAAAATTTGGTATTATAGTTCCATCTCTTACTTTTAATTTTTAATTAGTGTATTATTTGTTGAATATTTATTTGGATTTTTTTTGTGTTTTTTGAATAATTGCTAGTTTAATTGGTAATATGGATAAATTAAGAAAAGTCGGTAAAAGTGTTAGAAATTTTTGTCCCGGAAGTGGTAGTGGTAGTGGTAGTAAGAAACAAATTGGTTCCGGTAGAGTTAGTTCAAATACTCGATATACTCGTGTGCCTCCGGTACCAATTAGCGAACCATTTGAGAATGAAATACGTGTAGGTGCTCACGATATGAATTATTTTGAGGCTCAAGAAAATTATGGTATAGAAGAAGAGAATGAAGTAGACTCTGTTGATTTAGATGAAAATGATGATGATGTTGATGTTACACCCGAATCTGGTAAGGTTAATGTTCAATCTGAATCAGTTAATCTTCCTCCCCGGCCCCCTGTAAGATCTCGTAAAAAAACTAGTGTTGTGTGAAATTTTTTTACCCGAATAGAAGGAACCACTCAGGTTGAATGCAATCTTTGTCAGAAAAAATACGAGCATAAGAGCGGGGGTAATAAAGGAGGTACGGGTCAGTTGTCGAGACATTTGAAGGATATCCACCCAATAGAGCTAGCTCAGGTAACTGGTGGTGGGACAGGTGGGGGCCCAAGTCAAACTAGATTGAACCCAAAAATCGGTCAATTAGTTAAGAATTATAATAAAATGAAGGATTGTGAAGAAATAGCCAAAATGATAGTTGTGGGTTGTTTGCCTTTCTCTTTTGCTTCTTCTGAAGCTTTTATTCATTATATTCAGGCAATTTATAATCCTATGTTTGAGGGTATTCCTAGAAGTACTTGTCGGTCCGACATTTTTAGACTCCATGCACAATATGTTTACTATTTATCTGCATTATTAAAAAATCTTTCATGTAGAGTTGCTTTAACTTCTGATCTTGGTCGTGCTATTAATAAAAATGATTATTTAACAATTACTTGTCATTGGGTAGATAGTAATTTTGTTATGCAAAAACGAATTTTAGCATTTTTGTATGATGAAGACCGTAGACACACTGAAAAATTTATTTATGAATCTATTACAAAAGTTGCAAGATATTATGGTATTGACCGTAAAGTTTTATGTATATCTTTTGATAATGCATCTAACAACAACGCTGCTATTGAGTTGTTAAAAACTGAACTTTCTCCACCGTTACCCGAAATATTTCATGTTAAGTGTGCTTGCCATATATATAATTTAATTGTAAAAGATGGTCTTGCTTTTTTTGAGCCTGCTATTGAAAAAGTTAGACTTGCAGTTGGCTTTATTCAAGGAAATAATAGAAAAATTAGACTTACCGAATTTAAAAGAAAATGTCAGGAAAATGGACTTAGACCGAGATTAATGCCTGAAGAAATAGATGTTAGATGGAATTCTACGTATGATTTCTTAAAAACTTGCAATATTTATAAGGTTCCTATTACTATGACTTTTAACCAATTTGCTAGTGATTTTCCCGATTGTATGTTACAAAATTCAGATTGGGCTGAAATTGATGATATTGTTAATTTTTTGCAAAAATTTTATCTAGCTACGGTTGAATTTTCTGGAGCTTATAATCCTACTGTTTGTAATATTTTAGCTTATTTAGCCGACATTTCTTTATTGCTTAACGAGTATAAGTCTAAACCAGGTTACAAATATGCTATTGAGGCAATGATTGATAAATTTAAAAAATATTTTTTTCCGCTTCCCCCTATTTTCTTAGTTGGTGCTATAATAAATCCATGTATGAAATATAATACTATGTCCGAATTTACTTCTCTTATTTATTCTACTTTAGGAGTAAAAGCTAATGAAGAACCTTTTTTGTTTACGGCTATGTCTGATGCGAATAGTTACATGAACACATTATACAATCATTATGCTGATTTACTTGACAATGCTTTACCGTCACACATTACACCGACCCCCGCTCCCCATTCTTCTGAGGAACCATCATCTTCTAAAAGACAGACACATAATATGCCTGCTTATTGTGTTTCTGATCTATCTGTTTGGAATAGATTGCAGCCTTCATCGCATAGAACCGTAAGTCGGGAAGAGCTTAAGTATTATCTTATGCAGCCTACAGAGGATCCTAGAGGTAGAATCAACACGCTGGAATGGTGGAAGACTAATGAAAGACAATATCCTGTACTTTCAATGTTAGCTAGAGATATATTGAATGTTCCAATGTCAACCGTTGCATCAGAGAGCGCTTTTAGTCAAGGACGGTAGTAGATTGGAGATAACCGACACACATTGGGAGGCAATGCCATGAATATTTTTGTTTGCCTTAGAGACTGGATTAGAGCAGAACGAAGAAATCAAGGAATGTTCGTGGAGCCGGAAGACGAAGAAGATCTTGAAGAAATAATGACTTCAAGAGAGAATTCAGCACAATCAAGTCCAATGCATGGCTTTAGTGCCATTGATTTTGACAATCCACAACCAATTCCCATTAATGTTAACAGGCGTGAATTGGAAAAAATGATGAAAAATTTGTAGAATTTACAATTAATCAATTGAATTTTCATTTTTCAATTTAACTTTGTAAAACTAGTGAAATGTAATTGCAACCTTGTAACTTGTAAGTTTTCAAACATTTTGCAATCAATCAAATATTAAATTTATTTACTCTTTATATATTTTTTCCATTTAAATTGAATATCTTGTATGAATTCAATACTTTTAATATAATAGTATAAAAGTATATGTTGTTGAATATTGTATATATGTATGTATATTCTTTAAAATAGTATATATTGAATGTAAATACATGTGTATGTTCTTTAAAGTAGTATATATTGAATGTACATACATATGTATATTCTTTAAAATAGTATATATTGAATGTCAATACATGTGTATATTTTTTAAAATAGTATATATTGAATGTATATATGTATATATATATATATTCTTTAAAGTAGTATATATTGAATGTACATACATATGTATGTTCTTTAAAATAGTATATATTGAATGTATATATGTATGTATATTCTTTAAAATAGTATATATTGAATGTAAATACATGTGTATGTTCTTTAAAGTAGTATATATTGAATTTATATATGTATGTATATTCTTTAAAGTAGTATATATTGAATGTACATACATATGTATGTTCTTTAAAATAGTATATATTGAATGTATATATGTATGTATATTCTTTAAAATAGTATATATTGAATGTAAATACATGTGTATGTTCTTTAATGTAGTATATATTGAATTTATATATGTATGTATATTCTTTAAAGTAGTATATATTTAATGTACATACATATGTATGTTCTTTAAAATAGTATATATTGAATGTCAATACATGTGTATATTTTTTAAAATAGTATATATTGAATATATATATATGTATATATATTCTTTAAAGTAGTATATATTGAATGTACATACATATGTATGTTCTTTAAAATAGTATATATTGAATGTATATATATATGTATGTATATTCTTTAAAATAGTATATATTGAATGTAAATACATGTGTATGTTCTTTAAAGTAGTATATATTGAATTTATATATGTATGTATATTCTTTAAAATAGTATATATATGTATGTATGTTCTTTAAAATAATATATATTGAATGTAAATACATGTGTATATTCTTTAAAATAGTATATATTGAATGTATATATATATGTATGTATATTCTTTAAAATAGTATATATTGAATGTAAATACATGTGTATGTTCTTTAAAGTAGTATATATTGAATTTATATACGTATGTATATTCTTTAAAATAGTATATATATGTATGTGTGTTCTTTAAAATAGTATATATTGAATGTCAATACATGTGTATATTTTTTTAAATAGTATATATTGAATGTATATATGTATGTATATTCCTTAAAAATAGTATATATTGAATGTAAATACATGTGTATGTTCTTTAAAGTAGTATATATTGAATTTATATGTGTATGTATATTCTTTAAAGTAGTATATATTGAATGTAAATACATGTGTATATTTTTTAAAATAGTATATATTGAATTTATATATGCATGTATATTCTTTAAAATAGTATATATATGTATGTATGTTCTTTAAAATAGTATATATTGAATGTCAATAGATGTGTATATTTTTTAAAATAGTATATATTGAATGTATATATGTATATATATTCTTTAAAGTAGTATATATTGAATGTACATACATATGTATGTTCTTTAAAATAGTATATATTGAATGTAAATACATGTGTATATTCTTTAACGTAGTATATATTGAATGTATATATGTATGTATATTCTTTAAAATAGTATATATTGAATGTCAATACATGTGTATGTTCTTTAAAATAGTATATATTGAATGTAAATACATGTGTATATTCTTTAACGTAGTATATATTGAATGTATATATGTATGTATATTCTTTAAAATAGTATATATTGAATGTCAATACATGTGTATGTTCTTTAAAGTAGTATATATTGAATTTATATATGTATGTATATTCTTTAAAATAGTATATATATGTATGTGTGTTCTTTAAAATAGTATATATTGAATGTCAATACATGTGTATATTTTTTAAAATAGTATATATTGAATGTATATATGTATGTATATTCCTTAAAAATAGTATATATTGAATGTAAATACATGTGTATGTTCTTTAAAGTAGTATATATTGAATTTATATATGTATGTATATTCTTTAAAGTAGTATATATTGAATGTAAATACATGTGTATATTTTTTAAAATAGTATATATTGAATTTATATATGTATGTATATTCTTTAAAATAGTATATATATGTATGTATGTTCTTTAAAATAGTATATATTGAATGTCAATACATGTGTATATTTTTTAAAATAGTATATATTGAATGTATATATGTATATATATTCTTTAAAGTAGTAAATATTGAATGTACATACATATGTATGTTCTTTAAAATAGTATATATTGAATGTATATATGTATGTATATTCTTTAAAATGGTATATATTGAATGTAAATACATGTGTATGTTCTTTAAAGTAGTATATATTGAATTTATATATGTATGTATATTCTTTAAAATAGTATATATATGTATGTATGTTCTTTAAAATAGTATATATTGAATGTAAATACATGTGTATATTCTTTAACGTAGTATATATTGAATGTATATATGTATGTATATTCTTTAAAATAGTATATATTGAATGTCAATACATATGTATATTTTTTAAAATAATATATATTGAATGTATATATGTATGTATATTCCTTAAAACTAGTATATATTGAATGTAAATACATGTGTATGTTCTTTAAAGTAGTATATATTGAATTTATATATGTATGTATATTCTTTAAAGTAGTATATATTGAATGTAAATACATGTGTATATTTTTTAAAATAGTATATATTGAATTTATATATGTATGTATATTCTTTAAAGTAGTATATATTGAATGTGCATACACAAGTATGTTCTTTAAAGTAGCATATATTGAATGTATATATGTATGTATATTCTTTAAAATAGTTTATATTGAATGTAAATATGTGTGTATGTTCTTTAAAGTAGTTTATATTGACTGTACATACATATTCTTTAAAGTAGTATATATTGAATATATATATGTATGTATATTCTTTAAAGTAGTATATATTGAATGTACATGCATATGTATGTTATTTAAAGTAGTATATATTGAATGTAAATACATGTGTATATTTTTTAAAATAGTATATATTGAACTTATATATGTATGTATATTCTTTAAAGTAGTATATATTGAATATACATACATATGTATGTTCTTTAAAGTAGTATAAATTGAATGTATATATGTATGTATATTCTTTAAAGTAGTATATATTGAATGTACATATATATGTATGTTATTTAAAGTTGTATTCTAAGTAGTATTATATTAAAAAATAATCAAAGTTCAATTTTTTTTTTTAGTCGGGACCCGGCCCATGTAAAATACACTAATGGGCCGGTGCTGGGCCGTTTGGCCTTTAATTACTATTGGGCCCAGCCGGCCCAGCCCAGTTAGAGTTAAGACCGGACCGGACCGGACCCGGCCCAAGCCCGGTAAAATTTACCGAACCGGAGCCAGGTTGATCCGGCCCGGCCCGGTCGACGGGTATAGCAGTATATATGTATAGAAAGGCCTACCGACCCAAAATAACTGAATAATAATAATTACAACTGACTTAACACAGGTACATATATGACAACATATAACAATTCTATGAAGCATCTTCGAGTATCTGACCACTTTACAACTTTAACATTGTCAAGACAGAGGCGCGACCTACCCATAATATCTATGTATACAACAAAAGAAGTAGGAATAGAGCTCACCCACCAATAACAGAAGTGCGGAACAAGTGTCTAACAAGATGGTATGCTGCTCTATGTGTCTGTACTTGCCGTATGAGTGTCCGTCATAATAAGAAGGGTTTTAGTTTGTATGAGATTGTACTTACGTGTACTTACGTGTAAGGCATACTGAAAAACATAAGATATACAATGGGATTCAAACGAAAGAAATATAAGGTACAATCAACTGAAACATGTGAACTCTAAAGACAACTAGTGGAAGGTGTCTTACCGTGTCTACTACATTATATGTTGTTTTATCCGATTTTGGAAAAAAAAAATTGACTTAAATTATATCGAAAACTTAAAGAAATTCTAAAAATAATTTAAAAATGATGGAGCAGCCACTCAATATTTATAAAGAAATTAAGAAAACTTATGGAGTTTTTAAAGACTTAAAAATAAAAATAAATTTAAAAAATTAGAGAAACTAGATAAGGGTTCAACAAATGTCTTAGGAAGGTTTTAAGGCACTTAAGAATAATCGAAAATAGTTTATCAAAATTCTTTGACCAACCAAATAAGTTGACTAATTTTGCAAAGAGTTATTTTTCAAAAAAAAAAATTAATTTTAAGTGGAAAGGATTTTTGAAATAATTAGACCTATAAAAATAAACGAAATTAAAAAATTCATCCTTTTAGCTAACTTATGAAAAATAATACAATCATGGGCAATAAGTCCATTTTGAAAGAAAGTTTATTTTTGAAAGGAAGTAACTCATTAAGACAAATACAAATTTCTATGGAAAATAATGAAACTTGTAAATTAAAGGAATTTTAAAAGAGAGATTTTGAAAGGAATTTTAACTAATTTTGGAGAGACTAAACAATTGGGGAAAAAACTCTTGACTTATTTGGAAAATCGCTTAAGTGAGAATGTGTTTTGCCAAATTCGAAAATTCCCTATAGGAGGAAACTTTTAACACTTGAAAGTAGAAAACCAATTTGACGTGGAAACTTTGTTTTAAGGAAATTGATACAAAAGTACGTTTTATTCCAGTTTTCAGCAAAAGATGATTTAAGTAAGAAATATAGAATAAGCGAAATAAAGGAAATCAAAGATAAAATTAAAATTGTAACTCTAAGTATTTATATAGATTTGATTAAAATGTTAAAGTAAACAATTAAACAAGGGAAAAAAAATTGAAATATACATCCTTAGACTGTATATTGCAAGTCATAACAATACTTCTTAGATTACAACTAATAGCAATTTTTAAACAAAAGAAAAAAGAAAAAATGATTTAATAGCAGTTTTAAAACAAAAAAAATAGAATATCAATCACCCTTATATTTCTCTCCAAATAGTTAAATACTAAAAAAGGGTAAAAAAAAAAAATTTAAAAAATAGGATATCAATCACCCCATATTTCTCTCAAAACAATTACTTCCTTGTCTACTCTTTCACAATTAAAGTAGATTCTTCTTGTTCTTCTTCATTCGAATTTTACTTCATCTATGTCGGCCATATCAGAATTAAGATCGGAAAGCAACCCAAATTTTCCCAAATTGTTGGTCTTATTCGTCCAAAAAAAAAATTTCATTAAAATACAGATTTACTCATTTAGATTGCAATGGATCGTTGTTCCATATCAATAAAATGGTTGGTGTTGTTTATAGATTTAGTGAACTCCATGTGATTAACCATTCTCACTTTGAAAACTTGTTGTATATAAACTGGTTGATTTACCATTTTCATACACATTTTGTATACACTATTTTTGGATATGAACTGTACATACAAATTGGTTTCATACTAATAAGTTAAGCTATTTAGTGAACTCCATATGATTTCACTATTTTTTGTACATTAAAAATTGATTTCATACACTTTTGTTAATTGATTTACCATTTTCATACAACTTTTTTGTTTATATAAACTGATTTATCTTTTGCATACACTTTTTTTTTTGTGTGTGTATGAAATGTGTATACAAATTGATTTTATACCGATAAGTTTATGTACAGTGTGATTTTAATATGATTTATCATTTTCATACATAGAAAATAAAATTTAATATTACACCACCGCTATCTACGCCAGAAATAAGATAGTTGACTATAGAACGTCGTTGGCCGAAAACGAAAAGTGAAGGAGTTGTATATAAAATTGAGAGAGAAATTTCAACACAAATCCAGATGAAACAAGGTATAAAGACCAAAAACCTATAAATTAAAATCACAAAACCCAAAAATCTGATGGAGATTACACTTGATTTGTATATTCTTAGAAAAGAGGAAAGATGGAGAGGAAATATGGAGAGGAGTAGAGAGAGAAATAAAAAGATGAAATACGGAGAAAAGTAGATAAATGGAGGAGTAAAAAGAGGGGAAAGATTTGATTGGAAAGAGATCAAATACCCACTTTTTACTCCCCTAATGAATATCTACACGTTAATTTATGATAAAAAATTAACACAATAAAAAATAAAATTATTAGTATAATTTATCAAATCTGTTATGACTTGCAATTAAAAACACAATTCAATAATTATAAAAAAAATATATCTACAACTTGCAGTAAGTAATTTAAAAAGTACATATAAGATAATTTTCACTTAAAAGAATCTTAACTAAATTACAACTAAGAGATAAATTAGAGAGAATTGGGCTTTTTGGACCATTTTTTGTCTAGAACTTGGACCTTGTAATTAATGCACTTTAGCCCTATTTTGGGCTTATGTCACAACCCGAAAGTGAGTCATGATGACACCTACTATAACTCTCTAGTAGGTAACCTAATCTCACGTCACATACCAAATGCAACGCTAACAAAGTAGGTAGAAGTAGCTAAAATAAGATGATCAGACCGAAAAGTATAGATATATACATAACAAATACAAAATATACAAAATGGGATACTAAAGAAACAGAAATGACTGAACAATCAAGGAAATTCAATCCCCGGACCTAGTGTCATCGGTAAAAGAGCCATTAGGTATCGAAATACGTGATATACTAATACAAGCCTATACAGAATGTACAAAATATAGGGACTAAATATAAGAAGGATATGAGTAAGAATCCGAACACCAAGTGCACACCACAACTCCGAGCAAGAGACTCCAAAACGAGCTGAATCAGTGAGAAAGACTAGTACTAGGATATGCATTAGGGAAAATCTACAAAAATATAGTATGAGTACCAAAACATACGGTATCCAGTAGGTATCATCGGCCGACTGAGCTCAAAAGACAATATACAATATAAATAAAATGAAAAGAGATACTTACATGAAAATGCTAGAGTAGCCATCTAACATACAAAGGTCAAACTACGAATGGTAATAGTAATATACACAGATTACCTATTCAATTACAAGAAAAAACAGTGCAATCTAGTGCTAAATATAAAAATACTAGAAAGAGTGCAACTGGGCATATCTATGCCAAGAGTAAAATCTAAGTAAATATCATGTCCCAAGCTATGCTGTAATAAACAAGCAAGAACCTAACCAGGTCCTCATAAGCCCAGAAGGTACAGACAATAAAGAATAACACAACCGGCCCTATAAGCACCACACATACAAACAACAAACAATATGAGATGATTCAATATAGGTTGATATGACCCAGCATGTGGCTAGTGCCAAAAAGTGAACCTGCTCAGCAATACCTCGAGCCTCTCTCACTCTCTCATCATATAACCTTCTCAGCAATATCTCAGATGTCTCTCTCATCATATTTAGTGCAGTATGTGGCCAGTATAGAAAAGTAAACTAAAATCCAAAACATATACCTTGGGCCACCCAAAAATGCCCATCGGACTCACTCGTCTTCCCATCATAAATAAAAGAAAGTAAATAAAGAAATGGACCGGTAATGTCCCACGACCGAAAATTAAAGGAGAATAGTCTTTCTATTTTATGAATCTATGGTAAATATGTTACAAATATTTTTAACCCCCCAAATTAGTAGTAGTATAGAAAAGTCTTTTCAAAATGACAAACCAGTGATAAAGGCAATACAGATCCTTTAAAGTCCTAAAATTGTAGTAAAAGTGGTATGTTTTCATCTTTAAATGCATTCAACCAATAGTAAGGGTGGAACAAAAACCCTTTTAGTTTTAAAAGCCCAAAATCAATGTTTTTCCTTAGGACCGTACCCCAATCCATGTATATGCATGAATAAATGTATGCATGCCACTCAGGTATAGGTATATATATATATACATATAAATATGTGTAAGTATCTACAGAGGGCAAAGCCACCCTCCACAACAAAGCAACATTGACCAGGAGTCCACTAAAGCATATCCACGACATCGGGCCCATAAACACATGGTATAGTACATACGAGAGTAAACTGGAAACTAAAGTAAAAGCCAATTGAAGAATACTAGTTTTATCAAGAGATACTACCTTAGGCCTATAATACGGATCCCTAACCAAATTCTAGCACTACAATAAACCTAACAAGATTTTTAACCTAATCCTAACACTATAACATCAATCTAATCTAAGGCTCAGGTAAATATCCTACTCTAAGATCCCCAAGTAGGCCAATCAAAAATAATGAATTCAACTTAAACCCACCTATAAACCCCAACCCGGCATGCAAATTTATACAACATACAATCTTATAGAGAAAAGTCTATAAGAAAGTAAATTGTAGCCTACCTCAAAATTGAACGGCAGTCTCAGACTGACACTAAGCTGTTTTCCCCTTTGTTCAACCTCAAAATCCATTTCGCTATCAAAAATATAATCTATATATCAAGACGAGAAAAATGAGACCCATATAATAAATAAAGAAATCAGATAAAAAATCAACCCTCGGGGCTTGGCAACAGAAACAAAATGGATACTGCAATTGCTTTCCTCCTAGGATAAGAAATGGATGCTAAAAAAATTGAGCGAGATCAGAGTCCAAATTGGCGCTCAAAATAGCCCACCAAGCTTGAAGCTCATGTATTACAATCATTAATCTTACCAAGATTAAGGGCAAATATTGGCATAAAAACTAATGGAAAGTACGCTCGAGGGTTAAAATTTACTTACCCACTAATAGATGATCAAGAACCCCTTAATTCTAGCTCCTCTTAGCTAAAAGCTAGTGATAAGTTCATGAAAATAGGTTTAAAATTAATGAGAGGAGTATTTATACTGCTAGGTGGGTCTTCTACACTTATGCAAAGACCCTGCTGCAAAAGCAGACTGGCACCAGCCCAGACCTTTGCAAATGCGGCTAGTTCTTCACGAACATAAACCCTTGATCAGCTAAATCAACCCTTTTTTCACAAACGCAGAGGACTTCCCCAAATGCAAATGTTAACATTTCATAACCTTCGCGAACATGGCCTTCTGGTCACAAATGCAAAGAAGGCTAGTGTTTTGCACCATCAACTTTTTCTGTATTGCATTTTCTCCGAATGGGTCCTCGATATTTATTAAAAACCCATAAAAATAAACCAAATATGCTACCCTATCGAAAATTACATACTAGACTCAATGGAATTAACAAAATCCTCACAGAAGGTCATTTTGATTAAATGTGTTACTAATCCCATCTTTTATAGTTTAAATCCACATAATAGCCTAAAATGAGTCTGAAAGCCTCGAAACCCAAACCAAAGGTCCCCTTAGCTTAAAATCCATGTTTTGGATCTAACTGAACCATCAAAATTCTCATCTGAGGCTATTGTACGAATCATACAATGAGACATAAGTCATAGGTTGACTCATGGTAAGCTTTTCATACTTTTCCAAGAATTTCAATCACCACGAGTCATGGAATCAATGTACGAGTCATGCATTGACTCATACTGATGAACTAGGGAGAAATTTCAGAAGATTAAAAATCCTTCACAGGAACCACAAGTCGAGGTATCCACCTATGAGTCATAATATGACTCGTAGGATACCTATCCATATTTCAGAATTCATTTAGAATAGTTTTTCCCAATCCCATGTTATGTCAACTACCAAGAAATATAAATATAAGTACGATAAGATTATTGAATGTTTTTTTTTAACAACCCCATCGTTACTGAAAATATCTATGGTAAATGCATAATAACCTTATCCTTCATAGATTATAGGATCAATTTTTTAGTACGGGAGTGCATTATACCTGAACTAAGGTCATACAATACCCTTAGCACAAAGTTAAATTAGAAGTGTTCTTAGCAATTGAGTTTTGAGCTAAGTTTAAATTAGGGTCAACTTCAAACAAGCACTCCTCTCAGAATATAAAGATTTATGGGGCCCAATATCCACCAAATGAAAAATCTTTGAGTTTTCTTTCCAACACTCCAACCGTTTGTTAATCCTCTTCTAGATAAAAGGTTATGGCCTTTTTACTAAAGACTTTCTGTGATAAAAAGTTGGCTACTGCAGCAACGTTACTGCAGTGACAATCAAATTGTTGCAGTGACAAACAAGCAGTACTTAAGTTTATTTTTGATGAATTTTGGGTTTTTAACTCAAAAACTTCATTCCAAAGACCTAGGGGGCAATTTCCAAGTTCTAGGTTGGAAATTCTTCATTGAGGTAAGTTCTTCTGTCATCTTCTTCATCTTTCAATCGAATAACATCTTAGAATTATTAGAATATCCTTTAATAGTGAAATTCTTGAAGATTAAAACCCTAAGTTCATTGGATTTTTGAGAAAATCTATGGGTTGGGATAATGTCACCTATAATTACTTCTAGATTGTTAACTAACAATTCCTAGCATGAATTAGTGATTCTAAAACACAAAATTTATGGTTGGAGATCCGCAATTCAATAAAAATGGAATCTTTAGCTTTAAAACTCCATTGATGAAGATGGATTGAGTATGATAGAACTAGTTAATAGTTAATTGACCCATGGATGATGTTTTAGACCACGAATAAGGATAGAACTAGTGGGTTGAATTTCCAAAGTAGTTATTCAAAGAGTAATTGATTAATTACTCCTATAAATGTTTGATTTTTAGATCATTTGGCTGATGGAGGTATGAAGGAAAGGAAAGATCAAACTTAGTGCAGCTCGCTTGTTTCAAGATCTTTGGTTGAGGTAGGTTATAATTTAATGTGTAGTAGACTTTGGTTGGATACATATAATAACAATAGTTTTGATGAGAGACTTCATGTCTAGGCCTATGGGCATAGAGTTTGGATGGATAAAATATGTAATTAATTTAATTAGGATTTAATTGAGTGTTGTTGTGTTTTGTATGAATTCCTTGATGGCTATTTGTATTTGTATGACTTACTTGATGATTTACAAGTTTAATATGTGAATATGGGTAACAATAGAGGAATTAGGTGAACTTATAATCTATAAAACTAGTATGTAATACCTTAAAAAGGCTGAATCCGATGTTATGTGCTTATGGAATATGAGATATTCTTGTTGAAGGATAGTTAGGAGAATTGATCATGATAATAGGATGTGGTGTCATAAATTAAGAACCTAAAGTCAAGTTTAGCTAAGTGCTAGGAAATAAGATGTGTAAAGGTGTATGACTCAATCTAGAAATGTAAGTTTAATAGAGCCAAGTGGTTGAATAATCGGCTAATGAAATAGTGTATTGAACTTAGTGATGACTTGAATGTGAGGGTTACTAGTTAATGACTGAATTTATCAGTTTTGATAGGAATAAAAGAGAGTTATATTGGTGAAAGAAATAGGTATGTTGAATTAGAGTGTGGATATCGATTTGGTGGAATGTGTACTTCTAAAATGGATACTTGATTGATTAGTATTAAGACATACTGTAAATAATGAATATGGATTGATAAGGCCTATATTACAAGCTGCGTGAATTGGCCTTCAGGCTTACTAGTGATTTCATATGTTAGTGGATATTTATTGTTTACCTGGGATAATGAACTTCATTTTATATAAATGTATAGAAAGGTGTCTACTTTTATAATTAGTGCATTGCATCTCCTCATCAATCACATTCATATATTGTGATGTTGGGATTAGGTGTCACGCCAATACTGTTATTTGGATCGGATGACAGGCCGACACTGTTATTTAGATTGGGTGTCATGTCAACATTGTTATTTGGATTGGGTACTACACCGATACTTGTATATGAATTGAGCTTGTTCCCTACAGGTCATAACTAATTAAGGGTCCCTGCTGACCATAGTATGTGTGTACACCTTGCATTGCATATGCATTCATTGGTTGAATTCCACATGTGATTGTTCATTGACTATTATTGACTAGACTGCTTGCATATAAGTGATTTGATATGAATACATTGTAATGGAATGATACAAAAAAGGATAACAAGTGGTTTGTAATTTGATGGTTGTGAATGTGCGTTGTAGCAAAGTGTGGATATAAGGTATGTCCTAAATTGTGTATAAATCTTATTTTCCTGTGTGTATAGTTATATACATGATATGTCTTATAGTTCCTCTTCTTTCTAAGGTGTCGTTGCTTTATTATTTATCTTAGTTGTTTCAATTTCGATGGTTAATGGTAGTACAATAGGATAAGAGGGCTATTACGAAAGAGAATTAAGAAGAGAGAGAGAAAAGTGTGGAGTTGTTGTAACAAGCTGAGCGAATAAGAAATATGGGTCAGGTGGATTCATGGAATTGTGTTAGTTAGTCACGCCTTGAGGATGAATTAATAATGCTATAATAAAGGAAAGGCAGTATTGTTGGAAGTTGAAGTAGGTTAAGTATTATAAGTTGTTAAGTGTATATTGTCATGATTTCTTCTTGATAACTATATGTTGTTATATGTTTCTAACCCTGGCAGACCGATGGTACCTACCAGTACATGTGGTTGTACTGATACTACACTTACTATATCCCCTTTAGGAGATATAGCCATATTGTAGGTTAGTTGGAGTTTCTATAGGTGCAACAACGATTATTCTTCAGCAGCTCCTGTCATTCTACTTTTATAAGGATGTTGTGTCTTGAGTCGTCCTTCATTTGTTTAGTTATCTTGTACTTGTTTGGACTAGGTTCTGCCGAGTTATGTAATTAAATTCCGCAATGTACTTTGTAATAAGTTTTGATTAAAATAAAAGGCTTATCATTTATCAACGCTTAAGGTTTTGGCAATGTTTTCCACAGTGATTAAAGGATGGGTGGTAAGGGTTCTCCTATCTAGGGTAGAGTTGGGTAGGTTCCCAAACGATCCGTGATTTGGGTCGATAAAGATTTAAGGTCATAAGAAATCCCTACCACCAAGTTGAGTCAAAAACTCCTTTACCGACTAAGTTTTAGAGTAAGAGTCTACTTGGGTCAACTTTAAACGATTATTACTCCTAGTATATAAAGAGTTATGAGGCCTCATTGTCACGGCCCAAACCATGGATCATGTGGGTACCTACCCACCTCTACCCTAGATAGGATAACCCTTACTACCCAACCATTCAATTAAGTGCGGAAGTTAAACAAAATGGCCTTTTAACAGAAACAATCCTTAAATCAAATAAATACTTGCACAAAAATTTAGTGGTTAAATACATTGCGGGAATAAAAAAAGTTTTCACCAAAACCTAATCTAAAAATGTACAAAAGCACTAAGCAATGAAGAGAAGACCCGAAACACAATATTCATGTAAGAGTTAGTTGACAGGTGTTGCTGAAGAGTACCACAGTCGTACCTATAGAAACTCCATCTGACCTGCAATATGGTTATACCCCCAAGTAGAGATATAGTATGTGTAGTATCAGTACAACCACACGTACTTGTAGGTGTCATCGGTCGACCAGGGTTAGAAAACAAATAAAAACAATAGAAAATATGGAGGAAATCATGACACAAGTTAATATTTCAAATAACTAAACCTTCCCAAATCCCTCTCTTCAGGTCTTTGACATGTTGCTCTTAGCATCTCTGTGACCTGCGTTCCATTTAACATTTTTATGTAACTTTGTCCTTTGACAATTTGACCCTCCTTAAGTTACCTAATCATTATCTTACCTTCTTTACTAATAGAACTATGAACTTCCACCCAACCCAATCATAACCCACTATTCTATCTCTTAATGCCATCATGCCGACCTCTAAACTGATTCCCTATGCTGCCTCTATACCTTTATTACAAAACAAGTAAATACTACAAATACTGAAATTAAGATAATTACTCACATAAAGCAAACCTAGCATTACTACTACTCTTCCTGGTCTGCCACTCATTCCCACAACCTCAACACAACACATGAAGCACGATAGTTATAACACTTCAACAAATATACAAGTATACCATTACATCACTATACTTAAGAAGATTTTTTCAAATATGGGAACCACAATAATTATGTGTAATGAAATGATGAATGCATGCATTAAAGGTGTACACATATACTAGAGTCAACCGAAACTCTCAGATATGACCTGCAGGGGACGAGCTCAGTCTATGTACCAATACCGGCGTGGTACTGGATCCAATAACAGTATCGAAGTGATACCCACTCTATATAATAGCATCGGTGTGGCACCCAATCCATATAACAGTGTCGGTGTGACTCCCCATCTATATATCATCTCAATACCATCTCAAACCATATGTTCTATGCATGATGCAGTCAATAATCACATGTAATACCCGAAGGCTAAGTCACAACACTTAGGTCACATATAAACACAGAGTAAAACAATTCCAAGTTACACTTTAGAAACTCACCCCACCAAACATAATGACTGTAAATCAGGATACTATGCCTACCTCTTACTTCACTTCCCCTATACTACTTATGTGCTTTTTCCACTAAGAACATCTACCCACAAACATGGTAGGCAAACCCAAAGTCTTCATTCTTCACAATTGTCACCCTAACAGCCTCCAAAACTCTACTGAACTCCTATGAACCCACTGTAGGCTTACCTTAGCCCTAACTCATGTTCACTACTTGTATAGTCGCCCTAACCCTTTTGCTGACTCATAAATAAATATCCTAACTTCTACTGACCTACCTCTAGTTCATGCAACACTCATACCTTTAGACAATTGAAGGAGAGAAATGATTCAATAACATATCATTCAAGTCACTAATTCATTATCCTAGTCCGGTTATCTTTCCATCCATCCAAACTCGATGTCTGAAGGCCTAAGGTATGAAATCTCCCAACATAACTATAGTTATTATGTGTATCTAGCCCAAGTCCACTACAATTAAACCATAACCTACCTTGTAGAGAAATTCCACAGCTATGGAGCGGGAAGAGTTTCCCCACACATGTATTGCCCCTTAACAATGATAGAAACCCAGCCAGAATGCTTCAAAATCACTCTCATGGAGCTTCACTTTCAAATCCTCATTGTTTCAGGTATAGGATTCACTTTGAGTGTTTTTGGAGGAAGGAGACTACATAAAGGGCTTTAGTTGAACAAGGGTTTTAATTAATCCTATAGCTGGCTACTACCTACTACCGCTGCAGCAGCAAGAGTGTCGCTAAAGCGGCAGATCTACTGCAGCAGTGGTGGGTTATTGGCCTGGCCAAATTTTCCCCAATTTTGGCCCAATTAATTTGGGCAATGGATTTTTCCCATGAAACAATTCCTACAAGGTCCGAGTCGAGGATTTCTTAGTCAAAATGTTTTTCCAAAATGGTATTTAACATAACAATGATTTGAGTCATTACATAAGATACCAATTTACCCACCGTTCATCCTTGGATGATTATGGAGTAAGAAAAAAGGTTTTCAGCACGATTCTAGATACCAAACATATAAAATTGTTTTTGAAAAGAAGAAAGCTCTTTCTCTATTATTTATTACTCAATAATACCCCTTCCCTAAATTCTAGTTGATTAAAATTACCAATAGTTTACCCGACTGAGCTACGAATATAGAGTCCTTAAACTTCTTAACCCAACACACAATTATTATAAACTATGGAATAAAATCAACCGTTATATCTTATGAAATGGGTCATTTAAAATATCCAGAACATCATAAAATATCACAACACATGAGAATTTAAGAAGTAATGAAAATTTGTATAGCCTACTGCTGCAGCGACAAGACTCTTGCCTCAGCAGAGTTCGACAGTTTTAAATAGGCGAAATGTTTCATTTCCTCCATTTTCACTCTCTAACTCTCAAAATTTCTCTTAAACTTCCCTAAGCAAACCTCCTTTTGATAACAATACTAAGGTAATTCTCATCTCTACCACTTCATTTATGCATTTAGCATTGTAGAATCATAAAAAATATCATAGAAAAGGGATTTTTCGAATGGTTTTCTTGGTACAGCTTGAAGTTGAATTTTTGAAGCTTTCTTGCATATTTTGAAAAGCATGATTCTAAATGTAAGATTGATTATGTTCATGGTGGTTTTCGGGCTTAAAAAGGGTGGGAGATGAAAAGTCATCTACTTCAATGATTTGGGATGATTTGGGCTTTATATTGTGTGTTAATCACTCCAATTTAGCGTAAAAGAGTTCACATATACTTTACCAAGCCTGATCTTTACTTAGAAATCAAAAATTTAAAGAAAGCTGAAACTCCACCACAGGAGGGGGTCGAAACTGGTTGGGGACATAGGCACTACTACAGCGGTTGATTTGCCACTGCAACAACAAAAGTGTTACTGCAGAGACGCTGGGCAGTAGCCCTCCCAGATTTTTTATTTTTCTAGTTTTTAAATTCCCTTCCCTTCTATAGCATCCTGAATTGGTTTCTAACACTGTAATATTGTTATTTTCAGGGATACTATGGCTAACTAACAGAATACCAACGGTTCCCTAATGCTTCTTGTCATGAGCATTATAAAGAGGGGTTGAGCGTGAGGGGCTTTATCCATCAGAGGGGGTTCGTGACTAGAGATCTAGCTGGGAGGCGCTCAACTTTAATAATCAGATCTGGGCCATTAAGTGGGACATATTGATGGAATTCGTCCCCGCTAGCAACTTAGAGATCATTCGAGAGTTCTATTCCATACTCCCAACCATCGACTGGCCTGTGCCTCCACCCACTATCTGCATCCGAGGGAAAAAATTCCTAGTGGATGTTGCTACTATCAATGCACCTTAGGGGTGCCAAACCCCTCCAACACAACCTTTAAGGCAAAGGACGGGGAGGTGAATCTAAAATTGGTGGCGAGGACTATGATGCTGAAGGGTCAGTAGAATAAGGTGAAGTGGACTAGTGTCCAAGGGACTAAAAGTACCCTTTGACCATGAAGGCTCGAATATGGCTGAACTTGGCATCCTGTTTTGACAAAATATTACGAACGTGACCTTCCACGGGGCATGGTGGTAGCTTATACCTTATCGAGGATAGAGATGAATGTGGGGATGCATATCATTGACGAGTAGCAACACTTCTATACTAGTCATCGAGGGATTTCTTTATACATTCCCTGATCACTGAACTTTGTAAGAGGGCAGATGTGCCCAAGGATGATGATAAATCCTAGGAGGAGTGCGATGTACCCTTCAACCCATTATAGGTGAAGGTTTTTAAGGAAAGGAGAAAGAAGAAGAGAAATATAAGGACGGATGGTGAGAATAGCAGGGCTGGAGAGGGCAAGAAGACTAGCACCCCTCCTACACAGACTCCTGCATCTCTTGGTAGCTGGGAGGTAGACCTCACTGCTATTTGGGGTTATTTGGAGCGGTCTCATTTGATTCCCTCGAGTTTAGCTCCTACGAGTTCAACAGCCCCTACAAACTCAGCCCATGCCTATCAAGAGCTCTGAAGGGAGATAGATAAGGAGGAGAAGAAGAGACTCTCTCAGGATTGTATGCTAGTGAGGGTGTGGAATGTTGTTCACGTTATGTTAAAGTGTGTATCCCCTACCAAGAAGATCCCAAAGCTGATGAAAAAGAAAGCCGAGGAGTTCTCCTTCCTTAGAGGGATGGAGGAGGAGGGCATGGATGCCTCGACCAACTCGTAGAAGATGAGGCCACCAGCTAGATCTCCCCCACTTTTTATTTACCAATTTTGATTTAGGTTGCCCCCATTTGGGGCATGTATCAAATAATTTATTTCTTTTTTATTTCTCATATTTTTTGGACATCTACTGTTATAGAACTTGAAGTAATAATCATATTAGCTTACAATGCATATCGAACACTATTTCAATCTATAATTATTGCAAACACAGAGTCATTTTTGCAAAGCACAAAAAATCACAAAATAGGGAAGCCCTGACAGTTTATTGCCTAGGCGTCACTGCAGTGGAGGATTCACTGTTGTAGCAATGATACCATGGAAACAACAAGAAGCCACTACAGCAATGTCGCTTCAGGGGCAAATTCTTCACTGTAGTCACCCCCAACAGTGGCTCTAAATTTTAGTCATTTTTAGGTCCTTTCTTACACGATGCTATCCCACAATCACTTTACTACGTATCTCTCACATATTAGAAATTTATCACCAAGAATACTTAAATTCTTTATTCTAAGACTATTGCTAACATAGTTTTCAAATTCCTCACTCAATTACGCACAATAAGGTTCCAATACGCTACTCTTCTTAAATGATTACCCAACATGATAACTTAAACTGAACGTAGCACAGTATCCAAGTAACTAGTCAAGTCACGGATGGAAATCAAGGAATACTTCAAGTCACGAGAAATCAAGACGAGTCTCAAATCACAAAGATGAAGTCATACACCAAAATCATACCCAACCCTTATGATACCCAGATTCCTTATAACCACTCACAAAGATCACTTATCAAGCCAAAATTTAATAACGTAGTCAAAGTGATAACAGTACACACAAGGAATACACATAGCATTCTCTCACAATACGAAAAAATATTTAAAACATAATTACCTTTCTGCAATCATGACCAAACACTAAAAATGAGTTATGTTCACTACAATATTGAAATCACAATTTACACTACACCAAACAACATAACCAACTAGAAGGTGTACACATCCTTCATTCAAGACAAAGTTTTCTATATCAGAATGCAATTCTTGCAGCTCATATTGACCTCTATCGGTTAGAATAACACTATTCTAGCCTTTCGAATATTACAGAGATACCAATTAAGATCGACTAATACCAATTGTGATTCTCCAGATACCAATTAGAATATACCAGATAACAATTGGACTCAACTGGGAGTCACAACACAGAACTAGCACGATAGGAGAGAAGAAAGTGAAATTGAATCCTAGATGAGTTGTAGCCCCCTACGGATTTAAGGTGGATGTTAATGCACCAATCCTCAGGACTCTACTCAACATTTTTTTTGAACTAGGGTACTGGTAACTGGTATCTGATACCATATTGTCATGACCCAAGTCATAGATCGTGTGGTCACCTACCCAACTCTACCCTAGATAAGAGAACCCTTACTACCCAATCATTCAACTAAGTGCAGAAGTTAAACAAAATGGCCTTTTAATAGAAAAAATAATCCATTAGAAAAATAAATACTTATACTAATCAGTTAGTAGTTAAATACATTGCGAAATTAAAACAACAGTTTTCCCCAGAACCAAATCTAAACTAGTACAAGAGCACTAAGCAATAAAGAAAAGACCCAAGACATAACATTCATGTAAGAGTGAGATGACAGAAGTTGCTGAAGAGTAACCACCATCGTACCTATAGAAAATTCAATTGACCTGCAATATAGATATACCCCTACTGGAGATATGGTAAGTGCAGTATTAGTACAACCACACGCACTAGTAGGTATCATCGACCGACCAAGGTTAAAAAACAAATAACAATAATAGAAAATAGGGAGGATATCATGACACAAATTAATATTCCAGATAACTAAGCCTTCCCAAATCCCTCTGTCCAGTTCTTTAACACGTTGCTCATAGCATCTTTGTAGCCTGCCTTCCATTTAATACTTTTATATATCTTTGTCCGTTGACAATATGGACCTCCTTAAGTTACCTAATCCTTATCTTACCATCTTCACTAATAACAACACAAACTTACATCTACCACAATCATAACCCACTATTCCATCTCTTAACATCATCAGTCCGACCACTAGATTAATTCCCTAGGTTGCTGTAACACTCCGAAATTCCAAACTCAGATTAGAACCCTTATTCAAGTACCTGAAAAATCAAACATTATTTTCTAGTAGTATTATAAGAGATTTATACATGTATTAAGGCCACAATTAACTCCTAACTTATGACCAAGTCAAAACCTCTCTTACTGATTGATTTTTTGAGAAGAGTGTTGCTATAGTCAAATTTAAACAAGAATAACTCCTAGATTCTGATTAATTTTTGAACTAATAACCTAATAAATGCTATATATTTGAATTATCTTTCCAATGCATATAGATTCACCTTAATCCAATGTCAGAACTAAAAGTTATGGCCATTTTAGTGAAGCACTGTCCAACAATAAGAACACACGATCGTAGCTACGATCGTGGTTACATTGTACGATCATACAATGCTCCCGTCTGATAGAAACAGCCCCAAAAACCTGAAGGTTGACATGTATACCTTCCAACCACAAAAGGGAAGAATGACCATGGTTAGAAACCACGATTTTAGGTACGATCATAACTTCTAAAGTTGATCTGGTTGAAACTTATAACCTACAAACAAAGGCACGATCGTGAGTGAGTCCCACGATAGTAAAATGGCTCGTATGATCGAGTCCAGAGAACCCCAAAATCTAGCTCAGACCACGATGGCAACCCACGATCGTAGGTAGGACCCACGATCCTGGGAAGTCTCGTGGGTTCTATCCTGCAGCTTATTAGTTAAGAATTTAAAAGGGCACATCAGTCTTTTCCCATATTTTAACCTTCTAAAATACGTCTTTTAAGCTCTCCTAAGGCTGAATATAAATCCTAAACTACCCCAAAGCCCTCACTAACTCCAAATCAAGTGATATATAGAAATTACAGAGAAAACAAGCGACTCCTTCTACAAAGCAAGAAATTAGGGTTCGTCATCTTCAAGCTCAAATCCTCCAAACTTTAGTTTAAGAATCAAAAGTAATCAGGTATGTGGTATTAAATGAGGATCTCCTTTCATCCTTATGCCCAAATTATGATTTTCATTCATGAATTCTATGATTCCCATGAACTAGGGTTTTTACCCTATTATGATTTCAAACTTAAATTCAGTTCTCCATGATATATTTCTCATTCATAAGCATGTTTTAATGATTATTTATGATTTATTATGGCTATATTATATGATTAACTTTATCCTCAAGTCCATACATGATTTACATGATATTACTTAAGATTTCAAGCATATAATCGAGATATGTAAGATATATTAGTTTTCAAGACTATTAAGCAGTACTTACCATGATTAGATGGATTTGAATCTATATTAGTTTGACATGACATGTTTCCCATGAAATTCATTATCTTTAACGACTTGTCATTTTATAGCTTTCCAGTATATTAATATTCAGTATTTTAGACTTGCGTTATGAAATTTCACTTTTCCTTCAGATTATAGAATTTATCATTCTTAGTTGCATTCTTCAGAGATGGCGGGTTATGACACTCGATGACCTAGGATATATACATTGTCAGTCAAACTCTCAGTCCTTCAATTTTCATGATTTAGATTACTTTCGGATAAAACTCATATATTTCAATCTCAGAACTTCGGTATTGTTTATGTAGTCAGTATACCATCCTTATCATGAATTTTATAGATATTAATTGCATATAACAAGTTCCATGATTTCAGTCGTTTTTAGATACAGCAAATTGAACTAGTTTATGTATTTTTCCCAGCTTTCAGTATAAATATGAGCATATATATATATATGCATTCTCATATAATTATCAGGAGCTTTGGCTCATAACAGTAAATACATGACATGCATGAAATCCAGATATGCCATCAATGCTCTTGAACACTCTTTTCTAAAATTAAGTTCCTAATTAGTATGGTATCCAGAATGCCATCAATGATCGTGGATCAGTTTTCGTATAAAAGCAAAGCTCACTAGTAGATTAGCAGTCAGGTATGGCATCCATGATTATGGCTAACATTTTTCAGGAGCTATCAGTTATATTCAGTTGGGAGTAGCACTTAGCACCAAGAGGACACGGGTTTAGCATACCCAAGTCCCAAACTATGTTTCACCGCAGGTTAAAGGGGTCCTCGCAATTTGAGAGTGTCTCCCTGCCCTAAATGGTCTTATGAGTGAATTCACGCCAATCATGGTTTATACCCTTGGCAAGATGTAGAACACCCTCCCAACTTGGTTTACAGGTTGGATTCCATTTTTACTCACATGGTGTATGTCGGTTACAGAAACCACCCACAGTTTCAGACTCAGTATTTGTACATGACCTTCAGTTCATTTATACTTGCTTTTAAACTATATATGACTTTCTAGATTATCATTGCATATTAGTAGTTGTGTATTTCATATAGGGTCATTGTATACCAACTTAGCTCTTTGCTTTCAGTTAGCATTCAGAATAATTCTAATGTCCGTTCAGCATTATCTTTAAATCATATGAAATATTTATGCATCTATAACTTTATAGTTTTCAAAAAAAATTTAAATGCATATTTCAGTAAATGGTCCATGCCCTTGATTTTAAAGCATGTTTTAAGTGTTTTCATGACTAGTGCACATCTCGTATACTCAGTACATTCAAAAGTACTGATCGCATACCTCTTCTGCCTATATTTTTCATGTGATGTAGATTCAGGTGCTTACTATCAAGATCATAGTCAGGCAGATCACAGTTTCCTGTCAGCAGGTGATGAGTTCTCTTTATTCGAGGACTTAAGTTAGTTTGCAGTCCCAACATTTCACTTCTATTCATATGTATTGATTAGGGATAGTTGGGGGTTATGTCTCGGCTATCCACAGTCAGTATTAGTGGAGGCTTCATAGATAGTTAGTTAGAGTTGTAGTATTCAGTTTCTCTTTTCTTTTCAGATTACAGATGTTTTAAACTAAACTTTCAAACAGTAAATATATTAAACTAGTTATCTCATGATTATGCTTCCGCTTAGTCATTTTAGCCCTTATTTATGTTTAATAAGTTGCTTATTCATTATTCATGCATTATGCTAGTACCATGGTTTATCTTTGGATCACTTGTGGTTCTAAGCACCGTATTACGACTAGGGGGTAGTCTCGGGTAGTAACAAACTTGGTATCAGAGCCAGGTTCAAGTGTCCTAGGGTGTCTATGAAGCCGTGTCTAGTAGAGTCTTGCGGAATGGTTTGGAGACTTCTGTACTTTTTTTCTAGAGGGTACAGGGTATTTAGCATTCTTTCGTAATCCAAATCATACAGTAGAGATGTTCTCTAAGAAAATTATGTAGATCCGAGCATTTCTCCATTCCCACTGACTATACCTCATCTTCGAGGTAATTGAAACAATCAAGCTTAAACTTCTATTGATAAAGTTTTCTCAGACAGAGTCTACAGACAGTTATAAGACTTTACAACAGCTTCAGAGAATCCCATCAGTATTAAGTTCAGTAATTTTTTTTAAGAAGTTCACTCTTATTCATGAAAATCGAGCGTTAAGCCAAAGTCAGATGTGCTCTCAGATCCCTTTTCCAAATCCTATGACAGAATGATATCAAGTTATAAGCATGAGCCAAGAAGTGTAGTAGCAGTAGAGTAGGGATAGTGTTTATGTGGATTCAGTAGATGGAATTATATATGCATTGAGCCAGCAAGGTGTTGTGTAGACCTTATGATAGAACTTTGAGGGAGATTTACTAGTTAAGGGGACTTGGAGTATGTGAATTATTTAGCAAAGATCAAGCCTAGGCAGTGACCATAAAGATAAAGAAGATTTTTAAGGTGGAGTATGTTCATTATATTTTGAGCGGACTAGTGTTTTATGATTCCTATCCAGTAGTAGTAAGTTAGTATAGTGTATGAAAAGTTGTGAGGATATCCATTTTGAGTGTTAGACCCCAAGTATGGATTGTAGATGATCATGATAATAGAAAGAAGTGTTTTGTATGTCAGAAAGAAGTACTAACAATGGGTTTTACACTTTCAGATATAGTCTTTTAGGGGAGTTTAGTAATTATGAGTATATTTATACCCCAAACCCTAGAGTGAAGTGATTACAGTTTAGTTTAGAGTTTATTGAAGTGGTCCACATAGTTATGGCTTAAATCTAAGAGAGAACTGATAGAATAAAGAACCAAGTCAGGTTTTGCTATTCTAGTAGTAATGCTAGTGAGTTTCAGAGTAGAGCTAGGGGAGGCAGGTACCCGATCCATTCTTATCTCAGTATATTCCTTGTATATTAGTCAATGCAACACTCTACTCATGCTATGCATGTTAGTGCCATGATCATAACTCATATTCATATAGCTCATACAAAATTATGTTTATTCTTAATTCCTAGTAAGGAGAAATAGTTCACACAATAGTACAAATCATACTCTACAAATCTATGAATTCCAGTCCCATGTCATACAACTCATGACTCATGCCCTCATGTTTTACGATATGCTCAGTTCCAAGTACTCATGATACATCCTAAATGAATAGTGGGATCACACTAAGTTAGGTATCCTTCCAGATCAGATCTCTTGAATAAATTCATTCATATTATACTTTACCCCTCAGGCCCTAGTTGAGTGTCAAAGTTATGAAAATCCTCAAGTCAAGATTTCTCAGTATTCCTCTTATTTTAGATACTCATGTTCAAATTCTTTAGAGACCCTTCTCATGTTTTGATAGTGATGTTGATGGCAGTTGAGTCACAGACCTGAATGATTTGTTGATATACCTGCAGATAATGACTTATGGTGACTGGTAACTCTTTGATTAGAACTTAAGATTGATTGTTTAAAGCGATAAGGAGAAGTATATTTTGAGTGATAGGCCCTAGTGGTTATAGAATATAGATTCTCACAGTTTAGACTAGCGTAGTCCCTTTAGTTATAGATCTTTGTATCTCCGAATTAAGCATGAACAAAGTATAAGCATGCAACTAGACTTAGCCTCTAGTGGCCATTTATAGTGTTTCCTTCAGAGAGTTAGAAAATTTCAGTTAGTTAAGAATGATATGTTCATTGTAAGGAGCATAGTTGAGAAATGTTGCCAAGTTGGAAGGTTATCAGTCACATTGCTTAAAGCTTATTAGTCCTATCCTTACCTATGGCCCAAGATACTCTTGTTTCATGATAGATAGTTTCAGACAAAAAGATGTCTCATATTAAACTCTAAGTTGTTCCTATTTTATGAGCTCAGATCAGTAGACTAGAATGCTCAGACCATGTTGAAATCTTAATTCAGATATCTCACTCAGATCCTGCCCAAAATTCTTCCCTCCCTAATGTTATAAGAACCTGTGACAAGGAGTGTTGAAGGTAACAAATATTCCTTTCTTTATGACTCTCATATATTTCATGTCATTATCTACTACATTACAGTTCTACACATATGTTTGTGCTATGAATGCTTCAGTTGAGTTCTAAATTCTTAGTATGAGTCGGTCCTTATGGCCAGCAATCCAGATCAGAGATCAGATAGACAAGTGTTTGTACTTTCCCATCCTTCCTTCTAGCATACTCTTTTGAGTCCATGTCTATTCATATTTCATGTAAACTCTTATGTGCATTTTTGTTATGTGTAAATACAGTCAAGTATTATTCCCATCCTAAAATTTAGTTCAAGACATTAATTTCCTCCTTATTACTTCCCTCAGTCTCATGTCACTCAGTTGCTCACATGTCTTAGCATGCATTCATGAATCTAGTCCAGTCCATATTTTAGTTAGAAACTTAATTATCACATCAGTAATCAGCTCTCAGAACTCAGTGTTGGGATTGTAGCTCTTTCCCTATCCTTTCAGCTTAGTTAGTCTTCATTCGAGGATGAATGATCCCAAGAGGGAGATATTATAACACCCCAAAATTCCAAGCTAAGATTGGAACCCTTCTTCAAGTACATGAAAAATCAAACATCATTCTTTGGTATTATTATAATTTATTTAGACATGTATTAAGGCCACAATTAACTCCTAACTCATGGCCAAGTCAAAACCTCTCTTACCGATTGATTTCTTGTGAAGAATCTTGCTATAGTAACCATCAAACAAGCATAACTCCTATATTCTGAATTATTTTTTATTTCATGACCCACCAAATTATAGGTATTTGAATTATCTTTCCAACGCATACAGATTCGCCTTGATCCGATGTCGGAGCTAAGAATTATGGCCATTTTAGTGAAGCATTGTCCATCAGTAAGAACACACAATTGTAAGTACGATTGTGGATACGTTGTACGATCGTACAATACTCCCATCTGATCGAAACAGCCCCAAAAACCTGAAGGTTGACATGTATACCTTCCAACCACAAAAGGAAAGCACGACCGTGGTTAGAAACCACGATCTTAGTACGATCGTGACTTCATCTTAGTACGATCGTGACTTCTAAAGTTGATCCGGTTGAAACTTACAACCTACAAACCAAGGAAAGATCGTGAGTGAGTCCCACGATTGTACAAAGGATCATCTGATCAAGTCCAGATAACCCCAAAATCCAGATAACCCCAAAATCCAGCTCAGACCACGATCGTAGGTAGGACCCATGATCGTGGGAAGGCTCGTGGGTTCTATCCTGCTGCTTTTCAGTTACGAATTTAAATGGGCACATCTGTCTTTTCCCATCTTTTAACCTCCTAAACTACGTCGTTTAAGCTATCCTAAGGATGAATATAAATCCTAAACTATCCTAAATCCCTCATTAACCCAAAATCAAGCGACATATAGCAAATACACAGAAAACAAGTGACTCCTTCTCCAAAGCAAGAAATTAGGGTTCGTCATCTTCAAGCTCAAATCCTCCAAACTTTAGTTTAAGAATCAAAAGTAATCAAGTATGTGGTTTTCAATGAGTATATCCTTTCATCCTCATTCCCAAATTATGTTCTTCATTCATGAATTCTATGATTCCCATGAACTAGGGTTTTTACCCAATTATGATTCCAAGCTTAAATTCCGTTCTCCATGATATATTTCTCATTCATAAGCATGTTTTAATGATTATTTATGATTTCATATGGCTATATTATAACATTCACTTTATCCTCAAGTCCATACATGATTTACATGAAATTACTTAAGATTTCAAGCATATAATCAAGCTATGTATCATATATTAGTTTTCAAGACTATTAAGCATTATTTACCATGATTAGTTGAATTTTAATCTATATTAGTTTGACATGACATGTTTCCCATGATTTTCATTATCTTTAAATACTTGTCATTTTATGGATTCCCAGTATATTGATATTCAATATTTTGGACTTATGTTATGAAATTTCACATTCCCTTCAGATTATAGAATTTGTCAATCTTAGTTGCATTCTTCAGAGATGGCGGGTTAAGACACCTGATAACCTAGGATACATTCATTGTCAGTTAAACTCTCAGTCCTTTAATTTTCATGATTTAGATTACTTTTGAATAAAACTCATATATTTCAATCTCAGAACTTCTGTATTGTTTATCTGCTCAGTATAACATGTTTATCATGATTTTCAGAGATATTAATTACATATAACTATTTTCATGATTTCAGTCGTTCTCAGATACAACAAATTGAACTAGTTTATGTATTTTTCCCAACTTTCAGTACAAATATGAGCATATGTATATATATGTGCATTCTCATATCATGATCAGGAGCTTCGGCTCATAACAGTAAAATACATGACATGCATGACATCCAGATATGCCATCAATACTCTTGAACAGTCTTTCCTAAAACTAAGTTCCTGATTAGTATGGTATCCGGAATACCATCAATGATCGTGGATCAGTTTTCATATAAAAGCAAAGCTCACTAGTAGTATGGCAGTTAGGTATGGCATCCATGATTATGGTCAACATTTTTTAGGAGCTATCAGCTATATTCAGTTGGGAGTAGTACTTAGCAACAAGATGACACGGGTTCAGCATACCCAAGTCCAAAACTACGTTCCACCGCAGGTTAAAGGGGTCCTCGTGAGATGAGACTGTCTCCATTCCCCTAAATGGTCTCATGAGTGAATTCACGCCAATCATGGTTCATACTATTGGCAAGGTATAGAACACCCTCCCAACTTGGGTTACAGGTTAGATTCCATGTTTGCTCACATGGTCTACGTCAGTTATAGAAACCTCCCATAGTTTCAGACTCAGTATTTGTACATGGCCCTCAGTTCATTTTTACTTGCTTTTAAACTATATATGACTTTCCTGATTATCATTGTATATTAGTATTTGTGTATTTCATATAGGGTCATTGTTCTCCAACTTAGCTCTTTGCTTTCAGTTAGCATTCAGGATAGTTTTAAAGTTCATTCAGCTTTAGCTTTAAATCATATGAAATATTTATGAATCTATAGCTTTATAGTTTTCAGAATTTTTTTAAATGCATATTTCAGTAAATGGTTCATGCCCTAGATTTTAAAGCATGTTTTAAGTGTTTTCATGACTAGTGCACATCTCGTATACTTAGTACATTCAAAAGTACTGATCGCATACCTCTTCTGCCTATATTTTTCATGTGATGTAGATTCAGGTGCTTACTATCAAGATCATTGTCAGGCAGATCACAATTTTTGGTCAGTAGGTGATGAGTTCTTTTTATTCGAGGACTTAAGTTAGTTTGCAGTCCCAACATTTTATTTCTATTCATATGTATTGATTAGGGATAGTTGGGGGTTATGTCCCAGCTATCTAAAGTTAGTATTAGTGGAGGCTTCATAGATAGTTAGTTAGAGTTGTTGTATTCAGTTTCTCTTTCTTTTCAGATTACAAATGCTGTAAACTAAACTTTCAAAGAGTAAATGTATTAAACTAGTTATCTCATGATTATGCTTCCACTTAGTCATTTTATCCCTTATTTATGTTTTAATCAGTTGCTCATGCATTATTCATGCATTATGCTAGTACCATGTGTTAGCTTGGGATCACTTATGGTTCTATGCACCGTGTTATGACTAGGGGGTAGTCTCGGGTCTTGACAGCTGCTCACCTAGGGCTGAACTGAATCACTCTAAACCTTACTTATAAAACAAGTAGATACTACACATACAAATATTAAGATAATTACTCACATAAAACAAACCTAATGTTACCACTACGCTTCACAGTGTGCCACTCATGCCCTCAACCTCAACACAAGACACGAAGTAGTATAGTTATAACACTTTACCTCAACAATATACAAGTATACCATTACATTACTATACTTAAGCATATTCTTTCAACCATGGGCACTACAATAATTATGTGCAATTAAATGATGATTACATGCATACAAGGTGTACACACATACTAGATTCAACAGGGACTCTCAAATATGACTTACAAGTGACGAGCTCAGTCCATGTGCCAATAATGGCGTGGTACCCGATCCAATAATAGTATCGGTGTGACACCCAATCCATATAATAGTGTCGGTGTGAAACTCAATCCATATAATTGTTTCAGTGTGACACCCCATCTATATATAATCTCAATACCATCTAGAACCATATGTTCAATGCATGATGCAGTCAATAATCATAAATAATCCCCGAAGGCTAAATAACAACACCCAACTCACATATAAACACAGAGTAAAACGATTCCAAGTTACACTTTATAAACTCACACTCACCCAACATGACAATCGTAAACTTGGATACTATGCCTACCTCTCACTTCCCTTCCTCTCTACTACTTTTATACCCTTTCCACTAAGAACAGCTACCAACAAACACAATACGCACATCCATAGTCCTCATTATTCAAGGTGTCATCTTACTAGCCTCCAAAACTCTGCTAAACTCCTATGAACCCACTAAAGACTTACCTTAGCCCTAACTCACATTCATTATTTACATAGTCTCCCTAAATATTCTTCTAACTCATAAATACACTAACTTCTACCTACCTACTTCTAGTTCATGCAACACCCATACCCTTGAACAATTGAAGGAGCAAAACAGTTCAATAACATATCATTCAATTGCAAATTCATTATCGTAGTCCGGTTAGTATTCCATCCATCCAAACTCCATGCCCAAAGGCCTAAATATGAAATCTCCCGACATAACTATAGTTATTATATGCATCTAGCCCAAGTCTACTATAATATGATATTATTCGAGGAAACCTAGATGTTGTCGAAGTAAAGGATCATCAATAAGGGTGTTCTAGTGCTGAACCAAACTCCCAATAGATAAGAGAAAATTAGAAATACCCCTTATTTAATACTACTCTCTCGATACAAAATAGAATGTTTTGAAAAAAAACTATACAAAAATTTCTCATATCAAATTCGAAGTGCCACGCTATTATTACTTAGTATTGATATGGCGAAGGAATAGTCTTATTTTTTCTCTCAAATAAAAACTTCATTGGTGCCAAGTGTGAGGGAATGCTAGATGTTTGGTAATTTCTCCTCCGACCAGGATAAAATATCCCATTGAAGTAACTAATTAAACCATATCCTACCTTATAGATAAATTCAAATGCTATGGAGTGCAAAGATCTTCCCTACACGTGCATTGCCCCCTAGCAATGAGGAAACCCCGCCAAAATACTTTAGAATCACACTCATGGATCTTGGCCTTCAAATCATTATTGTTCTAGTTATAGGGTTCACTTGGAGTGTTTTTGGAGGAGGGAGACGACATAAGGGGCTTTAGCTGAATGGGGGTTCTAATTAACCTTTAAGCTGGAGACTACTGACTTCCATTGTGGCTACAGGAGATCTGTTGTAGTGGAAGATCTACCGCTGTAGTGGCGGGTTAGAGGCCTAGCCCAATTTTTCTCAATTTCAAATCACGGATTTTTTCCTCGAAATAATTACTACAATGTCTAAGATAAGAATTTGTTAGTCGAATTTTTTTCTGAAATGGTATTTAGCATAACAATAATTTGGGTCATACACTTATACCTTAAAAATTAAAGATATTTGAGTTTTCTTTCCAATGCCACCAACTGTTCATCAATTATATTCTGGAGTAAAAAGTTATGGGTTTTTTAATGAAGCATTATCAAGCAGTGATTGCAGTGACTATGACTCAATAGTATGAATCATAGGTTGAAGGTATGGATCATACCTTTGAATCATAGGAACTGCACAGAGAAGTGCAAAATGGGTTCATCACGACTATTGCTCCCAACCTATGGCTTATGACCTAAGTTGTGGTAACCTACTGCAACAACATTCCATATGATTTTTAAAGAGTTGTTTGGTCTTTTCCCATTCTTTAAAGTCTTACACTACATCATTTTGACTCTTTTAGAGGGTATTAAAGGAAAATCAGTTTACTTATCCCTCATTAGCATAGATTAAACTCCCAACCATCAGAAAAAAGAAGCAATTCAAGCATCTTCCAAGCAAGAACCTAAGGTTCATCTTCAACCTCCAATAGTCCATGTTCTAGTCTAAAATTTCTCCAATACATCAAGTATGTGGGATTTCAATAATGGGTTTTCTTTCACCCTTGTGTCCCAAAGGAACTCAACTTAAATCCTCAATAGCATAAATTATTATTCTAGGGTTCATACCTACTTTATGAATTCCTCCAAATTCAGTGCTCTCATGATTATTAGCTTATGATAACATGTTTTCCATGATTTTTACATTCAACAAGACATAGTACTTCATGATTTGATACTTAGCATGATTTTATAACATTTCCCCATGATTTAGATTTCTTTCAAAAATTATCCCAAAATACTAGAATTTTGGCATGAACAAAATATGATTTGTTTTCAGTTATGTGAGACTTATAGATAAACTAGTCTAAGAATACGCGCCTCGCGCGTGTACCTCACTTCAATGAGTTACTTTGATATTATTTAAAAAAAATACCTGGACTAATAAATCAATTGATGATCTTAATAAATATGAAAAACCCTTAAGAAGAAAATTAATATATTCATTAAACACTATATAAAAGCTTTAAAAATAACTTCAAACAAAATTTAAAAAATTTACCAAGGATATAGAACGACACCGAAACACGAGAAGAGAAGCAATTGAAAATCAAAACGTGTAAGATAGTATATACTAAAACTATATGACAACAGATATAAGTAATAATTTAAGTAGAACACGAAATATATACAATTAGAGAATCACAAAGTTTAGCGATTCAAATCTAACTCAAGTTTTTGAACTATTACAATTTTATAGTAAAAAATTAAGAAAATAACAAACCTTGTATAGTTGTATTAATTGTTCCACCTTGAGAAGAAAGATTTCCCTTCTTTGAAGTCATAATCTTGTGGACGAAAATCTTCATCTCATTTTAGTTCTGAAAATAAGAAGAGAAGAAGCAAAATAGGTGTGAGTTTGATTTAAACATTACAATATCACAAAGACCTAAAAAAGTTCGTCAAAACAAAGCATCATTCTTCAATAATTGTGTTCTATATATTTTTTAACCAAAAAAATTCATCTTCACTAAAAAATAAGAAAGAAAATAAGCAATTGAATATCAAAATAAAAAAATCTAATTAAAATCATGAACAAATTATAGGTTGACTAAAAATCAACCTATAATATACATCACTATATACTAAAATATAATATTTTTAGCAATTGGCTATTATCACGATCCCTTGGTTACAATATGTTATAGGTCTTAACCTCTTCTATTTTCAATTGATACAAAAACCTCTTAAAACTTCACAAGATACGACTAAGGTTATGTAAATACTACCCTCCACAAACCCTAATTGTGAAATTATACCGAGTATATTGTTGTTATTGTTTTGAATATATCCATAATTCAAAAGAAAAACTTGGGAATAAGTAAAGAACCAACCTGATAAATTTAAGTTTGTCCTTATATTACCATAAAACGATGGCCTGTGACCTCATTACAACATGTAGAGGAAATTAGCAGTTTGTTTTATTAAAAAGGTGAAGAACCAAAATCAAGTTCAAATTATTAACAACATTTATGCAGGAAAAAAAAAGGAACCAAAAGTGCATGCTTCTTATAGGATTCGTTAGGGGCTTAGCAGAGAAGCCAACAAACCTATTTTTCTCTATTCTCAATTTTCTTGCCTTAAATAAGTTACAAAATTAACGAATCCTTGTATTAGTGTTTGCCTTAAATAAGTTACAAAAACCAGCGTTCTTTTTTCATGTATACAAGAAAGAAGAAAACCTACCTACATTAATTTAAAACATATTTTGTTGTTATTATTTATTTTGGGACTCTTTAATTTTTAACTAATTAATTAATAATGGGAGAACATAGATGAAAGGACAATTTTTTCTATAGCGGTTTCTTTTAATTAAGGGCAAAAAGTTTGAATCATTTTTTTTAGGGTCTTCACACTTTTAATATATTGTAGATTAGGTTCTGACCTAATTTCAGAACACCAATTTTATATGAGCTATAGGTGTAATCATCTTGGGAGTAGTACTTAGCACCGAGTTGGACGAAGGTCATCCCATTTCACCCAAAGTCACAGAGCTACGAGCTAGCGTAGGTTTACTTAACCCCCAGTTGGGCATTATCTTAGTGGATTCATGTAAGTTAAGCTTTCATACCCTGGAAAGGTATATTTGGTCCTCCCAATGGAGCGTATACATTGGACTCCACGTTAGCTCACATGATTTATGTCGGTTAATGGACTCTCCTACCAAAAGAGTTTCACATAGTTATTGTACTTGACCCCTAGTTTTACTGATTTTGAGTCTTCTTATGTGATTTTCAGTTATACTTCAGATATGAAAGTTTTAATTTTTGTTGGGCCTTGTAATTTAACTCAGTATACTTTCTAAATTATATATCCTCAGTTAAACAAGTTTTAAAGTATGTTCATTATTAGTTTTAAAATCATATGGAATATTTTTTTCTTCTACAGCTTTCTAGTTTTCAAAATATTTTAGCTCATGATTCAAAGATTGCTTTATGTCTCACAGCTTTTCAGTACATGCATGATTTAATTCATATTACATTAAATAGTTTATGTCCTCAGTTTTAAAATCATAGTTTAAGTATTGTTCATGATTATTGCAAATCTCACATGCTCAGTATTTTCAAAGTACCTACTGCATACTTTCCTTGATCTACATTGTTTCATAATGTAAGTATCAATGCTAGCTCACAGGATCATGTTCAGGCAGATCACAGCTTTCAGTCAGCAGGTGATGAGTTCTCCTTATTCAGGAAGTGTAGTTAGTTAGTAGTCATAGTAGTCTACTCCAGTTCGTATATATTAATTAGTGATAGTTGGGGGGTCATGTCCTAGCTAACTATATTCAATATTGGTAGAGGATTCATATATAATCAGTTAGAATTATTGTATTTAGTTCCATTTTCTTTTTCAGATTACAGCTGTTGTAAAAGATTTAAGAAGTGATGTATTGAACATGTTAGTCCATGATCTTTCTTCTGCATAGTGTTTTCTAGTTTATATGTTTTTATTTGCTACTCATGAATTACACTAGTATCAAGAGTTAGCTTTGGGCTACTTACGGTTCTAAGCATTGTGTTACGTCCAGGGTGTAGACTCGGGTCATGACAGTCTACCTTAACTTGTTTATTTAGCTCTTGACATGACATGACAATGGAAGATTTTAAATTACTATTACTAAAATCATAAACAAATAATGTTAGAAACTAACAAGCAAGTAATTAAATAAATAGTAATGTGTTTTGCAATTAAGGAGGCTTTTCATTGAATTTCAGATATATTTACAAACTTTGGCTATGGCCTACACGAGTATAGGTCTATGCCTTTAGGAAAGCATTAAAAACAACAACGATGTAATTAAAACATAAAGGGTTGGTCTCGAGCCACATCCAGACAATCACCAATTCTTCAAAAAGTAAATTTATCTCTCTACCAATACAATCTGGAAACCACGAGTGGAATGGAGGTTCAGTTCTGCCGCAGTTCTCCTAGTTCATGCTTTCTAATCTTGGATTCCTTATAGAACTCTTCATGGGTCATGTAACATTCATAGAAGAGGTTCCCTATTCCATCCCCTAGACCATCGTTTTTAGGCTTCTAGAACATGAGGAATGACTTATTGAGGTGAGGCAATGACTCTGGCAGCTCTAACTTTACCTTCTTTTCCTTGGCCTAGTTCTTGTCCTCCTTATTTGGAACATATCCTAGACTATATTTTAAAGCCTCTTTAGGATCCTAATTGGATCGATGACTCCATCTGAATTCTTTCCCAAACTTAACCCTGGATAAAAACTACTGCTCAACATGATGATAGCAAATATATTATAAATTAAGGGTATTTGTATGTACAAGTAAGGCCCTTTTCTATAGTATTGACAATCTCCATGGTATAAAAGTTAGTCCCCTTTGGACATATTTAATCATTAGGATGTAGCCTTTTGGATAGATCAAGTGACTTTTCTCTCTATGAATGACCACGTCATGGTATTTCCCCTCGAACTTCATCATCTTGTGCAGAATCAAAGGGACATCTCTAGACATATGGATCCATGGCCTCCCAAGGAGCAAATTATAGTTTGTGGTAATATTTATGACTTGGAACTCTTCCTAGAACTCTACAGGTCCCAACTGAATGCATATATTGATCTCACCAATAGTATCCCTTCGTCCCGCATTGAAGGCTATCATGTTGCTATGAATATGACGGATCATACCCAAATCATAGTATACATCATAGTCCAGTTGGATCAGAGTGGATATAGGGCATTCAATCCTAATACATTATTTATCAAGGCTCGGTTTACCATCTTGTCTCAATATCAAATAGTGACATGCAAAACCTTGTTATGCATTACTCCTTCAAAAGACAAGTCTTCCTTACAAAAGCATACATGGTGTGCTTCCATGACCTTACTTACTACGGCAGCCATGCTTCAACTACTTATGTTTGAGGACACGTAAATTTAATCAAGGACCTTCAATAAAGCCTATGTATGGTATTGGGAACTCATTAGTAGTGCTTATATAAAAATTTGGGTTGGGATATTCGCTAAATTTTTCATAATGTAGTATTATTTTGGTTGTATTCTTCTCCAAAATTCATTTACCTCTTCCTCAGTGATAGGATTTTCTAATGGTTTCCCTTGTACGAATCATTAGCCAACTCCACAGTGGAATAACATCTTTGTGAATGGATTATTCCTTGCACGACAGTTGTTTGAACCATAAACTCCTTTCTAGTAGAGATCAACGCAAAAGCTTGGTGTGGCTCTGTCATCACCATGAACTGAGGTTTTTGGCTAACACTAGAGGTGGCCACAACCTTTTCTATTTTTTCTTATCTGTCTTTTCTAGAATTACTTGTATTATGGACTTGTTTTCCATCCATTCTTCATTGATTTTTATCATATTGAAGCTGGCTCCTCCATGGTTTGGAATTGGATTGTTATTGACATATGGCACCACTGTTTAGAGGGTGATGACCTTCTTATCAATAAAGTCCTTAAATACATTCCTTAGTAGAGTACCATGTTCCCCCTGGGTGGTATGTACAATGTCGGTCAGCCCTAAAGAATAGGGAATTGGTACTGTTCAATTTTGTTTAAATAGGTTGGATTAGTCTAGCTGGTTTTAGCCTATCAAATAGTTGTGTTCAACTCTCAGCTAATGGTATAAAGTTTCTATAAGGCTTCTTCTCCATGTTTAGGAGAGGAAGATTATAATTTTTTCGATTAGCGAGTGGAGGCACTTGATGGTAATTTTGTAGTTCATGGACTTTAGGTTGGTAGTTTTGGAAATTGAAGGGTGGAGGTTGGTAAGCAGTCTGAACATTTCGATAATTTGGCAATAGAGCTTGGTAGGTTGGTTGAGTATTTGGGTAATTCGGTTATAAAGCATGGTAACTGGGTTGGGTATAGAAAATGGGTTGAGGATTTTATGGGGTTAGGGGGTATGTTGGTAGTGATGGGGTTTTTTCCAAGGCTAGGTCCATAGGACTACCTTGATCTCATGGTTGGGATGAAGGACACAAAAGACATGTCCTATTTTTTCTTCTTCAGGATTCCCAATGATCTTGATTCTACAGAGGCCTTGTTTATTTTTTCGGTATTGAGGACATCCTCACTATTATCACCAATTTCTACTAGGTTGGAAAACTTTACTCTGAATGTTGATAGTATTTTATTGTAGCAGATCCTAGTCACGGACAAACACATCCATAATCTCTTTCTCAGATATAGGAGGTTTGACCCTCGCGTCCTGCTTCCTTCATCGATATACATAGATGTGATAATATTCATTGTAATTATGCTTAATCATGTCCAAATAGTACCTAGAAGGGACAACTGCCACTTTATAAGAAACCTTTCAATGAAACTCTAACCAAGGATCTCCAATCGGGTCAGTTGTTTAGTTCTTGTAAAGTAAACCATTCTAACCCCTCACTCTTAAGCTATAGCTAAAACCCCTTATCAATAGTGATTTATTGTTACATACCCGAACTATTTAGTCACAATAACCTTTCATGTAGGCCATAGGTTTCCAGTTCTACTAAATGTTTCAAACTTTGAGACCTAGTATCCCTCTGGTAGGTCCAAATCAGGATGGATACATATATCATCATAGCCAAATACAACAATATCTATAAAACCATGAGATTCCTTCATTCTAGCAATCTCCTATTTCATTAATAGTATATACCTTTCATGCTTCTCCTCTACACCCTTCCACTCCTTCTCCTTCTCTTTGTAATGGTCAGCTTCATAGTTTTCTAGGAATGTAGGATAAGGATTTGGTGTTATAGTTACATGGAATGCAACAAGTGGCATAGTTTAGTTGGGTAATTGGTTTGAGATATTTGGTATGGTATTTCAGTATGTAGGTGAGAACTTTTGAGAATTATTGATATTTGGGTTGTTATTTTGGTAAGTATGAGGGATATTATGGGGACTGTAGGCATTCAAAGAGGTATTTTAATAGTTAGGAGAAGGTTCTAGGGATTATAAGTTCTTTGGTTTTTATTTTGATTAGTTTGCTGGATAGAAGGAATATGGGTTTGGTAGGATGAATCAATTTGAATTGGGTTGCTAGAGATAGGGTATATGGGAGGTCTTAGGTTGGAAGTGGATGGTATGTTATTTAGAAAGTTTTAGGTATTTGGGTAAGTTAAGAGATGATAATTGGAGTGGAAGTCTACGGTTAATCTGGATCGGAGTGTTAATGGCAATGGCCAAATAAGCCAGGTCCTTAGATTGTTGCATCTCCTCCTGGAGACTCTCTAACTTTTTTGCCAACTCAACAATCACATCATTTTGTTCTGCTATCTTGTTATCTCTTATGGTGATCTATGTCAAAGTATTGTCATTAACGCAACCATTCATATTCCCTATCTCAAAAGACAACCAATGGTTAAGAGAGGAATTTTATTTAGCTTTTAATGGGTGAAGTACGATTGTTATGTTGGCTTTGGTAAACACAGACAAGTTTTTATTTATTTTGTTACTTGATAAAATAAGAACAACGCAAAATACAAATATGTTAGATCCTGTTAGTAGCAAATAATGCAAGATACTATGAGAAGAAGTAAGCACATAAAAGTTTCTTTTCTCAAAGGTAAATTTATCAACTAGTAAATATAGACTTAAGGGATTTAAATGAATAGGAGTTTGTCCATTGATTTTGAGTACGTGAGTTTGACAGGAAGGCTGAGTTTATTGAGTTTGGCCTCCTGGTATCTCTAATTATCAACTTTTGAATCTTTTTTGCTTATTTGCCAAAAATGAGAGGAAATAAAATGTTTTAAAGATAGGCATAAAGATAGGCGTTGGGATGGAAAGGCTACCGTCATATATAACTAAGGAGAATTAAGGCCCTACATAGTTCTTATATATAAGGTTTAAGGTTCTTTGATTCAGTTCCTTTCATTGACTTTTTAAAGGATGAAAACAGAAAAAGGGTAAAAGAAACTAAACCTTTGCTATGCTTAAAACTTCTTTGGATAGTGGATAGCACTGGTCCTTCATTCGATCTTATTTTGTAAAGGGTGGAAGGGTTGTAACTCTAACTGAATCCTTATCATGTCAATGAGATGTTCAAGGTCAAACCTGATGATACAACTAGTTTTTATGTTGATGTGCCGCAGATTTACGACACTTGAGATGATTAAAACAAGGGATAGTTGTAAGTTTAAAGGTTTATTTTATGGATTTAATATGTGTGTTGTGTGTTTGCAGTCCTGAAGGACTCAAAGAAGAATAAGGTAAAAATTGGATAGAGAGGGTGAGCCATGTCATGATCGTGGGTTCAAACCACGATCGTGGGTTGGCTATCGTAGGATTGAACCAGAGATGCCATACTCAGGAGTCTATTAACGACAGGATTACATGATCATAGGATCATGTCATGATCATAGGATCATGTTATGATCGTACCTTAAGATCGTGACAAGTAGGAGAAGTGAACCTGCAGAAGTCAAGTGTAGTAGGATCACACGATGGATCCCAAAATCGTGAGTTGATTGCACGATCGTACAATGTGATTATAGGAAGAAGATCCAAATTTGAAGAGTTGCAGGACTTTTAGCACAAGGATCAAACTACAGGAAACCACGATCGTGAGTTCAACCCACGATAGTATGTTCTTCTCGTCTAAGACAGCCGACACCAGTTTTCTATTTTTTTTATAGGATTTGTTAAGTCTATAAATACTCTTTTAGGGTTATTTTACGATTTAGACATTATTATTCTATAACACTATTTTGTGGGATTCTAAGGAACTTTCTTGGGATTTCACGAATATTGGTTTTTACGGTTTTAATTAAAGTTGAGATTTTGGAGTTTATTCATTCTTGTATGCATCAATTAATGTTTTCATTCGTGAACGATTATTTTGTTCATACAATCATGAGTAACTTAACCCCATAACTAGGGTTGTGGGAATTGTAGCGAATTAACGAAGTAGAGTTCGAAGTACAAGGTGTTTCACGAAGAGCAAGTATTGTTGTTTCTTCTAAAGTAATTGCTTTCTGATAAGCGCACGCATTGGGATTCATACTATCTCTTCCATGGAATATAGAAAGGGTAGTGGGATAGGACTAGCGATTCAATAACAAGACTCGGAGTTATCTTCATTTAATCAGCTTTGAGTCGTGTTACGAAAAAGGCTGTATTGGGATCATTGATAGGGGGAAACTTAGCAATACTCATGACTTATTAACCTTTGTGCTTGAAGATAGTTGTCTACAAAGGGCATAACATAGCCGGTAAGATGATAGTTAGCCAATCGATTCTGCTTGCTGGATACATGAAAAGAACACCAAGTACAGAGAACCTATGAAGTTGTGAAGTTATTGGGGAACACAATCCTAGGGATTTTCTCATCTTGATTTAAACCTCAGCAAAGGGTTACTAGTTTACTTTCCCTTTTTACTTATTTTCTTATTTACCAAGTAACTCAGACAAATAAAGTTGATTGGATTTTGAACTATTCCTCATTGGATCAACCCCAACTTCAGTTGGGTTCTATATTTGAACAGCGAGCAATTTATTCATTACGAGTTGTAATTTGGGTGACATCAAATTTTTGCATCATTGTCAGGGAGTGCCAAGAAGGAGTTACTTTACCCATATATACCACACCTGTCCCCAAGCCTACATTACAAGCCTAGATAGACCGATAGTGATCCTAACCCGTCATTCAAAAGTTGAAGTATAGTAAATAAAGGAAAGCCTATGGTATCAAAACGTGCACAATTGGACTCCTATTTGAGAGTGAGAGATTTGATTAAGACCTGATGTAGATTTCAATACATATACTAAGTGATTAGGGTCTTCTTTGTTGTGAGGGCATAGGGGCTATAATCTAGTTGTTGCTTATGTAGGTAATGTATTGGTAAATGTACGATTATACAATGTGATCATGGGAAGTAGATCCAAATTTGAAGAGTTGTAGGAATTTTAGCATAAGGATCAGATGACAAAAAGACACTATCGTGGGTTGAACCCACGATCGTATGTTCTTCTCGTCCGAGGCAGCCGACACTAGTTTTCTGTTTTGTTTAGGATAGGATTTTTTAAGTCAATAATATGATTTTAGGGTTGTTTTTACAAGTTAGACATTATTATTATTCTATAACACTATTTTGTGGGATTCTAAGGCACTTTCTTAGGATTTCACGAATATTGATTTTTACAATTTTAATTAAAGTGGAGATTTTGGAGTTTATTCATTCTTGTATGCTTCAATTAATGTTTTCATTCATGAATGATCATTTTGTTCATACAATTATGAGTAACTAAACCCCATAACTATGGTTGTGGGAATCGTAGTGGATTAACAAAGTGGAGTTCAAAGTACAAGGTGTTTCTCAAAGGTTATTAGGGCAAGTATTGTTGTTTCTTCTGAAGTGATTTCCTTCTGACGGGTGCATGTGTTGTGACTCATCCTGTCTCTACCCTTGACTGTAGCAAGGGTAGAAGGATAGGGCTAGCAATTCAACAATAAGACTCAGAGTTATCTTTGCTTAATAAGCTTTGAACCGTGATACGGGAAAGGATGTATTAGGATCATTGATAGGGGAAACATAGCAACACTCATGATGCATTAACCTTTGTGCTTGAGGATAGTCGACTACAAAGGGCGTAACATAGTCGGTTAGATGATAATTAGCCTATCAATTCTGCTTGCTGGATACCTGAAAAGAACACCAAGTACAGAGAACCTATAAAATTATGAAGTTATGGAGGAACACAATCCTAGTGCTTTTCTCATCTTGATTTCAACCAACGGTTACTAGTTTACTTTATAAAACCCCATTTTTACTTATTTGTTTATTTACCAAGTAACTAAAACAAACAAAGTTGATTGGATTTCGATCTATTCCTCGTGGGATCGACCCTAACCTAAGCTGGGTTCTATATTTGAACAGTGATCACTTTATACTTCATTGAGAGGTATAATTTGGATGACATCAAATTTTGGCACCGTTGACAGGGAATAAAATTATGGAGTTAATTGATTTTGCTTGTTGGAGTTGATTTGTTGTGGCTACATCAGTTACTTTTATGATTTTCTAAGGGCACACGCCGGAGTATGCCCAACACTCAGAGTCAAGGTAACCCCCTGATTTCACTTAACCAAGAAATTTAAAGAACTCTAAGGAATAATCGAAGAAATATGAATAATGACGGAGTTCAGTATGCCGCAGTTGTGGGTGACATTCATAATCAGCCATCACTTAATCTGGTTGGTCAGGAGACTGTGGAACAAATAAATAATAGGTTGATGGCTGATGATAATATGAGACAAGCAGCTACTAGACATGCAGACAGAGACCATCGAGCAATGCAAGAGGCAGCACAACGTCTTTCTTCACTTGAGGAAAGACAAAAAAGAACTAGAGTGCAACAACCCCTTATCTATGAAGAGCTAGAAGAATATTTAGCCTATTTGGAGCCGGTGGAGACTGGCTTTATTATCCCACCCGAACTGCCTGAAGGAACTAAGTTTAATATTACAAGTGCAATGATTCACCTCTGGAACTTAAAAAGGGTTTTTGTTGGCCTCCCTACTGATGATGCGAACATGCATGTGATGAATTTCGTGGGAATCTACACTTCGTAAAATTTACATGGAGTGAGTCAAGAGGCAATTCGGTTGAGGCAACTTTATGGTTAGATGAATTACCTCGAGGTTCTATTACCAATTGGAAAGAGTTGAGAAATCAATCTTTGGAATGATTCTTTTTGCCTTCTAGGATGTTGCAATTGAAAGATGAGATCTATAACTTCAGACAACTACATTCAGAGGCACTTTATGAAATATGGCTGAGGTTCAAGAAGAAGTTGTAGAATATTCCAAATCATAGGATGAGTGGTATGAATCTACTTGAGATCTTCTATAGGGATTTGAATGCAAATACTAAGGATGTAGCAGACACCATCACTGGAGGTGCATTTATGAGTTTTTGCTGAGAGCATGCATCGGAGATTCTAGATCAGATAACTAAAACCAATCGAAGTTTTCATACTCAGGAAGAAGATAGAATCGTAGGTACATATGCTATTAGATCTTCAACAGAACAAGGGTTTTGGATGAATCTGTGGCTCAAGAGGTAGCACAACTGAGAATGAAAATTTGTTTGCTAGCTAAACAGATTTCAGCTGAAGGTGCGAAAAAGATTAATATTGTTGGTGCACAAGGCAGAGCACCTAGGTATAAGGAATCTGATTCTGAAGAAGATGTTAAGTACATAGATAAAGAAGTGGCGGGTTTTTGAGCCAAGGTCCAAGGTTCTAATCAAGATAATTGGAACTCAAGGCAAGGGAATCAAGGTCGAAACTATTACAGAGACAACTATAAAAAGTCTGGGTATAAAGACAGAGACAGGGATCATGATGGTGATTAGAGGTGAAAGAATAATTACAAGTACAAGAGTGTCATGTATGTTCTATCAGGGAATCATGATGATGAGTCTAGAAATTCAAGGATGGAAGACATGCTTGCAAAACTTGTTAAAGGGTCGGAGAATCAAGAAAATTGCCTTAAAGAGATTAGAGCAGACATTTCAGGGATAAGAAAAAAGGTGGAATCTCATGCGACCGCCATTAGACAATTGGAGCAGCAATTTGCGCAGATGTCTACTGCCTTAAATCAACGTCAACCAGGCACTCTTCCGAGTAACACCATCCAAAATCCCAAAATGATGGTCATTGCTTAGATATAACTAGTCGAAGTAGTAAGACTACTATTGATCCACCAATGTCTGTAGTACTTAATGATGAGCCTGTATAATTTGATGATGAGAATCAGAATGAAACTGAAAACTTAGTGGTTGAAGAAAAAGCAGCTCAAGAGGCTCGAGTTGCCAAAAAAGAGGTTAAGTCTGATAAACGGAAGGTGAAAGAGGCCTCTAAAGTATTAAAGCCTATTCCACAACCTCCTCCTCCCTTTACACAAAGGTTGAAGAAGAAAGCCGAAGAGGGGAAATATAAAAAGTTTATTTCAATGTTGAAGAAATTATCGATGAATATCCCTCTTGTTGAAGCTTTGGAGCAAATTCCAGGTTACGTGAAATTTATGAAAGATTTGGTGACGAAAAAGAGAACTGTCAGTTTTGAGTCTACTGATAACTTGTATCATTGTAGTGCAATCGCTTCCTGTTCCCTTTTTGAGATAAAGGAAGATCCGGGAGCATTCACGATTCCTTATACTATCGGGTCTTATAATTTTGCAAAGGCTCTATGCGATTTGGGTGCTAGTATTTACTTGATGCCTCTAGCCATTTACAAACAGCTCGGATTGGAATCACCTGAACCAATCCGAGCTAACTTCTATGAGGCTTCTCATGGCTGAACGAACTGTGAAAAAACCTGTGGAAATTTTTTATGATGTTTTGGTAAAGGTGGCTTTATTCATTTTTTCGGCTGATTTTATGATTTTGGACTGTGAAGTTGATTTTAAAGTTCCCATTATCTTGGGAAGGCCATTCCTTGCTACCGGTCATGCATTGGTTGATATAGAAACTGGGTAGATTAATTTTAGAATAAATTAAGAACAAGTTATTTTCAATGTATGCCGATCCATGAAGCAACCATAAGATATGCGTGTAATCTTTGTGATAGATACGGTCGACGAGGATGATTTGGTCTCTCCTATTGAGGAGAGATTGGGGGTTGAAGAACTTGCAGCCGTGATCAGGAACTTTGATAGTGATGGTATCTATGAGTACGATAAGACACTAAAGGCACTTGTTGGCAGGGGTTCCTATACTTATGCGCCAAAGAAGTTTGATCTTGATCTGAAGAATAGAGTGATTCCACCGGCTCGTCCTTCTATAAAGGAGCCTCCCATCTTAGAACTTAAGGCTCTTCTTTCCTATCTTTGTTATGCTTTCTTGGGAGCCAATAACACGTTGTCGGTTATCATTTCAGTAGACTTTCTAGAGTGGCAAGTTAAGGCAATGGTTTCTATGTTGTAGAGATTTAAGAGGGCTATTGGCTGGACTATTTCTGATATCATTGGGATCCCATCCAGAATTTACACACATAAAATCCAACTCGAGCTAGAATTTATACCTAGCATTAAACATCAACATCATCTCAATCGACCCATGCAATAGGTTGTGAAGAAAGAGATCATTAAGTGGTTTGATGCAGGTGTGGTTTACCCAATTGCGGATAGCAAGTGGGTGAGCCCGGTCCAATATGTGCTAAAAAAGGGTGGGATCACTATGGTTCCAAATGAGAAAAATGAGTTGATCCCAATGAGGCCGGTTATCGGATGGAAAGTTTGTATGGATTATTGAAAGTTGAACTCTTAGACCGAAAAAGACCATTTTTGTATGCCTTTTATGGACCAGATGTTAGACTGTCTTGTTGGTAGAGGATGGTATTGTTTTCTTGATAGTTATACGGGGTACAATCATATTTCCATCACCCCTGAGGACCAAGATAAAACCACTTTCACTTGTCCATTCGGGACGTTCACATTCAAGAGGATGTCATTTGGTCAATGCAATGCACCGACCACTTTTCAATGTTGTATGATGTCTATATTCTCTGACATGGTGGAATACACTATTGAGGTATTTATGGATGATTTCTCTGTTGTCGGTGACTCATTCGATGTATTCTTAGCACACATTGCTAATGTTTTTCAAAGGTGTGAAGAATGCAATTTAGTGTTGAATTGGGAAAAGTGTCATTTTAGGGTAAAAGAAGGCATAGTGGTGGGACATCGGATTTTAAAGAATGGGATTGAAGTCGATAAACCAAAGATTGAGATAATTGAAAAGTTACCTCCATCTATTTCTGTGAAAGGTATTCTTTAGTTTTTTAGGCCATGCACGATTCTATAGAAAGTACATCAAGGATTTTTCTAAGATTGCAAATCCATTGTGCAAGCTCTTAAAGAAAGAGGTGAGGTTTGTGTTTAATTTCAGCTCCCATCATTGTGTCCCCAGATTAGACCTCACTGTTCGAGGTCATGTGCAATGCTAGTGGGGTGGCCTTAGGTGCAGTCCTTGGCCAAAGGCGAGACAAGATTTTTCATCCTATTTACTATGCTAGCAAAGCACTTAATCCAGCACAGAAGAATTATACGGTAACTGAGTAAGAACTGCTTGCGGTGGTCTTTGTATTCGAGAAATTTTGGTCTTACTTGATTGGCATAAAGGTTATTTTGCATACTGATCATGCAGCTCTGAAATATCTTATGGAAAAGAAGGATGCCAAGCCAAGGTTGATTAGATGAGTTCTTTTGTTACATGATTTTGATTTTGAGTTAAAGGATCAAAAAGGGACAGAGAATTAGGGTGCCGACCATTTATCATGCCTTGAAGAAGAGGCCATGCTAAAACTGAGGGATGACCTTAATATTGATAATACTTTTCCAGATGAGCAGGTGTTGGAGGCATCACAAGACTTAATCCCATGGTTTGCATATTTTGCCAACTTTTTGGAAAGTGATCTAGTTCCAGAAGATATGATGTATCAGCAGAGAAAAAAGTTCATGCATGAGGTGAGAAAATTCTTTTGGGATGAGCCTTATTTGTTCAGGGTGTGTGCAGATGGTCTCATTCGAAGGTGTATTCCTTAGGTCGAGATGATGACTATATTGGAAGCATGTCATTCGTCTCTAGTTGGGGGTCATCATGGAGGTGCGCAGACTGCGCACAAGATCTTACAATATGGTTAATATTGTCCTACCATTCATAAGGATGCTCATGATTATGCTAGGGTATGTGACCAATGCCAAAGGCAAGGAAGTATCTCAAGACGACGTGAAATCCCAATGACTGCGATCCTTGAGCTCGAATTGTTTGATGTTTGGGACATTGATTTCAGGGGTCCATTCATGAATTCTCATGGTATGAAGTATATCTTGGTGGCTGTGGACTATGTATCAAAGTGAGTAGAGGCAATTGTTCTTCCCAATAATGAAGGTAAGAGTGTTGCTGCTTTCCTGAAAAAGAATATATTCTCAGGTTTTGGAACACCTCAGATTATCATGAGTGATGGAGGTTCCTATTTTTGCAATCGATTTTTCAAAGCCCTGCTTGATAAATATGGGGTAAAACACAAGGTTGAAAAACCTTACCATCCTCAAACAAGCGGGCAAGTTAAGGTCTCAAATAGAGAGATTAAGTCCATCTTAGCGAAGACTGTGAATGCCAATAGGACTGATTGGGATAAAAGATTGGATGATGCCTTATGGAAATATTGAAATGCATTTAAAACACTAATTGGTGCATCTCCATATCATCTTGTGTATGGCAAAGCATGCCACTTGCCAATTGAACTTGAGCAAAAGGCATTGTGGGCATTAAAGTGGTTGAATATAGAATGGCAAGAAGCAGCCAAATTGAGACTTGAGCAGATGAATGAGATAGAAGAGTTTTAGGAGCTCGGCCTTGTACAAGAAAAAGATGAAATTGTATCATGATCGTAAGAATATAGAGTGGCCACGGTGTTCCCACATGGTGTAATTGAGCTGGAGAATAAGGATGGAAAGAAATTTAATGTCAATGGCCAAAGGGTAAAACACTATATAGGAGAAGGAAAGGAGGCCCGAATAATTTGTGATGTGGACTTGAATGAGGATTGAGTAATCAATCCAACCTGAGTCATGCCGTGACGTAAATCAATCCATGACAAGATTATACATCATAGAATCAAACCACGATCGTACAATCCCTCTATCTGAAAGGCCCAACAGTTTAAAAGTCGCGACCCAACCCGACCCAAAAATAAGGATTAAAACGGTTTCTTGATTAAATATAGCAAACCCTAAGCATTTCAAAGGCTAAAAAGGACTATTACGTTTGATTTCAAGTCGGATCTCATCGTTTCCTCTATTTTCTTCCATTTTCAACACTCTCATCTCACACTGTAAGTCCAAATCACTCATTAAACCAAAATTTTTGGGTATTTTCTTAAGTATTATCGATGGATTGTGTTGATAAAAGTGGGGAAAGATGAAAATGGGTATGTTTGGCTTCAACAACACAGGGGAAGTCTGAGTACCCAGTTGTGTTTTTGTACTTTAAAATTCTAGTCAAAAGTAGGGTAAAAAAGTGTCAAATTATGGGTCCAAATGTTAAGTGGTCAAATCTGGTAGTATTTGAGGTCCCACGACACAACCCACGATCATGAGTTCTACTTACGATCGTAAGTTGGATCGTTGTAGGATACAGGTTGATGACCTTCAGGAGTTCATCAAATGAACACATCCCATGATCGTAACATCAACATACGATCATGGTATGTGATCGTCTGATATGACATAACTTCGCTGATTTTAGGGATCAAACCTACGATCAGAAGGCGCGATCGTACCTTCATTGCACGATCGGAGGTTGTGATCATCTGATGGCTATGCCGTAAGTCAAATTTTACTGTATTAACCCATGATCAGAAGGTACGATCGTACCTTCATTACATGATCATAGGTTACATCATCTGTTTAAGAATCTAAACCTATACATATACTGCACTGTGATATTATAGGTTTTGTAAATACAGGTACCACGACACCCAAGTCCAAGGTTGCTTTCGACAAGGCTCTCTGAGAATGAATTTCAAAGGAAAGAGCCCCACTAAGTACCTTGAAGAGTGGTACAAGTGCGAGTGGTTCATAGGAGGAGTATCAGATTAGCTCCTCCAATGACCAAGTCACTACTAGTGAAACAAGGAACCAGAAGAAGGCCAAGGAAGCTACAACCTCCAAGGCCATTGTTGAAGCCGCCAGTCTCATCAAAGTTTCCCAGTCTAAAGAGGTAACAGAAGACACCAAATAGGACAAGAGTGAGGATGATGATCATGAGTCCCAATCTGTGGAGGAGGATGAGGAGACAGACTTGGCTTGTTCTAAACTCTCACCAAATACTATGTGAACTGGGTCGCTCTTAAGGATAATCGGAACCAATAGAGGAGCATTCAAGAGGAACCGGACATATTGAATAAGTCTTTATAGAGGATACCAGAGGTGGTACAGGTTTTTCAGCAGTACCACTTGGGGTGGATGACAATGCTACTCAGTATTATAGTAGAGACCTTGTGAGGGAGTTCTATGCAAATTATGCCGCGACCCTAAAAAATATGACTCCCTCCGACAAGGACAAGGATATGGAGAAGAAACCCCGATTAGACAGGATAATGGTGCGGCAAAGGGAATTTGATATTTTTGTTGAGTCTATTCCTAGGGTATTATTCAAAGTGGATTTTACACCACCTGCAGAGACTCTGGAGTATGATTACCAGATATCAGAATTGAAAAAGGTTAACAAGCTATCCGCTGAGGATAAGACAATATACTTCACTTGGCTAGTGGGACATATTATTGAGACGGGCATAAATTCCTCTAGGGTGAATAGGGAATATAGTACAAAGAAGAGTCTCAAGTTTTCTACCAAGGCATGGTGGTCCATTGTGAGGCACCAGATAGCACCCACAACAAATGATAACACGTTGTGTGCAACTAATGCTTGTCTGGTAGCCTCATTCATAGCAGGGTTGGAGTTGAACATTTCATGCATTATTGCACAAAAGATTAGCGACTAAGCCTTAGAGAGAAGCTCCACCCTGCCATTCTAATGTATGGTTACTCAAGTGATGCAAAATACGGAGGTGCCATAAATTTCGCTAATGGATAAATTCTTCATCCCACTAAGACAACAGATCTGGCCATGATAAAAGACATGTGCAACCCCATAGCCCCGGTTCAAGGTTTGGGGATCTTGAAAGTAGGAGGGGATGCCTCGAGTGGTGATATACCGACAGCTTTAGATACAGGTGCTTCACATTCTTCCGTACCACCAGGTTCTCATCCTAGGACATTGGTTCCGATAAGATACACTTTGATTTCATCCGCTCAGTTAGAGGAGATTCTTCAAAACCAAGTCTTACACGATGCTCGGATCCAAAAGTTGGAAGTAGGGGTTAAACCTGATGTTACTGATGAGATTCAGTCAGTTGTACGAGTGGTGTAGACACGGATGGACAGTATGAAGGGTCGACTCATGAACTGAACTAATGCAGTCCAGCCGCCTTATATTGTTTCTATTTGTACATAGTTCATCGAGTTGAAGAAAGTAGTCTAGACCTTAGCTGCGTGGCTTGAAATGGTACCTCTACCACCACTTATGCCTTCCACAGCATCTATTCAGGTGGATATTGACTCACAGGTTATCCCATTCTACACTCATCCCACTCCACAGATTGAGCTAGATGAAGATGAGGAGGAGGACAGAGGTCTTGAGCCCAGGAAGAGGCTAAGGGAGGATGTGTCTAAACCAGGTAAGAAGAGAGAGAGAGATCTGGCAAGAAGAAAAGAAGGAGGGAGAGAGTTACTGAGAAGACCTCTGAGGGAGTTATTATGGAGGGTGAGACTATAGGAGGAGGTTTGGAGACGGCCCCCATATCTATTACTCTGAGTGCCTCGACCACCATTAGGGCCAATATTGATTTGAGTGCCCTACCACTAGTGGGGCCTACGAGACTATGACTGACGCAGCCACAGCGGAGGCCACTCCTGCTAATATCATTGTGAGGGACCCAGCCTCATCCCTACGTGACCCAAGTTCCACCGGTGCCTAGATCACCCCAAGTATGCCCTTTACCCTAGTTTTTATTTTTTATGTGATTTTGTGCAATGGGGACATAACATGATTTTAAAGTTGGGAGTGGGGTTATACCACAACCAAGGGTTTTTATTGCCGTGTTTTTTTTCCGTCGTCTGTGCGATTATGGTTAGAACCGGCATGTTTAGATATTTTTATGTTTGAAATTATGATTGTGCTGTGTTTAGTCATTGTAGTGTAACTTAGAGTAATAAAAGAGAACTTTGGTGCAGTCTGGCTGAATTAAGCATGCTTACCTGTTTTCAAATTATTTTAAATGATACCCTTCCAAAAATATATTTTTTGTGATGTAGTGTTTGTATAGCCTGCACTGAAACCGATGTTAGGATCTAGATATGGCATTACGATTGTAAATAGGACAACTCGACTGACCTTGCACGAACTGAATAAGTAGCAACTTAGATAACAGCCCTGAACCATGAGTGAGTGAGATGTATTACCTAGTCGATGTGTGTGTGCAAACTAGAACTTGCCCAGTTAGTCTCACTAAAAGCTGTAGGATTAAAGGTTAGGAAAGGATCATAGGTCATGTTTGAACTAGCCCAATTTAGCCTAAATGACCTACCAAACAATGTATATCCCTTGTACCCAAATTTTGAGCCTTAGACTGTTTCTTGGAACTACCCATGACACCTTCCTATTTTTACAATGAACCTTCTTTGGCCCTGGTCCCTCCTTGGAAACTGTGCACCTCAACTCAGGCTAATTGCCTAAGTTGAGGGTGGCTATTGTATAGAGGTACGAAAAAATTAGGTATGAAGTTTAAGCAGTGAAAAGAAAGAAAAAGAACGTGGATGCAGTAACAAAAAGAAAAGAAAAAGAAAAAAAAGAATTAAATAAATAATAATAGTTGTGGAAGGTGTAAATTAAAGCCGCACCCGGGGTACAAAAAATAATAAAATAAATGGATAAAAGAGAGGTAAATAAAGAAGATGAGGAAAAGTGGAGCCAAAAATAGTGGAGTGCCAAGGAGGATTGAGCTAGTTTACCCAAATGTACCACACCTGTCCCCAAGCCTATATTACAAGCCTAGAAAGACATATAGTGATCCTAACCTGACATCCGAAAGATGATGCGTAGAAAATAAGGGCAAGCCTGTGGTATCAAAATGCGCACAATCGTACTTCATTTTAAGAGTGAGAGATTTGATCAAGTCCGGTGTAGATTTCATTACATATACTGAGTGATTGGGGTCTTCTTTATTGTGAGGGCATAGGGGATATAATCTAGTTGTTTCTTGTGTAGGTAATGTATTGGTCAATGTGTTAGATTGCCTAGTTACAATCTACTGCCATATCCTGATCCCGTTGTGTTTTAATACTTATATAGCATATACACTGCATTGGTTGTTTTTTATGAGAATGAAGGGTGTTGAACACAAGTATTGGTTTTCATGCATATTTTAAGGAAGTTGACTGCCGTAGTGACCTTTATTGCACTCTAGGTTAAGCGTCTTAGATTGGTTAGAATTTTTGTTTGCCCGAGGACATGCAAACGTTCTAAGTTGAGGGTGTTGATGTGCCGCTGATTTATGGAACTAGAGATGCTTAAAACAAGGGATAGTTGCAAGTTTAAGGGTTCTTTTTGTGGATTTAATGTGTGTGTTGAGTGTTTGTAGGCGTGAAGGACTCAGAGAAGAATAAGGTGAAAACTGGACAGAAAGGGGCATCAGACGAGCCATGTCACGATCGTGGGTTCAAACCACGATCGTGGCTAGGCTATCATAGGATTGAATCAGAGATGCCATACTCAGGAGTCTATTAGATGACTGGATTACACGATCGTAGTATCAGGTCAAGATCATACGTTGAGATCGTGACATGTAGGAGAAGTGAACCTACAGAAGTCAAGTGTAGCAGGATCAGACGATGGATCCCACGATCGTGAGTTGATTGCACGATCGTACAATGTGATCGTGGGAGTCAGATCCAGATTTGAAGAGTTGTAGGACATTTAGCATATGGATCAGACGATAGGAATCCACGATCGTATGTTCTTCCTGTCCGAGGCAACGAACACCAGTTTCCTGTTTTATTTAGCATAGGATTTGTTAAGTCTATAAATACTCTTTTAGGGTAATTTTTACGAGTTATAAATTATTATTATTCTATAACACTATTTTGGGGGTTTCTAAGGCACTTTCTTGGGATTTCACGAATATTGGTTTTTACGGTTTTAATTAAATTTGAGATTTTGGAGTTTATTCATTCTTATATGCTTCAATTAATGTTTTCATTCACAAAAAATTATTTTGTTCATACAATCATGTGTAACTAAACCCAATAACTAGGGTTATGGAAACCGTAGCGGATTAACGAAGTAGAGTTCGAAGTACAAGGTGTTTTTCGAAGGGTATTAGGGCAAGCACTGTTGTTTCTTGTGAAGTGATTGCTTTATGACAATTGCAGGCGTTGGGGCTCATTCTGTCTCTACCCTGGACAGTAGCAAGGGTAGTAGGATAGGACTAGCGATTCAAGAACAAGACTCAGAGTTATCTTTGTTTAATCAACTTTGAGTCATGATACGAGAAAGGCTGTATGGGATAATTGATAGGGGCAACATAGCAACACTCATGACACATTAAGCTTTGAGCTTGAGGATAGTCGTCTACAAGGGACATAACATAGTTGGTTAGACGATACTTAGCCTATCGATTCTGCTTGCTGGATACCTGAAAAGAACACTAAGTATAGAGAACCTATGAAGTTGTGAAGTTATTGGGGAACACAATCCTGGTGCTTTTCTCATCTTGATTTCAACCTCAGCAAACGGTTAGGTTTACTTTATAAAACCCCCCTTTTTAATTATTTTCTTATTTACCAAGTAACTCAAATAAACAAAGTTGATTGGATTTTGACCTATTCTTTATGGGATCGACCCAACCCTCAATTAGGTTCTATATTTGAACAGCTACCGCTTTATACTTCATTGCGAGGTGTAATTTGGGCGACATCAGATGTCATGCCTCCAGCTCGAGTATGATAGAGGCAAATCTCTTTACCCTAATGACAGGACCTAGATATATTTCCAACCTTGTTCTCCAAATGTTTGATTATCTTAGCGTGAACCAATTTGGAATAGCTATTATGGTTGGTCTCTTGGAAGATGAGAAGTTATATCAGTGGATCAAAACATCTTTGGTGATTTGCATTACTGGTTTGACTTGGTCATAGTCAAATTTGGTTTGTGCTCCCCATATATTGCTACTGCTAATTAGCTGGTGGATTCTAGCCCACAAAGGACCACCTTTGTTAGTAGAATGTCTAACCCTTTAGTATATAAAACAACCTCAATAACCATAGACAACAAGGTAACAGATAAGAAGTGAAATGAGAATAATAGGATAATCAGGTCCACTATATACATAAATACAAACAGTAAGGGACCATAAGTAGTTGAAGGAAAGAACAAAATATATATAAACCATCATCATGACTTGTTGTCACTAGTGCAAGAGATACTATACAATAGGGGTACAAAATAACAATAAATATACAAGATTGGCTATGAATATGCAAAAATAAAGACAACATCCACAAGAAGGAGATGGAAGAACTCTGAACGTCGAGAGCTCACCCCAAATATGATACAAAATAGCCTCCGAATGAGTAGGGATCAATGATGAAGACTTGTATTAGGGTATGCATAAAAAATAAAAAAGTGTTGTATGAGTACCAAAACATGCGGTACCCAGTAGGCATTATAAGATGACTGAGCACAAAAGAATAACATACAATATAAAGTGTGAATAATAAAAATAAAACCTAGAGTTATACCAAGAAAAATCTAAATGAGAACTGATGGTTTAATCCTCTAGGTTTTATACCGAGAAAAAGCTAAATGAGAACCAATGGTTTAAACCTTAATGGAAAGATACATACAACAAGTAAATAATATACGCAGAGTTTATATAGGTATCATACATAAAAGAATGAGTGCAATGCAATATGATATGAATGTAAAGGCAAATTCGTACCCTATAAACCTCCTCCGGCATCTGTGGCTCATAAAGGCATGACCTATGGGGGACTCATGAATATATGCATACAATGCCTAGACTCAAATACAGACTTCCCTACATAATAACAATAATAATAGTGACCCAGACTCGAACCAGGACTAACACTTAGTATATCATGTGCCCGACTTGAACCAGGAATAAAATAATCTCTTTCTTTTTGTTCATTTTCTTTGAGAACCAATATCCAGGTAAAATGTCATCATCCTCTTTTAAATCCAAAAATCATAGTGTACTATCAAATCCAGTCATATATCATGAAGATGTATGTATGAGTACGTGTATATAGATTCAGATAACTGTAAACTAAGTATACAACTATAAAGGCAAGTAATTAGGAGAACTAGGGGAAAACCCATCATACCGGCCAATACAACCAAAATAGAACCTTTCCCGTCACTATACTAGACATCAAGGCCCCACAATCCCATCACATAAAGGCAACCTATAAAAGAACAAACTGGTAGTAAATTGGGTAGTGAAAGCACAACCTGTTATAGAAGTCTACCCCAAACCTAAGCTAAGGATCTCTAATCTAAACCTAACACTAAGCAGGCATCCTAAACTAAGGCTCAACGAACTGTGTAAGCTACTAAACTAAGGTTCGAGCAAGAATCCTACTCTAAAGCCTTAAAAATGGGCTAACTACAACAAAAGTTCCCCACACACATCCTTAAACAATACTATCCTATCACCAATGAAATTTATACCATAAAATGCCAATCTAAGATAAGTCTAAAAGAAGAAAAGTTGTAACCTACCTGGAGATCGAATGACAAACTCAGAGATGATCACACAGAAGATTTTCTTTTCCAGCAAGCCTCAAAATGCTGTCACGATATCAAAATAACACCTAAACATCATAATGATTAAAATAATAGCCATATTATAAATTTATATTTCGAGATGATAATTAGGTCAAAAATTGATCTTTGGGGCGGCCCCGGTAACAAAATTCTAAAATTAAACATGCAATTACCTTCCCCATAGGGCAAGGAGAACATGCTAAAAAATTGAACAAGAATAGGGTCCATTTCAGGGTTCAAATCAACCTACAAATATAGGAAGATCAAGAATGCGAATTTAAAAATTAACAGAATTAAAGACGGGATTAAATGCAAATCGATGGGAAAATACACAAGGGTAGTAGGATGAATCTACCCAAGTGATTTGTGATAAAATCCCTTAAAAAAATCTCCACTAAGCTCCAACAATGTCCTCTAGTCTAGAAAATGTAAAGGAAAAATAAAGTTTTGGGTTTAAATACTGCCAAGGATCCATTCTTCACAAAAATGGGACCCCCTATCATGATCGTGAAGACCCACCAACTCTGACCATTGCAAATGTGATGGTCCCTTTGCGAATGCAAAGAAGGAATTGTGTCGGGCCCTAATAGACCCTTAATCGCAAGCCGATGGTCCTTCACAAATTTAAAGGTCAATAAAATTTGACCTATACGAACGCAATGACCAAGTTGCTAACACAAAAAACAATAATGGGTTGCAGTAGATGCAACACACTAGCAAAATCCCAAGTCTAAAATAACTCTAAATAGGTCCTCAAAATTCGTTTAGAACCCATGAATGCAAATCAAATATGCTACTCTATTGAAAATGATATTTTGGATTCAATGGATTTGATGAAATAACCAACTGAGGCTTTTTTGATAAGATGCTGACCAAAGTCAACATTTTTCTATTTTTTACTAAAATCTTTCCAAGCACCCATAATGATTCTGAAATCCTCAGTACCCAAATCAAAGGACCACCTAGCCCAAAATCCATGTTCTTGGGCTTACTCAATTTTTATAATGTTCATCTGAGGACAATTACTAGAAGTTTGAATGAAGTTAAACTTCTCAACTTTAAAAGCTCCAAAATAGGGAAATTGTTTTAGAACCCAACTGAACTCCTTGGGAACTGAACACCTATCCAAGCATGTCACAATTACACCATTGCAGCTATGGGAAAGTTCAAAATAATAAAACATATGAAAATTAAAAAAAAACATGGAGGGTCATTACACAAAACCTTATATTTCATAAGAATGCAAAACTCCCATTTACTTCAAAGTTTGATAGATTTCATAATAGAGAATGATTCTGGAGCATAAAAGGTACTCCCAAGAATAGGCCTTGAGGGTAATATATGCTCTTTCCCCAACCTGAACCTTGTTGGTCAAACAAAGTTGTCGTTGATGTTAGCCTAGTAATCCATAATATGGTTCAGTCAACATCCATGCTTTCTTGTTCTATCATCCAATTAATTATGGCTATTTGTTCTCATTCCAAGCTATTTTTATGAACAATTTCTCAAGTCTAGCCAATAGTGCTTTCTCAATCTGTTCCGCATCCTCCACTTGTCTCTTCACCTCTTCTATCTTTATGTCAAGCACTTTTGTTTTTTGGTTATGACTTCCAAGATTGATCAACCTTTTAGAAATAAAGGAATAATTTTGAGGTTTTATAAAAGGTTTTAGGTTTCTTGAGGCATATCGAAGACTTGGAGTATTTTATTCAGACTTGGGCTTAGATTTCGACCTAAAGTCTCTAATAAATGTCCAAATTGGAGTGGATAAACTCACCCTTAATCAAACAATACACAAAAGTACATCAAATAGTTATATCATATAAAATGGCATAACAAATTGTGTATCCTAACTTGGTGACCTTTTAGGACAAAGGTACGCCTAGCATTTTAAAAGTCATATATGTAATATTTAAACCATTCCAATGGCCCTAAAAAATTTCATATATAGATAATCAAAATTCTCCCTAAAAGGGATACAAAGCAAGGCGAAGGGGTACGTTTTAGGAAAAAAGAGAGAATGCATAAAGGAAGGCCCACACAGGGGCAAATTAGGGGAAAAATACATAGAAAAGCAAGCCCATGTAGGGGTAATCTAGGGAAACAAGTACATGAAAAAGCAGGCCCACACAAGGAAGAGAACTAGTGTGATGATAAAGATTATCCTTGCCCGATCCTATTCCTCTTAGCTTTTCCTGCAATGTTCCAAAGGGTTAGTTGGTATAGCCAAAAGGGACCCACAAGTCTTATTATATTTTTGTTGGCTGGTAGCTTTCCTTCTTTATGAAATTGCTCTCCCATTATGGCATCGAGCTTTTCCGTTCCACTTCTCATATCTTCGATCTCCTATGTCAGGTTAGCTATGGTGTGTTTATCTTCTTCTTTCTTTCTAAGGAATTATAGTTTCATTCTTGCCATCTATTCTTGAATTTTTTTAGAGTGGTTCATTTGCTTTGGATCAAGAGTTGACATTGGGTCTGGAAATAGATAGGCTTTGAATATCTTCTTTTAACCATTCCTTGTATCCTTTCACATACCCCACATTGAATCCTTTTTCTGGCCATATTTTTTGGTCCTTTTTTACACATGTCCTCCAATATTTAATGATTTTTCCAGCCTTTAGAACCTTATGATTTTCCTCATAGTCAATGATGTAGAAATTGATGAAGGCATTTTTTGGATTAGTTCACTTTCTCTGACCTGTCTTATGATGCTTTGGGGGTGTATGTCCGAATCCCCTAATTCTTGATAGCGGTAGGAAAGGTATAAGTAAGATCCATATGACCATAGTTTGTGAAATGAATCTATCAAACATCCACTGAATGTTTTCTTCCTCTAGTTCGCAAAGGTCTTGAGCCCATCCTATCTTGGTCTTAGTTTTCTCTATCTTCTTCCAACAAAGCATTTCAAGTAGATCATCAATCTTATTCTTCCAATCTTGTTTGGAAAGTTCCTAGATTCCTTCGAGCTTAGCTGAATGTCTGAGGATCCACCATCATAGAAGCATGTTACAACCTTTAAAATGATAGTGCATGTTTCTACACTTTCCCAGGGCCTTGTAGATGTCGACCAAAATAAATGGAAATAATGAAAAATACTTGGTTATTCTAGTCGAGTATATGCCATTGAAGACAGCATAGACCACCATAATGATTCGAATGTTGATGGCTTAGTTCAAACTCATAGGGAAGATAATGGTTCCTAATAAAGCAATTGCAAAGGCTAAAGATCAGGTTTGTCCCATTCTTATTATGAAAAGAACTTCTTTTGAACTTGTATAAACCCATATGGTCACCTAAAATGGCCAAAGAGGTATTGGAAGGAAACACTTGGGCTGAGGATCCAATGACACTAATTTTGATGTAGTTTGAGAAACTTGGCAATTTCACTTGGAGTTGGTTTGTTCCAGAATTAGGAACCTTTGCTCGGGCCTTTTCTTCTATCAAAAAACATATCGATAAAATTAATGCATTCTCTAATTTGTTCAAACGTTGGGGTTATTTCCATAATTTTGAAAAGAAACCCATCCTTTCTTTATCCTAATACCATGTAAGGACCTCGATTAATTCTGGGAAGCCTTCATTTTAATTATGGTTGGTGAATGACCCAAGTGTTGATCAATATTTCTCTTATAAAGTTTACTTAGAGTGTCTTGCCACATTCAGGGTAGCAAAAAATCTTCCACTACCATATCAAACTTTAGAAAACTCGGCGTCTTACAAAATATGTTAACCTATTAAGCCCCGCCCCAGGACAATGGTTTGGTTACAGCACATACATATTTCAAATATAGCACGTAGTTGAATGTGTATGTTATTAAGTCGGGCACCTTCTTGACACATTTAGGTGGTCCTCTAATGGATTTAATATCCCTTGGATATTAAGACATCTTAAGTCTATATCTATTTATGGGATGTGGATTTGTTCTATCCTAGATAGACTAGAGTGAATTATTTAAAAGATTGAGAACCCAAAAGATACTTTCTCAGGCTAAAATATCAAGAGATTATTGACCAACCGTGAATCAACTAATCACTTATTTTGATGCATCTCAAGGTTCCATAAAACCTTTCACAAAGAGCCAAGCACGTGAGCTTCAAGTGTTGTAAGGCTTACACATAAAGAGAGATGCACTTGAGTTAGTTATGGAGCCGTATCTGGGATTTGACGCTCTCATCATAGCTTGGGATGGATCACACATTGATAAGGAGAAGTAGGAGCATGATACTTGATGGATTTATTGAAGTCATCCAAAGAAGACACCAAACAAGGCCCTTACTTCATTGAGGGGTAGAATTATAATAGTCTAGTGTTTTCTTAATATTTCTAGTATAAATAATGTTCTTTTATGATTTTCTAGAATTAGATTATTCACAAACTAAAAACTCAATGTTCTTGAGAGGTTTTTAGATCTTTTCAAAGCTTTTGTTTGTTTCATGTTTAGAATGAAAGGTTGCCTAGGAATTACAATTCCATTGAGGTCTTTCTAATAGGTTAGGTGTTTCTTTTGGTTCTCAAGGAAGGTCTCTCATATTTAAATTAGTTGTTCTTGAATCCATGGTTATGTCTACCTTTTATCCTAGTTTTGATTCCTTTACTTTCTTGTTCTTTCTTATTCCCATTCATGCCTTGTGTTTTTACTGTTAGTATTAGTTTCATTTTTAGATTTATATCATTTGGCATAAAGATCTTGACTTAGGTTTGTTGGGATTTTGATATTTCAAAAAAAATCAAAAAATTCATCCAAATAAAAAATCTAAAAAAAAATTGTTTGATTTGTTGTTTTTGACATCAGATCCTTGTTCCCTAGTATTTTTTGAGTCTAAATCCTCCAATTTTATCCAATTTCGAGTTTTGGAGAAGATTCCACCATTAAATTGAGTGAAGCTTTGAAACTTGGAGAAAAAGTCAATATGGGTCTTTGATTTGGATTCTGATTGAGGTTTAAAATTAGTGGAAAGTGTTCTCTAGATAAAGGGGAAGCTACTCCTAAAATTTGGAGTGATTTAAAAAATATTTGGAGTGACACTTGCCATAAGTTAGGGACTTAAGCTCTTACATACACTATATCAAGCCTACTAGATCCAATTTCAAAACTAACATTATCGCCCTCATATTGTCATTCTTTTCATCACGGTGATCATCAATAGTTCAAGCTTAGGATCTACTACTAAACATGGATGGAAACACTTTTTCATTCACACTACTAAGAGTTATAGCTACTAAACTGATCCCAAGAAATGCTAGTCCGCTGGGAGCTCATGAAAAAATAGTCAATCTTAATCACACCATCTATCTCATTGCAGCCTACAATGACATTCTCCTTCCTATCTCTATTACTACTCCCTACTAATTCATTATGATTTCTTGCCTAAACTGGATTCATAATCTATACTTGATCTTTGCTACCAAAATGTCATGCCATCATAAACCTCTTCCCTAGTTCAAGCATCCTCTAAGTCATCGTAATCATCAGCTTTTTCTCTACATACTATCATGAAATCTGCATAAGACTTGCTACATCATTGTCACCACCAAAGGTCATACCACCCCATTACTCACTTATTGGAAATGAATCTATCTATGCACTTCAATCAATCACACTTCTCAATTTGGGTTTCTATACTTCCAACTTCATATTTCTTACTCTGGGATCATTCCACTACATATTGCTTACTACATAATATCCCAATCACAATAACTCCCAGGTGGCAACACTACCTAAGAATCTAGTACACCACTTAAGGGTGTCATCTAAAATAAAGTTCTGGAATGGAATTTGGAGAACATCTTACTTTGGTTCAAAAGCACGATTTATAGAAAAAAAGAGTGTACTACTTTGATTAGGTAGACTCAGATAAACTAATGGGCTCCTCACAAGTCCTTCTGCGGTCTCTTATTCTATTAGTTCTACTTGAGAGAATCTCATCGATAAGGATCTGATCTACAATTCCTATAACCTTGAAGATGAGGCATAATTGGAGGAATTTGAGAAATGTATGAATCTGAATGAGTTTCTTAAGGTTTAGCTCTATTGCACAATCTAGAGTATGAAAATGAGAAACATCTCCTAAATGCCTTGTAGTCTCTTAATTATCAGTGTAGTGCACAACACTCGTAAGTAAGAATCTATTAGACACAGCTTTATAGACACCCTAGGACACTTGAATTTTGTGCTCTGATACCATATTTTTCATGACCCGATCCTATGCATACCTAACAGGCACTCGAAACTATTACTGGCTTGAGAGAACCACGTAGCTTACATCATGAGCATTCATCCATAAGTGTGAAGAAACATCTTTAAATCATGAGTAATAGATTGAAGAAAATCCATTTATTTCATAAATTGATAAAAGTCTTCCATCACAATTATGGAAATTTCAAAACATAAGCACAAAACTGAACATAACTAAATCTGACTTCTACTACTATCTACAAAGCCTCTAAACACATGAATCAATGTCAAGAGGGTCAAGACCCTGACATACCTCAAAACATAGAACTAGTCCAACAAAGTATAAATAATACCTTCTAGAGAGATATAGTGCTCACCAACAGCTGATATAAATAGACCTAGTACTGCATGGAATCACGAACGGATGTCTCGGAACATGCATCATGAAAAGATGCAGCATCCAATACGGTCAATACGTGAAATATATTGGGATGCAAAATCACATAATAGAAATAAGAAAATATAAAAATACAAATTTAATAGGTACAGTCCAAGAAATGATAAGTTGAAGTGAAAATAGCATAAACTAAAGTAATACATAGTAACGTAAAGTGAATTAATCCTTTTTGGTATTTATGGGAGCAAGTGGTGAATCGAGATTAACCACCATGTGAGCGCATGAAGTCTGATCTCAGCCCGATCAGCTAAGTCATCCTATACCTAATCGGTCATAGGACATGACATGACATGATTTACTAGCAAGGATCCATAATTAGCTCATTTTGTGACATACATGAAAAAGAGTCATTCGACTTCTGGAATAACCTTTATCCTATGTCGACAAACTTAGTTTTGAGCATTTGTCATTTAGACCTATGCCTTCTCGATTAGCCAGCTAACTCCCTTATGGTCATAATGTTATCTTACTATTTTATGTTCAAAATGTTAGCCTTATTATTCTCATGTACATAGTTTGTCCTTTTTATAAGACTCATGCTCACAATTTAGCCTTTTTAGGCTCATAGTCATGGAATGCCACTTTAGGGCTTTTATTGAGAGTTAACAATAATAGGTTCATAATAATTAGTTGCATCATTATTGGGAGAGGCATGAGAGGTGATTTCATTATTTTTTATGTTATAATTCATGAACATGGATTATATAGCATTTGGGTAAATTATGAGGTGACTTGAAAAATTATTGTTGAGGATCATATTCATATCATGTAATGAGGGGTCTCATCAAGTTTTTATAGACACCACAGTAGTATCATTAAATTTTGTGTAGCTAATGAAAAGTTAAACAAAAATAGTTCATTTCGGTAATGTCTCCACATTTTCTTATTGTCACTACCAAATCTAAAGTCCCGCCAAACTGTAAAGTATAAAACTTGGCAAAGATTGGACATACAACTTTAATAGTATATCGCCAATGTTCCACCTAGAAAAGTAGAGATGGATTGCAAATAATTTTATATTGAACATGCAGACTTCTCATGTTTAATAATTCAACATGGAATGACTTTGAATTCCATTCTATATATTATCTTGGAGCATATTCATGATTCAGATTTCACCATCAGTCACAAATATATCTTTACATAAAGATAATATTAATTCTGTTAAATAGTTAGAAATGAAATATGGAGACAAAAGCCATAAACAAGATATTTAGAAAGGGAGACACCATACCCTGTAATTGTTTGTACGTATTTGCTGAAGGAAAAATATATTTTCAACTATTTGATGTTCCATTGGACAACAAAAGGGATAGGGCCTCTCAAAAAGACTTAAACTAGAAAAATATTCACAAAAAAAGTCCAACGTACTATTGGCCCATGGCCCATGTTCCATCTAAAGTTCCATGGCCTTATCCTATTCTCTTTTGGTTTCCAATCTTATTTAGAAAAGGATTCGAAATTCAATTCCTATTTGGAGTTGGTTTGGCTTTAGGAAAAAGCATCACTCATCATCTATAAATAGGACAATTTGAGAGAGAATTATTCATGCTCATTGGTAATTGTCTTTGAGAGACATTAGCACATAAGAGAGGTTTTTGAGAGAGCTTTCACCAAAGAGAGGAGAGAGAAGAAGAGCTCTTTTTGCTGTAGTTTTTACTCTCCGACCAGCCAATTTCAGATCGTGTTTGTCTACTCGTTCACTGTTGGATCGGCTGAATTTTTGACTGAGTTTTCCTAACATCTTGGTGTTTGATTTGAATGGTGGAGATCATATTTAGAGGTCCGCAACATCCGATTTTGAGTCCCGAACAGCAGCTTTATTTTTGATGATTTATCTTGATTTACTTTTATTGGTGTAGCTATTGCTTCTCCGTGTTTGGCTCTTATAGTGTAGTCATTTTGGAGAATACTTGTAACCCTCTTATCATTATAGTGAAGCTATTTAAATCTTTGTGATCCCGTGGTTGTTACCTTCGATTTGAAGGGGTCTTCCAGTTAAATTAGGTGTTTTATACTTTCTTTATTTTCGTATTTACCTCTTTCCATCATAACAAGTGGTATCAGAGCCCTGATTGTCTATCAAGGGTTTATGGATGGAGGCAAATATGAGCAATATGGTATGTTTAAATGGGACCAATTACAATATATGGAAGAGCAGGATGAAAGATCTTCTATTTCGCATCTTGCAGTTTATGTTGCTCATAAACCCAAGAATGTAACTGATGAAAATTGAGATTTTGAGCACCAACAAGTATGTGGATATATAAGTTAATGGGATGAAGACAATGTTCGCAATCATATTTTGAATGAGACACATGCTAGAACATTGTGAAAAAAGTTGGAGACACTTTACGCTTCAAAAACAGGCAATAACAAGTTGTTCCTACTAAAGCAATTGATGACCTTTAAATACAAGGAGGGCAGTCCTATTCTTTACCATATAAATGATTTCAAGGTTTCCTTGATCAACTTTCTGGAATGAGTATTAATTTCGACAATAAGATACAATAACTTTGGCTTCTGAATACTCTACCAGATTCTTAGGAGACTCTTCGTGTTTCTCTAACAAATTCAGCTCCTGGTGGCAAGGTGACTATAGAATTTTCCAAGAGTGGTGTTTTGAATGAAGCAGTAAGGAGAACATCTCAGGTCTCATCCTCACACTCAGATGTTCTATTTACAGAAGACCGAGGGAGAGACAAAACAAGAAACACAAGGAATAGACATAAAAGCAGAAGAAAGTCAAGGTCAGGATATGATACTCATTCATGTTATCATTGTGGAAAGAAAATACATATTAAGAGGTTCTACAATAAGTTGAAGCAAGAGATTAGATAAGTAAAGAAAGAAGAAAATAATGAAAATAATGTTGTTGTTGTTGTCCGAGATGACCTTCTCTTTTCTTGTAATAAAAACGTCATCAATTTTGTATCCCAGGATGCTAGGTGGATAGTATATTCCGAGCTACATCTCATATCACACCAAGGAAAGACTTTTTTTCATCTTATACTTTTGTTAACTCTGGAGTGTTGAAGATGGGCAATGCTGGTGAGGTTAAGGTGTTTGGTTTTGGAACATTTTGTTTGAAGACTAATATTGGTACAATATTAGTCATTTAGAATGTCAAGCATGCTCCAATCATTCCTCTAAACTTGATATCTGTAGGGAAACTAGATGATAATGGCTACCATAATGACTTGTTCAATGGCCAATAGAAGGTCACCAAAGGCATATTAGTTGTGGCTTGAGGAATAAAGTATTCTAATTTATACATGACTCAAGGATATATCCTCAGTGACTTTGTGAATTTGGTGAAAAGTGACACTTTATCAGAATTGTGGCACAAGAGGCTTAGTCATATGAGCGAGAAGGGGATCACATGTTTGGCTAAGAAGAATCTGCTTGCTGGTATGAAATAAGAAAAGGTGAAAAAAAGTGTTCATTGCTTAACTAGGAAACTGAAGAGAGTTTCTTTTCATAGTCATCCTCCCTCAAGAAAGCCTAAACTATTGGAGTTAGTACACTCTGATTTGTGTGGTCCTTTTAAAGTGAAGCCAGAAGGTGGTGCACTTTAGTTTGTGACTTTCATTGATGATCATTCTCGCAAGCTTTGGGTATATCCTTTAAAATCCAAAGATCAAGTACTTGATGTATTTGAGGAATTTCAAGCCTTATCAGAGAGACAAATTGGGAAGAACCTAAAATGTATTCGCACTGACAATGACGGTGAATAAATTGGTCCCTATGACAACTACTATAAATTGCAAGAAATTCATCATTAGATAACTCCACCCAAGATGCCTCAATTGAATGGCTTGGCAGAAAGGATGAATAGAACTCTAGTTGAGAGAGTTAGATATGTACTTTAGAGGCTAAACTTCCAAATTTCTTTTGGTAGAAAGCACTTAATACTGTTGCTTATGTTATCAACTTGTCTCTTATAGTTGCTTTGGATGGTGATTTTCCAAACAAAGTTTGATTTGCTAAGGATGTTTCCTATGGTCACTTGAAAGTCTTTGGATTGAAGGCTTGTGTGCATCTTCCAAAATATGTGAGGTCAAAATTGGATATCAAAACTAAGTAGTGCATCTTCATTGGTTATGGTCAATATGAGTTTGGATATTACTTTCATGATTCAGTTGATAAGAATCTTATCAGAAGTCGTGATGCGGTGTTCTTTGAAGACCAAAATATTAAAGATATTGACAAGACTGAGAAAAAAGATTCTCAAAATAATGAGAGCTTAGTTGATGTTGATCCAGTTCCTATTACTGATACACATATTGCACATGAAGGAACCCAAGATAATAATACAGATGATGATCAAGATAGTGTAGAACCTATAGACAGTTTGATTAATGATGTTGTTGTTGATCAACAACCAACTCCTACTCCGGTAACTACTTCAGATATTCCTGAAACCTCTTGTAGAAGATCTTATAGGAAGAAGTAAAAATCAAAACGTCATTCTCAAAATGAGTATGTACTTTTGACTAACATGGGAGAACCTAGAGATTATCATAAAGAAATCCAAGATACTCACAAAGATGAGTGGGTAAAAGCTATGGAAGATGAGATGAAGTCACTTCATGAGAATGACACATATGAGTTAGTGAAATTACCGAAAGGTAAGAAAACTCTAAAAAATAAACGGATCTTTAGAGTAAATCAAGAGCAACATACCTCTACGCCTAGGTATAAGGCGAGGTTAGTTATCAAAGACTTTGGTCAGAGAAAGGGAGTTGACTTTGATGAAATTTTCTCCCTTGTTGTGAAAATGTCTTCTATTCATATGGTTCTAGGCTTAGATGCAAGTATAGAGGTTGAGAAGATAGGCATTGATGGCAATCCTACAAATATGCTAACGAAAGTGGTGGTTGTATAGAAGCATGAGTATTATAGAACTTTAGCAGGCATGAAGCCTGTCCTGAGTTCCTCCGCTTGAAGATTCACTTAGCCCTTTGGATGGAGGGGGAGTTTGTTAGGCCGTCGCCCATGTTCCATCCAAAGTCCCATGGCCTAATTCTATTCTCTTTTGGTTTCCAATCCTATTTGGAAAAGGATTCGGATTTCTATTCCTATTTGGAGTTAGTTTGGCTTTAGGAAAAAGCAACACTCATCATCTATAAATAGGATACTTTGAAAGAGAATTATTCATGCTCATTGGTATTTGTATTTTATAGAAATTAACACATAAGAGAGGTTTTGAGTAGCCTAGAAAGTGATTAATTTGACTTTGGTCAATATTTGGTGATCCGAGCATCAGATGGTAATTCTGTCAGTTTCATTAGTTCTGAAATATCGATTATGGGTTAGTAGCATGGTTGGTTTGGGTTATGAGTCTTTATTTTGGATTTTGAGTATTTAGACGAGAAACTAGTTAAAATAGCTTATAAGGGGGTCCCAGGAGTGAACTTTTTGAAACTAACCTTTGTTGATAAATCCCCATTGAGTCCAAAACGTTAAAATTAGCCTAGTATCATTATTGATTTATTTTTGTGGGATCCCGAATGAATCCCGATGGTCCTATCAGTTTTGATCTTTTCCTTCAGCTGATTTGTTGAAACTGGTGCAGCCCATAATCCTTCTTTGCATTCGCGGGGGTCCCTTTACGTTTGAGCATAAGGAATTCTCTACTCATTGTAAATGTCAGGTGGTGGCCAGGTTTGTGAAGAGTAAATCGGGGTCGGGTCTGTTTCTTGTTCATTGCGTTCACAACCGAGCCACCACGATTGCAGCAGGTCTGAGTCATTTGCCTTCGCGAATGCAAGGGGTCAATTGTATTTGTGGTTCACTATTCACAAAATAGTAGATAAACCCCATTTTTGTATTTTTCTCTATTTTTCTCCATTGTTGGAGATGTTGGGACCTCGGTTTTGGGTGATATCAAGAGGGTTCTTCATCAAACTAGCTTGGGTAACTTTATAAACCTTATTTCTATGCTTACTCATTGATTTTATCATAAAAAACTTCAAAACTTGGATTTTAAAAGTGGAATTTTGAGGTTTTACCCGGTAAAATGAGTAAATAATGTTTCTTCGATTTCAAGCTTGATTTCAACTTGTTTTCCAATGAGTTTTCATATTTAGAACCTTTAACGTATGGAAACTTAATTCTTCAATACAATTTCAATTTTACCCTTTTTAGGGGGTTGATAATTTGAACTATTTTAGGGTCCGAAATGAAAGTAGCTAATATGGGTATCATTAGACTCTTTTTGATGCGTAGGTTACGTTTTTGATAGATTTGGTTCATTCTGAGACTGTACAAAAAGAATAAGTTCCTTGTTAATGGGTCCAAGCTCGTGTTTCAGCTTTTTAAAGTTGGTTATAGCTTAACTTTCTTTAGACTGAACTGGGTAGAACCATTCATGTAAAGTATATTATGGGTCGAGGATTTTATCATGAGATTCATCTTCTGAGATTATTATTTTAGTACGTTGCCCGTCTAGGGGCTTATGTGAATATTATCATTGACTTGAGAGATTATTATTACTATTATGCCCCTACGGGGGCTGGTGTTGGTCTTTTTTTAGCATTATTTGCCTTTATTATTATTATGAAGTCTGAGTGGGGGCTTGATTTGATATTATTGATTTCTTACATGATTCTTTATTACTGTGGTGCCATGTGATGTCCTATATCATAATCTATTGAGATATGAGGAGATTTGATCTTATTTATACCATTATTGAGTTGATTTATTATGTGAAATTGTTTAGGTTATAAGCATGCATCCTCCAATCATTCATCCATACTCATGGAATTGGTACCATAGAGAAACACTAATTTTAAAAGAAAATGAAACACTTTATAAAATGCCTTGACCAAGGGATGTGTCGTTAAGGTTGATTGAGATATGAGATTGTGATAGTATATGGGCTACGAACCCCTCATGGGTCTTGTCCTGGAAGTTTATTCTCGGAAGGTGTATATAAAGTGATATTGAGACATCCATCCTAATTATACCATTGCATTACATCATTTGCATTTCTCTAATGTGTTGTTATCGTGTAACTTTAGTCTTTCTCTATATATTCTTGTGTAGTTATTCTTATATTATTGTTATACTTGTAGAATTGTTAGGAGATACAGCTTGAGCAGCCGTTGGAAACTTTTTTGTATGCAGGTGGAAGCATGCTCATAGTATCCTTTTCTTGTTTAGTTTTCTTCTTTGCTCAGTCAGCCTATGATGCCTACTGAGTATAAGTGGGCCATACTCACTCCTATTTTCTATACCTTTTCAATGCAGATCCTAGTTTGAGTGCGACCCGTAGAGCTTGAGATTGTTTTGTGCTGAGGTTGTTTCATAGTATTAGTGAGCTCCTTGTTCAGGGCATGATTCTAAACTTCATCATATCTATCTTGTCTTTATTTTACTATTTAGAGATAGAGTTATGTATTTTTGTACACTTTACCAGTATTAGTGCTCTTTACTCATGACACTAGAATTTTTGAATGGAGTTGTATTTATTTTAGTTTTAGAATTATTTATAAGTGTTTGGCCTGAATTTATCTTAAAGTCTCGTATTCGGGGTATTGTTTTTTTCATTTTCACATCTTTATCTCTCTTGGTGTTGGGATTCCTTACCTAGGATTGGGATAGGGTAGGTGCCATCATGACTTTGACTTTTGGGTCTGACAAATTAGTATCTGAGCATTAGATTCACTAGTCTCATGAGTAAAAGAGCAAGATATTGAATAGAGTCCTGCAGATTGATACGTTGACATCCATATCTATCATCGGGAAGCTACGGGATGTATTTAGGAAAACTTCTATAATTTGATTCCTTATCGTACGTGTTGTTCATGCTAGTATACTAGACTTGTTTCCACTCATTCTGCCCAAATGATGAGGAATAAATCCAAAGTTGTTGATAAAGATGACCAAGCACCAATGTGGATCCCCTGTCAGGGGGCGAGGCACGGGTTGAGGCTAAGATAGAGGTAGAAGTCGGGCACGAGGAGCGACTCCTTCTAGAGGATGAGCTAAAATGGCCTCTACAAAAACTGAGATTGATCATGATGAGGTGGCATATCAGCTAGAGAATATGGGACCTGCCAGGCCCCTCAGGGTTTCATTGTTACTCCAGTATTGCAGGTCTATTGGTTCGTGTTTTGGGCCATTTAGATGGCATTCCCCAAACAAATATTCTACTGGGTACCCTGGATAGTTCTCAGACTACATGAGGCGTACAACCACCATGGCAAGCTCCTACTCAAGGTTTTTAGACTCACGAGGCACATCCATATGCTATTACGGCCCCAAGTGTTGAGACATTTCCTACTAGACTTATTGTTTTGCATATAGCTCCATCTCATGTGATGTTTGCCGATAATGATACAAGCATTGTTAGCATGGGGAATATTAGGTTGGGCTTTTATATGTGGATGATAGCTTGGAGCCCAGAGAAAGGTATGAAGAAACAAATACACAAGGTCATGGGCAATCAAGATGCTATTTAGGCAATCTAGAAGGTCCCTTGTGGGTTATTTACTAAATAGTCATTTTTGGGCTATTTTTGTGATAGGCTATTTCTTAAAAGGAAAGGACTATAAATAGTTGCCTTAGCCATTTTCTTTACTTAGATTTTGAATGATTGAATTGTCTTGATAGACTCGATATTTAGTTACTCTAGGTTAGGGTAGTAATTGGGTTGAATTCCAATTGTTATCTTAGATCGAGTGATTAGGGTGGATTTTTGAATTGCTTGTGTTATATTCTTTGCTTGATTGATCATCGAGTTATCATATTATGGATTCAATTTGATTTCTCGTGCATTTGATTGAGTTCTCTTTTTCCCTTGGTTTAATTATTATTCAGTTGAACCTTTCTTTCTTCACTTCTCATCTCTTATTCCTCAACTATCCTTCAATTTTGTTATTTAATTCTACGTTCCGATATCGATTTTAGTCACCTCCGATTAGGATCGTTATCATGCTGGTATCAGAGCCAGGTTTAGATTCATTCCTACGAATCTATCTTAGGGTTGTGGTATTAAAAATCTGGAAAAAAAAAAAAGGATGAAAAATGTTTTAAAGAAAAATCCAAAAATATTTTGTTGATTTTGAGTCCTTCTTGAGCTTCTAATACTATATTTGCTTTCTCTAGTATTAAATAGGTCTAGATCTTGAGTTTTGAGTCATTCTAGGTTGTTTTGAGCCTTCCACTATTGTTGAGTTGAAGGTTTTGAAGTGGATTTTCAAATATGAAGCTTTTGGGTGGAATCTAAGGCTTAAAGTTGTTGGGGTTTGTTCCCCATGCTATTTGGAGTAAGAATCTCGGATTTAGTTTGATTCGGAGTTGATTTAAATATTCTACCATTATTGGAGTTTTAAGGCTTTTTTAAAAGAAGAACAAGTGGTTTCTTAGAGCTGGGCTAAATTGGGCATTGATTTATATTGGCGTTTGCTCTCCTAATCATTTGGTGCTTGGATCTAAAATTTGGGGCTTAAACGGAGTAAAAATCCATTGGGTTTGATTTTGGGTGTTCTTCATGACTTGAAGAAAAGTTCAAATGGATTTCAAAATATGAAATTATTGGCTTGAAACCGAGGCTTCAAAGTTATTGGAGTTTGTTCTCTATAGCAAGGGGAGCTTGGGTTTTGAATTTCGTACAATTCCGAGTTAAATCGAGGGAGTTGTGAATTTTGGATCTTCATATTTGTTCTTGGTGTTCTTGAAGCATCTTCATATCTTCAAGAAGAAGAATATTCAAAAAGGTATTTTGATTCAAAAGAAAGAGAAAAGGAAAGCGTTTGAGAGTAGTACATCGGGTACTTTTGTACTCCATGAGAAAATGCTTCAAAAAGGTGGAGCTTGTCTTTTTCCCCTTTTGGAATATTCCCGTTCTTCCCAAAGTACAAGAGTACAATTTAATTTTCAGGGTTTTTTCTCCACCTTTTTGAAGCATTTTCTCATGGATTTCAACCCAATTTCTTCCCAATTAAATTTTTTTGGTTTAAATCTTGGTAAATTGATTTCTTTTTCTTAGTTTTTCCTTTTCTTTAACTTCATTACTTGATTATAATTAGTAGATTACCCTACTAAATATTATCAAGTTCTTAGAGTCTGATTTTTTTTCTTTTGCTTTTCTTTGTGTGCTTTTCTCATTTTATTTCATTGTTAATTTTCTTAGTTCAAGTCCGTTAGTTTTTAATTGAGTCATCCTTCTTTCAAGAGTCACAAGAATCCATTCCTCCACAAGCATATATAACCTTGAATTGATTGAGCAAAGTTAGTAACCTATCAATTTGGAAAAAAAGCAGTAGAAGGTGAGTTGAGAGCTAACATATGAGTGACGTGAGGCTTTTATTACTAACTTGTTTGCTAGTTTTGTAGGTATAAAATGTGATATAAGGGAGAATTTTATCCATAGCTTCGGATTATTGTGGAGATGACATTAGTTACTATGCTTGTAGCGACATGAGCTATGAGTATAGTGATGATGAGCAACATGAGGGTTCTTTTAGTGCTTATGAGCAAAGTAATGAAGCTCGTGAGTATTATGATGAATCCTATGAAGATTTGATAGTCTAAGAAATTATGATCGACATGGTGATGAGAATTACTACACCGGAGATGAATATGAAATGCATGGAGCTTATGACTCTTATGATGAACATGAAGGAGCAGAAGTATCTTATGATGAATATAATAATGAAGATGAAGGGTATGGACAAACTCATATTACACACCATGGTGATGAAGATGATGTGAGATACGACTCTTTCTCCCATATGTCTTATGAACTCTTTGAGGAGTATTGTGATAGAAGGGGAAGCTGTGAGAATGAATTACCTTCCACATCTTGTGCTACTTACTATCCTAGTCGAGGGGGTATAGACGTGTGGGCGAAACCAATTCGAAGACGTCGTGTGGACCATAGGCAAAGAATATTCTTTACTTCTAATAGTGAAAGAACTTGTACTTCTTATCCTTATTCCAATATGACTAGTTATGCTTATGGTAATGATGTTGGAGGTAGGATGGAAAGATCAATGAGCCATAGAAGTAGAGGGGATTCATTGTCTTAAGATGTGTATGATGGGGAGAGGCAGATTTTTGAAACATAAGTTACAAATGAATCACTCACTATTGAGGATCCTATTACTTTAAAGATGAACAAATTGTTTGATTTCATGCTAATAACTCTTGACAAGATCTATCTAATGGTCTCTAATGAGTTGAAAGCAAAACAAGCTACTCCTTGTGGAAATGTACTTGAAGAGGATTCAATGAGTGAAATAATGGCTACTCCTATCAACATAAAGTGGAAGTTAGATGTGATGGGATCTCCAAACCCTTCCCAAGGAATTCTTGGCACTTATCCTAACTCCAATAAAATTGAGAGAGAAAAGATTGAGAGGAGTCAGGGTATGATATGTGACAAGTCTAGAGTGGAAAAGGAGAGGTTGTGAGGAGTGACGTGAGAGGGTTGTCACATTCTTATACTAAATTTTGAAACCTCTCTTCCTTTTCAAGTTGTCTTGATTCTTGTGTAGGTTGATGTGCCATGATTTCATGGCACTTTCGATGCTTAAAACATGGAAAATATGCAATAACTTGGGTATGTTTGGTAGGTATGATGTGCTTTCTATTCTATCTAGCAGGAAAATAGGTTTTGGATGCAAAATGGAGAAGACTGGAAGTAGCATACACTGGAATGAAGTTTTTAAAGACAAAAGAGCGGAGTTGAATTTCACCAAGTGACCCACGGTCATGACTCACGGACCGTAGGTGGACCTACAGACCATAGGTCAAGTCCGTGAGTCAAATTCTGCAGTTCTGCATGGAGGCCAAATTCCTACAACCAGGACCCACGGGCCGTGGGTTGAGTCCACGACCTCAAGGCACGGTCCGTGGAAAGTTGCCGACTTTTTTCTCCCACATGTTTTAGGATAGGATTCGTTTTGTATCTATAGATACTCCTATGTTTTCCTACATTAGAGAGGCTACTATTACATTATTTGAGTGGTCTATTACATTGCTTTGGATTCTATTACATGATTTTGAGGTTCATAAACACATTGATCTTATAATCTCAAACATCGATTCTAGGGTTTTGATTTATATTGAGATTTCAGAGTTTTATTCTTCTTGTGAGTTCATAATTATGTTTTCATCATTGAATTTTTCTTGTGTTCTTGCAATCATGAGTAGCTAAATCTCTCAACTAGGGTTGTGTGAACCATGAGGAATTAACGAAATGGGTTAAGTACGAAGTAATTCTGAATTGGTGTGACTGCATGTATTGTTATTTCCTTCATTATAATTGATCTTCTAACAGTTGCAAACATTAGAAACTCACCTGTATTCTAAACTTGCTCGAGAGAGAAGTAGAGATTGGGAAAAGGGAATAAAAATAGAGATTTGAAGCTATCAACCTTCATCTAATAACTTGAGTCGTAACAGGGATAGTTATCTGAGATCAAGAACAAGGGTTAGTAGTACGACACTCGAAGACCGAGAGGAGAAGAGTGAAATTTATCTAACCATGGTCGAGAGACGTTTAGAAGATCCTATCTTGTTAGATTTTGCGTGCAACGCAGTGGGACAGTTTGCCAGCATAAGTACCCGATGGAGTTAAGGAATCTTGGGGATCACATTCCTAGTGCCTTTATCGTATTGATCACAAATCCGACAATCAACAATTGTTACTGTTTCTATTTGTTTACAAAACCCCTACTTTTTTACTTGCTTGCCAATTACTCAAGTAAACACTCGATAGAATTTTATCATATTCCCTGCGGGATCGACCTCAACCTAGTTGGGTTCTATATTTGATACAACGACCGCATTATACTTTCCTGGAGGTATAGTTTAGGCGACATCATAGGTATCCTTGGGAGCAAGATTGAGGCACCTCGATCAATGAAGAATCGTAAGGCACTAAAAAGCTTCCCAAAAGAACATTTATGCTCCGATGTTGAAAATCAAGGTGAATACAATCATTCCTATGATCTATAAGGTAACAAAGATAAACCTTACACTTTGTTGAAAGTACATGATTATTTTATGGCTAGTAGCCAATTGAGTGTAAGTGATAGCTTAGTTTCATGTGAGCTTAATGATTCTTTGCCACATAGTGATAATGTATTTGTTGAAAGTCTTCATACACTAGTTGATCCTATTGATGACCGAATTGATTCTTCTTGTAAGAACAATTTGTGTCCACCTAGTGTTGACACTTATGCATTGAATGGTAGTACATTGTTATGTGAATTTTTGCCATGTTTTGATAATGTGCATGTTGAATATATGGATACACTAGTTGATCCTATTGATGACCAAATTAATTCTTTTAGTAAGATCAATGTATGTCCATCTAGTTCTGATACATGTTGTTTGAATGCTAGTTAATTATCAAATGATATTAGTGTTGATCAAGTTGTGTGTAAGGATGTACCACTAAATGAGGAGTTTTGTGATAAACTTAAGAGACCTCAATTTAGTGATGACATTGATATAGTTTGTCATGTAGCTCATGTGAATTCACTGCACCTAAATAATGAATCCTTGACTTGTGATCTTATTCCTTGTTTTTCTCATGAGGATTTTGAGATGGGATGTGTTTTTAAGGATAATCCCTTGTTTGAGTTTGACATGACTAATGAAGGTGAAATGCATAGTGGTGTGTATTGGCATGATAGAAGTGTAACCCCTCTTAAAGGCTACCAAGTGATTGAGAAACCACTATGGTATTATGACACACTCTCTGAAGATGAAACTCTTTTCTTGGAAGATGATAGTACATCTATTGGAGGGGTTAGTAGTCGAAAAGAAGGGGGTTTGTGTTCTCCAATAACCCCTTCATTCTTGTGTGACCCCATGCTTGATCAAGGCCTTAATGCTTATAGATAAATATATGTGGGCACACCTTGGATGAAGTTCATTTATGTAACACCTTTCTATACTATTTATTTGCACATAATGATACTCTTGCCTTTGAGTGGAGTATGTTGTGTGATAGTAAAACTGCCAATAGGGTAAATAGGTGTATGCTTGATCCATGTTTATAGATTTCCTTTTCCTTTGACCCCGGTAATGATTTGGATAGTTACATTTGTGATGAAATGCTTGGTCCAATGACAAGCAAGTTGTGAGTGAGGTTCTTGGCTTGTATGGTGATAAGTATAGAAGTAACATTTCTTTTCTCTTATGTGATTATTTCTTGGTGTTATTACTTGATCTTATGGGTTTGAATAAGATATATTTGCCAACTTGTGTGGGGAATACCTTTCTATTTGACCCCGGTGATGAATTGGGAGTAATCCCATTTTTAAAGATAGCTAATGCATTGAGTGGAGTCTTAACATGGGATGACCTTATTTATGACATGGCACTTAGATATGTGGGTTATCTTGTGTTACTTGACTTAAATGGTGATTTGTGTTTTTCTAAATATAGAACCACTGAATATTTGCATGTTTGGTTGCCTAAATACCATAGTTCTTTTGATTTACCTCTTTGTCAATGTTTCCTACGTAGCCAAGTATCTCTTATTTTGTTGGGTTACAAATCATTTGTGACTCATTTTGATGCTTGGTTATATATTAAATGTGTGCACCCTTGGAATCGTGATAAATTTTTTACTACTAACTCTTGTGCTGCCACTTATACTTTGAGGATATGTTTGTTGTTTGTCCTTCTAAAATTTTTGCAAGGTTCAGATTCGAGGATGAATCCTTTTGAGGAAAGGAAGGATGATACGAGTATGGTTAGTATGGGGAATATTAGGATGGGATTTTATATGGGGATGATAGCTTGGAGCCCGTAGAAAGGTATGAAGAAACAAATACACAAGGTCATAGGCAATCAAGAAGGTACCTTGGGGGTTATTTACTAAATAGTCACTTTTGAGCTATTTTAGTAATAAGCTATTTGTGAAAAGGCAAGGACTATAAATAGTTGTCTTAGCCATTTTCTTTACTTAGATTTTGGATGATTGAATTGTCTTGAATAGACTTGATATTTAGTTACTCTAGGTTAGGATAGTAATTGTGTTGAATTCCAATTTTTATCTTAGATCAAGTGATTAGGGTGGATTTTTCAAATTTCTTGTGTTATCTTCTTCGCTTGATTGATCATCGAGTTATCATATTGTGGATTCAATTTGGTTTCTTGTGCATTTGATTGAGTTCTCTTTCTCCCTTGATTTAATTGTTGTTCAATTGAGACTTTCTTTCTTCACTTCTCTTATTCCTCAACAATCCTTTAATTTTTTTGCTTAATTTCATGTTTTGATATCGATTTTAGTCACATCCAACTAGGATCGTTATCAGATGAGCAGAAGTGATTTGAGAGATTTATCAGATTGTCCCCTACAAAGTTTAGTGGTGCAATTGATGAGGATGATTATGTATTTTTAATTGATTGTGAGGAGAGGTTGCATAACCTAAGTTCGCTAGAGTCCCATGGTGTAGCTTACACTGCCTACTAGTTGATTGATGTGGCTAGGGAATTGTGGAGATCTTGTAAGTTGTAGACCTGTGGGTTCCCCTCCTTTTAGATGGACATAGTTTTCCAAGATATTTCTGGAAAGGTTTGTGCCCTTTAGCTTGAGGGACCAGCGGAGAGACGAGTTTGATCATTTAGAGCAGGGCTCCATGACTATTGCAGAGTATGAGGCTCGCTTCATGTGTTGTCCAGATATTCCATCACTCGTATTTCCACAAAGTCTGAAAAGATCAAGAAGTTTGTTAAGAGTTTGACTAGTTATTACAAGTTGGTAACGACTTAGTTAGTGATTTCTGGTTGTCACAACACAAATTACAAATCATACGAACACCTACTCAACACTGTCCTAGATAGGAGAACCTTTACTACCCAACCTTTAATCATTATTACACAACTCCCCAGAATCTAATCTAACAGCACTAATCAAATGGAAGGATGACCCGGTACGCAACATCTGTGTATGAGTAGGATGATAGGAGCTGCGGAAGAATAATCATTGTTGTACCTATAGAAACTCTAACTGACCTACAACTTGGATATATCCCAAATGGAGATATAGTAAGTGTAGTATCTGTACAACCACACATACTGGTAAGCATCATAAGCCGACCAGTTAGAAATATATAACAACATATAGCAAACAAGAAGAGATCATGTCAAGCATATAGGTTTAATAACTGAACATACTTAACTTACTGCAACTTTCAACCTTACCGCATTTCCTTTATTATAGAATTATTAATTTATCCTCAAGATGTGACTAACTGAGACAATTTCATGAATCAACCCTACCCACATTTCTCACGTACTAACCTTGTTACAACAACTCTACACTTCTCTCTCTCTCTCTCTCTCTCTCTCTCACTCATTAATCCTCTTTCGTAACAGCCCTCACTCCCTATTCTACTACCATTATCCATAGGAATTTCAAAAACCAAGACAATTAATAAAATATCAACAACTTTGCAAAAAGCAACACTGCAATACACATCACATATATAACTATACACATAGGAGAATAAGATTTATGTACAACCTAGGACATACCTTATATTCACACTTTACTGCAATGCACAATCACAACCATGAACTTACAATTAATGACAACCAAATACATATATAACACTTCCATCATCAGGAATACAAGTACACAATTACACTTAGGTTGATTCTACATCAAGGTTCACCACAACATATGTATGTAAATGTAGATCCAATGCATGTGATAAATTCATGCATGTAAAATATATGTATTGTATCATCATCATCTTATCATCATCCCATTATCATCTCAATATCAACAACATAACAATATCATCTCATTATCATTTCAATATCATTTTATTCATCATCTCATTATGCTCTCAATATCATCATCATATCATCTTAACAATATCTAAACATTATCATTATCAACATCCATGTAAATATAAGATGCATTCATTAATCACAAGTATGCTTGAAGGCTAGTCACAAACATCCAACTCAAATCTAAGCACAGAGGAAATCAATCAATAACAGACTTAACCCAACACAATACAAATGGATAAGTTAAATGATAGCTAGAAAAGATCAAGACACAACTCATAATCAACTAACAATTAAGTGTACATTCATAACACTTCAACTCACAGAACCAGCAACAATTCTCTTCATATCAATCTATTTCTAGTTATTCAAATACATCACTTACACTTAGAAAAATTTAGTAAATAATAATAAAAGACAACCATATTCAATAGTTAAACAAAACCATCAATCAAAAACATGTTCGGAGACCAATTAATCAAGTATCTATTTTAGGAGTGCATATTCCACAAAAAATTATGTCTACACTCAAATTCAACATACCTATTTCATACCCTCTTTCATTCCTATCATAACTGGTAAATTCAATCACTAATGAGTAACCCTTATACTCAAGTCATCACAAATTTCTAGACACCATCCCTTTTAGTCAATCATTCAACCACTCTACTCTATTCAACTTACAATGCTAGCAAAAGTCATACACCTTTACACATCATACTTTCTAGCACTTAGCCAAACTTCACTTTAGGTTCTTAATTTATAATATCACACCCTCTTATCACAATCAATCCTCCTAACTATCTTCTAGCAAGAATATCTTATACTCCAAACATACACAATATTGGGTTCACCCCTTTTAAGGTATTAAAGGCTAACTCTATGAATTACAAGTTCTTCTACTGCTTCTATTGTCACCCATATCATATATTAAACTTTGTAAATCATCAAGTAAATCATACAAATACAAACACCCATTCAAGGTAACCACACAAAACACAAAAACACAAAATTATATCATTATCACATTAATTCCATGTGTTATCCATCCAAACTCCATGCCCGTAGGCATAGACATGAAGTCTCTCGTCAACTATAGTTATTACAGGCAACTAATCAAGATATACTACACATTAAACCATAACCTACCTCAACTTTAGAACAAGCATGCCACACCAAGGTTTATTTTTCCATTTCTTCATGCCTCCATTAGTTCAATTATCAGGAAATCAAATAATTATAGGAGTAACCGATCAATTACTCTTCTAATAACTACTTTGGGAATTCAACCCATTAATTCTATCCAAATTCAAGGTCTAAGACATTACCCAAGGGTAATTTAACCATTAACTAATACTACCATACTCAACCCATCTCCATTAATGGAGTTTTAAGGCTAAAGATTCCATTTTTAAAGAATTCAAGGTCCCCAACCATCATATTTTAGAATCACTAATTCATTCTAGAAATAATTAAATTATTAATATAAAAGTAATTCTAGGTGATATTAACCCAACCCATAGTCTTTCCCCAAAATCTCATGAATTTAGGGTTTTAATCCCCAAAAATTTCACCATTAAAGATTATTCTAATGATTCTAAGATGTTATTAGATTGAAAGATGAAGAAGATGATGGAGAACTTACCTCAATAAAGAATTTAACCTAAGGACTTGGAAACTTTCAGCCCCCAAGAGCTTTGGGATGAATGTTTTGAGTTAAAACCCCCAAAAACGTCAAAAATCAACTTAAATACTGCCCAGTTACTTCTGCTGCAGTGACCAACTTTCTAGCCCAGACATTCTTTAATAAAATGGCCATAACTTTTTATTTTGAAGGCGGATTAACAAACGGTTGGAAGATTTAGAAATAAAATGCAAAAATATTTCATTTAGTAAGTATTGGGCCCCATAACTCTTTATATTCTAATAGTAGTGCTCGTTTGAACTTGACCTAAGTTTAAACTTAGCTTAAAACTCAATTAGTAAGAACACTTCCAACTTAACTTTGTGCCAGGGGTATTGTATGACCTTAGTTCATGTCTAAATCACTCCCATACTAAATAATTGGTCTATAACTTATGATGAATAAGGTTTTTATGCCTTTAGAATGGGTCATTACATTAGTGGTTCTTTTTAGAGTATAGTGGATCATTCCAAGATGACTAAGACTATTTGCTAGGGTATTCAAAGTGGTGGTACCAAGAGGATACTCCATCAAGGAGATTTTAGTGGTCATTCATCCCAAGGCAAGTATTTCTTAGGAAGATGTTCTCATGGATACCACGGTAGGCCAATTCAGGTAGCTTTGTAAAGTTTAGATAGTAGGTTTATAGGTTCTAAGACTTTGAGTGGTTAGATATCAGGCCATGTAGGATGCGAGCTTGCTCAACTTATCAGTTTATGGAGGGAATTATAGTTCTTTAGGCCGTCTCATCATGACTCTTCTAGTAGGATATGTTTTCTTTATGATAAGTTTAGACACTTAGCAAGGGATTGTCCTCAGCGTGCGATTGGTCCTCCCTAGCAGAGTTCTCAACTTTAGATTTATCTGAATCCAATATCAGTAGTTAGAGGGGGTACACAAGGAATTAGAGGTGGTTTTAAAGGTACTGGAGGTGGGGCTCTAGGAGCTCGTAGTAGTGGATAAGGAGTCACCCAGTCTGGTAGCGGACGTGGTAAGTGCTACGCTTTTCTTAGGAGACCTGAGGCAATGTACTATAATGCAATGATTACAAGTATTATCCTAGAATTGCATTATCCCGCTTCAATACTATTGGACCCTGGGTCTAAATTCTCTTATGTGTATGCATATTTTGCTATTGATGTTGATGCAATGTGTGAGACCCTTACTATGCCTATTCGTGTTTCTACCCCTGTAGAAATTCTTTAATGGTGGATAAGGTGTACCGATCATGTTTGGTGATCTTTTTAGGGTGTGAGACTTGGGTGGACTTGATTATCCTTGATCTGATTGATTCTTATGTACTATTAGTTATGGATTGGTTGACTCTTTATCATACGATTTTGGATTGTTTTGCCAAGATTGCTACTGTAGCTACTCTAAGTGTACCAAGATTAGAGCAGAAGTTCAATCTTATCTTATGTCCAAAGTGGGTTACATCTTTTCTACTTGTTGGTTGTATGGAAAAAAAGGGGTTTGTTTGTTATTTGCCCTAGGTTTGTGACACTAGTGTTGTTTCACCTGGTCCCTTAGAATATATGTGAGTTGGTAGAGAGTTCATGGATGTGTTTCCTATGGACTTACCTGGTATGCCTCTGGATAGGGATATTGATTTTTCCATTAATATTGAGTCGGGCACTAAGCCCATTTCTGTTTCTCCCTAGAGAATGGCCCCAACAAAATTAAAAGAATTGAAGAAGAAATTATAGGATTGGTTGAGTAAAGGTTTTATTAGACTGAGTGTGTCTTGTTGGGGGGCTCATGTCTTGTTTGTGAAGAAAATATATGGATCCATGTGCATGTGTATTGATTATCAGCAATTGAACAAAGTGACTATCCGGATCAAGTATCCTATTCCTCGCATCGATTATTTGTTTGATCAGCTTCAAGGTGACTTAATGTTTTTAAGATTGATTTGAGATTTGGTTATAATTAGCTGAGGATTAGCTCTTTGGATGTTCCAATAAGGGCTTTTTAGATGCGGTATGGCCATTATGAGTACTTGGTTATGTCTTTTGGGCTGACTAATGCCCTGAAAGCATTTATGGAGTTGATGAACAAGGTGTTTCAGCCTTATATTGATTTTCTTATGATTGTGTTCATCAAAGATTGAGCCGGGGGTCTATCGAAACCAGCCTTTCTACTTTGGTAGTGGTATGAACTGCGTACATTTTACCCTTCCCAGACCTCACTTGTGGGAATACACTAGGTATGTTATTGTTGTTGTGTGTTCATCGACAATATCTTGGCTTATTCCAAGAATGAGGCTGACCATGTGATGTATTTAAAGGTCGTACTTCAGAGATTGAGAGATGAGAAGTTGTACACCAAGTTCTCCAAGTGAGAGTTTTTATTGGATTCTAATTCATTCGTGGGTCATGGAGTGACCTAGGATGGTATTATTATTGATTCGGCCAAGGTAGCAGTGGTTTATGTTGGGAAAGACCTACTGGTCCTATTAAGATTTGGAGTTTTGTTGGGTTGGCAGGTTATTATCGATGATTCATGCAGTACTTCTCTTATTGGCTCGATAGAAGATTGTTTTCCCGTGGTCGAATGATTGTGAGAGGAGCTTTCCAAAGCTCAAGGAGTTATTAACTTTGGCCCCTATCTTTACTTTGCCTGTGGAAAGCGTGGGTTTCACTGTGTTTTGTGATGCTTCTGGAGTTAGCTTGGGTGGTGTGCTGATGGAGAAAGCTGAGTTGATTATTTATGCTTCTCGACAGTTGAAGGTCGGTGGGAGGAACTACCCCACTCATAATTTGGTGTTAGCTGCAGTTATGTTTGTTTTGAAATTGTGGCGACACTACATGAATGGATTTTATTGTGAGATTTTCTTTAATCATTGTTGGATCCTTTCGCACACGCGAGTGTACGTGGTCATACAAGTAATAAAGGATGTAAGTCCAAATATCGTACCCACAGGGATTTGACAAATTGATATCTCGTGTGAATTCTTATACGAACTATTCAGTAGGTGACCAATAGTAATGAGTGATATGTGTGCTTTGAAAGTAACTAAAAACAATTTTTGATAAGTCGTGGATTAGTTGTGTTACAATTCAGATTTAAAAAAAGATCTAGGGTTGCGATATTTTGACAATCCAGTTGAGTTGTCCAATCAAACACCTAATTTAATTTCCTGAGTTACTAGTTGCGAGTTAATTTTAGCTTTATTGAGCATTTTTCCAACAACTCTAAGCCTACTCGACTATCCCTAGCGCCTATATTTCTATGGTCGTCGGTTAATAGTGAATTGCATGAAAATGTCGTCTGTATCAACTAAGCTAGGTCACAGGGTATATTTTTATCCTCAGTGACGAATTGATTCCTTTCCCCTATAAGGTTCACAAACTAGGACTATTTCCTCTTTTTACACTTGTCGTTCCCTTTTTTAAGTCCAACAAACAAGCCCTAGATAATTGAAAGCAAGAAGAAACAAACAACCCAATATATGGAAATCAAAATAGATAATATGATATTCAAGCCACAACTTTTATGTCCAACCACAACCCTATAAATAAGAGGTTTAGCTATTCATGAATCTCTTTGGAAGAAGAGATTTCATGAGTTTACAAGGCAAAAATAAGAAATAAAATAAAAGAAATAAACTAAAAGAAATAAACTAAACTTGTTATTGAGATTTTCCCTAGCTTTTGGCTTTTCCAAATCAGTTATTAATGATAAAAAACATGTGGAGGGGGCTTATATAGAGTTTATGAATCCTTAGATGTCAAAAACCAATCCCAATCAGGCGCAATAGCCCAAAAGCGGAGTTGTGGCGCAAGGAACAAGTAAAAATCCCAAATAGTGGCTAAACTTTCCCACTCCTTGATTTGGGTGAGTGTTGCAAGACTTCAATATTTTCCAGAAAATAGCACAAATATGCGCCACGACTTGCTTTGCAGCAGTGGCGCAAGGAACTCTCTACTTGGCCATTTTCACTCGTTTTTCTATAAGTTGTAACATTGATCCTACCTTGGTTTATTTTGGTTCCTTGGTGATCTTTTTCCTCTTGTTTAAGCTATAAATACCTTAAGAAACTCCTACATAAGAAAAACATAAAAATAAGTGTAATTCACATCATTTAAGCTCAAGACGACACCAAAAAGAGAACAAATGTGAGGTGAATGATAGTAAAATGACATGGTTTATATCCTCACATCAACACCCCACACTTAAACCCTTGCTCATCCTTAATTAATCTATACAATCATGATTTAGACTCTACTACAACTATACCAACTGAAATAAGATTACTCAAGCTAAGACTACAATAACTACAATAGACAACAAGTTCTTATTAAACATGCTTCATTCATACCATACGTTTAAACAACTACTCTAAGACCTCCTAACCTCAAAAAATGACTCTATGATATTAGAAAACTCATACAAGTCACCCAACCAAGAGATCAACTACTTCACCCATCTTTCATCAATCATGTACCCTCACAACAAGAGAGTTACCCATATTCACTCACAAGTAATACAAACTAATGCAAGAATGGGCATAGAAATAAGAATTTTCTCACTCTCACAAAGAATGTCACATGAAATATATGACGAACCATAAGCTTTCCCTTAGTGTACTACTCCTATAATATAAGAACATCAAAATTTAAGATCAAGTAGGACTTTTCGGATTGTAATGTAGGTTACGGGACGGGTAGGAATTATTTCGGCTAAAATAGTGACTATCTTCCCTAAGCACTTATATACATTAAAAAAATTTCATTGTTAGCTTGCTGAGAAATCAACCAAATCTTTTTTGTCTCTTTTTCACCAGTAAATTTCTCCGTTTACCATCTCTTTAAGAAAGTTCACATACCACTAGTATGGAGTACAAAATTATCAAACCTTTTTTTCACTTTTCTTTTGTTCTTTTTCTACTCTCTACCGATAGAATATGGATTTCTTTTTAATCACTTACACCATTAGACTTTTCTACAGGCTTCCTACCTCAACTATCTCTTTTTTCTCAATTCTCACTCCTTTTAACTCTTATTTCTTAATTAAAGTGTTAGGAGTTTTTGATCAAATTAAAAGCCTATTGAAACAAAAGGATTAATCTTCTTATGTGGCTACCAAAGAATAGGCTAAAGGCTCCGCGGGGCTAACTAGGATCATCCATTGTAGGTAGGTAAAGCAAAGGATAAAGAAAATAGGATAATCAAAGAAACGCCTATATCATCTCCTAAACTCAACATTCTTCATTTTGCTTTCCGAATACACCGAGAAAGTTCCTGACATCAATATAAAAACATGGAATATCAAAAAACACCTAACACACATAGAACATGTTCAACTCAAGAAGGATCCATATAGACTATCAAGCAAGCAAACAACAAGCGCTACAATTTTAGCTAAAATCATACAAGAGTCAAGTAAAAGAGCCTAGGTATCTTAAAAGAAGTCATTCATTTTTCTTCATAGCATGCTCAAATTTAAAACCAACTTGCATCATTCAGTTTATGTGCAGCACCTAACAAGAGCACCTCGCATTCAATTGGTCCTAAATACTCTCTAACTCCTAATGGCTAAATCTTCCCCTCAAGACAGTCGTCAACTATCCATAATTGGGAAAGTCATTCTACCAAATAATAAAGCAAAAACTGTTATAAAAATAAATAGGATAATAGGTTCAAAGGGGCTCCCCTCAAAAAAGGACTGAAAAGTAAAACCAAGGGGTGGGAGAAGTATGCACTACTGAAGAACTAAAAAGCTAACAACCTACACAAACTATTCTAATCTAGAAAAATAAAAAAACTCTTTTTGTGTTTTTGAATTTTTATATTTTTTTCACAATTTGTCAACCAAAACAAATAACTAAAAACAAAGCAACTCCTGTAGCATACTTCACCCTTAACCAATATCGAAAGAATCTCACCCCCACACTTAAAGTCATTTGTTGTCCCCAAAGCATTAAGCAAAATAAAACAGTGGTTAGAAATATTTCTTGGTGCCCTCTAAGGCCTAGCTAGTAGCATGTATTCTCTCAATATTTCATCAAAGGGGAGAATAAACCATACTTATGCTTCATCCATGCATATTAGCTTCCAAATAAGGGTACCCAAACTTACCTAAATCTGCATAAACCAAAAATAAGAAAAAAACAAAAAATAGTGACAGTATAAATATAAAACTACACTATTACAACTTGGATTACCTCCCAACCAGTGCCTGATTTAACATCGCGACACGATGCAAGTCATAGATAAACCGAATTCTCCCAATCTTTTCCTCCCTATATAATGCAACTTTTGCTTCTTTTTCACTCTAGGAGGATCACAATTATTATTCACCCTCTTTGTCCTCAAATCTTCCACTTTTTCAGTCCCATACTCTTCTACCCCACACTTATCATTAACCACATTTGTAATCATACACAAGTCTCTATAGTGTGAAGCAGTGGAGAGTGAATTATACACTTTAAATGTCACCTCCTCATCATGGAACCTCATCTTAAGCCTTCTTTTTCATACATCAATCAAGGCCTCACCAGTGGATAAGAATAGGCATCCTAAAGTAATTGGTACCTGTTTATCTGCTTCAAAATCAAAAATAATTAAGTCGGCAAGAATCACGAACTTACCTACCTTAATGAGCACAAGTTCAATTACTCCATCCAATTGCACACGAGAATGGAATGCCAATTGTAGAGTGATAGTAGTTTAGTGTGGATCTCCCAAACCAAGTGTCTGGAACACAGATAAGGTCATTAAGTTTATACTTGCCCCAACATCACACAATGCATACTCAATATCATCTTCACCAATTTGTATGGGGAGGGTGAAACTCTCAGGATCTTTATGTTTTTTGGGGAGCTTGCTCAATAGCCTCGAACTACACTCTTCAGTAAGGATCTTTATGCTTTTTGGGCATGTCTTTCAAAGCATCAATCAAGGGAATATTAGTGTGAAGTTGCTTGAAGATATCAAGAAACTTCTTAAAATTTGCATCCTCTGTACTTTTATGGAATCTCTGCGGAAATGGCAGTGGAGGTCTCTCAATCGCAATTTCAGTATGTTCAATAACCTCTTTATCTCTTTTTTCTTTTTTTTTAGACTTTATCTCTGAAGTTTTTAGTGGAATTAACCTTGGTGGGAATAGAGGTGGATGCTTGTAGTTATACCAGTTAATTACTCTCCTCTTTGGAGGCTCTACATCTGGCAACTCTATACTTGCCTCTTGAACTTTCTATTAAGGATCCTCTTCAACCAACTCTCTTATATTACTTAATGTAATTGCAATTACCTGCTTTGGGTTATTCTCTGTATCACTCGATAATGCACCTGCAGGTCTTGCATGTTGTGATGAAGCTAGTTGGCCCACTTGACACTCAAGTTCATAAATGGACATTTGTATTTTAGCCACAATCTGAGTTTTTTGTCCCATAAACTGCTTCATTGTTTCTTCTAAAGAATTGCTCACCTATAGAACTTGCTGCGTATATTGTTGTTTTGGGGCCTTCTAATTTCTACCCCAAGAGAAGTTTTGGTGGTTTCTATAATTTTGTTTCCCCACATAATAAATAGATTTTGGATTCAAAGGGCATCCAAAGTAGGCATGATTTTTTCATAAAACAAAGAAGTCATCTGAACCTGTTGTACCTATTGAACTTGACCTGCACTTGGAGCTAATATATTTTGCTTCACTAAGGCACATAATTGTCCAATATCAACCTGAATAGTTGACACACTATGCAACTCTAACTTACCCGGTGTTTTCAATGTAGAAGTGAAGATTCTGCTGGGATCTGAATAGTCTAGATTACCAGTAGACATAAGATTGAGCAATGCCTTTATTTCATCATAGCTCTTAGACAAAATTTTCCTTTGAGCTGTAGTATCTAATAAAGACTTAGAGTCTTGCCTCAATCCTTTAATAATATTATGCCCAATAATCTCCTTGGGCTGATGGTGATATGGACAATTTCTCAAGTATCCCTTGTATTTCTCCCAACTTGGGGAAGGGATTCAGCATCTTTTTGAATAAATCCAGAAATCCTGCCTCAGAGCTCTTTTATTCTTCTAGATGAGAAGAACCTATTGAGAAAATTTTCAAACAAAGCATCCCAAGACGTGGTAGAACCGGCCGGTTCATTCTACAACCATTGCTTTGCTTCCCCAATAGTGAGAAGGGGAATAGTGTTAACTTCACATATTCATCTGAAACATTCCAGTAGTGGAAGTTGCCATTCAACACAATAAACTCTAGTAGGTGCTTGTGTGGGTCTTCATGTGGTTTGCCCTCATATTGACAAGGATTCTGCACTAGTCTCACTGTGCCCTAATTAAACTTGAAAGTATTGGTAATATTTGGATTCACAAAAGCTCTGGAGGCATTTTCCTGATTCAACCTCACAAAATTCAACACCAAAACATGTGGTGCAAGGGGGACCTAGACTGCAACTCTATCCTCCGTATAATTCAGGATATCTTGGTTGTTCAAATTATCACCCATCACTCTCAACCCTTTAAGAGTGCATCCAAGCTCGTGGTCAATTAGAATCAAGGAATTTCCTTGACTCCAGGTGTTTGACATAAACTAACCAGTACCCTAAAAGAAGAAAAAACAACAAGCAAAAGTGAAATCTAAATAATTCAATAAAAACTCAAAATGGTATCAATTTCAAATCAAATCCCCGCCAACGGCACAATAAACTTGTTACGTCATTTTGCACAAATAAGTGTACGTAGTCGTATAAGTAATAAAAGAAGTAAGTCCAGTTATCATACCCACGTGGATTTGAGGAATTGATTTCTTATTTGAATTCTTATGCGAACTATTCAGTAGGTGACCAATAGTAACGAGTGATATGCGTGCTTTGAAAGTAAATAAAAATAATTATTGACGAGTCATGGATTAGTTGTGTTGTAATTTAGATTTGAGAAAAGATCTAGGGTTGTTGTATTTTTACAATCCAATTGAGCTTTCCAATGATACACCAAATTTGATTTCCTAAGTTACTAGATGCAGGTTAATTTTAGCTTTATTGAGCATTTTTTCAACAACTCTAAGTCTGCTCGAGTATCCCTAATGCCTATATTTCTATGGTCGTCAGTTAATAGTGAAGTACATGAAGATTTCATCTATATCAACAAAGCTAGGTCAGATGGTAAATTTCTATCCTCAAGGATGAATTGATTCTCTTTTCTTATAAGGTTCACAAACTAGCCCTATTTCCTCTTCTTACACTTGTTGTTCCCCTTTTCAAGTCCAACAAACAAGCTCTAGATAACATTCTCAAGGTGATCAATCAATCAAATAATTGAAACAAAGAAGAAACAAATAACTAAATATATGGAAATCAAAATTGATAATATGATATTCATGTCACAACTTTCATGTTCAACTAGAACCCTAGAAATTAAGAGGTTTAGCTACTCATGAATCTCTTTGGAAGAAGAGATTTCATGAGTTTACAAGGCAAAAATCAGAAATAAAATAAAAGAAACAAAGTAAACCTTGTTCTTGAACTTTTCCCTAAATTTTTGGCTTCCCCAAATCAGTTTTTAATGATAAAAAACCAGTGGATAGGGGTTTATATAGATTTTAGAAACCCTTAGAATGTCAAATACCAATCCTAATCAGGTTAGGAGAGGTCCCAACTTGCACTATAGCCCAAAAGAGGAGCTGTGGTGCAAGGAACAAGTGAAAATCCCAAACAGTTCCTAAACTTGCACCACTCCTTACTTTAGGTGAGTGGATCCAGCCTTCAATATTTTCCACAAAATAGCACAAATTTCCCACTGCTTGCATTGCAGCAATGGCGTAAGTAACTCTCTACTTGGCCATTTTTTCCTTTTATTTAAGCTTCGAATACTTCAAGACACTCCTACATAAGAAAAACATGAAAAAAAGTGTAATTCCCATTATTTAAGCTCAAGACGACACTAAAAAGAGAATAAATGTGAGGTAAATGATAGTAAAATGACATGGTTTTTATCCTCACATCAATTTTCATAGCCTTCAGTACCTCTTCACTCAGCAAGATCTTATTATGAGACAATATATATTATTAGAGTTGTTTAAGGATTAATATCTTTCTATTCATTATCATCTAGGCAAGGTTAATATGGTAGCGGATGCCTTGAGTTGGAAGGCGGCGAGTATGGAAAGTTTAGATTATCTATTAGTGGAGAAGCAACCTTTAGCCTAGGACATTAAGTCTTTGGCTAACCAGTTGGTTAGACTTGATATTTTGATACTTGGTGTTTTGGCATATGTTGAGGCTAGATATTTATTGATGAAAAAGATTCGAGCTTGTTAGTTTGATTATGAGAAGTTGAGGGTGATTCGTGATAAAGTATTGAATGGTGAGGTAAAGTCTACATCTCTTGATCCCCGAGGGTATATTGCGGGTTGATGGTCGTGTTTGTGTGCCAAGAGTTGGTGGTTGGATTAGATTGATCTTGCAAGAGGCTCATTGTTCAAAGAATTATATTCACCTAAGTGAGGCTAAAATGTAACATGACTTGAAGCAACACTATTAGTGGTGTGGAATAAAGAAAGACATTGTGCATTTTATGGCTAAGTGTTTGAATTGGCAACAAGTAAAGTATGAGCATCAGCCACCAGGTGGTACTAGAGAGGATGCATGTTCCCCAGTTAAAGTGGGATTGGATCATCATGGATTTTTTTGTTGGCCTACCCCCAACTTTGTGGAAGTTTGATTCCAGTTGGATGATTTTGGATAGGTTGACTAAATCAGCGCACTTTATACCTGTAAAGGTGACTTATAATATGGAGAAGTTGTCCAAGATCTATATTTAAGAGATTTTTCAATTGCATGTAGTGCTTATCTCTATTATTTCTGATAGAAATACTCAGTTTACCTCTAATTTTTAGAGTTCTATACAAAGTGAGTTGGGTACTCATCTTGAGATAAGCATAGTTTTTCTCCCACAAATGGATGTCCAGTTAGAGTATACCATTTAGGTATTAGAATACATACTTCGAGCATGTGTTATAGATTTTGGTGGTCATTGGGATAGTTCTTTCCCTTAGCGGAGTTTGCCTGTGACAACAATTACCATGCCAGTATTCAGATGGTGCCTTTTGAGGCTTTATATGGGTGAAGGTGTTGATCTCTCATGGGATAGTTTGATTCATTTGAGGTTAGGCCTTAGGGCATCGATTTGTTGAGAGACTCGATGGATCGAGTGAGGTTGATTCAGCAGAGGCTTCTGGCTGCCTAGAGTAGGCATAATAGTTATGCCAATGGATGAATTCATGATGCAACATTCATGCTTGGTGAGCGGGTGTTGTTAAAGGTATCACCCATGAAGGGTGTGATGACATTTCAAAAAAAAGGGAAGCTTAGTTTGAGATTTATTGGGCCTTGGGAGATTATTGAAAAGTTTGGAGATATGGCGTGTAGGTTAGGTTTGCCTCCACATCTGTCAGATGTTCATCCAATATTTCATGTTTCTATGTCGAAGAGATACCGTTCATATGTTACTCATGTGATTTGGTGGGATTCAATTGCTTTAGATCATGATTTGTCCTAATAGGAGGAGCCTATTGCTATTCTAGATAGACAGAATAGGAAGTTGAGGTCCAAGCATATTGATTCTGTAAAGTTCAGTGGAGAAATTACTCGAATGAGGAGGATATATAGGAGTATGAGTCCAATTGAGGAGTATATATCCCCATCTTTGTACCGATTTAGGTACTCTTTTGACTTTTTATTCGAGGACGAAAGCTTGTTTTAGTGGTGGATAATGTAACAACCCTGTTATATTTTTTAGATTTTTCTATGTTTTAACCATTTTTCCTTTCCCTATAATTTTTATATATCATTTATGAGTTGTGGGAGTAATTGGCACAGTCCCCGAAGCATCCGGGAGTGATTTGAGTATGTTTGAGGTTTAAAGTAGCCTTAAAAGTGATTAGTTTGACTTTGATCAATATTTTTTGATTCGAGCGTCAGATAGTGATTTAGTCAGTACCATTATATCTGAAATGCCGATTTTGGGTTAGTGGAGTGCCTGGATTGGGTTCTGAGTCTTTATTTTGGGTTTTGAGCATTTAGACAAAAAAACTAGTTAAAATTGCTTAAGAGGGGGTCCTGGGGTTAACTTGTTAAAAACGACCTCCTTTGATAAATTTGATGATTCCATTTGAGTTTGAAATGTCAAATTAGCCTACTAGCATTATTGGTTTATTTCTGTAGGATCCCAAATGAATCCTGAGGGTCCATTCGGAGGATTTTGATCATTTTCATTCAGCTGGTTTACTGAATCAGGTGCAGCCCATAATCCTTCTTCACATACGCAGGGGTCCCTTCACATTCGTCGAGAAGGAATTCTCTAGTCATTGCAAATGTGAGGTGGTGGTCGCATTTGCGAAGAGTAAATCAGGGTCCTGTTTGATTCTTGGTCATTGCATTCACGATTGGGGCACCGCGATTGCGATAGGTCTGGGTCATTTTCCTTCTCGAATGTGAGTGTTCGACCATATTTGTGGTTCAATATTCATAAAACATTACATAAATCCAATTTTTACATTTTCTCCATTCTTGAACCTTGAGACCTCATTTTTGGGTGATTTATAGAGGGTTTTTCATCAAGCAGCTTGGGGTTTTACCCGGTAAAGTAAGAAAATATTTTTTCTTTGATTTCAACTTGTTTTTTTGATGGGTTTCATATTTAGAACCTTTAGAGTATGGAAAACTTGATTCTTCAATAAAATTTTGGTTTACCATTTTTCCTTTGGGGTCAATTTTTCGAACTATTTTTGGACCCAAAATAAAAGTAGCTAATATGGGTATTATTAAACTCTTTTTGACGTGTAGGTTACATTTTTGATAAATTGGGTTCGTTCTAAAACCCCACGAAATGGAAAAGCTCTTTTTTGAGGTGTTCAGGCTCATATTTCGACTTTTTGAGGTAGGTTATGTCTTATCTTTGTACAGATCAAGCTGGGTAGTTAACCATTCATGTAAAGTATGCTATGGGGTGGGGATTTTATTATGAGATTCATCTTTTGAGATTATTATTTTATCGTGTTGCCCGTGTGGGGGCTTATGTAAATATATCATTGACTTTAGAGATTATTATAGCGATGCCCGTGGGGGGGCTTGATTTGATATTATTGATGTCTTACATGAATTTTTATTACTGTGGTGCCATGAGGTGGCTTATATCATGAACTATTGAGATTTGAGGAGATTTGAGCTCATTTATACCATTATTGAGTTAATTCATTGCATGATATTGTTTTAGTTCTGAGCATGCATCCTCATATAAGATGGATGACACTTTATAAATATCACCTTGTATACACCTTCAGATCATAAGCTTCTATAATCATACCATTTATAATCTCATGTTGCAATCAATTTTACCGGCACGTCCTTCGGTAAGGTTGAGACATTCCTCCTTATCATACCATTTCATTGCATCATTTGCATTTCTCTTATGTGTTGTTGTTATGTAAATTTAGTCTTCCTTTATATATTCATGTGTTGTTATTCTTATACTGTTATTATACTTGTAGAATTATTAAGAGATATGGCTTGAGCTGCCGTTGGGAACTTTTCTATACGCTGGTAGAAGCATGCTCAAAGTATCCTTGGCTTGTCTAGTTTTTTTCTTTTCTCGGTAGGCCTATAATTCCTACTGAGTACAAGTGGACCGTACTCTCTCCCACTTTTTGTACCCTTTCAGTGCAGATCTCAGTTTAAGTGCAATCCGTGGAGCTTGAGATCGTGCTATGTTAAGGCTATTTTGGAGTACTAGTGAACTTCCCGTTCCGAGCATAATGGTGAACTTCCCGTTCCAAGCATAATTCTAGACTTCATCATATCTATCTCGTCTTTATTTTATTATTCGGAGACAAAGTTGGGTAATTCTGTACTTTTTATCAGTATTAGTGCTCTTTACTTATTACACTAGATTTTGGGATTAGAGTTGTATTTATTTCAGTTTTGGAGTTGTTTATATAGGTTTGGCCTGACTTTATCTTAAAGTCACATATTTAGAGTATTATTTATTTTTTCTGCTTCTTTATCTCTCTTGGTGTTAGGCTTATCTACCAATGGTTGGGATGGGGTAGGTGCCATCATGACCTCGACTTTTGGATCGTGACAATGATAGAGTAAGATGTTATATTTTAGTGGGAAATTTGTACTCAGTAAAAGTGTTTTACAAGCTTGTCCTACGAATATCCTATCAACCATGAACTCCTCAAAGGGAATTATAACTCTGATGGAAAAACATTTTTATAATCTCTTTTAGGGTTCCAAAGAAGAAAAACAAGTACTACTAGAGTTTCTAGGATAATTGTCTTACCCCAAAGATGAAGATGGCACTAAAATTAAGAAAATTCAAGATATTTTAGGCACTTTACTCTTAAAAGATGGTGGAGATTAAGGACTCAAACATCTCCTTGAGACCTTCTTCAAAATCAAATATTGGAAAAGAGTACGTCAAGTAGGCAAAGTAGACATATCTAAAGAATCTCATGGGTGGAGAATCTTGGTGAAAATAAATCAAAGGCGGACTCTCATAATCCAAGCAGGAATTTAAGCTTTTGGTGGGATAATTGGACCAGTATGTATGCTTTATCCAAAATATTTCTAGGACTAGGAAGATCTGCTAAACTTTGTGTTAATTCCTTTATTAACAATGTCTCTTAGAACACTAATATACTGCATATCACTCTTTCATATAACATGACCCAACATATTGAAAACATTTCTATTGGTGACCATAGAAAGTCTAATTTCCCAGTATGGAACTTAGCTAGCAATGATTATTTCACTAATCACTGATGTGTCGTTGACTTACAATACTTTCGACGCTTAAAACAATGGATATTTGTAAGTATGAAGGTATTTTTATGTGGGTATGATGTGTTTTGGGGTATTTGCAGGTAAATAAGCCAGATAAGCAAAGTGCAAGAAATCAAGCTGTTAGGGCATCATACGACCCATTCCATGATCATGGGATCTTACCACGGTCGTACCAAGCTATTGTGGGTAAAAATTGAGAGTTGACATCCAACGGTAGCTTACCACAGTCGTACGAGGATGTCACGACTATGCAATAATCATGAAAAAGTAGTCCAAAGTGATGCTTGCAGGTGTGAAGTGTAAAGCGATCAAGGCTAAAGTTGTTTTCGGGCAAGCTAAAGTCAAAATGGAGAGGAACATATAGAGTGATGATAGTTTTACCCTATGGTGCAATTGAGCTAGAAAATAGTGAAGAAGTGAGGTTTAATGTGAATGGCCAAAGGGTGAAACACTATCTCGGTGAGGTTGAAGAGGTTAAGGTGATATGTGAAGTGGATCTACATGGTGCTTGAGAAATTAGGCACACTCGAGTCTAGCCACGATGTTAAATCAGGTGTTTTATGGGAGGCAATCCATGGTCTTGTTTAGTTAAGTCTGAGTAACCAAACTCGTCATGTCGTGCCACAACATTAAATCAAACACTGCTTGGGAGGCAAGCCAAGATTTTTGTACTTATTTTAATTATAGGGTAATGTGTGATAATTATGCAGGGACAATGCAGAGAATAAGCTGCAGAACTGTGACCAGAACTTAACCCACAAAATGATTGCACGATAGTAGTAAGTGGGTTCAGTCATCTGTATGATGTCTAGAGAGTTGATTTTCAGGAGTTGATCTAACGATACATCACCAACGATTATGCCAAGATAGGACGATCATGGAGTCCATCGTATTATTGAACTCATGCAAACCAACATTCAGGTATGTGAACCTACAATTTTAAGGAACGATCATAGCTAGATACCACGATTGTCCTTAAGCTTTGTAGGTTCCTAGGCAAGTTTTTTTAAACTCCCATGGTACGAAGGGATACCATGATTGTGGTGTCAACCAAATATTGTGGTCATGAGTCATCTATTGGGTCCTATAGTTTTTAAATTAACCTGATCCGACCCGACCCGACTCTATTTTAAATGTGTTAAACCCTATACCCATGACCCGATAGTACCTATTCTTTATTCAAACCCAAATTCACATTCTAGTGATCAATCAAAATGCTAAAATACAAAAATTCTACCTAAATTTGGTGTGATTTCACCCGCTATTCATCTACTCCCTCGCTTGATCGAACTCTTCATGTTTTCAAATCTACTTCATTGAAATTAAGTCATTTGCCTACTTATGGTTAGTTGTTGCTAACATGCATAAAAAATGAGAAGAATGAAAGTGTACATTACCTTTTAGACACAGCAAGTGTTGATAATCTAAGTTCTGAGAGAGTTAGGGCACCAAAATGATTATTCAAAATCGAATAATGCACTGTGTGGGGTTGCTTATGTAAATGGGTCTAGAACAGGGAAAGTCTGACCTTTTGTTAAATTGGGTCAAATTAGTGTCAATCTTGTGTTTTTTAAAATGTAACAAGTCAGAGTACACTCTACGACACAAGGTACGATCATAATATCAATGTACGAACGTAGGTTAGATCGTGGTGGAGTGCTAGTTTTTAATGTTATAGGAGTTCATCAGACAAACACATCCCACTATCGTAGTATCATTATACGATGTGGTATGAAATCATATGATGTGACAAACCCTTAATACTTTGTAATAGATGTATCATACGATTAAAGGTATGATCGTGGTACCTTCACACGATCATACCTAGGGTCGTCTATAAAAATTCATGAACCTATATTTCTGTTTCAAACTGAGACTAATGCTTTTTCGTATAGGTACTATGGTACCCAAGACTCTCAAGCAAATACAAAAGGATAACTCTAAGAAAGAGGCACCCTAAGACACACCTCCGTCCTTGGAAAATGAATGAATTGAGTGGTTCATAGGTTGAGTACCCTGAGAACAGTGAGGGGGAACAACACTCACCTCGAAAGAATAGAGCCAAATCTAAGGTCGAGGACACACCATGAACTACTTTGGTGACTTCGGCTATGCCTATTGAACTTCCCCAGTCTAAAGAGGAAAGTTAAAGCTCAAACCTAGATGGGGTGATCCAGTAACTATTGATGTGGAGAGTTCTTCCGAGAAGGAACAATCTTATGATGGTTTCGGAAGTGCTAATCTAGAATTGTCAAATGGTGCTGCAACTGTAAATCAGCCTCCAAATGGTGTAGACCTGGGTCGATGGAGTATACCAAACTCTCGGGACTACTACACTGACGGGGTTTTCCTTAACAACAAAGGGAACAAAAATTGGAGTATTCAGGAAGAACCTCGCATCCTACCCGAGTCACTCAAAAAGGTTTCGAAGCTGATCTAATTATTCGAGAAGTATATGCTGGGGTGGATAACTAGACCACTTTACAACTATGCAGCTATGATCAAGAATATGACTCTTTTCGGGAAGGAGAAGGATATGAGGAAGCAGCCCAGACTCGACTTGGTGATAGTGAGGGCAGAGAGATTGACATTTCAGTGAAGGTTATTTCTAAAGCCTTGTTTGGTGATACTTTTGAGCTAGCCGAGAAGACACCAGAATATGATCACAGGATGGCCTATTTGACAAGGTCAAGAAGCTGAGTTCCAAAGATAAGCTAATGCACTAAAAGTTGTTGGCAGACCACATTACAAAGGCCAAAGAAAGGGTCGTTTGGGTGAATGGTTTGATGATATATAAACACACCTTAAGTTTCACTTCCAAAGCTTGGGGGTCTATAGTACAACACTACATAGCACTAACTTTCAATGACAACATACTCGGTGCTGCCAATTGATGTCGCCCAAACTATACCTCCAAGAAAGTATAACCCGGTCGCTATATCAAATATAGAACCCAACTAGGTTGGGGTCCATCCCAAAGGGAATAGGATAGACTTCTATCAAATGCTTTTTTAAGTGATTGGCAAGTAAGTAAAAAAGGGGCATTTATGTAAACAAATAGTAACAGTAACAATTGTTGATTGTCGAATTTGTGATTAATACGAGAAAGACACTAGGATTATGATCCCCAAGATTACCTAACTCCACCAGGTACTTATGCTGGCAAACTGTCCCGCTGCGTTGCATGCAAAATCTAACAAGATAGGTTCATCTAAACGTCTCTCGACCTTGGTTAGATGAATTTCACTCTTCTCCTCTCGGTCTCCGAGTGTTGTGCTATTAACCTTTGTTCTTGATCTCAGATAACTATCCCTGTTATGGCTCAAGTTATTAGATGAAGATTGATAGCTTCAAATCTCTGTTATTATCCTTTTTCCCAATCTCTACTTCCCTCTCGAGCAAGTTTAGAATACAGGATAGTTTCCAATATTTGCAATCGTTTGAAGATCAATTATATCGAAGGAAATAACAATACATGCAGTCACACCGGTTCAGAATTGCTTCATACTTAACCCGTTTCGTTAATTTCTCATGGTTTACACAACCCTAGTTGAGAGATTTAGCTACTCATGATTGCAAGAACACAATAAGAATTCAACAATGAAAATATAATTACGAACTCAAAAGAAGAATAAAACTCTGAAATCTCAATATATATCAAAACCCTAGAATCAATGTTTAAGATTACAAGATCAATGTGTTTATGAACCTCAAAACAATGTAATAGAATCCAAAACAATGTAATAGACCACTCCCCAAACATAGGACAACATAGGGGTATTTATAGATACAAAACTAATCCTATCCTAAAACATGTTGGATAAAAAAGTTGGCAACTTTCTACAAATTGTGACTTGAGGTCGTGGACTCGACCCATGAACCGTGGGTCCAGATCGTAGGAATCAGGCATCAATGCAAAATTGCAGAAGTTGACTCACGACCTTGAACTACAGTCCGTAGGTCCACCTATGGTCCGTGAGTCATGAATGTGGGTCAGTTCTGTGAAATTCAACTACACTCTTTTGTCTTCAAAAACTTCATCCCAGTGCATGCTTTTTCCCATCTTCTCCATTTTGGCTCCAAAACCTATTTTCCTATAAGATAGAACAGAAAACACATCATACCTACCAAACATACCCAAGTTATTGCATATTTTTCTTGCTTTAGGCATCGAGAGTGCCATGAAATCATGGCACATCAACATCCTCAACTTAGACCGTTTGCATGTCCGTAGGCAAACAAACAAAACAAACACATTTGATGCATAAAGAAGAGAAACCTAAGAGACCTTTGGCCGTCGACTCATTTGCTTTTGCACCAAAACTTTTTGACCCCCTCCTATTTACAAAAAAAACACTGTGTGTATACATTCAGCATATTCTAATGACACAGAAGGGATCAAGTGATGGCATTAGATTATGAACAAACAACCAAGCTTATATACAAATACGTTATTAGAACAAATAGCAACTAACAATGCGACCCATGTACTCTCACAGGAAATAAGTCCCATACACTCACAATAAACTAATGAATATCAACATAGGGACTAGATCAAAACACTCTCTCTCACAAAGAAGTTCAAACAGTGTGCGTGAAATACCATAGGCTTGCCCTTATTTTCTATGCCTTAGTTTTTTGGACAGTTGGACTAGGATCACTATAGGACATTCATCAGCTTGTATTGTAGGCTTGGGGACAGGTGTGGCATTTATAGATATGGTGACTCAACCCTCCTTGACACTACACTATTTTTGGCTCCATTTTCCAACATACTCATTTTATTCTCCATCAGTTGTTTTCAAATTTTTTGTGTGGGTTTTCTTCATACTTTCAAAACACATATTTCTTCTTCTTTTTTTTCTTTCTTTTTTTCTTTTTGCAATTTCTATTTATTTCACTAACTTTTTTTTTCTTCACACCCAAATTTGTTCTCTTTTTTTTTTCTTTTACTAACCCCTTCTTCATACCCAAGTCAAACTACGAACCCCTATAATAGTTAAGGTACATAATGTCCAAGGAGGGACCGGGGCCAAGACAGGTTTATTGTAAGTCAAAATGGGAAGGTGAATAGGCTAATAAAAGAAATATGTCAATTAAGGCTCAAAATCGGGATCAAGGGATATTTACTTCATTTGGTCAGGCATTTAGGCTAAAAGTGGACTTATTCAAGAATGGCCTATGATCCTTTCCTATCCACTATCCACTAACCTAGGCAAGACTAACCGGGCAAGTTCTGGATCGCACACACAAAGTAAACTAGGTAATGACCTCACATACACATAGCACATGGTTACACTATCAACTACTACCTATCCAGTTCATGGATTTCTAAGCTACAGTTATTCTGCCTATAATACTAATGCCATAACAAGATCCAACAGCTATCACAAACTATCATAACTCCACACACAGTCTAAACAAAAATTTCAGGAGGGGTATCCTTTAAACACTTAAAAAGCATTATCACACTTTCGAAACTTGTTCAAAATTGGACTGCACTAAGTTCCCCTAGTTTTATCCTACTTAAACACGAAAATACATAATAATATATTTAACAACCTAAGCATGCCGATTCTACTATGATAGCACACTCGGAAAAAAAAAACACGGGTAAGGTTCCCCTAGTTTCCTCCTACTTAAACATGAAAACACATAATAATATAAATAACAACCTAAACATGCCGGTTCTACTATGATAGCATACTCGGGGGAAAAGAAACACGGCAACAAAAACCCCAAGAGGACATATATACCCACAAGTACCTCCGGCCCCACCAAATAAGCATGCATTATCCCAAATGCATTAGACAAAAGTAAAACAAGGGAGTTAGGAACATACATGTGGCACCCTAGGTGCGTAGGTCTGATATTGATCAAAATAACAAAAATCAAATAAAATAGAGGAAGAGTAAGACACCTTGGGTTGCCTCCCAAGAAATGCCTGATTTAACATCACGGCATGATGCGGGTGTCTTGATTACTCAGACTTCATTAAGATATTCCTTAGTTTGGCTTCCAGGCTCATCTGAACTATTTATTTCTGAAACCACCCTCATGTCCTTTGGCAGCTTCATAGTTCTGCAAACATTGAATGTGACTTCCTTATTATTCAGCCTGAATTTTAGCTCACCCCACTCCATACCCACCAATGCTCTACCGGTGGCTAAAAATAGTCTCCCCAAAATTATGGGCATCTCAAAATCGACCTTACAATCCAAGACAACAAAGTCAGCAGGAAAGATTAAGTTTTCAACCTTGACTAAAACATCACATAATATGCCTACTGGCTTCTTGATCGTACTATCTGCCATCAATAACTGCATCTTTGTTGGCTCGGGGGTTCCCAAGCCTAATTTCTCAAATACTGCTAGTGGTATCAATTTAATGCTCGCACCTAGGTCACACAAAGCTCTGGCAAAGTTAACTGACCTAATTGTGCATGAAACTATGAAGGCACCGTGGTTATCTTTCTTTTGCACAAGAGAACAAGATGTAATTGTGCTATAAGGGTGCAAATCACTAACAGACTCATAACTAATAGTTTTGTTCTTCGTGACCAACTCTTTCATGAACTTTGCATGTCCCAATATTTTTTTCCATCCTCTTTTTTTTTCTTCAAGCATGATGAGGGAATGAAGGTGGCGGATTAGGAATGGGGTTTAGCATTTGTGGGGCTTCCTTTTCTTTCTCATTTTCAGCATTCACCTTGTTTTCATCAGTCTGGGGCTCTTCAACTTCTTTCATGATCTCCCCACTAACAATTTTATTTTTATCCACCTTTTTGTTTCGACGTTGGGGGAAAGGTGGAGGAAGTTTTGGGAATGGAACATACTTCTTTAGATCTTCCTTTACCTTTTTATGTTGCATTCGTTTGCTTTTCCAGTGTAGCATGAACACCCTCAACTTGTTTGGGTGCCTCAATAGAGTCATCCCACTTCTCATTGTGATAGCCATACAGTGAGCATCATTTTTTGGGTTCTGGATGGCGGTTGCTCGGAAGTGTACCTAGTTGACGTTGGTTCAATGCCACCTATATCTACCTGAATAGTTGCTCCAACTATTTTATGGCAGTCAAGTGAGATTCTACCTTCTGAATTATTCTCAAAATTCCACCCTAATCTCCTTCAAGTAACTCTCCTGGCTCTCTGCCCCCTTAACCAGTTTATTAAGAAGGGCTTCCATTCATGAATTTCTGGAATCGGCGTCACAGTTCCTCGATGGAATATATGTACCACTCTTCTCTTTGTAATCTTCCTTTTACCTCCAATCACCCTCATGATCTGAATCTCTGTCTCTATATCCTGACTTGTTGTAATTGTCACCATATTAGTTTCGACCTTGATTTCCTTGCCTCGAGTTCCAATTGTCTTGATTAGACCCTTATCACTTGGCTTGAAACCCACCACTTCTCTATCCAAATACTTAGCTTCTTCCTCAGAATCTGAATCTTCGTACCTAGGTGCTTTGCCTTGTGCACTTACCGCGTTACTCTTTTCCATTCCTTATTCTATGATTTACTTAGCAAGTAATCTAATTTCAGTTCTTAGTTGTGCTACTTCTTGAGCTATAGTGTCATCTAACGCTCTTTGCTCTGCTGATGCTCCAATGGCATAAGTTTCTGCTAGTCCATCTGCTTCTCGAGTGTGCCAACCTCAGTTGGTTTTAGTAATATGATCTAAAATCTCTAAAGCTTGTTCCCATATTAGACTCATAAATTCTCTGCCAGTGATAGTATCTTCTACAGCCTTGGTATTAGTGTTTAATGCTCTGTAGAAGATCTCAAGTAAATTTTGATCATTCATCTTATGGTTTGGAATATTTTGCAACTTCTTCTTGAACTTTAGCCAAGTCTCGTAAAGTGCCTCAAAATATAGTTATCTGAAAGTATAAATCTCATCATTTAGTTGCAATATTTGGGAAGGTGGAAAAAATCATTCCAAAAATGAATTCCTCAACTATTACCAAGAAGTGATAGAACCTCGCGGTAACTTAGCAACTATAAAGTCACCTCTCCCGTAAGGGAGAATGGAAACAGCCTTAATCGAATTGCTTCTTGATTCACTCCTGGTAGATTGTACGAGGTGCATATCCCTAAAAAATTCATCACATTCATGTTCACATAATCAGTCGAAAGGCCAGCGAAAACCCCTTTTAAGTTCAACAGGTGGATCATAGAACTTGTAATGTCAAATTTAGTTCCTTCGGGTAACTCTGGTGGAATAATGGCACCAGTCTCAACTGGCTCAAAATAAGCCACATCCTCTTCTTCGGGATCATCATAAACTGCCATATATGGTGTTTGTGGGGGTTGTTGTATTCTTTGGTCTTCTTTGTCTCTCTTCAAATATAGCAAGACATTGTGCTACCTCTTGCATTTCTCGATGATCTCTATCTGCTTTTCTAAGAGCATCTTATCTCACATTCACCTCAGCTATTAATCGAACGGTGATTTATTCAGCAGTTTCATGACTAGCCGGATGAATTTACGGTGGGTTACGAATATCCGCACCGGCTGCGGGGTCCTGAACTTCGTCAGTTTTCACCATTCTTCGATTATTCCTTAGCGTTCTTTCTATTTCAGTATCAAGTGGAATCAGGGAATTGCCTTGACTCCTAGTATTGGGCATACACTGGCGTACACCCTACGAATAGTAGGAAAATAATAATTTCAACTAAACCAACACTTGAATAAACACGATCAATCAACTTCGTAACCGTACTCCCCAACAACGGTGCCAAAATTTGATGTCGCCCAAACTATACCTCCAAGAAAGTATAGTGTGGTCGCTGTATCAAATATAGAACCCAACTAGGTTAGGGTCTATCCCATTGGGAATAGGACGGACTTCTATCGGATGCTTGTCCGAGTGATTGGCAAGTAACAAAAAAAGGGGGTTTTGTAAACAAAGAGTAACAGTAACAATTGTGGATTGTCAGATATGTGATCAATACGAGAAAGGCACTTGGACTGTGATCCCCAAGATTCCTTAACTCCATCGGGTACTTATGCTGGCAAACTTTCTCGTTGCGTTGCATGCAAAATCTAACAAGATAGGTTCATCTAAACGTCTCTCGACAAGAAGAATAAAACTCTGAAATCTCAATATAAATCAAAACCCTAGAATCGATGTTTTAGATTACAAGATCAATGTGTTTATGAACCTCAAAACAATGTAATAGAATCCAAAACATTGTAATATACCACTCCCTAAACATAGGACAACATAGAGGTATTTATAAATACAAAATAAATCCTATCCTAAAACATGTAGGAGAAAAAAGTCGATAATTTTCCATGGACCGTGACTTGAGGTTGTGGAATCAACCCACAGACCGTTGGTCTAGATAGTAAGAATCAGGTATAAATGCACAATTGTAGAAGTTGACTCATGACCTTGACCTACGGTCCATGAGTCACGATCGTGGGTCACCTCTGTGAAATTCAACTCTGCTCTTTTGTCATCAAAAACTTCATTCCAGTATATGCTTCTTCCCGTCTTCTCCATTTTGCCTCCAAAACCTATTTTCCTTCAAGATAGAACAAAAAACACATCATACCTACCAAACATACCTAAGTTATTGCATATTTTCCTTGTTTTAGGCATTGAAAGTGCCATGAAATCTTGGCACATCACTAATGTAGGCATGGTAGTAGCCTTTATGGTGGAGTTAGAGCTAAATATTCAATAAATCATTGCGAAAGAGATTTAGAAAGAGCACTGTAATTTAGCACCACTTTACCTTTCCCGTGCTTGGTTACTCAGCGATTGTGGTATTCTCAGGTACCTTCCATTCAGGTGATTGACAAGTTTATTCAGCTGATAAATAATAAGTATATAGCACTAATTAAGGATTTTAGGAACTCAGCGGCTACAGCCCGAGGTCCTTTAATAGATATACCTCCACAGGATGCAGAGTGGGGTGCTTCTGCTACTGAAACTCTAGCTTCCAAAGTCGATGCTACTTCTTCTTCTACCCAGCCACCTATATCGCCTTCGGGTTCACTTCAGTGTATACCTACAGGATACACTTTGATTCCTATAGCTCTTCTCGAGCAGCTATTGAGAAATCAAGCCTTACATGATGCCAGAATTATAAAGTTGGAGATAGGGGTGAAGCCCTACATGGTAGATGAAATTAAGGTGGCTATATAAGGTGTACAGTCCTGGTTTGATAAGTTTGAGAGCTGGATGACGGCTAAGTTAGAAAATGTACAGGCTCTCAATTTGAGCGTGGTCACGAAGGAAATGGCTGAGTTGAAAGAAGAAATAAAGGAGCTGACTGAGAAACATCTTCCAATTGTGCCACCTCCACCTCCACCAATCCTGTCTTTGGTAGACTTTGCCATCGTCGTGGACACATTGGTATTGGACTTCTATACATAGGCCTGGTAGTTAGGGGTGACGATAAGAATATAGATGAGAAGGTTGATGAGATAGAGGATAACATATAGCCCCGTTAAAAAAGGAAGAGAAAATACAAGGAAAGTAAAAAAAGGATAAAGATGGCAAAAAAAAAGAGATAAAAATGGCAAGAAAAAAAGAGAGAAAGAGACTGAGTGAACCTCTGAGGTACATGGTTTTGAGATGATCAAGGTCCCACGTGATAGTGTTGCCTCTGTTGTTGTTAAGGTGGTTAGTGAAAGTAGAGGGGTGCAGAGATTGCCCCGTGATAACACCATTAAGTGCACCGGCCGCCACCGGTACCCACTTGACTAAGCATACCACAGCCAGTGTCGAGGAAACAAGAGCAGAAGATCATAGTGTTGTCCCATCTGTGACCCCCGTCGACCAGTCTACGACAGGCGTCTAGTGCACCGCATGTATGTTTCGTACATTATTTTTACATTTTCTCTATATTTTTGTGCAATGGGGACATTGCATAATTTCTAAGTTGGGGATGGGAGTGTACCACATACGAGGGCTTATGTTGCCATGTTTTTCTCCCTCGAATGCGCTATCAAATTAGAACTTGCATATTTAGTACTTTATTTATGTTTTTCTATTATTTTTGTGTTATGTGTGTAACCGAGAGAGAAAGACGATAACTTAGTTCAGTCAAAATAAAAAGAGCATGCAATCTGTGTTTTAAATGTTTTAATGATACCCCTCCAGAAAAAAAAAATTATTTTTTTTGTTGTGTTGTGTGCTTACTTGAATTGTGACCAATGTTTGGATCTCGTCATAGCATTAGAATTATGATCGTGATAACCATAGCTTAACTGTGCATGAATCAGATAGGTAGTGACTGTGTGTAGCCTTGAGCCAAGTGTGTGTGAGGTTTTACCTAGTCAGCGTGTGTGTGCGATCTAGAACTTGCCAGGTTAGTCTTGCAAAAGTTGTAGGATAGGAGATTAGGAAAGGATCATAGGCCATTTCTTATTAAGTCCACTAAAAATCCTAAAAGCCTACCAAATGAAAAAATAATATCCCTTGATCTCGTAATTTGAGCCTAAATAGACCAAATTCTTTTATTAGCTAATTCACTTTCCCAACTTTAATTACATTGAACCTGTTTTGGCCCTGGTCTCTCCTTGGACACTGTGCACCTCAACTCTAGAAAATTTCCTAAGTTGAGGGTGGCTATCATAGAGGAACGTAGGTAGCATGGGTATGGAGAAAAAATTAGTAAATAAAAAAAAGGGATGTGGGTACAGTATTGTGCCAAAAAAAAGTTTGAAAAAAAAGAGAAAGAGTAAAAAAAAAAACTGCATCCGGGATCTGAAAAGTTGACAAAAGGGAGAAAAATAAATAAAGAAGAAAAGTGGAGCCAAAAGTAGTGTATTACCAAGGAGGGTTAGTCAATTTGTCCATATGTACCATACTCATCCCCAAGCCCACATTACAAGCCAATGAAAGTCCTATAGTGATCCTGGTTCAACTATCTGAAAGATTAAGGCATAGAAAATAAGGACAAGCCTATGGTATCAAACACACACTGTCTGAACTTCTTTGTGAGATTGAATGCTTCATTTCAGTCCCTATCTCAATAGTTATTGCATATATGCTGAGTGTGAGGGACTTCTTTTATGTAAGGGTGTAGGGGTTGCACGGTAGTCTACTTGTTTGGGTAATGTCATTTGTTAGCATGCTAGGTTGTCTCTTGATAATGTAATGTCATTACTTGATCCCATAGTGTCATGGTGAGGAGTTTGTGTGCACACAACAATTATTGGTTTTAATGGTATCGGAGGGTGTTAAACTTGTGTTTTTTGTCAATGCGTGCCGAAGTAATTTCTGAAAATCTGACTGCCTTAGTACTTTTGGATTTCTCTTGGTTAAGTGTCTTCGGTTATGTTTTAGTTTTGTTGTGTTTTGTTTGTCTGAGGACATGCAAACATTCTAAGTTGAGGGTGTTGATGTGTCATTAACTTACGAAACTATTAATCCTTAAAACTATAAATATTTGTAAGTATGAAGGTACTTTTATGTGGGTATGATGTGTTTTTGGGGTATTTGCAGGTAAATCAGCCCAAAGAAGAAAAATGTAGGAAATCTAGCAGTTAGGGCATCAGACGACCCATTCCACGATCGTGGGATCTTACCACGGCTGTACCAAGCTGTCATGGGTGGAAACTGAGAGTTGACACTCAGGTGTTGTGCAAATGAAAGCTTATCATGATCGTAGTAGGATGTCACGGCCATGCAATTAATCATGGAGAAAGAGTCCAAAAGTAAGACTTACAGGTGTTAAGTGTGAAGTGATCAAACGAGAGGGTTCCACAATCGTGGTTGATGCCACGTGGTCATACTGACAGTTGTGAGAGAGACATGCTTCAAGGTGAAAAATCAAAGGAATATCAGACAAATGGGGAGCACGATCGTACAAAAAAGGCACAAACTCATACTGAGACTCGCAGAAGCCATGATCTACAAGATGATAATATCCATTGTCAACCTATAAGCACCAAGGACGATCCTGGGATCTAACCATGATCGTACCTTCATTCGACCGAGGCATCGACTCAACAAATCCCTGTTTGTTTAGCGCAGGTTTTTATTTTGTCCATAAATACTCCAATTGGGTATTTTGTACCAGTTAATGCTTTATTACATTATTCTAAGGTTTCAAGGCATATTTATGTTCTTAAATTTACAAACATTGATTTTTTGGGTTTTAATTTAAAGTGTGATTTTGGAATTTTTCATCTTAATCTTGTAAGTTCATACTTATGCCTTCTTATCAGAATTCTTCTTGTGTTCTTATAATTATGAGTACCTAAACACCACAACTAGGGTTGTGGGAACCATGACGGATTAATGAAGTAATGTTCGTAGTACGAGGTGATTCTCAAAGGGTGTCTGGGCATGTATTGTTATTCTCTTTCTTTTAATTGTTCTTTTATGATTGAAAATGTTAGAACTCGCATTATCTCTACTCTAGACTTTAGCAAGAGTAACGGATGGGAAAATTAAATCAACAATGAGACTTTGAGCTATCAACCTCCACTTATTTAGACATGAGTCGATAATCCTAGATAGCCTAATATGGGATCAATGATAGGGATTAGTAATGCAAAACCCATGAGATATGAACCTTTGTGATTAGGGATAATCATCTATTAGTGGCGTAAAATAGTAGTTTAGATGAACGTAACCTATCGATTCTGCATGCCTAGCACTACAAGAGATCACTAAGTACGAAGAACCTATGGAGTTATGAAGTTATTGGAAAACATAGTCCTAGTGCCTCTCTTATACTGATTACAAATCCAACAAATCAACAACTATTACTATTGAAATCTTAATTTACAAAACCCCTTTTTTACTAGATATTGTTATTGATTACTTAGATAGACATCTTGATTGAAATTTTGACCTATTCCCTATGGGATCGACCCCAACCTAGTTGGGCTCTATATTTGATCAACAACCACTTTATACTTTGTTTAGAGGTGTAATTTGGGCGACATCAATCACTTTACTTGGAATATCCTATGAATTAACAGAAACAAAAATTACTTCCTTAACAATGCCTACCGCAGTAATTTGTCCTATATAATTTTTTTAATGTTTGGAGACTCTTAAGGAATAAACTACTTTGTAATGATTCTTTTAAAAGATCTAGTATTAACTTGAGATTTAGTTGTTCTTGTTGTAAGACTTTATTGTGTGAAATCAGCCACTATGCATTTCTTACTAGTGAAGGAGCTAACAGGCTATGTAACAGCCTATGTAGACCTTTAGGCATTCACCATACGAATGAATTTGTCTCTTCTATTTTCAGGACCAAAAACAAAATCTACAAGATGATCATGCAGATCACTCGTATTCTTATTCGTATGAAGATTTAAAATCAATGATGTGCTTGTAGACATGGGTCTCAAAAGAACTTTTGGCATACTAGAATAGACAACAATGCCTATGAAATATCAAACAAGATGTTATCAAATTAGCTCTTAAAATTAAAACCAATAAAGAGTGGAATCTCTTGTGTCAAATGGTTGAACTATTCAGGCCTACTCCTCTAATTAACCAAGTTCTCTGGTAGAAACCTCCTCAAGGAACCATCAAGGTAAATATAGATGGATGTTTCAACCTTATTAATGGTAAAGAAGGTATTTAGGCATAGTAAGGACTCAGATAAAAACCTTATCATAGCTTTCTCTATTATTGTATAGTGTGACAGTAACAACATGGTTGAAGCTTTATGAATAGTTTAGTGGAAAATGATGCACCCTCAAAGGGTGTACTAATTTTCTATAGAATTTCACTCTCAAGTAACCACAAATATGCTCAAAGGAAAGGCAAATAACAACCTCAAACTCAAAATGGTTATTGATAGAACCATTAAATGACATAAGCACAAAATGTTGACCTTTGTCACACTACAGAGAATAAAATCAAGTGGTTGGTTCTCAGGCCAAACTTGCTACTAACTTGAATAGCAAAAAGATGTACAACACTTTTGATCATCTCCCAAAAGTTCCAAAGGACCATTTCAGCTTGATTAATGGTAAATACCAAGTCATTGGAATAAATACCACAAAGATAATATTTTGTCAGCTGATGTATAGATTTTTGCTAGGCTGGAAGGACTTTGTCCCTTAGGCAAACCTTTATTTTTAGGTAATTGTATCATCAGTTGTATTTTATATTGAGGTATGTTCTAGTCATCCTCTCTTTATATTAACAAGACCTGTGTGTTGGACATAAGAAGGTTTTGATGATTAACAATGATATGGAACATATATAGAAAACAAGTTGTTTCTACTCGTTCTATCAGGCTGAATCCAACCTATAGTATAAGACCTCTATTTCAAGGATTCAAATAAGTAAAAAAAAAAGTCCCAAATAGAGAAGGTCATGAAGCATGTATAATAAGAGAGTCCTACTTGCACTAGGAGTCCCTAAAATAAAAGAATTACAGATTGAAAAAATCTTAAAGTCGGTACAAAGTGTGTCGGTGGTAGAAGCCCCAAAAAAATGGGGATTCCTTGAGGAACAAGAAGATTGCTTGGAAAAGGAAAATAATCAAATCTAAAAATACACAAGGTCTTTAACAAAGACACTTGCACACTTATATTGAGAGAAAAAGGTACAACATAATGAAATAGAGGGAGTTCATTTTTGAGAGATTCCTGGATGAAGATCCAAGTGTTTTCAGTACAAAGAAATAGATTGAAGAACCTATTCCATAGAATTATGTCTTATGGTTCTTGCGTCAGTTTTATTGTATTGTTTTCAAAAGTTTTAATCTACTTCTTTTCTAGTATAGTGCATACTTCAAGTTGAGGAAAACTCGAAGTAGGGTTTTCAATATTTAAGGGTGATTGTAGAAGTTATAGGAATTAGAGTCTCGTTCCTAGGATTGCAAGAGTTGTAATTTAAACTTTGTTGAAGGCTTATTGTGTTAGTGAAGTTGGTTTAAATCCTGCATGGGTAAAGGTAGTGGTTTTTTTACCCTTTGTGAGTCAAGGTTTTACACGATAAATATGTTCCATTTACTTTACTCGTTTTATTCTATATCAAGTTATGTTATCGGTAAGAAATAGATAAATAAAATAGTTCCTTAGGCAACTTAAGCGGTCTGTGATATTTTAATTGGTATAAGATCAGGTTTTCTTAATATAGTCTAATAATGCAAAAAAAAATCATAATGAACTCTGAACTTTCTCTTGGACACGGTGAAGGTCAGCACATAAACAGGCCTCCGTTGTTCAACAGATAATACTACTCATAGTAGAAGGCACAGATGGAAGATTTCCTTAAAGCGAAAGACTATGAACTTTGGACTAGAATTACAGATAGTCCAAGGAATCCAACAATAAAGGATGCTAATAATAAGGACATTCCCAATCCCAAAGGTCAATATAATGAAGTTGATTACAAAATGCTGGGGAAAAATGCTAAAGCCAAGTGCATTTACCAGAGTGCATGGGACACTCTGGTAAATGTTCATGAAAGAACTACTCAGCTAAGAAAATTTAGATGCTCTGTACTGAATATGAAACTTTTAAGATAAAAAGTGGTGAGTCACTTTAGGACATGATCACTAAGTCACAACCATTGTGAATGAGTTTGTGTCCCTAGGAAAGGTACACACAACTAAGGAACTTGATGACAAAGTGCTTCGGAATCTTCCTAAGTCATGAGAGATCAAGGTCACTGCAATTAATGAAGAACATAGATCTCAGTGTGGTAACATTGGCCACACAAGGGTAGTTCATCCAGTAGCTATAGGTCAAATGAATAAAAACATCAAAGCTTCCATGAAAAGAAAAAATAATCATGTTAAAAGAACTGAAACACATCAGAGAAACAAGTGTATGAAAAGGAAAAAATCTGTGAATATTTTGCCAAATTGGACTAAAAGAGATCCTATGCAACCTTTTGTTCAAAGGAAAGGATCCAAGCTAGTATGGGTTCCTAAATTTAACCTCTAAATATTGTAGGTGAAAGAGAGAGAAAGCAAGCTAAACTGGTATAAACTGGTACATGGATAGTGCTTGTTGAAGGCATATGACTGGAGACAAGAAGAAGTTCCTCTAACTTGTAGAACGAAAGGGTGGAATGGTGGCCTTTGGTGATGGAAATAAAGGTCAAATTAGTAGAGTTAGCAAAATAGGGAAGACACAAGAATGCTCAATTGAGAAGGTTTATCATGATGAAGGGCTGAACCACAACCTACTTAGCTTATCACAACTCCGTGATAAAGAAACAAGGTAACTTTTTATACTATATATGTGGAAGTGATAAGCCTAAAAACTGTCTTAACTGGATAAAGATACAAGCATATGTAAATAGTTGACATCTCAAGCATTCATGCATAAGATCTTGTATGTCTAAGTATGATGGATAGTGATACCCTATTGTGGAACATAAGACTAGGGAATGGCAACAATGATCAGTTGATCAAACTTATCTCCAAATACTTGGTAATAGGCCTCCCTACAAATAATTTCAAGAAAAGACAAAGTTTGGGTAGAATGTGCCCAAGGTGAATAGGTAAAATAATCTTTTAAATCCAAACAGGTAATCAGTATAACCAGATTCTTGGAATTGATCCATATGGACTTGTGTAGTCATATGAGGGTGAGAAGCAGGGCTGACAAGATTTATGTATTTGTATTTGTTGATGAATCGACTAGGTTCACTTGGAAAGTTTTTCTTGCTTTTAAAAAAGATGCATTTGAAGCACTCGATACTTTAGTAATAAAACTGGAAAAGAAACTTGATAATCAACTAGCAGCAAACAGATCTGACCATAGAACTGAGTTTGAAAATGAAAAGTTTATTGAATATTATTCCACTCATGGTTTTTATTGCCACTTCTCTTCACCTATGACCCCTAAACAAAATAGGGTGGTTGAAAGAAACAATAGGACACTGTAAGTAATGGCTAGGACTAAGAAGTAGGCTAGTAATTTTTCTAGTCAATTTTGAGTAGAATCCATACAAATTACTTAAAAACAAAAAAACTAACATCTTTCATCTAAGAGTCTTTGGATGTAAGTGTTATATTCATAATAATGGAAAGGAATGTTAGGTAAATTTGATGCTAGAAGTGATGAGAAAACTTTTCAAGATTATTTTGCACACAGTAAAGCTTGTAAGGTGTTAAATAAAAGATCTATGTATGTTGAAGAAAGTGTGCATGTAATCTTTGATAAAAGTATCATTATGGCTAATCATAATCTGTAGGATAATGAAGAGCTGCCAAAGATTACTAATTTAATAATCCAAGAAATGATAAAATAAATAGGTCCTAATCATGCATGTAATTTCCCAAAACATCATTATAGTGAGTTGGTGGGAAAAGTTTCAACAAAGACCCCCCCTAGACTAAATCTGTGAAATTTAGGGCTAATCTAGTTTTGGGTGAATTTCGGGTGTTGTGTGGTCTAGGGAAATTTGGTGGTTTTTTGGTGGTTTAGTTGTGAGATTTAATTTGATTTTATATTAGATGAAGAGTTTAGAAAGTCATAGAACTTCATATGCGTAAAATGGGTTAGTAGAACTCCATTATAGCAATTTCTATGAAAGAGTTAGTACGTCATGTCAAAATTGGAGAAGTGTGTTGTGAAATGGTTATAGATGGAAACTAAATTCAAACTACTGTTTAAGCAGTACTGTAGCATTAGAAGTTCCACTGCAGCAGTGTCGCCGCAGCAAGGGAGAGGGTCGCCACGATGGAGGGAAAATTTGGCCTATGTACCACTGTAGTGGTAGAAGTATCACTGTAGCAGTGTCGTTGCAGTGACAATCCCATCACTGCAGTAATGATTAGGTAGATTTATACAGGTAATCCGATACTTAGAATTTTTTATTCCAAAAAGTTCAGTTGACCTAAGGAATTGAGAAGGCAATTTCTACCACTGCTGGGGGTTTTCATTATTAAAGTAAGGATTTTCCACCTTCTTAACTTGTGATTACTTTGGTTAATCCTTAGAACTGTAAGAATTATGATCATGGATTAAATTAGGGTTTAGCCCAGGTTTGCTGAACTAGTGGGAATTGGTGATGAATAGCTTTAATCCACTTGTTATTGACTCTAGTTTGTAAGAATTCACTTCCTAACATAGAATTCTTCCTTGAAATCATGAAATACAGAGAATTTAAAGAGATTAAATAGTATAAAACCCTAGAATGATTAACTAGGCTAAGTTCATGTGTTAAAATTAATAGGCTTAGGTTTATCATGCCTAAAAGTTGGGGATGTTATTTTAAATCATTCTCATCTGTTGTTTATAGACCATAAACAAGCAGACCTTGTAAGAAAGAGAAATGTTTTTGCTAATTAGTGCATTTGAAGGAGGATACGAGGTAGGTTATGGTTTGAAAGTAGTTGTAGACTTGATTTGATTATATGCTTATATTTGAGTTAGATGATTGTGATTAGCCTTCGGGCATGCTTGTAATTATTTGGTTGAGATGATGTTAAAGTTAAGAGAAATGATTAATTTGACAGTTTAAGTGCTGATGAACGAAATATGAATTTGGTTATCGATACTCTTATGTTTTGAGTATTTGTTCTTAAAATGATATTAGGATCACATGTCACGCCAGTACAAATTAATATTGGGATTGGGTACCATACTGGTATGGTAAATGGACTAAGCTCATCCCCTGCAGGTCATGAATAAGGATCCCTATTTGATTATTGTTGACTGGATTGCCTATGTGTAAGTGATTGATACTAATAACTTGAAAAGAATTGTATGAAGAGGATAGTCATTGGTTTTATAAGTTGAGGTGATTATGAATATGAATTGAAATGTTATTAGCTTAAAATGAGTTCTGTCTTGATCACTTCTTGGTTTTGTTTAACTTATCTATTTATATGGTGTTGAGTTAAGTCAATCAGTCGTTAATGAGCACTTAGCATGCTTCAGCTTTGATTCAAAGGTGAGCACCATGTCCGTGAAACCACTGGATCTTCCTCTTACTCATGTCCTTATTTCCAGACAATGACTTTCTCTATTGATTTTAGTATTTTGGATTATGATTTCAAACCTTATTTTGGACTAGTAACCCTTGTACGGTGACTTTCAAGTCCTGGGGGATGTAATAGTTTAGAGATACTTCTACACTTTTGGTAATTAATTGGATTGTTGGATATATTAGAATTGATATAATGTTTGACATAATTAAAGTAAATAAATAGTGTTTTGGTTTTAGTAAATGTTTAAGTGTAAGGTTTAATTATTTGGCTAAGGGTTGGGTTGATTGGTTCTCCCACTAAAGAGTAAGGGAGGGTGCCATTCATAACTATTTGAATCATAAAAAAGATAGTATCAGAGCCCTGGGTTCGTCAATCTCGTCCAAAAAGAACGGGTCTAGTAGAGTCTTGCGGAATGGTTCGGAGACGTCTGTACTTTTCTTCAAAAGGCTACAAGATTTTAGGAAAAACTTTTCCTTCTTTATTTCCTTAGTGCGAGGTCTTAATTCCAACTGGTATCTGGGGATCGAAATTGGTATCTGACATCCTTTATGCTTGTTGCTTAAAATGTGAATATTTGTTTAGTTTGAGCTAAAGCGGCCATAGCTGCAGCAATAGCCACAGCGGTAGAACCTAAATCGGCCTTTAGGACTAACATTCAAGGCAGAGATAGGGTAAGGGGAAAGGAAGAAAAAAAAACAAATAGCGGTACCAGCCAAGGATGGGTCCCAGGTAGCTAGAAGACCAGCTAGATAGAGATCAGCATCCTCTACCCCACATGAGGTTGTTCTAGACATAGTTCAGAAGGAGGAAGTAGTAGTTGAGGAGGAGCAGATTCCAGTTCCAGAAAATAATATACCTGTGCAGGGTGGTGCAACTCAAGTACCTCTGTCCTCAAAGGTGATCTAACAGGTGTTGGGATTTTGAGCGGTTTAGCTAGCACTGGAGCTACTCAGATAGTTTTATCCCTTATGCCCTTAGTTGTGTAGCATGTCACTGTTGTGGTATCATGTCATGATCTAAGTTCCAATAGAGTTATATACATGTCTCATATTCATTAGCAATGTTCCAAAGTACTATAGTATGATGATTATCCTTGTGCCAATTGTTCATAAGTAAGAGTACCAATCTCATAAGAGTAATAAGAGAGGTGATGTGCAAGTTAGTATAATTAGTCCTCATAAGTGAAATTGTCAATCTCATGAGGTAAAGGAGTGAAGTGAGATGTGCATATAAGTGCGTGCGTAGTTAAGGTGTTAATCTCATGAAGTATAAGAGCAAGGTAAAGCATATTGGTGTGTTTCAATTAGTGTCATGATCCAAAGTTCCCATAGAAGTTATACATATGTCTCTTATGCATTGATCATTGTCCAATAGTTCCAAAAGTGTTATGTTTTCATGAAGGCTATGTTTCCAATTGATCATTCTCACTCATTGATTAATGTTCCAAAGTTCTATAACATTGTAACTACTAAATACCAATCTCTCACAAGTAATGAAAGAAGTAATGAACAATCAATGTACCTATCCATCACGAGTTGAGATGTCAGTCTCGTAAAGATGTGACGTAATGTATATTTGTGTTTCAAGTTTCAAGAATGTTTCTATCATCAAGGTATCACTCATTGTACGAAAGAAAAGAAATGAAGTAATGAATAATGAAAGAAAAGGAAGCAATGTTATGTAATGTTAACCCTACCCATGGAGTAGATGTATGTTATTGCCCACCATAGAGTGGATGTATGTTGGCCTACCCATGGAGTAGATGTATGTCATTGCCCACCAAAGAGTGGATGTATGTTGGCCTACCCATGGAGTAGATGTATGTTGACCCACCATAGAGTGGATGTATGTTGGCCTACCCATGGAGTAGATGTATGTTAACCCACCCAAAGAGTGGATGTATGTTGAATGATTAATCATATTGATTATGAGCATTGTAAAAGTAATGTAAGTAAAGGCAAAGGAAGGAAAGAACGTAATATACATGGTATCCCACCTACAGAAAGAGAAATTATTCACATTGCTTTAATTGTTTTATGTTGAATTCATTATTGTTGTTGTTATGTATGACTCGTTGGAGATGATAGCAAAGAAAGAAAGGTACATGGTTCCATAAATGAAATTTTCTCTTATAATCATTTCCATTGAAATTCTTGTGCATTGATACAGTTTGTTTACGACCTTACATACTCAGTACATTCTTCGTACTGACCCCTTTTGGGGACTTACCTTACATGCTGCAGGTGCAGGCATTAGTAGACCTCCACAGTAGGCTGCGGATTTTATACAGGTCTCTGGTGAGCTCCAGTTGCTTCGGGGCTTCCCAAGTCACATGTGAACACTAGGTTTTTGGTATTATGTAAATATTGTATAGACCTAGTCATGTATCTGTAGAGGCTTTGTAGACAGTTGTGGGAAGACAAATGTAAGAGGTGTATGTCCATGTTGACTTGATGGCCCTGTCGGCCAAGTTTCACATATGTATAGATATTTAGCACATGTTTCATGAATGTTGTTATTAGCATGGTAAATTCTCACGTGGTAATGATATTTCTTATGGCATGCATATGAACGAACATGAGCAAAGATTGGTTCTCTCGGGCCTTATCGGCTTCGGGTGCCAATCACGCCTCGTTGGGATTCGGGGTGTGACATATGGTATTTATGAATATTTCATTTTCTTTTAAGCTTAGCAAGGTTTCCTTGTTTCCCTTTCTTGATCTTGATATGATTTATATATATATATATATATATAGCAAGGTTTCCTTGTTTCCCTTTCTTGATCTTGATATGAGTTTATATATATATATATATATTATTTTATTAAAATTGACATCTTAAGCATGATTTTAGAATTCTAATGTCATTATAAACTTTCAAGAAACTTGAATGAACCCATAGAAGGGTGAATTCCATGATAGCTATGAAATACAGACTTTTGTAAAAATTCAAGCTTTATGTATGAATAAGTATGATTTATGTATGATCTGAGAATATGGTATGAACTATTTTAGGAGCATTATTTAGCACCGAGAGAACAAGGGTTCAATTAAACTCAAATTCCATAACTATGCTGCCACCGCAAGTTATATGTTCGCCCAAGAGGCATGATTTGAGGATCTTTATGTATATGGTTCAAACTTTGGCCGGTTAGTGTTGACACCAAATTTTGACTCTCCGTGTTTAAAATTAACGTCTTCAGGCTTCCTGATAGTTAAAGAGCACAAAATATAATTTTTACATTTTTTTTATAATTTATTGATAATTATCCTTATTTTAGATTTTTTACCAATTTATTGTCATATTTTAACTTTTTCACAATTTATTGATAATCATCCTTAATTTCGAAAATATTAGGATTTTTATCAATTCATTATCATGTTAAATTTTTCACAGTCATCTGCACACGTACACAACATAACACTACAATCCTTTATTGTACACTATAATTTTAATTAATTACAATATAATATATTTTTCAAGATAATTATATTTTTATTCTTGTTTACATTTTCTGTAATTGTATACCGATATTCATATTTTTGTACAATATTTAATACAGTTCGCAAATAATAAGTCAGATCAATTATTTTAATATACAGAGCAACAATTCAGTCAAGTCAAGGTCTTGTTTTATCTTTTGGATAATAACACTTTATATGTTGGTTAAAAGGGTGAAAAGTCCTTAGAATAATAACCAATGGATTAAAATAGTATTTAGTGGACAAGAGAAGGGAGCTTTTATTTTATGGATAAAGAGGGGGACCAATTTGTATTATAAATAAGCTAGGGGGTTAATTTTATTTGTCATCTTTTACGTAACATAATTTTCCAAAAAAAATTCTCTCTCCTTTTTCAATTTACTCTTATATCTTGCTTTCTCTACACTATAAAAGGCAGATCACCACCGGCCAAACGTCGGAGTTTCGCCAAAGAACACCACCACCAGCCATGCTGCGAAACCTCCCTCCTTCTCCCTTTCTCTTTCCTTTTCACTCTCCCATTTGCTACTGTTGAACGAAAAAGTGCCAGATCTGGCCGCGCTCGCTTATTTCTGGAATTGCTTCGGCGAGAGCCGTTGAAGCAATGCCAATTTCATCACTACTTTGTCTTGTTAGAATGTAGTTTTTGATTTTTTTTGTTGTTATTATGTCATCCGCACAGATCTGTCCGGAGCTGCTCGTTCTCCGGTGAAGCTCCATTCACTCCGGCAAAGCTAATATTATCTTTTTATTGTTATTATCGTATGATTTTTTTGCATGCATTTCTGGTTAAACTCCGGCATGTTGTTCACCCATTTTTCTATTACTGTTTGGACTGTTTTTTTGGGGTTAACTTTGTGTTGGTCCTTGTTGGAAAAATCTTACTCCGGCGACCTGATTCTACATCTGCTATATTTTGTCTGACCCACTACTATTTTACACTTTCGAAAATTGATTTTGGACGATATTGTCCTTTACATCTCCTTTAATTGACAACGAAGAAATACTACACTATTTTGGCCAATGATAAAAGCTTTCCGTCGAAATTTTGGGGCCTCCCCTTAATAAAAGACAGATCTTATTTTTTAAGTTTAGTCATTTTATACCAAATATCAATACATGGCCAATGAAAAAAAAATTCGTTGGTTTTTGAGGCCTCCACAGATAAAAAGACGGACATTATGTATACAAATGCGTAACAAAAAATAAATAAATTTGGGCGATGAAGAAATCTTTATATTATCAAGACAACTCGAAAGTTTTATGATTCATATCTTGACAAAGCAAATTAGGACGACCGATGAATCGAGCAATCACTTCGTAGCCATGGCGTATCTAAAACTTAATTTGAGCCCACTCTTTAACAAAAATTCTATTTTTTTTATATATATTTATATACATATATGCACACAGATTTTTTTAATTTGTTTTGATAATTATTTATTTGTTACTAACATTTCTACCAAGTGTTTATACAGGTTCTTGGGGATACTTCTCGAAATGGCATTCAAAAAAGGAATTTGAATTTTGAATTTTTTTATATTCTTACAATTGTATAAATGTTAATCATAGTGAAAACTTTATTTTTGGGGCGTTGGGCGGGGATGTTCTTTACTTACGTAATCATCACCACGCAGTTTGGAAAAACTTAGGCCATTAATATTTATATAAAAGAATTAAATTGATTTATGTATTTAATCAATTAATTCACACTTTTACTTTAGAAAATATTGTGTAATCTTTTTTAAGAAAATAAATTTTTATATTATTTAATCTTTTCTCCTCATGATTTTTGTCAAGTAAAAAGGATTATTTGAGAATACTTTTCCTTTATATACTACAAAAAATACATTATTTTCATTACATAAAGTTCTTTCCTTTTATAAAAACCATTTTTCTCTTTCATATATATTCTTATACAATTTTTATATCCCTTATACAACTTTACATACTTCTATACACACATTTTAGGACAATATGTTTTACTTATGTAATTGATACATACTCTTCACACATAAACTTTTTATATTATTTTTTAATACATATTTTATAAATTTATACTTTAAAAAAATAATTTTTACCTCCTTCCTCTTTTGATAAATTAGTCTAGTCGGGTACCACATTTGTGGATTCTGAAGGATGTCTAACCCCTTTCCTTCTAAATAAATTGAACCCTTACGTAAAATCTATACTGGTTTTCGTAGATTAAAACAAAGTCATACATGTTAATAATCAAATAGGTTTTCTTATTTTTTCTTAAAATTAGGTGGCGACTCTGTATAAAAATTAATTCTTTTAGAGTCCATAAGTTGTACTTTGTTTAACCTTGATAAAAATAGGGCATGACAAAATGACAACTCTGCTGGGGAATAAGCAGGTTCTAACCATGATAGACTGAATTTTTCAATTGAGGGAGGTATTTTAATATTTTTTGCACATGCTAATTATTTAATTCACTCATTCTTTATTTGTTTCACATACTGCAAATTGTGTGAATTATTTATGTTTTGCTCATAAATTCTTCACATTATTTGCACAAATAAGCTTAATGGTCTTATCAATTCATTGATTCATTATTTATTTAATACACTGTATCTATATACTCTGAAAACTACTACACATTTTTTTTACTCTATTTAATCATAAGCACGATTCTATCGAGTCTTTGGTTGTACACTTCACACACTGTAGTTCACGCGGGGGTTGTCTCACACTCCACCAAACGTTCTATGAATTTCTTAGTTTCAGAGTTGGTGAATTTAGGTTAGTGTGCCTTCTCGTAATTATTCAGTCTCACTCTCAAACATCTAGGAAAAACTCTTACTCTAGAAATAGGTCATGTCACATACATCTTAGGCGAGACGGTCCAAGGTATCGTCTTCTCAAATAGGAAGCCGCCCTATTTGTCACAAGTTTATGGACCTTACGACATACTTTGTGTGAAAATTGATTCAGATAGTCCACAGATCAAACACTAATGGATTCAGAACAATTCTATTGACCTTTTTTAATTTCATTGATGATGTGGAGTATTTTTTGTTTAGAAAAATAAAGACTTATCAACACATCCATGCGCATTCTTTTCATTCTCGGAACATATTTTTTGGATCCAAACTCTCATTCATACCACACTTCTTTTTTCAATACCATCATTGATCCATAATAATCATATGAACCATCAATAACTATGTATCTATCTGAACTACGTTTTGACCTGATTCTTGTCCTGACAAGATACGTAGGCAACCCTATATTAGGGTTTGGTCTCTTCACTATTTCAAAATAATTTCTCCGATAATCAAACTGGGGTAATTTTTTGGAACAATTCAAAGACGTTGTGCAAAGGTTAGAGCAAATCAATAACCCCCTCAAATCCAAATCTCAATGACATTAGTGCTTAGCTGGCCTATCTCCAAATCTTCGCCCGATTTTGATTCGAGAATATCAAGCTCTCTTCTTTCGAATTTCATAATCCATTAAATTTATGATGTATCGATCATCACTTTCAAAAGCAAGGGTTCAACATCCTTTCATCCATAACAATCCTGCAAATTGTGGTGAAGTAATGCCATAACTTCTCCAATATCCAACCTTCTCAATCTTATCAATATACTGAAATAGTGTCAAAGCTCTGTCTACGCTTGGCATCCATCCTCTCGGTCGTCTTATTAGAATAATTTCAATGCTTCATGTCTACAAGAAATTCCCTATCGGTCGCCTTTCACATTATTTTCAAGAATGACCACCACTTCATGACAATCATACATGCCACAAACAAATTTACAAGTTTACTTGAACTACGTTCTGACCTGATTCTCATCTCAATTTATCTTGATGAGATACGTAGGAAACCCTACATAAGGGTTCGGTCTTTCTACTATTCCAAATAATTTCCCCAGAACTACAAACTGAGGCAATTTTTGGAACAGTCTAATGAAGCTCTCAAAAAAAATCCTCAAAAGTGTCGATCAATTTTCTCAAGTCCAAAATTCAAATAATATCAATGTCAGTCTGATCACAATATCCATCCGACTTTAATCTCAAAATTTGAGATATTAAGTTTCCCTCACACCTCAACCTTTAGATTCAACCTGCCCCACAAGTCGAGGGCTTTTACTTTTCAGCTGCCCTGCTATTCGAGGGCTTTTACATTTCAGCTTCCCCATCAGTCAAGGGCCTTTTACATTCAAGATTCCCCGCTAGCTGAGAGCTTTTATTTTCCAGCTGCCCCGTTAGTCGAGGGCTTTTACATTTCAGTTGTCCCACCAGTCGAGGGCCTTTTACATTTCAGCTGCCCCGTAGCCGAGGGCGTTTACATTTCAGCTGCCTCGCTAGTTGAGGGCATTTACATTTTAGTTGTTTTACTAGTCAGAGATCCTTTACATTACATATCGTAGGTCATGAAATTCCGGTGAATCACTTCCAGTCTCCAAGGTTCAACATAAGTCAACCTACTTTCTTTACAAGGGCACTTATCAGGGAGCATCATGCAATAAAAGATGGAGAAATGAGTCTCAGGTCCATAAAAGCAAACATCCCTTCATAAAACTAAGAAGTTTTCTTTGAACGTAGGAGGAACAACATCATTCCCAAAACTCACGGGAGAACCATATTGGTCTCCTATTTCAAACGCATCACTTGGCCACATGGCCTAACTCTATCCATCTTAATCTTTTGATCTGATAACAACTCTAACACTTTTTCTCTTATTCTTGTAGGATAAACGATCCATGGACTATACATGGGGTATCGAATTCCACAAGTCATCAACACACAGTGGGACAGACAAATTAGGGGAGTTTTTGACCGAACGGTTACACTTTTCCATTCTATCATTTTCTTGGCTTTCCTACTTTCACTCATTTCTCATATTTCTATAGGAAAATCATCCCCGCCAATAGGTAGGGATAATCACAATAATTCACATAAAGGCATCTCAAGAAGCAACAAAACAAAAAGTGTCCTCGAAGACAATTAGGGGGTCACAACATGTCATCCCCTAAAACAAATGGGAGATGGTCACCACAATGAATGATCCCCATAAATAATTGGGAGACCACAACAATGATTCTGCCCATAAACAATCAGGAGTCACTCTCTCACCAAATATGTCAGCCAACATAGGACTTACGAGGCATCGCTCCGAGTTTGTCTATACCCTCACATTAGTTTTGTGTATATGTTTATATTCAGTAAATATATTTGTCTTGAATTTCTTCAACACGTGAATCTATTTTCATGCATACATTTTATTCCTTATCTTCATGAACTACGCGAACCTAATTCTCATCTTAATGAGATAAGTAGGCAGCCATTATGGGGTTCGGTACTTTTTACAAAAAAGACAAAAAAAGGGATTTTACTCTCTTGTTTCCTATATTCACAAACTACGTAAAACTGATTCTCATATCTATGAGATACGTAGGCAGCCCTTCTTGGGTTTGGTTTTTCTTATTGAAAAAGAACAAAAAGGGTTTATTTTCCTATTTCATATTTTCTATCTTCATGAACAACACATACCTAATTCTCAATTCGGTGAGATACGTAGGCAATCTTTTTTGGGTATGATACTCTTTTACAGAAATATATATAAATAAGAAGAGTTTGTTTTCTTGCTTCACATCTTATACTCTATCTTCCTGAACAACACAGACCTGATTCTTATTTTCACAAGATACGTAGGCAAACCTTATTTGGGTTTCGTCCAATTCTTTCAAAAAAATAAAAATTAAAGTTTTTACTCGGTTGGTACCAACATAATTAGAAGTGTGCATGGGAAAGAAATAAATTGGTATGATGGAGAGCACCAACTTCATGGTAAACCATAGATTCATGTGGTACCTCTTAATCACACCTGAGTGACACTTGCAAAAAATTTCTTGCATACATCCAAGACAAGAACGAAGTCAACCTCGTCGTTTCATGTGCATTGTGTGGTGAGATTTAGATTAATTCATTGCATTGAATTGTTGATCTAGAGCTTGGCCTAAATGTATGTTGAGGAAAAATTTTGAGTTACACTTGATTTAGGAAAGGATCGTTGGCCCTCTTTGACTCGATTGTGCCTTTCATAGCCCACCAAATAACATTAATCCCTAGCATTTCCCTTTTGAGCCTAAAACCTTTTCTTCGGACAACCATATCTTAGCCTATACCTTTTGAGTACTTATATGCACTATTCCTCTCTTGGTCCAACCTCCTTGAGCGCACTAAATACATACAAATTGTGAACAAAGATTCAAGATCAAAGATGCCAAAGGCAAAGGATACAAAATCCCAGAAGAACAAAATTGAAAAATGACTTCAAAGAAGAAGGAGCAAAAAACCCCTACAAAAAAAAAAAGTACTCCAACAAAGGTGGAGAATCTTCAATGAGAAAATGAAAAAAAATTATTTATTGAAAAGAAGAGGGAAGAGACTCCAACACAAGATTCAAAAGAAGTCGAAGCAAATACAAAAAGAGAGACAACAAAGCCAGACAAATAAGATTAAGCGTTAAAGCACAATAAATGTCAAAAGCACAAATACAGTGCAACGCTTATTGAGGAATTAGTCACTTTCATCCCAAATACCATCCTACCCGTCCCCAAACCTACATTACAAGCCGATAACAACTCCTACGTGATCTTATTCCAAGTGTTCTCACATTAGTGTTTACGTACATGAAGTCCAAGCCTATGGTATCACGTTTGCATGTATTGAATTTCTTTCTGAGTGTAAGTGTATTTCTCTAGACGTCCCCAAAATCAAAAAGAAAACTACACAAACATGTGTGAAAATGGGACTTTATTTCTAGAGAGGGCACTTGAAACGTGAGGATAGGTATAGTTCGAAACCTTTTTTTGTAGCAAGACGAACAAATCTTGTCGATACTTAGGTATGTATGAGGTACCACTTGAAACTATAGAAATTATCCTGAGGTCGATCTTAGCTAGCTGGGAAGGAAATGGGAGAATTCTTATACACACTACTAATTGTTGGTACCAACTGAAGTCGAGACATGATTATGCCTTTCTCACCTTTTAGCATTTCTTACAAAGAAAATACAAAATCATTTTCTTTCTTTTTCAAGACGCCCACTTTTGAATATGAGCATTTTTACTCTTCATTCAAGGTGCCCACCTCCAAATACAGGCAGTTGACTTTCCTTTTTAAGCACTCACCTTCAAATACGAACATTTTGCTTTTCTGTTAGGTTTCCTCCTTCTAATTCTGGTATTTTACATTTCAATAGCCTCGTCAGTCAAGAGGTTATTACATTCTAATTACTCCGCCAGGCGATAGCCCTTCACATTTCAATAGCCTCGCCAGTCGAGAGGCTATTACATTTAGATTGCTCCGCAAATTGAGAGCCTTTTACATTTCAATAGCCCGGCAGTCGAGAGGCTATTATATTTCGATTCGAGAGACCGTTATATTTTAATAACCCCGCCAGTTGAGAGGCTATTACACTTCAATTGCTCTACCATCCGAGAGCTCTTTACATTCAATAGCCTCGCTAGTCGAGAGGCTATTACATTTTCAATTACTCTGCCTGTCGAGAGCTTTTTATATTTAAATATCCCCATCGGTTGAGATGCTATTACATTTTAATCGCCTCGCCAGTTGAGGGCCTTAGTCTTCGTAGACAATCGAAGATGATAACCAATATCAGTCCCCATAGACAATCGAAGATGTTATGCATCAAGTCCCCGAAGACAACTGGAGGACTTTACAACAACCAACATAGTTTTCGTAGACAATCGAAGACGATAATTAGCATCAGTTTCTGTAGACAATCGGAGATGTCATGCATCATGTCCCCGTAGATAATTAGAGACGTCATTCATCAACACCTCGAAGAAAATTGGAGGATTTTACAACAATCAACAAAGTCTTAATAGATAATCAAAGACGTTATTTATCCATCAGTCTCTGTAGACAATCGGAGATGTCATCAAGTCCCCCAAGACAATCGGAGGAATTTACAACAATTATCATCAAGTCCCCATAAATAATAGAGACGTCGTGTATCATTTTAATCAGAAATACAATCTACAACAAGATATTTTTGAAGTTCCTTTCAAAGAGACCAGTTTTAGCCATAAATCTTACACTAGGGCAAAATTTTGACAACCTTCTCAAAAGTTACCATAATTCTTCATTTAGAACTACATTGACCTGATTCTCATAACACTAGAGATATGTAGGAAAATCTATGAAGATTTTGGTCATCACAACCACATAATCATTCTTTCTCCCCAGCAAGTACACAATCATGCATCCCACAACTTGATACTGGGGCAATTTTGAAAAGATGTCGGGACTATGCAAATGCATTTGTTTCCAAAGTTCTTCTCTCATAATCATCTTCACAGGGCCTGTCTACCCATAATTATAGGACAATGTTCTGTCCACCCATAACAACAGGACGAAGGTCACAACAGGACAAAGGCCATATGCCTTAAACAATGAGACATAGAGTCGTCCATCCAGAACAACATGACAGGATCGTTCGCGCATAATAATAGGACAAGTGGAAATTTGCCTAATCTTTTGAACTACACCTGACCTGATCCTTGTGCAACTCGAGGTATGTAGGCAACTCTAAATTAGAGTTTGGTCATATATTTTTTTAAAAAAAAATTGGCTACACGTCAACGTTTTCATCTGAAGACTTCTACATCATATTCAAACGAAAAGGGGAAACTGTTGACACCCAATTTTGACTCTCTATGCTTAAAATTAATGTCTTTAGGCTTTTTGACCGTTAAAGAGCACAAAATATAATTTTTACACATTTTTATAATTTATTAATAATTATCCTAATTTTAGGAATTTTACCAATTTATTGTCATATTTTAAATTTTTCACAATTTATGGATAATTATCCTTAATTTCATAAATATTAGAATTTTTATTAATTCATTGTCATTTTAAATTTTTTACAGTCATCTGCATATGTACATAACATAACACTATAATCCTTTACTGTACACTACAATTTTAATTATTTACAATATAATATATTCTTCAAGATAATTACATTTTTATTGTTGTTTAAATTTTCTGTAATTGTATATCAATATCCACATTTTTGTACATTATTTAATACATACCACAAATAATAAGTCAGATCAATTATTTTAATACACAAAGCAGTAATTCGGTCAAGTCAAGGTCTTGTCATCTTTATAAAAGGTGACATTTGACATGACTATAGAGACTTTTATGTTTTGTATAATAACACTTTACGTATTGGTTAAAAGGATGAAAAGTCTTTTGAATAATAACCAATGAATTAAAATAGTATTTACTGGACAAGAGGAGGGAGCTTTTATTTTATGGATAAAGAGGGGGATCAATTTATATTTTAAATAAGGTAGGCGGATTATTTTATTTTTCATCTTTTATATAACATAATTTTTCAAGATTTTTTCTCTCTCCTTTTTTAATTTACTCTTATCTCTTGCTTTCTCATTACTACCAAAGGCAGATCACCATCCCACAACCACCGACCAAACGTCGGAGTTTCGTCGGAGAACTCCACCACCAGTCACGCTGCGAAACCTCCCTCCTTTCTCCCTTTCTCTTCCCTTTTCACTCTCCCCTTTGCTACTGTTAAACGAAAAAGTGTCAGATCTGGCCGCACTCGCTTATTTCTGGCCTTGCTTCGGTGAGAGCTATTGAACAAACACCAATTTCATCAATAGGTCGGATCGTGTTGTTGTTGTTGTTGCCAGTTTGGGAATGTTATTGTTGGACCTTAGTCCAGGCTTAGACAGACTTAGCCCAGACTTAGACAAGTATAACCAGACCTGGTTTTTGGGCCCCGGTAACGGGCCCCGTTACCCTTCTTGTTGACCTGTCAAAACTTTGACATCTTTTGACTTAGTTAAGCCCTATATGACCTATTAGGGTTGTGACGGGATTGAGTCACCACAATTATACCCGGTTGGCCTTTTTAGCCCTGTTAGTCCCTGATAACACCGTATTTGACCGGGGTCGGCTAGTTTGACTTAGAGCACTGGCCCGCCTTTTTATGAATAATAATGTATACCCAGACTTATATATACATATTGTTTATAGTAGGTAGTAACCTAGAAGGACCCCGAGATTGACTTGTAGCATGTTGTGGAATTAGCTTTTGTACTTATATATTAGTGTTGACTTGGGACTAGGGCATTTCCCGTTTATCTAATATGATATGACATTTGATTCTATTCTGGTTACTGGCTATGATGAGTTCCGATTCGAGTCCGGCCACTAATTCAGATATGATGGGTACTGATTATTATGAGTTCCGGTTCGTGTCCGGCCACTGATTATTATGAGTTCCGGTTCGAGTACGGCATCTGAATATGATATGATTGGAGAGTTTTGGTACCGGGTACCGTGGTTACTAGATACTGATACAGCTTTGAGACACTGATGACTATGCATTTACTTTTCTTGTGTGTCCCGCCGGTTTATGGGAGCCAGGCTGGGTTATTATTTTCTTCCGTGTGCCTATCGGGCTTATGGGGCCCCAGATAGGTTATGTTTGACTTGTGTATTTACTTATGAATTTATTTACTCGTTATTATGTATCGCATTTATTTTCCTAAGCATATCTACACGCCTCGGCAATTACTTATGTATTTATCACTTATACCCCGGACTTAGAATGCCCCCCCGCACTTTTAGTTTGCTTATATTATATTGAGCTCAGTCGATCAATGATGCCTACTGAGTACCCGTTGCCCCGGTACTCATACTGCACTTCTGCATCTTTTTCCCCAATGCAGATCCAGGCACTAGTCGACAGTTTTGACGTGACTCTTCTCAGCATTGACTCCGGAACAGGGTGAGCTTACTGACATCCGAGGCAGATCCTACTCCATCTCCTACTGTATAGTCTTTTGCTCTCGAGACTGTTGTACTTATTGTATCTATTTGGTTTCTGTCTTGTATTCTGGATATGTCTAGTAGTGGCTCTTGTACCGACCTCACCAGGTCTTGGGAAGGGTTCTTGACTTTATATACTGTCCTCTTCCTTCTCAGTCTTGTTATATATACATATTCTGATTCTGTCTTTAGCGTTATAGCATGTTTATAAATATGGTTACTTCTACTTCTTCTCTGTTTTATGAGATTCCGCCCGTTAGCTCGTTGCTTATCGCTCCGGTCTAGGGTTTGGCTTGCCTATTGGTGGGTTACGGTAGGCGCCATCATGACTCAAATATTGGGTCGTGACAGCTTGGTATCAGAGTTTAGGTTGTACGGGTAGTGTCGGTACATGAACCAGTATGTAGTATAGTCCTACGGATCGGTGCAGGGATGCCTGTATCCTATCCTCGGGAGGCTACGGAGCATTATTGGGGGAGTCTCTCATTTTCATTGACTCATGTCCATGCGTTAAGTCTATGTTGGTTTCTGATCTTCATTTAGCTCACTCTTTACGCAGATGGCAAGGACGCATGGTATGAGAGCCGAGGGTCAGGACCCCGAGCCTACAGCGAGGGATCCTGTTAGGGGCCGAGGTCGACCCAGAGGTCGGGGGCAGGGCAGAGCAGCAGCCCCAGGCCGAGATCATGCTAGGGATCAGTTACCCGATCCCGTTATAGCTCCATATGTTCCACCTCCACAGCAGCCGGTGGGCCAGGGAGCAGTCCAGGCTCCACCCGGTTTTATTGATGCTTCTTTGCTCCGTGGTACATTACTTCAGTTGTTGGGAATAGTTGGAGGTCCGTCAGTCGAGGTTGACCAACCAGCAGTACAGGGAGTTGGTGTTGGGGCGCAGCCTACAGCTGCAGCACCCAGAGTTGAGATTTCGCCAGCGCCGGTAGCTCCACAGCCGGTTATAAATTAGCCTGTTATGCCTGTCGATGAGCAGAAGATGTTGGGGCATTTCTTGAGGTTGACTCTATCCAGATTTGCTGGTACTCCGGGTGAGGATGCATATGAGTTCTTGTCCAGCTGCGAGGATAGACTGAGGAATTTGGGATTGGTACAGTCTCGTGGTATTGATTTCATGGCATATCAGTTTGATACTGCAGCGAGGAGATGGTGGAGGGGATATCTTGATTCCAAGCCAGCAGGATCTCCATCGGTTACCTGGACCCAGTTCTCCGAGATTTTCTTGGGGAAGTATATGCCTCGTACTATGCGGGAGCGACTCAGGGATGAGTTCTCCAGATTAACTCAGGGTTCATTATCTGTCACCGAGTATGAGGCGAGGTTTCATGATCTTGCTAGGCACGCAACTTCTATTTTGCCTGATGAGTATGAGAGAGTTAGATGTTTTGTCAGGGGACTGAGATTGCCACTCCGCAGGGCTACCCAGAGTTTAGTGACTTCAGGGAAGTCATTCACAGAGATTATTGAGCATGTATACTCTATTAAGGAGATGGATCGCGAGGCTCAAGGGGGCAGCGATAAGAGACCTCGTGTCCAGGGTAGTTTCAGTGGGAGCCATAGTGGTTGGCAGTTCAGAGGTCGTGGGTTCCAGTTTCAGGGTAGGTACCCACAGCAGCAGCATCAGTCCTTTCAGTGACAGGGTCAACCTAGTAGGCCCGTACAGTCAGCCTTACAGATTTCTGATAGAGATCATCCCGCCTATAGTAGTTCTGGTAGTCAGCCTCAGGGACGTGGTCAGTCCAGTTCATCGACTAGAGGTGGTCATACCAGATTAGCCGGACCTCATAGGCCGAGCAGTGAGCTAGGAGCATGCTATACTTGTGGGGTTGTCGGTAATTTTGTGCGTGAGTGTCCTCAGCACATGGCGATTGAGCCTTCAGTTCAGACAATACAGGACCTCAGATCTATATCGCCAACAGGTAGAGGTGGTGCACAGGGTCGTCGGGGTGGTCCCCAGGGTTCTGTAGGTAGAGCGCAGGGAGGTCAAACCGGTGGTCAGGTTTGTGCTCAAACTAGTGGTAGCCGTCGTACCGGCTAGGCCGGAGGCTGAGACTTCGGATGCAGTGATTACAGGTATGATTTCCGTATGCCATCAGCCAGCTTCTGTATTATTTGATTTCGGATCCACGTTTTCTTATGTATCTACTTATTATGCACCACGGTTGGGTTTATGTTCTGAGTTATTATTTGTACCCTTACGTGTATCTACCCCCGTTGGTGATTCCTTAGTAGTGGATCGGGTATATAGATCATGTCTGGTGACTATTCAGGAGTTTGAGAGTCGAGTTGATTTTATTGTATTGGCCATGGTAGACTTTGATGTGATTCTGGGCATGGACTGGTTGTCTATCCATCATGCAATCTTGGATTGGTTTGACGAGACCGTGACCTTAGCCATGCCTGGCGTACCCCCGGTGGTGTGACAGGGTTCTGTTAGCCGCACACCGACAGGGATTATTTCATATGTTCGAGCTCTTAGATTGATGTCGAGGGGATGTGATTCATTCCTTGCTTATGTTCGGGATGCTAGTATTGAGAGTCCATCGCTTGACTCCGTCCCTGTTGTTCGTGAGTTTTCTGATGTATTCCCGATCGACCTACCTGGCCTTCCTCCTGAGTGTGATATAGAGTTCATTATTGACCTTGAGCCGGGCACCTGACCTATTTCTATAGCTCCTTATTGTATGGCTCCTGCTGAATTGAGAGAGTTGAGTACTCAGCTCCAGGACCTTCTGGGTAAGGGTTTTATCAGGCCGAGTGTGTCTCCGTGGGGTGCTCCAGTTCTTTTTGTAAAAAAGAAGGATGGATCTATGCGCATGTGTATTGATTATAGGCAGTTGAATAAGGTAACTGTGAAAAATAAGTATCCTATGCCTCGTATCGATGATTTGTTTGATCAACTTCAAAGTGCAGCGGTATTCTCAAAAATAGATTTGAGATCTGGATACCATCAGTTGAGAGTTAGAGATGAGGACATCCAAAAGACAGCCTTCAGGACTCGGTACGGCCATTATGAGTTCCTGGTGATGTCTTTTGGGTTGACTAATGCCCCAGCAGCTTTCATGGATTTAATGAATCGTGTATTCAGGCCATACTTGGATTCCTTTGTGATTGTGTTTATTGACGACATCTTGGTTTATTCGAGGAGTAACGAGGAGCATGAGCAGCATTTGAGGATTGTGCTCCACACTTTGAGAGATCATCGGCTTTATACCAAGTTCTCAAAATGTGAGTTCTGGTTTGAGTCTGTAGCTTTCTTAGGGCATGTTGTGTCCAGATACGGTATCATGGTAGACCTAGCGAAGATTGAGGCTATTCAAGGTTGGGCTAGGCCCACATCGCCTACTGAAGTTTGCAGTTTCGTTGGGTTGGCAGGGTACTACAGGCGATTTGTTGAGGGCTTCTCGTCTATTGCATCTCCTATGACCAGACTAACCAGGAAGGAGGTTCCATTTCAGTGGTCTGAGGATTGTGAGGCAATCTTTCTGAAGCTCAAGGATCGACTTACTTCTGCCCCTGTGTTGACTCTTATAGTTGAGGGCGAGGGTTTCACCGTGTATTGTGATGCGTCTGGTATCGATTTGGGATGTGTTCCGATGCAGCGGGGTCGTGTCATTGCTTATGCATCGAGGCAGCTGAAGGTGCACGAGCGTAACTATCCCACTCATGATTTAGAGTTAGCAGCGGTTGTGTTTGCATTACGGATTTGGAGGCATTATCTCTACGGTGTTCATTATGAGATCTTTACAGATCACCGCAGTCTTCAGCATATTATGACTCAGAGGGATCTCAATTCGAGGTAGCGCAGGTGGATTGAGTTGCTTAAAGACTATGATATCTCTATTCTCTATCATCCGGGCAAGATAAATGTGGTGGCGGATGCCTTGAGTCGGAAGACAGTGAGTATGGGTAGCTTAGACTTCATTCCAGTCGTTCAACGGCCGTTGACTTTGGACATTCAGTCCTTAGCTAACTCGATGGTGCGTTTGGATATTTCTGACCCCGGAAGGGTTATCGCTTGTGTTGGTGCGAGATATACTTTGTTGGAGAAGATTCAGAGTCATCAGTTTGAGGATAGCGGTCTCCGTAGCATTCGAGATCAGGTATGGAAGGGTTAGTCTGAGAGAGCTACCTTGGGTTCTGATGGTGTTTTGAGGTTTGACGACCGTATTTGTATTCCGAGGGTTGGAGATTTGATTCAGTTGATTTTACACGAGGCGTACAGCTCCAGGTATTCTATTCACCCTGGGACAGCTAAGATGTATCGGGATCTGAGGCAACACTATTGGTGGAGCAGTATGCGGAGAGATATACCAGGGTTTGTAGCGCGATGCCTTTGTTGTCAGCAGGTAAAGGCCGAGCACCAGAGACCTGGTGGATTGCTTCAGCAGTTGCCCATTCCCGAGTGGAAATGGGAGCGGGTCACTATGGATTTCATTGTTGGATTGCCTCGCACCTTCCGTGGTTTTGATAGTATTTGGGTTATTGCAGATCGATTGACTAAGTCTGCGCACTTTATTCCTGTTCGAGTTTCCTACAGTGCTGAGAGATTAGCTCGTGTATATATTCAGGAGGTGGTTCGCCTACATGGAGTGCCAATATCTATTATCTCAGATCGAGGGACTCAGTTTACCTCCAGTTTCTGGCAGACTTTCCAGGAAGAGTTGGGTACCCAGGTGGACCTCAGCACTGCATTTCACCCTCAAATCGACGGGCAGTCGGAGAGGACGCTTCAGGTATCGGAGGATATGCTCCGCACTTATGTGTTAGACTTTAGGGGTCAATAGGACCAATTCTTACCTTTAGCCGAGTTCGCATATAATAATAGCTTTCATTCCAGCATTCAAATGGCTCCTTTTGAGGCTTTATATGGCAGACGGTATCGATCGCCAGTTGGCTGGTTCGAAACTTCAAAAGTCAGTCCTCGTGGCACAGATTTACTCCGAGAATCTTTGGACCGAGTTCGAGTGATTCAAGATAGGCTGCGGACAGCTCAAAGTAGACAGAGGAGTTATGCTGACCGTAGATGTCATCCGTTGAAATTTAGGGTGGGTGATAGGGTCTTCTTACGAGTATCGCCCATGAAGGGCGTGATGCGGTTTGGTAGGAAGGGTAAGCTTAGCCCCAGATATATTGGACCCTTTGAGATTTTGCGGACAGTTGGAGAGGTGGCTTATGTGTTAGCTTTACCTCCGGCATTTTCAGCTATCCACTAGTATTTCATCTTTCTATGCTACGACAATACATTCCATATGAGTCGCATGTGCTTCAGTGGGACTCGGTTTAGTTAGACGAGAAACTAACCTTTGTGGAGGAGCCTGTGTCCATTTTAGCCCGAGATGTCAGACGGTTACGCTCCCGGGACATTCCAGTAGTTAAGGTACAGTGGCGTCACCGTCCAGTTGAGGAGGCTACTTGGGAGCTTGAACGTGATATGAGAGCCCAGTATCCCTACTTGTTCACGTCTTCAGTTATGTGCTTATTATTGACTTTCGCGGACGAAAATCCTTTTAGTAGTGGATATTGTAATGACCTTCCCGGTCATTTTCCTCATTTTCGTGCGTTCTCGGTGTTTAGAGTTTTTCTATAACTGCCCCAAGTTATTTATGACTTGCTGAGGCTGATAGTTCGATTCCCGGGCAGTTCGTTTGAGAATATTATTTAGACCGAGCACGTTGTAAAATATTAAATTAAATTTGAATTTTGTAAAATAACATAGTTAATTACCTTTCGAAAATATTTTTGAAATTTATAAAATTCTTTAGTTATGATATATCTATATTACTTTATAATAGTTTTATAACCTATTAGTAATTTAAGCGGAGATAGTGAATTTAAATATGTTAAAATAATGAATTTAAATATGTTAAAATAATATTTTTATTTTATAGAGGTTTTGTTAGAAATAATTTTCTATTAATTATGGTATATTCAAACAGTTGTATTTATTTTACCACGAACCTATGCTATACCCGAATATATACGTAGTGGGACAATGGAATAAGGTGTCAACCCCATCACTTCCACGTGGAAGTGTGGGGAGTATACACCATATAGTGGGCAAGTAATAAGTGGCCTAACCTAATGTAACTAATTTACAATATGGAAGTACAATACTACTTATAAGTTGGCAGAATGCTACTTATATCAACTTACGTAAATGCATATACTATGACTCTTCTCCTTTTCCTCACAAATTATATTTATAATTAGTGTAATAGGTTCTCTGCAAGCAGCTTCAAATATATTTAATTTCGGGGATCGCGTGGTTGATAGTATAACGTCTTTATATAGTAAGTTTTCAGTCAGTTTTAGCTTAAAGTTGTGTATTTAAATTGTTATTTGGTGGTATTATTGTTGGTGCTTATTTAGAGATTAATATGAGCTCGGATTGGATAGCATCTGTTGTGACTATTGGTCACAGAGATATTTGGGACACGGTGACGGTTTCAATTTTACGATACCGCAAGCGGACCCCACGTGGGATTTTCGAACATTTTCCAAACTAATGCAATATGGGTATCAATAGTCATGTTTTGACATGTAGTTTATTATTTTGGTAGCTTGCCAGCAGTCAGAGGCCTCTTGAAAGGGGAAGGCTCCTATTTAACTGGCTTTAGCAGGTGTTCGGCGGCGTCTAGGTAGGCTAGGTTTACCTTCCTTTACACTTAGATTGAGCTTATGTGTGATATATGTATGCTATTGTGCTGGTGTTGTGGGCTGTAATTATAAACTTGGTGGTGGTGGTTTGCTGTGATTTAGGCCTTTTAGGCCGGATAGGGCTATTCGGATATATTCCAGGCCTATTATCCTCGTGGTACACCACAGATGACCTATTTGGGGTCGGATCGTGTTGTTGTTGTTGTTGTTATTGTTGCCAGTTTGGGAATGTTATTGTTGGACCTTAGTCTAGGCTTAGACAGATAACCAGACCTGGTTTTCGGGACCCGATAACGGGCCCCGTTACCCTTCTTGTTGACCTGTCAGAACTTTGACATCTTTTGACTTAGTTAAGCCTTATATGACCTGTTAGGGTTGTGACGGGATTGAGTCACCCCAATTATACCCGGTTGGCCTTTTTAGCCCTGTTAGTCCCTGATAACACCGTATTTGACCGGGGTCAGCTAGTTTGACTTAGAGCACTGGCCCGCCTTTTTATGAATAATAATGTATACCCAGACTTATATATACATATTGTTTACATTAGGTAGTAACCTAGAAGGACCCCGAGATTGACTTGTAGCATGTTGTGGAATTAGCTTTTGTACTTATAAATTAGTGTAACTTGGGACTAGGGCGTTTCCCATTAATCTAATATGATATGACATTTGATTCTGTTCTGGTTACTGGCTATGATGAGTTTCGATTCGAGTTCGGCCACTGATTCAGATATGATGGGTACTGATTATTATGAGTTCCGGTTCGAGTCCGGCATCTAGATATGATATGATTGGAGAGTTTTAGTACTGGGTACCTTGGTTACTGGATACTGATACAGCTTCGATACACTGATGAATATGCATTTACTTTTCTTGTGTGTCCCGCCGGTTTATGGGAGCCAGGCTGGGTTATTATTTTCTTCCGTGTGCCTATCGGGTTTATGGGGGCCCAGATAGGTTATGTTTGACTTGTGTGTTTACTTATGCATTTATTTACTCGTTATTATGTATCGCATTTATTTTCCTAAGCATATCTACACGCCTCAGCAATTACTTATGTATTTATCACTTATACCCTGGACTTAGCATGCCCCCCCTGCACTTTAGTTTGCTTATATTATATTGAGCTCAGTCGGCCGATGATGCCTACTGAGTACCCGTTGCCCCGGTACTCATACTGCACTTCTGCATCTTTTTCCCCAATGCAGATCCAGGCACTAGTCGACAGTTTTGACGTGACTCTTTTCTCAGCATTGACTCCGGAACAGGGTGAGCTTACTGACATCCGAGGCAGATCCTACTCCATCTCCTACTGTATAGTCTTTTGCTCTCGAGACTGTTGTACTTATTGTATCTATTTGGTTTCTGTCTTGTATTCTGGATATGTCTAGTAGTGGCTCTTGTACCGACCTCACCAGGTCTTGGGAAGGGTTCTTGACTTTATATACTATCCTCTTCCTTCTCAGTCTTGGTATATATACATATTCTGATTCTGTCTTTAGCGTTATAGCATGCTTATAAATATGGTTACTTCTACTTCTTCTCTGTTTTATGAGATTCCGCCCGTTAGCCCGTTGCTTGTCGCTCCGGTCTAGGGTTTGGCTTGCCTATTGGTGGGTTACGGTAGGCGCCATCATGACTCAAATATTGGGTCGTGACAATTGTAATGACCTTCCCGGTCATTTTCCTCATTTTCGTGCGTTCTCGGTGTTTAGAGTTTTTCTATAACTGCCCCAAGTTATTTATGACTTGCTGGGGCTGATAGTTCGATTCCCGGGCAGTTCGTTTGAGAATATTATTTAGACCGAGCACGTTGTAAAATATTAAATTAAATTTGAATTTGGTAAAATAACATAGTTAATTACCTTTCGAAAATATTTTTGAAATTTATAAAATTCTTTAGTTATGATATATCTATATTACTTTATAATAGTTTTATAACCTATTAATAATTTAAGCGGAGATAGTGAATTTAAATTTGTTAAAATAATATTTTTATTTTATAGAGGTTTTGTTAGAAATAATTTTCTATTAATTATGGTATATTCAAACAGTTGTATTTATTTTACCACGAACCTATGCTATACCCGAATATATACGTAGTGGGACAATGGAATAAGGTGTCAACCTCACCACTTCCACGTGGAAGTGGTGGGAGTATACACCATATAGTGGGCAAGTAATAGGTGGCCTAACCTAATGTAACTAATTTACAATATGGAAGTACAATACTACTTATAAGTTGGCAGAATGCCACTTATATCAACTTATGTAAATGCATATACTATGACTCTTCTCCTTTTCCTCACAAATTATATTTATAATTAGTGTAATAGGTTCTCTGCAAGCAGCTTCAAATATATTTAAGTTCGGGGAACGCGTGGTTGATAGTATAACGTCTTTATATAGTAAGTTTTCAGTCAGTTTTAGCTTAAAGTTGTGTATTTAAATTGTTATTTGGTGGTATTATTGTTGGTGCTTATTTAGAGATTAATATGAGCTCGGATTGGATAGCATCTGTTGTGACTATTGGTCACAGATTTATTTGGGACACGGTGACGGTTTCAATTTTACGATACCGCAAGCGGACCCCACGTGGGATTTTCGGACATTTTCCGAACTAGTGCAATATGGGTATCAATAGTCATGTTTTGACATGTAGTTTATTATTTTGGTAGCTTGCCAGCAGTCAGAGGCCTCTCGAAAGGGGAAGGCTCCTATTTAACTAGCTTTAGCAGGTGTTCGGCGGCGTCCAGGTAGGCTAGGTTTACCTTCTCTTTACACTTAGATTGAGCTTATGTGTGATATATGTATGCTATTGTGCTGGTGTTGTGGGCTGTAATTATAATCTTGGTGGTAGTGGTTTGCTGTGATTTAGGCCTTCTAGGCCGGATAGGGCTATTCGGATATATTCCTTGCCTATTATCCTCGTGGTACACCACAGATGACCTATTTGGGGTCGGATCGTGTTGTTGTTGTTGTTGCCAGTTTGGGAATGTTATTGTTGGACCTTAGTCCAGGCTTAGACAGACTTAGCCCAGACTTAGACAAGTATAACCAAACCTGGTTTTCGGGACCCGGTAACGGGCCCTGTTACCCTTCTTGTCGACCTGTCAGAACTTTGGCATCTTTTGACTTAGTTAAGCCCTATATGACCTGTTAGGATTGTGACGGGATTGAGTCACCCCAATTATACCCGGTTGGCCTTTTTATCCCTGTTAGTCCCTGATAGCACCGTATTTGACTTGGGTCGGCTAGTTTGACTTAGACTTGTTAGAATATGGTTTTTGATTTTTTTTTCTTGTGCTATGTCATCCGCACAGATATGTCCGAAGCTGCTCGTTCTCCGGTGAAGCTCCATTAACTCTGGCGAATCTAATATTATCTTTTTATTGTTATTATCGTATGATTGTTTTGTATGCATTTCTAGTGAAACTCCGGTGTGTTGTTAACCCCATTTTATGTTACTGTTTGGACTGTTTTATTGGGGTTAACTTCTTGTTGGTCCTTGTTGGAAAAATCTTACTCTGGCGACCTGATTCTACATCTACTATATTTTGTCTGACCCGCTACTATTTTGCACTTTCGAAAACTGATTTTGGACGATATTGTCCTTTACATCTCCTTTAATTGATAACGAAGAAATACTACACTACTTTGGCCAATAATAAAAGATTTCCGTCGAAATTTTGAGGCCTCCACTTAATAAAAGGCGGATCTTATTTTTTAAGTTTAGTCATTTTATACCAAATATCAATACATGACCAATGAAAAAAAATTCATTGGTTTTTGAGGCCTCCAAAATAAAAAGACAGACATTACGTATATAAATGTGTAACAAAAAATAAATAAATTTAGGCGATGAAGAAATCTTTATATTATCAAGACAACTCGAAAGTTTTATGATTCGTATCTTGGCAAGGCGATTTATGACGACGATGAATCGAGCAATAACTTCGTAGCCATGATGTATCTAATACTTAATCCAAGCCCACTCTTTAACAAAAATTCTATTTTTTTATACGTATTTATATACATATATGCACACAAATTTTTCAATTTAATTTGATAATTATTTATTTGTTACTAATGTTTCTACCTAGTGTTTATACAGGTTCTTGGGATACTTATCGAAAATGGCATTCGAAAAAGGTGTTTGAATTTTATGTTTGTACTTTTTTATATTCTTACAATTGTACAAATATCAATCATAGTGAAAACTTTATTTTTGAGGTGTTGGGCGGGGATGTTCTTTACTTACGTAATCATCACCACGCGGTTAGGCAAAACTTAGGCCGTTAATATTTATAAAAAAGAATTAAATTGATTTAGGTATTTAATCAACTAATTCACACTTTTACATTAGAAAATATTATGTAATCTTTTCTTTTAAAATAAATTTTTATTTTATTTAATCTTTTCTCCTCATGATTTTTGTCAAGTAAAAAAGATTATTTGAGAATACTTTTCCTTTATATAATACAAAAAATACCTTTCTTTCATTACATAAAGTTCTTTCCTTTTATAAAAAATATTTTTTTTCTTTCATAGATATTCTTATACAATTTTTATATCCCTTATACATCTTTATATACTTCTATACACACATTTTAAGATAATATATTTTACTTATGTAATTGATACATACTCTTTACACAAAAAACTTTTTATATTATTTTTTAATACATATTTAATACATTTATACTTTAAAAAATTAGTTTTTACCTCCTTCCTCTTTTGATAAATTTAGTAGTAGACATTTATTTTTCATTTGTCTCTGAGGATAAACATTTCCTAGTAGTAGACATTTATTTTTTCATTTGTCTCCTAGGATAAACATTTCCTAGTAGCAGATAGTTATTTTGCATTCGTCTCCTAGGATAAACATTTTCTAGTAGTAGACATTTATTTTTTTATTCGTCTCCTAGGATAAACATTTCTTAGTAGTAGACAGTTATTTTTCATTCGTCTCCTAGGATAAACATTTTCTAGTAGCAGACAATTATTTTGCATTCGTCTCCTAAGATAAGCATTATCTAGTCGAAGACATTTATTTCACATTCTTCTCCTTGGATAAATGTTTTCTAGTCGAAGACAGTTATTTTCATTTTACACCTAGGATATACATTTCCTAGTCTGAGTTTATTTATAAAGTTTACAATTCCTAATAACTCACAAAACTTTCCAGTGAAAACTGGGGCAAATTTTTTTGTTTGTTTCTTTTGTTTATGATGTCTTGCAGGTTTTTCCTGGTAGAGCATGATCTTGATGTCGAATACACTCAATCTCAATGACAATCAGAATTAGTTTTCAGATGAATGTAGCGGCCCGCCATCCTGACGTTAGTTTATCTTCAGCTATTGGTCAAGAAAACAACCATTCAAAAAATTCTCAGACTGTCATGTGAAAAAGCGTCAAAGACTCACTCTAAGTTTCAAGTTCAAGTCTCAAACCCCAGTTTCAGGATCAAAGTACCCACCAGAAGAGGGTGAGATAGTAACTGAAGATTCAAATGGGAGAACTACAGGAAGACTCAAGACAAGTAGAGTAGATAAGATATTGTATTTTTTCTTTATTATATTTTGTTTATGTAATGACAGGAGGCACAAACCGGAACCTCGACAGGACCTCACTCGACTCTCCATCTCAGTATGTTCCACCTCCCTCCTTAGCATTGAACTACACTTGACCTGATTCCCTTATAACCCGGGATATGTAGGCTGTCCAAAACCAGGACTCGGTCGTATCTTTTTCTTCTTTTCTTTTTTCATTTAAAATAACGGTAGGGTCAAAACTTGTCTCGTTGTCTACTTCTTTCTCTAAAAACTCTTCGTGTTCTCAGACAAAGAGGGGCAAATGTAGACACGTGGTTTTTGACCCTTCCTGAGCTTTAACCTATTTTTAACATTAAATATTTATTTTTTGTCTAACCTTTCTTTTTAGCTTTTATTTTCATTTTTAGTAGGTTTTATTTGAAAATTTGTGAAAAATATTTTTTTTAAAATAGAGTTACATTTTAGGATATGTTTTTTTTATTTTCTTTCAAATAATAAGGAAATTTTCAAAAAAATTTTTTATTTAACTTAGGTTTTAATAAATAAGCTAGTAATTTTAGTAGTTTTCTTCGTTACATATATTTTTTTTTTACTAGTCTTCTAATTTTTCAATACTTTTATTATGATAAAATAATTAAGTTAATATTTTTTTATTGTATTATTGTTGTATTTTTAAATTTTAAAAAGAAAAAAAAAAGAAAAAGAAAAAAAAAGGGTCAACCCTAAACTACCCCACTAAACCACCCCATTTCCCACTACACCTCACACATCACATGATCCCCCACCCTAGTTCACTCAGCTGCACACTTCTACCCATATTATATAACACCCACACATCCACAGACCGAAAAAAAACCCAAAGGAGATAACACCACAACACACAAAAACAATAACATTGAGAAGAAGAAATGGACAACAACACTTGAGAGAAAAAATGATACGAACAGAAACAAAGCAACACTAACAAAAAAAAATTTAGTAAAGAAAAAAGAAAAGAGAAGAGAGGGAGCAATACAAAACAGTAAAAGGAAAACACTGAGCAACTTGAAAGGTTTGTGGATTGGAGTTCGAAGTTTGGTCTTTGGTTCGAGTTTTTGGTGACGGTATTCCTATTCCTACTTTCGTTTAGTTCATCACGTAGGTTCTTATTTGATCCTACACTATTTATTTTATAAGTTTTATTGTGAACCAAATCATGAATCAAGTTGTTTAAATGATTTCAGTTGTTACTTAGTATGTGCGATTGATTAATTATATTGAGTAGTTCTACAATTAAAACATCTAGAAAGTGGTAGCATAATTGTTCTTAAGTTGGAAGAATTGTACATGGTCTATGTGTTATTCATGTTTAGGGTTCGATTAAGTTAAATAATGTGTCTTTCATTATCTTTGCTTAGATACCATTTGTCTCTATATTTCTGAATATGTTCACCTCTCCTTGTTTATGATAGTATTTAGCATTTAGGCATTGGTGAAAGCTTCAAAAAAAAAAAAGAATTGTTAAAGAAAATAAAATTAAAACATGATGTGTTGATATATCGTAGATTTTAATTTTCGGGCTAAAATAAGTGGAATCCATGTTAATCAATATAAAAGGCTATCTAAATTTGTTATTTCTTTACCTTTTTGTGAGTCAATATGGTATTTAAACTTATTTAGAATTTTGTTATAGGTTAAAAATATATTTTGATCTAAGGTCTGAAATTTTCAAAAGTTAACGTGAAGGTCTTGATATGTTTCGATGTTTAACTTACTTCACTGTCACTTTGAGGAAAGTATTCTTAATGTGTGACTTCACTGTCACTTTGAGGAAAGTATTCTTAATGTGTGCTCACTAGGGTATATTTTGCTCTAGTAGCTATTAGTATTTCTTTACTATTAGTTGAAGTGAAGTAAAGTTTGAATAATTTAATTTAAGGAAGATAGGTGATTTACTGTTCATGGGGTAATCTTTGGATGTTATTTTTTTTAGCATAAGAAGACGGAAGACGTTTTACAATGAATTACTCTTTAACGTTGAATTAATAAATTAATTAAAACATATAAGAGTTAAATACCTTAAAAATAGGTCAGGTAGAACATAAAAAATAGAAAAATGAACCTTGGGTTTAGATATTAAACGATAGAGTTTTCTAAGTTTTAAGTTCAAATTGGAAAGTGTAAAAGAATAAATGTTAAAAGTTTAGTATAAGTGATAATTAACGATGAAGTTGGAAAAGTATTGTTACCGTTCATTCGTTATAATAAAATTAACATACTATTTTGAAGTCGGTCTAATTGGGATGGGTAGATTTTGAAACATATTAGATGCATATTTAGACTTGGGAAAAATGGGAACGATCCATTAATGCCTCAAAGGCGCGAGAACTATATCAAAATTCGTGGTGAGCTACCGGTAAGTCACACATTAATGAAATAAGACAGTTTTAAATAAATTTTAAATACACAAAAGTGAGATATACGTAACTTTCTAGGCTAATAAACAATTTATCCAAATAATTTAAGCCAAATATAAGTAAATAAAGCGACCGTGCTAGAACCACGGGATTTGAGGGATGCCTAACACCTTCCCTTCGGTCAATAGAATTCCTTACCCAAATTTTTAGTTCGCAGACCAATATTAAAAAGTCATTACCGTTTGAATAGAGATTCAAAAAGGTGACTTGGAACACCATAACTCAATTCCAATTGGCGACTCTGTAAAATAAAAATAAAAATAATCCCTATTCAAAAGTGTCACCTCAATTGGAAAAACCCTTTCTCTCTTTCATTCGCTTCGCCAACGGGTGAAAAAAGGGGTGTGACATCTCTGGCGACTCTGCTGGGGATAACCAGAGTTCGAGCTTTATATATCGACTTATTTTTTGCTTTCTTTAATTTTTGGATATATGTATTGTGTTTGTTGGCCTAATGTGCTCTTTTCTTGCTTATTTAATACTTTGATATTATTGACCGTATTTATAAATTTTTCTCTCTCATACACCCCTCTGAGTCTCTGAATATACCTACTACTATTCATTATGTGTGCGGCTACGCTCCACAAAACCTTCTATCTTAGACGAACCAGTGTTCGGTTATGCTCCTGGTTTAAGGAATATTAGTCACACATGTTATGCGGGGTTGGATCACCAGTAGAACCGAAATAGCTCTTCTACCGATAAACTGACCCTCCCCGATCCGAGTCGTCCACTTGGATAAGCCAGTCTAGACACTTATCTCTATCAGGTTAAACCTAGTAGAACTGAAACTCAGGTGTGACCATCCCTATTAGCCTCCGCTTTATCTGCATCATGTGCATTTGACTTAGCGAGACTCGGCACAGGGGCTGGGTCCGTCTAGGACAGGTGTCCCTCTTTATATGACCAACATGTGCATCTTATGTGCTCTTTGACATTTATTTGGAAGGCATGTATGATTGTTGACCTGCTTTAGGTTACTTAACAAAATAAAAGAGAGGAACTTCCTCTGACCTTTGCAACTATTTTCCTTAACACGAACTACACCTGATTCTCACCTTGATGAGATACGTAGGCAACCCTTATCGGGTTTGGTGCTCTCCTTAAAAAAAAGTTTTAAAATGTTAAACCTGACATATTCGTTGTCACAGAGACAAACATAAAGTATTAAGGTGATTGGTTTATGGTTAAGCTGACATCTCATCCATACAACACCAGATCCAAAAGAAAAGGCAAAATGACATACAAAAAGGGGATAGAGTTAGATAGCGAAGAAGAACAAAATCAGTTGATTCAACAAAATTTGCATCGATAGAAGAGAATAAGTTACTGAAACAGAAGATGAAAAAAATGTATCAAGCCTGGATAAATGGGCAAGCCCCACCTTCCTCAATTCCTGGACTTTTGAACACGACTGTCCCAATTTCCACTCAGGTCCAAATTGATGATTCGTTTCACCCACCAGTATTTGTTCCATATACTAATGTGCCTAGCACAGTTGGGACCTCCACTGTGCGCCCCCCAAATCCATCTCTCACAAATAACCCGCTATTCATTCCTGCAGTACCAACTACTATAGATCCTCAACAAAAGTTGATATCGAAGTCTCCTGGTGAGCTACCTCATGATCAATTCTATTCCACTGGAGTAACTTTTAAGGTCCCAGAATACTCCAATCCTACTTATCTGCACAACTCCCCTATTGTGATTGAAAAGACAACGAAGAATGAGGAACAAGAGGAGATGGCCAAAAAAATGAGAAGTTTAGAGAAAAGCATGAGGAACATGCAAGGACTAGGAGGGAACAAGAGAGTTTCTTACAAAGATTTGTGCATTTTCCCCGATATCCACCTACCTCTAGGTTTCAAAACCCCAAAGTTTGACAAGTACGATGGCCATGGTGATCCTTTAGCTCATTTGAAAAGGTTTTGTAATCAATTAAGAGGAGCAGGGGGAAAAGAAGAGCTACTTATGGCTTACTTTGGAAAGAGTCTGGCGGGGATAGCTTTAGAATGGTTTATCGATCAAGATATCTCTCGTTGGCATGTTTGGGATGACATGGCTCAAGATTTTATCCAGCAATTTCAATATAATATTAACATAGTTCTAGATCGTATCACACTTGCCAACATGAGGAAAAAGACAACTGAAAATTTTTGTGAATATGCTATTACGTGGAGAGAACAAGTTGCTAGGGTCAAGCCACCAATGAAAGAGACGGAGATGATTGATGTTTTCCTTTAAGCACAAGAGTCTGATTACTTTAATCACCTGCTTTACGCAGTAGGTAAAACATTTGCTGAAGTAATAAAAATTGGAGAAATGGTTGAAAATGGAATCAAGTCTAGAAAAATTGTAAGTCAAATAGACCTTAAGGCTACAACTCAAGCAATTCAGAATGGTTCAGGACACTTTGGGATCAAGAAGAAAAATGTTGATATAGCAATGATCGCGCAGGACCTTCAATACTCTATCATCCCATCTCAGTATCCAGTCTATAGTGCACAACCATATGTCTAGCCATCAATCTATCCCCAATGGCGTGCACCAACATATCAAAATCCTTGTCCCTATTCTCTAAATATTCAAGCCCCCTAAAACTCCTGTTCAAGGCAAGAATATGGAGGAAATAACGGGCCTAGGGATAATTTCACACCAATTGGAGAGTCTTATGAAAGTTTGTTTCAGAAATTAAAAAATTTGAACATGATAGAAGCTATCCCTCAGAATCATGCAGATCCACATTCAAAAGGTTTCAATCCTACTGCACGTTGTGAATACCATTCTAATGCTCCAGGGCACAGTACTGAAGAATGTCGATCTTTGAAAAGAAAAGTGGAAGGGATGATTCAAGCAAAGATGATTGTAGTTCAAGACAGTGATTCCCCAAACATTACTAAGAATACTCTGCCAGCAAATAATGACGTACACTTCATTGAGATGATATGTGATGACAAAGAATGTAGCAATCCTCTCAATTCTCAAAAAAAGGCAACTAAAATTGATGGAGGCTTCACTAAGGCTGATGTACAAACTAGTGGCTGAGATGTCAAGCTTGGTAATTAGAAAGTCACTCCTTTCTTCTCTAGGAAGGAGTGTATTGGTAGTTTATTTTGTCGTCATTGCTATTATGCAATTTAGGTTTTGTTTTGTTTGTTTGTTGAGTCAAACCCTCCTATCCTTTTATTTTATTGGTTTAGTGAGTCTTGTTGTAATTGGTTGTTTGGGTTATCTCAGGGTCGTAGCCTAGAGTCCAGTTTGGTTATCTTGTTGTCATACCTTTCTATCTTTACTCAATGAAATACAATTTTATATTCCATTTAGCACTCTTTGTATGTATTTCTTTTCATTTTAGCTTTAGTGACGTGACAGGCATGCATAATTTTTGGCCAAATCTTAAAATCCTATCTAGTCATGGAATGAATATGTCAGGAGAGATAAAATGAAAATAAAAAATTTGAGAAAATTGGAGAACTGAAACATTTTTGACAATAGCAGTTTGAATGGATTCAATAAAACAAAACAAATCCTGGGACAAGTTCGATCTAAATCGACACATGTCATCTGTTGTGAGAAGATATTGCCAAAATGAAGATTTCTAATGGACGATCATGAAAGGAAAGTGGCATACATGTTTATCAATATAGATGTTGTGATTTTCACTTCTAATTCTTAAAGGTATGCTTGTACGCGTCATTATTAAGAATTGAGATGACGAAGGCATTTTATTCTGCTATCGAAACATTGTGTCATCCTTTGCTATCCCTTTTGAGACTTAATTGTATTTTTCTTTCTTCATATCCCTCTTTTGGAATCTATAGAGTCAGAAAAGGTTCGAGAAAAGTTTCAAGAAAAAATAAATAAAATCAGAAAAAGTCCAAAAAGAGATAGAGAAAAAGAGTCAAAGAAAAAAAAAAAAAAAACTTCTTGAACTACGTTTGACCTAATTCTCGCTCTGAAGAGATACGTAGGCATACCTATCTTGGGGTTCGGTCCAACCTAGAAAGGTCCTGAAAATTTTCAGTCACAGAAACTGGGGCAAAAAAAAAGTTTTTATTTTTTCCAAAAGAGTCGATTCCAAAAGTCGTAGGTCCTAACCCCGCTATATGTGTTATGTCCGAGTCTTCATGCCCTCTCTTTCTTTTTAACCCTGTCCAAAAGCCACGTTACAGTCCAAATAAAGACCTCCTAATCAATTTTTAAGATTGACAAGTTAAGCATGCTTTCAGTGTTGATTATCATAAGGAGTAATGTCATAATAGAGTCTTATCAGAGAGGATTTCGCAGCACCATAAGGCATCATTGAATCGAGAGAAAGTGAAAATAAGAGAGTCTTATTGGTGAAAACCCTCGCGGGCACCATAAGGCGATGGTGAGTGAGAGATATAAAAAAAATAAATTAGAGAGACTTGTTGGTGAAAACTCTTTGGGGCACCACTAGTCGCTTGAATGTTGAGCGTCCAATGCAAAGATCGCAACTTAGAAGCATGACTTCAAAGTCTGATTGTTCAAAAGAATTAAGTTCAGATTGGATTAACAGATCAGGTCATTTAATTCAAAATGCATGTCATGGTCATTAGAGGTGACTATCACGTTTAAAGGAGTCTTTTATTTCTTCCTTCCTGTTTTCTAAAGGGATATTTTTTGTCAAATACTCCTTCTTTTGCTCGCTTTATTCTTTTTCATTTTTTGTTGAGTCAGTCTTTGTTAAAACAAGCAAGAAATAATTTCAAAATTCGCTATCAGTTTCTCAATTACCAAAGCAAAGTCTGGCCAGCACATCAAATGTAATATGATTGGAGAAGAAATGATATGCACCATAATTTGTTGTGGTTGACAAGTCTGAGAATGAATATAAGATTCAGTGTTCGTAGAACGAGGACAATACGACAGATATTGGGGTTCGAAATCTTCTTAGAGGTTCCTCAATTAGGTGATTAGGTATCTTTGAAAGTGTCACCAATGAAAGGGGTAATGAGCTTCGAAAAGACAGGAAAGTTGGTCCTATATAACGTGCCATATGATATTACCCGAAGATTTGGGTAAGTTGCATATAAATTAGCACTACCCCAAGAACTCTCCATAGTTCATTCAGTATTTTATGTTCGATACTTTGAAAGTGTATAGGAGATCCATCTCGTATTGCTCCCAGTGGAGATGTACAAGTTATGGAGGATCTCACATATAAAGAGGTACCTATTGCTATTCTAGATCGATGATAAGTAAACAGATTAAGAAATAAAGAAGTAGCTTCCGTAAAGGTACTATTGGAGAAATCAGCAATTCGAAGAAATCACATGGGAAATCGAAGAAATAAAATAGACGGAAAAGTTCAAAGTGCGAAATTAGAGCAATAACAAGTAAGTATATATGAGAATTATGTGTATATATGATAACATGAAGGATAAAATGAGACTTAAATTTTTGTAAATGGGATAATGTTACTCACATTCGAGGACGAATGTTCCTAAGGGGGGAAGGATGTACCACCCCGTACATTTCTGAATTCATGCGACTACCTTAATGTTCATGGAATTAATTAAGTTGTGATAGTTGGTATATTAGTCATGGAAGTTATTGGACTCAACTAATCTTGTGCAAATGGGGAAGTTATTGGGCTAAATTAATCTTGTGCAAATAGGCTCAATTTAAGGCCCAAAATGAGGTAAAAGACATGGCCCAACAAGAAGGAAATGACCCATTCATCTTTTGACCAAGTAAGCATGATATTTATTGGTCAAAAGTGGCTAAGTATGACCATTAAGGGGCTAGAAAAGGCAACCAAAAATCAGATTTTATTCACAAAGGCACACATGCCATTCTAGACTTTTCCACAAAAAGGTATTTTCTCTCTACTCTCAAACCCTAAGGCAACTACACTTGGTTGGACAAGATCATCCTTTTGAAATCCTTGGTAAGTGTTTAATCTCATGATTTAATATATTATATGCATGAGATATTGTGTAGATCATGATAGTTATGTCTAAAAGTGTTGAGTAGTGTACTTTTGCTTCCTTGTTAAAAGATTTGTCATCTATGAGAATTGAACTTGAAAGGAGACTTGTGGTCTTGAAGGAAGGGAATTTGATGGATTAAATATCAATATGTAAGATGTGGTTATGTACTTAACTTGTCTTCTCTTTGTGTTTGACATTTGAAATTGTTGTTGCGAAATTGTACATGGAACCGGTGGCGTATTGAAGGGAAAAATGTAGTTTTGTGATGTTTATGTGCGTTGTGAAACCATGGCTGTTCGTTGGCATCCATGATAACTTAAAATATGAAAATATAAGTTTAATTATGATCATGGACCATTCATTACAAAAAAGGACCCAACAGAGACCTATTTTGGCCGAAACGGGCACCCGCCCTCTCAGACGAAGGCACCTGCGGGCGCAGGTGACTTCGCATGTGACTATGGACACTGCCAAGAGGCACCTGAGGCTGCAACTCAACCACTTGCGGGCACAGGTGGCTTTGCAGGTCAATCCAGGACCCCTTTTTGCATGTTTTTGTCTCTCTATGATCCCCCGAAACCCCTATACCCTTCATGGATGCAATTATCAACTTATGGTACCTTTTGAATGAATTTAAAGGAGTATACCGGAGGTATTTTGAATGGTATAAATTATGGATTGTTGTTCATGTGTTATTGTGAAAGGTATTGAGATGACTTGATGGAGTAATTGTGACGTAGTGTTAATGAGGAAGTGTAAAGGATAAACTTGGTGTGAAATGTTATTGGTTTATGGTGTCTTGGTCAATGTGTGGAATGTTATGGTATTGTTGGTATGGTGATGCAATAAATGGTATTGTAAGAGGGCGAGATGACGTTATATGGCAGTCACGTAATTCATTATCGTCTTATTCACTTGTAATGTAGTTAGTTGTTAACGGGAGCTTCGTGATGTACTTGTGTTGTAGAGTAACACGTAATCAAGGAGCTAGATTGTTGTATTCACATATAGGGCTGTGTATTCATATTGGGAAATATAAGGTATGTAAGGTTACTCTTTCCGTATCCTTCTGCAGCACATATTGTTCACATTGACATTGTACTTGTTCCATTTCGAAGTGTTCTAAAGTACCCCAGCTCTGGTTGACATATATTGTTATTCACATGTTTCTTATTCTTAGACCAGTTGTGATTCACATGTCTCTTATTCACTGATTGAAGTTCCAAAGCTCTCATAATGTTGTAACTACTAAAAGAACTATCTCAAAGAAAGTAATACTGCAAAGAGAATCTATTCATTCTTGAGTTGCATTTCCAATAATGTTACGTTCTAAAGTTCCAATGATGTTATGACTATCAACTTTTCAATCTCACATAAGTAAAGAAATGAAGTAATGTATTACTCTTATAATGAAAGAATGAAGTAATGTATAATTATTTGTATATTCTTGAGTGACATCCCAGGGGTGACAGAAAAGCCTAGCATAGGTTAATCTAACATCCCAGGGGCTACAGAAAAGCCTAGCATGGGTTATCACAGTAATATCCCAGGGGCGATATAAAAGCCTAGCGTAGGTTAATCACATCCCAAGGGTTAAAATACCTATCATGGGTTAATCTCATCCCAGGGCCGACAGAAAAGCCTAGCATGGGTAGAACGACAAAGATGAATGAATGTAAAGGCAAAGAAATTAACGAAAGTAATGTACATAGTTCCACACATACAGAGCAATGGTTTATCCATATTGGCGATTCTCTTATATTTGATTCCATTGATGTTCTTATGTATGATGCAGTTTATTATAGCCTTACATACTCAGTACATTCTTCGTGCTGACGTCCCTTGGGGGACTTACCTTACTTGTTGCAGGCGCAGGTGCTAGTAGACCTCCACAGTAGGTTGCGGGTCATTTGTAGATCATTGGTGAGCTCCAGTTGGTTCGGGGCTTTCCGAGTCTCATGTGTATATTTGTTTTGGTACTGTAATGTTGTATAAAGCGGGGACTTATCCCGACTTTAGGTTGGTTATGTACATGTATCTGTTAGAGGCTTTGTAGACGTATGTGGGAATATGAATGTAAGGGATGTATGTCCATTTTGACTTGATGGCCCTAACGGCCAAGTTTCGTATATAGCATATGTTTCCATGATTTTCACATAGTTGCATGAGATATAATGATGCTCATACAGAGACATGCATATGAATGTACATGAGCAAAGATTGGTTCTCTCGGGCTTCACCGGCTTCAGGTGCCAGTCCGCCCCATTGGAATTTGGGGCGTGACAAAGCTAAACCTCTTGCTTAGGAGATGTCGCCCTGGAATATCCCCTAGCTAGTATTGCACCTCCTGCTTTACCTATGCCACGACCTTGACCCCTGTCTCAACCCCTAGCTGGAGCCCAAGTAACGAGTACAGGCATATCACCCTCATTAACAAATTATCTAATTCTCACCATCTGTTGAGAGAATGAAATACAAAGTTTAGAATCCAAGAAGTGAACAAATTTGCACAATAAAGAATCAAAAAATAGAATCTTTCCTAAGAATGTCCCATAGCATCCCAAAGATAGATACTGATGTCATCGTACTGATCTAAAAGACTTTACTAGATATTTTCTCCTGTACTCATTAGACTGATGAACCTAGTGTTCTGTTACCAACTTGTCACAATTCAAAATCTCAAGGTTATGATGGTGTCTACCCCAACCCAACCATGGTAGGTATTCCTGATTCAGCAACTCAAAATAGTTGAAGTAAAGGCAACAATAAAAGAATCCATACATGATGACAATGATAATAATACTCAAATATAAACTCAAATGGAACTACATAAGAAATCCAAAATCCCTAAGGCTCAGCTGTTATAAGTACAAAAGCGACTCTAATACAGAGTGTGATACTGAAAACTATAACACTATCTGAGAAAGTAAAGAAGACTTATATAAATGATAGAGGAAGTTAGGACAGTCTCCGAAGGCAAGAGCTCACTACGACTTCAGATTAACCGAACACCGCACGAAATCAAGATTTGCATTATCCACTCATACCAAGATCTGCATCAGAAGGATGCTGAAAAAGTAGGGGTGAGTACAACCACTAATAGTCAATATGCATCATAGGCCTATTGAACTTAAGCAAACACTATATCAAATAAAAATACTAAAATAACTCTGCATGCAGAAAAGTCCTACTAATTCAATATCTATAAATATCATAGATTATCTCAAACACAATAACATTATAAAAATGATGCAATGCAATGATATGAGATGATATGCAAGGGCTGATATCTATCGATATACACACAATACAGTCTCGTGCTATGAGATGGGATCCATGGGGGACTCGTGAGGTCCATATACCCAGTCTGGAATATGCCTCAGACAAAATCACTTAAAAATATCATATCTCTTTATCCATAATATGCATCGGACCAAATCACTTAGAAGTATCATATCTCACCATTTGAAGTACGCATCTGACCAAATCATTGGAAGGTGGTTCATTTTCTTTCAAAAATCAATATTCTCTTTATAGTACCACTTAGTGATCCACGAGATGAGTGAGTATGTATGCTCAATGATATAACAAATATAAATACAATAGCTATGTATAACATCACAAAATATCAATCAACTCAAGAACATAGGCTACAAACCTCAATATCAAGCCAGAAATCTCAATATCACATCACTATCATGGTATAAGTCCCAATTCATGCATCACAATAATAATCCATCTCTATTTCCACTATAAGTCACTAACTCACCCAACTCATAGTATATTTTACATAATAAGTCCCTAACCAAGCAATGTCTTAAAGAAGTTACATCATAACCTACCTCGAAGCCGAACCACAAGCCACCAACAGTCACGAACTATCCTTTCCCTTCTGAATGTCTTCAGAATACTTTCAATCTATCAAGGACAATATCTACACAAAATACAAATACAACGATACTCATATTGCTCTACTTCTATTTTGGGTCCAAAAGTCAACCCCAAACCCTAATGAAAAAACGAAAAGTTTATTTGAAAATCAAGTTATCCATAACTTAAGGAGTTTAAATATGAACTTTCATTAAAAAAAAATGGACTAAACTAGAACTCGAAATCATCAAAATACCTTTTCTTAACTCTATCGAGAAAACTTTAAATTTCTAAGTTGAAAAATAAGATTTGAAGATGAAATCATGAAGTAATTAATGGGAAATGTTAAAATATTAGTTTAGAAAGTTAACCCATGAAGAAATCTTGAAAATCACCTTTTGAATTTCCCAAAATCAAGTTGCAAAGCTCCAAAAATCTATTAATGGGTTTAGAACTGAAAAAAATATTTTAAAGGACTGCTAGCGATCCATTTTTCTGTAGATGCGGGACCCCCTTCGTATTCGCAAAGGTACCCTACCCAGACCCATTACGATCATAATGGTCCAGAAGCATTCGCGTAGTACAACCCCAGACCCGAAAGAACCTGACTCGCTCCATTCTTCACGATTGTGGACCAGCCATAGCGATTGCGATGACCAGATCCCTCAAAAATTTGTGATCGTGAGAGTCTGCCATGAACGCGAAGAGAAAAAGTCACTAGCACCAGAACTGGTGCAGCAATAACAATTTCTCCAAATGGACCCTTGAGATTCATTCAGAATCCCATACACACAAACCAACTATGCTAGTAGACTAAATCAATATTCCGAACCCAACCCTCAGAATCACAAACGAAGATCGTTATTAATGAATGTTGACCAAAGTCAACTTTAGGCCATAAACTTCCAAATTTTCGGCCAATGAGTACTCAAAAAGCATCCAAACGCATTGAGACCTAAACCAACAATAGTACTAATCCAAAAATGATATTTCAAAGCAAACAGAATTAATGAAATTCTCATACAATGCCAAAATCACCAAATGTTGTTAAGAATTGAAAGAAAATTACGGAAAAGAAAGACAAAAAGAATTGCAGAAAATTTTCTTCTCCTTTTTCTTGAATGAATGATAAGTTTGTACAATGTCCTATGTATATATACAAGTAACAAAACAAAGCAAAACTAAAAGAAAATCAAACCTAAACACATAAGGACTCCTAAATAATATACAAAATAATAAAGAGATCCTCTCCTAAAGAAGGTAGGATACTAGCCTAATTAAGGATACATAAAAGATTTACCTAGGTGTACAAAAGGAAACAAATAATATGCACAAGGGTTTTCTGAATATGGGACAAAATTAATGTGTTGAGGCCCATTTTCTAAATGTATCTTTGATTCTAGATGAATTGAATCCATGTACTTTAGTAGACCAATATAACAATCAGATGAAACAGGTGAACCAATCTGGTTCAATGAATAAATACAACATTTCTTTCAACACCCTTCCTCAAGTTGGAAGGTACGGACGGACACCCAACTTGCCCGAAACACTGTGATGAAAAGGTCCTGTGAGTGATTTTTTGAAGAGATCAGCTAATTGAGAGAAAGATGGAACGAATGAAAGTGAATTAAGGCCATCTAAAAACATTTGTCGAACAAAATGGCAATCGAGCTCAACATGTTTTGTTCTCTCGTGAAACACAGGGTTCTTAGCAATATGTATTGATGCTTGAATATCTAAATAAAGATGCATGGGTAGTCATATTGGAATAGAAAGGTCTTGAAAGAGATGAACCAACCATGTGAGCTCGACAACGACGTGCCTCATAGAATGATACTCAGCCTCTGCGGAGCTAAGAGAAATAGAGGTTTGCTTCTTTGATTTCCAAGAAATTGGAGAACCCCCAAGTGATATATAAAATCCACTAACAGATTTTTTTGAATTTGGACATGTACCCCAATCCGAGTCACAAAAAGCAAGCAACTCAAATGAAGAGGATGCATTGAGAAAGAGTCCCAAACCTGGGTCTTTTGATAAGCAACGAAGAACTCGTAATGTAGCAGTGAGATGAGGAAAATGAGGATCTTGCATGTATTAGCTAAGATATTATACAGTGAAGGCAAGATCTGGCCTTGTATGAGTGAGATAATTCAACTTACCAAGAAGATGCCTATAAACAGTGGGATTAGAAATAGGATCCCCATCATTGAGATGTAGCTTTACTGTTGGATCAAGAGGAGATAAAATGGTTGACATATATGTGACATCAAATTCTTTCAAAAGATCAACTGTAATCTTTCGTTGTGAAAGTATGATGCCATGAGGTTCTCTTAATACCTCTATGCCTAAGAAAAAATGTAACTCCCCCAAATCCTTGATTTAAAACTCCTCATGCAAATATACCTTCAATGAGTTGAGTTCTGCGACATCATTTCTTGTTAAAATAATATCATTGACATATAATGCTACTATTAAAATAGAAGAGCCAGATTTCTTCACAAACAAAGAATAATCATTAAGAGAATGAGTGATCCCTTTAGAATTAAGAACAGCTGTGAGTCTTGAGTACCATTGCCTAGAGGCCTGACGAAGTCCATATATAGACTTTTTAAGCTTGCAAACAGGAGATGGTGATGGTGGAACTTTCCCATCAGGGAACTTTATGTAGACCACCTCATGGAGATCTCCATGTAGAAATGCATTATTAACATCCAATTGATAGAAACCCCAACCCTTTTTGACAGTTGTAGCTAGAAGACATCGAATAGTAGTTATTTTGACCACGGGAGAAAAAGTCTCATTAAAATTAATACCTTTTTTCTGTATGTCTCCTTAATCACAAACCTAGCCTTAACCATTCAATGTTGCCATCACTATGTTGTTTGACTTTGTAACCCACTTACAAGGCAAGGCCTTTTTTTCGGGGGGGTAGTTGGACCACGTTCCAAGTATTGTTCTACTCAAAAGCCTGAAGCTCTTTGTCCATAGCTTCTCTCCAACCCTTATGCAACACACCTTGATTATAATTGGCAAGTTCTTGAATATTAGATAAAGTGTTCAACATATATTGATTATTGGAAGATAAATTTATGACAGAAAGAGAAATAGGAGAGATAGGATATGAGAAACAAGAAGAGCAAACATCAGCTAGATTCACAGAATTGCAAATATAGTCTTCTAGATGACTAGGAATTTTGTGTTCCCGAGTTGATCTCCTAAGTGAGAAAATATTATCTGTGGAAGGAACAAGAGGTTGTACCTGATTCATGACAATAAGAGGAACATGAGATTGCACCTGGTTCATGACAGTAGGAGGAACAGGAGGTTGTACCTAATTCGTGATAGTAAAAGGAATAGGAGGTTATATCAGGTTCGAGACAGTAGGAGGAACAAGAGGTTGAACCTGGTCCATAGTAGTGGAAGAAGGAGGAAATGTAGAATTGATAAATGAGGGAGATGGGATGCCTTTGTAGGTGTCAGCATTATCCTCAGAATCAGTAGTTGGGATTGATGTATGAACTGGAAAGGAGGAAGTATTAGATTTAGAAGAAGCAAAAGGAAAGACATTTTCATGAAACACAACATCTCTAGAAACAATGATTTTCTTAGTATCAAGAAGCAAAACTTTGTAACTTTTCTTCCCATGTGGATATCCCAAAAAGACACATGCAGTAGCCCTTGGTCCTAAATTTAGATCTTTGAGAGGATAGAGTAAAGATAAAACATAGACATTCAAAATATTTGAGATTAAAGTAGTTAGGTGTGGCCTTGAAAAGAACTTCAAATATGTTTTATTGTTCAGAATTTTTGAAGGAAATCTATTAATTAGATAAGTGGCAGTCAAAAGACATTCACCCCAATATTTAATGGGCAGATTTGACTGGTACAAAAGAGTCTTTGAAGTCACTAGCAAATGTCTATGTTTTCTTTCCATGACATTATTTTGTTGTGGAGTAGATACACATGAAGTATGATATTTAATTCCTTTAGAAACAAAATATTTTGACTGTGTTGTGCCACTTCCTAACTCAAGTGCATTGTCATAGCTAACTATTTTGACCTTGGTTTGAAATTTTCTTTCGACCATAGTTAAGAAAGATTTGAGGACTGTGAACGAATTTGATTTATTGCTTAGTAAGAAAGTCCATGTTCCACTACTAAAATCATCTACAATGGTAAGAAAGAATTTATACCCATCATGTGTTGGTTCTTATATGATCCCCAAGTGTCAACATATATTAACTCAAAAATAACTTTTGTTGAGATGTGGCTTGTTGGAAAAGATAGTTTGGCTTGTCTTGCCATAAGACAAATCACACAAGGAGTATCAAAATCTTGACAAGAAGAGATGGAATGAAAAGGAATATTTTTCATATTACTAAAAGGCATATGCCACAATTTCTCCTTTATTTTGGAATCAAACAAGGAAAAACATGAACGAGAAGTTGAATTAGAATTGGAAATCCCATCACTAGAAACTGAATTATAATCTAAACTAGGACTTGAGATTTTATTGACTGGAGCATTTGGAAGAATATCTGACTGGCTTGATTTGAGTATGTAGAGTCCTCTTTTTTATCTAGCAATTTCTAATGGGCTCTTTAGAGAAGGACCCTGAAACATGAAATAAGAAGTAGGAGTGAATAACACATAATTGTTGAGTTGTCTACACAATTTTTGTATAGACAAGATATTGAACCTGAAAGAAGGTATATATAAAACACTGTGTGAGACAAGATTTGGTAATGCACAGACTGTTCCTAAATGAGTTACCCTTACTTTGTGTGAATTAGGAAAATTCACCATGAGTGCTCTAGGCAAGGCCGTAAAATTTGAAAGAATTGTTTTATTGTGAGTCATATGCTGAGTGACTCCACTATCTAATATCCAAGAATTATTGTCAATGTTTGCTAGGTGTGCATAAGAATTGAAAAACTTGGCCTTACTTGAAAACCTCATGTTGGTAGAAACTTGAGGAGTATTTCCACCTTGTTTTGCAATATTTAATTGTTGAAGAAGCTACAATAATAGTCGTTCCACATTTTCCTGAGTCAAAGACCTGATGTTTGGATCACTGTTGGCTACTTGTTTCTTAGCAGTGTCGAAACTGTTGTTGACTTGAGATTTTTCTTGAAAATTTCTCTGCTTTGCAGACTGAAAATTAGCAGGAAACCCATAGATTTTGTAACATTAATCCACTATGTGACCTGATTTCTTACAGTAAGTACAAATTAGATTATCCTGGGTATTGAACATGATGATAAAAGACAAAAATTTGAGATAAGATGATTGAAATCAAGAAATAAAGATGAGAATTTGAGAAAAGATGATTGAAATCAACCTTGTTCTGATACCATATAAGAATTGAAAGAAAATTAGGAAAAGAAAGACAAAAAAATTGCAAAAAATTTACTTCTCCTTTTTCTTAAATGAATGATAAGTTTGTACAATGTCCTATGTATATATACAAGTAAGAAAACGAAACTTAAATACTTAAGGACTCCTAAATAAGGTATAAAATAATAAAGAGATGCACTCCTAAATAAGGTAGAATACTAGCCTAATTAAGGATACATAAAAGATTTACCTAGGTGTACAAAAGGAAACAAATAATATGTACAAGGGTTTTCTGAAGATTGGACGAAATTAATGTGTTGAGGCCCCATTTTCTGAATGTATCTCTAATTCTAGACGAACTGAAGTCATGCACTTCAGCAGACGAATATAACAATCAGATGAAACAAGTGAACCAATCCGGTCCAATGAATAAATACAGCATTTGTCTCAACATGTTGACCAAAGAGAACCTTAACAACTTCAAAACCTCCAAAACAAAAAAAAACTCACCTAAAACACAACCAACTGACTTGAGAACTGTTCCACCCACTCCCGCAGATCATAAATATCAAAATACAACTATGATAATGGATAAAACGATCAACACGCATAAAAACTAAGTTTCAATATGGGGATTGTTACTTGATTCAATGAGTTTAAGGACAAGTAATGATCCCTAGATCAATAACCAATATTTATAAGCTAAAAAAGTGATAAACAAAATAAAATTAAAATAGAAGACTTGGTGTCATTTAGATACCATAACACTATGATACATCATATAAGAGTCCCCATTAAGTATTGACATGAATCGTCATTGAATGTTAGTTGTCATGGGATGGGGTGGGCCTGATGATGTTGAAGCTTCCTCTTCATACCTCTCAACATCTTTAGTACTTAAAACTTTCCTAGAACCATTAGTAGCAACGTCAAGCGTATAAAATTCCACTTTTAAGACATGAGTTGACACCTTTTAGACTTTAAACAATGACATTGTAAATGGTGTCTCTTTTACAAATTAATTTAAGCTTCTGACTAATATAAGCAAATTGAGTTTTCAAAGGGCCTTTTTAAGCCAAGAGACCCGTGAATCTAATCAAAATTATATATTAACTAGATATCACAGTAGGAATCTATTGAGTTGTGTGTGCATTCCACTGTCACCAGGTCTCATGAATATGTTACTCCCTCCGTTTCAAAAAGAATGATCAGTTTGACTTGACACGGAGTTTAAAAAAATAAAGAAGACTTTTGAATTTTGTGGTCCTAAATTAAAATTATGACAAATGTACCAAAATGTCCTTTAATCTTGTGGTCTTAAACATGCCGTGTGGAAAGTTGAAATTAAAATGTTGCCAAAAAAGGAAAAGATCATTCTTTTTGAAATGAACTAAAAAGAAAAATATGTCATTCTTTTTTAAACGGATGGAGTATTATAGATTGATATTGTTGTAGAAATCTATATGGAATAACATAGTCTACCAAAAGGGTACTACTGCACAAGCATAGTCTTCTCCTTTTTCTCAGACTCTGTAGTAATGTTGGTATGGAGACTGGAGTGAGTTTGTGTGTGTGTGTGTGTGTGTGAAGTGATGGAAATGACAAGAGAGAAGGACGTTAAGCGAGAGGGTGTGAAAGACTCGTGAAAGAGGGAGCTATTAATGGATGATTGATGGAATGATGGGATATATGTCCCACGTGCGACTCAAGACACACACAGTGGTTTTATTGAAGAAGTCTTTCAGGAGAAAAGAAATATGAAAAGTAGGAGCAATTACTGTCCAATGTCCACTCTACCGCATGAATGTTTGCTTCACGCAAACTGCTGCTTGTTTCCCTCCTTTTTGGCTTCTCTCTGTTGCCTTGGCTTAAAAGTTTACACAAATATGCACCCCCTAAAGAAGATTTAAATTAAGTGTATTTTTTCCTTAACTCGGCCGTCCGGTGTTTGCTTGGAACTAATTAATTCGAATTGATATTGCATAAGAACGACTCTTTCCGGTTCAATTTATATGAGTCAGTTTGACTTGACATAGAGTTTAAGAAAGAAAAAATAATTTTGAAACTTATTATTTAAAATTAGTCATAGATGTTTTTGTGACTACAAATAATTTCATTAAGGGTACAATAAACATTTTAAAGTTAAATTATTATTATAAATATAAAAATGTGTCATCTTTTTGAGACCGACTAAAAACAGAAAATGAGTCATATAAATTGGAGTTGGGATAGAGAGATATTAATTGAGAGGAAGTATCCTCGCTAAAAATATTAGTCCCTCTATTTTAATTTGAATCTTTTTTTGGAAACTCATTAATTTCAATTTTTTTATAACATGGAACACAAAATTAAAGAATTTTTTGGTATATTTTATAATTTTTAGTTTAACATCACAAGATTCAAAAGTTTTTACTTTTTTAAACTCTGTATAAGTCAAAATAAGACAAACAAATTAAAATTAGGAAGCATTAATTTACTATTAAAATTATTACTTTTTTTTTGGGTCAATTTTTGTGACATTCATTGTTTGTGAGATTCAAACTCTATACACTTTGATCAATATTTTAAAATGTATTTTACCATCATATTTTCATTAGAAAAATTATATTTTATACTCCTCGTCCCATTTTATTTGATATCAATTGACTTGATACAATATTTAAGAAAAAATAAACGATTTTTGAAACTTGTGGTCTGAAAATATTTGTGAGCTGTAAATTATTTCGTTATGGATAAAGAGAAATTTTAAAACTAAATTATTTTTAATTATTGTAAGGTGATATTCTTTTTGGATGAACTAAAAAGGAAAGAGTGTCACATAAAATGAGACGGGGGAAATATAGACTACATACATTTTGAATAATTTTTAAATATCTAAATTTTAATTTTTAAAATATTAAACTTATCTAATTTTTTATTTTTTTTGCAGACTAGTCAAATTATGTTTTATAAGCTAATATTTTTCACATAAATTGAGAAAAAAAATTATTTTTAATGATATGAAATTGGGTGAAAATCGTTTTCACCCCCAACTTTGCTTTAAAAATTAAATTTCCCCTCAACTTTGAACAATAATCAACCCCTCCCCCCCCTTTATCCTAATTAAATCTTTAAAATCTCTATTGTACCCTTTCATTATCAACTTCTTCTTTTTACTTCTTTAAAAATCAAGATATTTTCATTTTTTTTAAATTCATGTAACAAATTTTTCATAAAAACATAAACATTATCTTTTGAACGAAAAAAGTGAGAAATACTAATTAAGTATATAAGCTAATGATGTTCTATAATAAAGTAAATTAGCATAATGAGAAAATAGTAAATTACCATAATGAAAAAATTAATTTTATTAATAATAATCAAAACTCTAATATTTATTTATACAAGTGAAAATAACAGGTATAATAACTATACAAATATATTTTGATGAAATACAAAATAATTAATTAAATTAAGGCCAAATTTTCAAAGAATGTACTTATTTAGATTTTAAATTATTTTAAATTATAATTTATGCAATACTCCATTAATGACAATCAAAACTTGTTTATTTATATAGACAATAGAAATCAAGAGAATTTTTTAATATTAACAAGTTATTTATTATACTTTGATGCCAGACACCCGTGTTCATACGGATATGATTAAAAAGATATTGGGTATGATTAAATGCTTGTAGAATTAATGATTGATGCAAGATGGAATCTGTCAACTCTTGGTAATGAGTTTAAGCTCTATGTTGTCATGTATTGTAAACGACTAATCAAGACCTTGGCTAGGGTAATTGAATGAAAGAAGAAAAGAGTTTCTTAGGTCATTCAATAGTCGATTATAATCTGACATAGACACATAGTTGATCACCTATTGAGATTTGACAGTTAGACCATATCCTAGGTTGATTCGGAGCTATAAAGACAGAAGGAAATACTATATTCTTCTTCTACAGGTTCTTGAGAGTAAATTGTATACTTCATGCTATCCGATCGTTAAGGAGTGTTGCTAGACGCCAACCTTGATTTGTATATTGATGTGATCAATTTACTATCGGCCTATGGGGTCGCATACTAACGGGTGTTTCGGTCTTTGTTAATGGATTAATTATTTTATTGTTTGATAATTGAATTAGAGAATATAATTAGTCAAATAAATAAATTATTAGTCCAAACGGTATATTATTATGTTCTTTGCTAGCACCGGAAATATAATTAATATTGTGAATAAATTGGAGTTTTCTATTTAGAATAGAAAATTAATTATATCTCTTGATTAAAATATATATATATGATATATATTTGATATTTATTTATATATGATGATATATAAATAATATGGTAATAACGGTTGCTTAATAATTCAATTAGGGATTGGAAATAACAAACGGAAGGTCCGTAAATGTTGTTGCAGCCATAACGTTATTTCCTTCCAATTATAAAAGGGACTTGTGAGTTTGGATCCAATTTGGAATTGGATTGCATGAGGAAACTAAGTCCATATATGGACATTATGATTTCCATGTGCACATGAACAGGATTCAATAGAAGTCCACAAGGACTTGTAAAAGTCACGCACACCCATTGTAAAATGCGATTCGTGTTTTTCAATTGGAAAAATTTTCTATGAAAGTTTAATGATGGAATTAAACTTTTACCCCAAGTAAATTATTACTTTGATCAAATAGGAATAGGGTTCATAGGTGATTTTATATAGAGGGTGATGGGAAAAATTCCAATATATAAGTTTATGAAAAAGTTTTCATTATAAGAAAAGTTCCTGTGAGAAAAAAACACATTATTGAAAGTGTGAGTTTAATACCGAATCAAGAGAGAAAATATATTAACGAGAGAATTATTTTTTAGTTACGTTTATTGTGAGTTGAGATTTTTGAGAAAAATTTCATTACAATATTGTTAATCCAATTTGTTCCCGAGTTCCGTTGATCAAGGAGTTGATAGCAAGGATGGATCTCGGTGTGGATACACATAGAGTCTTCACACTATCGAAGAAATTTTAAGTTATGACTATCGTCACCAGGTTTGTCTTGAAACCTCTTTTGTTATATGGTAATAAATTTTAAACACAAATAAATCTGCCTAGGTTGCTTTTTGTCTTCCACTGCGTGTTACGAATACTCTGCAACCCTACAGTTGATGTTGGCTATTTTAGAGAGAAAGCAGTCGAGTTTAGATCTCTTCTAGCTGGTTCATTGAAGTTGAGTTTAGGGCTCTTCTAGCTGGTTCATTGCAGTTGAGTTTAGGGCTTTTCTAGTTGGTTGTTTTCTCCTTCTTAGCTCACAACAATGGCGCCAAAAGTCGATCAAAATGATCCGCTATTCATTGGTACTTCGGATGTTACTGTTATGATCCCTATTTTCATAAAGTGCAACTTCGGGACTCAAAAATAATTTAATAATTAATTTTAAAAAATTTAGAGAGTGGCCACCTAATTTTAGGAAAACTAGAAAACCTGTTAATTTAATTAAAGAAAAATTAGTCTGTGTAATCAATTAGATTCTAAGTAAGGGTTCAAGTTATTCCAAAGGAAGGTGTTAGGTACCCTTCGGAATATACAAAGGTGAGTCACGACTGAACTCATTTTTTCAATTGAGGAGGAGATAAAAAATAATATTTGCATGTATAAGAAAAATAAAAACATGTATAAAATAAGGTAAAGAACAAATATCGAAGATGACTTAATATTTGCCTATCGTTAAATAAAATGATATGTATAATAAATAACTCAAAATGATTCTCTAATTTTGAATTTGAGTGTCTTCTTCGAAAAGAAACTCCATGTACCTATAAAAAAAATTTTAGAAAAAGTATTAGTAATGAACGAATATAAATAAAAAATGAATTAAAGAAATAATTAACATAAAGTAAAACCCATCTTATATACATGAGAGATCTTGAAAATCGATGAAAATTTCTTCATCGGCCAAATAAATAACAAATTGTTATGAAATAATTGAACTTTAAATAAATTTTGTATTTAATAATGGGGAGATAACGAAAATCCGACAGAGAAATTTTATCATTGGTCATGTATAGACACTTCTCAAATCACCGATGAAAATACTCAAAGTTATAAATGAATAAATAAATAATATGTAAAACGGTTGAACAGCCGTAGCAATTGCAAAAAATTAGCAATTCATCGAAACAATGACCAAATGGCTAAAACGTGCAAACAAAAGTTAATTCACTGGAAAACTAAAATTAGTGACTAAGAAATCCTAAAATGGTCATTAACAGTGAAATAGGGAGCAAAATGATCAAATAAATCCACATGACTTAGAGCAATAATATAACAAGCAAACAATTGTAAAACTAATGATAAACGCAACATTAACATTAAGAACTGGAGAAATAAGAGAATTTTCCGGAGTAAGATAATTAATCATAGTATTAACACTAAGAAAAGTTAACCCAATTAAGAACAATACCTTGGATTGGAACTGCGTTCGGCAGAAAACCAAGGTGACATTAATGGAGGTCACCGGAAACTCGTGGAGAGTGGAGGAAAGCCTTTTTCGGCCATATCTGGTGGTCGGACAGATTTGGTTTGTTGGTTCGTTGTTGCAGTGGTGTTCGTCGTTTCTGACGGAGTTAAAACTGTTGTAGTTTCACCGGACTACGTCGTTGGGTGGTGAATCAAAGCTCGCTGGTTCGAGTTTCGGCTAGATTTAGTGGCGTTGTTCACTGGAAATGGAGGTATGATGGTGGTGGGCTGTGCGTCATCCATGGCTGGTTTGTAGTGAGTTTTAGGTGGAAAGATGGTGGTGCGTCGAGCTTGAACGGAGGCAGTAGTGGTTTTGTTGTTTGCTCCGGAAGGCTGGTGGAGAAATGGAGTGTTGTCTTTCGGTGTAGGGACAGTGACGGAGAGAAAGGTGTTCCGGTGGTGGTGGTCACCGAAAAAATAAAAAGAACGGCTACTTAGCCAAAAATGGAAAGATAGAAGGGGGTTTGTTTACTCTAATTTGAAAATTTCTATCACCATTTATTGTGAAGAGATTGAATTAATTTTATAGAGAAAATAAAATTGTTCAAGAGCAAAACCATGTGCTCAATATAATGATTTTGAAAAATCATGAGTTATTCAAAACCATGAGTCATCTAAAATAATGACTATTTGATCTTATCCAAAACTAAGGATATTTAATTTATCTATGCAAAAATATCTTTTTCGTCTTTTATGAATTAACAGATTATTTTAAAAAAAAAATTAATAAATGTATTTAATGTTAGATAAGAATATGATTTGAGTTTTAAATAAAATTGATTATTTAACAAAACTCAAACAATATTTGTTTATAAAACAACTATGTAAAAAAACTCAGTGATTAATCAATTATTAAAAATTGTAATAAATTGATAAATATCCTAACATTTTCAAAAAAAAAAAAAGAATAATTACCAATAACTTGTGTTAAATTGAATCAAAATATGTAAAAAAAATTGAATTTTATGTTCTTTAACAAATAAAAAGTACAAAAGTGTTTATTCTAAAAATATCGGTTCAAAATTGGGTGTCAACAACTGCCCCTCTTCATTCATAGAGGATGAAAGAGTCTTTAGATGAAGACGTTGACGCGTAATCAATTTTGGCTAGACGAAAAAGAAAGAGAATAACATATGCAAAGAACAATGTCAAACATTAAGAGACCTTATATAGTACTCTCCATCCGTTGAAAGGGATGAGTTGTCTTTTGATAAAAGAGAAAGAATTGTTTCAAGATAAAATATTCACGTACTTTCGACGTTGCTTCCAAAATTACCTCAGTGTTGAGCTTGTGAGACGATGAGGATGCAAGGTTGCGTACCTGTTTGAACAAGGTAGCAGATCAACTTGTCTCATTGAACGGCGGACGACCATCTTGAACTGATATGCCATTTTAATGGGTGACAACCCAACTTGTCTTGTTGAAAGACGGACAACCTATATTGAATTGAATATACCATTTGAACGGGTGACAACCCAACTTATCTCGTTGAAAGGCATACAACCTATCTTGAACTGAATATACCATTTGAACGGGTGGCGACCCAACTTATCTCGTTAAAAGGGCGGACAACCTATCTTGAACTGAATATACCATTTGAACGGGTGGCGACCCAACTTGTCTCATATATACCATTTGAACGGGTGGCGACCCAACTTGTCTCATTGAAAGACGGACGATCGATTTTGAACTTGATATGCCACTTTGAATGAGGTGACTATCCAACTTGTCTCGTTGAAAGGCGGACGACCCATTTGAATTTGATATGCCATTTGAACAGGTGACAACCCAACTTGTCTCTTTGAAAGGCGGATGACCCATCTTGAGCTGAATATACCATTTAAACGGGTGGCGACCCAACTCATCTCGTTGAAAGGCGGACAACCTATCTTGAACTGAATATACCATTTGAATGGGCAGCGACCCAACTTGTCTCGTTGAAAGACGAACGATCGATTTTGAATTTATCATGTCACTTTGAACGGGGTAACTTTCCAATGTGTCTCATTGAAAGGCGAACGATCCATCTTGAACTTGAGATTTCATTTGAATGGGTGACGACCCAACATGTCTCATTGAAAAGTGGACGATCCATTTGAATTTGATGTGCCATTTGAATGGGTGACAACCCAACTTGTCTTGTTGAAAAACGGACGTCCCATTTTGAACTTGATATGTCATTTGAACGGATTGATCTCATTGAATGGCGGACGACCCATTTTAAACTTGATGTGTCATTTGAACGGGTGGCAACCCAACTTGTCTTATTGAACGATGGACGACCCATTTTGAATTTATCATGCCACTTTAAACAGGGTGAATTCCTAATATGTCTTCTTGAAAGGCGGACAACCCATCATGTTACTTGAACTTAACATGATATGTCATTTGAAGGGGAGACGATCCAACTTGTCTCATTGAACGGCGGACGACCATATTGAGCTTGATATGCCATTTGAACGGATGGCAACCCAATTTGTCTCATTGAAAGGGGGACAAACCATCATGCTACTTGAACTTAACATGATATGCCATTTGAAAGGGAGGCGATCCAACTTGTCTCATTGAATGGCGGACGACCATCTTGAACTTGATATGCCATTTGAACAGATGACAACCCAATTTGTCTCATTGACAGGCGGGCGACCTATTTGAACTTATCATGCCACTTTAAACAAGGTGACTTCCCAACATGTCGTATAATCACATGCACTAAACTTATTAGTAGCAAATGAAATATAAGGAAAACTAAGAATTTGTGCATACCTTATGCAACATGTCACTTTGAACGGGGTGACTTCCCAACGTGTCTTATAATCACCTGCACTAAACTTATTAGTAGCAAATGGAATATGTCACAATGAAGGAGGTGATGATCCAACATAACATGTCATAAATAGGAGGTGACGATCCAATAAAACATGTCACAAATAGGAGGTAAGGATCCAATGAAATATGTCACAAATATAGGAGTGACAATCCAATAAAACATGTCACAAATAGGAGGTGACAATCCAACATAACATAACGTGTCATAAAGATGGAGTGACGATCCAATAAAACATAACATGTCACTTTAATAAATGACTAACACGATTTAAGAGAACGAATCCTATCAAAGAAAGGATCAACGAGTTACTTAGACAGATATTTAAAGATGGGTGCTTGCCCCAATTTCATTTTTTAACAGAAAGAGAATCAAGTCTGGACTGTAATTGATACCAAAAGCTAGCATAACATAGAAAATTTTCTTTCGGTTCTCTTTTAATTGAGATCGACTTCGAGATAATTCCTATAGCTTCAAGTGGTACCTCAAACACACCTAAGTGTCGACAAGATCTGCTCATTTTACTTCAAACAAAAATTTTGAACTAGACCTAATCCCGATGTTTCAAGTTCCCTCACTAAAAGAAAAGTCCTCACTTACACACATTTGAAGTATGTTTTAATTTGAGGATATTTTGAAAAACACTCTCACACTCAGAAGAATGTTTAAAGCATGCAACTGTGATGCCATAGAATTGGCCTTCATATAAGTCTCCACTAATGTGAGAACATATGAAATGGAATCATGTAGGGCTTGCTATAGGCTTGTAATGTAGGCTTAGGGACAGGTAGGATATTGATTTGGGATAAGAGTGACTTAATCCCTCCTTGAGCGTCAAGCTGAACTTGTGCTTTTAACATTTGTGATGTCGTTGAAGCTTGATTCTTCTTAATTGTCCCTTTCTTTTGTTTCGTCTTCTTTTTGAACTTTTTTCTTGCATGGAGCATTTTCTCTTTTTATTCTCATGTTTTCTTTTCTTTTGAAATTTCTCTTTTTTTGTTTGGAGTGTTCTTCATCTTCTTGAAATTTCTCCTGATTTTGACCTTGTGTAGAGCTTTTGATTCTTTTTCTTTCTCATGAAGAACTTTTCGTATCCTTGACTTTCAGGTACTTCAAATTTTTTTCCTTTTGGCATCTTCAGACTTGAATCTTCTTCTAAAATTTGCTCATGTTCAATGAGCTCAAGAAGGTCGGACCAAAAGATGAATAATGCATGTAAGCACTTAAAAGGGTATAGGCTAAGATGTAGTTGTCCAAAGAAGAGTCTTCAAGCTCATATGAGGACTAACTAGGGATTAATGTCATTTGGTAGGCATTGAAAGGCACAAAGGGATCAAAGAAGGCCTACGGTCCTTTCTCAAACTAAATATTACTCGGGATTTCGCCTTAACAAACATTCGGGCCAAGTTCTAGATCAACTGTGCAATGCAATTGAATATAATCTAAAACTCACCACACAGTGCACATGAAACAATAAGTCTAGTTTTATTATTAACCTGGATGCATGCGAGAGAACATTTTCAAGTGTCACAAAAGTACAAATGAGAGGTACCAAAAGAACCTAAGGTTCATCACAAAGTCAATCCTTTCGATTATATTAATTATTTTTCATGCTTTAAATTGTGTTGGTACCAACCAAGTCAAAGGCATAATTTCAATAAAATATCTATCTATCTATCTATCTATCTATCTATCTATCTATCTATCTATATATATATATATATATATATATATATATATATATATATATTTTAAAAAATAAGGCATACCGAACCCGAGAAGGTCTGCCTACGTATCTCAACCCGAAGAATGAGAATCAAGTGTGCATAGTTCGTGCAGATATGATATACAATATATGCACAAAAATAATGAATGCAAAGATATAGACAAACTCAGAGCGATGCCTCATATTGTCCGGTGTCAACTGACGTCTTTAGCTAAACAACATTCCTGATTGTTTGCAGGGACGACATATTATGGCCTCCTTGATTATTTTCGAGGGTACTTGTTGTTGTATTCTCAACAAGGATGATTTTAAGGATTGTGGAGTTTATCAACTATTTACCGGAGTAGCACATTATTGTGATCATCCCCGATTGTCAGTGATGACGGTTTTCCTGAAAAGAGATTCTCAGAGATGAGAAAAGAGTGAAAGTAGGGAAGTCATGAAAATTTATAATAAAATGAAAGAGTGTGATCACATAGTCAAAGTTTCCCTTGATTTGTTCTTTGGACTGGATGTTGGGACCTTGTGGAGTCCGAGACCAAATATAACTTGATTCTTAAAGTACGAGCTTGGTGGAATTTTTGAGGACTTTCCTCAAAAATTCTGCCCCAGTTTAAAGCACAAAAGAACTTTTTTGAACTTCTTAAAGCTGTTTCGTATGGAATTTTTGAGACCTTCTCAAAAATTCTGCCCCTGTTTCAATTTCAACAGACTCTTGTGTTGAATCTGTAACAAGATGTCTTCGTAGAATTTTTGAGACCTTCTCAAAAATTCTACCCCAGTTTCTATTGTAAAGGAAGATAGAAAACTTACGGAGAATATGACCGAGTTGTTGTGGCGCCTATGTATCCCGTTGAGCCAGGAATCAAGTCAAACGTAGTTCAAAAGACTTTTGAAATGAAATGATGGACAAATAATGTTTAGAATAAACATGTATGTTAAACACAAGATCAAATGAACATGAATGAAAGGAATTAGGTAGCATATAACACATAAACAATATATAACGTGTTCTAACGTACATGTGAGCTTTTTGAGACAAACTATTGAAGGATATGTATGCCGTTTGTAAGATGTCCCATTTCCCCAAAAACATGTTATATACAAATCGATATGAATAGATCGAATGGTGATATAAAATAAGGGAAAAGGATATACAATAACTATCAGTCCCACGTAGAGGAACAACACTAGAATAATCCGTCTTGGAAGTCCTTCATTCTTGAACTTCTTGAAATTTTCAAACACCTTTAAGATGAAAATCTTCATTTGATTATAACAAAAGAAACTAATCTAAAAAAAATAATAAATTCTCAACCCCGAGAGACAATGGTTCGTTTAATCCGGGATCAATATACTTTTAGGTCATGGGCCTTTTGGACACAAGGTGGTCTCTATTGAACCCAATACCTCTTGGTGTCGGGTCAACTTAGATCAATGCCTATTGATGTCGCCCAAAATATACCTCCAGAAAAGTATAATGCGGTCGTTGTATCAAATATAAAACCCAACTAGGTTGGGGTCGATCCCACGAGGACTATGGTTAGAATCTAGGTCAATGTGGTTATTTAGACTTTTAGTCGTTCATTTTCAATGGGGGAATTTAAAAGAACAAGTAACAATTTTTAGTTTGAAGTAACAAGTAAACAAATATCAAGTTATGCTGAGAAAGTCAATGAGAATGATGAACTAGGATTGTGTTCCCTATGACTTCATAAATCCGTAGGTTCTACGTACTAGTGATCTATTCCGATGCGTTACATGCAAAATCTAATAAGTTAGGTTCATCTAAACGTCTCTCGACCTTGGTTAGACAAATTTCACTCTTCTCCTCTCGGTCTCCGAGTGTCGCACTACTAACCCTTGTTCTTGATTTCAGATTAACTATCCCTGTTACGGCTCAAGTTATTAGATGAAGGTTGATAGCTTCAAATCTCTGTTGTTAATTCCTTTTCCTAATTTCTACCTCTCTCTCGAGCAAGTTTAGAATATAGGCTAGTTTCTAACGTTTGCAACCATCAGAAAGCAATCAAAGCGAAGAAAATAACAATACATGCATAAATACCGTTCCAAAAATTACTATGTATTTTAACCTACTTCGTTAATTCATCATGGTTCCCACAATCCTAGTTGTGGTATTTAGCTACTCATGGCTTGAAAATCACAATTAGAAATCATAGATAAAATTGTAATTATGAACTTACAAATTGAGTAGAATAAATCTGGAATCTTGAATTATCAAAGAAAAATTAATAAAAATGAAGAAGAAAAGAATAAACCAATTTTCTCCGGCCTCCACGGCGGCTCCAAGCTTTCTCTAAATAAAAAGCTTACAAGTTACCTCTCCAAGGTTTCAATGCTCTGAAAGTTATGAAAGTTGGAATATTTATAGGTGTAAGAAAAACCCCAAAATAAAATAACTGAGTCCAAAATGGACTGGAAAATAAAAACTCAGTCCAAATTGGACTGTATTGCGCCAACTAGTGCAGCCACCACTAATTTCTTTTCAATTGTATAGCTGCCACGTGGCAGCAGCCACGTCTACTTCAATTTAATTTGTTTTGCAGCATATATACTTATATAATATTATGTTCAATTTAATCCATTAAGCTGTCTGCTTGATTTTCTTATATATCTTCTCGATTTTAATTCCGTTTTGCTCCAAATTTCTTCATCTTCACACCAATTTAATCCTACAAATAAAAATATAATATTAAGCAAAATTCATAAAATAATGCTCAAAAAGGACAAATAAAATTACTAAATATGAGGCAAATAATGACTAAATATATGCACTTTTGGCCTCACATCAACACCCCACACTTAGATTCTTGTTCGTCCTCGAGCAAGCATTAAAGCTCATCTCAATTAATCAAATCAAGGAACGTCACGACTTTGGTTGATACAAACAATTAGACCATATAACAATTCACAACATCAAGTACACTTTCCGATCATTGTGCAAGAAATACAAACAAACAACAAACCTCTAACATCCTAACCTCAAAGATGGACTCTAACTAAATCAAATTTAAGATTGCTGACCTATTTATGTCAAAGAAAGCTAATAACATCACCTATCTATCATGAAACAAGTGCCCTCACAAGAACAAATAGTCCACACACTCAATTCAAAAGATCGAATATAATTTAAGGACTTAACATCAAAGAACAACTCTCACACTCACAAAGAATTCACATGTATGCACAAAGAACCATATGCTTGCCCATTATGTACATCTCCACTAATTAAGCATGCTCAGATAGAAACAAATAGGACTTTAACGGGTTGTAATGTTGGCTAGGGGACGGGTAGGAAAACTATATAATAGTGACTTACACTTCCCTAAGCACTTTGTGCCTTTTTAAACTTCATCACCCATTATTTTCATCACTTTATTTTTTTTCCAGCCCTTTCTTCTTCAATTATTTTCACTAGTATTTCTCATCATATCAAGAATATTTCAATTTTTTTTTCACACATTTTTTTTTTTCATGTCACATTCTTTCAAAGAGAGTCTTTTCATCACTTTGTAGCTAGCATTGATCACCTTTTACATTCAACCATCTCCTTTCTTCAAATTTAACAATTTCAAACACAGTCTATGCTACAGTGCTCAAGGAAGCAGGGTGCAAAATTTCGGGATTCAAAAAATGAATCAAGGTAAAAATATGGCTAACAAAAAATAGGCTACAGGATATGGCTATCAAAAAATAGGCTACAGGCTCAAAGAGGCTAACTAGTGATAAAATATCTGAAAAAGGCTAAAATTTACAAGACATATCAAAGAAAGCCTATTATCATATTCTAAACAAAGCAATACTTTTTATTTCGCTTCAATAACATGCAGGGCAAGTTCTAGACTAAGATGCAAAACATGGAATATATGCAAAAATATCCTCACTACACATGGCACAAGTATCAATCAAGATGGATCAATTCCAATTCTAAGACAAATAGGGTCATAGAAAACTACAAAAATAAGAATAAGCTATGTATAGAGTCACAACCATGAACCTAGGTGTCAAAAAGTCCATTATTTTATTTATACTCAAACACTCACAGAAAAGTACTACTCAAAATTAGACTTAAATTGCTAGTATCAACCAAATAAAAAAAAAATCTTTTCACTCCAAAAAAATAAAAAAATAATATTTATTCCTAAAAAAAAAAAGTAATACGGTTCAAAGGCCCCCCCCCCCTCGGAAAACAACCGAAAAGAAAAACCAAGGGGTGGGCAAAGTATGCTCAGCTAAAGATTAAAAAAAACTAAAAACTAAAACTGTTTTAATCTAAAGAATAAAAGTAAAATCTTTTTGTATTTTTTTTTTGTTGGATTTTTTCAAAATAAATAAATAAAAATTCTCTCTCTCTCTCTTTTTTTTTTTTTTTTACTAAAAATAAATAAATATAAAAACCTATAGCATACTTTACCATTAACAAATATTGGAAGATATCCCACCCCATACTTAAAATCATGCATTGTCCCCAAAGCAATAAATAAAGTAAAATGAGGGTTAAAGATACTCCCTGAGACCCTCTAGGGCCTAGCTAGCAACATGTTTCTTCAATTTTCATCAAGGATAGCGCGCACCCCACACTTAAGTTCAAACATGCTCCTTAACTTTAAATTTGGGTACTCAGACTTCCCCTAAATCTGCAAAAAAAAATAACAAAAAAAAAAAAAAAACAGAAAAAAAATGATATTATAAAAATAAAAATAAAAATAAGAAGTTAAACTACTAGTTGGGTTGCCTCCCACTTTTCCTTCCACTTTGACTTATAAATTGCACCCCTAATTTCTTTTCTAATTTTCTACTACGCTCAAGGGGCGGTGGTATAAAAGTAAAGGAACCAAGCAATAGATGTGGCATATTGCAATTCTTGGCCCTTAAGTGAGGAATGTAATTTTTTGACTTTGGCATAACAAATTCCAGAATATAGACATATTTATTCTCCTCTTTACACTCTTCCATAGGCTCGGATGGCTCGATTAATATCTTACTATCCAAACATAATGTGGAAAAATGATTAGAATGAGGTCCAATACACCCTAACTCATGAATTGTATTACTATTTACATCCTCATAGTTAAACACACTAGAGTTTTTAAAAATAATATTAGCTACTTCCTCACATAACTCTAGTGTACTCTTCTCAACAGTGACAACATCAATAAAAGTATGATCAAGTATTTGACCCTCCAATTTTAGCTCCTCAATTTGGCTTATAAGAATTTTTTCAGCTTCACACAACTCATAACTAAATTGTTCGACGTTACACGCATCAACCTTTGCATTCAAATCTTCGTTTAAGTTGTGAATATCCAAGCCAAATCTATCAAACTTCAAATCTTCGTTTAAGTTGTGAATATCCAAGCCAAATCTATCAAACTTTTTCATGAACTCACATTTTTCTACTACAAGGAGTGTTAACATTTCTATCATGCTCTCATTATGATCCCACAATATATCTACCACACTCCTGCAATAATGCACTATATCAAAGGGATAAGGATCAATAAAATAGGAGTCCTCATTATTCCATACTTCATCTTGTAAAGATGTCATATCAAGAAGAGTAGTAAAATATTCAAAAGTAATAAAAAAATAAAAAATAAAAATAAAGTAACAAAAAGTTACGAGACAAATAAAATATATACAAGAAATAAGAACAAATAGTCAAATAAACACAATTAATCTAACCCTAAACCGTATTCCCAGGCAATAGCGCCAAAATTTGATGTCACCCAAAATATACCTCTAGAAAAGTATAATGCGGTCGTTGTATCAAATATAGAACCCAACTAGGTTGGGGTCGATCCCACGAGGAATATGGTTAGAATCTAGGTCAATGTGGTTATTTAGACTTTTAGTCGTTTATTTTCAATGGGGGAATTTAAAAGAACAAGTAACAATTTTTAGTTTGAAGTAACAAGTAAACAAATATCAATTTATGCTGAGAAAGTCAATGAGAATGATGAACTAGGATTGTGTTCCCCATGACTTCATAAATCCATAGGTTCTACGTACTAGTGATCTATTCCGATGCGTTGCATGCAAAATCTAATAAGTTAGGTTCATCTAAACGTCTCTCGACCTTGGTTAGACAAATTTCACTCTTCTCCTCTCGGTCTCCGTGTGTCGCACTACTAACCCTTGTTCTTGATTTCAGATTAACTATCCCTGTTACGGCTCAAGTTATTAGATGAAGGTTGATAGCTTCAAATCTCTGTTGTTAATTCCTTTTCCTAATCTCTACCTCTCTCTCTCGCAAGTTTAGAATATAGGCTAGTTTCTAACGTTTGCAACCATTAGAAAGCAATCAAAGCGAAGAAAATAACAATACATGCATAAATACCGTTCCAAAAATTACTATGTATTTTAACCTACTTCGTTAATTCATCATGGTTCCCACAATCCTAGTTGTGGTATTTAGCTACTCATGGCTTGAAAATCACAATTAGAAATCATAGACAAAATTGTAATTATGAACTTACAAATTGAGTAGAATAAATCTGGAATCTTGAATTATCAAAGAAAAATTAATAAAAATGAAGAAGAAAAGAATAAACCAATTTTCTCCGGCCTCCACGACGGCTCCAAGCTTTCTCTAAATAAAAAGCTTACAAGTTACCTCTCCAAGGTTTCAATGCTCTGAAAGTTATGAAAGTTGGAATATTTATAGGTGTAAGAAAAAACCCTAAAATAAAATAACTGAGTCCAAAATGGACTGGGAAATAAAAACTCAGTCCAAATTGGACTGTATTGCGCCAACTAGTGCAGCCGCCACTAATTTCTTTTCAATTGTATAGCGCCATGTGGCAGCAGCCACGTCTACTTCAATTTAATTTGTTTTGCAGCATATATACTTATATAATATTATGTTCAATTTAATCCATTAAGCTGTCTGCTTGATTTCCTTATATATCTTCTCGATTTTAATTCCGTTTTTGCTCTAAATTTCTTCATCTTCACACCAATTTAATCCTACAAATAAAAATATAATATTAAGCAAAATTCATAAAATTAATGCTCAAAAAAGACAAATAAAATTACTAAATATGAGGCAAATAATGACTAAATATATGCACTTTTGGCCTCACATCACCTATACATGAGATTTGACTTCACTCTAACCTAGTTGACTAGAGTGCTTTGTTCAAATTAACCAGGAACCCGAAATGAACTTACCGGGATAACACACCAAGTGACTGTTGACCGACTCGAATCAACTACTTCACTTGAAGGTTCAAAGAAAGTTAAGGTGTTATACGGAAGGGCGGGTGCAGATACCCACTGTTGACACTCAATTTTGACTATCTTTTACATTATTTTACTCATTCGAGCGCTATTTTGTTTACGAGGCCAAATCGCTTTTTTTACTTATTTTTATCAAAAATGTTGTGATAATAGACACTATTCACATTATTTATTATTATTATATGATTATTATTTTCAATTATTTTTATCATTATTATTATATCATATATTTTTTACTTGCAAAGTTATTGTTTACTTAATCTTTTATATTTATTTTCTTTTAATCCATTTTAAAAGTATTTGATCAAATATTTTAAGAGATTATCATTTTTTTATTGTGATTTTTTTATATATATATATATATATATAATATCATAGTTGATTTAATAATTTAGTATTATTTTCCTTCACTTAGTAATTTAGTAGTTACCCATTTTATATATTTTTTTGGTAGAAATTTATTTAGTTCTAAACAATCTCAAAATTCAAATTCAAATTTTTTCAAATCTTTTCATAAGTAGTAAAATTCCTCACTATTTTTCCTTTCTTGTGAAGAATATTATTATTGTCAAAATCATTCCAAATCAAGTTTGCCTATTTTTACTATCATTAATATCCCCTAATCACTCCATCATATGATTCTCCCCTTTTTTGACTCCCTCCCAACGTCCCTATTTATTTTTTTCTCCTTCATGTCATTCACAGACAAAATAGAGATGCCGCATTTTTTTTTCTCATCTTCTTCATTCATGTACATACGTACAAGGAACACATAGGACAGACAAGAGATGAAGGTGTTCATCTTATGGGACCAAACGCTAGCAGCCTTTAGTGAATACCATCGTAACCACCCCTTCACAGTCGTCCCTCCATTGTCACCATGTGAAAATCAACAGCTTCCTTCGTCACAACTGGCTACAACTACCGTAAAGCATCCATGAACCACACCGTAGCTCTCAACTTTCTCGGCCGATTGATCAAGTCATCTCCTTCACCGAAGACAGCCATAGAAGTTGGCAAAACCATCCCCCTAGCGGCAAGACGATGAGGTTTTCAATTGCTAATATTGGTCATCATCAAAGTCACAAAGGTCCAATCTTGCTCTTGATCTTATTTATTTATAACTGCTAATAGAGTTTATGCACAAAAACTAGTGAATATTTTTAGTTTGTTGGCTCGGTCATGAGAATTTAGTTTTTCTTTAATTCGAAATCGTATTAAACTTCTTACTTGTTCTGGTTTCAGAAATCTAGTAGAGTTAAATTGCTCGTAGGCAATTTGAATTTTTTTTTTGTGCCTTGTGATTTATGTTTTACCATTGAATGTTGATTAAAAAGGTTTCTGCATGTAGTTTGATTTGTGGGTTGATATTATAACTTTGATTTCATTTTCTTTTATTAATTTTTTTCTTTTGGTCATATACTCATGTTTTTAAAGAGTCTTTCACTGTAATGATATCTTTTGATATGGAAAAGTTTAAATTAGTTGAACCTCCTCAATTATTGGTAAGAAATTGATATATAGGGGGTACATTTCGTTTTTCCCTTTCACTTTTAATGTCCTCATATTCTTGTTAAAGTATTCCCAATTTGATGGTTAATTAATCTAGTAATGATCCAGTGGACTTAGAATGTTAAGTATTTTAAAAGTTAGTGGTAAAATATTGGTTTAAGTTTTTTTTAATTATCTTTCTAGAATTTTGGAAGTTAGCATGGATGTGTTTGGAGCATGATTTGACATAAGTCCTTTGTGTTTCACTTTTATTTGTAATATTCGGGCATTTTGTTTGAATATGTTTGAAGGCTACGGAGATTTAATTTACTGTTTAAGACCTTATGAATTATTTTTATTACTATTGCAATAACTACAGTCAGATATGGATTTATTTCAAATCTTGTCGCCTAGTAAAAATAAAAGGAGTGAAAACCTTTTTTTAAAATTCTTTTACATCTTATGTTCTTAATTCAACCAAGAATCGTTATTACTTTATTATTTTAATTTTTTTTCTTTCTATTAGTTAAACAATAAGAACAGACATACTCTCACCTCTTTGAATATTCTTTACATATACACTATGATGGAATGATGTCACTTGGAGTTCAATCACCGTGAGTGGAGGAGTCAACGCGTGAAGCGGAGCTCAAATGGAGTCGTCACCCCATCGGGGGTCAGGTACGTTTGGGAAATCATGACAAATAAGACAGGCTATAGCTGACTTCTTGTATGAAGTGTACACATAGCTTTGTTAAAATATAAAACACTTCGTTACTCTCTTCTTTTCTTATTTAATATGTCACTCTTTTAAAAGTCTAAAGGACTTGACAACTTTTAGTACTATACTAAATTATTCACATGCTTTGATACGATCTACATATTATACATATAGATATTTAGCTTCACATGACTTTCAAATATTGAAATATTTTATTTAGTACTCTTGAATAAGTTTCTTTAAGAATTTCTTTCGTCTTGTCTTAAGGCGTTTAAAAGAGTTGATCATAAAAATTGGAATAGAGGGAGTAACATCGCATTGGGACCGTTTCAGCCTTGTCATACCCTGATCCCACTCTCATTCTCTCTCTCTCTCCCTCACTTGCTTAACCTTAACTTTTATGTGTTAAGTTATTATTCTCTTATATTATATTTGCCACCAAAATAAGGTGGCATACACTTTACTAACAATTTCCTTTCTTTTTGCCAAATTTTACAACTCATGGGGACTATAATGCGATCCTAAAAATAGGAGAATAATCAAAGTTATTTCTTATAAATTCATTTCTTCACCAACAAGGTAAGTCTCCTGACCTTCACAATTTTTTTATGTCCTTGAATACCTAATTTTGTGTGTATATTATTTTATTTTTATTTGTTATTATATTTGAGTGCTTTAATTATTTGTTTGAAAGCAGTTAGGTTAGTTCATCTATCTTTTATTATTTTAATATTTCTATCCTAGATTTCCTTGTGTCCATTATTTGAATATTTTAAATATTATATTGGAAGCACCTATTTCAGTATCTCCTTATTTTGATTATTAATATTGCATGTCTTTGTTTGGTTCGTTAGATATTTATATTTTATTTTTTTTGTAAAGTTGTATTTAATCGCAAAAATAAGTTATATTCAAGTTGTACAATTATTTATCTTATTTTATTTTTTTCTACAAACTTTTTCCTTTTTTTTGTCAGATTTAATTTATTTTTTTTCTTCTTTCTATCTTAAGTGCTTATTTCCTGAATTACCCTTAAATTAGTACTCAAGTTATTTTCTTGTTTTCTTGCTACCTTTCTCTACTTACCTATTTTTATTTATCTAGAATAATTAAAATAAATTATGCATGCTTAATCACTTAGGTATTTTATAAAATCGATCGACCTTTTGCTTATCATGTAAAATCCCCACGTAATATATGGATTCGGTCGGGACCCACATTTGTGGACCTCGAAAGGTGCCTAACACCTTCCTTTTGAGGTAACTTGAACCCTTACTCGAATTTCTGGTTGATGTAGACTAATAATTAAAATAAGTTCGTATTTAGTCTTGAATGGTACCCTAACACACCTTAATTCGTTAGGTGGCGACTCTTCACTTTAAATCCTCCAAAAAGAGTTGTCACGTCAGATTCCTCTTTTCGTGAGAAAAATGAGGCGCGATAGCATGGCGACTCTGCTTGGGATACTTAGGTTCTAACCATTACAAATTTATGTATTATGTGGGATTTTCGTTTTTAATTGTTTTTCTTGAGTTGTTTCAACTTTTTCTGATTATGCATGTTAATTTTTATTTTTCTTAATTAATTATTTTGGCACTTTTAATATATTGTTAGAAAGTATGTTAATCCTCTTTCCTTCCCTTATCTTGTTTATCTTTTCATGTCCCTCCACTCTCCTTTTCCCTTTTGATTGCTTACTTGTTATTTTTTATCTCCTTTATATCTCTTTAGTTATGTATTTCTATTATTATTCAACATGTTACTGCTTTCTACTATGTGCTATGTGTTACTGCTTTATATATAAATGGCATTCCGTTCATATCTTCCTCCACTTGGAACCTCTTTTTTTTTTTTTTTTTAAGAACGGTTGAGTGGTTGCACGGACGTTCATTTTTCTAAAACACCTTATGAAAAATGTCTCGTGAATCAGTTGATCAACGGTGCGTCGACAGTCATGAGCTTTCTCACTCTCAAGTTGTCCGCTTGAGGGAACCATGTCAAAAAACCACTCTTATTCATAGATCCTAATCGTCTATTCATTTACCAAGGAATATGCATCTCAAAGCCTAGAATACCTTGTTAAGAAAACCTTGCCTAAGTTCTAAGAGATTTCATAATCTCGAAAAGAACGCTTTCATAATTTATGTGCATATGCCTAATTTGTTATTTCTTTAAATCTTCTTATATTTGTACTTGGCTGCTCTCCTTAAGTATTTTATCCATTATACATTTTCATCCACTATTTGAATTTCTATAAATCTCATATTTCGAACTACATCGGACCTAATTCTTGTTCCAACAAGATACGTTGGCAATCCTTTATAAGGATGCGGTCCTCCTCCTTTTTTTTCCATTATTTACAAAATATCCCCGTATTTTTAAAAAAAAATGTGAAACAATCTTTATGATTCAAATAATTTTTCTACCAAATAATATATTCTCCTTTTCTTTCACCTTTCCATAATGTCATAAGGGTGAAAACTAGAGTATTTTTGAATTATTCAAATGATTTCTCACAATCTTTTAAAATTCTCAATTGTTTTATACTAAATGTCTCAGTTGAGATAATTTTTTAAAATCTTTCAAAATTTTGTAAATCTTCTATCCTCCCCTTTTTTCAAAATAAATCTCTTTAAAATATTCTATGTGTGATTTTTAAATTATTATTCGTCTGTTCACTTGGTCAGCTTTAAGTACGAACATAGTATTTAGGTTTTACTTAGAGCTTATCTTTTATGCTCCCTTCTCAAACTTAAGTTCTAGGCTATCAATTAGTCCTAAAGTCCTCTTTGTCGGGATGACTCATATTGTCATACTATCTCTTTTATTATTGAATATAGTGTCTCTTGTTTTTGTTTGATTTATTTATGTTGTTTAAAGGTTGTCTATCATTTGAACATCAAATCAATTGAGAATCTGCATTATGACAAATATGTTCAACATCCAAAATATTTCTAGTCTTTTTTCTCCAATGCAAAATACTTTTGGACCATATCTCATCATGTTCTTACTCTCACAATTTCATAAAAAGCAAAATGTCATCACTCTCTATTCATCCACCTTATGGCCAGAAAATTTTCAAGCTTTTTACAAGGTCCTTTATCCGATAAATCTAATTTATTTTTGGTTCGTTCCATGATCTCCATACTGGCAAAATGCAGACTCAAAATTGAGACCTCGAGGTTCAAATGTAAGACAACCGTTTGTTTTGAACTAATATTTTTCTTTGAGTGTAGCAGGATTATAAGACTCCATGATTGAAAACTGGGGCAGAATTTTTGAGGAGACCTCAAAAATTCCATGAGCAAGCAACATCCCAATTCACAAGGACATGCGGAAACATCTTTATTCTAAACTGGGGGCAGAAATTTTTGAGGATTCCTAAAAAATTTCACCATAATGGAGTTCAAGTTTGTCCATGAAATCAAAACAACGACAAGGAGCCTAGACGAGCAAAGGTATGAGTCAACCTTGCTTTTCAAAACTTACATTTTTTCTTTGAGTGCAGAACCAATAGGTACAAATGCAGCAGCTACCTTGCAAAACTTGAACAACCATCATCAAAGAAAGCCCACTATACATCCAAAGTGAGAAAACAACTAAGCTACTCTATCCTCTCATCAACATTGCATGGCTCCTGCAAGGGTCAATATTACATGGCTCCCGTAAGAGTCCACACCGTAGTGCATACGTAGAAATATACATTGCATGGCTCCTGCGAGGGTCAATATTGCATGGCTCCACAAGAGTCCACATCGCGGTGCATCCGCAGAAATATACATTGCATAGCTCCTGCAAGGGTCAATATTGCATGGCTCCCGCAAGAGTCCATACCGCAACGCATCTACAAAAATTTACATTACACGGCTCCTGCAAGAGTCTACATTACATTGCACCTGCAAAATCCGCAATCAAGCATACAAATTGCATCAAGCTGCCGAACTACATTAAATTACTGCAGGCCAAACTACTCAAACCATCCAACGACACATTATGCCATTCAAGACAAATACACTTTCTTTAATCATTATATAATTACCCTAAGGAATTATAGTTCAAAGGCATTATCTTCATAGTCTGCGAACATCATCTCATGGCCTAAGGTTTTACTTCTTGCTTATCTTGTTCCGAAGGCATCATGGTCTAAAGGCATCATTTTCATGACCTGCAGACATCATTTCATGGCCTAAGGATTTACTTTATGCTTATCATGCTCCAAAGGCATCATGGTCTAAAGACGTCATTTTTCATAGCCTTAGGATTTACTTTTAGCTTATCATGGCCCTAAGACATCATAGCTTAAGACATCATCTTTGCTGTCTTAAAGCAAATGCTCATGGTCTAAATGGGAAATTGCATCATGTTTAAATATTTACAATTATTACTTGCCATTTATTTTATCCACATGCTCTAACCATTTTATTGAGTAATACTAGAAAGCACGCAGGTGACGAAGGAAGAACAGGTTACGAACGGGAGCAACTTTCGCTCCTGTTTTCAAGATACAATTCTACTTATATTTCGGTCACTCCAATATAGATTGAAACATACTTACCTCTCATTTTCACACTACTCATTCAACTACTGTTTTGAATTTCACCCACTCCAATCTCATCGGCTCATACTACCTTTATTGTTGCCTGTATATCGTATCATTGGCATTCTTTAGGAATATTGTTCGTTCCTAAATCTAGAACTACACATGGCCTGATTCTCATAAACCAAAGATATGTAGGCGACTTGAAACTGAAGTCTCGTCCACAACATTTTCACAACTCTATCTCACTTCGTCGGATTGCAAAAGAGTCATTCCCTCAATCGGACAAAATTGGCTACTACGTCAACGTTCGTTGCTCGATAATTCTTCTATCATTTTCAAGTAACGAAGGGGTAGTTGTTTACACCCAATTTTGTCCCTCCTCTTCGACAATTTACTCATTCGAGCATCTATTTTGTTCGTGAGGCCAAAATTTACTATTTTGTTACTTACTTTTATCAAATTTTATGCAATACATGTTATTTTCCTTATTTTATTATTATTTATATTTTATTATTATTATTATTATTATTATTATTATAACATTATTCTTCATTTTTTTTTGCAAAAGGTAGTTTTTCTTTACTTACTCCTTTTCATTTATCTATATTTATTATCAAAAATACTTGAGCAAATATCTTAATGTTATTATTTATTTTATGATAAAGGTAAATTATTTTTGATTTAGTAATTTAATAATACTCTCTTCTGTTACTTAGTAATTTAATAGTTACTCTTTTTATATACTTTGATGAAATTTTATGATAAGCTTAAATTTCAAATTTTAAACTTGGGCTAATCTTTTAATATCCATAAAATCCTTCTAAATCTTTCTTTATATGAAAGAATATAATTTCCCCCCAAGACTTCCATCATATCATTCACTATCAATATACTCTTCTTAAATTTTGATATTTTAGGATATGCATGGATTCTTATTTGACACCTATTTTGGAATATGAGAATTCTTTTCCCTTTTTGGGGCTAGTTCCCAATGTCTCTTCTTCCTTTTCCCCTACATAAAAATGCCAATCCTATGGCCAATGGGAAAAGGAAAAAAAGAAAAAAAGAAAAAAACTAGTTTGGTTGCTGCATATCCATGGAGAAAAAACTCCTTCCTCTTTTCACCACTATGTTTTTTGGTCAAAGTTGAGGTCGTCGGCTCTTTCTTTCGATTTGAGGTTCCTCGTGATCTTGTCTGCGGCTGCTATGTTCAACATCTGCTAGGAACTTCAATATATTTGGAAGAATTTTACAAAGCATACTCTCTCGCAAGCAGCGGCAGAGGCGTCATATTGCCATTTTAATTCGAAAAGTGTTAGATTCTTACTCCTTGTCTACATGATATTTAAGCTTAAATATGTGATGTGCTATTTGTGTGATGGTTCTGTAGAACATGTTTTCTTATTCTTGTTGTGCTAGAAATAATTAAGAACTTACTTTATCAAATCAAATGATGTTGTATATTAAAAAAAAAAAGAAACATGTTTTAGTATGTTGTTTATTTTTCTTTTGGGTATGATATCTTTTATGTACAAATATTTGTTAATAAAACTTAATAGACAAATAAACATTACTTTGATATAAACTTATGCATCTAGGAACTATACTTTTCTTATTTAAATATATTGCTCTTAATTTATTTAGTTTTTGTGTATATGACACTTGTTCTTTGTTTTTTTTAAAAAAACAATAGTAAAAAATCTGAATGTGGTATATCACTTTCACCATGAACATCACCTGATACGTGGACTTTAAGACATAGAAATTAGCTTATGTTTAAAGTTCTCATTTCACTAATGTGATTTTTCATTTTGACTTTTAATTAGAACATGTTGACTTTTTTTTTAGTAGCAAGTTATATTCTTAGCTATACCACTATATGTTTGCTTTTATCTCATTTACATAAACACCATAGAATCTCAAAGATAGTATCCTTGACACATTAGCCCATTGTATTTCCTTTCTTATATCCACTTCTCGAATTGCACCAGGAATAATGGAAAATAATGGAGTGTATCTCTTATTTCGGGGACTGTCGAATTAGAATTCCAAGGGTATTAGAGCTACTCCTATATGTTGTTGATCAAGTGACTTATTCTTTTGCCTCCATTTCACCACCTTGTTTTAGTTTCTTTCTCTTTAAACAAGTGATTTATCCTTTATAGAATAATGAACTGAGGCATATTACTGTTGTATCTGTTTCGTTAGATTGTCCTGGTTGAATCTCTTTACATGTTTATTTCAATCACGAATATCGCTATTACTTTATTATTTTAATTTTCCTTTTTAGTTAAAGATTAAGGGAAGACGTACTCTCACCCTCTTTAAATATTGTTACATGTACATCACAATGAGATGATATCACTTGAAATCACGGCGAGTAGGGATCCAAGGTGCGAAGCAAAGCTCAAACGGAGTAGTCGCCCCCAAGCGGGGATCAGGTACGTTTTGGGAAATGATGACAAATAAGACAGGCTATAGATAACTTCTTGTATGAAGCATACACATAGCTTTATTAAAATATAAAACACCTCGTTACTCCCTTCATTTCTTATTTAATATGTCACCTTTTTAAAAGTCTCAAAGACTTGACAACTCTTACAATTATACTAATTATATGCTATGATATAATTTTTATATTATACCTACATATTTTTTTCTTTACATGACTTTTAAATGCCAAATTATTTTATTTGGTACTCTTAAATAAGTTTCTTTAAGAGTTATATCTGTCTTGTCTTGAGATGTTTAAGAGAGTTGATCATATAAAAATAGAGAAGAGGGATGTAACATCGCATTGGGCCCGTTTCAGCCTTGTCATACCCTGATCCCACTCTCTCTCCCTCACTTTCTTAACCTTAACTTTTATGTGTTAAATTATTATTCTCTTACATTATATTTGCCACCAAAATAAGGTGGCATACACTTTACTAACAATTTCCTTTCTTTTTGTCAATTTTTTTTACAACTCATGGGGACTATAATGCTATCCTAAAAAACAGGAGAATAATCAAAGGTATTTCTTATAAATTCACTGCTTCACCAACAAGGTAAGCCTCCTGACCTTTACAATTTTTTATGTTTTTGAATACCAAATTTTTGTGTGTAGAATATTTTATTTTTATTTGTTATTATATTTGAGTGCTTTAATTATTTGCTTGGAAGCAACCAGGTTAGTTCATCTATCTTTTATTCTTTTAATATTTCTATCCTAGATTTCCTTGTATGCATTATTTGAATAGTTAAAATATTATATTGGAAGCATCTATTTCAGTATCTCCTTCTTTTGATTATTAATATTGCACGTCTTTGTTTGGTTCATTATATATTTATATTATTATTTTTTTGTAAAGCTTTATTTAATCGTAAAAATAAGTTATATTCAAGTTGTACAATTATTTATCTTATTTTATTTTCTTCTACAAACTTTTTTTTTTTTTTTGGTCAGATTTAATTTGTTTTCTCTTCTTCCTATCTTAAGTGCTTGTATTCTTAATTGACCTTAAATTAGTACTCAAGTTATTTTCATGCTTAATCACTTAAGTATTTTAATAAAATAATAGACCTTTGCTTATCAAGTGAAATCCCCCACGTAATATATGAATTCGGCCGGGACCCACATTTGTGGACCTCGAAAGGTGCCTAACACCTTTCTTTCGAAGTAATCTGAACCCTTACCCTAATTTTTGGTTGACGTAGACTATTAAAATAAGTTTGTAATTAGTCTAGAATAGTGCCCTAATGCACCTTAATTCGTTAGGGGGCGACTCTTCACTTTAAACCCTCCAAAAAGAGTTGTCACGTCGGGTCCCGCTTTTCATGAGAAAAATGGGGCGCGACAGCATGTCAACTCTGCAGGGATACTTAGGTTCTAACCATTACGATTTTGTATATTATGTGGAATTTTTAAAGCTATTTAAATCTATTCCTTTATTATTAACTCCTTGTTTTATTATTCGTTAATTTTTCTTGTTTTATTATTCGTTAATTTTTAATCATGCTATATCCCATTCCTTTTTTTCATTATTTTATTATTTTAATTTTATCAGTTTCCTCCATGCCAACCCTTTCCTTACCCCTTTATTTGTTTATATGCAATTTCCTAGCTCTAAATCATATATTTCTTTTCCTACCTGTTTATTTTTATATATTTCCCAACATGCTATTATTTGCTACGTGTTACTGCTTTATATAATTGGCATTCCGTTCATATTTTTCCCCTACTCAGGAATATCACACTTTCACACACTTTCACTATACTAGGATGTTGTGCCTTCGCACTTCTCCAAATTCTCTTCAAAACCCTATTATAGAGAGTCAGTTAAGACGCGGTTGAGCGGATAGTTTTACTACCGTAAGAACACGTGCCTTCTCGTATAAGGTTACCCTTAGTCCGAGTCTACCAACTCTTAGAAAATTAAGATAGTGCCATATCCACCCTTTACATTTAAGTCATACATGCATTAGCCATAGGTGAGTCAACCCTCGAGGTCAATACACCAAGTATAACCAATCAATTGTCGAAAAGGTCCCACCACCCATCGACCCAAATACATATTATATGCTAAGTGGTCATGATAAATTCAACCCAAGCCAAATTGTAATAAATGGAGTTTAGAAATTTTGTTTGTTGTCTTATTTTTCAGATTTTGCCATGGAGGATGCACCTATTTTTGCTAACACCCAAATGGTCGTCGGCGTGCCCCACAAGTTAAGGAGGTGGTGGAATGACATCAAAAGGGAGCATGGTAGAGAAATTCGCCAGTCACTGGGTTTTCTGACATCTTTGATGGATGTTGCTCCTGATCGACATGTGATCAAAGCTCTGCTAAATTTCTGGGATCCGAATCGAGTGGTCTTCAAATTCAAGGACTTCGAAATAACACCCACCATCGAGGAAATTGGTGGATTCACTAATTTGCTTTATCAAGATCGAAAAATGATCTTGCCTCACAAATAATCGGGAAAGAAGTTCTTGCATTATCTTGGGCTTAAAAATAACCTCAAATTGGCTTGCTTAGATTTTGGGTGGATCTCTCTAGATTTTCTATATGAACATTTTGGTGACAAAGAGAAACACACAATATTTCAAAGGTAATTCTCTTGCTCAGCCGAAAAATGGAAAAAGAAGAGGTTGAATGCTTTTGCTATAGCTCTACTGGGTGCTTTGGTCTTTCCTAGAGAGCATGGGAAAATTGACATATTTCTTAGTTCTGTGGTTCAAGGTATAACTCGGGGAGTCGGTCATATAGAGGTCACTTTGGTTCCTATGATTTTGGAGGAAATGCTGAGGGCCCTTAAGTGTGCTAGAGGAGGAAGGTTCTTTGAGGGTTGCAATCTGTTGCTTCAATTGTGGGCTGTGGAGCACTTTTACAAGCGCCCCAACATGATGGAATGGGCAATAGAATTGATACACATTCCAAAAGGATGAGGCTATTTGGTGCTCCTGTGGGTACGGAGGATTGGCACATGTATATGAAACAACTTTCGGGGTTATCAAATTCAATGGAAGTACTTGTGGTTGTCTGCACCAACTGCTGTTATACGAGGTCGTGAGCTCTATTACATCGAGCTCATTGTCATGAAAAACATTCAACCTTATGCCCCAATAAGAGTACTTCATCAATTTGAGAGGAATCAAATCGTACCTCTACGAGAACATATGGGCAAGTGAGTTTGGACCGGTCCAAGAAAGCCCTAAGGTCAAGGAAGTGTTGCGATGATGGGATAATTTGTTGACTATCAGTGTATACGGTGAGCAGGCTTATTGCACTCCAGAGTACTATGTATGGCTTGTGGAAGATGCCGAGGATGTGGAGCTCAGCAAGCAAAAGCAGGATCACGGGTTTGAGGACATGGAAGAATCCATCTGGGCACGGAACTTGCTGAATCAACACTATGTCACTTCTCCAGAGATGCTGCTGCAAATCATTCCAGGCTCTTTGGATCATCACCACCTTTGAGGAGTTTGAGTGATGGGATGTTCCCCTTTTGTTACCCATTTCCCCTAGTTTTATTTATGTTTTTATTTTCGCAAAAGATTGTAGTAGTTTTTAAATTTATGGATTTAATAAAGTAGTTGGGTTTTATTATTATTGTTATCTAACTCTAAACTCCCATTTGCGTATAATGCTGCTTGGATTAATTATCATGAACCATCAAATTTGTCGTCTTAGGCCTACCTCTGGCTCAACGAGGATCCCTACATTTTAGGGCGATTATTTGTTGCAAACCAATGTGTTTATTCTAACACTATGTCTCACCTTGCTAACTTTGGTTGTCTTTGATTTTGTTTTTGTCTTTCCCCTTTCCCAAAGGTTGATTTGTGCACTCTGGCCTATCACACACGATCAAAAGGGGCTCCTCCTCCTCTTCCTCCTCCTACAAGTTTGAAAGATAAAGAGAAAATGAGAGATAACAACAACGCTACAGACAAAAGCACAGAAGGAGAAAGTGTCATGGGACAAAATGAGATTATCCTAAGAATGGGACAACAAATTCTCGAACTACAAGGAGAATTAGCGGCAGTACGCAACTTGGCCAATCTTTCTGTTACCCTTAATACCCCTCTCGAACCACAAGTGGACGGTGATACTGGTGCAAAATCCCAAACCTCTACCCCAAGCCATCAATTGCCCTCAGCTCAAAACATCCAAAATCTTCCTCCTCCCCAAAAAATCAAAAACCATTCCTTCCCTCAAAATATCCAAAATATTTCCCTTCCTCAAAATACGCATAATACTCCAAATCCTGTATATCCCACTCAGCATGTCCAAAATACTAAATATACCACTTACCTACATACGTCTTTTGCTAACTCATCCTACAACCAAACATCTGACATCAACTCTTTGAACCCCATCTATGTCGAAACAACCCCATTCACCTACCCTCAGTATGCACCTGATCCTTCAGAAAAGGACACCATGATGCAATCTGTGGTTGAGAGGCTGAAACAACTTGAGGGAAGCAAAGGGTCAATGGGGCTCAGTGATGTCCCCCAAAATATACTTCAGAAAAAGTACAATGCGGTCGCTGAATCAAATATAGAGCCCAACTAGGTTGGGGTCGATCCCACAAGGAATAGGTCGAAGTTTATATAGAATGCTGGTTTGAGTAACTGGTAAGTAAGTAAAAAGAAGGGTTTTTGTGAAGAAGTAATAAAGTAACTATTGTTGATTGTATCGAGTTTGTAGACAATAAGAGAAATACACTAGGACTGTGATCCCCAATGATTCTTTAACTCCACTGGTTACTTATGCTAACAAAACCGTCCCGCTATGTGGCATGCAAAATCTGACAAGATATGTTCATCTAAACGTCTCTTGAACTTGGTTAGACGAATTTCACTCTTCTCCTCTCGGTTTCCGAGTGTCGCACTACTAACCCTTGTCCTGGACCTTAGATAACTATTCCCGCTAAGGCTCAAGTTATTAGATGAAGGTTGATAGCTTCAAATCTCTGTTGTTATCTCCTTTTCCCAATCTCTACCTCTCTCTCGAACAATTCTAGAATACAAGCGAGTTTCTAACGTTTGCAATCATTAGGAAGCAATCAAAACGAAGGAAACAACAATACATGCATTCACAGCGGTTCATAATTGCTTTGCACTTAACCGGTTTCGTTAATTCCTTATGGTTCACACAACCCTAGTTGATGAGTTTAGCTACTCATAATTGCAAGAACACAAGAAGAATTCAAAGATGAAAACATGATTGTAAACTCACAAAAATGAAGAAGAACTGAAATCTCAATTATCAATAAAACTCAAATTAAGGTTTGTAGCTACAAAACCAAGAATATGTTTATAAGCTCAAAAACAATATGAAATAGCTCTCAAAACAATGTAATGACTCTCCCTCGCACATAGGACTATACATGGGTATTTATAGATACAAAGCTAATCTTATCCAAATCAAAATAGGAGAACAGAGTCGGCAACTTCCACGGTATCGTGGAACCAAGTCATGCCATGTAGGTTGGTGTCATGGAAATCAGGCTCTATTGGACGTCTTCAGAAGTTGAGTCACGCCATAAACCCATACCACGTGAGTGACAGTCACAGCACATGACTGGCTGGCGTGGAAATCAAAACCTTTCTTGATCTCTGAAGTGGACTCACGCCAGCCACTCACGTCACGTGAGTGGTCCTCACGGCACGTGAGTGGTGTCATGAGTCTCTCTCTGGTGCAAATTCTTTTTCTTCCATCTTCAGACACTTCGTTCTCGGGCTTGATTCTTCCTTTTTAAACATTTTGCCTTCAAAACCTATTTTCCTGCAAAGTAGGACAGAAACCACATCATACCCACCAAATACACCCAAGTTATTGCATATTTCCCTTGTTTTAAGCATCGAAAGTGCCATGTAACCATGGCGCATCAACACCCTCAACTTAGAACATTTGCATGTCCTCAGGCGAACAAAACAAAAACACACATATACGATGCTTGATTAAGAAAAACCTAAGGGACCTATGACAGTCGACTCATTGCCTTTGGCACAAAACTTTTTCGACCCCTCCTATTTGAAAATCAAAACCAAAGTGTGTATACAAACAACATATTATCATGACACAAAAGGGATCAAGTGATGGCACCAGATTATGCATAAACAACTAAGCATATATGCAAACGACATTACTCGAACAAATAACAGCTAACAATGCAACCCATGTACTCTCACAATCAAAGAAGTCCCATCCACTCACAGTTATACTAATGAATATCAAAGTAGGGGCTAGGTCAAAACACTCACTCTCACAAAGAAGTTCAAATAGTGTGCATGAAATACCATAGGCTTGCCCTTATTTTCTATGCCTTAATTTTTGGACAGTTAGACTAGGATCACTATAGGACTTTACTCGGCTTGTAATGTAGGCTTGGGGACGGGTATGACACATATGGGTATGGTTACTCAACCCTCCTTGATACTACACTATTTTTGGCTCCAACTTCCAACCTTTCTCATTTTAATTCTCCCTTATTCTCCTTTCTTTTATTTTCAGATTATGGGTGCGATTTTCTTCACTTTCAAAACATAATTTTCTCTTCTTTTTTTTCTTATTTTTCTTTTCAATTTCTCTTCTTTTCACTTTATTTTTTTTCTTTCTTCTTCACACCCAAACCTGTTTTCTCTTTTTCTTTTATTAACCTCTTCTTCATACCCAACTCAATCTACGCACCTCTATAATAGCCACCCTCAACTTAGGCAATTTGCCTGAGTTGAGGTACACAGTGTCCAAGGAGGGACCAGGGCCAAGACAGGTTCATTGTAATTAAAAAGGGAAGGTGAGCAGGCTAATGAAAGAAATAGGTCAATTACGGCTCAAAATTGAGATCAAGGAATACTTATTCATTTGGTCAGGCATTTCGGCTAAAAGTGGACTTTATTCAAAAATGCCCCACGATCCTTTCCTAACCACTATCCTCTAACCTAGGCAAGACTAACCGGGAAAGTTCTGGATCGTACACACAAAGTTAACTAAGTAGTGACCTCACACACACATAGCACCGAGTTACATTATCAACTACTACCTATCCGATTCATGCGATGCTAGCTACAGTTATTCTGTTTATAATCCTAGTGCCATAACAAGATCCAACAGCTGTCACATATAAACATGCTACACACACATACTTCAAAATAAAAAATTTCAGGAGGGGTATCATTAACATTCAAAAAGCATCATAATAATTTTTCAAAACTAGACTGCACTATGGTTCCCTTATTTTTCTCCTAATTAAACATAAAAAACACATAACTAATATAAATAAAAACTTAAACATGTCGGTTCTACTATGATAGCACTTGAGGAAAAAGAAACACGACAACCAAAACCCCCAAGAGGACATATAGACCCACAAGTACTTCACACCATCAACTTATAAGCATGCATTGTCCCCAATGCATTTAGGCCAAAATAAACCAAGGGAGTTAGGAACATACCTGTGGCACCCTAGGTGCGTGGGTCTAATGTTGATAAAAAATAACCAAAAATCAAAGCAAATGTAGGAATAGCAAGACACCTTGGGTTGCCTCTCAAGCAGCGCCTGATTTAACATCGCGGCACGATGCAGGTGTCTTGATTACTCAAACTTCATCAAGATATCCCTTAGGTTTGCCTCCAAGGTCATCAAAAATATTTATTTCTGAAACCACCCTCATGTCCTTTGGTTGCTTCATAGTTCTGCAAACATTGAACGTGACTTCCTTATTATTCAACCTGAATTTTAGCTCACCTAGCTCCATATCTACCAATGCTCTGTCGGTGGCCAAAAATGGTCTCCCTAAAATTATAGGCATATCAAAATCTACCTCACAATCCAAGACCACAAAGTAAGCAGGGAAGATGAAGTTTTCAACCTTGACCAAAACGTCACATACTATGCCCAAAGGCTTCTTGATCGTACGATCTGCCATCAATAATCGCATCTTTGTTGGCTTGAGGGTTCCCAAACCTAATTTCTTGAATACTGCTAGCGGCATCAAGTTAATGCTTGAACCTAGGTCACACAAAGCTTTGGCAAAGTTAACTGACCCAATTGTGCATAGAACTGTGAAGGCACCGGGGTCATCTTTCTTTTACACGAGAACGGGATGTAATTGCACTACGATGGTGCAAATCACCGACAGACTCATTGGTGACAGTTCTCTTCTTTGTGACCAAGTCTTTCATGAACTTTGCATAACCTGGAATCTGCTCCAATGCCTCAACAAGAGGGATGTTTATAGAAAGTTGCTTCAATATGGACATGAACTTCTGAAATTTTCCATCCTCCTTCTTCTTGTTCAAGCACTGAGGGAATGGAGGTGGCGGCCTAGGAATGGGGGTTAGTACTTGTGGGTCTTTCTTCTCTTTCTCAGTTTCAGCATTCACCTTGTTTTCATCAGTTTGAGGCTTTTCCACCTCTTTCGTGATCTCACCACTAAAAATTTTATTTTCATCCACCTTTTTCTTAAGACGTTGAGGGAAAGGTGGAGGAGGTCTTGGAAATGGAACATATTTCTGTAGAGCTTCTTTTACTTTTTTCGTGGCCTTAGTCTACTCTTCCAGTGGCGCATGAACACCCTCAACTTGATTGGGTGCCTCAATGAGAGTCATTCCACTTCTTGTTGTGATAGCCATACAATGAGCATCATTTTTTGGATTCTGGACGGTATTATTTGGAAGGGTACCTGGTTGACGCTGGTTTAATGCCACCGATAACTTGCCAAACTGTTGCTCCAATTGTTTGATGACAGTTGAGTGAGATTCCACCTTCTCACTTATTCCCGAAATGTCTGACTTAATCTCTTTAAGACACTTTTCTTGGCTTTCTGACCTCATAACCAGTTTATTCAGAAGGTCTTCAATCCTTGAATTTCAAGCCTCAATATCACGGCTACCTGGTGGTACGTAAATACCATTCTTCTCTCTAAAGTCATCTTTTCGCCTCTAATCACCATCACGATCTCGTTCTCTATCTGTATATCCCGACTTGTTGTAACTCTCACCATAGTAGGTACAACCTTGATTCCCTTGCTTCGAGTTCCAGGAGTCTTGATTAGACCCTTGGACCTTGGCTCAAAAACCAGCCACTTCTCGATCTAGATACTTTGCCTCTTCATAAGATTCATAATCTTCATGTCTAGATGTTTTACCTTGTGCACCTATAACGTGCACCTTTTCAGCATCTCTAGCCTCAATTTGTTTGGCCAGAAGACCAATTTCTATCCTCAGCTGAGAGACCTCTTGAGCTACAGATTCGTCCAACGCCCATTGTGCTGGTGAGGCTCTGATAGCATATGTTCTAACCGGTGTATCTGTTTCCCAAGTATGCCATCCTCTGTTGGTCTTAGTGATACGATCTAATATTTCTGAAGCTTGTTCCCACCTCATACTCATAAATGCTCCACCAGTGATAGTATCTGCTACAACTTTAGTATTGATGTTTAAAGCCCTGTAGAAGATTTCAAGTAAGTTTCTACCACTCATCCTATGGTTTGGCACATTCTGCAGCTTCTTCTTAAACCTTAGCCATGTCTCGTATAGTGCTTCAGAATGCAGTTGCCTGGAATTGTAAATTTCATCCTTCAACTGTAGCATCTTGGAAGGTGGAAAAAATCTTTTCAAAAATTGATTTCTCAATTCTTGCCAAATAGTGATGGAACCTCGTGGTAATTCTGCCAACCACAATGTCGCTTCTCCTATTAGAGAGAATGGAAACAACCTCAACCGAATCGCCTATTGGTTAACTCCAGGCAGATTATAGAAAGTGCAGACCCCCATAAAATTCAGTACGTGCATGTTTGGATCATCAGTAGAAAGACCGACAAACACACCCTTCAAGTTTAGCATGTGAATCATGGCACTGATAATGTCAAACTTAGTGCCTGGAGGTAACTCTGGTGGAATAATGGCACCAGTCTCTATTGGCTCGAAGTAGGCCACATCTTCTTCTTCTTCAGGATCATCATAGACAGGCACATATGGTCTTGATTATTCTCTCAGTCATCTTTGTCACTCTTCAGCATCAGCCAGACGCTGTGCTGCTTTCTGCATAGCTCGATTATCTCTTTCTGCTTGTCTAAGAGCAGCTTATCTAGCTTGCTCTTCTCGTGTCAATCGAACAGTAGTTTGATCCGCTGTTTCATGAATGTCTCCCGCAACTGTGGGATCCTGAACTCGGTCAGTGTTTACCATTCTTCGATTAGCTCTCAGAGTTCATTCAATTTCAAGATCAAGTGGAATTAGGGGATTGCCTTGACTCCTAGTATTAGGAATACACCGGCGTGTGCCCTCAAAAGTATGTAAAAACAAAACCAATCAACTCTAACCAGTATTAATCAACTCCGTAACCGTATTCCCCGACAACGACGCCAAATTTTGATGTCGCCCAAAATATACTTTCGAAAAAGTACAATACGGTCGCTGAATCAAATATAGAACCCAACTAGGTTGGGGTCGATCCCACAGGGAATAGGTCGAAGTTTATATAGAATGCTGGTTTGAGTAACTGGTAAGTAAGTAAAAAGGGGGGGTTTTGTGAAGAAGTAATAAAGTAACTATTGCTGATTGTATCGAGTTTGTAGACAATAAGAGAAATACACTAGGACTGCAATCCCCAATGATTCCTTAACTCCACCGGTTACTTGTGATAACAAAACCATCCCGCTATGTGGCATGCAAAATCTGACAAGATATGTTCATCTAAACGTCTCTCGACCTTGGTTAGATGAATTTCACTCTTCTCCTCTCGGTCTAAGAGTGTCGCACTACTAACCCTTGTCCTGGATCTCAGATAACTATTCCAGCTAAGGCTCAAGTTATTAGATGAAGGTTGATAGTTTCGAATCTCTGTTGTTATCTCCTTTTCCCAATCTCTACCTCTCTCTCAAGCAAGTCCAGAATACAGGCGAGTTTCTAATGTTTGCAACCATTAGAAGAGCAATCACATCGAAGGAAACAACAATACATGCATACACAACGGTACAAAATTGCCTGGCACTTAACCGGTTTCGTTAATTCCTTATGGTTCACACAACCCTAATTGATGGGTTTAGCTACTCATAATTGTAAGATAGGAGAACAGAGTCGCCAACTTCCACAGTATTGTGACTTGGTGTCGTGGAAATCAGGCTCAATTGGACGTCTTCATAAGTTGAGTCACGCCATCAATCCACGCTACGTGAGTGACAGTCACGGCACGTGACTGGTTGGCGTGGAAATCAGAACCTTTCTTCATCTCTGAAGTGGACTCACGCCAGCCACTCACGTCACGTGATTGGTCCTCATGGCACGTGAATGGTGTCGTGAGTCCCTCTCTGGTGCAGATTCTTTTTCTTTCATCTTCAGACACTTCGTTCTCGGGCTTGATTCTTCCTTTTTGAACATTTTGCCTTCAAAACCTGTTTTCCTGCAAAGTAGGACAGAAACCACATCATATCCATCAAATACACCCAAGTTATTGCATATTTCCCTTGTTTTAAGCATCAAAAGTACCATGTAACCATGGCGCATCACTCAGTTATGAGGATTTATGTGTACACCCTAATGTGGAGTTACCGGAGGGGTACAAACCTCCAAAGTTTGAACTGTATAAGGAGATGGGAGATTCCAAGGTGCATTTGCGCATGTATTATGATAAACTGGCCAGAGTCGGGAGAGATGAGAAGGTAAGAATGAAAATGTTCATGAGAAGTCTCACTGGAGAAGCCTTAACATGGTACACTGAGCAGGATGCAAGGAAGTGGAAGGGCTGGATCGATATGGCATCAGATTTTATGGAACGGTTTGAATTCAACATTGACAATGCTCCTAACTGGTTCTATATGCAGACTTTGAAGAAAAAGCCCAATGAGTCATTCAGGGACTATGTTATAAGATGAAGGTCTGAGGCTGCAAGAGCTTGACCTCCAATTGAAGAATCTCAAATGAAAGAATACTTTATTCGCGCGCAGGAGCCGCAATATCCTGAGAAAATGATAACCGTCGTCGATAAAAGCTTTACTCAAATCATCAAGGTAGGAGAAATGCTTGAGGAGGATATCAAGAATGGAAGCATTATCAATCTGGAAGCTTTACAGGCTGCCAACAAGGCTTTATAGTCTGGAGGAATTGCTGAGAACAAGAAGAAAAAAGAGGTAGGTACAGTGATGTTAGCCCAGCCTGCAAAGAGTGTGCCCAATTACCAAACTCCTATTACAAATCCACCTCCCTACCAACAATCTTCAATGCCATACCCAATATCTCCTTACCAAATGCAAACCCCAATGCCATATCATTCCCTTCTATACCAAGCACCTACCCCATATCTACTACATCCATAATTTCAAAGCCCTGCGTATCCTATGTATAATGTCCAACCTACTCATGTCCAAACACCCCAGCCTTCTCCCCAATAAAATCAAAGACCCAGAGCCAATTTCCAGAAAAAATAATACACTCCCTTAGCCGAACCTATAGCCCAACCGTACGAAAGACTTAAGGAAGTGGGCTATGTCACGCCCATTGCTGCCGGACGTGAGAATACTCAAGCCAAACATTTTGATCCTGTTAAGGTTTGCTCGTATCATTCTGGGATGAGGGGTCACACCATAGAAATATGCTATACTCTGTAGGATAAAATCCAGATGTTGATCGACACCATGGCTATTCAGTTGAAAGATCCGACACCGGACGTCACCAATAATTCGTTATCGGATCATCAAGTAAACATGCTCAATATTGATGAATTGGTAGACCTGGAAAATTCCATCTGGTTCATCGAGAAGGCAAATGGTACACCCATCAGTACACCAAAGCGGGCACCACTTGAGGTTGATGTAGCAGTGCCTAAGACTCCTTTCACAGTCTTCAGAGCTCCCCCAACTTCTTATAACTCCCATGCAGTTCCTTAGAATTATGAGCAAAACACTTCAGGTAAAGCAAGAGTGGTTGAAGCAGATGTCGCCCAAGGCGTCACCAGATCTGGGAGAATATATACACCAGAAAATCTGACTCAGGAAAGTTCTAGTAAAAGCAAGCAACCCGTGATAGAAATGGACGAGAGTTGTGCTTGGAAGAAGATACAGGCCAAAGAATACTCTGTGATAGAGAAGCTGAACAAGACCCCAGCTCAAATATCCATCCTGACACTGTTACAGACTTCTGAACACCATAAAAATGCCCTGATAAAGGTATTAAGCGAAGCCTATGTACCATCTACTATAACATGGGGAGAGATGGCCCATATAGTCGGGCAGGTATTCGAGGCATACAAGATATCCTTTCACGAGGATGAGCTGCCACCTGAAAGAAGATAGCACAGTAAAGTCTTGCATGTTACAGTGCAGCATGGAGAAATGGTTGTATCTTGAGTGCTAATTGACCCAGGCTTAGGATTGAACATATGTCCTTTGGATACACTGATAAGGCTGGAGGTCGATTTGGCTAAAATGCAAAATTAGAAGATGAACGTGAAGGAGTTTGATGGCTCCCAGCGAGATACTATTGGGGAGATTACATTGGACATGGTAATAGGTCCTGTCACTTTTCCCGTAACATTTCAAGTGATGTACATCCCCGCTTCCTACAACCTCTTGCTTGGTAGGCCATGGATTCACATGGCTGGCGCAGTCCCCTCCACACTACACCAATGCCTTAAATTCGAGTACGATCACCAAGAGGTTGTAATACATGGTGAAAGAGGATATCCTGTCTATGCTGTAGAGGGAAATGAAGTTCTTGATGGATAAATATTTCACACGTTAGAGATGGTAGGAAAGGTGGAAGAACAGCTGAGTTGGAAGATTAAAGGTGAGAAAATGCTTAAGTATGGATATGAACCAGGTAAGGTTCTTGGGGCCAGATTACAAGGAATAGTTGAACCCATATACCCTTCTGTGAAGAATCACACTTCCGGGTTAGGCTACATGGACGAGGGTCAGGTACTCAATCCTTCGCTATCATTGTATCAAATTTTTCACTCTACCGGGTTTCTTGATGGTGAAGATGAAATACTGGAAAGTCTGAAGAATTTGTTTTTGATCGAATATGAAGAAGAAGGTTGTAACGTCATCATCAGTGAGGAGAGAGGAGCCCCTAGTCAGAACATTGAACGAAAGGCTACACTTAGCAATTGGACTGCCACTCCTTCCAGGCCTTGCCGAGCACTTGGGTAGATTGAAGATTTTGATTTTATATTGTTGTTTGAAATAAATAGACTCGATTTCGAGATAATTTACATATTTTTAGTTATTTTGTTATGTTTGAAGACATTTAAAGTTATTTGAGTTAATAAAAGCTTTCTTTATATTTTTTATTGATACTATTTATTTCTGCTTCTTTCAGCAAAATCAATTTTAAAAATGTTGAGTTTGAGGTTGTGACATATAATGAGACTACGCAACATAATATAAGTGAATTAGAAGAGGTGGAATAAAGTGCAGTACCCGAGGAATTTGTTAGTAAGGTTGAAGATTTTGAAGATAAACCCAAGGCAAACTTTGTAGAGTCGGAAATAGTGAACATAGGGAATTCCAAAATAGTAAAAGAAACCTGTGTTAGTATTTATATGCCAAAACATGAGAAAGAGGAATATATCCAGTTTCTGAGGAAACACCCGGATGTTTTTACTTGGTCGTATGACGATATGACAGGACTAAGCACATCAATTGTAGCCCACAGGTTGCCCACTGATCCATCTTGTCCTCCTATTACGCAGAAGCTGAGAAAATACAAACCCAATCTGAGTTTGAAAATTAAAGAGGAGATTTCAAAGCAAATTGAGGCTGGTATCCTCCAAGTAACTGAGTATCCGACCTGGTTGGCCAATGTCGTGCCTGTTCCTAAGAAGGACGAAAAGGTCAAAGTTTGTGTTGATTATAGGGATCTCAACAAAGCTAGCCCGAAGGATGATTTTTCACTCCCGAATATACATTTGTTAATCGACAATTGCGCCAAGCATGAAACACAGTCATTTGTGGATTGCTTCGCCGATTATCATCAGATAAAGATGCATGATGATGACGCTGAGAAAACCACTTTTATTACTCCTTGGGGAACCTATTGTTACAAGTTTATGCCCTTCGGTTTGAAAAATGCTGGAGCTACATATATGAGGACCATGACAGCTCTGTTCCATGAAATGATCCACAAGGAAATTAAAGTTTACGTGGATGACATCATCATTAAATCCAAAAAGGGATCAAGTCATCTGGACGACTTGAAAAAGTTCTTTAACAGACTGAGGAAGTACAATTTGAAGTTGAATCGTGCTAAATGTGTCTTCGGGGTCCTTGCCAGAAAATTGTTGGGCTTCATTGTCTGCCGACGAGGTATAGAATTGGATCCAGCCAAGATCAAAGCTATTTAGGATCTTCCTCCTCCAAAAAGTAAGAAAGAGGCAATGAGTTTCTTGGGCCGCCTCAACTACATCAGTCGCTTCATAGCTCAGTCTACGATCATTTGTGAGCCAATTTTCAAGCTACTAAAGAAGGATGCGGCTATAGAATGGACGACAGAGTGTCAGCAGACATTCGACAAAATCAAGGATTATTTATCAAATCCTCCTGTTCTGGTTCCCTCCGAACCTGGTAGGCCGTTATTGCTGTATTTATCTGTGATGGATAATGCTTTTGGTTGTATTCTGGGGTAACACGATGAGATAGGCAGAAAGGAGCAAGCAATTTATTACATGAGCAAGAAATTTACATCGTATGAGGCTCAGTATTCCTTACTGGAACGCACGTGTTGTGATTTGACCTGGATTGCTCAGAAATTGAGACACTATCTCTTGGCATACACTACCTACTTGGTCTCCAGAATGGATCCTCTAAAGTATATATTCCAGAAACCAATGCCTACAGGGAAGCTAGCTAAATGGAAAATACTATTGAGTGAGTTTGACATAGTCAATGTCACGCAGAAAGTTGTAAAAGCACAAGCCTTGGCTGATCATTTGCCCGAGAACCCCGTGGATGAAGAGTACAAGCCGTTGAAAACTTACTTTCCTGATGAAGAAGTGGCATTCGTAGGGGAGGATATATCTGAAGAATATGATGGCTGGAGGTTATTCTTTGATGGAGCGGTAAATTTCAAAGGAGTGGGTATTGGCGTCGTTCTGATCTCGAAGACTGGTCAACATTATCCTGTGTCGGCCAAGCTTAGATTCCCCTGCAACAACAATATGGCTGAATATGAGGCTTGCATTTTAGGGCTTCGGTTGGCAATCGATTTGAATGTCCAAGAAATATTGGTGATTGGAGATTCGGATTTATTGATTCATCAAGTGCGAGGGGAGTGGGCCGTAAAAAACACTAAACTCCTACTGTACTTAGATTATATACAGGAATTGCGCAAGAGGTTTTGGAAGGTAGAATTCAAACATGTTCCAAGAATCCAGAACGAGTTCGCAGACGCTTTGGCCACTTTGTCTTCTATTATCCAGCATCCAGACAAGAATTATATTGATCCCATCCCCGTTCATATACAGAAAAAACATGCATATTGTATTTATGTCGAGGGAGAAGTGGATGGAAAACCATGGTATACTGATATATAGGGATATCTGAAGAATGGAGATTATCCAGAGAATGCAACGAGTATCCAGAAGCGCACTATTCGAAGGTTAGCAAATCAATTCTTTTTAAATGGGGAAATCCTGTATAGGAGGACTCCAGATTTGGGTTTACTAAGGTGCATTGAAGCTAGAGAAGCGTCCAGGTTGATTGAGGAGATACATGCTGGAACATGCGGTCCTCACATGAATGAATTTATGTTGGCGAAGAAGATATTGAGATCAGGTTACTTTTAGTTGACTATGGAGACCGATTGCATTCGTTATGTGCAAAAATGTCATCAGTGCCAAACTCATGCCGACATGATTCGAGATCCTCCTAATGTACTCCACGTCACTAGCTCTCCTTAGCCCTTCGCAGCTTGGGGCATGGATGTCATTGGTCCTATTGAACCAGCCGCGTCCAAAGGACACAGGTTTATTCTTGTCGCGATTGACTACTTCACTAAGTGGGTTGAAGCCACTTCTCATAAGTCAGTCACAAAGAAGGTCGTAGATGATTTTGTTTGAAATCACATTATTTGCCGATTTGGAGTACCTGAGTCTATCATTACAGATAATGGTGCCAACCTCAATAGTGATTTGATGAGAACAACATGTGAGATGTTCAAGATCAAGCATCGAAACTCCACAACATATAGACCACAAATGAATGGAGCAGTGGAAGCTGCCAATAAGAACATCAAGAGGATACTTTGAAAGATGATTAATAATTACAGGCATTGGCATGAAAAGTTACCTTTTTCCCTGCTAGGATATCGCACTACAATCAAAACCTCTACGGGAGCCACACCTTATTTTTTGGTTTATGGTAGTGAAGCAGTGATACCTGCTGAGGTAGAAATACCCTCTCTCAGAATCATTCAGGAAGCAAAATTGAGTGACGTTGAATGGGTACAATGTAGATTCAAGCAACTGGCACTCATAGAAGGAAAGAGGATAAACGTAATCTGTCATGGTCAACTCTATAAAAACAGAATTGTCACGCCCCAAATCCCATTGAGGCGGACTGGCATCCGAAGCCGATATGGCTCGAGAGAACCAATCTTTGGTCATGTACATTCGTATGCATATCCTCGAATGAATCTTATTATTCCTCATGCAACTATGCGGAAGTCATGGACATGGAAACATATGTCATATCTATCTATATATATATATATGAAACTTGGCCGTTAGGGCCATCAAATCAAAATGATCATACGTCTCTTACATTCACATACCCACATATGTCTACAAAAGCCTCTAACTGATGCATTTACAAGACCAACTAAAAGTTGAGACAAGTCCCCGCTTTATACAACATTTACAACATCAAAACAACTGTACAACTGTGACTCGAAAAGTTCCGAAGCAACTGGGGCTCACCAAAGATCCGCAATTAACTGTCAACCTACTGTGGAGGTCTACTAGTGCCTGTACCTGCAACATGTAAGGTAAGTCCCCCGAGGGGGTCAGTACGAAGAATGTACTGAGTATGTAAGGCTCATAAGAACTGTATCATACATGAGAATGTCAATGGAATAAAATATGAGAGAATATTCAATGTGGATAAACCATCATTTTAAATGTGGAAACATGTACATTGCTTCTGTTATAGTTATTTTAGATCACTCATTTATGTCCTTATTATTCATATAATATCTTTCATACACCTCTTCATTCAAGAGAATTTTCCTTCACTCAAGAGACTTGCCTCTAAGAGATTCTTCTATTCAAGAAATTCTTCTACTCAAGAGATTCTTCCATTCAAGAGATTCCTCTATTCAAGAGATTCTTCTATTCAAGAAATTCCTCTATTCAAGAGATTCTTCTATTCAAGAAATTCCTCTATTCAAGAGATTTGGGTTAATAATATAACGTACATCCACTCTATTGGTGGGTTAATAAAAAACATCCACTCTGTTGGTGGGTTAACATACATCCACTCAATTGGTGGGTTAACATACATCCACTCTATTGGTGGGTTAACATACATCCACACAATTGGTGGGTTAACATACATCCACTATATTGGTGGGTTAACATACATCCACTCAATTGGTGGGTAGTGGCGGGATCGACCCATGCTAGGTGTTCTTTTCACCCCTGGGATACCGCCCGATATATTGGGATCGACCCATGCTAGGTATTTAACCCCTGGGATACCACCCAAGAATACTCATCAATTAAATCTCTTATTATTCTTACTTGGAAGAGATTGATTTATTCACTTATGAGGGATTGATATACTCACTTATGAGAGATTGATATACTCACTGATGAGAGATTGATATACTCACTTATGAGAGATTGATACATTGAGGATCATGACACTATTTGAAACACACAAATATATTACTTCACTCCTTGACTTCATGAGATTGACACCTTAACTTGTGAGGGATAGATATATTAGCTCACACATTACCTCTTTATTACTCTTATGAGATTGGTACTTTTACACTTGTGAGAGAGATTGGTACAAACATAATCATAATAGTATTGGATTTGGGAACATGACATGATTGGAAATACTATTCAAGAATAAATAGATTCTCTTTACACCTTACTCTCTTTGAGATAGTTCTTTTAGAGATTACCACATTATGACAGCTTTGGAACTTCAGTCAATGAATAAGAGATAAGTGAATCATAATTTGTCTAAGAATAGGACACATGTGAATAACAATATATCTCAACCTGAACTGGGATACTTTAGAACACATCGGACATGAGTAAGTACCAAAGCAAGGTGAATACTCTATGCTGCAGAAAGATACGGAAAGAGTAACCTTACATACCTTGTCGTCTCACTATGAATACACAAGACTATATGGGGATACAATAGTCCAGCTTCTTCCTTTACGTTTCACTCTACAACACAACTATATAACGGAGCTTACATTAGCAACTAGTAACTATACAAACGTACAAAACGACAATGAGCTATATGACTGCCGTATAACGTCATGTCACCCCTTACAATACAATCCACTGCATTCTCATACCAATGACACCATAACATTCCACACATTGACCAAGATATCATAAACCAATAACATTTCACACCACGTTTACCCTTTACGTTTCCTCATTATCCTTCCGTCACAATTACCCTATCAACTTGCCCCAAAACAACTTATGAACAACAATACATACTTAACATAGTCCAACATGCCTCCATACGACCCTTTAAAGTCATTAAAACGACATCACAAGTTGATAATTACATCCAAAAAGGGTATAGGGGCCTTCGGGGGTCAACTAGATGCGAAAACATACAAAACCGAACCTGGGGCTGACCTGCATTGCCACCTGCGCCCGCAGGTGGCTGAGGTGCGCCCGCAGGTGGCCTTTGGAAGATGCCAGAGGTACTTGCATTGGCATCTGCGCCCGCAGGTGCCCTCGTCTGCGGGGGCGGATGCCCGTTTTGGTCCAAATTGGTCTCTTTTGGGTCTTTTTATGCAATGAATGGTCCATGATCATAACTAAACTTATTTTAACATATTTTTGATCATCTTAGATGCCAACAATCAGCCATGGTCTCACAACACACATAAAAATCACCAAAACCTCACTTTCTTTTCAATCCGTCACCAAATCCATAACCAAATTTACAACAACAATTCCAAACATTATACACAAGGATAAAACAAGGTAAGACTATAATCAGATCTCACATATCAATATTGAATCCATCAAGTTAACTTCCTTCAATACCACAAGTCCATGTTCAAGTTTACAAGGCAAAACCCTTCTCCGATTTAGCAAACATGTAACATACACACATAGTGAACTTCTCACACTTCACCAACATAACCAACATGATATAAACCATCTTCCATGCATAAAATATATTTAACCATAATAATATACACTTACCAAGTCTTGCAAAATGATGATCTTGTCCACAAAGATGAGAGCTTAGGGTTTGTGTGATATAAGAAATGTTGAGATAATTCTAGAAAAAGGCATGGGTGTCACAATGAAATAAAATCTGATTTTTCCTCATATATATAGGTCCCTCAAGTCACTCTTATCCATCTCTTGGCATTAAATACCTTAGTTGATTAGTCAAATGGAAGATTGGATCATTTTTGCCCCATTGGGCCAAGTCTTTCTTATGATCTTTGGGCCTCATTTGGCCCAATGGTACAAGACTCATGTAAGCCCCAACAAATTAATGAATAATTCATCAAATCTCTCATGTTTAACTAATTCCATAAATGTACACGTAGTCGTATAGGTTCGACAACATACGGGGGTGTTACACCTCCTACGAAGGTCTAATCTCATGTACTAGGCCCAATATCAATTATCTCATCAATAACATTACAAAATACATACTTTTGGCTCTCGACACTTAAGTAACCATTGTTCAACGTCGTCAAGTAGGGTTTGGTAGGTACGGGGTGTTACAAGAATGGCCAAAGCTTTCAACAAGAAGGTTAAACCAAGACACTTCTCGCCCGGGCAGTTGGTTTTGAAAAGAATTTTTCCACACCAAGATGAAGCAAAGGGTAAATTCTCACCGAATTGACAAGGTCCTTATGTGGTTCATCGGGTTTTGACAGGAGGAGCACTCATACTTGCAGAAATGGATGGCAAAGTTTGATCCAAGCCTATCAATGCAGATACTGTTAAGAGATATTATGTTTAAGCTTTATTTCATGCCTTCTTACCTTGTAATTGGAACTACGTTTGACCTGATTTACGTTTAAGAGGGATACGTAGGCGCTCTTTGGAGTTCGGTCCTATCATAATGAAATTCTCCTATTTCCCTTTACAAGCATGTAACTGGGGCAGAATTTTTGAGAGGATCTCAAAAATTCCATGGGATAGCATTTGTGCAACTATGATACTGGGGCAGAATTTTTGAGGAAATCTCAAAAATTCAAAGCAAGCAACCTTCACCTACTGAAGCGATCAAATCTACTCTGGGGCAGAAATTTTTGAAGATTCGCTGATAAGAAGTTGCGTTGTCTCGAAACGTGTCACAGTCAATAATTCAATAATATTTTAATTTCCTTTACAATAACATTTTTTATTTCTTATTTTTCAAGAGCAAACATTTTCAAAACATGATTGTTAAATCGTTTTATTTCTACTCAAGTGAAAACTCGGGCGAAGCCTATCATCGGTCCCCAATATCAAGCAAGCAGGAGGCACGCCGGTCATAACAGAGGCACAAATCAACCTTCCCTTTTTACAAACTTACAATTGTCTTTGAGCGCAGGATAACAGGTATAGTTACATGAACTACTCCATTTTCAACATGGGAAAAACAGCTAAGCTATCCTATCTACATTGTATGGCTCCCGCAAGAGTCCACTCCGCAGTGCATCCGCAAAAATGAACATGGCACGACTCCTGCAAGGGTCAACATTTGCATGGCTCCCGAAAGAGTCCACTCCGCAATGCATCAGCAAAAATGAACATGGCACGCCTCCTGCAAGGGTCAACATTTGCATGTCTCCCGCAAGAGTCCACTCCGCAGTGCATCTACAGAAATCTACATTGCACGGCTCCTGCAAGGGTCAATATTGCATGGTTCCCGCAAGAGTCCACATTGTAAGGCATCCACAAAAATCTACATTACATGGCTCCTGCAAGAGTACGCATTACATCACACCTGCAAAATCCGCAATTAAGTATACAAATTGCATCAAGCTGCTGAACTACATCAAATTATGCCATTCAAGACAGATACGCTTTCTTTAATCATTATATAATTACCCTAAGGCGTCATAGTTCAAAGGCATCATCTTCATAGCCTGCGGACATCATTTCATGGCCTAAGGATTTACTTTTTGCTTATCATGCTCCGAAGGCGTCATGGTCTAAAGGTGTCATTTTCATGGCCTGTGGATATCATTCCATGGCCTAAGGATTTACTTTTTGTTATGCTCCAAAGGCGTCATAGTCTAAAGGCGTCATTTTCATGGCCTGCAGACATCATTTCATAACCTTAGGATTTACCTTTCGCTATCATGGCCCTAAGACATCATAGCTTAAGACATCATTTTTGTCGTCTTAAAGCAAAAGCTCATTGTCTAAAGGGGAAATTGCATCATGTTTAAGTATTTACAATAATTCCTTATCATTTATTCACATGCTCTAATCATTTTATCTAGTCATACCAGAAAGCTGCAGGTAACGAAGGAAGATTGAGTTAAAAATGAGAGCAACTTTCGCTCTTGTTTCCAAAATTAAATTCTTTTTTATTCACTCCAATTCAGCTTGAAACACATTGGCCTTTCATTTTTCACACTTCTCATTTACAGTGTTGAATCCAATCCTATTCACTCCAATCTCATTGACTCATACTACCGTTATTATTGCCCGCATATTGTATCATTAACTTTTTTAGGAATCTCGATCGTTCCTAATCTAGAACTACACATGGCCTGATTCTCGTAAACCCGAAATATGTAGGCGACTTAAAACCAAAGTCTCAGTCATACCATTTTAATAAACCTCTCTTGCTTTTCGATTCCAGTGAACCATCCTATCGGTCAAATAAAATTGGCTATTATGTCAACGTTCGTTGTTCGACAATTCTTTCATCATTTCCAAGCAACGAAGGGGCACCTGTTGACACCCAATTTTGACCATCCTTTACGTCATTTTACTCATTCGAGCGCTATTTTGTTTACGAGGCCAAATTGCTTTTTTTACTTATTTTTATCAAAAAGTTGTGATAATAGACACTATTCACATTATTTATTATTATTATATGATTATTATTTTCAATTATTTTTATCATTATTATTATACTTTTTTTTTACTTGCAAAGTTATTGTTTACTTAATCTTTTACATTTTTTTTCTTTTAATCCATTTTAAAAGTATTTGATCAAATATTTTAAGAGATTATCATTTTTTTATTGTGAATTATTTTTTATATATATATAAAATATAATAGTTGATTTAACAATTTAGTATTATTTTCCTTCACTTAGTAATTTAGTAGTTACCCATTTTATATATTTTTTTGGTAGAAATTTATTTAGTCCTAAACAATCTCAAAATTCAAATTCAAATTTTTTCAAATCTTTTCATAAGTAGTAAAATCCCCTCACTATTTTTCCTTTCTTGTGAAGAATATTATTATTGTCAAAATCATTCCAAATCAAGTTAGCCTATTTTTACTATCATTAATATCCCCTAATCACTCCATCATATGATTCTCTCCTTTTTTGACTCCCTCTCAACGTCCCTATTTATTTTTTTCTCCTTCATGTCATTCACAGACAAAATAGAGATGCCATATTTTTTTTTCTCATCTTCTTCATTCATGTACATACGTACAAGGAACACATAGGACAGATAAGAGATGAAGGTGTTCATCTTATGGGACCAAACGCTAGCAGCCTTTAGTGAATACCATCGTAACCACCCCTTCACCGTCGTCCCTCCATTGTCACCTTGTGAAAACCAACAGCTTCCTTCGTCACGACTGGCTACAAATGCCGTAAAGCATCCATGAACCACACCATAGCTCTCAACTTTCTCGTCCGATTGATCAAGTCATCTCCTTCACCGAAGACAGCCATAGAAGTTGGCAAAATCATCCCCCTAGCGGCAAGATGATGAGGTTTTCAATTGCTAATATCGGTCATCATCAAAGTCACAAAGGTCCAATCTTGCTCTTGATCTTATTTATTTATAACTGCTAATAGAGTTTATGCACAAAAACTAGTGAATACTTTTAGTTGGTTGGTTCGGTCATGAGAATTTAGTTTTTCTTTAATTCGAAATCGTATTAAACTTCTTACTTGTTCTGGTTTCAGAAATCTAGTAGAGTTAAATTGCTCGTAGGCAATTTGGATTTTCTTTTTTTTTGCCTTGTGATTTATTTTTTACCATTGAATGTTGATTAAAAAGGTTTCTGCATGTAGTTTGATTTGTGGGTTGATATTATAACTTTGATTTCATTTTCTTTTATTAATTGTTTTCTCTTGGTCATATACTCATGTTTTTAAAGTCTTTCACTGTAATGTTATCTTTTGATATGGAAAAGTTTAAATTGGTTGAACCTCCTCAATTATTGGTAAGAAATTGATATATAGGGGGTACATTTCGTTTTTCCCTTTCACTTTTAATGTCCTCATATTCTTGTCAATGTACTCCCAATTTGATGGTTAATTAATCTAGTAATGATCCAGTGGATGTAGAATGTTAAGTATTTTAAAAGTTAGCGGTAAAATATTGGTTTAAGTTTTTTTTATTATCTTTCTAGAATTTTGGAAGTTAGCATGGATGTGTTTGGAGCATGATTTGAAATAAGTCCTTTGTCTTTCACTTTTATTTGTAATATTTGGATATTTTGTTTGAATATGTTTGAAGGCTACAGAGATTTAATTTACTGTTTAAGACCTTATGAATTATTTTTATTACTATTGCAATAACTACAGTCAGATATGGATCTATTTCAAATCTTGTCGCCTAGTAAAAAGAAAAGAAGTGAAAACCCTTTTTTAAATTCTTTTACATCTTATGTTCTTAATTCAACCAAGAATCGTTATTACTTTATTATTTTAATTTTTTTTCTTTCAATTAGTTAAACAATAAGAACAGACATACTCTCACCTCTTTGAATATTCTTTACATATACACTATGATGGAATGACGTCACTTGGAGTTCAATCACCGTGAGTGGAGGAGTCAACGCGTGAAGCGGAGCTCAAATGGAGTCGTCACCCCATCGAGGGCCAGGTACGTTTGGGAAATCATGACAAATAAGATAGGTTATAGCTGACTCCTTGTATGAAGTGTACGCATAGCTTTGTTAAAATATAAAGCACCTCGTTACTCCCTTCTTTTCTTATTTAATATGTCACTCTTTTAAAAGTCTCAAGGACTTGACAACTTTTACTACTATACTAAATTATTCACATGCTTTGATACGATCTACACATTATACATATATATATTTAGCTTCACATGACTTTCAAAGACTGAAATATTTTATTTAGTACTCTTGAATAAGTTTCTTTAAGAATTTCTTTCATCATGTCTTAAGGCGTTTAAAAGAGTCGATCATAAAAATTGGAATAGAGGGAGTAACATCGCATTGGGCCTGTTTCAGCCTTGTCATACCCTGATTCCACTCGCATTCTCTCTCTCTCTCTCCCTCACTTGCTTAACCTTAACTTTTATGTGTTAAGTTATTATTCTCTTATATTATATTTGCCACCAAAAGAAGGTGGCATACACTTTACTAACAATTTCCTTTCTTTTTGCCAAATTTTACAACTCATGGGGACTATAATGCGATCCTAAAAATAGGAGAATAATCAAAGGTATTTCTTATAAATTCACTTCTTCACCAACAAGGTAAGTCTCCTGACCTTCAAAATTTTTTTATGTCCTTGAATACCTTATTTTGTATGTAGATTATTTTATTTTTATTTATTATTATATATGAGTGCTTTAATTATTTGCTTGGAAGCAGCCAGGTTAGTTCATTTATCTTTTATTCTTTTAATATTTCTATCCTAAATTTTCTTGTGTGCATTATTTGAATATTTTAAATATTATATTGGAAACACCTATTTCAGTATCTCCTTCTTTTGATTATTAATATTGCATGTCTTTGTTTGGTTCGTTAGATATTTATATTATTTTTTTTGTAAAGTTGTATTTAATCGCAAAAATAAGTTATATTCAAGTTGTACAATTATTTGTCTTATTTTCTTTTTTTTTTACAAACTTTTTCCTTTTTTTTTTTTTGTCAGATTTAATTATTTTTTTTTCTTCTCTCTATCTTAAGTACTTATTTCTTGAATTACCTTAAATTAGTACTCAAGTTATTTTCTTGTTTTCTTGCTATCTTTCTCTACTTACCTATTTTTATTTATCTAGAATAATTAAAATAAAGTATGCATGCTTAATCACTTAGGTATTTTATAAAATCGATCGACCTTTTGCTTATCATGTAAAATCCCCATGTAATATATGAATTCGATCGGGACCCACATTTGTGGACCTCGAAAGGTGTCTAACACCTTTCTTTTGAGGTAACTTGAATCCTTACCCGAATTTCTGATTGACGTAAACTAATAATTAAAATAAGTTCGTATTTAGTCTCGAATGGTGCCTAACGCACCTTAATTCATTAGGTGGAGACTCTTCACTCTAAACAATCTCAAAAGAGTTTGTCACGTTAAATCCCACTTTTCGCGAGAAAAATAGGGCGCGACACCCACATAATCACCCTTTTTTCTAATGCCTAATGATTTGCCAGGAATGGTGGAAGATGTCATGAAAATGCAACAGTCGATATATTATGAAAGTTTAACTAATAGTGAATACATGACTAAGTAATGTAAACAACATACAAGATACAAATAATCTACAAAATATACAAGGCAACACTAAAATTGTAATAAGTAAAAACTCCTTAATTGAAAAAAATAAACTCATAATGGTTAGAACCTTCATATCCCCAGCAGAATCGTCATTCTGTTACAATCCCTATTTTCGTAAGGCACAACTTCGGAACTCAAAAATAATTTAATAATATTTTAAAAAATTTAGAGAGTCGCCATCTAATTTTAGAAAACCTGTTAATTTAATTAAAAAAAATTAATCTGTGTAACCAATTAGATTCTAAGTAATAGTTCAGATTATTCCAAAGAGAAGATATTAGGCACCCTTCGGAATCCACAAAAGTGGATCCCGACTGAACTCATTTTTTCAATAGAGGAGGAGATAAAAAATAATATTTGCATGTATAAGAAAAATAAAAATATGTACAAAATAAGGTAAAGAACGAATAACGAAGACGACCTAATATTTTCCATCGTTAACAAAATGATAAGTACAATAAATAACTCAAAATGATTCTCGAATTTTGAATTTGAGTATCTTCTTCTAAAAAAAACTCCATGTACCTATAAAAATATTTAGTAAAAAAGTTAGTAATGAATGAATATAAATCAAAAATGAATTAAAGAAATAATTAACATAAAGTAAAACCCATCTTATATATATGGGAGACCTTAAAAATCGATGAAAATTTCTTCATCGGCCAAGTAAATAACAAATTGTTTTGAAATAATTGAACTCAAGTAAAATAATTGAACTTAAAATAAATTTTGTATTTAATAATGGGAAGGCCACGAAAATCCGACGGAGAGATTTTATCATTGGTCATGTATAGACACTTCTCAAATCACCGATGAAAATACTCAAAATTATAAATGAATAAATAAATAATAAATAAAACGGTTCGAACAGCCGTAGCAATTGCAAGAAATCAGCAAATCATCGAAACAATGACCAAATGGCTAAAACGTGCAAACAAAAGTTAATTCACTGGAAAACTAAAATTAGTGGCTAAGAAATCCTAAAATGGTCATTAACAGTGAAATGGGAGCAAAATGATCAAATAAATCCACATGAGTTAGAGCAATAATATAACAAGCAAACAATGGTAAAACTAATGATAAACGCACCATTAACATTAAGAACTGGAGAAATAAGAGAATTTTCTGGAGTAAGATAATTAATCATAGTATTAAGACTAAGAAAAGTTAACCCAATTAAGAACAATACCTTGGATTGGAGCTGCGTTCGACAGAAACCAAGGTGACATTAATGGACGTCACTGGAAGCTCGTGGGGAGTGGAAGAAAGCCATTTTCGGCCAGATCTGGTCGTCGGACAGATCTGGTTTGTTGGTTCATTGTTGCAGTGGTGTTCGTCATTTCGGACGGAGTTAAAACTGTTGTAGTTTCACCGGAGTACGTCGTTGGGTGGTGAATCAAAGCTCGCTGGTTCGAGTTCCAGACAGATTTAGTGGCGTTGTTCACTGAAAATGGAGGTACTATGGTGGTGGGTTGTGCATCATCCATGGCTGGTTTGTGGTGGGTTTTAGGTGGAAAGATGGTGGTGCGTTGAGCTTGAACGGAGGCAGTAGTGGTTTTGTTGTTTGCTCTGGTGGGCTGGTGGAGAAATGGAGTGTTGTTTTTCGGTGTAGGGATCACTGGGGAGAAAGGTGTTCCCGTGGTGATGGTCACCAACAAAATAAAAGGGACGGCTACTCAGCCAAAATTGAAAAGATAGAAGGGGGTTTGTTTATCCTAATTTGAAAATTTCTATCATTATTTATTATGAAGAGATTGAATTAGTTTTATAAAGAAAATAAAATCACTCAAGAGCAAAATCATGTGCTCACTGTCATGATTTTGAAAAATTATGGGCTATCTAAAATCATGAGTCATCCAAAACAATGACTATTTGATCCTATCTAAAACTAAAGATATTTAACTTATCTGTGTAAAAATATCTTCTCCGTCTTTTATGAATTAATGGATTGAAATAAATTAACAAATATATTTAATGCTTGATAAGAATATGGTTTGATTTTAAAATAAAATTGATGATTTAATAAAACTCAAACAACATTTGTTTATAAAAACGACTATGTAAAAAAAATCAGTGACAATCAATAATTAAAAATTATAATAAATTGATAAATATCCTAATATTTTTCAAAAAAAGGATAATTACCAATAACTTGTGTTAAATTGAATCAAAATATGTAAAAATAAATAAATTTTATGCTCTTTAACAAATTAAAAGCACAAAAGTATTTATTCTGAAAATATTGATCCAAAATTAGGTGTCAACAGTTACAGGAGCTGTGCTAATTCTGATCAAGTTAACTGGTCCTGAGAACTATATGATATGGAGTAGGTCAATGAGGATTGCACTATTGGGAAAACGTAAATAAGGATTTGTTACCGGAGAATGTACAAGAGAATCGTACAGAGAAGACTTGCACGAACAGTGGGAGACGTGCAATGCAATTGTGTTATCATGGCTGATAAACACAGTGAGTGAAGAGCTACTCAGTGGAATTGTATATGCTACGCGTGCCTTTGTAGTATGGGCAGATCTGAAGGAGAGATTTGACAAGGTAAATTGAATGCATATCTACCAATTACATCGGGAAATCACCACACTTTCACAAGATACTGACTCTGCATCTTAGTATTTCACAAAACTGAAGGCCTTATGGAATGAATATGATGCTGTTATACCATCACCTTGCTGTAATTGCCCCAAATCTAAGGATTATACAGATCATTTATCACAAATGAGACTAATTCAACTTTTAAGTGGCTTGAATGAGTCCTATGATCAGGCATGAAGAAAAATTTTGTTGAAAGGAGCTACTCCATCTATAAATCAAGCATATGCTATGATAATAGAGGATGAACTACAACATTCCACATGTGTAGCCACCATGGTTGAGAAACCAAACCAAATTGCTATGAGTGAGAGCAGAAATCAAGGAAGAGAGTATTACAAAGGAAAGAAGTATGAATTTTGTCATTTCACAGGACACACCAAGGAAAACTGCTACAAGTTGATAGGTTATCCAGTAGATTGGAAGCAAATGAAGAAAACTAGTAATGGAAATGATAATTTTAGAGGCATGGCTAATCATTCAAATTCTGGTAATAATGCAGGACATGAATATAGTGGACCTGTTGCTCAGGGAGGAATTGGAGGTCACCTTGCAGTAGCAAACAATATCTCTGGTAGACCATATGATCACACTCAAGTGGCATCAACTAGTATGGCATCAGCTAGTAATAAAGGCAGTGCTACTTTGGCAAAAGGATATGCCTTTACTGAAGAAAAATATAGACAGATATTAAACATGCTAAACAAGAATGTGAAAGAGACTAATCAAGTCAACAAGACAGTATCACAACTTGTTTAATGTCACATATTCTTGCACAAGATTGGATAGTAGATTCTGGTGCTCCACACCACATAGCTTCAAGTAGATGTATGTTGAAAGATATTCATAACCTGACAAAGTCATAGAAGGATCAAGTTCATTTACCTATAGGAGATAAGGTGGGAGTTACCCATATTGGTAAAGCATACATATTTGAGAATGAAACTGTGAAGAATGTCTATTTGTACCAGATTTCAAATTCAACTTATTGTTTGTTTTCAAGATCACAAGGGAATTATCTTATTTTCTGTCCTTTTACCCTGACTTTTGTGTGTTTCGGGACCTCTTGAGTGGAAGGGTGAAGGGGATTGGTAAAGAAGATGGTGGATTGTATATGTTCAGGAGTGAAGTTAGAATAAAGAATATGAAAGAAGAAAGTAATAACTCAAGAACAGTGCCTACAAATGTGGAAAAATCTTATATCAAGCTGTGGCATTCCAGGCTTGGACATCCTTCTTCTCAGACTCTAAAGCATCTAAACTTGTTGGAATGCAGTAACGATAGTGAGATGCTCAATAACTATCCTGTTTGTCCATTAGCTAAATAAGCTAGACTTTCCTTTCCTACTAGTACTTCTAGAGCATCTGCATTGTTTGATATTGTTCACATGGACCTTTGGGGACCATATAAGACCCCTACTATTGATAAGAAGTACTACTTTCTTATAGTTGTGGATGATCATAGTAGATTTGTATAGGTGTATTTGTTGCAATTGAAGTCTGAAACCATTGTTGCTATCAAATTTTTGCAATGATCAAGACTCAATTTAACTCCCATGTTAAGATTGTGAGATCAGACAATGGTACAAAATTCTTTAACTATCAATGCACTAACTTGTTTCAGCATCTAGGCATATTGCATCAGAGTAGCTATCCTTACACTCCACAACAGAATGACATAATAGAAAGGAACCATAGAAATATACTTAATGTTGCTAGAGCTATCAGATTCCAATCTAAGATGCCAATCAAATTTTGGGGATATTGTATTAAAGCTGAAGTATATTTAATGAATAGATTGCCTTCATCAGCTCTTGATAATAAGACACCTCATGAGCTATTTTATTGCAAGAAACCCATGTTGTCACACCTAAGGGTTATAAGGTGCTTTTTATATGCTTCAATCTTACAAAAAGGTCATAAGTTTTCAACAAGAGCTATTTCTTCTATTCTATTAGGATACTCAGAGTTGTGGAAGGGCTATATATTGTTGGATCTTAGGTCTTTATGATTATGGATGTGGTCTTTGGAGAGGAAGTGTTTCCTTTTGCTGATGTTGGACTTGACAGTCACTCTTCACTTCCTATTTCATGTGGATCTCCTCTTGAGCTAGTGCATGACTCACGTGATAATGAGGGAGTGAATGATGAAAGTCTATCTGAGTCTACACCTGAGGTTGGTGATGCCACACATAGTACTGAAGACAAAAGTTTGCTCACCTTCTACCTTTGCAGAAACATCACCAGATGAAGAACCATCTTTAGTTTCACTACCAGCTATTGAAGATTGCTCTCTCAGAAGGACCACTAGATAGACTGCTTGGCTAAAGGATTTTGCTACTGTCAAGAGGCCTCAAAGTAGCACAAGATACCCTATGGTTAACTATCTGTCATATGACCATGTCACCCTTTAATATCAAAGCTATGTGACTAAACTCACTGATCATGTGGAGCCTAAGAATTTCTAGAAGGCAGCTAAAGATAATAGGTGGATTGCAACCATGAAACTGGAGATTCAGGCCCTTGAAGACAACAAAACCTAGATGGTAGTTGATTTACCACAAGGGAAGAATGCGGTTGGCTCAAAATGGGTGTACAAGATTAAATATCAAACTAATGGTGGGGTGGAAAGATACAAAACAAGGATGGTTGCAAAGGGATATAGTCAACAAGAAGGGTTAGACTATTATGACACCTTTTCTTCTGTTGTCAAGATGGTAACAATGAGATGTGTTATTGCATTAGCTGTATTTAAAGGCTGGAACTTGTTTCAAATGGATGTCTACAATGCTTTCCTTCAAGGAGATCTGGATGAAGAAGTATATATGGACATGCCTGAAGCTTTTAAGCAACCAAAGGAGACTAAAGTTTGCAAATTGCTTAAATCCTTATATGATTTGAAGTAGGCTTCAAGGTAATGGAGTATCAAACCGACTTCTGCTTTGTTGGCTGCTGGTTTTTCTCAAAGTGAACATGATTACTCACCATTTACTCTTAAGAAAGGTGAAGACATAGTGATTGTATTGGTATATGTTGATGATCTTCTCATCACTGGAAACAATGATCAGTTGATTAATGTAGCTAAAGAGGCTCTACATCAGAAGTTCAAACTTAAGGATCTAGGTCAGCTCAGGTACTTCTTGGGGATTGAAGTCTTGAGGTAAAGTTCAGGTGTTGTCTTGAACCAGAGAAAGTACATTTTAAAGTTGATCAATGATGCAGGCTTCAATGGTGCTAAGCCAGTTTCTTCTCCTTTGGAATCCAACTTAAGACTGACTTTAGTAGAATATGATAAAGTTACTGGTTTAGCTGGTTATCATATTTTGCATGATGTTACTTCTTATCAAAAATTAGTTGGCAAGCTGTTATATGTTACTATTACCAAAATAGATATAGTTATGCAGTGCAAACTCTCAGTCAATTCATGCAGGCTCCTAAGAAATCTCATTGGGAAGCAGCTACAAGAGCAGTTAGGTATTTGAAGGGCATAGTTGGTCAAGGTATTTGGCTACAAGCTAAGCCTGCATCCATGTTAACTTGTTGGTATGATTCTGACTGGGTTGCCTGCCCCAACACCAAAAGATCCATTACAGGCTATGTGATCAAGTTTGAAGAATCCTTAGTTTCTTGGAAATCCAAGAAACAACAGATTGTCTCTAGGAGCTCAGCTGAGGCTGAATACAGGAGTATGGCATCTGCTACAGCTGAGGTTACTTGGCTTCTAGGCTTGTTTAATGAGCTAGGAGTATCTATTCATCTACCAGTTAATATCATGAGTGACAATAAATCAGCCATTCAATTAGCAGGAAATCCAGTTTTTCATGAGAGGACTAAGCATATGGAGATAAATTTTCATTTTATCAGGGATAAGATCAAGGCAGGTTTGATTGAAGCTGTGTATATGCATACTTAACAACAGGTTGCAGATCTATTAACAAAGGGGCTGAGTCATGTTCAACACTTGCATCTTCTAGGCAAGCTTAGTATGCTTAACATCTTCCACCCTGCAGCTTGAGGGTGTGTGTTGACATTCATTGTTTTATTGTTTTATTGTTTTTACTGTTTCATCGTTTTACTGTTTCATTGGTTACCATGTTCATAGCCTTGTTGCTTTATTAGGTTGATTAGTTAGTTAGTTAGATTGTTGAGCTGTCAAGGAAGATTCTAAAAGAAGTTAGTTGTCAAAAAGAGATGGAATTAAAATAAAGAAGAGAAGGAGCGTTTGAGAGATTAAAGGAAAAAAAAAACTAAAGAAAAAAAATGAAACTGAGAAGACTTGGGCTTGTGCCATCCATTTTTCCTTATTTATTGTTGTGAGTAGTAGGACTATGTAAAGAAAAGGGATTAGAGAGAGGAAACAAAAAAGTGAAACAAAGAAGAGAGGAGACGGGGGAATGTGAGTAAATGAAAATAAAAAAAAGAGAGTGGGGTGCCAAGTGGGCCCCACATAAACACTTGTTACAAATCTAAGTTGTCCTCACACAACTTTATTGGTTGTGCCTCCACCATATTAAAATTTCAACCCATTCTCTTTCACTTTCATTTCCTCAAGTAAATGAAAATGGAAAAGAGAATGGGCTGACAAGTGAGCCCCACATAAACACTTATCACAAGTCTAAGGTGTCCTCACACAACTATTATTGGTTGTACCTCAACCATATAATTTTTTTTCGTAGTTCTTCATTTATTACCAACATAAGGTCACTATTATGCACTTCTATTTCACTTTCATTTCCTCAAGTAAATGAAAATGGAAAAGAGAATGGGCTGATAAGTGATCCCCACATAAACACTTATCACAAGTCTAAGGTGTCTTCACACAACTATTATTGGTTATACCTCAACTATATAAAAATTTTCGTAGTTCTTCATTTATTACCAACATAAGGTCACTATTATGCACTTCTATTTCACTTTCATTTCCTCAAGTAAATGAAAATGGAAAAGAGAATGGGCTGACAAGTGAGCCCCACATAAACATTTATCACAAGTGTAAGGTGTCCTCACACAACTATTATTGGTTGTACCTCAACCATATAAAATTTTTCGTAGTTCTTCATTTATTACCAACATAAGGTCACTATTATGCACTTCTAGCTAGCTACTACCTATCACCAAAGCTCCCTAGCCACAAATCGAAGCTCATAAAATTATACTCCCTCCGTTTAAAAAAGAATGACATATTTTTTTTTTAGTCTGTTTCAAAAAGAATGGCCATTTTCTTTTTTGGCAATACTTTAATTCCAACTATCCACCTAGTATGTTTAAGGCCACAAGATTAAAGGGCATTTTGGTACATTTGACACAACTTTACTTTGTGACCACAAGATTCAAAAGTCTTCTTTATTTTCTTAAACTCCGTATCAAGTCAAAATAGATCATTCTTTTTTAAACGGAGGGAGTACTTTACAAGTTATTTGAATTTGAACTTTTGAATATTGAGTAAAAGTTGCACTAATAATACGTACTATAAATTTTCAACACCTTCGTGTTAATTTATTATCTATGATACCCTTAATAGCCTCTCTGTTCTGATTAATGTAAACTATTCAGAGTATGAAGAACAAAACACTCAATTTTGACTATGAATTTGAATATAAAATTTTCAGATATTTAAATAAACTAGTGAACAGGACCACGCTTCGAGCGATTACAAAACAAAATTCGTGTACTTAAGTAATAAAATAGTACCCTTTTCCCCTTCTTATTCTTGAACATTCAAATATCAAAACAATACAATTTAAATATCTTCACTTTTACTTAAGACAAATAATTAGAATACAATTTTATAATTTAACTCGGAAGTATTTGTATTTCAAAAAAGAAGAAAAAACACTAAAACAATAACATAATCTTATGATAATATAAAGTACCATAATAGTGAGAGACAAATTCATAATTTATATTTGATGGATTCAACTTTTAAAGTTCTTAAGATTGTACTCATAGTAGCATTATATAGATTATATATTTAAATATGATACACATAGCCCAAAGGTTACATCCACCATAATAACAATATCACACTAATTATTATGTTAAAATTATTTTTTCACACCAAAATATTTTTTGTAAAATAAAATTAAAAATTATTCTCCTCTAGTTTTCGTTATTATGTTAAACTTCACTAAATACTTAATTTTAGGTAAAATTACTTGTTCTGTTATTATACGCTTTTTTTGATACATGTATATATGTAGGTAATACATTTTTGGATATGACTGTATTCTTTAATATCATTTAATATATGTAGAAAGTTAGAGTATAATTCTCTTCAAACGTTTTTCGTAATTTTTTTTAAAAAAAGGATAAAAAGGTAAATAAAAAGGCAAATTGAAAAGCAATAAACTAAGAAAAGTAATAAGAAACAATTAACAGCACAAATCTTGGTGTGTAAAACGTATCTCTCCTTTTGCACATTTTCACCTAGCATTTTTACTTCAATTTTTGTTAATATTTTCTGAACTTCTTTGTCTTGATTTTCGCCTAAAATGAATCAAATCCCCATTTTACTCCAACGTTATGGAAAATCTTCTTCCTCTTCCTTTTATATTTATTTCACTATTCCAATACTTCCATACACATCTCATAAATTTATTATAGATAGTACTATATAAAGAAGTCCTAAAAAAAAGAAGAGGAGGAGAGTAAAACTTTTGTTAACTATATTGTGTATACAGTTTTAGAAAAAGAAAATGTTAAATACACCATAGCCAGACCTTTCATCATCAATATCTCTTTTCATCCTTGTATTCATCTATTTACTTTTAATGCAACAAATTCGTTAGGCGGACTTTTGGAAAACAACGGTGAATCTTTTGCGGGACATTCTTTGCCTATATCTTCTTGCAAGTTCTTTAAAGCTTTTAGCCACGACTTTGATGTTCGTTACTCGAGGGAGTCTTTCGAAAACAATCTCTCTACCACCATATTGTTGAATTTATTATTGTTGTTGTTGTTGCAAATCCTTCGAAGAAGACTGTGTGCTTGACCATGAAGATTAAATGATCTTCACACTTGACATGAACCCACAACTTTCTAGGTCTAAAAAATATTTCATCGTGTTATGAAAATTCATCAAGTTGAGGTAAAAAGAATTTCTACATAAACATGAAATTTTCATGTGTTTGAACTTTGAAGAAGCAGAACAAATAAAAGATAAAAGAATTCAATACTATTACCCTATATATCTTTCGCATTGAACTTTCTGTCTCTCTTTCTCTCCTCTATTTGGAAATTCATGTTCATGTTATGAATAGGAATAATTGGAAGATCAAATTTTATAGTATAGTTTTAGTAGTTAATGCTCTTCTTTGATGTACATTATTTAGCTTGATATAAGAAACGCTAGTTGCCTCTTTAGCTGATTTCTCAACCGTTATGTGAGAAAAACTTTAAGGAGAATTAAGTTAAAAAATAAAGAGCAAATTAAATAGATTCAAGGAGATAAATTATGAAAGGAATTAAATATGGATATCATTAATATTCTGTAAAATTGTTAAGGTACAATTTTCAGACTTTTAAATTAAGAAAAGTGTCAAAATATATTTAGGTAGGAAACAGAGAAAACGGTCTAATTAGTACCGTAATCTTCTCTTCTCCCTTATTGATATTAAACATACCTCTTAAATATCATATAATTATTACATTAATTACTTAATGTATTTTACTATTAAACATAAGGCAAATTAGGAAAAGAAATAATCAATATATAAGAAAAAACATACATTGTAAAAGAAGAAATTCAGAAAGTTTTAAAAAGGAATTAATAGCATTGATGATGAGAGAAATTAAATGTGGCTAGCTTTAATATTCTATAAAATTTTAAGTTGCATTTCTCATCTTTTAAAGGAGGAAAAATGCCAAAAAATCACAAAAAAGATAAATTACAATGCTGGCTTTAGAGGCGTGCCACATTAGCGTGCTTTGATTCTACTTTATTATTATATATTGATTTACATAACTATTGCTAGTTATGCCTCAACCATATTAACATTTTTCCGTAGTTCTTCATTTATTACCAACATAAGGTCACTATTATGCACTTCTAGCTAGCTACTACCTGTCACCAAAGCTCCCTAGCCACAAATCGAAGCTCATAAAATTATACTTTACAAGTTATTTGAATTTGAACTTTTGAATATTGAGTAAAAGTTGCACTAATAATACTTACTATAAATTTTCAACACCTTAGTGTTAATTTATTATCTATGATACCCTTAATAGCCCCTCTGTTCTGATTAATGTGAACTATTCAGAGTACGAAGAACAAAACACTCAATTTTGACTATGAATTTGGATATAAAATTTTTCAGATATTTAAATAAATTTACATATTTGAAAATTATACAAAAAATAAACAAGTCACCTCAACTAATAATTCTAAATATTTTAAAAACACCAAAGTTTAGAAAATTCTAATAATAATAAAAAGAATTATTAACTTCCCAAATACTAACACTTCCACATAATATGAAACATAAAAGTATAATCAATTTAATTATGCGGATAGTGTAAATTTTTTTATCTAACTTTTTATTTTCTGTCCCCGTACAAGAAAAGAGAACTTGGAATAGAATAGTTGATTTTGTCTTGCTTGCCGGGACTAATAAGTAACCCTAACCAACTTTAGCTGCTCCTAGTTGATTTTGTCTTGCTTGCCGGGACTAATAAGTAACCCTAACCAACTTTAGCTGCTCCAGAAATATTTCGTTGTTCAATAATTTGACTTTCTTGCTTTCTTTGTTTCCTAGCCGGTCATGGAGGAGTTAATTGCACAACAGGTGTAAAATACTACTCCCTTCGTTTCATATATTACTTGCTCTGAATTAACTTGACATATAAAATTTTAATTAGAGGTATATTTGACTAAATTAACTTTGTTTATAATGTTTTGGAACTCTAGATTTGATTACTACTATATAGTTATTTAATATTAAGGACAGTATGAGAAAGAAGTAATAAAATTTTCTTCATTTGCTAAAATGGACAAGTAAAGTGAAACATAGCCAAGAGTAAAATGAAATAGAGGGAGTACTCCTTCAGTCTTACATTAGTTATCCACATTAAAAAAAAATATTTTAAATTACATGTCAATTTACAAAATTAAAAGAAAATTAAATAGATTAGCGTTTATATAAATTGACTTTCAAAAAGTGAAATATGAAAAATAAAATGAACGGACAGTGTAATTTGAAGTGTCCATTATTGGGCTAGATAAGCACGTACTTGCTAGTTCTATCCATTACTGCAGACAACACAAATACAATACTCCGTGTAGTTCAAATTAATTGAATTATTGAAGTATTTTTTAATTTTCAAAATAAATAATTTTTTTAAAGTTTAAGAGAATTGCTGGAATTTTTTTTATATTTATTCTTTCATTTAATGAGGTTCTTAAGTACTTCATATTTTCTAGGAAAATAGGTTAAGAATAATTAAAAGGATAAAAATGAAAAGTAGCTTATAATTTATGTCCTTAAATATTTTTCTTAAAGGGTGTGTCATATCCCAATAATTTAATTTTTTTGCACTACAGGAAGTATGTTAGTAACAGAACAAACTACGTTGAGGTGAGTTTTCTGGTCAAAAGCGGATGGAAAAATATACCCCCTCTATTTTATTTTATTTGATCACCTAATTTTTTTAATTTATTTGTCTAATTTATGAAATTAAAAATTTTTTAATCATTTTTTCAATAATATCCCTATTTTAAAATTAAATGACTACATAAAATATTAGTAGATAAATTTGATTTTCAAGTTATAATTAATAAGATTAGTTTAGTAAAATAAACTATTAATAAATATTTATTTAAAAGAAGTGTCAAATCAACGTGAGCCAAATAAAATGAAACTGAAGGAGCACAACTTTGTTTGACGTAGATGATCAGTCTTGAAACATAAGAAAGTAGTGTACTTTAACATCGGAATTTAAAGAGAAAAAACTAAATGCTTCACTTATATTATATTGTTTGGATTCAACTTTTTTATATAATGTTTGTGTAAAGAACTTTGACATATCAATACTTTAGTTGATAACTAGTTTAATTTTTTCGGTTATAAAGATTTCGTTTTTTAGGAATACTCACTTATAGCTATATTTTAAGTGATCCAATAATGTAAAAATGAAATTACATTGTTTTTATATATAGAAAAACTCACATAGTCCATTCAAAACATCGGATTTCTAAACTAAAAAATAAAATAAGTTACAACATGGTAAACCACAGTGACGATAGTTCCATCTTCATTGTTTAATTTTGTACTTGTAGGTAGTAACTTGGCAAGCTGAGTTAGCATATGTTCAAGCTCGCCTTTCTACCTTGCACCAACTCCCTATGTCGCAAGTGCCGCAGCCACAAAGTCCAATTACTCCGTCAGGGCTGCAATCATCCTCAGACATGTTCTGCACATCAAACATATCATCGAGCACTATGGAACAACATCCTCCATTAGACATAACAGGTTTAAGTGACGTGTTGGATCAAGAACTGGAGAACTGTGACCTCCACACATTAGCTCGAGAGTTCGCTTCTAGACACTTACCTGGACTTAGATTCACGCCTTCACCATGAAGATTCATGCGTGCCTCTCTGATTTAGCTCTATGAAGATCATGATCATTTAACGCCCTTCTGTCTATATTTGACTTTGTTTATTAGTATACTAATTTTGATTGTATGGATTTTGTTGAACTTTAATCTTTCTGGATTAAGGTAACTGCTTGTTTCTTGCTCATGATTTTTGTCTTTTGGCTAAGTGAGTTTTGTCCAATTCTCCGATGAGCTAACATCACCAGAGGCAGAGCCAGGATTTGAGTTCTGAATTATAAGACAAAACAACGACCTCAAGCTAAAAATTATATTATACCATAACTTAACTCACTATAACTATTTAAAATCTCAACCCTTTTAAATAATTACATAAATTCCTGATTTTACTTAAAACTTTGGATACATCATTGAAAAGTGTGATGTATTCGTATAAAATTAAGTGATGTATCCGTGTGGACTAAATCAGGATTTTTTTTAGTAATTTTGAAAAAAGTTAGGATAGGAAGTAATTAGCTCCAAATTAAAGGGTTGAGATTTTATGTAACTTTTACTATATATAAACCACCAAACTAATTAACAAGTTCCGGCGATCAATATATTTAAAAAGCCACGAACTACTTAAACACTATATAAATATAAGTGTTTATGTTTTTTTTTTTAAAAGTCTACATAATTTTATTTTAGAGTAAAGACGTTGCTTTTTTACTTTTTTTCAATTGTAAGCTTTGTGTTTTATGAAATAGATTAAAAAAAATGTAATTTGTTTTAGTAGAAGACGTTGCCTTTTCACTTCTTTCAATTATATAGTTTATAGTTTTATGTTTTTCATCAAAATACAAAAAATCTATATATTGAGAAAATGGAAAAAACTTGAGAAAGAGAAAATTGATGCAAACTTGTAAAGTGAGTAAATGAGTAAAAGCAAAAGTACTTAAAAAGAGGCTGCAGGTGGGTTTCGAACCCACGATCTCGGGGACAAAGGGCTTTGATACCCACGCGGAGACCACTGAACCATCTGCTTGTATTTAGACGTGGGTCCGCAACTACATAGCTATATATATTTTTGTGATTTTTCAGCACTAGTACACAGTCCATGCAAAAGCTACTGGGTTCGCACGAACCCCCGTATTACACTGTAGCTCTGCCTCTACTAACATGGTGTTTTAAAGTATGTACTAAATAAAATTTAACCAGGAAATTATGTTCGGTGTCCCCAAAGTGTCTGGTCTTAAGTTTTTTATCCTGCTTAAATTTTTTTTTTAAAATGACCACGTTACCTTGAAAAATTTCGTTGGGAAGAATTTTTTTTGCCCATTGGGTATAAGTTCTAGATTATCCCGTTCGGAGGAAATTCCAACTTAGAATCTGGTGCAGCCGCTTAAGCGGTGGCTTACTCGCTTAAGCAGAGGCCACTGATGGTAGCGCCTCTCCCTTAAGCGGAGCCTTTCCCTCTTATGCGAGGTCACTAATGCGGAGCATCTACCGCCTTTGTGGAGGCTCGCCTATTAACTGGATTCCACTTAAGCAAATTTTTTTTCGCTTAAGCGAAGCCGCTTATGAGACGAAATCTCCGCTAAAGCGGAGATTGCTGGTTATTTAACCTCTTATTCTCCAAATACTTGGTCATTTTATTCTAAGTATTTGGGAGCTTAGTTAAGGGTGTGTTTGGTCGATTCTTGGCAGATTCTTCAGGTTAGTGTTTCTTGCTTTGGAAAGTTTGTAATTTCTAGTTGTAGATACTTATGTGGTTATGCCCTATTTCTGTGTATACTGGCAAGGGATTTATTACCGATTGTTACTTGGAAGTCCCGATTCAGAACCGAACAATGTATACTAATATCTCGAGTCCCCATAGGTCCCTTCGTGTGTGAGCCACAGTGTTGGAGGAGGGGTATTTCCCCATGGGTCCTGCCTTTATGAGCCACAGGGATGGAGAAGATGTATACACTATGGTATGAACGTGGCATTCACCGCATATCTCATTGTATGGTTTCTACTGTACTCATTTATTCATATGCACTGTCGTCTCCAGTATCTTTATTTTTTGTACCTGTCGTGTTTATGGGGGCCGGTTGGGTTTTTGCCTGTTGATGTGTACCTTTCGGGCTTATGGGAGTCTGGTTTGGTTATTACTTGATTATTATTGCATAGCTTGCGGCAGGTTAGTTACTAGTGTGTACTCGCGGTGTAGGTATGTCTTGTGAACTCCCTTTATTTAGCATTACCAACTTTAGTGTTCGATTATCTTGTTATTTCTCTTACTTTGGGTAGACATTCTGAGTATTCTACTATTGATTTTCTTCCTTGATGTGATTCTTGTTGTGTTAGACGGTTAGGGTAGATTCTACAAGTAAAGTACCTTCTTTCTGATTATCTAGTTTGTATTCCATATCCTTTTAGGCTACATACATTGTTTATAATCTCCTTTCATGTTATTTATACTTACATTTATCTGTTGATCTCAGTAGGCCTATGATGCCTATTGGGTACCACATGTTGTGGTACTCATACTATAATTCTACATTTTTTTTCCTAATGCAGAACCTAGTACGAGTTCTCGCTGTTGACGTGTACTTCGTGCGGAGCTGTCTTAGGTCAGAGATTTGGGGTGAGCTTCTAACCTTACGAGTTGTTCCTCCTCCCTCTATTTTTCTGAACTAATCTTTATTTGTATATTCAGAGATGGTTCTATACATATTATATCTACCTAGTACTTCTACTATGTTAGTAGCTCTTGTGCCGATTCATACCAAGTCTTGGGGTGTATCTCGTATATTTTGGTTCTTCACTCTCTTTGTGTATAGCTTATGGGCCCTATTTTGTGTGTTTATATTAATATTTGGCATGTTTGTTTCATGATTTGTTCTGTCATTCTAGTGGCCTGTTACTTGTTATTCCGCGCTATGAGGTTCGGATTACCTTAGTAGGCGCCATCATGACCTGAGATTTTTGGATTGTGACAGTTTGGTATCAGAGACCTAGGTCCACTGGTATCATTGGTATAAGAGCAAATGCTCTAGTAGAGTCCTGCAGATCGGTATGTTAATGTTCGTATCCTATCTTTGGGAGGCTAGAGGGCATTCTTTGGAAAATTTGGTTTCGTGATTCTCCCTCGTGCATCCTTGTCCCTGTGATCTATTGAAATTCTTCTTTTGGATTTGCTCTTCCTAAGATCGATCTCTCAAGATCATTGGATGGCGAGGACGGGACTTCTGCACCTGTTGCTAGAGTCTCAACCTAGGGGCAGTTCAGGGAGCAGCTAGTGGGGGAAGAACTTGATATTGAGGATTTATAGCATTAGCTAGAGGGTCTGGGGACAGCCCAGGCTCCAGTTGGATTGATGACCTTGCAAGTTTTACAGGGTACCATGATTGGGATTCTGAGTGTTTTTGGTTGTACATCACGGGTAGGGTTAGTTCCCGGTACATCGAATGATTTTCAGCCTAGAGATGAGTTCACAAGTATTCAACAAGGTTCTATGACAGTTTCAAAGTATGAGATCAAGTTTCTTGAGTGGGCCAGACATACTTTTATGATTCTTCCTACAGAGCATGGGCGAGTGCAGAAGTGTGTTAAAAGATTGATCTTACTGCTCCGTTTGGCATCAGAGCCTTTAGTTGCAGCTAGGTCTCTTTTCCTTCAGGTTGTTGATCACACAAGGACTATAGCGTGGGCATATCTTGAGACTTTTGGAGGTGGCAGTAAGAGTCCCCGCCATCAGCTAAGTTTCAGTGGTATTTCATCCAAAGGGAGGCATTCTTCATATAGAGATCACTATCACCCTCAGCTTAGCAGGCCCGTATATATAGTGCCTCTAATCATTGATATGGCTCAGGCAGGTCACACTGATTACGAAGGTCAGAGTTCTGGTAGACATTATGGGGTTCTCATTCTAGGTTTTCAGGCTGTAGTGGCTATTTTAAATCGTCTAATTCTTTATATCGAATTTTGACAGACATAGGTTTCTTTGATTGTGGTGAGTTTGGGCACTATTATAGGGATTTCTCTAAGCATTAGTTTTTTAGTCAATTAGGGTCAACACGTGTTTCCCGCTAGCTTAGGGCTTCTTGGGTTTGTTAGGATTGTGGAGAGATTGATCATTTTTATAGAGAGTTTCCCTCGGTGTCGTATTATTAAGCAGTTAACACAGCTAGATCAGTTGCTTAGGATTATGACACCACCGGTCGGAGGTAGTGCTTCGGGTATTAGGGATGGTTCCCAGAGTATTAGATATGATTCACAGCCAGGTAGTGTCGGTGGTTGTATTAATGCTCAGTCTGGGGACGGATGTGATCCTTTATGTGCTTCTTCGGGTAGGCAAGGGGACGAGGCCTTTGGTGCAGCTACTACAGGTATGATTTTGGGTTGTTATCCTTTTCTTTCTGTGTTGTTTGATCTTGGATCATCGTATACATGCGGGTTTACATACTTTGCCATTTGTTTGTATTTTTGTTATGAGATTTTATATATGCCCATGAGTGTAGATACTGATGTACTTATTATTTTGATGACTTGACAAACCTGCTGAGGGACCAGACTCGTACCAGGTTTCTCTCAGGAGCAACAAAGGGATCAAGATCTCAGGGGGAACAAGTTATATAATGCTCATTCAAAAGGAACTGTTCAACAGAGAGATCTTGTTTCATAGGGACCGTAATGGGGGAACAGGTCCATTGGTTGTTTAATTTTCTGGTAGTCAACAATACAACTATTAGTTGTACTTTTATAGAAAAGTTAGTGGCACAGCAGCAGAGAAGCAGCAGGCTTTCCAACCTCGACCAAGTAGAAATATTCAAGGTTTTTCCTCTCATTTGCTCCATATACATAGAGATTATTGTGTGGAATGAAATAGGAATGGAGCCAGAAAGAACATGGTGAAGGGGGGGGGGGGACTTCTTGTATGTTGATGAAAGGAAATGTGTGAGTTTGTGGTTGTCATTCCCAAAGCCCATCTAATTGTGTTCATGTGTTGATGACTGACAAACCAAGTTGAAGGACCTGGCACAACAACTGGTGTCCCAGTGTGCAATTTTGCATTTATACAGATTTGTCTTATGTACCAGGTGTCTTGTACATTTCTAGACAATGTCAACATATTATTGGGACAAATTTTTACTGGTCTTTCTTCAGCATCCATTGAGAAAGCTTCTCTCCCAATGCTTTTTTTATATATTCATCATTTTGAGGAGAGAAGTTTGGTTTTTTTTGCATATACTCAAAAAAGATCAATCTTTACAACAAAAACCACCACTTCTCTTTAAGCTCAAAGCTCCTACTACAAGGGACCTATTCCTAGTCAAGATATTCATTCTTTGTCTATTGTTATTTGAGTCTTTGTGATTGTGCTACATTGTAAACCTACTCCTCTTATGAGAAGCAAGTGTAGAGGCCATTATTTGATCTTTTTATTGTGAAGAATTGAATTAACTAGAGGTTGGTGATCGTCTGGCTAGAGTTAGCCAAGGTGTGTCGACTAGAGTTAGTTGACTGTGGGCTATGTTGGTATACTATAATGTGGCTCGGTGTTGTCATTAGCTCAAGGGGATGGGGTTAATAGATTCGCCATAGGATTACAAGAGAGAGTCCGTAATCTAACCATTGCTCTTATTTTAGTGATATTTTTTGGTGAAATCCTACTGGGGTACATTATGGGTTTTCTATCTTGAGCAAGAAGTTTCCATGAAAACATCTTGTGTCCTTTAACTTACTGCATGAGTTCTTGATTGTTTTTCATTTTCCTCATATAAGGACCAGGTATCGAATCAGGTCCTTGTCATTGACTGCAGTCTATATTCTGCTCTTGGCGTTCTTGCATAAAGACCTGGTTGTGTATCAGGTCCCTAAACCTGTGGTGGATTCATACAAGCCAACAATTGGTATCAGAGCGAGTTCCTCCTAAAAGGTTAACACCTTAGAGGGATCCTGCTAAAATGGCTACTCCACCAAATCCTGGAGAAGAAGTAAGCCTTTATGATGTCAAAAGAAATCTTAAGAACTATTCTTAGGAGGAGTTGAGGTCTTTGGAAAGTGTCCTAATTGATGCATATCATGAACTTGTTAATGAGAAGGAGTCGCTGAATGATAATCTTTTTGAAATGGATATGGGAAAAATTGGTTTGTCTAACAAAATTCTTGAATTAGAAGAAAATATTATTATTATATCTTCTAAAAATAATGCTTTTAGTGAAAAGTTGAAGGTTTTCTCTCTCAGTGGTTCAGAGAAAAAAAAGGTAGTAAGCTGGAGTTTGAACTTGAAGGAAGGTTGAACAAATGCAAGCTGGACCTTAATGCCTCCTTTGAGAAAAATAGGGACCTAGAGAAGGACCTGGTCCGACTAAAGGTAAACCTTGAGGAGTCTCTTAAATGGACAGGGTCCTCACAAGATATGGATAGCTTAGCAAATAAGAGACTCATTGGTGATGAAAGTCAAGGTTTGCTGAAAAAGGAAAAGAAGAAGAAGAATGCTTCTTATGACTTCAATAGAAGAAGTGCATCAGATTCAACAAATTGGCTCTATGTGCATCATGATAGAATGACTACTAAAAGGATGTAACTGCAGCAAAAAGGCATGCTAAGAGAAAACATCAGAAACACAAGGAATCAGTGGCAAGAACTAAGGTACCTGGTCCCATCTCTAAAAAGGTCAAGTTGCCAGATTGGACAAAGAAAAGTCTGATTCTTCCTTTTCCCCTATTTGGGATCCCAAGTTGAAATGGGTTCTCAAATCCAACATATGAACTTCCTAGGAGAGAGGAGTGAGAGAAGGTAGCCAAAACATGACCATAAATAGTGGCTACTCAAAGCATATGAATGGAAGAACAAAAGGTTTTCTCTCACTCAAGGCATTTCAAGGGGGATGTGTCTCCTTTGAAAATAGAAAGAAATGAATCCTGGCGGATAATGCAAGAGCCATGATCATAGATAAAAGTATGCATGCAATTGTTGATGAATCCGGTGGATTGAGAAGAAAAAAAAGCTTGAATGATGCTGATCTAAAAGAATTACTACAGATTCAAAGAAGATATACTGATGATGAAAGCCCTGTCAATCTAGCTAAGATGAATATTGAAGTAAAACCAACAGTTAGTATCCAGGAACTAGGTTCAGATCAAGGTCCCTAACAGAATGAATATCAATGGAATAATTCAAATATCCCTCTCATCATCCAGTAGTAGAAAATTAATAGGCAGAGGGACCTGGTACTAGTCAATCTTAATCCTTCGTAGGAAGTTGATCTCATGGACTTGGTCTGTGAGTTGCTTATGCTGAAGTTTACAGACAACTAGCCTTGTGACTCTTGTGTGAAGTGAAAGCAAACTAGGTCATCCATCAAACATAGAAAACAGGGATTGACTTGAAAAGAATCATTTGAAGTTTGGGTAGATGAAATTAAATTGATTTCCCATAGCACTTGGACATCTCTTAATTGGCTAGAGAATTGATTACAAATATCAGGTGAATGTATTTTTGATCAGGTGTAACTCAGTCTCATACTCTTACAGGTATACACATTTGATAGAAATGTAAAAGCAACAAGATAAGGATAAAGTTCTGGTGAAGAGATTCGTGATGAGGATGCAATATTTTTTATGAAATCGATTAAGAAGATGTGTGATAAAGGGCTACCTATTGATAAGGGAAATTCTTGTAGCAAACTTCCTTGGGAACAAGTGAAGGACCTAGTATCGTGGATGCTCTTAATATAGAAAATGATCAGCTTACCAAAAGGATTGCTGAATTAACAGAGAAGCTCCTCAAACCTCATGCTGACTATGGTTCTTAAGTCAGTCTCTACGTCCCCTTTCTTAGTCCCATATCCTCTTATCTACCAACCCTTGTTTCCTAAAGTCTGTGTTGATTAGTTGTGACATGTGCTTGGCTATATTTTATGAATTCATCTGTACTGTTTGATTGACTATCTCTTTATTGCATGTTGTGTTGCCTAGTGTTTGCCTACTTCTTTCTCAAGTGCTCTTAACCTTCTATTCATGTTGTTGTTGCCCCAGTGGGCATGAGTTAACCTGAAATAATTTACTTTTACTTGGTTTATTGTTAATCTTTTTAATGATGTCAAAAGGGCAAAAAAGCTATGTGAGTAAAGAATTGGTGACAGGGGGAAAAGATAGGGTGAACAGGTACAATGTTCTTGTGTTAGGGGGAACATCCTAATCTGGGTCCACTGCTGGCTTAAGTTTGTCATCATCAAAAAGGGGGAAAATGTCTTATTATTGGTTTTGATGATTAGGAAACTTATTCTTGATTATGATGATTGACAAACTCATAAAGGGACCAGAATAGCAATGAAATGATGTTATCAGGAGATACTGATGATAGGGAGAACTAATAAGAGAGATACTAGTGATAGGGGGAACTAATGAGAAACTTGATACTCCTAGAGGGTAAGAGAAACTGAAGAAGGGATAATTGTTGATAAAGGAAAACACTCTGAACCTGTTGCTATATTAGTTGTTGGAAAAATAAGGAAATTGATATACTTATTGTTTTGATGATTTGACAAACCTGCTGAGGGACCAGATGATGGACCAGACTCACACCAGGTCTCTCTCAGGAACATCAAGGGGATTAAGATCTCAGTGGGAATAAGTTGTAAAATGCTCATTCAAGAGGAACTATTTCATTAGAGAGATCTTGTTTCATAGGGACCATAATGAGGGACCAGGTCCATTGGTCGTTGAACTTTCTGGTAGTCAACAATACAACTGTTAGTTGTACTTCACAGAAAAGTTTGTGGCACAGCAGCAGAGAAGCAACAACCTTCCAACCTCAAAAAATGAGGAACATTCAAGGTTTTCCTCTCATTTTCTCCATATACATATAGATCATTGTGTGTAATGAATTGGGAATAAAGTCAGGTGGAACATGGTGAAAAGGGGAACTTCTTGTATGTTGATGAAATGAGATGTGTGAGTTTATGGTTGTCATCACAAAAGCCCATCTTATTGTGTTCATATGTTGATGACTGACAAACCTAGTTGAAGGACTAGGTACGACAACTGGTGTCCCAGTGTGCAGCTTTGCAGTTATACAAATTTGTCTTATGTGCCAGCTGTCTAGTACTTTTCTGGAAAATTTCAGCACATTAGTGGGATAAATTTTTATTGGACCTTCTTCAACATCCAATGAGAAAGCTTCTCTCCCAACGCTCTTCCTATATATTCATCATCTTGAGGAGAGAAGTTTGTGTTTTTTGTATATACTCAAAAAAGATCAATCTTTATAGCAAAAGCGACCACGTCTCTTCAAGCTCAAAGCTCCTACAACATGGGACCCGTTCCTAGCCAAGATAGTCATTCTTAGTCTATTATTGTTTGAGATTTGTGATTGTGCTAAATGGTAAAATTACTCCTCTTATGAAAAGTAAGTGTATGTGTCATTATTTGACCTTTTTCTTGTGAATATGTGAATCAACTAGAGGATGTTCATAGCAGGCTAGAGTTAGCCAAGATATGTCAACTAAAGTTAGTTGACTGTAGGTTTAGTTTGTATACTATAGTGTGGCTCGATGTTGTCATTAGCTCAAGGGGATGGGGTTGAGAGGTTAACCATAGGATTACTAGAGAGAGGTGTAATCCAACCATTGCTCTTGTTTTAGTGATCTTTGCTGGTGAAATCCTACTGGGGTAGGTCATGATTTTTCTCCCTTGAGAAAGGAGTCTTCCCACAAATATCTTGTGTCCTTTAACTTACTGTAGTTTTGTATTGAGTTCTTGATTGTTCTTTATTTTCCTCATACGAGGGCCAGGTATCTAATCAGGTCCTTGTCATTGACTGGAATCTATATTCTGCTCTTCCCGTTCTTGCGTAGAGACCTGGTTGTGTATCAGGTCCCTAACTCTGTGGTAGATTTATACAAGTCAATAATTGGTATCAGAGCAATCGCGTATCAATGTCTTATTCTTGGTTTTGATGATTGGCAAACTTATTCTTGATTATGGTGATTGGCAAACTCATAAAAGGGACTAGAATAGTAATAAAATGATGTTATCTAGAGATACTGATGATAGGGAAACTAATAAGGGAGATGCTTATGATAGAGGGAACTAATGAGGGACCTGATACCACTACAAGAAAAAGCATTATTTAAGACTAACATTTAGGGATGAGCTAGTAATACCATCTCTAAAAGTATATTTATTAGGACGAGATTCTATTCTCGCTCTTATTTTGATTTTTTATTGCAAAGATACTAAACCGGTCCCTAAAGAACTTAGTAACCGGTCCCAAAATATATTTAAGGGGCTTCAGTGGGAGATGAGTACCGCCAAATTCAATACTAAAATATTAAAAACAAATTAAAACTCTTTTTTACCAAAAAATAGGCGCCAAAACAGATATACTGAAGTAAAAATTTCTAAAAAATTAAAAAGACTCTTTGTATACTCAAAAGTCTCCTTGTCACAAAATGCCCTAGTGGAATCCTCGGAGCTCTGCAACTATTCACTGATTTCTTCTTCCTTTGGTCTTGAGCTGCACAGATCTCTGTTTTATTATTGTAGCTCGAACACAAATTTCAGGTTTTCCTCCTCTTCGATCTGTGATGTTGGTAAATTTATGTAGTGAGTTTTATGCTTCCTAGTATTTAATGTATGTCTGCTAAATTCTAAGCAAATTTAGGACAACTATTTGGATGTGAAATGGTTGCTTCTTCCACAGAATATATCCAAGACCCTTATAATTGTATCTTATGCACTACTTGGAGATTCTGTCGAATTCCATTTTCTCAAATACAAACCTTAAAGAGATGATGTTTTCTCATAGTGATGTAATGATTAATGATGTAAATGATATTCTATTCCTTATGCCCAACTTCCTGTAGTTGTTATTTATAAGGTTCACATTGACTTTATACTTGTTTCTTTTGATATAGTAGACTGTACAAAGCTGAGAAAAAAATTGATCTCGAGAAGGTTAAACTAATGTTATCCGGTTAGGTCATGTAATCGAACAAAAGATAATGTCGAGAGAAACATGTCTTATCATAAATTTAATTGTTGTACATATAATATAGATCTAATAGGTGAAGAATAAATCAGCTGAGAACCCTCCAAATCTAGCAAGGAGGTATTGCTTATTTTCTTTGAGTTACTACTCTTATTCTCCCTCTTCTCTAAGATTCAATTGGTTAAACAGTTCACAAATTGAAAGAATAGGTATGAATCTGTGCTCAGATACTCTTGTTGTTTTGTATCTTAATTTTGTATAGAAGAATCTACGAAAAATTGCCAAGATGAATTGATGATGAACGAGTAAGATTATATCTGTTGCATCTTTGAAAAAATCTAAACTTAAGGGAAAAACATCGTGCAATAAGTTTAACTTTTGGTTTTTTCGGATGATCTAACTTTGTGATTCCAATGAGATTGTGGAACAAATGAATGATGATATTGTAGAGTTAGAAAGTCCTTCACAAAAGAAATGAAAAAAATTTGATAAGGTGAAATATGTGTTTTTGAATTAATATATCAATTGTTACACGGTCTGATGGCATGATTTCTTTTATTACTACATTGTAACACATTTTTTCTTATTATTTTTTTATTTTTGGATTTGTGCAGATTCAAGATGAAACCATTGAAAACTGAAAATGAGGTTGGATCAACTATGAAGAGTACTATCAGATATACATTCGTCGCACCTAGTGCTATAGGAAAGGGACGAGGAAGAGCCCTTAAATCTTTAGTTAAGTAAGGGAATATGCCAACTAAGAGTTTATTTTCTCAATCTAGTGATCTATTTAATCAATACATCCAAAAAATTGAAACACGTAAGACATTTTAAATATACTGTTCTGAATGTGTATAACCGACTTTAAATGATTAACTAATAGTAATATGATTTGTTTTATCTAGGTTCTATAGGGATGGGTCGAGGACAAGGACTTAAAAACTCTATCATGTCCACTTGTCAAGGAATAGGAACGACACATAAGAACTTCGTGGTTCTTGAGAAAGAGCACATGAAAACTAATATTCCATCTCCTACATCTACTAATTAAGTTAAGCAACACACCCAAGAAGTTGAAACAAGTAAGATTTTTTCATATATGTTGTCTTTTTTCCAAATCTATTGAATATTTTGTAACACCCCGTACATTTCTGAACCTATTTAATTACTGTAACATTTATGAAATTATTTAAACATGAGATTGTTGAGGTATTATACATTAAATTTGTTGGGCTAAATGAATCTTGTGCCATTGGGCTCAATTGAGGCCCAAAATGATACAAAAGACATGGCCCAAAGATGGCAAATGACCCATTCTTCCTTTTGACCAAGTAAACCATCCATTATTGACCTAAGTGTGGATAAGGATGAGATTTAAAGGGCCTATATAAGTCACCAAAAATCAAATTTCAATCAACAAAACACACATGTCTCATTTCTAGATTTTTCCACAGCATTCTCTTCATCCAAACCCTAAGCAACTACCACTTGTTTGGACAAGATCATCACTTTGAAAGCCTGGGTAAGTGTTTAATCTCATGGATTAATATATTATATGCATAAAAGGGTGTATAAATCATGTTGGTTATGTTTTTAAAGTGTTGAGCAATTCACTATGGGTGAAACAGTCTACTTTTGCTTAATCGGTAAAGGGTTTTGTCTTATAAATTTAAAAGTGGACTTGTGGTCTTGAAGGAAGTGAATTTGATGAATTAAATATCAACATGTAAGATGTGGTTATGCCCTTAACTTGATTCCTCTTTGTGTATCACATTTGGAATTATTGTTGTGAAATTGTACATGGAATCGGTGGCGTATTGAAGGGAAAAGTGTAGTTTTGTGATGTTTATGTGCGTTGTGAGATCATGAATGTTCGTTGGCATATAATATAACTTAAAATATGAAAAGAGAATTTTAATTATGACCATGGACCATTCATTGCGAAAAGGACCCGAAAATGACCCCTGGAGGCTGAAACGGGCACCCGCCCTCACGGGCAGGGCACCTGCGGGAACAGATACCAAACCAGGTGGCCCTGTACCAGGACAATGGTCACTTACGGACGCACCTCACCCACCTTCGTCCGCAGGTGGCTTCGCAGGTCATCCCAGAACTTCGTTTTGTATGTTTTTGTCTCTCTTTGACCCCCCAAAGCCCTTATACCCTTCTTGGATGCAATTATCAACTTATGGTACCTTTTGAATGACTTTAAAGGAGTATCCCGGAGGTATTTTGAATGGTATCAATTATGTATTGTTGTTCATGTGTTGTTGTGAAAGGTATTGAGATGACTTGATGGAGTAATTGTGACGTAGTGTTAACGAGGAAGTGTAAAGGATAAACTTGGTGTGAAATGTTATTGGTTTATGATATCTTGGTCAATGTGTGGAATGTTATGGTATTTCTGGTATGGTGATGCAATAAATGGTATTGTAAGAGGGTGAAATGATGTTATATGGCAGTCAGGTAATTCATTGTCGTCTTATGCACTTGTAATGTAGTTAGTTGTTAACGTGAGCTCTATGATGTACTTGTGTTATAGAGTAACACGTAAGAAAGGAGATGGATTATTGTATTCACATATAGGACTATATATTCATATTGGGAATATAAGGTATGTAAGGTTACTTTTTTCGTATCCTTCTGCAGCACTCATTGTACTTGTTCCATTCCAAAATGTTCTAAGGTATCTCAGTTCAGGTTGTCATCTATTGTTATTCACATGTTCCTTATTCATTGATCAATTGTTATTCATGTGTCACATAATTGTAGACATGGTCCCAAAGTTCCAATAATGTTATGTTCTAAAGTTCCCATAATGTTATGACTACCAATGTATCAATCTCACAAAGTAAAAAAAAGAAGTAATGTATTTGTAACACCCCGTATCTATTGAACCCTACATGACGACGTTGAATAATGGTTACGCAAGTGTCGAGAGTCAAAAGTATGTATTTTGTATTATTATTGATGAGATAATTGATATTGGGCCTAGTACATGAGATTAGACCTTTGTAGGAGGTGAAACACCCGTATATTGTCGAACCTATACGACTACATGTACACTTATGGAATTAGTTAAACATGAGAGATTTGATGAATTAGACATTAATTTGTTGGGTATTAATGATTCATGAGCCATTGGGCCAAATGAGGCCCAAAACAAGAGTGAAAGACTAGGCCCAATGGGGTAAAATGATCCAATCTTTCATTTTGACTAATCAACCAAGCATTTAATGCCAAAATTGGATAAGAGAGACTTAAAGGGACCTATATATATGAGGTAAATAAGATTTTAATTCATTTGGACACCCATGCCTTTTTTAGAATTTTCTCCAATTTTTTCTTATCTCATACAAACCCTAGACCTTCATCCTTTGGACCAAGATCATTATCTTGCAAGACTTGGTAAGTGTATATTATTATGTTTTAATATATTTTATGCATGTAATATGGTTTATATCATGTTGGTTATGTTGGTGAAGTGTAAGACGGTCACTATGTGTAAAATAATTTGTGTTTGCTAAATCGGAGGATGGTTTTGTTTTGTAAACTTGAACATGGACTTGTGGTATTGAAGGAAATGAACTTGATGGATTCAATATTGACATGTGAGATGTTATTAGAGTCTTGCCTTGTTTTATCCTTGTGTATAATGTTTGGAATTGTTGTTGTAAATTTGGTTATGGATTTGGTGACGGATTGAAAGGAAAGTGAGGTTTTGGTGATGTTTATGTGTGTTGTGAGACCATGGATGATTGTTGGCATGTACTATGATCAAAAATATGTTAAAATAAGTTAAGTTATGATCATGGATCATTCATTGCATAAAAAGACCCAAAAGAGACCAATTTGGCCGAAAAGGGGCACCCGCCCTCGCAGGTGAGGCACCTGTGGGCATAGGTGCCAACGCAGATGCCCCTGGCTACTGCCAAAGGGAACCTGCGGACGCAGGTCATCCACCTGAGGGCGCATGTGGCTTCGCAGGTCACTTCCAGAACCCCGTTTTGCATGTTTTTGTCCCCCCTTTGACCCCCGAAGGCCCCTATACCCTTTATGGATATAATTAGCAACTTGTGATACCGTTTTAATGAATTTAAAGTGTCGTATGGAGGCATGTTGGACTGTATTAAGTATGGATTGTTGTTCATATGTTGTTATGAGGCAAGTCGATAGGAGTAATTGTGACGGAATGCTAATGAGAAAGCATAAAGGGTAAGTATGATGTGAAATGCTATTGATGTTCAATATTTTGGTCAATGTGTGCAATGTTATGGTGTTGTTGGTATGAGAATGCAGTGTATTGTATTTTAAGGGGTGACATGACATTATACGACAGTCATATAGTTCATTATCGTCTTGTACGCCTGTATATTAACTAGTTGCTAAGATAAGCTCCGATATGTACTTGTATTGTAGAGTAAGACGTAAGGAAGAAGCTGGACTGTTGTGTTCATATATATACTTGTGTACTCATACTTGTAAGTGAAGGTATGTAAGGTTACTCTTCTATATCCTTCTGCAGCATATGGTGTTCACATTGACATAGTACTCATTCAATTCCGAAATGCTCTAAGGTATTCTGTATCCGGTAGTTGCCTAATGTGACTCATATGTTCCTTACTCATTGGTCAATGGTGAATCATATGACTCATGTCCATTGGTTGACTCATGTTCATTAGCTAATATGGATCATTATCCCAAGGTTCCAAAAGTGTTACATTCCATAAGGGTTCTATAGAATTCCAACTACGGTTGACATATCTTGCTATTCACATGTGTCCTACTCTTAGATAAATGATGATTCACTTATCTCTTATTTCTTGACTGAAGTTCCTAAGCTGTCATGATGTTGTAAATTCTAAGAGAGCTTGTTTAGTTTGAATAGCATTGTTCCAATCATGTCATGTTCCAAAAGTTTAATAACATTATGATTATCTTAGTATCAAACTATCACAAGCAAATGAATCAATCTGTCGCAAGTAAAGATATGAATATCTCAAAAGTAATGAAGGAAGTAATGCGCAAGCTAATGTATCTATCCCTCACAAGTAAAGGTATCAATCTTATAAGAGTAAAGACGTGAAGTAATGTATGTATGTGTTCCAAGTCACAAGGTATAGCTAAGTAATGAAAGAAAGAGTCATAAGAGAAAGAAGTAATGTATAATTGATGAGTAATCTTGGGTGGTATCCCAGGGGTTGAAATACCTAGCATGGGTCGATCCCAATGTAACACAATAACATCCCAGGGGCTACAGAAAGCCTAGCATGGGTTATCACAGTACATCCCAGGGGTCACAGTACCTAGCATGGGTTAATAACATCCCAGGGGCGACACGAAAGCCTAGCATGGGTTATCACAGTACATCCCAGGGGTCACAATACCTAGCATGGGTTAATAACATCCCAGGGGCGACACGAAAGCCTAGCATAGGTTAATATAACATCCCAGGGGTCAAAGTACCTAGCATGGGTTAATCTCATCCCAGGGGCGACAGAACAGCCTAACATGGGTAGAACAAATACGATGAAAGTATGTAAAAACAAGAGAAGTAAAGAACGTAATGTACATGATTCCTTACATACAGAAAGAGAGTTTATTCACATTGACTATTCCTCATATATTGACTCCATTGTTGTTGTTATTATGTATGATGTAATTCTTATGGCCTTACATACTCAGTACATTATTCGTACTGACCTCTCTTGGGGGATTTACCTAACTTGCTGCAGTCACAGGTACTAGTAGACCTCCTCAGTAGGCTGCGGACCATATACAGATCTTTGGTGATCCCCCGTTGCTTCAGGACTTTCCGAGTCACAGTTGTACAGTTGTTTTGAGGTTGTAAATATTGTATAAAGCGGGGACTTGTCCCGACTTTTAGATGGTCTTGTAAATGTATCAGTTAGAGGCTTTGTAGATGTATGTGGGTATGTGAATGTAAGAGATGAATGTTCGTTTTGACTTGATGGCCCTAACGACCAAGTTTCATCTATATATAGATATGGCTATGTTTCCATGTTTATGACTTCCGCATAGTTTCATGAGGTATAATAAGATTCATACGAGAATATGTATACGAATGTACAGAAGTAAAGATTGGTTCTCTTGGGCCATATCGGCTTCTGGTGCCAATCACGCCTCGTAGGACTTCGGGGCGTGACATCATTCTTATTCATTGACCAATTATGGGTCACATGTCTTTAATTCGTTGACTAATTTATGAAGCTTCAAATATGATGTAATGACCACCAAGGTATCAATCTCACACAAGTAAAGGAATGAAGTAATGACCACCAAGGTATCAATCTCACACAAGTAAAGGAATGAAGTAATTTATAGGTATATATATTATGGCCCACCGATAAGGTGGATGATTGTTGATATAATACATTATATTATACTATGGCCCACCGATGAGGTGGATGATTGTTGGTATAATACATTATACTATGTTATGGCCCCCCAATAAGGTGGATGATTGTACTATAGCCCACTGATCAGCTGGATGAATGATATATGGCTCACTGATCAGCTGGATGAATGGTAATAAGGATGAATGTAAAAGCAAAGAAAGTATATCATTTGAGTGAAAGTATATTACTTGAATGAAAATCAATATGAATGATAATGATATGAATGAATGATCGAAAATGAAAATAACAAAAGCAATGTACATGGTTCCACATATACAGAACGGAGGTTTATCCATATCGAATACTCACTTGTACTTGATATCATTGAAGTACTTATGTATCATGCAGTTTCTTACAGCCTTACATACTCAGTACATTCTTCATACTGACGTCCCTTGGGGGAATTACCTTACTTGCTGTAGGCACAGGTGCTAGTAGTCCTCCACAGTAGGCTGCGGGTCATCTACGAATTATTGGTGAGCTCCAGTTCGGTTCGGGGCTTACCGAGTCACATGTGTATACTTGTTTTGGTATTATGTAAATGTTGTATAAAGCGGGGACTTGTCCCGACTTGAGGTTGGTTATGTCTATGTATCTGTAGAGGCTTTGTAGTCGTACGTTGTGGGACAAATGAAGGAAAGTAAGGAATGTATGCTTTTGACATGATGGCCCTAATGACCAAGTTTCATATCTATTGAATGTTATTCCATGACTTTCGCTATTGGTCTCTTGTGTCTATATGTGATAGAGTGTTGTTCAGTTAGTGACATGCATATGAGTGTACATGAATGAAGATTGGTTCTCTCGGACCTTAACGGCTTCGGATGCCAGTCCGCCCCGTTGGAATTCGAGGCGTGACATATTTTGACGAACTATTGTAATATATTTTCTAGGTTCAAGTTTTGTAGGAAAGGGACTAGACCAAAGACCTAGATCTTTGAGCTTCTCTTTAGGGATTTCAGAAAATGAAGTGGGATTTTTCAACAAGAGTGCTCTTTATTCTAATCAATATATGCAAACTCCTAAAAGTACAAGATCAAATTCTGCCATGTCTTCTAGTCAAGTAATGCAAACAATGGATAAAAATCCCTTGATTTTTGAGAAGGAGGATATGCAAACCAATATTTTATTGCCTCCATCCATTGATCAAGTTATGCAACAGTTTCTTGCAGCTGAGAAAGGTATATATAATGAATCACTTGAAATATATAATGATATAATTATGCAACACTCTTTTTTTTTTTGTGGTGTGCATGTTGGAGAAAGAATGTGGTAAATGTTAGTATATATAACTTATAGTAAGTGAAAAGTGAGTACCGTCAATATTTTAAAACAATTTCTTCACCTTCCGCATGCATCCCTGACAATTGATCTGAACTTTAAGAACATAAGTCTAAACTAAAAATATAAACTAGTAGTTAAAGATGGCAGAAGACAATGCTAAAGAGAAAAATACTTTGCGAAAAATGAGAGGAAGAATGGATAAGAAATTACTTGAAGGAACACAAAAATACTCCACATGGTTGTTTGAAGGAATCAACTGATCTTATATGTTTGTTTGCTTTGGATTTACTGAAAACTGAAAATGGCCCTTAGTTTGCCATTGGCAAGTAGTAGTGTCAGATTCTTTTGTTAGTAGCATGACTTTGTGCGTGGGAGTAGTACATGTGCAAGACTTGATCATAGCCAGAAACTTTATTTTGAATCTGATATTAAAATCTAAAAAATATTTGAGACGTAGCCACGAGCCATTTAAAAACACTCACCTTTACGACCATTCTTGTAGATCAAGACGATGGACCATATTTGGGAGGCTAAACATTGTCACTTACATTGTTAAAAGGTTTGGTCTGACATGTTATATTACTTAATCATAGTAAACTTAGGAGTATCTGTAAATGACATGTTATGTTTTTTTTTTGAATTGTATATAAATAATTTTTTTAAACAAATCTGTGTATTTCATTGCCTCCATCTAATTATGCTCAAAAAAGTCTGAGGGAGCAACAAGTGCAAAGAAGTTACATCACTTGAAGCCGAAAAAAGCTGAATGTAACCTTTTAAAATAATCGAACGGTTGGAACAAATAGCAAACAATTTTTGAGTCATTTGGAAAAAATTATTTGTGACTTTAATATTTGTCCGTTGGGTTTATCGTCGTGGCATGATATTAAGCAAGAAAAACTGAATCATATGTGGACAGTTGTTGAGGTAACAAATGTACTCCTGATTCAGATTCTTTATTGTTACTTGATACATCCATGTGTTCTTGTCTAAATAACATTTGTTGTAAAGCTTTCGAATTTCATTCTACACATGATTCTACTACCATATCTTGCATTAACTAAAGTTCCATTTTTTTATGCGTTACTGGAATTTTGTTTTCCTGAGACAATAAATAGAAAAGTGCCATGGGTAATTCCGTCTTATAATAGTTTTAAGGTGTCTAAGGATCTGCTCACAATGTTGGTATCAGAATTTGGCTTTGGGGGTGGAGTAAAGGCAAAAGATTTGAAAGGTGGAACTTCTTCAAAGGCTGAAATATTATCCATGCTATGTTCAACTTGAGAGGAAAAAAAAAATCCTTGAATGTGGTAAACAACTCCTTGAATGATTGCTTGTCTACCTTAATATTTTTCAGTTTCTTAACATATATTCTTTCATTATCCTTTGATATTATCCATTACATAGTTGGTATACATTTCATATTCCTAAGAAATAGTAGGAATATTAGTTTTTGGAGCTGCATCCACCTTCCCGACAAACTGTTGATGCTCTTTTGATCATTGTTTTGGTAATTCTGACGCCTTTTTTCTTTTGGGAAAAATGTCATATGCTACTTGGTTTTGCCAAAGAAATAGTACAACTATTAGTTTTTGGAGCATCATCTCCTTTACTGGGATAAGTCTGATGCTTTTCTGATCTCTTTTGGTTATGCTGATGCTCATTTAGGTTATTAGCTTTCATCTATTAGACTTTCCTTAATAGTTTGCGACTGAAGAGATGAGAGATAATTCTAGATTATGTACTAATTCTATGGTTCCTATTGTCCTGACAATTGCCTGTGTGAATGGGCTTGAAGCAAATTTCTTTTCTCCGTCTCTCTGTCTCTTAATTATCTGATTCTTCTTTTTACTCTCATGATATGGATGTCTAAATATGTAGCCCGTGCAAGTCACGTGAATTGCTTTATTCTGTTAGTTTTATAACTTGTAAGTAACATAATAATGGAATTTGTTAATTCTGGGAACAAGAAGGATGTTTTTTTTGTTTGCAATGAGATGTGAAGGATGTAGTTTAGGTTACAGTTATAGGTATAGGATGTTTTTATTTGGAAACTAGTACAACTGCATAACCGCATAGGTTTCTTTTTTTTTTTTTTTTTTTTTTTTTTTACTTTCTGCCCAGCTGTTAACTTCTTCTTCCTGTCTTTTTTTATGCACTACTGCATAGTTGCTCAACTTCACCTTGCTCTATTTTTTAAATTTTCTGCACTGCTGCATAACTTCTCAACTTCTTCTTGCTCTATTTTTTTTATGTTCTGAACTACTGGATAGCTGCATAACTTCACAGTTTAAAATTTTCCCCCCAATTTTTAGTATTTTTACCCAGATTTTTCTATGTATTAGTTTCTGCACATTTATATTAGATGTAAGTCATTTTTCTGATAAAATATTCTATGTTGGTATGATAGTTTGATTCTATCTATCGCAACCCTCACCAAAAACCACACTTCTAATATGATTTCGAGAGTGCTTATTCTTTATACTAGCAAAGAAATAGGTAGTGTTTGTGTATCTATCATTTAACCAAGTTACCCATGATTTCTACTTGTTAATACTTTCTTCAATGGTACGTCATCTCTCAAGTTGGCATTTAAGATCCTTTTCTTCTTCAAAGTGCTCAGGCTGCTGGGATATGTGGCTGGTTCTCATTAGTAATTAGAGTTATTGCAGTTTGTACTTGTGTTTATAATTTTCTCCTTCACTCCTTGGTATTTTCTTCTTCTTATGTCCCTCAAAGGCTGCTTTAGTTGTTTAATCTTTTGCCAGACCTCTGTCATTGATTCTTGCATATTCTATCAAGAAAAATATATGTTGCTCTTGCCTTTGTACAATCCTTATGTACATTGCTCCTTTTTTTTCTTTTTTCTATCCAATTCTGTCGAGTTGTGGTTCTTCAAAATAGATTTTGGATTCTTGGTTAATGTATCATTTCAAAGCTTTCTCTAATAATTTTTTCTTATATTCTTGCATCTTTTGTTGATGTTTCTGGATAACACTTGCCAAAATGTAGACTGCTTTTTGGGGTGAGCATTTTAACTAATCTAGTGTAAAATTTACATATATTATTGTACCAATAGTTATTTTTCGTCTTTTTAAAATTTTGTACTTCTAGATTTTAAAGATTGAAGTTACAAGTGAAGATGCAAGTTTAGAAGATGCACAACCTCATTGTTATTTTCTTATGAATGTTACATAAAACTTGATATCGTAGTCTAGCTTGGATGTTAGCTACATTTTTTGTTAAGCAAATTTTTAAACTAGTGTCATGGGATGTTATCTAACTTATTGTAATTAATCACACTCTCGAATTGGCTCGAAATCACTCTATATATGTATCATCTTTTTGAATGTAGATTTTCAATTGCAATTTGATTTTATTAATGAATTAATTTTTGTGATACCATTAGTGGTCAATTAGAGAACAGAATTATTGCATGTCTCTATATATATTCTAGGACTGAAAGTATTGCTCGTCTCTAAAGATAACTTAGGACCAGAGAATTCTCATCTCTAACGGTTACTAGGACCAGGTTGCTGTTGGTTGCTAAAGAAGTTTAATGACTAGAAAATACATTTTTTTCATGATATTTATCGTCTATTTAAGACTCGATATACGGTCTCTAAAACGTTTAAAGACCAGAATTCTCCCCCATCTCAAAAAGCATTAGCGACCAATTTTTTCACTTATCCCTATTAACCTTTAGAGACGAAGCCTATAAGGACGGGTGGCAACCGGCTTTTTCTCATATGAATTAGCAATTTAGGACCGGATATTTACTTTTAGGGACTAGATTTTCCTTCCTTAGAGGCTGTTTTTCTTGTAGTGTACTCCTAGCTTTTAAGAGAAATTAAAGAAGGGATAAATACTGATAAAGGAAAACTCACTGATCCTTTTGCTATATTAGTTATTGGATTGTCATCATCAAAAAAGGAGAAATCTATGTAGTTGTTTTGATGATTTGACAAACCTGCTGAGGGACTAGATGAAGGACCAGACTCACTCCAGGTCTCTCTTAGGAGCAATAAGGGGATCAAGGTCTCAGGGGGAACAAGTTGTATAATGCTCATTCAGAAGGAACTGTTTCAACAGGCATATCTTGTTTCATAGGGACCATAATGAGGGATCAAGTCCATTGTTCGTTGAACTATCTGGCAGTCAATAATACAGCTGTTAGTTGTACTTTTTGTAGAAAAGTTGGTAGCACAGCAATAGAGACGCAATAGGCTTTTTAACCTCAACCAATGAGAAACATTCAAGGGTTTTCCTCTCATTTTCTCCATATACATATAGATCATTGTGTGGAATGAATTGGGAATGGAGTCAGGAGGAACATGGTGAAAGGGGGAACTTCTTGTATGTTGATGAAAGGAGATGTGTGAGTTTGTGGTTGTCATTACCAAAGCCCATATTATTGTGTTCATGTGTTGATGACTGACAAACCTAGTTGAAGGACCAGATACGACAATTGGTATCCCAGTGTGTAGTTTTGTAGTTATAGAGATTTGTCTTATGTGCTAGCTGTCTAGTACTTTTTTGGACAATGTCAGCATATTAGCGGGATGAATTTTGACTGGTTATTCTTTAACATCCAATGATAAAGATTCTTTCGTAATGCTCTTCCTATATATTCATCATCTTGAGGAGAAAAGTTTGAGTTTTTTGCATATACTCAAAAAGGATCAATCTTTATAGCAAAAACCACCACTTCTCTTCAAGCTCAAAGCTCCTACAACAAAGGATCTATTCCTAGTCAAGATAGCCATTCTTAGTCTATTGTTGTTTGAGTCTTTATGATTGTGCTAAATTGCAAACCTACTCCTCTTATGAGAAGCAAGTGTAGGTGTCATTATTTGATCTTTTTCTTGTGAAAAAGTGAATAAACTATAAGTTGTTAATAGTCATGCTAGAGTTAGCAAGGTGTGTCGACTAGAGTTAGTTGATTATAGACTATAGTTGGTATACTATAGTGTGGCTCGGTGTTGTCATTAGCTCAAAGGGATGAGGTTAAGCTGTTAACTATAGGATTATGAGAGAGAGTCTGTAATCCAACCATTGCTCTTGTTTTAGTGAGATTTGTTGGTGAAATCCTACTGGGGTACATTATAGTTTTTCTCTCTCGAGCAAGGAGTTTCCATGTAAATATCTTGTGTCCTTTACCTTGCTAAGGTTTTGTGTTGAGCTCTTGATTGTTCTTTATTTTCCTCATACAAGGAACAAATTTCTAATTAGGTCTTTGTCCTTTACTACAGTCTACATCCTGACCTTGGTATTCTTGCATAAAGACCTGATCCTTGACTATAGTCTACATCCTTCTCTTGGCATTCTTGCATAGAGACCTAGTTGCGTATCACGTTCCTAACCCTATGGTGGAATCATACAAGCTAAAAGATGCCCCCCATCTATAGTTATTTTTCCTTAGTAGTTGATCGAGTGGGTTGATCATATGTTTCATGGTTTTCTTTTAGTAGTGGGTCGATCCTGTGTTATGATTGCCTTGGGTAAAAAACTTAGATAGACCTCATTATCTTTGATATGATGAATTTTTGACGTGATTTTAGGGTTAGATTATTTTTTTCCTAGCATGAAGTCTGTGGTTGCCTTGCTTAGATTGTTGCCTTGATTGCGGTAGGCCTCTTTTAGTTTGTGAGGTTAGAGATTGAGAATCCATTGTTGGGAGGGGTAATGTCATTTATTCAGGGGTGATAAGGGTATAGTAGAGAAAGAGTGTTTAGTCCTTCTTGGTTACATTCCCTGTGCTTACATTGACATTCCATTACTCCAGTCAGCTCTTAACATTGGTGGGTTATTAATGTGGTTCTCTTGGTTTGCCTGGTTTGTCACCCAATCTTGATCTTGAATTTGGTGTTGATGTTGATTCGGGTACTCAATTTATTTTTCTATATTATACCAGGTGGCTTTAGTAGAGTTGGGGGAACTTAAAAAAGGTAGTATTAGGTTATTCCGAGTATCGTGTTACTTGGCCGGGTATGTCTCTATGGGATGATTTCATTGGGTTCAATAGAGAGGTGGTTTTGTATACTTGTGTTTTGCCTATTGACTATCAGGAAAAATCTGACATCGTGTGTTGGGGATCGATTTGACCAACTTAAGGGTGTAGCCTATTATCTGAGTTTTCTTGGGGTCTGACTACCATTAGGACTTTTTATGGCCATCGCAAGTTCTTAATCATATCCTAGGTTTACTCACGCCTTTGCAACAGGTATGGATTGGATGGATCGTCTGATTAGGCCTTAATTGGACTCTTTTATAATAGAGACATTGATAACGCCTTAGCTTCAGCTTGTATAGGATCAGTGGTTATATGATAAGTTTTTGAGGTTGAGATTAGTTTGGGTCTATGACATCCTCGGGGTATGTGGTGTCTGAGAATGGGATCATGTATGCTTGGCAAGGATCGAGGTAATTTTTTTTGGGGCTAGGCATATTTTTTCCATCGTGGATAGTAGTGTGTTCAATTAGTAGGTTATATCCGATGACTTGGTTGAGGGATTCCTTCCTTGGCAGCGTGGTTTATGTAACACCTAAAATTTTTATACTAAGACCCAAACTATTCTTCAAATGCATATAGACCAGAATCTGATGATTTCTAGTTGTACATAGGTGTTAAGATCAGTTCCTTAGCGTGAGAAGAGCTTTTGCTATGAATTAGGTCACAAGGAACCTCTAGCACAAAGTTGAGCTAAAAACTTCTTTACCGATTGAGTTTTCGTATAAGGTTTTACTATGGTCAACTTCAAATGAGTATAACTCCTAAAACATGAAGCGTTTTGTAGCTCAAGATCCACCAAATGAAATATCTACGACTCTTCTTTCCAACACCACCAACCATTTGTCAATCCAATACCGGAGTAGAATGTTATGATCATTTTACTAGAGATAGCCTAATCTGGCGTACTAAGAGGTGTGGCATGACAGGACCCAACCCCCAGCTACCATACCTGGTATGCTGAGTGTTCCAGCACTCCAGCCCTATACCCAGATGAGAATTTTGATTTTTTCTTGTCTTTTTAAGTTCCAAGAGGGGTATAATTGTCCCTTAACCTCCCCAAACACATTTTATATCCTAGAAATGACCCAAATATGTAGAGTAACTCCCAAATCCATCATTTCCCTCCTCTCAAACATCAAGAAACTCACGAAGGGGTTTTGTTCCCAAAATTTAAATTCTAAGGCCCTATTTCAAGATTCCACTTCAAGAAATCATCTAGTTTAGGTATGTAGGGTTTCAAAAAGGATTCTCTTTCATTATGATGCCCAAGAACTTTATTTTCTTAAATGATTTTATGAATTTAACTAGTAAGGTTCATACCTAATTTTCATGATTTTGATTCTTATGTTCCCTTATAAACTTATTTACACTTTCTTACTAAAATTCACTATATATTTAAGACTTTAATTACGTGCTTGAACTTATGGTTTACGAATAGTGAAATTTGACATGAAATCCTATGATTTAACAAACAATGCATGAATTTTAGCATGATTTAAGCTATTTGATATGATTCAACTCCATAATCTAGACTTAGTACGAGGGACATAAAATTGGTGTATAGACATGAAATAGAAATAGTAGCATAGTTGGTTTTAAGACTTACAGACTAGTTTATGCTTAGTTCATAATGAACTTCATTTAGTGTGAGCAATTATATGGTGGTTTTGGGAGCAGTATTTATCACTGAGAGAATAAGGGTTCAAGATAATCCCAAGTTCCATAACTACGTGCTACCATAGGATAAGGGTCTTACATTAGTTAAGGTTGATACCTTTGCCCTTTTTTAGGAGAACTTCAGGATCCTCATGTTCATGGTTCTAACTTTGGTAGGTTAGAACAACCTTTTTCAGTGTAGGTGTATGACACTGGACTCCATATTGCTCACATGGTTTATATTGGTTATCAGAAACTGCCACTTATGTGATTCAACTTCAGTTCTATGGTTTTCATGATATGATCCTCACATGTTTTAGTATACTTTCAGATATGCATCCCTTCAGATATGATTTTCAAAAAATATAGTTTCACATGTGTGTTGTCTTTCAGAAATTCTCATTTATGATTTTTAAGTTGTTTTACTTTCAGTTGATATTTACCCTTACGAAAAGTATCATTCTTACCACTTTTTTTTTATGCATATTCATATCATGAATTCATGTCATTTGGTTATTCCTTATATACTCAGTACAGACAAATGTATTGATCACATACTTTTTTTGTCTGCATTTTTTATATGATTTAGTTTCCGGCGTTCACTCTCACACACGTGGATAGTTGTCCATCAGTTCAGACTCCAGTGGTGGTGAGTCCTCATTGTTTGGGGACTTAGTGAAATTGTCTCTTTTGTTATCATTAGACTTTATTTTTATCTTAGCTGGGGGCCTTGTCCCGACATATTATGACATTCAGTTATTAGAGGTTTGCAGACATTAAAGTTTGATTTATATTGGCCCTTCGGGCTTGGTACTTGTTCCTTTAGATTATTCAGACATGTTTTAGAATTTATCTTATGATTCATTACAACTTCCACTTAAATTACTTAAATTATGCTTAGTATGCTATACCAAGGGTTAGCTTAGGATCACTTATAGTTTCAGGCACCATGTCTCGGCTAGGGGGTCCCGAGTCATAATAGTTGTCCAGATTAATTTAGAGACATCCATCTCCAGTGATTCGACGAGTATGAAAAAATTGGTATCAGAACACTATGTTCACTAGTCCTAGGATGCCTGCAAAATCGTGTTTGGTAGAGTCCTTTTTATGGGTGTAAAGTGCTCCACACTTATAATGAGGAGGCTACAGAGCTTTAGGAAATTCTCTCCTTTCTTTCATGCTTTAGGTTCGTGCAATATACTTTAACTCTATAAGTTTTTCCTAACTCCAATTGTACATGTGTTTCAGATTATGCCTCTACGCAGAGCTGTTGGATGCCCATGACAAGTTAGGAATCAAAACCCTCAGGTGCCGCTAGTGCCTCCAGTACCACCTCTAGCTGGTGTAACTAATGCTAAGTTTCATAATATGATCCAAATGCTTGCTCAGGATATGACAACCCATGTTGATTGTTAGGGAGTAGCGCCTTCAGCTCCTCAGGGTGTTCTAGACACTACAGGATTTATGAGCTTCTCAGGATAAATCCATATAAGTTATTTGGGTTTAAGATGGATGAGGATTCAAAGAATTTTACTGAGGTGGTTCGGAGGATTCTTCACCTAATGTATAATGAGATTGACAGTGTTGATTTTGCTACTTACCAACTCAAAAATGTTGCTAGCCTGATTAGACTATGTTCATGAAAGCTTTTTTGGGGCATTTCTTTCCTTGAGAGCTGAGAAAGGAAAAAACTAGAGAGTTTCTTAATTTGGAGCAAGGTTCTATGAGTGTGAGGAAGTATGGCCTTATGTTCACCCAGTTGTCTCCCTATGCTCCAAGGATGTTTGCAGATATGAGTTATAAGATAAGTTTATTTGTCAATAGACTTGGCAACCATTCGTCTAAGGAGGGAAAAACAACCATGTTGATCAAAGATATGGATATTGCCTGGTTTATGACCCATGTAAAACAGATTGAGGAGGACAAGTTGAAGGATCAGGAGGAGGTTTTTAGCAAGAAAGATAGAGCATTAGGTAATGAGTTTAGTCAGTCTAAGATCGATAATGGGAATTGGTTATTCATTTAGATAAAGTCATATGGTCCAGTACCATTTTCAGCTAGTACGCGTATTCCTAGGCCTTGGTATGATTAGCAGGTTAAGATGGAAGGTTCTCGTTCTCAAGATAGTATTATAAAGGGGCCAACTTACCCTACTTGTAAGACTTATGGAAAGAATCATTCTGGTGAATGTTTGTATGAAAGAGATGGTTGATTTAGGTGTGTCCTAGTATGCCATAAGCTTTGGGATTGTCCCTCTGCCAGGCAGGGAAATAGGGGTAACATAACCCAGGCTACTTCATCTTCTGCTCCAGTAGAATAAAACTTTTAGAAAGGCACCATTGTAGGTGCAAGTGGTGGTCAAAACCATTTCTATTCCTTGTCTGCCCATCGGGATCAGGAGAAATCCCTCAATGTCATTACTAGTATGTTAAAAGTTTTCTCTCTTAATGTGTCTTCCTTGTTAGATCCTGGAGCTACATTGTCCTTTGTCGCTCCTTATGTTTCTATAAATTTTGGAGTTAGTCCTGAATAACTCCTACACCCCTTTACTATTTCCACTCCAGTCTGAGAATCTGTAGTAGCTATAAGAATCTACTAAAGTTGTCCTATTTATGCCCATTGTAAGAACACCACAATTGATATAGTAGAATTAGATATGATAGAATTTGATGTCATTCTGGGTATGGGCTAGTTGTATTCATGTTATGATTTAGTTGATTGTAGAAGTAATATTGTTAAATTTCTATTCCTGAATGATTTAGTCCTAAAGTGGAAAGGTAGTTCTGGTGTACTTAAGGGTTATTTCAGCTCATATCTCAAAGCTAGAAAAATGATTTCCAAAGGCTATATCTACCACTTGCTGAGGGTCAAGGACTTTACTTTTAAAGCCCCTACTCTTCGGTTAGTTCCTATAATTAGTGAGTTCCCAGACGTCTTCCCCAAAGATCTTCACAGAGTCCCTCCCGATAGGGAGATAGATTTTATGATAGATGTCCTTCCTGATATGCAGCCTATCTTTATTTTGCCATATAGAATAGCCCTAGCTGGGTTGAAAAAGTTAAAGAGTAGTTGAAAGATTTGTTAGATAAGGGGTTTACCAGGCCTTGTGTTTCTCTGTGGGGTGGTCCAATCCTCTTTGTGTGGAAGAAAGATGGGTCCCTTAGAATATACATTGATTACCGCTGGTTAAATAGGGCCACAATAAAAAATAAGTATCCCTTTCTTAGGATTAATGACTTGTTCGACCAATTTTAAGGTGCCACCTATTTCTCCAAGATTGACCTCAGGTCAAGTTACCATCAGCTGATGATTAAAGAATATTCCATCCCAAAGATAACTTTCTGAACTTATTGTCACTATGAATTCCTTGTCATGTCTTTTGTACAAACCAATGCTCCTATATATTTCATGGAACTCATAAATAGGGTGTTCAATCAGTATCTCAACATAATCTTCATTGTGTTTATAGATGTAGTCCATAGGCAAAATGTTGAAGTCTTCTCTTGTAGGAAAGGTGTTATTCTTCCGTACAAAAGTAGGTTCTATGTACCTGATATAGATAGGTTGAGGGCATGGTAACTATTGAAGGCTCACAGTTCTAGATGTATAATTCATTTAGGCTCCACTAAGATATGCCAGGACTTAAGGGAAGTTTTTTGGTGGAGTGGTATGAAGAAGAACATTGTAGACTTTCAAGCAAAGGTCCAAATTGTCAACAAGCGAATGTAGAACATCAAAAACCTGGTGGTAAGGCTCAAGATATTAGAGTTCCTACATGGAAATGGGAAATGATATATGTGGATTTTATTACGGGTTTACCTAGTACAAATTGTCAACATCATTCGATTCGGGTGATAGTAGATAGGATGACTAAATCTACTCATTTCTTGCCTTATAAAACTACAAATTCAGTAGAGGATTATGCTAAGTTGTATATAAGTGAAATAGTTCAGCTTCATGGAGTTCCCTTGTCTATCATATCAGATAAAGATACTTAGTTTACATCTCAATTTTGGAAGTCATTTCAGAAAGACTTAGGCTCTAGGGTATACCTTGGTATAGCTTTCCATCCACAAACCAATGCAAAGGTAGAGCGCACCATTCAAACCCTTGAAGATATGATAAGGGCATGCGCTATTGATTTCAAAGATAATTAGGATGATTAGTTGCCTCTTATTGAATTTTCTTGCAATAATAATTATCATTCTAGCATAAAAATGGCTCCATTTAAGGCACTTTATAGGTGGAGATGTAGATCTCCTATTGGATGGTTTAAGGTAGGTAAGGATACTTTGATAAGGCTAGACTTAGTTCAATAGGCCATGGAGAAAGTTATGTTGATTAGAGAGCGGTTAAGGACTGCTCAGAGCCTGCAAAAGTCATATTTAGATGTGAGGCATAGAGACTTATAGTTTAAGGTTGATGATTGGGTCTTCTTGAAAGTTTCTCCTATGAAAGGAGTGATGCGATTCAGTAAGAAAGGGAAACTTAGTCCTTATTCCATAAGTTCCTATCGAATTTTGAGTAAGTTTGGAAATATAGCTTATGAGTTGGACTTTCCTATCGAGTTAACAACAGTGAACCCTGTGTTCCACGTATCCATGCTTAAAAAGTGTATTGGGAATCCATCGCTTGTCATTTCTTTAGAGAAGGCTGGAATTAAGGATAACCTTTCATATGAAGAAATTCCAATTGCAATTTTGGATTGTCAGATTCACAAATCGAGAATAAAAGAGGTAGCATCAGTTAAGGTGTTATGGAGGAATCAAGAAGTTGAGGAAGCTACATGGGAGGCCGAAGAAGCTATGAAGTATAAGTATCTACACCTATTCGCTCTTCTCGATGATAATATTTCAGGTAATGACCTTCTTCCTATAGGAAGTCATAGCGACTCTTATGTCTATAGTTCTTATCTTAATGTTCTATGCATATGTTCGTGCCTTGTATGTTTCACTCTAGGCCCATCTTGGTATGAATAAGTACAGTTTATGTTCATAAGGAAAATATTTGATAGTCAAAAAGAGAGTAGTTTCATTCATCTTTGCACTCTATGCTTTAGTCTTAATTCGAGGATGAATGATCCCAAGGGGGAGATATTGTAACATCCTGAATTTTTGACAAGGATTCTCTTTCATCATTCTTCCTAATAACTTCATTTTATTAAATAATTTTATGTATTTAACGACTAGGGTTCATACCCAATTTCATGGTTTTGATTCTTATATTCCCTTACGAACTTATTTTACATTTCTTACTAGAATCATCGTTTATTTATGACTCTAATCGTATGCTTGAACTTATGGTTAATGAATGGTTGTAGTTTATTGAAGTCCTATGATTTAACAAACTATGCATTCTTTTTAGCATGATTTAAACTATTTGATATGAATCAACTCCATAGTATCAGACTTTGTATGAATGACATGAAATTGGTTTGTAGACACGAAACCAAAATAGAAGCATAATTAACTTGCAAACTTACATAATGGTTTATTCTTAGTTCATTATGAACTTCATTCAGTACAAGAATTTTATAGTTTAGGAAGTAGTATTTAGCACCGAGAGAACAAGGGTTCATATAAACCCAAGTTTCATAACTACGTACCACCATAGGATAAGGTTCTTCCATTAGTTTAGGTTGATACCTTTGACCCTTTTTAGGCTCACTTCAGGATCCTCATGTTCATGGTTCTAATTTTGGAAAATTAGAACAACCTTTTTCAGTGTGGGTTTATGACACTGGACTTCATGTTGCTCACATGGTTTATGTCAGTTATAAGAAACTCCCACTTACGAGATTCAACTTCATTTTTATGTTTTTCATGATATGATACTCCCATATTTTAGTATGATTTTAGATATACATCCCTTTAGATATGATTTTCAAAAATATAGTTTCACATGTGCATTGTCTTTCAGAAATACTCAATTATGGTTTTAAGCTATTTTTTTCCAGTTGATATTAACCCTTATAAAAAGTATCATTTTGTCACTTTTCTTAATGCATATTGATATCATGTATTAATGTCATTTTCCTATATACTCAATACAAATGTATAGCACGAAAAACTTTTCGATACAAGATAGGGTTGTTCCCATGAAAGAAAAAAATGAATCCTTTCTTATCTTCTTTCCCGAGTGGGAAATAGAAAGACAGTCTTATGGAGAGAGAAGGGAGGGAAAGTCTTGGGACTACCTTAGTAGCTACATGAATCAAAGTAGATACTGTAGTGGAACTCTCCATAACATCAGGTGACCAAGTATACGATCTTATCTGTGCAGATTTCCTAATAGCACTAATAAAAAGTAAAATACAAATTAGAGTTATGGTATTCAATTTCATTTTGCAAGAAATCCAAGAATTTCTTTATTCCCTACATACTTAATACATTTAATCATACTGATCGCATACTTCTTTTGCCTACATTTTTCATCTGATGTAGATTCCCACGCTCACTCTTAGGCGCGTGGTTAGTTGTCCATCAGTTCAGACTCCAATAGTGGTGAGTCCTCATTGTTCGAGGACTTAGTAAAGTTGTCTCTTTTTTATCATTAGACTTTGGTTTAAGGTTAGCCGCGGGCCTTGTCTCGGTAGATTATGATATTAGTTTATTAGAGGTTTGCATACATTAGTGTGTGATTTATGTTGGCCCTTTGGGCTTGGTACTTGTTCCTTTAGATTGTTCAGAAATGTTTTAGAATTTATCTTATGATTTAATAAAGCTTTCTCTTAAATCTCTTATATTATGCTTAGTATGTTATGCCAAGGGATAGCTTGGGATATCTTGTGGTTCTGGGAACTATTTCTCGGCTAGGTGGTAGTCTCGGGTCATGACAGTTGACCAGATTGATTCAGAGACATCCATATCCAATGATCATATTAGTATGAAATGAGCCTTCTTGGGTTCAAGGACTTATTAGCCCAAATTTTGATTTTAATTCTTTTAGAGAAAGACCTGAGGTGTATGATAGGTCTTGTATTTAGATGTTTGTTAGTCAGTGAGTATAGTTTGGACACTCGAAGCCTGGTGGTTTGGATCATATGCTAAGCAAATAGCTATGAATTTCGTGACTTGCTTACAACATAAGTTCTGGAGGTTTTGATCCTATTTGGGACATTGATTATAGGATGGCTAGACCTGCTCATTACCTACCAATTTAGTTTTTCTTCACAACAAAGGGGTTGGCTCAAATTTATATTCAAGGGATGGTTTGTTTATATAGTGTTTCAGTTTCCACACTCTTGACTTGGGTTTTCAATTTGCATCGAGTTTCTAGAAATCCATTCAGAGGGAGACAAATATTCGAGTTGAGCTTAACGCATCTTTTTCACCTATAGATCGATGGTCATTAGAGCGAACTGTTCAGGTTTTAGAGGTTGTGCTTCAGATATATGTTATTGGTTTTAAGGGTTATTGGGACCAGCTCTTATCATTATAAGAGTTCACATATATTAGCCTCTGCCATGCGAGTATCCAGGTGGGTTTATTTTATCCTTTTGAGGTTGGTCAATAATCTACCTAGTTGTTGTGTGATTATGAGGCTAGGTTTCGCATGATGTTGTAGAGAATCTATGTAGTTAGAGCATAAAGGAGACTTATGATTACTGGAGGATGCTAGTCTTAGAATTTAAGGTCGATGATCTGATTTTTGAGTTAGCTTGCATGTATCCTTATCAGACATTCACTTTGGGTTGCTCGTACCTATGTGACATCGGTATATTTTGAACAGGCCTAACATGCTTTTGTGGTGTACAATTTTTTTTTGGTTTAAATCAACATTTCATTTTATACCAAAAATTTAAGCGTTACAAAGCCAAGTAGAAGCCTATCAACTACTTTCTATACACTATTACTACCTATACTACTGCTAACTAACATCACCATGTATCACTAGCAGTTTCTACAAGCTACAAAACACTAGACTGAAAAAACAACAACATCAAACCAGTAACTTTCTATGCTGTGAAAAGTTTAGGTTGATTGCTTTCCTCATGGTATGCCCTTCAGGTTGCTAAGTGTTGCTGACCTAAAATGATACGACCCAAAATACGAAAACGAAAACAAAGTACGAAAATAAAAAGAAAATAAGGAAAATGATAATAGATAGACACAAGAAGAGGAAAAGTAAGAAAACCAAAGGTATATTAAACCAATGATCCTCTAATGATATCCTACAACAAGTACCTAACTCCACGATGACCGAGAGGGAAATTAATCCACTCACAACCAATATTTCTAAACAAATCAACAAGCTTAGAAAACACTCTCAAGGTTAGTTCATCCAAAATCATCTAAACCTAAGAAAAGATGAAACCTAGCTATTTATAGCCATGGGCTATTTATCACAAGATGGGCTCAAAAGTGACCCTAAATGCCAAATGGTCCCAAAAGTGATCCTAAATGTCCAATTGCCCCAATGGACTATACTCCACCAATGCCAATCTCATCATGGTGGGTCGCAAAACTCCTCTTCATCTCTAAAGCATCGCCAATTACCTTGAGTTAGTATCTTTAGGGTAATCTGGCTTGTAAGATGGGAATTGACATTCAAGGATGAGTTGGTTCTTATTTTGAGCAGTGAGGTATGGAAGTTGAAATCAAGGGGATTCATGTAACTAAAGTTACATAGAGGCTTTGTTCTATCCTGGAGGGTTTCTAGGAAGCCTTGCGGTACATGCAGGCCCAATACCCTCATCTCTTCAAGTTTTTAGGCTCTTTTTATTCCTTAACTTTTGAGGAGGAAAGTACTTTTAGTAGTGGATGTTGTATTGACTCACCTGGTAATTTTCTTCATTTGATGTGTTTTTTGCATTTAGATCTTTCCTTTATCCACCCAGGTCATTTATGACTTGTTGGGACAGGTAGTTTGGCTCTCGGATAGTTCATTTGGTTTATATTCTAATTTTCCTATTTTAGAGCTTTTGGAGTTGAGAAATTGGTATTTGGCCAAAAATCCTAGTAAATAGCCTCGGATGAGAATTCTAAAAATTTTTTTAGCTTCAAAACATGAATTTTAGGTTAGGGGGACCTTTGGTTTGGGTCCTGAGGCTTTCAGGTTTATTTTGGGCTATTGGTTGGTTTTAGATAAAAATAAAAGGTTAGGTGTCAGACCCATTATTCAACTTAACAACCTTGGTTAGGAATTTTGTCACTTCCATTAAGTACAAAATGTCATTTCCAGTAGGGTAGCATATTTGATTTGCATTCACGGGGTTCCAAATGAATCCCGAGGTCCTATTTAGAGGAAGTTCCAACTTAGGAATTTCCATGGTGCCTGATTATTTGGTGCACTCACTTAAGCAGTGCCTTGCTCGCTTAAGCAAAGGCCGCTGATGTCAACACCTCTCACTTAAGTGGAGCCTTTCCCTTTTAAGCGAGGCTGCTTATGCGTGGCATCTTTCACTTTTGTAGAGGCTTTCCTATTAAGGAGGCTCAAACTTTTGCTGCTTATGCGATGGAGATCGCTGGTTATTTAACATCTTATTTTCTAAATATATAGACATTTTATGTTAAGTGCTTGGGAGCTTAGTTAAGGGTGTGTTAGGTCGATTCATGGTGGATTATTCGTGAGGTAAGCTCCTTTCCTTTGTAATTACGATCTATCCTCATTCCTAATGTCAACTTTTATCCATGATTCATTGGTTAAATCCTGGGTTTTCTTCCTTGACCAAGTGAGTGTTTTGGACCAAATAAGGTACAACTCCGAATTTGTCTTTGCCGAATTTTTGGGCACTGGTTTCTTACCCTTTTTGCAAGATAATTGGAGATTTAATTTCAGTTTTCATCGACAGGTATTGAGGGACTGTTTTGAGTCGGGTTTGGACCTGGATTTTGTAATTGTAATGTGGGTCTTATTGTACTTATATTGACATATGGATTATAATTGTGATAGTGCAACAACTTTCTGAGGTATAGTAGTAGGGGCAAGTAGCTCGTGGGTAGTCCGAGGCTGTTGTTTGGCTTTGAGGTAGGCTATGGTATACTCCCTTATAGATTTTGCTCTACGAGATTATGTATAGTATAAATTGCATGCGGGGTAGAGGTTTATAGATAGGTTTAAGGGGATCTTAGAATAGAATACTAGCTTGAGCCTTAGTTAGAATACATGCTATAGTGCTAGGATTAGGTTTAGAATACCTGTTTTCTTGTCATAACTTTAGGATTAAATTCACAATCTTTACCGTAGGTTTGGGGTTGTATCTTGCAATAAGATTGGTATTGCTCGGTTGACTCTTTTAGTGTGATGATTTATCTCGCTTACTCTTGTTTTATGTATTTACGTTATATATATAGCCTTCTTTAAGGGGATCTTAGAATAGAATACTAGCTTGAGCCTTAGTTAGAATACATGCTATAGTGCTAGGATTAGTTTTAGAATACCTATTTTCTTTCCATAACTTTAGGATTAAATTCACAATCTTTACCGTAGTTTTGAGGTTCTATCTTGCAATAAGGTTGATATTTCTCAATTGACTCTTTTAGTATGATGTTTTATCTAGCTTACTCTTGTTTTCTGTATTTACCTTATATATATAATGCTCTGTACGCTAGTGGGTCCAATTTCTTGTTGTTGTATGTGGCTATGCCCTATTTATGTGTATATTGGTGATGGCATGCATATGTTTATATGTGTACAAGTATGCATTGTTGGACGATTCCAAGGGAAAACATTGACTTTGACTTTTACAAGAAAATAAGGATATTGTACCACTCTTACAACTAGTTGACAACTTTTTAAGACTAAAATACACCACATTTATTGTTGTTTTATGGGGATATATAAAGGAATTGTAACTCTTTTAATAACTGGGTTTGTCTCCATTTTCAAAAGATTTATCCTGCTTTCCACTAACTAATTTCGATTGTGAAACATAATTTGCAAAGGTTTTACATACACACTAGTTTTAAAAAGGAAAGAAAATGGATCATCTTAGTCTTGACTCAATTTTGGGCACCTGTTATACTCATGGTTACTTTTGGGTCGATATTGGAAGAGATTTATTATCAATTGTTACTTGGAAATCCCTTCGAGACCGACCAGTGCATACAGATATCCTGAGTCCTCTATGGGTCCCTACATATGTGAGCCACAATGTCGTAAGAGGGGTATTTCTACATTGGTCCTGCCTTTACGCGCCACAGGGATGGATAAGGTGTATACACTATTGTATGGACATTGCATTCACCACATATTTCATTATATAGTTTCTATTGCACTCATCTATTCATATGCGCTGCCGTCGCCAGTATGTTTGCTGTTTGTATCTGCCGTGTTTTTAGGGGCTGGTTGGGTTTTTGTCTATTGATGTGTACCTCCCGAGATTATAGAAGCCTGGTTAGGTTATTGTTTGATTATTACGGTATATCTTGTGGTAGGTTGGTTATTAGTGCGTATTCGCAGTGTAGGTATGCCTTGTGAACTCCCTTTTTTTTTTTAGTGTTAGCCGCTCTAGTGTTTTTGATTATCTTGTTGTTTCTCTTACTTTAGATAGAAATTCTGAGTATACTGCTATTGATTTTCTCCCTTGATACAATTGTTTCTGTGTTAGACTATTAGGCTAGATTGTGCAGGTAGGTTCCTTCTTTCTGATTATCTAGTTTGTATTGCATCTCCTTTTTGGTTACTTACATTGTTTATTATATCCTTTCATGTTATTTATATTTGCATTTATCTGTTGACCTCATTCGACCTATGTTTCCTATTGGGTACCGTGTGTTTTGATACTCATACTAAAATTTCGCATCTTTTTGCATGATGCAGATCCTAGTATGAGTTCTTCCTTGATTTTCTTCGTTGATATGATTCTTTTGTGTTAGACTTGCTTTTTCCCTAATCGAGTATAATCTTTTATTTTCTTCATAATGATTTTTTGATAAAGCTTACCAACATAGCACTGTGAAATTTTACTGACTCCCTAACTTGCCTAAAGAACTGGTTTGTTTATCCGTTTCTTATCTATAATTTAATCTGATATAGAACAAGAAAGTAAAACGCATGGTACTGTATTTATCGTGGAAGACCCCAACTCACAAAGGGTAAAAAAACCAAGACTTACATCTTTGCATGATTTAACCCAACTTCACTAACACAATAAGCCTTCAACAAAGTTTAGATCACAACTCTTGCAATCCTAGGAATTAAACTCTAATTCCTGTTACTTCAACAATAGCCCTAGAATTTTGAAAACCCTACTTCAAGTTTCCCTCAACTTTAAGTATGCACCAGACTAGAAAATCAGCAGATTACAACTCCTGAAAAAAATACAATAAAACTTACTCAAGAAGTGTAAGACATAATCCTATTGAACAAGTTCTTCAATCTATTTCTTCATACTGGCAGCACTTGAATCTTCTGTCAGAACTCTCTCAAATATGAACTCCCTCTATTTGATTATGTTCTGCCTTTTACTCTTAGTGTTAGTGCGTAAGTGTCTTTGTGTAAGACCTTGTGTATTTATAGCTTTGATTATTTTCATTCTCCAAGTAGGCTTTTTTTTCCACAAGGATTCCTTTTTCTTTTTGGGCTTCTACCACCGACACGCTTTGTACCGACTTCAAGATCTTTTCCATCTAGGATTCCTTTATTTTAGGGACTCCTATTGCAAGTTGGACTCTTGTCTTGGGCATGATTTGTGTCCTTCTCTATTTGGGACTTCTATTATTTAATCAAATTCCTAAGATAGAGGACTTCCCACTACAGGTTGAACTCATCTTGATGGAACAAGTAGAAACAACATGTTTTCTGCATATGTTGCATAACTTTGTTAATCATCAAAATCTTTTTAAGTCCAACAAACTCCGCATTTTTTATGATGACAAACCCCAACTCCTTGTGTGCTGTGTTTAAAATGTTTCATGTCAGTTTCTAGGTAAAGTAGCAAAAGAAACCCGTTAGAAGGACCATGTCAGAACATCGGGTTATAAACATTACACAGTAAACACTTCCCCCTTTTGGCATTATAAAATGCTGTAAAACTTAAAAGCATACTAAGAAGCGGAAACAGAACACTCATGGTCACTAAAGCTATCACTTATGCAAACACTTAAAAGTCAAGAACTCAGTTAGATATGCCAAAGTATTACTACTTAGTAGAAATGTGAGTGAGCACGCAGGTGATGGTCATCATGTGTGCTTCATGAAATTGTTAGTCCATTCGAGGGTATTTTAGGTATTGTCTATTTTCTGGTGCTTTAATTTGCTGTACTTACTGTCTATATAATCTACTTTTTTCCACTATTGGACAATAAGCCCTAGGCTAGATTTGATTTATTACAAAACCTACACTTTATCTTTTTCAGGTAGGTCCCCACTTGCTTTTTGTACTTTTTTCCCCCCTTTTCCTACTTATTTGCTTCAATTCAATATTATTTGCCTTTTTTATTTTTTTATATATTTGAAAAATTTCGTAAAAAATATTGTAAATAATAAAAATTAACAACTTAAAATATTTGTACCACAAGCATTGGGACAAAGGGAGTAACATATATTATCTGAAAAATTATTATACATGACAATAATTAATAGTTCTAATATCTACAAACCTTATAACAAATTTGATTAACTCTCGAAATTCCATTTGTACCATATAAATTGGAACTAAGTAAAAATTACATGTAGAGTACTATAAATCACAATAGCAACTTAAAATATTAAAAAAAAAATATAAAAATTTGTGTTCGCTCTCAAAAAAGAAATAGCAAATTTCGTGTGAAAAATAAGTAAAAAAAAATACTATAATCATAATAATTAAAAACTTAAAATATTTAAAAATATAAAAAATAATTGATTGACTTTACACTCAATTTGTGTTACATAAATTGAAAGAGAAAAAGTGACATCAATTGGTCTCGTGCTGGTACGGGACTTTGTGTCTAGTTTGCAAAGACAAGGGAGTAGTGAAAAGTAAAAGATTAAAAAACAAATACTTCCAATAATCTTTAATAAGATACACCACAGGTTTAACATGATTAAAATAAAAAGCAAGCACTTGTGATGATAACATGGAAGGTTTGGAAAGTCTAAGGATAGCAATCCTAAGCAAAAGGAGTGGCAGGGAGGTTTGAGATGAAAGGAGGATTTTTCTTAAGTAGATCAAATAGGCCTTGAATATTTGCAGAGTTTGTGGCCTTTTCCTTCTCAAATTAAGCCTTGAGTCGAGTATTTTCCTCCGTAAGTATAACCTTCTCCATGCCATAATGCACATGAAGCATATCTAGAGCTTGAGTGTGGGAGGCCCAAAGTGCTGCAATCTCCTCATCTTTTGCAACCAATATAGCCCTTAAGCGTTGCAGTGGAGCATTATCCCCCCTCTAAGGAGAAGGTAAAACAGCTTGATTCACCATACAAATCATATTTTTTGTGGTCTGCTGTTGCCAAGTTTTAACAGGCACCCCTAAATGTGCAAACACATCTCCCACCAAAATCCAAAGCCCAAAGAATGCTTAGTCTTGTTTTTTTTGCACATTCTATGAGTGTGACACATCATCAGCTTAGGAAAATCAATAGGGACATGAGAAGCAAGCAAATCTATGAGGGTGAGGTCTATATAGTTGGCCTTAGTATGCTTTTGGATCTTGGGGAGTATTATTTTATGCACAACATAAAACAACATTTTGTGCAAAGGAAGCATAACACCCTTTTCCATCCTATTATCATGCTCCTCCCGTTCACGATCATTAGCAAATTTCCTAGTAATTTATAAAGCTGAGAGGATCCTATCTAAAAGAGGCCAATCCCTTTTCACATAATGGAACCAACCATCATTTGGAATACTAAAATTTCTAGCAAGAAGGTCAGGAGTATGAGTGATATGAACATCCCTGACTGTACTAGATATGGAGTTTGAGCAACCTACAACATTAATGTAGAATTCCATGGTCTCCTCCTTGCCTATCTTTCTTTATTTATCACCTTGAAGGAACAGGTTAGGCCAACCCTCTACTCTAATGAGAAGTACATGTTTACCTAGATCTCTGTCCCCAAACAATTAATCACTCTACCCCTAATCATAACCCTTTTACCAAAATTGACTACCCTAGCAGTTTGAGCATTAAACGTGTACTCCACATCTATATAGTCATCAATCTTATTCTCGGTGTCACCCAGAAGATTTTCATCATCAGTTTCCTCCTCAACAAGAGATTCAGAGGAAGCCACCTTCTCATCATCTGCTCATTATTAGTGGGTTCATCAATTGACTTAGATTTAACAGCCTCATTTGAAGGAATAAGAATCTTAAACTATTTCTTAAGTTGCTTGAAGCCATTACACCTTTGACCTTTCTCTTTCTTTCAATAACCTCCATCTCCTTATCTAGAATTTCAATAGGATCAATAAGACCACTGGATTTACCTGAGTCTTTTTACAGGAGTTTGCAATAGCTATCAATTGTTTATCCATTACCCTCTTTCTACTCGTAGTTAAATGACTATTAGGAAATGGGGCAGGTGGGGTTGGTAATTTTTCATCCTCAAGGATAACCACCGGCTCACCATTTGTTTCCCTAATATGCGACATAACCATTTTAGTGACCAACTTAGCTATGGGAATATTATCCTCATCCTCAGGCAGTATAGAGGAACCAGTAGCACTAACCTGTTCCCCAGATATGCCTCTACTAGTTCTAGAATCAATACCAATAGCCTTAGACACCAGGACTAAGTCTTCCTCTTCCTGGAGCCTAGTAGAAGAACTTGGTTTAACTGAGGGGTCCCCCATTAATTCCCCCTTACCAGATGTATCCAAGATGAACCTGACAGGTGAAGTAAGTTTAGCTGTAGGGTACCTAATATATTCCCCCTCTAGAGACGCATCCTCTTCAACACTCTCATGAAGAACAAATTCCCCCTATGTTTCACTACCAATTAGTTCTCCCTCATCAGTAGCTGACTCATAAACAATAAGAGCATAGGCATCAATGGCAACTTCAATATCATCCATAATGTTAGAGCCATTAGGGATATGAGAAACACCATTGTTATCTATTAGAATGACTGGAGGCAATCTAACAGAGCAGAACTATTCCTTAAACAAAACTAAGGCTAAGGAACTGGGTGTGTTAGTAACAGCAGACTCAGTGAAGGGTTGGGTGTGTGGGATTTCTGTTCTGAAAGATCTTAGGGAAGAAGACAACTTAGTTTCCATGTCTTAATAAGGAGAAAGAGAGAAAGAGATGAATTTTAGCTTGAGAAGTATGTGAAAGAAGAGGGTCAGAGTGAATTGAAAATAAGAGAGAAGTAGACTTTAAATAGGACTCAAAATTAGTTGTTTTAAGCAATTAAGAGTCCATTAAGGTGAAAAGTTATAAGTTTGGATGAGTTGTAATTTGATGGGTCTGATAACATTATCTAAAAGGAGTCATGATAGAATTGAATTTCTTTTCTTTGAGAAAATGACAGTTTATTGAGTTTGTCTAGTAGCCTAGTTCTTTTTTTTTTTTTTTTTTTTGGTTTTGTAGAGTGAAAAGGTACAAGTTCCATTATTTTAATTTTAATCATGAAAACTATTATGCATATACCTTTGATCAGTAGACAATGCTTGATCCTACCCAAATTTTCAAGCTATTTTCCAGTGACACAGGCGAATACAATGTTATATTATCTGAGTAGATTGAACTTAAAAATGGCATAGGGAAATACAACTAAATGTACAAGACAAAGCATAAAATTAAAAAATAATGCACAATATGTATAGTGTTCATTAGCTAGTCATTGAGGGATATTCATGTAATCTTAAACATTACAGTTCCAATCGGTTCCTTTCATAGTGATACCTTACCAATGCCTTAGTGAAAATGCCAGCAATATACTTATTAGTGGAACAAAAGTTCATGGAGATAAGACCTTTTTCTACACTATCCCTTAAAAAGTGATGCCTTATGTCAATGTGTTTTGTTCTCTTATGCCAAACTACATTTTTTGCAATATTGATAACATCTGTGTTGTCTCAAAAGATTGAGACACACTCAATGCTTAACCCAAAATCTTTGAGTTCTTTCTTGATCCAGAGTAGTTGCACACAACATGAGGCAGCTGCAACATATTCCGCCTCAGCAGTAGACAAAGCCATAAAATTTTGCTTTTTTATTTCCCAAGAGATCAAACATGATCCCGATAACTATGCCATTTATATGGTGCCTTTTATGTTCAGCAAATAACCTGCGTAGTCAACATCTGCATACCCTAAAAGATCAAAGTTGCTGCCTTTAGGATACCACAATCTCAATTCACATGTCCCTTTCAAGTACTTTAAAATCCTCTTGAATGCCTTCAAATGAGAATTTTTAAGATTAGCTTGAAACATGGGTCACAGTCCCATACTGAATACTAAATCAGGTCTGCTGGCTGTCTACAAGAGAGATCCAATAATCCCTCTATATAGTTTTTGCTCCACAAATGAATCTATTCAATACAGACATAAATTTTTTTTGTTGTAGTAATAGGAGTAGCCATTACCTTTGCCTCCTTCATTTTGAAACTTTTTATCATCTCTTTTAGTTACTTTTGCTGATGGATCATTGTTCTTGAAGGAGTTTCTCTGATTTGAAGACCTAGGAAGAAGTTAAGTTCTCCCATCATGGTCATATCAAACTTATTGCTCATCAAGGATGCAAACTCTTTAGTCAGTGCTTTATTAGAGGATCAAAATATGATATCATCCACAGATACCTATACAATTAACACATCTTTCCTTTGTTTATAAGGAACAAGGTATTATCCTGAACACCTATTTGGGGCCAAGTATGGGCCTTCCCATTAGCCTAGGTTCTAGGTGCCAGACTTTATTTCTTTCAAATTAGTTGAGTGCCTCATGCGTGACAATTATCCAATGTGCATCCTACAAAACATCATTAAATTTCTTACGTTCAATAATAGATAAGAAAGCATTAAAACTACATAGTTTTTTTAATCCATATCTGCTTGTTATTCCAGAGCTTAGGTCAGTGAAGGTATTTTTAATTGGATGTGATCCTTGATACTTGTATCCTCTAAGAACTAAGCCCTGTGTTTCCTCAGTTTGAATATCCTTTTGAGATGTTTGATCAGATGATTCCTCAGTTTGATCAGCTGGTTCCACTACCCTAGACTATGTATTTTGGTCACTTTTAGGACCTGCAATGTCACGCCCAAAAGGTTGTGAGTGGCACCTACCCTAACTTAATTGTGGGAGAACCAATCAACCCAACCCTTAGCTCAACAATTAAACCTTACACTTAAACATTTACTAAAGCCAAAACACCATTTATAGACTTAAATCATGTCAAATATAATATCAATTCTAATATCTAGAACAAATCTAATTAATTAACAAAAGTGCAAAAGTGTCTCTAAATATTAAATCCCCCAGGAAACAAAAGTCACCGTACATGAACTACTAGTCCAAACAAGGTCTAAAATCATAATAAAAAATACAAAAATAAATAGAGAAAGTCATTGTCCAGAAATCAGGACATGAGCAAGAGGGAGATCCAATGGATTGTAATGACCCTCCAAGTCATTTCCCTCGTTTTCATGCGTTCTTGGAATTTAGAGCTTTCCTATAATTGTCCCAAGTTTTTTATGACTTGCTGGGACTGAAAATTCAGTTTTCGAAAAGTTCGCTTGAGAATTTTATTAATAATGAGCATGTTGTGGAACATTTAAATTAAATTAGATTTTGATAAAAAGATATAGTTAATTACCTTTCTAAAATGTTTTAGATGTTATGAAAAACTTTTACTTACAATACACTTATATGATTTTATAACCTATTAATATTTTAAGTGGAGATAGTAAATCTAGATATGTTAAAATAATATTATTATTTTATGAAGATTTTATTTAAAATAATTTTCTATTAATTATGGTATATTCAAAATGTTGTATTTATTTTAACATGAACATATACAATACTCGAGTACATACATAACGGAGTTAAGAATTTGAGTTGCATTGGAACCTTGACTCCACGTGTAGGTAAAGAGTATGACCCTCTCGGTAGGTAAGAGTATGACTCCACTTGTACTGGCCCTTTCGGCCGTTTCCCTCGTTTTTGTGCGTTCTCGGCATTTGGTGCTTTCCAAAATAACTGTCCCAAGTTTTTTATGACATGCTGGGACTGACAGTTCAGTTTTCGGGCAGTTAGCTTGAGAATTTTATTAATACTGAGCGTGTTGTGGAACATTTAAATTAAATTAGATTTTGATAAAAAAGATATAGTTAATTACCTTTCTAAAATGTTTTAGATGATATGAAAAACTTTTAGTTACAATACACTTATATGATTTTATAACCTATTAATATTTTAAGCGGAGATAGTAAATCTAGATATGTTAAAATAATATTATTATTTTATGGCTGTTTTATTCAAATTAATTTTCTATCAATTATGGTACATTCAAAATGTTGTATTTATTTTACCATAAACATGTGTAATACCCTAGTACATAACAGAGTTAAGAATTTGAGTTGCATTGTAACCTTGACTCCATGTGTAGGTAAAGAGTGGACAACAATGCTTATATGACTTAATATTTTGCCACTTGCCCACCTATGTGGTACTAATCATTATCAATAGTATTAATACTAATTACCCATTATCATCTTTACTTTTTCATGATTCATAATGTTGAAAAATTTCTACACTTTTGATTATTTTCTCTTAAAATGTTTATGGAGATACTGCATACTATACGTGCTACTTTTACTTAGCACGATAAAGAGATATGATAGAGGAAAATATTTTTAGCGTTATTCTTTCTTATCAAAAGAAAAGTCAATTATCTACATCAAGTTATTCAAGCTCGGGTTCTAGTGGGTTAGTGTTTATGGACGTGTAATCGTCGTTATTTCGGTAAGTTTTATCATTTTTACAGTATAGTTTTGTTTGTAGTTGGCGGTGTTGATATTTGGGGCTGTTTAGAGCTGAATTTAAGCTTGGATTGGGTGATATCTCTTCTTACTATTGGTTACTGAGCTATTTGGGAAGCAATGACAGTTTCGATATTGCGATTTTACAAGTGGGTGCCACGCGGGCGTTTTAGTCATTTTTTTGACATGAGAAATATAAGTATCAATAGTCTTATTTTGATGTATAGTTTATTGTTTTTTTAGCGTGGCAGCAGTTGGAGGCCTCTTGAAAGGGGAAGACTCCTATTTAGCAGGCTCTGGCAGGCGTTCAGCGGTGTCCAGGTAGGCTAGGCTTATATTATACCTAGACTAAGTTTTTTATAGTATTTGCATGCTATTGTGTTAATGTTTGGGCTGGTAGTTGTAGATTGGCGTTGGTTTGCTATGGTTAGGCCTTTTAGGCCGATTAGGGCCCTATTCGGGTATGTTCTGTGCCCGTTATCCTCGTGGTGTGCCAAAGATGACCTTTATAGGGTTGGTTAATGTTGTATTACTATTAGTAGGGGGTTGGGGAACCTTAGTTCAGACTTAGATAGGTTTAGCCCAGACTTAGTTTTGGGACCCCGCTACTCTCCACAGTCGGCTTAGTTAACCTTAGATATTATTGGGCTTAGTTAAGTCCTGAGATACTCTTTTAAGATATCATTTGGGTTGGTTTACCCTAGTTATGACCCTTTTAACTACTTTGGCCCTGTTGACCTCAAATAGCATAGCACCTGATCGGGATTGTTAGCCTTGACCTAGTGTTGGGACCCGCCTTGCCATGATACACTCAAGATACCTGATTTGGTATGGATGTCTCCTAGTAGTAGGCTGTTGACCTCAGAGGACCCAGGGATTGGCCTTGTGGTACATTGTGGGTTAGCTCCTTTCTTTATATTTTAGGTTCTATCTGGGGCCGGTATGTCCCTGTTTACTTGTATTTGTGGGATTCTGGCACTATTATGGCTCTTTGTTATGATGACTCCAGGAGACTGACTATTATGAGTTTCAGTTTGAGTTCGACTACTGATTTAGATATGATGGTTCTGGATACTGATTATTATGGGTTGCGGTTCGAGTCCAGCATCTGGTTATGATATGATTTGAGTGTTTTGGTACTGGGTACCCTGGTTCCCTAAATTTTGGTTTGAGTCCGGCATCTGGCTATGATATCTAATACATTATATATGTGGCCTCTTGTTATTATATACTACTACCTATTAGTGCTAGTTCAAGCCCGGTGCACACCTGGATGGTTACTATGGTTACTTGGCACTGGATCAGTTATAAATTATTTATGCTTTGTTTTACTTTTCTTGTGTGTCCCACCGACTTATGAGGGCACGGTTGGATTAATTATATTTTTCAATGTGCCTGATGGGTTTATGAGGCCCAGTTAGGTTATGTTTGCTTGCCTTCTTATTACTGCATTATTTATCTTTCTGTATCGCTTTTACTTATCCCTTTTTCTCTTTTGCATAGCTCGGTAGCTGTTTATCTTTTTTTCATTCTTACCCAGACTTAAATTGCACCCCACATTTTAGTTATACTTATGCTATATTTGAGCTCAGTCGGTCGATGATGCCTACTGAGTACCCGTTGCTTTGGTACTCATACTACACTTATGTATCTTTTTCTTGATGTAGATACGAGAACTAGAAGCCAACATTGACTTGACTTCTCTATCCCAGTAGTGAAGATAAGGGTCTATTTTAGTTTAGGCTTTTACTTTCGAGACTGCTTGAATATATTATGTACATTTGGGTTCTGTCTAGTACTCTGGCTACGTTTTAGTAGTGACTCTAGTACCGACCTTACCAGGTCTTGGGAGGGATTTATTTGAGTATGTTGTCCTCTTTCTTTATTTGAGTATGTTGTCCTCTTCCTTCTCCTGTTCTAGTATACTTTATTATGTTATATTTCTGCTTCTGCTTCCTATTATTGTTAACATTACTGTTTCATCTTACCTTTTCTGGTTCCCGCCCATCAGCGCGTTGCTTGCCACTCTGGGCTATAACTTGGGTTACCTACTGGTGGAATAAGGTAGGTGTCATTATAACTCGAGAAATCAAGTTGTGACAGCTTGGTATCAGAGCCTAGGTTTCACCGATATTATTGGCACTGGAGCCAATGTTTAGTAGAGTCCCACAGATCAGTATAGAGATATTTGTATCCAATCTTGGGGTGGCTACGAAACATATTTAGGGAAAATCTCATCTTTTTTATTCATCTTCGTGCGTTGGGTCTGAGTTGGTCTCTAAACTTTATTTGAGTCACCCTTTCGCAGATGGCTAGGACGCAAGGAGCAGCAGCTGGGGATCAGGACCCCAAGCCTGCTTCTCGAGCTCCAGTTAGGGGTATGTTATGAGTGTGGGGTTGTTGGTCACTTCGCCTTTGAGTATTCCCGACGTGGGATAATTGAGCCAGCAGTGCAGACTGTACAACCAATCAGGGCAGTACCGCCTCCAGCTAGGAGTGGTGAACTGGGTTCCAGAGGTGGTCCTCAGAGTGAAAGGATAGATGGTCAGGTAGGCACCCAGTCCGGTAGCGGATAGGGCCATTTATATGCTGTACCAGGTAGGCCGGAGGCTTCGACTTTGGATGCTGTGATCATATGTACAATTTTCGTATGCCATCAGCCAGCTTCTGCTTTGTTTGATCTAAGTTCCACATTTTCATATGTTTTTGCCTCGCCTACGCCGCTATTGGATTTATGTTCGGAGTCTTTATCCGTGCTATTACGTGTAGCTACCCCCGTGGATGATTCTTTAGTAGTGAATCAGGTATATAGATCTTGTTTGGAAACTGTTCAGGGGTTTGATGCGCGAGTTGACCTCATTGTGTTAGATATGGTAGATTTCGATGTGATTCTAAGCATGGACTAGTTATTCCCTTACCACATGGTATTGGATTGCTTTCCTAAGATCGTCACCTTAGCCATGCCTGGCATACCCCGGGTTGTATGGCAGGGTTATTTCAGCCGCACACCGATGGGGATTATTTCTTACATTCGTGCTAGGAGACGAATATCGCGGGGTTGTGAGTCATTCCTTGCTTATGTTGGGGATGTTAGTGCTGAGAGTCCGTTGTTTGACTCTGTTCTTGTTGTTCGTGACTTTTTTGATGTTTTCCTACCAACCTACCTGGCCTTTCTCTTGAGTATGATATAGATTTTGTTACTGACCTCGAGCTGGGCACCCAACCTATTTCTATGGATCCTTATCATATGGCTCCTGCGGAGCTGAAGGAGCTAAGTAGTCAGCTGCAGAATCTTCTGGGTAAGGGTTCTATCAGACTGCGCGTGATATGCAGACCCCATATCCCTACTTGTTCGAGCCTTCAGGTACTTCCTTATCATTTACTTTCGCGGACGAAAGTTCTTTTATTAGTGAATGTTGTAATGACCCTCTCGGTCATTTCCCTTATTTTTGTGCATTCTCGGCATTTAGAGCTTTCCTATAACTGTTCCAAGTTTTTTATGACATGCTGGGACTGACAGTTCAGTTTTCGGGCAGTTCGCTTGAGAATTTTATTAATACTGAGCGTGTTGTGGAACATTTAAATTAAATTAGATTTTGATAAAAAAGATATAGTTAATTACCTTTCTAAAATGTTTTAGATGATATGAAAAACTTTTAGTTACAATACACTTATATGATTTTATAACCTATTAATATTTTAAGCGGAGATAGTAAATCTAGATATGTTAAAATAATATTATTACTTTTATGGATGTTTTATTCAAAATAATTTTCTATTAATTATGGTACATTCAAAATGTTGTATTTATTTTACCATAAACATGTGTAATACCCTAGTACATAACAGAGTTAAGAATTTGAGTTGCATTGTAACCTTGACTCCATGTGTAGGTAAAGAGTGGACAACAATGCTTATATGACTTAATATTTTGCCACTTGCCCACCTATGTGGTACTAATCATTATCAATAGTATTGATACTAATTACCCATTATCATCTTTACTTTTTCATGATTCATAGTGTTGAAAAATTTCTAAGCTTTTCATTATTTTCTCTTAAAATGCTTATGGAGATACTACATACTATACGTGCTACTTTTACTTAGCACGATAAAGAGATATGATAGAGGAAAATATTTTTAGCGTTATTCTTTCTTATCAAAAGAAAAGTCAATTATCTACGTCAAGTTATTCAAGCTTGGGTTCTAGTGGAAAGTGTTTGTGGACGTGTAATCGTTGTTATTTCGTTAAGCTTCATCGTTTTTGCGGTATAATTTTGTATATAGTTTGTGGTGCTGATATTTGGGGCTATTTAGAGCTGAATTTAAGCCCGGATTAGATGATATATCTTCTGACTATTGGTCGCTGATCTATTTGGGACGCTGTGGCAGTTTTGGTTTCACGATTCCAGAAGTAGGCCCCACGTGGGATTTTCAGTCATTTTCTGACCTGACCAATATGGGTATAAATAGTCTTGTTTTGATGTATAGTTTATTATTTTTGTAGCATGGCAGCAGTCGGAGGCCTTTCGGAAGGGGAAGGCTCTTGTTTAGCAGGCTTTGACAGGCGTTCGGCGGCGTACAGGTAGGCTAGGCTTACCTTATACCTAGACTGAGTTTATTTATAGTATTTACATGCTATTGTGGGATAAGGTAGGTGCCATCATGACTCAAGAACTTGGGTCGTGACATGGATGCCGGGATATGGTGCTCACCCTTGATCCGATGCTGAAGATATCAAACTAAAGCCGAGGTTTCGTCTCAAACATTGGAATACACTCTACACTCAACAAAAAGAAGAGTACTTATAGTATCAGGAAAAAAAACTTTGTAATTATAGTATCAGGAAAAAAGACTTTGTAATAGTAGGCATCATCGGCCGACTTACTCAACACCATACAAATAGATAAGTTAAATAAAAGCAAGAAGCGATCAGACAAAATGCATAATCAACTAGTATTTCAATTCATATTCATAATCACCTCAACTTACAAAATCGATGACTATCCTCTTCATATCAATCCTTTTCAAATTATTCATATCAATCACTTACACTTAGGCAATCCAATAAACAACAATCAAATAAACAACCACCTGTGCAATGCAAATAATGAATTCATATGCATAAAATAGTGTAAATACATTCTAGGGTCGGTAGTGACCCTTAGTCATGACCTGCTGGGGACGAGCTCAGTTGATGTACCATACCAGTGTGGTACCCAATCCCAATATCCATCTATGCTGGCGTGACACCCGATCCCAATATCATTTATCAAGTAAGAACCTCTACAAAATGCTCAAAACACAAGATTATCAATAAAAAAATTAATCATTTTGCTTAACTTAACATCATCTCAACCAAATAATTATGAGCATGCCTGAAAGCTAATCACAATTATCTAACTCAAATATAAGCATAGAGTCAAATCAAGTCTACAACTACTTTTGAACCATAACCTACCTCATATCCTCGTCCAAATGCACTAATTAGCCAAAGATTTTCCCTTTCTTACATGTTCTGCTCATTCTTGGTCTTTAAATAACAAATGAGAAAAATTTAACACAACATTCCCGACTTGCAATAACTAGTAAATTAAAGCTATTCATCGCCAATTCCCACTAGTTCAGCAAAGCCATGGATAAACCCCAATTTCAGCCATGGTCATGATTATTATAGTTCTAAGGATTAACCTAAGTAATCACAAGTTAGAAAGGTGGAAAACCTTACCTCAATGATAGGAAACCCCAAATAGTGGTGAAAATCACCTTCTCTATGCCTTAGGTCAAAAACTAAAGTTTTTGCAATAAAAAATGCTAAGTATCAAATTAATTGTATAAATATGCCTAATCATCACTGCAACGATGGGTTTGTCATTGCAGCGACGCATCTACAGTGGCAATTCTACCACAACAGTGGTACTTAGGCCAAATTTTCCCTCCGCCGTCGCCACCCTCTCCCTCACTGCGGTGATTCTGCTGTAGCTGTACTTCTACCACTGTAGTGGTACTTAAATAGTTTCTTGGGCTTAGTTCCCAGCTATTCCCATTTCACAACACACTTCTCTAATTTTAACATCACGTGCTAATCCTTTCACAAAAATTATTATAACCGGGGTTCTACTAACCCATTTTACACATCGAAAGTTTCTATGACTTTCTAAACTCAAAATCTAACATTAAATAAAATCAAATCTCACAATTAAACCACCAAAAAATCAGCAGATTTCCCTAGAACACACAACCCTCGAAATTTACCCAAAACTAGACTAGCCCTGAATTTCACAAATTTAGTCTAGTGGAAGTCTAAGTTGAAATTTTTCCTACAAACTCACCATAAGGACATTTTGGTTTGTTGCATTAGATAACAGTTAAACACTCATTTTTCCCCGAATGACAACTAGTGACAAGAGATGAAAATCAAATAAGGATTACCTGAGTCAATGAATAAATAAGGATATCCCTTACGCATGCCCGTCTCATCTCCCAAGTGGCCTCCTCAATAGGATGATTTCTCCACTGAACTTTCATGGACATAATCTTCTTGGTTCTTAACTTCCTTATATGTCTGTCTAGTATAGAAATAGGTTTTTTTTCATAGGAGAGTTCCTTGACAAACAACTCTAAGTCCTAATGGATAATATAATCTCAATCCCCATGACACTTCTTGAGCATTGGGACATAGAATACCTGGTGAACTCCCAAAAAACTAGGAGCTAGAGAAAACCTATAAGCCACAAACCCTACTTCCTTAAAGATATCAAATGATTTGATGTACCTCAAACATAACTTACCCTTCTTTCTGAAATGAATTACACCCTTCATGGGTGATACTTTAAGCAAAACCTTCTCACCCTTCTCAAAGTGAACATCTTTCACCTTGTTGTCTGTATACTCCCTCTATATATTCTGGGTCGCTACTAAATTTTCTTGGATGAATCTCACTTTCTCCATTGACTCATTCAACAAATCAGTGCTCCAAGGTCTCACCTCAAAGGCATCAAACCACCCAATTGGTGATCTACACTTACTCCCATACAAGGCTTCAAAAGGATCCATGTCAATACTTGAGTGGTAGGTATTTTTGTATGCAAATTTACATAAAGGAAAGAACTAGTCCCAATGACCACCAAAATCCATTACACTTTCCCAATACATGTCCTCTAGCACCTATATCGTTTGCTTGGATTGCCAATTGGTCTGCGGATGAAAGGCTGTACTTATGTCCAACCTAGTACCCAACTCTTCTTGAAAGTTCTCCAAAAAGTTAGAGGTAAAATGTGACCTCTATCCAACATGATAGAGATAGGCACCCCATGAAGTCTAACAATCTCCTTAACATAAATCTTATCCAACTTGGCTACATTATAATCCACTCGCACTAGAATAAAATATGCATACTAGGTTAATCGATCAACAATTACCCAAATGGAATCATATTTTCTCAAGGTCTTAGGAAGACCAACAACAAAATTCATAGTTATTCTCTTCCACTTCCATTCCAGAATGGGCATCCTTTAAAATGTGCCATCAGGTTTTCGATGTTCATACTTAACTTATAGACATTTTTGAAACTTAGTCATGAAATCAACAATGTCCCGCTTTATTCATCGCTAACAATATTATTGTCTTAAGTCTCTGTACATCTTGATTACACTCGGATATATAGAGTACTCAGAATTGTGAGACTCTACAAGGATGGTAGAAATCAAGTTGTCCACATGGGGTACACACACAGGTCCCATTATTCTCAACACATCTTCATCATAAAGAATGTCCTCCTTAGCCTCACCGTGTAAAACTTTAACCTAGATTTTAGTCAATTTCTTATCCTCAAATTGCCTTTCTTTAATCTATTCAAGGAAGGTGGATCTATTGGCTAAAAACCCTACCTTGTTAGTCACCTATAATCTCATCAAACAATTAGCCAAGGTTTGTACCTCCCGAGCCAATAGACGTCTCGACACCTCCAACCGCGCCAAAATTTCCCATACTTGTAGGCTTGCAACGTAAAGCATTCGCTATCACATTGGCCTTGCCCGAATGATAAAGAATTGAAATTTCATAGTCTTTGAGTAATTCTATCAACCTTCGCTGCATCAAATTCAAATCTTTCTGAGTAAAAACATGTTGCAAGTTGTGGTGGTTTATGAACACCTCACACTTAACCCCATAAAGATAATGCCTCCATATTCTGAGAGTGAACACCACTGCTTCCAATTCTAAATCCTAGGTAGGTAGTTCTTCTCAAGCACTTTTAGCTACCTCAAAGCATATACAATCATATTTTTGTCCTGCATCAAAACAACACCTAAACCAGAACGTGAAGCATCATAATACTCAATAAAGTTTTTACCTTCCATCGGTATAGTGAGAATAGAAGCTGAGGTTAGCAAGGTCTTGAGCTTGTGAAAGCTCTCCTCATATTCTTTATTCCATACAAAATATACCTCCTTCTGAGTCAATCGGTCATGTGCGAAGCAATTAACGTAAATCCCTTCACAAACCAACAATAATAGCTGGTCAACCCTATAAAACTATGAATCTCTGACATATTAGTCGATTTGTCCTAACTTCTAACAGCCTCTATCTTCTGTGAGTCTACCATAACCCCTTCTTTAGATGCTGTATGCCCAAAGAAAGATACCGAAGACAACCAAAATTCATACATGGAATACTTAGCGTAAAGTTGCTTCTCCTTAAGCAACCCCAATACGATACGCAAGTGAGCTTCATGATCCTCATTACTCTTAGAGTAGACCAAACTATCATCAATGAAAATAATTACAAATGGATCTAAATAAGGTTTGAATAGCCCTTTCATCAAACCCATAAAGGCGGCAGGCGCATTGGACAAGCCAAAAGACATCACCAAGAAGTTATACTGGCCATAACGAGTTCGAATGACAGTCTTTGGGATGTCCTCTGCATGAATCTTAAGCCGATGATAACCTGACCTAAAATAAATTTTAGAAAACACTACGACACCCTGCAACTGGATGAAAAAGTCATCTTAGGAAAAGGATACTTACTATGAATTATCACCTTGTTAAACTGTAGGTAGTCTATACACATTGAGATACTACAATCTTTCTTCTTAACAAAAAGCACAGGTAAACTCCATAGAGAAGTACTAGGATGGATAAAACCCACCTTCCCCAACAACTCTTGCAACTGAATTTTTAGTTCCTATAACTCTGTCGGTGAAATCCTATAAGGAGGAATGGAAATAAAGCAAGTACCCGGCTCTAAGTCCTTACAGAAGTCAATGTCCCGGTCAGGTAGCAACCCAAGAAGATCATTAGTGAACACCTGTAGAAATTCACACACTACTGAAATCGATGAAATAGAGGGGGCTACATAAGTACTATCATCTTGAAGATGGGCTAGAAATGCCCAACACCCCCTCTTAACCACCTTTTGGGCACGAATAGCAGAAAGAATTCTCAAGGGAGCAGGCTTATAAATAGCCTCCCACTCTAACCTTTTCTTCTCGAGCATAGCTACGGTGACAATCTTAGCAAAATAATCAAAGAAAACATAGTAAGGAGACAAACAACTAATCCCCAAATAATATCAAAATCTTCCATGTCTAAAATAGTAAGTATGCCAAAGTTTTATACCCCATAAACACTTTAAGACAAGCCTGATAAACCTGATCAACGCATATAAACCCCCCAACTAGTGTAGATACATATAAAGGTGCATCAAGTATTTCACAAATTGAATCCCACTCCAAAGCAAATTTCAAAGACATATAAGAAAAAGTAGACCCCGGATCAAATAGCATAGAAGCCATACGATCATAGACAAAAATGGTACTTGTGATCACAACATCAGAAGCCTCAGCTTCAGGAAGACCTTGAATTGTATACAGATGAGATTTATCACCAAATTGACCACCATCTCTATTAGTTTGCGCGGCACCCCTACCAACTTATACTCTACCACAATAAGATTGGTAGCCACCTCTACCACACCGCGCCTACCATATGGATGACCTTTACTATTACCTCCCTCACCATTACCTATCAGAACTACAGCTTTAAAATTTGACTGTTAAGTTAACTGACCTGTGGGATTAAGGTTAGGAAAATACTTTCAAATATGACATACTTCTTTACACTCATAACATCTATGGTATAACGCAGGTCGGTGGGCTTAAGATGTTGAAGGTGTATAAGTATCTGCCCTAGAGGGTCGATAACTGACTCTTGATGGGTACTCAGCAGACACAGACATCGCTGAATTAATTGCCTTAGTAGAGTAGCTCTACAAACCATGGCACTACGAATAAGAACCACTAAAATGGCCTAATTTTTAGGTTGTATTCTCCTCTGCTCTAACACTACCTTACTGTTTCACCCCTTTCACCTTCTTTACAAACTCCACCACCTCTTGGAAAGTTTTCACGGAAGAGGACATTTGAAGTACATATACTTGAAGATCTCTGTTCAAAACCCATCACAAAAAATCTGATTCTTTCCTCTTTAGTAGCTATCAATTGTAAAGAAAATCGAGACAAAGCAAGAAATTTGGCCTCATAGGCCACCACTAACATATCACCCTGCTCAAGCCTCAGAAACTCATCTTTATTCCTATCTTGCAAGGTACAGGGAACATACTTCTCATGAAATACTATCTAAAACTGATACCAAGTTAGTGAAGGTAAAGCAGCCCTACACTCAACAAAGGATCTCCACTATTGATTGGCCTCTCTCTGCAACTAAAAATTCAAAAATTCCACTCTATATCTCTCCACAATCCCAATGTTGTTCATACACTCATGAAAGTCAACAAAAAATTCACAAGCATCCTTCGACTCAGCACCTTGAATCATTAAATGTTTAATTTTTAGAAAATTATAAAATAAATCATGCTCATTACTGGTTATAACCATCCCCAAAACCTGTTGGGGAAAGAACCCCATCTTAGAACCTTTGTCTATGGGAACAAGGTTATTCAACTAAACAGGCTCTCTTGACCTCCTTACGCTCGTTGCGATAGTTCTCTTAAACTTTACAACATATGACAACTGAAGAACTTCCATCCATGAATAAGAACTAAGTGGGTCATGATTCGTCTAGGAGTAAAACACATACGAATAACATTACATCAACCTTAGTTGGAATACTATAGAACCCCCTTGGAATAGAACACTTTTGGAACCTTAGGACAATGAGTACTAAATAAGACACATGATTTTGGAACCTTATCAATGCATATGAGACATGTGATTCACAAGTGAGCAATGTGGAAGAAATATGAGGCCATTACCCTTGGTAACCGGAAAGAGGATAGCTTAGAACATTTGGAACTTTTGACATGTTAGCCAGTGAACACAATTAAACTAATGGTCCTGAGTCATAGGATTCACCATTGACCAATGAATAAGGAACATATGAGTAACTCTAGCCAATTTTCGAATACGGAATACCTTAGGGTATTTCGGAATCAAATGAGTACCATGACAATGTGAACACCATACGTTGCAGAAGGAAATAGAAGAGTAACCTTACATACCTTTACTTCCAAGTATGAGTACACAAGTCTATATACGAACACAACATTCCATCTTCTTCCTTATGTTTCACTCTACAATACAAGTCCACAATGGAACTCTCGTTAATAATTATTTACCGTACAAGTGTACAAAACGACAATGAACCATATGACTGCTATATAACTTCATTTAACTCCTTCCAATCCAACTCACTGCATCATCATGTCAATAATACCATAACATTACACTCATTGACCAAGATTTCATACAACAATAGCATTTCGCATCACACTTACCCTTTATGCCTTCTCATTTTCATCCCGTCACATTTACGCTTATCAATTTGCCTCATAACCACATATGAACAACCATACACATTTAATACAGTCCAACATACCTTCACACAACACTTTAAAGTCATTAAAACGACATCACAAGTTGATAATTACATCTATGAAGGGTATAGGGGTTTCGGGGGGCCAAAGGGATGCAAAAACAAGCAATTCGGAGTTCTGGGCCGATCCGCTAAGACACCTGCACCCGCAGGTGGATGACCTGAATCCTCAGGTGACCTTTGGCAGTAGCCATAGGCACCTGCGTTGGCACCTGCGCCCGCAGGTGCTTCGTCTGCGAGGGCGGGTGCCCGTTTTGGTCCGAAATGGTCTTTTTGGGGTCTTTTTATGCAATGAATGGTCCATGATCATAACCAAACTTAGTTTAACATATTTTTGATCATATAACATGACAACAACCAGACATGGTCTCACAACACACATAACATCACCAAAACGACACTTTATGGCCAATCCGCCACCAAAACCATAACCAATTTCACAATAATCATTCCAAATGTTAAACACCATGACACATCAAGGAAATACTATAATCACATCTCATATGTCAATATTTACTCCATCATGTTCACTTCCTTCAAGACCACAAGTGCATAATCAAGTGTACAAGACAATACCATCCTCCGATTTAGTAAACACAATTTGTTTGCACATAGAGAGTTTCTCCCACTTCACCAACATAACCAACATAATATACACCATATCTCATGCATAAAATATATTAAACCATCAAAATAAACACTTACCAAGTCTTACCACTTGATGATCTTGGCCAAAGGAGTGATGAGGGTTCTTGAGAGCAAAGGAGTTTTTGTTGGAAAACTCTAGAAAAGTTATGAGAGTTCAATGCCAATAAATCTGATTTTTTCCCCCTTATATAGCCTCCTAATGGTGCCTATTAACCACCCACTTGGTCCAATCCTCTTATTTTAAATTGGTCAATGGAAGACTAAACAAGAATGGATCAAAATTCTCTTTTGGGCCATGTCTTCCTCATAAATTTGGGCTTCCTTTAAGGCCCAATTTGCACAAGATTTTTACATGTCCAATATTTAATACATCAAGCCCACAATTTAATACATAATTAATCAAATCTCTCATGTTGCCATATTTTCCATAAACGTACATGTAGTCGTATAGGTTTGACAACATACGGGTATTTCACCTCCTATAAAGGTCTAATCTCATGCATTAGGCCCAGTAGCATTTATTTCATCAATAACCTTACAAAGTGAATACTTTTGCCTCTTGACACTTGAAAAACCATTGGTCAGCTTCGTCTCATAGGGTGTTATTAGGTACGGGGTGTTACACCATAATCATGAATAAAAGCTTCAAGAAATTATGAAATTTGCTTTATAAAAAGATAAATTTGGAAGTAGATATATTAACACTAATCAAAACTTAAATTCATGAAAACTAGAAGGTTTTGGATATGAGAATGAAAGGAAATCTCCATAGAAGTCCTACATAACTGAAAAAGAAGAGTTCTTGGAGAAAATCTTGAACTTGGGAGCTTAAGGTGGAGGAAACCCTGTCTTACATTCTTAAATTTTGGAAAGAGAGGAAAACATGAGAATCTTTAAGTGTGAGGTCAAATTTTGGGTTTACATATCAATAAGTTAAAGGGTTGTTTGAGGGACAAAGGACCAAATTGCCCTCACAAAAATGAAAGAAAAAGAGGATTTTCGTGCCTGGGCACCACCAGCGTGGCACACTACCATCGTGCTGCTATGGGAAGCGTGCCACGAAGCCAACGTGCCATACTGGTAGCGTGGCACGTTACCAACATGGACCCTTCTGTTTTAGGGTCCTCAACTTGTGCCACTTCTCTGTGGCACGGAGCCCAACACGCCCTTTCCCGAACGTGACATGGAGGTGACCTTTTAATGTCTAAAACTCTTACAAAAGACCTCGGGATATTTCCCAATCAATTTTTAACCTTCCCAACCATCAAATAACCTCGTACAACCCCTCAAAACATCGTAAGAGCTACTAGAATCATGCAAAAACTTGTGGGGTGTTAAATATAGTTAGGTAGTGGTAGGTGCCATCAGAATCCATAAAATTTTGGATTGTGAAAAATCATGTCACCATTTGATGGAAACTCTCATATAATGTAATAAAGTGGTGCTATAATATTTAAATAATGGCAAGTCCTCTATTCTGTTTTAGTTATTTTCTTATTATCACTTTTAGCCATAGGCCCTTCTTGGTCTATATATATCAACATATAATTATAGACTACTAGGGTTGTCCATCATAGAATAAGGCATTTAGATATTGAGCAACTATACAATTTTGTATATACTTATTTTAGGGTTCGAGGTTGAGGTTTGGGGTTTGTCATACCGGTGCAAATTTGAAAGGTTTTACATTATTCCCTATTTTCAAAAGTTTAGCATCAATCTATACTCTATGATAGTGTAATGACCCTCCAAGTCATTTCCTGCGTTTCCATATTATTTTAGTATTTAGAGCTTCTCCATAGCTGCCCCAAGCCATTTATGACTTGCTGGAGCTGATAGTTCAGTTACCGGGCAGTTCGTTTGATTTGTATAGCCTTTTTCCTGTTTTGAAATCAATGTTTTTTAAATTTGGCTACCGGGCCTAAACACCAGACAGGCGGCCTCGTACGCCAATTCGGACAATTCCATCAGCTCCGAAACATCGATTTTAGTCTAGAAGAAACCTTGATCTGGGTCCCGAGGCTTTCGAGCTAGTTTTAGGCTATGGGGTAGAAAGTGGTGAAAACGACCCCTTGGGTGTGGGACCCACATTTCATCAAAACGACCCCGGATGGAAATTTAGGTTTCGCCTATGAGTCCAAAATGCCAAAATTGATGGGGTAGCATAGTTCGTTTGCGTTCACGGGATCCCGAACAAATCCCGAGGGCCCGTCGAAAACTTGGCTAAATATTGCCAACAGCTGATGTAGCTTCAGCTGGTGCAGCCGCTTTAGCGGCTTGGGCACCACTTTAGCGGCTATCCATGGACAGCAGGTCTGCTTAAGAGGAAGCTGGTCCGCTTTAGCGATGACCGCTTAAGCGGTCAAATGGCTACTTAAGCGGTACCTACAGCCCCATTAAATTTCAGTCCACCAGTTTTTCTCTCATATTTTCCCAAGAGTTGAGAGCACAAAAGCCCTAGAGAGATAGTGGGAGATAAGATCAAATCCTTGGGTGTTCGAAGAGACTTGTAGAGTCTGTTAACATCCTCTTTTCCTCGTTTAAATCTTGGTAAGCTTCGTTCTAGTTCTTGGTAAATTCTCGGTTTAGGGCCAAAAACCCTAGATAACTTTGTGGTTTGATTGTTGGGTGCTTTGATGCTCGGAATGCACCCATTGGTGTGGGTAAACAATCCTTGAGCTTTGAGGGACGTTTTGACGGTTTCAAAATTGTGATTCCGTAAGCGGGCACCGCATGAGATTTTTGACTTAATTTTGGACCCAATGCAATTATATGCAATATGGGCATTGTTGTTCTCGTATTGACGAGTAGGTTTTTATTTTGATAGCGTGGCATCGTGCAGAGGCTTCTCGGAAAGGAAAAGCTCTACTATAGCAGACTCGATTGAGTTTTCTTCGGCGTCCAGGTAGGCTAGGTTTACCCTATTTATAGATTGAGCTTAATCATTGTATTAGTAATATATTGTGCTGGTATTGGGGTTGGAATTTATGGTTGGCTATTTAATTAGCGAAAGTTGGATTATTTGACCAATCTGAGAGCCGTTGGGAGGTAGAATCGGTTCCATTTTCCCCTTCCCTTAAGTGAAGTGATGCTTTGGGTTGGGATATCGCGCCTAGCTCCTTGTAGACTTAGGAGTCCTTCCTCCATAGTATAGCCCTTAATCTTGAACCTTAGACTACTTGGCATCTATATAGCTCGGGATGACCTTATTACTATATATATTTAAAGACCGGTTCGAGTCCGGCATATTTATTAAAAGATCGGTTCGAGTCCGGCATATTTATTTAAAGACCGGTTCGAGTCCAGCATATTTATTTAAAGCCCGGTTCGAGTCGGGCATTATGGTACTTAAGGATTATTGAGATTTAGTAGTATTTCGAGACCGGTTTGAGTTCGGCGAGTGGTGGTTCGGAATGAGATTCATAGTGGTAGTATCGATTCATGTGTTGTTTTCTTCCAATGGGCTTATTAGGGTCCGATTGGACTAGTTCACTTGTGTGTATCCTCTAGGCTTATGGGGGCCTAGTTGGGTTATAGTTAGTTACTTTAACCTTGATGCTTTATGTTCCTTAACTATTTACCTATCTTAGCGCTTGATTTCAGGTTTGCCCTTTTTCCTTGATATACTTTACATCCCCTCCTTTATCTTACTTGTATTATGCTTGAACTCAGTCGGCCGATGATGCCTACAAAGTACCCGTTGTTTTGGTACTCATTCTACACTTCTGCATCTTTTCTGGTGCAGATCCGAGTACTAGTCGCAGCCGTTGACATTCTAGCCAGATATTCACAGGTCCGGAGATAGGGTGAGCTTTTCGAGCCGGAGTTGATCCCCTCTCCTTCCTCTACTTTTGGGGCAGTCTTTCATTCCGAGACTAAATGTAAATTGATACTTCAGCACTCATGTTCTTTTGTTAGTGGCTCTTGTACCGGCCTTACTAGGTCGTGGGATTCATTTTGGTTACTTCTCTCTCGTTTATATAGCCCTATATTTTCGTGCATGTATTACGGGCATAAACTCTGGTATTTTGGTATCCTTCGGCCATGGCGCCCATTACTCGTAGTTCCGGGCTCAGGCTTGGCTTACCTACTGGCGGGTATAGTAGGTTCCATCATGACTCCGAAATCGGGTCGTGACAGATAGATAGTCTTGCCATATAATTACCCATTTTTAATGATATATGCTAAATTATTGTTGTCATTTAGGCTACATTATATGTGGTCTATATATATTCAAACTTCATAAAATTATTTGGACTCACTTGCGACATGTAAGACTTGCGCAAATTCATTAGGTTACTCATTATTTTATATTTTTGAAAGTCTAGCATCTACCACTATAATTTATAGATAATGTTGCTATACATTTACTTGTTTCATCATTCGATGCTTAACCACTGTCATGGTCTATATCAGTTGAGATGTTGTCTATTAAAATTTAAACTGCAAATAATTTTAAACAGTAACAATAATGTTCCAGTTTACTCAAACATGTTTCAACCCCTTCAAGTAATAAAGATTCATAAATATTCAAACCTTTCATCTTTTTTTTTTCCTTGATCAACCCCTCTTTTTAAATCATCCACTCAACTGATCTTTATGTATACTGAAATAGATCCTTGATGATGCCAAAACAGGGAAGATGTATATTATGTGTTATTTATATATGGATCCGATTCCTCTCCATTTTCCTTCTCTCCAATTTTGCCAAGTACCTATTTGGATTAGTGACACATGGCAAAGGTTAAATTTAGTGGTTAAGATTTAATTGTCTAAAGTGAATCTCTAATCATGGTTTAGATAATAAATAAATTATATTATTTGGTTTCAAAAATTATTATAATCCCACAAACTTAGCAGCATATTATCTTGTCCATAAATATTTAAAAAATAAGTTTTCTTCCTAATTCTTTTTCCAATGCAGGATTCATTTTTTATTTTTTTTAAAATAATTTTTTTATTGCCTTTTTCTTGAAACTTTTTCGTTAAACATTAGCTAATGGAGAGTCAATTATTTCATATTTTATCTCACCTATTCTCTCCATATTTTAATTGTGAAAATCAATTTTCTGAAGATAATTGTTAAAGAGAAAGTTCCAAAGAAAAAATGCAATAAAAATAAATTTTTTAAAAAATAAAAGATGAATCTTACGTAGGAAAAAAAATTAGGAAGAAAACCTGTTTTTTTTAAATATTTATGGACAAGATAATATATTGCTAAGTTTGTGGAATTGTAATTGTCGCGCCCCATTTTTCAAAAATATTTATGGACAAGACAATATATTGCTAAGTTTGTGGGATTGTAATTGTCGCGCCCCATTTTTCTCGTAAAAAGCGGGTTTCGACATGACAACTCTATTTAAGATTAATTAGAGTGAAGATTCACCACCTAACGAATTAAGGTGCGTTAGGGCACCATTCTAGATTAATTTACAAACTTATTTTAATAGTCTACATCACCAGAAATTCGGATAAGGGTTCAGGTCAGCTCGAAAGGAAGGTGTTAGGCACCTTTCAAGGTCCACATATATGGGTCCCGACCAAATTTGTATATTATGTGGAGAATTTTACGTGATAAGCAAAGGTCAATTATTATATTAACTTAATTAGTAACTAAATGTTTAAACCCTAAAATAATAAATAAACTAGACATACAACACATTTGTTATCCAATTAATAATTATCTAAGTGATAAAGTAATAAGATGCATAAATAAGTAAAAAAATGTAAATCAAATAAGCGAGAAGATAGAAGGAACACAATTTATATAAAAGAATTTTTTATTTAGAAAATAACCTAGACTACCCCAACACAAAAAGAAACATGCAAAAAGTCAAAAAAAATAAATAAAGAATCGAAGTTTAAAGGATTTGGACAAGGGTTAATTTTTATCCTATTCGAATAAGCGCCCGGCTTATTAACGGGTGACAATGTCGCATATCGCATTGTCGATTTCTACTCGGGGCAACTTCCATCATTTCCGTCTATCTACCCATCCCACCTAATTAGTTATTAAGTCTAAAAGCGTTCAATAGAAAATGATAAATCTAACATTTTCTAAAATGCCTATCCGTCCCAACTTAATGTCCAAGAGGCATTGGACTTACTATTTCGGATTTGGGTCTAGACAAAAGAACTCTTAGGTTGCCTAATTAGATTCGGGAGTTCGCGTCAAACAAAACACATAAAACGAACAAGTAGCACGTAGTGATTTCAAAACAAACCTCTTCATTAATTAAAGTTAATTAAGTGATTAACATGCTTCAAATAATTAACTTGTGTGATTGATCCTATAAACATGCTTTCTAAGTGATAAGATATTATTAATCAAGGTCGGAAATTAAATTAATACGCTGAAAATTAATTTAAATATGTAGAAAATTTAATTAGATATGCAGGAAATTAATTCAATAGTGCCGGAAGTTGATTTAAATGTGCAGGAAGTTAATTTACATATGCAGAAAATTTAATTAGATATGCAGGAAATTAGTTAAAAGATGCTGAAATTAATTTTAAAATGCTGCAAATTACTTATTATATTCTAGAAATTAAATAGACATTTTGAAAGTTAATTATTATATGCTGTAAAATTATTTAGTATGCTAAAAATCAATTAGAGAGACTGAAAATTTAGCTAAACATTGCTGGAAATTCAATATAAGTGCTGAAAATTAGTTTCGAAATGCTGAAAATTAGTTAATCATTGCTGGAAATTAAACAATTTCTGAAAATTCAATATAAGTGCTGAAAATTAGTTTTGAAATGCTGAAAAATTAGTTAAAATTGCTGAAAATTATTTTTATTATGCCAAAATTCATTAAACATGTTCGAAATTAATCTAATACATCAAAAGTCAGTTAATGATCCTAAAAAGATGATTTCTAAGCGATAAAATAATTAATGATCCTAGAATATTTGCTTGAGTGATAAAACAATTTATACATGAAATCTATTAGATAATCCTATCGGCATGATATCTAGGTGATAAAATATTCAAACATAGAATCATTGCCCCTCTAAGCAATCCTCATAATTTCATTATACATGGAGTGTTTATACAACAAAATATTACAAACCAACACTAAAAGAAAAATAAGACTAAAATAGAAATAAGCTAGACAGTCTCCAAATCCCTGAGCAACTCTTCAAGTCCCAAGCATTCTTCTAACACAACCTGTTAGACACAAAAATCAAATCCAAACGCACCAAACATGCAAGACCAAGAGAGGCAGACAAGTATGAAGGAGACAAGGCATCATTTCAACACTAATTATGAAAACATTTTCTCTAAGCTACAAGAAAACTACGATGTAAAAAATTGAAAGTTGCATCAATAGAGACTCACCTGTTAACAACAAAAATAAGAAGAAACAAGAGTAGTTGATAACGAGATAGCAAGAACAAACCAAGAGCCAACACTTTTAGCACACATGATGAGAACTTCAAGCAATTTTTTTATTTTTTAGAGAAAGCCAGTGCTTGAAAGTGTATAATAGTAAATGTCAAAGTCTATCTAAGAGAAGTGAGAATGTGAATAATGTCCTCTAAAACTATGAAGGGAGGTCTGTTTATATAGCAAAAGGAATCAGTCAATCACATGATAAAAGGAAGAGAGAATATTCCAAGATCAATCAAGGCAGATTGTTTTCCTTAGATAGATAGTAGAATAAATCAAGTGTAAAATGAGCTCAAATTTACCATAAATAAACAAGTAATAGAGCTGTCACATAATTTAAAATATGCAGTAATATTCATCTGTACAATATTCTATCCTAAAGTCGAGTGATTTAGCTAATTATGTTGAAATTCTTCACAATAAACTAAGTACTAAAGTTGTCACAATAATTAGAGGAAACGAGTAAATAAGGATACAAATCATAAAGATTTCTATGAGGCGATTAAGCAATGGAGTCAGCCAAAGCTTACCCAATATAGACAAGTAAGAGTCATCACAAGTTCAAATTCAAAAGAGCAAGGGATGCCAATTGATCAAAGCTAGCATAAACTACCAAGAATAGACAAGTAGCAATTGAATCCCATGATCTCTCCTTGTTTAATCACCTAGTGAGGCTGTCAAAATATCAAACTAGGCAAATACTAACAGTTATTAACATAATCATATCACCAAACGACTGTCGCCAACATACTTTATGAGGAAACGGTTAATCAAGGCTAGTTCATAATTACAACATTCAAATTTGAATTTATTCCAATGGCATGGACTAAGAAATAAACATGAGTGCATGACCGGTGATCCAAATTAGAATTAATTAGAGAAAACGAGCTCAAAATATGGTTCACACAACTTAACAAATAAGAACATAGACGGATGAGCATTGAACAATCTCAATACCAAATATGCATCAATTTTGAGTCTACGAACCGGCCAAGAAAAGAATCATAAGTCTAAATAGAGGGATAATTAATCGAATACAAGGTGAATACCAAAAGATCATACCAGAGATGAATTGATATCTTATAGGTTTCTCTTAGCCAGAATCCCTCTTGAAACTCGATGGAGCAGGGCTGAATCTAGGCGTTCTTGGATTCCGATCGGGAAACAAATGAAAGAAAGCATGGGGTATCATTTGGTGGTGTTCGCCAGAGTTAACGAAGGCAGTGACGGTGAAGTGATGAGGTGGAGGGGGAAGTGGAGTTGAGAGAGGAAAAGAGAAGAAAAGAGAAGAGGAAAAAGAGGAAAAGAGACAAAACAGGAAAGGGGAGAGGAAGCCGCTAGTGGCCGACTTGGAGGAATTTCGCCGGTGGGCCATCAAAGATGGTGCTGTGACAGGAGATGGAGAGAGGATAGAGTATAGGGACGTGATGGAGACGAGTATAGGGGGTTGTTTGGTAGTGTTCGCCGGTGACGGAGGTGCGATGGTGATGGGGTTTTTTGATGAGAGAGAGGAGAGGGTATGAATTAGGGATTTGGCTTAGGTTATTGGTGATTAAAAGGAAAGAAAAGGGTTTTTAATCTCAGCCCTAGATCATAGAGATGGATGGCTGTGATTAAGAGATGGAGATGGATCTGGTTATTAAATAGGTCAAGAAATTGGGTCAATTGGAAATGGTTTTAATTGAAATTAAATTGGGGATTAGAATTGAGTAAAATTGGACTCAATTTAGGCTTGAATTGACACAAAATTGGGCACGAAATGTGTAATGACCTTCCCGGTCATTTCCTTTGTTTTCATGTGTTGTCAGTGCTTAGAGCTCTTCTATAACTGCCCCAAGTTATTTATGACTTGCTGGGACCGACAGTTCGGCTCCCGGGCAGTTCGTTTGAGAATATTATTTAGACCGAGCACGTTGTAAAATATTAAATTAAATTTGAATTTGGTAAAATGACATAGTTAATGACCTTTTGAAAATATATTTGAAATTCTTTAGGTATGATATATCTATACTATTTTATAATAGTTTTATAATTTATTAATAACTTAAGCGGAGATAGTGAATTTAAATATGTTAAACTAATATTTTTCTTTTATAGAGATTTTGTTAGAAATAATTTTCTATTAATTATGGTATATTCAAAAAGTTGTATTTATTTTACCACGAAGCTATACAATACCCGAATATATATATAACGGGATTCGAATTAATGGGATAGTGCTACCTCCACTTCCACGTGGAAGTGGAGGAAAGAGTACAACAATCTTAAGTGATGTCGTGGTGGCAGCATTAGTCATTAGTAGTTATATGACAAATCATATCACTATGTAAAACATAGTTGACAATTCAAATGTCATAAAAATGTTACTTTTTCAATGTGTTTGCCACTTTCAGAAGCTGAAAGATCATCATCGGCAATCCTTGGTTCTATTACGATTATATTTTTGAGTCCGTGGACTCGTCCTCGTCATTTCTACGGTATGTTTTCTTATTTTTACGGTAATTTTCGTTTACGATGGTATATTTTAGGATTGGTATTGATGTTTGAGCTACATATTGGGCTCAAATTGAGCGGTGTTAGTTGTGACTATTAATCACGGGGTAATTTGGGACGCGGTGACGGTTTTAATTTTGCGATACCGCAAGTGGGCCCCACGTGGACTGTTCGAACATTTTTTTGAACTAATGCAATATGGGTATCAATAGTCATGTTTTGACATGTAGTTTATTATTTTGGTAGCTTGGCAATATTCGGAGGCCTCTCAAAAGGAAAAGGCTCCTATTTAGCTGGTTTTCTTGGCAGGCTTGCGGCAGACGTCCAGGTAGGCTAGGTTTACCTTCCTTTGCACTTAGATTGGGCTTATGTGTGATATATGTATGCTATTGTGCTGGTATTGTGGGCTGGTATTATAGACTTGGTGGTGGTGGTTTGCTGTGATTTAGGCCTTCTAGGCCGGATAGGGCTATTCGGATATATTCCAGGCCCGTTATCCTCGTGGTACCCCACAGATGACCTATTTGGGGTCGGATAGTATTGTTGTTGTTGTTGCTAGTCTGGGAATGTTATTGTTGGACCTTAGTCCAGTCTTAGACAGACTTAGCCCAGACTTAGACAAGTATAACCAGACTTGGTTTTCGGGACCCGGTAGCGGGCCCCGTTACCCTTTTTTGTCGGCTTGTCGAAACTTTGACATCTTTGGGCTTAGATAAGCCCTATATGACTATTAGGGTTATGACGGGATTGAGTCACCCCGATTATACCCGGTTGGACTATCTAGCTTTGTTCGTCTCTGATAGCACCGTATTTGATTGGGATCGGCTAGTTTGACTTAGAACGCTGAACCGCCTTTCCATGACTTGTAATGTATACCCAGACTTTTATATACATATTTTTACAGTAGGTAGTTGACCTAGAAGGACCCCGAGATTGACTTGTAGCATGTTGTAGAGTTAGCTTCTGTACCTATATAATAGTAATGACTTGGCACTAAGGCGTTCCCCGTTTATTTGATATGATATGACCTTTGATTCTGTTCTGGTTACTGGCTATGATGAGTTCCGGTTCGAGTCCGGCTACTGATTCAGGTATGATGATTTTGGTTATTGACTATTGGGTGTTCCGGTTCGAGTCCGGCCCCGGATTGTGGTACACTATGAGTTCCGGTTCGAGTCCGGCCACTGATTATTATGAGTTCCGGTTCGAGTCCGGCATCTGGTTATGATATGATTGGAGAGTTTGGGTACTGGGTACCGTGATTATGATGTTGTTGTTCTATGAGTTCCGGTTCGAGTCCGGCAGATATGATATATATGTGGCCTTTTGTTATTACCCACTGCTTCCGGTTCGACTCCGGTGTCTGGCCTCTTGTTATTACCCATTGGTGCCGGTTCAAGCCCGGTGCACTCCTGTTGGTTATTGTGGTTACTGGATACTGATACAGCCTCGAGACACTGGTGACTATGCATTTACTTTTCTTGTGTGTCCCGCTGGTTTATGGGGGCCAGACTGGGTTATTATTTTCTTCCGTGTGCCTATCGGGCTTATGGGGGCCCAGATAGGTTATGTTTGACTTGTGTGTTTACTTACGCATTTATTTACTCGTTATTATGTATCGCACTTATATTTTCCTGAGCATATCTATACGCCTCGGCCGTTACTTATGTATCTATTGCTTGTACCCCGGACTTAGCATGCCCCCTGCACTTTAGCTTGCTTATATTATATTAAGCTCAGTCGGCCGATGATGCCTACTGAGTACCCGTTGCCCTGGTACTCATACTGCACTTCTGCATCTTTTTCCCCGATGCAGATCCAGGCACCAGTCGATGGTTTTGACGTGACTCTTTTCTCAGCACTGATTCCGGAGCAGGGTGAGCTTACTGACGTCCGAGGCAGATCCTTCTCCATCCTCTACTGTATAGTCTTTTGCTCTCAAGACTATTGTACTTATTATACATGTTTGGTTTCTGTCTTGTATTTTGGGTATGTTAGTAGTGGCTCATGTACTGACCCCACCAGGTCTTGGGAGGGGTTCTGGACTTTATATACATTGTCCTCTTCCTTCTCAGTCTTAGCATGTTTATAAATATGGTTACTTCCACTTCTTCTATGTTTTATGAGATCCCGCCCGTTAGCCCGTCGCTTGTTGCTCCGGACTAGGGTTTGGCTTGCCTATTGGTGGGTTACGATAGGCGCCATCATGACCCAAATATTGGGTCGTGACAAAATGACTAGAGTTTAAATAAATTGGGGAGATTGAATTGAATTGGGCTGCTATTTAATAATATAGTAATAAAATCAATAACAATAACAAAATTAACAATCATCATGAAGATCGTTACGCTTAAATTAACTATAAATAAATTATTTATATGAAAATCAATGACATGTAATATTTATCTAAAGTTGACGATAAATAATAATTTGGAATAAATTATACACCTGCAAATTATGAATGCAAATTTTAAAAAATGTTATACTACTACTACTACTACTACTAAATGTTATACTACTACTACTAAATTATGAGTATGCATATTTGTGGAAATAATTTAATAAATATTTACAAAATTATGTAAAATACTATATTTAAATTAGTAAATTATATATATTATATAAAAATATAAAATTAAATGCTAAAAAATAAATTGCATACCTTAAAATCATGAATACGAAATGTCAGAATTTATTTGATACCAAAATAATAATTAAAAATTCAAAACTAATATTTTTTGATAAAATAGTAGTTTGGGAGGAATATCCGGAGGTCAAAATTGGGTGTCAACAGTAATAATTTTTGAAGCCAATAATATAATTTAATTATTAACTAAACCATGATTAGAGATTTATGCTAAGTTTGTGGGATTATAATAATTTTTGAAACCAAATAATATAATTTAATTGTTATCTAAACCATGATTAAAGATTTACTTTAGCCAATAAAATCTGAACCATTAAATTTAACCTTTGTTATGTGTCACTAATCCAAATAGGAACTTGAGAAAATTAGAGAGAAGGAAAATGGAGAGGATCCAGATCCGTTATTTATAATCCATTAATTAAGTTAATTGGTTCATTCATCCGTTATTTCATATTACTGTTGCCATACACTGAATGGAACATGTTAAGCACACGTTACAAGGGAACAATCTAAATGAAATTTTTTCATTAAAAAGTGAATTTATTGGACTATGAGTTTTCATGATAGATAAAATAAATTGGGCCAACTAAATGAGTTGCACTTAATAGGAGCATGAAGCAAGTGAATGAGTCAAGTAAGCAAGTTAAATGATCCAATCTAGAATCGAGTCAAGACAAGACTTAAAGAAAAAAGAATTCTGATGAAGCAAAGAAGCATAAGAGATCTTGAAGTCTAAGAGAAAATAATAAGTGATAAGTCATACACAGAGTTGGACTCCAAAGGTGTACATAGTCACATACATGTGAAAGTAAAGAAGTTGTTTCTATCTCTAACACTACAATCATGTTAAGATTTTGTGACCAACCAGTTTGTCATCATGTTCTTCTATATACTAGTTTATGGTAAGCGCTTTGCGCGTGTCCCATATTAGAGTAAATAATTTATTTTTTTTTTAAAAAAACTCAATCAATATTTCGATTAGGGATTTTAATTATAATAAAAAATTCAAATATATTTTATAAAAATAAAATTTATTTAATGTAAGATTGAGGTGTAGTTGATATACTTTTCAAATTCGTTATGTTTTTTAATCAATATCAAATGCTAGCTAGCTATAAATTTTGTAGAAATCATATTAGAGATTGAACAATGATTTAAATCATTCTTTATAGAAAAAAATAGATCGATTCAATTTCTCCGAAAATACATGGAAAGTTATGAAAAAAATATATATAAATATCGAAACACCAGGAACATAAAAGTTTTTCTCTGATTAAGACCTAAAGTCATTATTAGGAAGAAATTTACTGTAGAGACAAACACACCTTCCACTAACTTTAACCAAATTGGATTCCTTTTGTTTTAAAAAAAACAAATTGGATTTCTATTTAGACTCTGTTTAATATCAAGCTACAAATTAGATATGGCTTCATATTTGGAATCAACCTTGGTTCTCTTGCTTGATCTCCTATTTTTGTTTCTACAACGAGCTTCCAGTTCTCCTAGTTCTATTACAATTTTAACTTTTTGGGGATGATTCCTTTATAAAGTAACTCTTCCTCGTAAAGATGATTGTGTCCTTTCCCAATATAGTTCAATGCAGAATCCTTATGTCCCTTAGAAAGCAGCCTCTTGTAATTTTGAATGTAAAAAGCAGCATCAAATCAAACACTTTGACATGCACCAACGGAGCCGATCTCAAATGGCTTAACGGTGACGATGGGATCAAAATAAGAATGGAAAACGACGTTTAAGAAGCAAAATTTTAATCAATTGTAAAGCACTAAATATTAGGAGCAACACATAAAACATTATAGGAGGATATCAAGAAAACAAAACCAAAATTTTCTCTAGAATAAATCTCTCTTAATAGATCTTTTCTTGTTCCTCAATCTTCGGAGAATACGACGATGTATTATTGTAGGTTTTCTGTATATATGAGAATAATAATATAATACAATAACTTGTAACAAATTAACAATAATAGAAAAGATTATGGTAATGTAGAAGATGACAATCTGAAAATTGTGATGGAACAAAATATGTATGTATGGTCCAGGATTAATAATTATAAGCATAAATAACAAATAGAAGTATATGACTAAATAATTTTTTTTTTAAAAAACACGATAAAGTGAATATCAATTGTTTAGTCTCACTTCTTCAAATTATGCTCATTGGCAAAGAAAGGTAGCTTTAGAGCCTTGATGACGACACTAAAGTGTTCGCTAAGCTTAGTGAGTGTTCAATTGTCTTTGACAATACTGATTTATACTAACTAATGCAAATGTTAAAGGTGAAATGGGAGTTGCCCATTCACTATGAAAATTCAAACTTTACCAATTTGAACTCAGTACAAGAAAATTGTACAGCTTATATCTAACACACCACTAGTCATATGCAGCTATCAACATGAACAAAAGGGTACGAAAATATAAAGTTGAGGAAGTAACAACACACCTCTCCTTGACTCATTATCATCCAAAAGTTTCTAAATCCTCTTCTTAGCACAATACTGCTTATCAAAATGCTTAATCTATGCATACCAAAAATCAAATAACAAACACCAACACACCAAAAAAATTAAAATCCTACAATCCATGAAGAAAAAATGAGAAAAAGATCCCATTTCATAATTTATTTATTTTTCTTTAATGGACTTACCCAAGTGGATTGACATTGCTTCACATATTCCTCTCTGATTTTCTTGCATTCAGCAGGGTATAAAAGACCAATTATTGCGATGTAGGTTTCTTGCTGGATTCTTTCTCCAGGCATGAATAAAATGCATCTCTTGCTTTTAAAATAACAAAAGCCATCTACTAACAGTCTAACACCATCATTTTTTTGCCGCAACACTATTACAAATACAGAAGATAAATGGTAAAACACATAGATCAATTTCTCAAAACGATAAAACAAAATCTACACATGAAAAAGCCGCATTAGGATATCAAGAATAGAAAAAAAAAACTTAACATATAGCAAAAATCCTAGAAAGCAATAAAAGAAAGACGAACATTGAAACAAATAAGACAAAGTAGAGAAATAATATCATGCAATTATAACTATTTTTATAAAAGTGGAAGAATTATAAATCAAAAAGGATTTGAAAGTGTGAGAATATTAGGACACCAAAAATAGTTGACCAAGGATTCCTAAATATTAGCAGCTTTTCCCCCTCTAAACACGAAACTTTTTTTACTACTACAAAACTACTTATATTTTTTTCCATAAAATTTTCCTTAGTAAACTTACGAAACTAAACATTCCTACAAACTAATATTCTTTTTCATAGATTATGAATACAGTAGTTTCTACCAACGGCAAGTATTTGAAGGCGGCGGTGAAAAAGAGCTCAAAGATTGATTCATTGGTCAGTAATCAGAAAACAATACAGTGAATAATATTACTTCATCTTGCAGAACTATTTGATTTGGTATTCAGACATCTAAAATGGACAAAGACATGTTTAGAAAAACCGAATATCTATTTCAATATATTTATTCTATCTTATCAGTTTAATTATCATGAGATCAAAAATACTTGAGAGCACAATAACTAATTATCCATTTCTTTTTTTTGGATGAAAAGGTGAAGTAAAACCAATTGTCCATTTCTAATTATATCAAATAAAGCATAATTTTAGGATGAGTTTGAAATGCACAACTAAATATGGGGTATACAAATAGATAAACATTGAATACATTCTACAAAAATGAAAACGCTTATTTTCCAACTTCAAAATCAACACAACATATTTATCAGAAACAAAAGAGAGATAATCAGTTAGCCAGACAAATAAGTAGCAGTGTAAATGTATCCCAACATTGTTTTGTTAACGTTGGGATAAATTTTAATGAAGGGCAAAAAGTTCAAACAACATTTCTAAGACTTTCACACTTTTAATATATTAGAGATTAGAAATGTGTGGGTCTCTCATTGAAGAAGGTTTGCACACTTACATTGAGAGTTAAATGCAGAACTCAAGCAAATAAGCAACATCATATTTGAGAAGAATTTTGACTTAATGTTCAAGTGCGACGTGATATAAAGAATTAGATTAAAGAACTTGTTTCATGCTGAGATATTTTACAATCTTCAAGTCTAAATTTCGTGTATTTGAATTGCGATCGAGTTGTACCTATTTCAGAGTTTCTAGAAGCAACTGCATAGGTATAAATAGTAGAGAAATTCAGCTTCAAATTAAGGGTAACTTGAAGGGGACACAACAATCTGTGTAGGTTGTTGTATAAGGGATGTGTGAGTTAATTCTAGGTTACAAATCTTGCAATCTGAACTCTATCGAGGCTCACATGCTTTAATTAATGAATTTGGGACAAATTCTGCAAAGGCGTAATTCGTGATTTTTCACCCTTGTGAGCCAGATGTTTTCCAGTGTAAAAACAATGTGTTCTTGCTTTACTACACTTTACAATTTCACAACTTAGTAGTAAGGAACAAATAAAGTAATTCGGTCCATTACCTAAGCGAAAATCACCCATAACCCTATTCATACCCTCTTGTATTATGATCAGGACGTGCAATCTATCATATCGAAAATCCAATTATATCAAGGATTAAATATTACTAACAAAAAATGTGTAGTAGATGATAAAATTGATCATTGAGTAGGACTTTTGCAATAATTCATTAGTGCTTCTTGAAATATGCGACAACGCCAAATCTTTTAATATGTTGGGAAGTATATTTTTAGACTTAGTTTATATAAGAATCTTTCTTTATGTTATTTTACTATTCGGCTACTAAGATCGGATCATTCGTAAGCTTAATAACATCATTTATAACCACGCTTAATGCGGGCCAATACGAAAGTAATCGTGTAGCTGCATCGTATATATTATACTAATACAAACATAAAATAACGATCAAACAATGGAGCACTAGTGCATAATTTATTAGAGGATTATTTCCAGCTATGGGGGTTAATCAAACGACCCCCTAAATAAACTGAAACTCCTGGAATTAGAAGTCATCATCAGATCCTCCGGAGTCATGACGTGATTTTCTACGTCCACCATATTCTTCTTCTTCAAATCCTCCGGAGCCATGACGTGATTTTCTGCGTCCACCATATTCTTCTTCATCAGATCCTCCGGAGCCATTACGTGATTTTCTGCGTCCACCATATTCTTCTTCATCAGATCCTCCGGAGTCATGACGTGATTTTCTACGTGCACCGTGCTCTTCTTCATCAGATCCTTCAGAATCATGACGTGATTTTCTACGTCCACCGTATTCTTCTTCATCACTTCCTCTATGAGAACCCGACTGCATGTGAGGAAGAGTCAATTTTTAGTTAATTTTGTTTTTAACTTATATGCAAGGTTGATTTTTCAAAAGTTCACTCAATTAGTAGTTATTGTCTCACAAAGTCATCATTGTTCTTGATTCCTATCTTCTTCTACAAAGAAAGTGATTTTGTGAGATAATAACTATTAGTTGAATGATCATCTGAGAAAAAAAATCAACTCCTTATATGTATTGATAAGTGTAAAAAAAAAATTATGTACTATCATTGTATTTTAACCTGTTATAAAGTTTTTGTTCGATTATTAATAAATTCAGGTCATTTGACCTTTAACCCAAAAAAAAAAACAAAAAAACTCTGTTTTCTTGTCATTATGCTGCAAAGAAAAAAAAAGAGGTAATCTACTTGTCCTATGGTTGTAAAAAATAAATCTACTTGTCCTATGAAGAGCTCCCAAACCAGGTCAAAGGCTGCGTTAATATGTATCCTTGGAGGATTCCTAATTTTCGAGTTAGGACCAAGAAACATGACGAAATCGTCTATGGGGATGTTGTATAGTCTCTTCATCCAGGATTAAATTTTTGTAAGCTGTAAATGAGTAAGAGAGAATTCCATTCATTTATGGTTGTTGCATACGCTGTAAGTCTTGTTTGATTAGAGGTAGGATGTAACGACCCTGCAAGTCGTTTTGTGAATTTTTCTTAATTTAATCCTCCTTGTAGTTTTTAGACGTGATTTATGACTTTTGGGAATGGATACTACAGACCTCGAGGTGTTCAGAAGCGATTTAAGTCATTGGTTGGATTCTTGAGTTAAGAATGTTAGGTGTGAATACGGCTACTTTCGGTCAAGACGACCTCAAATTGGTGTTTTAAGGTTTTCAATAGGTTCGGAACATGCTTTTAGTCAATTTACATATTCTTATTTCTACGGGGTTCCGAATAAATTCCGAGAATCTATCGAAGTTTTGGTTATTTTAGACATTATTTAAGTTGGTAGTTAATGGGCCAAATTTGTAATTATTTTATTTCATGTGACCCATGTACTAGAATAAAATTAAGTGGGAAGGATTTTCTATATTTATTTATTAATAATAGGATCTGAAAACTTTAAACAAGAGAGGGGCACGAAAGAAGCAGTTGTATTCCTTTCTTCACATCGCAGCTTCCGAGAGATCCACGACGGCTTTGAGGTTAGCAACCTTGAATGATTATATTGTTGATATTATGTTTATAATAGTGTGGGGGTGAATGTGAAGTTAGGCAGTAGCCAATTTACGGATAACTAAGCACTTTGTTCTAGTAGTATTGGGTTGAATTGGTGGTGTAATCATAACCTAATGATTACAAGGTGATGGACTAATGATTGATAAAGTTTGTCCCTATTAGTACTAGGAGAAACATGAGGCAGTAGTAATAATTGTGTGGAAATATAAATTGTTTTCTATTTAGAGTTAGGTTAAATATATTAGTGACTACCGGATCTGGGATCATCTATATTTCGACTATACTACTCAATTAATCTTCTTGGAGATTATTCGAGTTTTGATTTGCTCTTATTTCCTTCCTCTTGTACACATTTGAGATATTATGCTTGAAATTGGGTTCTTGGCTTACCTATCATGAAGGGTTGGATAGGTGCCATCACGGTCTCGATTTTGGGTCGTGACATAGGAATACTTTTGTAAAATTTTGGGATTGTCCACAATCTTCTAATATTCCGTTGAGGTTAGGCATCAGACCTCTTTTTGCATACTTAGAGTTGATATATATACGAGTGAGTCCGGAGCCTAAAGGGCAACTTTTTTCATCCAAAATTTCGAAGGGGCATATAAAAATCAAAAAATTCCAAATGTGACAAGGCGGAATAAGGCTCACGCCTTGTCCTTAAAAAGTTAACGTCGTCAGGTAATGGTAAAGTGCAAGGTAAATAGACTGTTTTACCTTACCCTTTGACTGGAAAAGGTGGTGGGGATTGGGAATTTAATTGTCTTTCAACTGACCCCCTTGTGAAGGAGGAGTATTAATTTCGATGAGATTACATGCTGACACCGATGAGGAATTTATTTCAATAGCTGATAGTGCAAGGTTAAGAGACTGTTTTACCTTACAAGGTAAAACGAGTCCCATGCCTTATTAATTTTTTTTTATAAAGCACCCATTTCATTCATTTCTGTTCACATTATTTTGAGTTTTTGTTCTTGATTCTCTCTTGAAGACAAAGACAAAAACAACTTAATAGAATTTCAAGTCTATTTCATAAAAAATCTTGCACTTCAAGGTATATTTTATTCACGTTTTTTATATAATTATTCTAATACCTAACAAACAAGTATGGAATATTCAACAGACGCATACTTGTCAAGCGTCTGTAGATTAAGGAGATTACCAAAAATTTCAACGCTACGAAGAAATAAAGATAAAGAATCATCATTCCAAATTGGGGTTTCACCAAATATTGGTTGTCCGTTGGATGTAAATAATTTGGATATCGACCAGAAATAACTACATCATCTTCCGGATTAGTAATACCCATTTTACTCCTAAACAACCTTTTCAAATGATCATATTTGAGGGATTAAAGAAATGATTGAACCACTATAGGACGCCGACTATATCTCACCGAATCTCCATCTTGCAAAACTTCACCACCCCAATGTAAATTTACTCTTACCTTATTATCATCCATCTTAAAGTAAGAAATGAATCCGTTCAACAAATATTTTGAGTTATGCACTTTAACAAAATTTTTTAAGAGTGGTGCAAATGAAAGGAACCTACACTTTTTATAGCACCATGCAACCACGTAAAAATTAATGAAGCTGTTACAAGGCGTATATGGGAACCCACCTTACAAGGAGAGAACCCATACTCAACTTACAAGTAAGTCCCATCAGCCAAGAAAGGGGAATTTATTCCCTAACTTGCAGATACTCCTTCCCTAGGGAAATTTATTCCCCTCTTTCAATTTGTGTCAGTTAGAGGGTAAGGTAAAATAGTCTATTTACCTTGTACTTTACCATTACCTAACAACGTTAACTTTTTAAGGACATGGCGTGAGCCTTATTCCGCCTTGTCCCATTTGGATTTTTTTAATTTTTATATGCCCCTTCAAAATTTTGGATGAAAAAAGTTGCCCTTAGGCTCCGGAAATATATATACATGTCAGGGGTCTACTTAACACCCCACCAGGAAGGTACCATAACTAAAAAATAAAGGGAAAGGGTTATATTTGCCCCTATACTCTCAAAAAGGGTCATATTTGTCCTTCATTATACTTTTTGGTTATATTTTCCCTTGTCATCCAACTTTGAGTACATATGCAATGACCCTCCCGGTCATTTCCCTAATTTTCATGCGTTCTCGATATTTAGAGCTTTCCTATAACTGCCCCAAGTTATTTATGACTTGCTGGGACTGATAGTTCGACTTTCGGGCAGTTCGTTTGAGAATATTATTTAGACCGAGCACGTTGTAAAGTATTTAATTAAATTAGATTTATGTAAAAGGACATAGTTAATTACCTTTCTAAAATATTTTAGATGTTTATAAAAAACTTTTTACGATACATTTATATTATTTTGTAACCCATTAATATTTTAAGCGGAGATAGTGAATCTAGAATGTTAAAATAATATTACTATCTTGTAGAGGGTTTATTCAAAATAATTTTCTATTAATTATGATATATTCAAAAAGTTATATTTATTTTACCACGAACCTACGCAATACCCAAATATATATATATAATGGAACCAAAAATTTGTGAGGGTGGTTCGTTACACCACCACGTGGAAGTGGCATGGGGGGACAACAATTGTCTAAGGTTTGCTGCCACTTAGCATGCAACATAGTACTTAAAAGTAAAAAATGTTATTGAATGTATATGCATTTAAAAGTGAATGACATGCATTAGTTTTATATATATATATATATATATACATTTGTAGTTTTGATGTTAGCTCACCTATAATTCACAGTGAAGAAAGTTCTTGTACAAAAAATATATATCTTGACGATACATGTGAAAATAGAAAAGAATACTAATTATCTACATCAAGTTATTCAAGCTCGGGGATCGCGTTGTTGATAGTATAACATCTTTATATCGTAAGTTTTTCGATTAATTTTAGCTTAAAGTCGCGTATTTGAATTGTTATTTGGTGGTATTATTGTTGGTGCTTATTTAGAGCTTAATATGAGCTCGGATTGGATAGCATCTGTTGTGACTATTGGTCATGGAGTTATTTGGGACACTATGACGATTTCAGTTTCGCGATTCTGCAAGCGAACCCCACGTGAACTGTTCAAACATTTTCTGAACTAATGCAATATGGGTATCAATAGTCATGTTTTGACATGTAGTTTATTATTTTGGTAGCTTGTTAGCAGTCAGAGGCCTATCGGAAGGGGAAGGCTCTTGTGTAGCTGGTTCTCTTGGCAGGCATGCGGCGGTGTCTAGGTAGGCTAAGTTTCCTTTACACTTAGATTGGGCTTATATGTGATATATGTATGCTACTATGCTGGTGGTGTGGGCTGGTATTATAGACTTGGCGGTGGGTTGCTATGATTTAGGCTTTCTAGGACAGATAGGGCTATTCGAACACATTTCAGGCCCGTATCCTCGTGTTACACCACAGATGACCTATTTGGAGTCAGATAGTATTGTTGTTGTTTATTGTTGGTTGGAGAATGTTATTGTTGGACCTTAGTCCAGGCTTACACAGACTTAGCCCAGACTTGGTTTTTAGGACCGGTTGTGGGCCCGTTACTCTTTTGTCGACTTGTCAGAACTTTGACATCTTTGGGATTAGTTAAGCCCTAGTATGACCCTTTAGGCTTGTGACGGGATTGAGTCACCCCGATTATATCTGGTTGGCTTGTTTAGCCTTTTAGTCCCTAATAGCACCACACTTGTTGGGGATTAATTGCCTTGGCTTAGAATTGGGACCCGCCTTGCCATGAGCTACTCTAGATACCCGAAATGAATTAGATATTGCATGATAGTAGACTATGGACCTAGGAGTACCCGGGGACTTACCTTGTATTAAATAATGGGTTTGCTCCTTTACCTATACTTCGGCTTCGGCATGGGACTAACATGTTCCCCGTTTATTGGTTATGATGTGACATTTGGCTCTGTTCTAGTTACAGGCTATGATGAGTTCTAGTTTGAGTCCGGCTACTAATTCAAATATGATGATTTTGGTTATTGACTATTGGGTGTCCCAGTTCGAGTCCGACCCAAGATTGTGGTACACCATGAGTTCTGGTACTTGGTATCACGATTATGATATTGTTGTTCTCTGAGTTTCAGTTCGAGTTCGACAGATATGATATATATATGTGGCCTATTGTTATTACCCACTGTGTCCGATTCGATTCTGGCATCTGGCCTCTTGTTATTATCCATTAGTGTCGGTTCAAGCCCGGTGCGCCCCGTTGGTTAGTGGGATTTTTGGATACTGGTACAGCTTTGAGACACTAGTGACTATGCATTTACTATTCTTGTGTGTCCCGCTGATTTATGGGGGCCAGGCTGGGTTATTGTTTTCTTTTGTGTGTATATCGGGTTTATGGGGGCCCAAATAGGTTATGTTTGACTTGTGTGTTTACTTACTCATTGATTTACTCGTTATTCGGTATCATATTCATTTATTTCCTGAGCATATCTATACGCCTCGGCAGTTACTTATGTATTTATTACTTATAGCCCGGACTTAGCATGCCCCCTCGCACTTTATCCTATTTATATTACATTAAGCTCAGCCGACCGATGATGCCTACTGAGTACCCGTTGCCCGGTACTCATAATGCACTTCTACATCTTTTTCCCCGATGCAGATCTAGGCATCAGTCGATGGCCGTGACGTGATCCGCCTTTCTTAGCACTGACTCCGAAGCAGGGTGAGCTTTCTGAGACTGTATAGTCTTTTGCACTCGAGACTGTGGTACTTGTTGTATATATTTGGTTTCCGTCTTGTACTTTGGGTATGTCTAGTAGTGGCTCTTGTACCGACCTCACTAGATCTTGGGAGGGGTTCTTGACTTTGTATACTGTCCTCTTACTTCTCAGTCTTGGTATGTATATATATATATATTTTGGTTCTATTTTTTTTACATTCCTAGCATGTTTATTAGTATGGTTACTTCCACTTCATCTCTGTTCTTCTAAGATTCTGCCCGTTAGCCCATCGCTTGTCACTCCATGCCAGGGTTTGGCTTGCCTATTGGTGGGTTACGGTAGGTGCCATCATGAATCAAAAATTGGGTCGTGACAGCTTGGTATCAGAGCCTAGGTTGTATGGGTAGTGTCGGTACTTGAGCCAATATGTGGTAGAGTCCTGCGGATCTGTGCAGGGATGCCTGTATCCTATCTTCGGGAGGCTACTGAGCATTCTTAGGGGAGTCTCTCATTTTCTTAACTCATTTCCATGCGTCGAGTCTATGTTGGTTTCTGATTTTCATTTGGTTAACTCTTTATGCAGATGGCTAGGACGCGCGGTGTGAGAGCCGGGGGTCGGGACCCCGAGTCTACAACGAGGGCTCCTGTTAGGGTCTACGATCGACCTAAAGGTCGGAGGCTGGGTAGAACAGTAGCCCAGACCGAGATCTTGCTAGGGACTAATCACCCAATCACGTTATAGCTCCAGAGACTCTGCAACCATAACAACCGGTGTGTCAGGGAGCAACCCAGGCTCCACCTGGATTTATTGATGCTTCAGTGCTCCGAGGTACGTTGGTATAGTTGCTGGGATTAGTTGGAGGTCCGTCTATTATGGAAGTACAACCAGTCACACAGGGAGATGGTATTGGGACACAACCTACAGCTGCAGCATCCCGAGTTGAGATTTCGCCAGCGCCGGTAGCTCAACCAGTTATGTCCGTCGAGGAGCAAAAAATATTGAGCCATTTTTTGAGATTGTCTCCGCCCAGATTTACGGGTACTCCAGGAGAGAACGCTTATGAGTTCTTATCCAGTTGGGAGGAAAAGCTGAGGAATTTAGGATTATTGGAGTCACGTGGGATAGATTTTATCGCTTATCAGTTTGATACAGTCGCGAGGAGATGGTAGAGAGGTTATCTTGATTCCAGGACAACTGGATCTCCACCCGTTACTTGGGCAAAGTTCTTCGAAGTGTTCTTAGGGAAGTACATGCCCCGCAGCATGCGTGAGTGTCTTCGAGATGAGTTTTCCAGGTTGAGGCAGAGGTCTATGACAGTAGCTGAGTATGTGGCTAGATTTCATGATTTAGCTAAGCATGCCACTGCGATCTTGCCAGATGAGTATGAGAGGATTAGATTTTGGTCAGAGGATTGTGGTTATCACTTCGCAGAGCTACACAGAGTTTAGTGACTTTGGGGAAGTCATTTGTTGAGATAGGTAAGCATGTGTATGCGATAGAGGAGATAGATCGCGAGGCCCAAGGGGGCAGCGATAAGAGACCCCTATTCCAAGGTAGTTACAGTGGCAATAACATCAGCTCACAGTTCAGAGGCCGCGGGTTTTAGGGTAGGTACCCACAGCAGCAGCAACAGTCCTTTCAACGACAAGGTCAGCCTAGTAGGCCCATAAAGTCAGCCTTGCAGATTTCTTATAGGGGTCAGCCCGCCTATAGTGGTTTTGGTAGTTAGCCTTAGGGACGTGGTCAGTCCACTTCATCGACTAGTGGTGGTCATACTAGATCAGCCGAATCTTCTAGGCCGAGCATGAAGCCAGGAGCATGTTATACTTGTAGGGTTGTCGGTCATTTTGCGCGTGAGTGTCCTCAGCGCAGGGCGATTGAGCCTTCAGTTCAGATGGCGCAGCCCATCAGATCTATACTGCCAGTAGACAGAGGTGGTGCACAGAGTCGTCGGGGTGGTCCCTAGAGTTCTCGAGGTGGAGTGCAGGAAGGTCGGACTGGTGGTTAGGTCGGTGCTCAGACTAGTGGTAGCCAGCGTCAGTTGTATTCCATGCCGGCTAGCCCAGAGGCTGAGGCTTCGGATGCGGTGATTACAGGTATAATTCCCATATGCCATCAACCAGCTTCTGCATTATTTGATCCCGGATCCACGTTTTCTTTTGTATCTACTTATTATGCACCACAGTTGGGTTTATGTTCTGAATTATTACCTGTGCCCTTACGTTTATCTACCTCCGTTGGTGATTCCTTAGTAGTGGATCAGGTATATAGATCTTGTCTGGTGACTATTCAGGAGTCTGAGACTCAGGTTGATTTTATTGTATTGGCCATGGTAGACTTTGATATAATTCTGGGCATGGACTGGTTGTCTTTTCATCATGCAGTCTTGGATTGCTTTGCCAAGACCGTTACCTTAGCCATGCCCGATGTACCCCCGATGGTATGGCAGGGTTTTGTTATCCGCACACTGATCGGGATTATTTCATATGTTTGAGCTCGTAGATTGATGGCGAGGGGATATGATTCATTCCTTGCTTATGTTTGGGATGCTAGCATTGAGAGTCCGTCACTTGACTCCGTCCCTGTAGTTCGTGAGTTTCCTGATGTATTTACGACTGACCTACCTAGCCTTCCTCCTGAGCGTGATATAGAGTTTATTATTGACCTCGAGTCGGGCACCCGACTTATTTCCTTGGCTCCTTATCGTATGGACCCTGCTGAATTGAGAGAGTTGAGTACTCAGCACCAGGACCTTCTAGGAAAGGGTTTTATCAGGCCGAGTGTGTCACCGTGGGGTGCTCTAGTTCTGTTCGTGAGAAAGAAGGACGGGTCTATGGGGATGTGTATCGACTACAGGCAGCTAAATATGGTGACAGTAAGAATAAATATCCTATGCCTCGTATAGATGATTTGTTTGATCAACTTAAGGGTGCAGCGGCATTCTCAAAGATAGACATGAGATATGGATATCATCAGTTGAGAGTTAGGGCTGAGGACATCCCAAAGACAGCCTTCAGGACTCAGTACGACCATTATAAGTTCTTGGCGATGTCTTGGGTTGACTAATGCCCCAGCAACCTTCATAGACTTGATGAATTGTGTATTCAGGCCATACTTGGACTTTTTTGTGATTTTTTTCATCGACGACATCTTGGTTTATTCAAGGAATAGCAAGGAACACGAGCAACATTTGAGGATTGTGCTCCACACTTTGAGAGATCATCGGCTTTATGCCAAGTTCTCAAAGAGTCAGTTCTATCATGAGTCTTTAGCTTTCTTGGGGCATGTTGTATCCAGACATAGTATCATGATAGACCCAATGAAGATTGAAACTATTCGAGGTTGGGCTAGGCCCATGTCGCCTACTGAAGTTCGCAGTTTTGTTAGTTTGGCAGGGTACTATAGGCAGTTTGTTCAGGGCTTCTCGTTTATTGCATTTCCTATGAACAAACCGACCAGGAAAAAGGTTCCATTTCAGTGGTCTGAGGATTGTGAGGCGAGCTTTCTGAAGCTCAAGGATCGACTTAATTCTGCCCCTGTGTTGGCTCTTCTAGTTAAGGGCGAGGATTTCACTGTGTATTGCGATGCATATGGTATCAATTTGGGATGTGTTCTGATGCAGCAGGGTAGTGTTATTGCATATGCGTTGAGGCAGTTGAAGGTGCACGAACGTAATTACCCCATTCATGACTTGAAGTTAGTAGCGTTTGTGATTGTTCTGCGAATTTGGAGGCATTATCTCTACGAAGTTCATAATAAGATCTTTACTGACCACCGTAGTCTCCAGTATATTATGACTCAGCGGGATATTAATTTGAGGCAGCGCAGGTGGATTGAGTTGCTGAAGGACTATGATATCTCTATTCTCTATCATCTGGGCAAGGCGAATGTGGTAGCGAACACCTTAAGCCGGAAGGCAGTGAGTATGGGTAGCTTAGCCTTCATTCTAGTCTCTTAGTGGCCGTTGGCTTTAGAAATTCAGTCCTTAGATAAATCGATGGTGCGTTTGGATATTTTTGACCTCGGGAGGGTTATCGCTTGTGTTGGTGTGAGGTCTACTTTGTTAGAGCAGATTTAGAGTCATCAGTTTGAGGATAGCGGTCTCCGTGGCATTCGAGATCAGGTATTGAGGGGTGAGTCTGAGAGAGCTACCTTGGGTTCTGATGGTGTTCTGAGGTTGGACGACTGTATTTGTGTTTCGAGGGTTGGAGGTTTGATTCAGTTGATTTTCCACGAGGCGTACAGTTCCAGATATTCTATTCACCCCGGGACAACTAATATGTACCATGATCTGAGACAGTATTATTGGTGACGTGGTATACGATGAGATATAGTAGAGTTTATGACCCGATGCCTGTGTTGTCAGTAGGTGAAGGCCGAGCACCAGAGAACCGGTGGTTTACTTCAGTAGTTACCCATTCCCGAGTGGAAGTGGAAGCGGGTCACGATGGATTTCGTTGGTAGGTTACCTCACACTTTTTGCGGCTTTGATAGTATATGGGTCGTTGTGTATCGGTTGACTAAGTCAGCACATTTAATCCTTTTCAAGTTTCCTACAGTACTGAGAAGTTAGCTCGGGTATATATTCAGGAGGTGGTTCACCTACATGGAGTGCCAATATCTATTATCTCAGACCAAGGATTTCAGTTTACCTCCAGTTTCTGGCAGACTTTGAAGGAGGAGTTGAGTGCTCAGATAGACCTCAGTACTACATTTTATCATCAGACCGACGGGCAGTCGGAGCAGACTATTCAGGTATTGAAGGATATGCTCCGCACTTATGTGATAGACTTTGGGGGTTAGTGGGATCAGTTCTTGCCTTTAGCAGAGTTCGCGTATAATAATAGCTTTCACTCCAACATTCAGATGACTCCATTTGAGACTTTGTATGGTAGACAGTGTCGGTCTCCAGTTGGTTGATTTGAAACTTCAAAGGTCAGTCCTCGTGGCACAGATTTGATCCGAGAGTCTTTGGATCGAGTTCGAGTAATTCAGAACGGGCTGGGGATAGCTCAGAGTAGACAGAGGAGTAATGCTAACCGTAGACGTCGTCCTTTGAAATTCCAAGTTGGTGATAGGGTCTTCTTACGAGTATCACCCATGAAGGGCGTGATACGATTTGGTAGGAGGGGCAAGCTTAGCCCCAGATATATTGGACCCTTTGCGATTCTGCGGACAGTTGGAGAGGTGGCTTATGTGCTAGCTTTACCTCTGATATTTTAAGCTATCCACCCAGTGTTTCATGTTTTTATGCTGCGATAGTACATTCTGGATGATTCGCATGTGCTTTAGTGGGACTCGGTTCAGTTAGACGAGAAGTTAACATTTATGGAGGAGCTTGTGTCCATTTTAGCCAGCGATGTCAGACAGTTACGCTCCCGGGACATTCCAGTGTTAAGGTACAATGGCGTCATCGTCCGGTTGAGGAGGCCACTTGGGAGCTTGAACGTGATATGCAAGTCCAACATTCCTACTTGTTCACGTCTTCAGGTATGTGCTTACTCTTGACTTTCGTGGACAAAAGTCCTGTTAGTAGTGGATGTTGTAATGAACTCCAGGTCATTTCCCTCGTTTTCGTGCTTTCCTATAAATGTCCCAAGTTATTTATGACTTGTTGGGACTGACAGTTCGATTTTCAGGCAGTTCGTTTGAGAATATTATTTAGGTCGAGCACGTTGTAAAATATTTAATTAAATTAGATTTTTGTAAAAGGATATAGTTAATTACCATTCTAAAATATTTAGATGTTTATGAAAAACTTTTTACGATACATTTATATTATTTTATAACCCATTAATATTTTAAGCGGAGATAGTGAATCTAGATATGTTAAAAATAATATTACTATCTTATAGAGGTTTTATTCTAAATAATTTTCTATTAATTATGATATATTCAAAAAGTTAAATTTATTTTACCATGAACCTACTCAATATATATATACATTTGTAGTTTTGATGTTAGCTCGCCTATAATTTATAGTGAAGAAAGTTCTTGTAAAAATATATATATATATATATATATATATATATATATATATTGACGATACATGTGAAAATCGAAAAAAATATTAACTATCTACATCATGTTATTCAAGCTCGGGGATCGCGTGGTTGATAGTATAGCATCTTTATATCATAAGTTTTCGATTAATTTTAGCTTAAAGTCGCGTATTTGAATTGCTATTTGGGGGTATTGTTGTTGGTGCTTATTTAGAGCTTAATATGATCTCGGATTGAATAGCATCTGTTGTGACTATTGGTCACTGAGTTATTTGGGACACTGTGACGATTTTAGTTTTGCGATTTCGCAAGCGGACCCTACGTGGACTGTTCGGACATTATCTGAACTAATGCTATATGGGTATCAATAGTCATGTTTTGACATATAGTTTATTATTTTGGTATCTTGTTAGCAATCAGAGACCTCTCGAAAGGGGAAGACTCCTGTATAGCTGGTTCTCTTGGCAGGCTTGTGGCGGTGTCCAGGTAGGCTAGGTTTTCTTTACACTTAGATTGGGCTTATGTGTGATATATGTATGCTATTGTGCTGGTGTTGTGGGCTGGTATTATAGACTTGGTGGTGGGTTGCTGTGATTTAGGCCTTCTAGGCCGGATAGGTCTATTCGGATAAATTCTAGGCCCATATCCTCGTGGTATACCACAGATGACCTATTTAGGGTCTGATAGTATTATTGTTGTTAATTGCTGGTTAGGGAATGTTTTTGTTGGACCTTAGTCTAGGCTTAGACAGACTTAGCCCTGACTTAGACAGGTATAACCAGACTTGGTTTTCGGGACCTGGTAGTGGGCTCGTTACCCTTTTTGTTGACTTGTCAGAACCTTGACATCTTTGGGCTTACGTAAGCCCTAGTATGACCTGTTAGGTTGTGACAGGATTGAGTCACCCCAATTATACCCAGTTGGCCTGTTTAGCCTTTTAGTCCCTGATAGCACCGCACTTGATCGGGATTTCTGGCCTTGGCTTAGAATTGGGACCCGCCTTGCCATGAGCTACTCTAGATACCCGGACTGACTTAGATATTGTATGATAGTAGACTATGGATCTAGGAGGACCCGGGGACTTACCTTGTAGCAAATGATGGGTTAGCTCCTTTACCTATACTTCGGCTTCGGCATGGGACTAGCATGTTCCCCGTTTATTGGTTATGATGTGACATTTGGCTCTGTTTTGGTTACTGGGTATGATGAGTTTTGGTTCGAGTCCGGCTATTTATTCAGGTATGATGATTTTGGTTATTGACTATTGGGTGTCCCGATTCGTGTGCGGCCCCGGATTATGGTACAATATGAGTTCTGGTACTGGGTACCGTGATTATAATATTGTTGTTCTCTGAGTTCCGGTTTGAGTCCGGTAGATATGATATATATGTGGCCTATTGTTATTACCCACTGTGTCCGGTTTGATTTCGATTTCTGGCCTCTTGTTATTATTCATTGGTGCCGGTTCAAGCCCAGTGCGCCCCGTTGGTTATTGTCATTACTGGATACTGGTACAACTTTGAGATACCAATGACTATGCATTTACTATTCTTATGTTTCCCGTCGGTTTATGGGGGCCAGGCTGGGTTATTGTTTTCTTTCGTGTGCCTATCGGGTTTATGGGGCTCAGATAGGTTATGTTTGACTTGTGTGTTTACTTACACATTTATTTACTCGTTATTCGGTATCACATTTATTTATTTCCTGAGCATATCTATAAGCCTCGGCAGTTACTCATGTATTTATTACTTATACCCCGTACTTAGCATGCCCCCTCACACTTTAGCATGTTTATATTACATTGAGCTTAGTCGGCCGATGATGCCTACTGAGTACCCATTGCTCGGTACTCATACTGCACTTCTGCATCTTTTTTTCGGATGCAGATTTGGGCATCAGTTGACGACAGTGAAGTGATCCTCCTTTCTTAGCACTGACTCCGGAGCAGGGTGAACTTACTGACGTTCGAGGCAGATCCTACTCCATCTCTACTGTATAGTCACTCGAGACTGTGGTACTTGTTGTATATATTTGATTTCCGTCTTGTACTGTGGGTATGTCTAGTAGTGACTCTTGTACCGACCTCACCAGGTCTTGGGAGTGGTTCTTGACTTTGTATACCGTTCTCTTCCTTCTCAGTTTTGGTATATATGTATATATATATATATATATATATATATATATTTTATTTTTTTTGGTTCTATTTTTTTTTTTTTACATTTCTAGCATGTTTATTAGTATGGTTACTTCCACTTCATCTCTGTTCTTCTAAGATTTCAGCCGTTAGCCTGTCGCTGTCGCTCCGGGCCAGGGTTTGGCTTGCCTATTGGTGGGTTACAGTAGGCGCCATCATGACTCAAAAATTGGGTCGGGACAACATATTTACCCTTAGGATGTTAAGTCTTGTGACCCCACTTTCATTACCCTACATGGCGCCGCTTATGTGGATATATTTATGTTACAATTAAAAAGTTGATCTCTTTCTTGTATTTCTACCCAACCCAAAAGTTAATCTTCCATTTAGAAATTATAATTGAAAGATACTGATCCTGATGTCACATTGAAGTGAAAAACTTCTTTTCGCATTGAAAGAGAAAATATTCTTTCTTTGCACTCGAGTAAGAAGGTTAAAGGGAAATTGTGGATATGAAACCATCCAAGAAAGATACCAGACGGATTTGGGTTTAACTAGTAAATGAACTTCATAAACATCTGGCAAGGGAAAAGCAGAAACCAGTTAACTTGTATCAAATCTACAGAGCCATTTACCTTTAGCTTTCAGAGGAGGGAAGGAGGAATCTGCTTTTCAGAAAACAAGAGGAAAGTCCATTTAATTTTGCTAAATTAATAGGGAAGTAATGCACCTAAACTTCAATATAGAAACGTAAAATTGCCATCCATTCCTTTAGGCTTTAAGCATCAAGCTGCTGATAAGGGAACTATGAGAAAGGAATATTTTTGGGTTGGGTATAAATATACAAGAAATTAACTTTACAATTGTAATATAAATATATCCATGTAGACGCCATGTAGGATAATGAAAGTGGGGTCACAAGACTTAACAACCCAAGGGTAAAAATGTTCCCATAGTTATATGACAAGGACAAATATAACCAAAAAGTATAACGAAGGGCAAATATGATCCTTTTTTCAAAAATAAAATAAAAACCTGTAATTAAATACAATTGTATATATTTAGGGGTGCTAAAATAGGTAATTTATATGGGTACTCGTTCAAATTAACCCATCTTAAATGGGTTGGATACACCCATTTAAGATGGGTCAAATATGAATAAAACCCATATTACCTATTTAAAAGTGGTTAGTTTAATGGATAAAATCTGTAAAAGAGGCTCATCCATAAAAGAAAGAAAAGCGAAATTAAATTTTTCTTTTTGGGGAGTAGGTGATCGGGGTAGGGTGGGGTGGGGGGTAAGAAGGGGGGGCTGGTAGAGGTGGGGTGATAATTTTTTTTGTGGGGGGTGGGGGATAAGAAAATTTGCTTTGAAGCTTTTAACAGGATTCCTACTATAATATGGTTATCTATATTTACCCATATTATCTATTGGGTAAACTCATTTTTATTCATTATAAATATAGGCCGAGTTAGATATTTGGGAAAATGGTCCGAAATATACCCAAACTTTGGAGAAATTTTCTGTTACACGCCCAAACTTTGCGGGGGTCCTATGAACCCCCTGTACTATTTATTAGTGTATTTTTATGACGTTTATTTTCTTAGCTGAACCACTTTTTTAGTCAGGCGCTCAGTGCGTGTGTATTTACATTTGGTGCCAGCTGTGCAAATAAACATCGCAAAAATACACTAATAAATAGTACAGGGGGGTCATAGGACCCCCGCAAAGTTTGGGCGTGTAACAACAAATTTCCCCAAAGTTTGGGTATATTTCGAACTCTTTACCCTAGATATTTTATCCATTTTTGTTTAACTCATTTTCAACAGACTCATATTCGACTCGATTCGCTCATTTGCCATTCCTATATATGTATATAGTTATCTTTTAGTGGCCTAGTAAAGTACTCCGTCTGTTTTAATTTATGTGATGATGCTCAAATTTATAGTATTTTTTAATATGGTTTCCAACTATGTAAATTTTATTTTAAGAAATTAAAAGATTCTATATACAAATGTACATCATAAATTTAAAAGTTTGAATTTTCAAAAGTGAAAGTTCCACATAGTTGAGACCGAGAGAGTTAACTTTAGAAGCTTTTTCTTCTAAACTCCTCGTATGGTCATACTTGAGATTACTTTTGAGTTGGACCTATGCTCCATCATTTCAATTTATTTGTTTAAAAAAAATATTTTTCTCCTAATTTGTTAATTCTTTAATTTCAACATTTCACATAGCATGTTCAAGAACACAAGATTAAATAGTATTTTGGTACATTATACATATATTTAGTTTAAGATGACAAGATTTAAAAGTCTTCATTATTTTCTTAAAATTTTTATCTAGTTAAATTAAGACAGACAAATTAAAACGATGGAAGTAATATTCTCACCCCAGATGTGAAGGTGAGGCCGAGTTTTATCTCTCCACAGTATTCTTCATCCTTGACAACATTGTAAGAGCGTGCTGACACGTCTCCTTCGCGCAACACTTCATGTAAGGGAATTCTGTTTTGATAAATAAAAGCACAAAATATAGACCAAAATGATTACCATTGGACAACATGAATGATAAAAAAGAGATTAGTATAATGTTAGGAAAATGAATCAGAAAGATTATTAACGTTGCTTCTCCAACAAAATCATCAGAACTGAAAGTATCTTTGTCCATAATCTTAAGGGTGATCTCTTCAACATCACCACTAATGATGAAAACAAAGGTCTCATTCCACTCAGGGTCAGATCCTTCACCTGTAGAAAGCAACTTAATATTGAGATATTTACTCAGATAAAACTTTAATATTGTGTAATTTTTTTTATGTTATATGCATAAAAATGGGATTAACAACCAAAACAATAACTGATAAATATATAACATGACAAACTACACAGACAAGGTTTAGTTGAAGTAATTAAATTACAAATACCTGATGCAACACCGCTTTCCTTCTCTTGAGTCCGACAGGTGATGACCACATAAGGATTCATGCTAGCTGTTGAAATTCGAAGAATAAATTAATCAAATTTATTTAACTAAGAGATGAATAATTAGTATCGTTAAAAATAAAGAACAAGGGGACATGCCTAGTGTTGCATAATTAAAGGGAAAAAAGGTCCGATAATTCATGTTGAGGTAAAGGAGATGATAAATAAAGTATAGCTGAAGCTGCTTGCTGACATTCGTTGGCGCAATTTACTACTCTCGTTGTTCCAATTTATCGCTAAGTATAAGAAATATGAGAAGATTTTTGCAACATTTTGAAATAACTCATAAAATAAATAAAGTTTTAAATAGAAAAATACACATTTCAGGGCTTGTTGCAAAATGACTGGGACCCAACATGAGTAAAATGTTGATAGTGTTAGTAAACATTTTCCAAATAAGTAAATGTGTCATTCGAGGAAAGTCTGTCACATAAATGGGGACAAAAAGTATATACATTGGACGTATATGCGCGCGCACACACACACACATCTCCAAAAACTCTTCTAATTTAAAACTATGAGCCAGAATCTAACAAAGATATTAGATTGATAAAAACCCAACAAAAAAGAAATGAGAAAAATGAAGAATATTGCCCTCTTTGTTTTCCACTCTATCCCCAACATCAGTGCTTTAGAAAATAAATTACTCCGTATATATAGAGAGAGAAGAAAGAAGAGATAATCTCCAATCTCTTATTCTAATGTTCTAAAAACAAGAAATAACAATAGTAGTAAAAGTCCATAATGACAATTAATCTGAATTTTTGGAATCAATTGCGTCTGAGAAGAAGAATGTTGCCTTTTAACGCTAATAAATATGTGATAAATTCTTTTGACTAAATTTAATTAGAGAAATTTCTAAAAAATAATTTCTTATTCATTTTGAGATAATATATTTCTAACAAAATATATGTATATATGTGTATGTATTATATTTGTATGCATAAATTTAAGATCTAAACCAAAATTATGTCGTTTGTCACAAAAAGCAAGATCTGGTTTCATATAGGTGGCCAAAGGTAAAGGAGAACAAATGTTCGTTTTCTCTTCGAAATTTTTGATAATGTGAATATATCAGCATTGAATCATTAGGATAAAATGCTCAAACACCATATTCTCCTCCCCCTTGGAAATTATGATAAAAAGAATTAGAAAATGGAGTTTGTGAAGATCATACTGAGCCAATTTTGTTCTTCAAGGCCTTTGGCATTTTCAAGAAAAACTTCAAGCGTCCCACTTGGCATCTCTTTTGGATCGAATTACTTTGACAGAAACACAAGATAGTCGAATGATGTTTAAAAGCTTCAATTCGGATCAGTTGTATGTTTAGAATGATGGCCTTTGGACCTGTTCAATGCTTATTTTATATCTAACTAACCCAATCACTACAATCCACGTGGTCCGTAGTTTTTTTTTTTTTTTTTTGATCAATTTCCCAATAGCCCCTGGGTGATTGTATTACTCCCCCTCCCCTCCCCCTTCCCCCCCACCCCCACCCAAAAACAAAAAAAACAAGCACCAGTCATCTACAAGGAGGTGGATTATCATATCCTTTGCCTCCACAAATATAGCTGCAAATAGAATTGAACCTAAAGTTAAGTTCCAACACAAAAACAGCTAGCAGCTAGTCATTTACAAGGATTCTTCTAGGTACAAAGTCACCAAAAAGTAAGCTTCTAGTGTTTGAATCTTAGTGATGGCATTTGTGCTTGTTCCATTCTGTACGGGCCTCTCGCATTTTGTGGTAAGTCCTGCTGGCTAAAGAAATTGTGGTCTTGATGATGGATACTCCATTTGGCCAATGCATCCGCAACTTGATTAGCCTCCCGATAACAATGCTGGAATTGATAATTGATCCTTTGCGCCAACTTTTGAGCTTCAATGATAGTCTCTTTCAGGTGCCAAGGTGGAAGAACTTTGCCTTTTAGTATGCTGATAATTAACATAGAGTCTCCTTCCAAAATAAGGTTATCAATACCATTATGAATAAACCATTTCAACCCATGTAAAGTAGCCTTTGCTTCGGCTGTATTGCTACTCTCATTACCCAAAGAAGATAAGAAGGCCATAACAATATTTCCATGAGCATCCCTACAAATACCTCCTGCACCTGCTGGACCATTTTGCATCTTGCCGCCATCAATGTTTAGCTTAAAGAAAGGCCATTTAGGCTTGTTCCACTTTACTACTGTGCAGTCAATTCTTAGTACCAGACACATAATTTGATTGCAAATGCAAAACCAGTCCGACCCCCAATTCTTATCAGGTTTAACCTTGTCCAAAATTCATTTCATGTGAGATAAGATTTGATACTTAATCCTTTTAATCGAGCATTTGGTGTTGCCATACCTTTCTACACATCTAGCTTTCCAAATTTCCAAACAAACTATGATAGGTGTCGTTTGTAGAAAAATTTGGTGGATGGAATTATAAGGTTTGAGGCTCCACCAATTCTTTGAAATAATCTTATAGGAATATCTTCCCAAATGATACCAAGGGGGCTGCCAAAGTGTTTCCACAGAATGCTAGCGATGTCCCCGGCCATGAATGTATGGTGAATTGTCTCACTTTGAGGAATTCTGCAACAAAGGCATTTGTATACTAAATTCTGCTTGAAATTGAGAAGGATATCATCAAAAGGTAACTTGTTTTTTAGGAGCTTCCACAGAAGAAAAGACATCTTAAAAGGTATAAACTTATTCCAGATTCTCATAAATAGAGGGGATTTTTCTTTTCTCTGTCTTGCTAGATTCCATGTCGTAGAAGTTGAGAAAGTTCCTTTGCTATTCGAAGTCCAAATAGGACTATTAGTTGTGTCTTGCTCCCCTATTTCCAATGATAGAATGTGTTCAGCTAAGAATTCCAATGATAGAATGTGTTCAATATTCCAGACCCCATTGTTTATAATAGAAGCAACTTTAGAATTCATAGGTGGGTCTTGGAGGTGAATAATATGAGCCACTGCTCCCATGTTAGTCCAGTTGTCCCACCAGAGATTGGTATTTCCACCATTAATCTTCCACAAGATCTTTTCTTCTATCTTGTCTTTACTTTGAAGCATTTTCTTCCAAATAAGAGATTGAGTAGGCATAATCTGTTTAGCAACAGGAGATGTGAACCTACAATACTTAGCATTCAGAAATTTGGACCATTAAGAGTTTGTGGTTCTAAACTTCCACCATCTTTTCATATTCAGTCTCTCTCTCTAACATCCTGAAGTCTTCTAAGTTGCAAGCCTCCTTCCTCGATAGGATAAGTCATATTGTCCCAAGCACTCCATTGATACTTTTGTTTACCCTCTAAAGAACCCCAGAAGAATCTAGCCATATGTCTCTCCGCTTTATTAAAAATTTCTTTTGGGGGTTCCACAACAGACAGTAGGTGAATAGGAAGAGATTGTAACACATGCTTAATTAGAACAAATCTTCCGCTATTAGATAAAAGTTTTCCATGCCAACCCGTAATTCTTTTAATGATTTTAGCCACCATATCTCCATAATAAGCAGTAAGTTGTCTACCAATGTACAGAGGGCATCCCAAGTAAGTTATAGAAAATTTTTCTTGCCTGTACCCTGTAGTTTCTTTGATTCTCAAAATCTAATTTATAGTGGCATTTTTACCGACCTTAAAAAAACTTTTATCAATGTTGATTAGCTAACCAAAACATCTTTGGTAAGCTTGTAATTGCCCAATAATAGCTTCCAGGGATTTTTTGCTAGCAGAAGAGAAAAACACCACATCATCTGCACAAGTAAGATGAGTGATAGGAGGAGCTTGTAATGGCTTACTGAACCCTTTAAATTGATTAATAAAAGCTAGCTAGTTGAGTAGCCTTGATAACACTTCTGCCCCAAGAACAAATAGAGAAGGAGAAAGAGGATCTCCTTGTTTAAGATCTCTTGTAGAATGAACAAAATCCTCTCCTGAAACCATTTATCAACACTGAGTACCAAACATTAGAGATGGATCTCCAAACCAAATCAATCCATTTCTTAGCAAACCCAAACTTTATCATAACAATGATTAAAAACTCCCAATTGACCCCATCGTAAGCTTTATCCATGTCAAGTTTAATCACTACATTCCCACCCCATGTTTTTTTATTTATAGCATGCATAATCTCCTGGGCTAGAAGAACATTGTCTGTGATAGATCTTGCTTTAATAAAACCTGACTGGTTTTCTGAGATAACTTTAGGTAATATAAGATTTAGCCTGGTACTCAAAATTCTAAAAATGATCTCATTGGAGCAGTTACTCAGGCTAATAGGTCTTATTTCACTAAAAGAGGAAGGATTGTTCACTTTTGAAAGAAGAATGAGGCAGGTGCTTGTGTAAAATTTGGTAAGCTTAGCCCCATTAAAATAATCTTGAATAACCTTTATTAGGTCCTCCTTGATAATGTCCCAATAGTTTTGATAAAAGGAACCACCAAACCCATGAGGGCCTGGTGCACTATTAGGGCTAAGAGCAAATACTACTTCCCTGATCTCTTAATCATGTGGCATGGCAAATAGTATAATATTATCTTGTTGATTAATAACCTGATCAAGGTAGTCAATATAACGAAGCTCAGGTTCACCATCTTCTTGAAATAGCTGAGTAAAGTGATTAACAGCCTCTGTAGAGATATCATCATCGCAATTGATCCATTGCCCTTCACTATTTTGGATCCTCTGAAAACTCAGTTTCCTCCTTTTCTCATTGATGATGACATGAAAATAATTGGAATTAACATCTCCCTCATTAAGTCATATAATATCATCCTTTTGTCTGAGGATGGATTCTTCAAACTTGAGCCATTTAATATGTTCAGCTTGAGCCTTATGGACTTGTTCCCTGAGATCATCAATTTCATTGTCAATATAATCCGCCTCTAGGTTTTGCATCTTGATTTTCCATTCCTTCACAAGATCAAATACATTTCCTATATGTTCCTTTGACCAGATGCTCAACTTTCTGCTTAAATTCTTGAGGTTCTGTTGAAATTTCCACATGTTGTTCCCCTAGACTTCTATGTCCTAAGCTTCTTAAACCACATTTTTGAAATCAGGTTGTTCTGTCCAAAACTGGAGGAACTTAAAGTATTTAATCCCTTGAAAGTTGGAGTTGGAACATTTAATCAACATAGGAGTATGATCTGAGCCGGTGCTTTCCAGGTGTTCTATGTCACTAATGGAAAACAAGTTAGTTCACTGGTGATTAAAGGAAACTCTATCAAGTCTCTTCCATATTCTGTGAGGTTTACCTCTGGTGCTGTACCAAGTAAATTGGAGACCTATAAAACCAGCATCCACCACTCCACAATCATTCATACATGTTATAAAGTCCCAACTTTTCTCCATTCTGTGGGGTTTTCCACCTTTCTTCTTATCAGGGCTCATAATCACATTAAAGTCCCCATTAATACACCAAGGCCCATTTATCAAACTACTATAATTTCTTAGGCTATCCCATAAAGGAGTTCTCAGATGGTGCTTTGGCTTGGCATAGACAAAAGTGAAATAGAATATCTCATCGGAGGTAGTGTTGGATAAATTGACATTAATTTGTTGTTCATCATCGATGACTACTAAAACATTAAATCCCATAGCCCAAAAGAACCAAATTTTACCATTGCAGTTCGCCAAACATCCTTCAAAAGCCATGCTTCTTCTATATCACCCAATTTTATTATCTTGTACAAAAGGTTCTTGAATTGCAATAAACTTAGTCTTATAAACTTTGGATAAAAGTTTTAATCTTTCAAAAGTTTCTTTGAATTTATCCCCCTAATGTTCGAAGATATTGTTCTAATCATTAAAATACATTCTGGAAGGTCACCCCATTTTGATTGGCTTTACCCTTTGCTCTGGTGATATAGCCCTAATGATTAGCCAACTTCTCCTTTGGACCTCTTGGAGACAAATTACCTATCATAATAAGCTTGTTTTCTTGTTGGATGGTTACATCTTCACTAATCTGCCCATGCCATATAGTTTTTGGGGCAAATGTTTTGACGAGTTCCTCTTCATTAGTGGAATTACATTCTTCGTATTCCTCTTCATCTTGATATTCATCATCACTGTCACTGTTTCTAGCTTCCCCTAGACTTGATTCATATTCACTTGAATCTTCGACTTTGCCTTCTTGGCTATTGTGGAATTCTTCAACATTATTCTTATAATCTGATTCAATATTGGTAATGGTCACTCAATGTCTTCATTTCAATTGAGATCCACAAATAGATTAATCCCTATCTTGTCTGATAATTTGTTATGCCCATCTTTCTTAGACATAGGTTGATATTTGATAACATCATGCATAGTAGCTGGTTCTTAAGTATCAATAGCCCTCCCCTGATTCTTGAAATGCTTAGAACTCCCTGCTTTATTCTTGTGGATAGTAGTCTGTTCCATACTCTGTATAGAGCTTTGTATAGAACTTTCTTGAAACTTATTCCTGGCCCCTTCTTGTCTATTTATAGCATTCAGTCTCTGTGTATTTGTGGCTCGTTCCAGGTTTTTTTGGGGAGTATTGGTGTCTTGTATGTCCTAATTGAATGAAGAAGGGGGGATTTTCAACCCTTCCTCCATGCTTCTACTTATGTCGGACTTGTTTAAATTATCATCCCTTGTATAAACTTGTTGAAGTTGATTTTTGCTTTTGGCGATGCTTTTACTTTGTGAGACTTGTTGCTGTCGAGTGGAACTTTTATCAGGTACTTCCTCTTCTGATTTTATATCCTTTTCTCCCTTTGCGTTACCTCCTTGTTCTTCACTACCAACCTTTTTAGTGTCATCATCATTGAGTTGTTGAAAAGAGTTTTTCAAAATGAGAGCATCAGTAGTGTTTATCATGGGTTGAGAAGATACAACCATAACTATTTGTTCTTGAATGTCATCTTGCATATATTTTTCAGCTTGTAGTTATTTTTGGGTATCCATCTTTTCAATATTTCTCTTAACCATCCATCTTGGTTGTTGTTTTTTCCTGTTGGCCTTCAATCTCTTTTTATAATTCTTATTCCTAATTCTTATGGCTCGTGTAGGTAGGTTCTGATTCGTAGCAGGTTGGTCATTCTTATTACTTTTACTCTCAGTTTCTCCAATATGAATAACCTTATCAGTATCAACAAAGCCATTATCTACTGTAAATGCTTTTCTCCCACTCCGAGCATTATTTACCTTCCCAGCAACATGATCTTTCATATCTGCAGGTGCAACATTTAGCTTCCCATCAAATTTATTAGTATCAAGATCAGAAATTCTCTTCAAACATTCATCCTCAGAATATCCCTGGTGCTTGCAAATAAAGCAATAACCAGGAATATAATCATATTCCACCATTTTCTTAAAACCATACCCTCCTACACCATCTTCATTCTTGATACCAATCCACACAAAATCTCTAAGAGGTTTAGCCAAATCCACTTCGATTTTTACCTTCGCAAAATTAGGTTGGGATTTAATATCAGTTGCTTTGTCAATTGTCAATAACGTGCCAATTGGTGAAGTAATCCCCTTCAAAGCACTCCAATTGTAATAATGCAATGGAAGCTCAGGGAGGTTAATCCAAATAGGAGCCAAAGATGTTTCTTCATTGGGGTCAAATTCTTTTGTCCATCTCATCAATCTCATCCGTGACCCAAGAATGGTGATTTTTTCTCTAAAATAGATGTTTTTAAAAGCTTCTTCTTCCAAAAAATTGAGAAAAATATGCTTGGGGTTGTAGTGATCGATTTTAACGGTGCCTCAAATAGGAAATCTAGCAGCAAAATCCCTATGGATATCTTTAATCAAAGATCGACCATGAGAGATCTTACCAATGATGGTCGGAATCAAAGATCAAGCAAGCTCCTCTTCTTCTTGTGGAGTAAAAAATATAGCTAGCTTACCTTGTAGATTTTCGGTGGTCAGAATTGCAGAATGGGCTTTGGGGGTGCCGATTGTCTATTATCCAAGAGAGAGTTTGCATATTTTCCTTTGGGAGCTGTGGGGTTGGGGTTCAGAGGAGGATCATTAGGATGCTCGTGGAAGTTCCCTGCAAACCCGACCATCGTCTAAGTAAAGCCCATAGTGAAAATTGGTAAAAGATTAGTGGCGCATGAGGCGTATACTAAATTGCCCAATGACGTGGTCCGTAGTTGTTCGAAAACAATATATATTAACAAAAATATCATACAATATGGATGTAGAATATTACACCCTTTCATGGTGTTTTAAAATCAAAATTTCCAATTCCAATCAAGATGATTATAGAATAACAACAACAACAACAACAACAACAACAAAAACATACCCAGTGTATTCCCACCAGGTGGGGTCTGGGGAGGGTAAAGTGTACCTCAGGTGAAGTAGAGAGGCTGTTTCCGATAGACCTCCGGCTCAACACAGATAACAATATCCAACAAAAACAAAAAAAAAAACAAATAACAAAATAGATAACATAGCGCTAGGTAATACAAGAAGCAAGACACTCACAGGGTAATACTATAAACTATTCATTCGGAAATCACAATCATCACCAAAGCCACGCGAACCAAAATCTGCTAAAAAACAACAGGCACAGATACAAACAAACACTCCTACCAACACTCCTTCCTACAAATACGTACGTCTTCCTACTCCCTAACCCTCTACCCTAATCCGCGCCCTCCACACCTTCCTATCGAGGGTCATGTCCTCTGTAAGCTCTAACTACTCTATGTCATGCCTAATCACCTCCCTCCAATATTTCTTCGGCCTACCTCTACCCCGCCTAAAACCATCCACAGCCAGCCTCCCACACCTCCATACTGGAGCATCCGTGCACCTCCTTAATACATGCCCGAACCATCGTAGCCTCACTTCCCGCATCTTGTCGTCAACCGAAGCCACTCCCAACTTCTCTTGAATACTCTCGTTTCTAACCCTGTCCCTCCTGGTTAGTCCACACATCCATAGCAACATCCTCATCTCCGCTACCTTCAACTTTTGGATATGGGAGTTTTTAACTGGCCAACACTCCGCGCCATACAACATAGCCGGACGGACGGCCACTCTGTAGAACTTACCCTTAAGCTTCAGAGGCACCTTCTTATCACACAAAACTCCCAAAGCTAGCCTCTACTTCAACCATCCTGCACCAATAAGATGCGTGACATCCTCGTCAATCTCTCCATCCCCCTGAATCATAGATCCCAGATACTTGAAACTACTCCTCTTCTGAATGGCTTGAGACTCCAGCTTCACCACCACGTCCTCCTCCTGCGTCACAGTACTGAACTTACACTCCAAGTACTCTGTCTTGGTCCTACTCAGCCTAAACCCTTTCGCCTCCAAGGTCTATCTCCAAACCTCCAACTTATCATTAAATCCTCCTCGGGACTCGTCAATAAGCACTACATCGTCTGCAAATAACATACACCAAGGTACCTTTCCTTGAATCCGCCGTGTCAAAACATCCATTACCAAGGCAAATAAAAATGGGATAAGAGTCGACCCCTGGTACAGCCCAGTCAGAACAGGGAAGTGCTCCGAATCTCCTTCTGCCGTCCTCACATGTGTCTTCGCTCCGTCGTATATGTCCTGAATCGACCTAAGGTATGCCACAGGCACACCTCTAACCTATAAGCACCTCCACAGAACCTCTCTGGGGACTTTGTCGTACGCCTTCTCCAGATCAATGAACACCATATGCAAGTCCTTCTTCCTCTCCCTATATTACTCCACCAATCTCCTCATAAGGTGTATGGCTTCGGTAGTCGAGCGACCTGGCATGAAATCGAACTAGTTCTCCGAAATAGTCACGATCCTTCTAAGCCTCAACTCTACCACCCTTTCCCACACCTTCATAGTATGGCTCAACAACTTGATTCCCCTATAGTTGTTGTAACTCTGAATGTCCCCCTTGTTCTTATATATGGGAATCATCGTACTCCATCTCCAAGCTTCCGGCATCTTCGTCGTCCTAAAAATAACATTAAATAACTTTGTCAGCCACTCCAAACCTACCCTGCCAGAACTCTTCCAAAAATCCATCGAAATCTCGTCTGGCCCAGTCGCCCTACCCCTACGCATCCTACTAATAACCCTCTTGACCTCCTCCACCTTAATACGCCTACAATAACCATAATCACGACGCCTCTCCGAGTGCTCCAAGTCCCCCAGAACCAAACTTCCGCCTCCTTCGTCATTCAAAAGTCTGTGAAAATACGACTGCCACCTCCTCCTAATGCTGGTGTCATCCATCAACACTCTGTCATCTTCACCCTTGATGCACTTCACCTGATCAAGGTCACGTGCCCTTCGCTCCCTAGCCTTGGCCAACCTATACAACTTTATATCCCCACCTTTCTCCTCTAAAGCCGCATACAGACGTTCAAAAGCTGCCGTCTTCGCTGCTGTAACTGCTAGCTTCGCCTCTTTCTTAGCTAACTTATACTCCTCCCTTTTCATCCGCTTCTCCTCGTCATCCTTTCTTTCTACCAACTTTGCATAGGACACCTTCTTAGTCTCCACCTTTCTCTTGACTTCCTCGTTCCACCACCATTCCCCCCGGTACTTGCCAGCTCGGCCTCTCGAGACCCCCAACACCTCTCTCGCTGACTCCCTGATGCAACTAGCAGTCTTCTCCCACATACTTTCCACATCCCCTGTACTCTCCCAAGCCCCCAAATTCAATAACTTCTCCCCTATCTCCAAAGCACAGGCCAAATCCAAACTCCCCCACTTAATCCTGGGTCGATCCTCTACAGTCCTATTCTTTCTGCCCTTCTTGAATTCCACGTCCATCACCAATAGCTTATGTTGGGTTGAACGATTATGGCTAGGTATGACCTTACAGTCTTTACATAGCACTCTATCCCCCTTCCTAAGGAGCACAAAGTCTATCTGCCTCTTGGCTACCGAACTACAAAAGGTAATAAGGTGGTCCTTCTTCTTGGGGAAGCACGAATTCGCCACCACCAAACCAAAAGCTCTAGCGAACTCCAAAAGTGAGGCTCCTCCCTCATTACTCTCCCCAAAACTGAAACCTCCATGCACATCATCATAACCTCTCGATAAAGACCCGATATGCCCATTGAAATCGCCTCTTATAAAAAGCTTCTCGGTGCCCGAAATGCCTCTTACCACCTACTCCAGATTTTCCCAAAAGTTCTTCTTCTCTTCCTCATCCAAACCCACTTGCGGAGCATAAACACTAATAACGTTCCATGTAGACTCACCAATGACCAACTTAATCGTCATCAACCTATCATTAACCTGCTTGACCTCCACCACCTGCCCCCTAAGCTCTTCGTTTACTAAGATACCTACCCCATTCCTATGCGCCACGCTACCCAAGTACCACAACTTATACCCTTCCACATCCCTCGCCTTGGTCCTTACCCACTTGGTCTCCTAGACACAGGCTATACTAATCCTCCTCTTCCTAAGGATCTTCACAAGCTCTATGGACTTACCTTGAAGAGTTCCTATGTTCCAAGAACCCACTCTCAAACTATAGGCTCCCGTGTCTCGCTTAACCCTACTACCGTTCGCCCCAACCCCGAGCTCCTCCCAAAACCAGACCCTAACCCAAACCCATACAGCCCCCCGGGCCCCAGCCCTGACCTATGACATGACCCTAGTCTCCCATCGCCTACCAAAGACACTACGCAGAAAGAGACACCAACGAGGATTCAAAAGAGCTAAATGAGTGGAACGAAGGAACCTGATACGCTGTGTCTGCAGCGTTCACCTGGATCTTGGCCGAGCTATTGAGTTCCGACAATTTGTTGAAGAAATTGGTTACCAAAGTTTATTCCCGGGACTGCTGCCCGTCAGTCCAGCTGCTGGCTGGTGAGTCTGGGATAACCTGTGGCAAAGAGAAAGCACACAAAAGGCCAAAAAATGTTGTTTCCGACGAGAATTTCGACAGATTTTGCCGAAAACAGCACGATCTGAAAGTGGGTATAAGTCGCCGGACAAACTAAGATCGAAAAAGAAATTGGTCGTCGGACTAAGCTTGATCTGGTTCACCGGAGCAGATATCGTCTATGGCAAAGGTCATCGAATTTCGCTGGATCAGTCAGTTCTGGTCCCGTTCGGGCAGATCTATTTCTGTCCAGTCATTGTCGGACACCGACAGGGGGAGGGGGCTGGCCGAAACTGGAAGGGATGGGAGGGCAGACTTACATGTCGTCGGAGCTTATGCCGCCGTCGTCAGAGGGGTGGTTCAGTCTATGGCTGTTAACCGTTAGAGAAATAGAGAGAGTGAAGAGAGAAGAGAGAGAAGAGGATGTCCTAAGCTCAATGAGATCCAAAATCCATGATATATAGTGATGCCTCGATCCATGATATGATTATAGAATAATGAGTGCAAAAATATATACAACTCATGATATATAGTGATGCCTCGATCCCTATCTAGTCATGACACAACAATTGTAATTCTTATAATATAAATAATTCTAAACTATGTCAATGTTTAAATATATGCTTATATGGATTGGACTTTACGTTCTCTCTATCATCTCCCCTCAAGTAGCACATTGAAAATGCTACAAATTGACACTTACTCCAGTGCTGGTGTAAAGATTGTTGTTTCATGATTCATTGATTGTTAACACAGAGACAGAGAGTCCTTGTGAAGTTTTCTATTGAGATTGGTAGGAGTAATTCCACCCATAAAAGCATGAGATAGAAATATGGTTGTTTCTTCCCCAAATTTGACATGAATTTTCATGTGTTTAAGAGCTTTTCTAATTATTTATGAAACTAGTTGCCACCCCGATTGTCCACCAATGGTTAACATGTTAAACGTGGGTCTGCTTAAACCTTTATCTCTATCAAATGAATCTTGTGTTTTTTGCGCTTGATAAGCTATAGCTTAACATGATCCTTCTTGCTATCTTCTTCTCTTTTATTGTACCATCTCAGTGCATTAACAAACCAAGTGAAGGATTATAATAGACTCAAGATTTTCTATTTATCTTCAAGATCTTTACAAAATAAATTAACCTTGCAATCTTTGTCTAATGATTTGTGTATAACGGCGACAATATAATCAATTCCTTTGAATTATTTTATGTACTTATAAACTGGTACTGTCCCATGTCAATACTCTAGATTTGTTGTTTCAATTGAAATTTCATATCCTTGATAGTTTGCAGGTAATTATACTTGAGACTTCCAAATTTCTTTGGCCAAAGTACAACCAATAATAAGAAATATTGACTCATTACTCAAGTTCTAGGTAGCCAGCTTCTTACCATGACATCTCTTTTCTTCCCATTTTATAAAGTAGGGATTGAAATTTTATCCATCCTTTTCATTTAAGTAATGACCCTCCAGTTCTTTTTCTATATTTTCGTGCCTTTTATGCATTTAGAGCCTTCATATAGCTGCCCTAAGTCATTTATGAGTTGCTGGGACTGAATGTTTGGTTACCAGTTAGTTCATTTGATTTTTAGAGCCATTTCCCTATTTTGGCGCTTTTAAAGTTGAGAAATGGGTATCGGGCCTAAACTTTAAGTAAATGGCCTCGAATGCCACTTTTTACAGTTTCATTAGCTCTGGAATGTGGATTTTAGGCTAGGGGCTCGAGGATTCCGAACTTGTTTTGGACTATTGGGTGAATTTTGGTTAAAACTGACCCTTGGATGTGGGACTCACTTTTTGTTGAAACTACCTTGGATAGAAGTTTTGATGGTTCTTTTGTGTCTAGAATGCCAAATTCGGTAGGTTAGCATAGTTCGTTTGTATTCACGAGATTCCAAACGAATCCCGAAGAGCCCATTCAGAGAATTTACAACTTGGCAAAGTTGCTGGTGCTGATTCACCTGGTGCAGGACAAAATTGGACTTAATGTTTGCGTGGCCTTACCGCGATCACGAGGTTCCAAGATTCTTGACCTCTGCATTTGCGGGTCAGCCTTTGCATTCGGAAAGAGGAGGCCGACCATACCGGCTCAACCTTCTTCATCGCGATCAAGATGGAATGGCTGTGTTCACGAATACCTGTCCTGTTCATCTCCCTCGTTCGTGGTAGGGGTCCCCCATTCACGATGAATGACCCCCTGGCTCTATAAATAGTTGTTAACTTCATTTTTTCAGCTCAAAATTCTTGTCCAAAACTCCATTAAGGATACTTGAGAGTTGAGAATAGTGTGGGAATTAATATCTGGTACTGGGATTGAATTGGGGGCCTCGTGGCTATTATTTCCTTGCCCTTGTTCTTGTAAATTTTTTGTTAATTCATTGTTTAATTCTCCGATTAGTTCTTGTTATTCCCGTTTGATTTGGGACTATTTTGGGGACTGATTTGGGCTTGAATTATGCTCAGTTTTGGGGCAAATAGTCCTTAAGATGAGAGGGATGTTGAGATGGTTTTAATTTTGTGATTCCACAAGATGGTCTTATGTGGAATTTTGTGATTTCAGAAGCATCGGTTGAAGGCTTCTCGAAAGGGAAAAGCTCCGGTTAGATTATTATTCGTGCTTTCAGCGGCGTCCAGGTAGGCTAGGTTTACCCCTCTCCTAGATTGTGCTTTATTACAGTATTAGTATGGTATTATGCTAGCTATAGGTAGGTACTTATGGCTAAGTTGTTATTCTGGTATTTATTTCCTTATTTAGCCGGTTAGGGGCCCTTTTCGGTAGAATTCGGCCCTGTTATCCCTTATATTAGTCTATGATTACCCTTTAGGACTAGACATAGTTTCTTAACTCCTTGGGATGGGATTTACAAGCCTTATCCTAGGATCGGGTAGGTACTTTCCTTAGGTGGGTTTTCGGGGATTGGTAGTGGGCCCCACTACTCATTTAGTATAGAATACTTAGAATGATGCCCCTTTCTAGCCTTAATGATCACGTAGCTACTTCCTTAGACTGTTACTCGAGTTTGGGGGTAGGCTTAGACACTATTTACGTCTGTTTAGCTTCGTTATCCCGGGTAGAGTACCATTTGACCTTAAAACCATGCTTTTGACCTATTATCCTAGATCTTCTTTAACTTCACGGATTTGGCCGCCTAAGATTGGATAGTATTGAATTAATGGAATTAGGATAGGTTAAAACCTTGGGATATCACTATTTATTTCATACTTATAAGTTTCGATTCGAGTCCGCCAATTGCTATGCTATTATTATTTATCAGTTTCAGTTTGAGTCCAGCATATGGTTTATTGATTATTATTTATGAGTTTCAGTTCTAGTCCGGCATCTATATATCATTATTATCTATGAGTTCTGATTTGAGTCCAGTATCTATTATTACTCCTATTACGGATTTGGAGTCAGGAACCTGGTAAGTACCGACGGAATGATGGTTATGACTGGGAAAGGGAGGATAAGGTACGCGTATTGCACATCTTGGTTTGTTTTACTTTCCTTACTACTATATTGGACTCCTTACATTAGTGTTACTCCTTTCTTGTACCCACCGTGCTTATGGGGGCTCGATTGGGTTTTTTTTTCTTCTTGTTTGTGCCTTCTGGTTTATAGGGGCCTGTTGACACCCAATTTTGACCCCCCGGTATTCCCCCGGACTGTTTTTTTACAAATCATTCATTTCAAATATTAATATTTCTTTACTTGGTTATTTTAGTACCAAATAAATCCCGACGTTTTGCATTCATGATTTTTAAAATATCTAACTTATTTTTATTTGTTATCCTTAATTTTATATATAGGTATAATTTATTAATTTAAATATAGTATCTTACCTAATTTCGTTAATTTTTACTAAATTATTTATGCAGGTATTTTAAATCCACATTTGTGTTTTGCAAATGCATAATCTATATTATTATTATTATTACTATTATTATTATTATTATTATTATTATTATTATTATTATTATTATTATTATTATTATTATTATTATTATTATTATTATTATTATTATTATTATTATTATTATTATTATTATTATTATTGTGTTTTTGTTGTTATACCGTTTCTTAAAATTTGCATTCATAATTTATAGGTACCTAATTTTTTTCAAATTACTTTATCGTCAATTTTAAATAATATATTACGTGTCATTGATTTTATATACGTAATTTATCCATAATAATGATTATTAACTTTTTTATTGTTATTGGTTTATTACTATATTTATTAAATAACAACCTAATTCTAATTTTCAATGTCCCCAATTTATTTAAATTCTAGCCATTTTGTATTCGATTGATGTCAATTCTAGCCTAAATTGAGTCCAATTTTACTCAACTTTAATTCCCAATTCAATTTTTAATTGACCCAATTTCAATTAACCCATTCTGATCCATTTCCAATTTTTAATCACATCCTTCCATCATTTTAATTTTACGATCCGAATTAATCCCAAATCTTTCCTTTTTAAATCTTTCCTTTTTAATCAAAACCAAAAGCTCAAATCCCTAATTTTCACTCTTCTCTCTTGACCTTCATCGAAGGTGCCACTACTACTACTCCGGCGAACAAGCTCCACCAGTGTCGCCTCATATCCTCTGACTCCTATCCTGCATTAAACACCGCCCCAACTCCGGCAAAATCCCATTATCGGAGAACTCCTTCAAACACCATAACTATCGTCGCCGACACCCTCTCTCTAAACCACAACCTGCCACCTCCTCCTCTCGCTCAACCCTCTATCTCCAACGAGCTTAGAAGTGAAACCATCGGTAGTCCACCACCGGAGAACCTATATACTCCCTCCTCTGTCCATTTCCTCTCCACTCTTTTTTCTCTCTATCGAACACCACCATAGCCACGCCTCCTACACTGCCACAACCCTGACCACCATGGATGGTGAACCTCTCATCACCATCGCACCACCGCTAGCTCCGGTGAACCGCCACCAGATAGAAACCACCGAGCTCCACCACCCGATGCCTTGGTCTACGATTGAGTTTTAAACTTTGATCTTCCATGGATTATTATGTGATCTGTCTTTGGTATGATTCTCTTGCATTTGTTTGAATTAATTGTTGGTTTCGATGGAAATTAGGTCGAGTGTTGCTTGTTGATCCATTTCATGGTGTCTCTAGTTTATATTTTGTTAAAATTTGTATTGTGTTCTACATTCTTAATCGTTAATTTTCAATTCGAACCGTAGGGACGACAGGCCATTGGTTAGTGTTCATTTTTGAATCAGTTCAAATTGTGTGATAACTGTACCTTGCCTTGATTAAATCCGATTTACAACAACCTAGTATGATTAAATATGGTAATTTGAGATTCTGTCACGCCCCGAATCCCATCGAGACATGATTGGCACCCGTAGCCGATAAGGCCCGAGAGAACTAACCTTTGCCTATGTTCAATCATATGCATATCATAATCATAACCACTATTGTGGAAGAACATGAAAGACGAATAAAGGAAAACATGGGACATATTTATACATACATATGAAACTTGGCCGTTGAGGCCATCCAGTCAAAACAACATATGTCTTTTACACTGATACACCCACATCCGTCTACAAAAGCCTCTAACAAGAGCATTGACCAAAATGAACCATAAGTCGGGACAATTCCCTGCTTTACACAATATGTACAATACCAAAACATATATACACTCTGACTCGGAGAAGCCCGGAATGAGCGGGAGCTCACCAAAGAACCGCTAACACTGGCAATCTACTGGGGAGGCCTACTGGTACCTGCGCCTGCAGCAAGTAAGGTAAATTCCCCGAGAGGGGTCAGTACAAAATAAGTACTGAGTATGCAAGGCTCAGATGAAACTGTACAACACATGAATATCTCAATGAACTCAAATACAAATGACTAATCAATGTGAATAAGTCACCATGATGCATTTTGGAAACCATGTGGATTGCTTTCGTTACTTTCGTTGCTTTCTTTACATTCAATGCTCACTTGTCATTACATATGTCATAATGTACCTGGGCCCCTACTGATCAGTGGGTCTTTTCATATCATATCATCGTGTCGGAATCGAGTCGAGCTAGGCTTATGCCCCTAGACTTGCGACCCATACATCAATGCATCGGGATCGGGTCGATCTAGGCTTATGCGCCTAGACCTGCCACCCATAAATTCATACCTCGGGATCGAGTCGAGCTAGGCTTACGCCCCTAGACCTGCCACCCGTACTTTATCATTGACCACATATGCATTACTTTGTTCATTACTTTGAGATTGATACTTTGATAGTCATAACATCACTTTGGAACTTTGGAACATAACATTATTGGAAGATTTGAATCATTAACCAATGAGTGAAAGACATGTGAATAAACATCATGAGAAATATAACATTCCTAGCACCATGATATCATTGGAACCATTGGACAATAATCCATGAACAAGAGACACAAGTATAGTCACTATTGGAACATTGGAACATAACCTTACTTTGAGCTTTCAGACCATTAACCAAATAGGAGACATGAGATTCACAAATGATCCATGAGTAGGAAATATATGACAATGACTATTGATAAACGGATGTCGGATACCTTAGCACATTTCGGGATAGGACTAGTGACAGTCAATATGGACACTATTTGCCGCAGAAAGATACGGACAAAGTAACCTTACATACCTTGGATTTGCAATACGAATATACAACCTTAGATGCGTATACAATAATCCCGCTCCTTCTTTATGTGTCACTCTACAAGACAAATACAATACGAAATTCACATTAACCACCAACTACTCTTCAAATGCATGTAACATCAATGAGTCACATATTTGTCCTTAAACATGCCATTTCCCCTTGACAAAACCATTGATGAAATTATTATTTCAAAAATCCCCCAATATTCCATACATTGACCAATACATGCAAATCAATACATTTCACCATAACATTTCTCCTTTACACTTTCTTATCCATACCACATCACAAATAATCCATCACTTTACCTTAATACAACTCATAACACATATCGGCCAAAATCCCACAATTTCCACTAATAGACAAGAACAAGTTTAAAACCAAAAATAACACCATACATGTTCATATTTTGTCCATACCATACTTTTTCATCAAAGGCACAAGTCCTAATTCAAGTTCAAAACACCAAGATAGAACATCTTTCACCAAAGGTAAAAATACACTATTCACCACCTTGCCAACACAACTAGCATAATATACATAATATCCCATGCATATAATATGTTAATCCATGAGAATAAATACTTACCAAGGCTTGGAATATGTTGATCTTGTCCAAGGAGTCCAAAGGAATATTTTGCTTTAGGGTTTAGAGCTTTGGAGCTTAAAGAAATATTTGAGAAAATATCACAAAGGCATGAGAGCTTTTTGATGATAAAAAATCTGATCTTGGGGCCTTTATATAGACCCCAAGTCATACTTAGCCATTTAATGTGGTCAAAGTGGATGAATGGGTCAATTTGCCCTTTGGGCCAATTCTTTTAATTCCATTTTGGGCCTAACTTTGGGCCCAATAACACATATCCATGTAATCCATCACATTTCATGTATTATTCACCATATATATCATGTTTACATAATGCCATAATGTCACAACAATATTCTCTTAAAAGATTCTCATTCGTCGCTTCGATCGCAAAAATAGGAATTCTAGTCGCCCTTGGCTTCATTAGACATTTTGGATCACTATTCACATTTCATGATTTGATAATCTAGGAGTATGTAGGAGTGTATTGAAGTGTTTGAAGCTTTAACAATTCTCAAAGAACTCCAAAGGACCAAAAGAAACTATCCAAGAAGCGTCGTAGAATTGCGTTACAAAACGGGTCCGGAAAGGCACAAAATTTGTGCCTTGCGCCACTAGCTGCAAAGCAGGTTGTGGCGCAAGAAATGAGTCCCATCTGAATCAGGTGTCTTTCTCCACACCCCTTAAACAGGGTAGTGGCGCAAGTCTCAGCACATTGCTGAATTTTTTGGCCACTTATCCAATGTTTGCGTATCGTCCAATCCCTTATCAAAACACTACAAAATACTTACTTAGTGATCTTAACCATCAATTAAACATGACTTAAAGTCTCACCAAATGAGGTTAGAATGGGTACGGGGTATCAACCAAACGCTCAACGAAACCACGAAACACCTCCTACAAAGGTCTAATCGAACATTTTAGGTCCGATATCAAATGTTTCACCAATGACACTATAAAACACATACTCATGGCATCTCAACACCTACGTAGATATGAACCCAGGGTATCAAGTGAGGTTATAAAAGTACGGGGTGTTACAGATTCTCACCTTATACAATATATAACTTTGGTACTGATATATTTTTAGTAAACTTTGATAGCTCTGAATAGTTGTTTTTTCTTTTATGGTGAAATTCGAATTGTGACAGCCTCCAAGCCTATTATTTTGGTTAAAACTAGACGATTTCACGACAAATTGATTGGATTTACTTATTCTCTTTAAGGAAAAGCTCCATGATTTATGCATCTTTCCCTTCTTTCTCCCTTTAATTAATTGCAACAGCTCTATTACTTGATCATTCATGGTAAGCTTTGATCATTTTTTACACCTAATTGATTGAATCTAGTGATCTAGATGATTTGTGGCTATCTTCTTTCCTTCTACCATTCTTGGTTAACTGGGATTTGGATGTTATAAAATCAGGTCCCCTCCTCACTATTAGACAGACTTTGGCTCCTACTCTTACAGATATACTCTTACACGCTTAAGAATTACTCTCTCTTCAATAAATATTTTAAGCTCTCATCCTGTGTACTAAAAGTGTTGGCTCTTGGTTTGTGCTTGCTATCTTGTTATCAACTACTTTTGTTTCTTCTTATTTTGCTGTTAACTGGTGAGTCTTTATCGATGCAATTTTCAATATTAATGTGGTGGTTTTTCTTGTAATCTAGAGAAAGTGCTTACATATTTAATGTTAAAATGGTGTCTTGTCTTCTTCATGTATCTGTTTCTCCTTGGTTGCTGCATGTTTTGGTGCATTTGGATTCAGTTTTGTGCTTAACATGTTCTGTTAGACGGAAAATGCTTGGGACTTGAAGAGTTGCCCAGGAGTTTGGGGGTCTGCCTAGCTCGTTTTAATATTTAGTCTAGATTTTATCTTTTCTATTCGTTTTTGGTCTGTAATATTTATTGTATGAACACTTCCATGTATAATGATATTATGGGGACTAGTTATGACGGCGGGGATTCTGTGACGTGAATATCTTATTACTTAGATACCATACCTATAGGATTAGTTAACAAATTTCAACATGTTAATTAATTTTATTTTATTACTTAGGCAACACATTCTAGGATTATTAATTAAATTTAGACGTATTAATTAATTGGTCTATCACCTAGAAATCATGTTTTAGGATTTTTAATCAACTTTCAACATATTAAATTAATTTCGAGCATGTCAAATTTTATTTATAGCACTTAAATTAATTTCTAGCACTTTTAATTAATTTTCAGTATTTTTAATTAATTTCCTGCAAATTTAAACTAATTTTCAGCACTTTAAACTAATTTTCAGTATTTTAAATTAATGTCCAGCACTTAAATTTATTTTTCAGCATTCTCCAACACTTATATTTATTTTCAGCGTTTTAAACTTATTTTCCAGCAGTTTAAATTTATTTTCTAACACTTGACATTAATTTTCAGCACTTTTTGATTAATTTCCAGCATATTTAAATAAAATTTCCAGCATATTTAATTTCTAGCACCTTAATTTAATTTCCGGCATTGATTAATATTTCTCTCCTAGAAATCATGCTATTAGGAGTCGTTTATTAATTTTGGCACGTTGAACATTGCTAATCATGTACCTTATCACTTAGAAAGCATGCCTATAGGATTAATCACATAAGTCAATTATTTGAAGCATGTTTATCACCTTAATTACTTTAATTAATCAAGAGGCTTACTTGAAACCATTATGTGCAACTTGGTCAAGTCTTGCTTGTTTTGTTTGACGCAAATTTCAAGTCTAATTAGGCAACCTAAGCTTTCCTTTTGTCTAGACCCAAATCCAAAAATAATAAGTCCAATGCCTCTTGGACGTTAAGTTGGGACAGACAGACATTTTAGGAACTGCTAGTTTTATCATTTTCTTTAGAGCGCTTTAAACTTAATAATAAAACTAGGTAGGGTGGGTAGATAGACGAAAATGATATAAGTCGATCTGAGCAGAATCCGACAATGCGACATACGATATTGTCATCTGTTAATAAGCTGGGCGCTGATCCGAATAGGGTAAAATCAACTCCTTGTTCAAGTCTTCTAAATCGACTTTGCCTTTCTTTATTTTGAGTGTTTTAATTATTTGGGGTAGTTTAGGCTTATCATTTAAATGAATCTTTTGGCTATATCATTGTGTCTCTTCTATCTTCTTGCTTATTCGATTCATAATCCATTTTTACTTATCACTTAGATAATTGCTAATTAGATAATAACTGAATTGCATGTCTAGTTTATCATTTTTGTGTTTAAACACTTAGTTAATATTAAAATAATAAAATAATTGACTTTTTCTCATCATATAGAATCCCCCACGAATATACGGGTTCGGTCGGAACCCACACTTGTAGACCTCGAAAGGTGCCTAACACCTTTCTTTTGAGGTAACTTGAACCCTTACCCAAATTTCTAGTGAAGTAGACTAATTAATTAAATAAGTACATTGTAGAATGGTGCCCTAACGCACCTTAATCGTTAGGTGGCCACTCTTCTTTTTTAAACCAATCCAAAAAGAGTTGTCACGTTGAATCCCACTTTTCACGAGAAAAATGGGGCGCCACAGGGCCTAGATAGGTTGTAGGTAGTCTTTTACTATCGCTTTCGAGTTATTTGATTTCTATTTATCACATTTGCCCAACATAACGTATTATTTCCATTTCTGTCCTTATTTCATGATTTAGGTTTACGTACTCACACCTTATTTATACTTTTTCTGTAATTTAGCTCAATTGACCTATGATGCCTACTGAGCACTCGTTGTTTTGGTATTCATACTACACTTCTCCATTTTTTTTCCTGATGCAGATCTGAGTATTTGTTGCTACTGTTGACAAATAAATTTACATTTATTTGAATTGTATCTTCTTTAGGTTTGAAATTTTTTTTCCTCTTCTCTCCTATACAAAACCCTAACCCTTTGACCTAGACAACTTGGCCATTCTGGCCACCAGCAGGCCTCCTTTTGAGGCTGGTCAACTTTCTTTATCATCACAAACCATTTTTCCTTTCTTCTACCATTTGAAATCCCACAACACTGCATCAAAAATCCCTTCAGATGCACTGAATCCTAGCAATTTGCTTAGCACAGACACTGATAATTTTCCTAATTACGTACAGGTAGTACAATCAAATATTACAGATATAGTGGTAAAATCTACTATTCCTATTAAGAAAACTAGTATTATCAACGGAAAACATGTGCTAAGATGGACGGATGCTGAAGTTATGCATATGGACTCAATTGAAAACTTGAATTATGCCGTCATTGGGAAGTTTTCTCAGGGCTGGCCTTCACTGGATGAGCTGCGAAGAATATCCCCCTATAACGTGGAACAAAAAGTGAATGTCAAGTGGGATTTTTTTGCAATAGACATGTATTAATTAGATGTGAAAGTAAATAATACTTTGTTAATATCATGTCAAAGAGCTCATATTTTCTAAAAGCTAAGGATGGCAAATCTTATGTAATGAGACCTCTTATTACTGATTTTACGTTTAAAATTGATGCTGAAACTACTCAAGCTATTACTTGGATCTCCTTCCCAAATATGTTACCTACCTTCTTTATTAAGGAAGCCATATTTTTATTAGCCAGTGCTGTTGGGAAACCCTTGCAACTAGATGTAGCCACTATCAATAAAACAAGGCCTAGTTGTGCAAGGGTTAAGGTACAAGTAGATCTTTGCTCAAATCTCCCCAAGTATATCAATATAGAGATTGTTGATGAAGAAGCTGGAACAACTAGAGTAGAAAAATGAGAATCAAATATGACTTCATCCCAAAATATTGCAATAGATGTAAACTTCAAGGCCATTTATTGGAGAATTGTAGAATTCTTCATCTAGAATTAGTGCAGAAGAAAGCTGAAGGAGAGAATGAAGAAGAGGTGCAGAATTTGCAGCAAGAAACAATTATACAAGAAAAGTAGGTGCCTATTAAAGATCTAGCTAATGAGAGGGCTAACCAATCGACCAATGTAAAAAAAGGTAAGGGGTGATAATGAAAGAACAAAGAGAAGGGCATGATCAAGTGGTAAACACTACCAATATGTTTGACTCTTTAACAGAGAAGGAGAAGAATGAAAAAGAGAATAATTCATGAGGGATGGATAATCTTAAGAGCGGACATGGAGCTAGCATGGAGCATGAGAATGGCAGACCACAAAAGCAACAGAGAAGCCCTATAAAATAGTTGATTTCAATAACTTTAGGAAAGCAACAAGAGCAGAATAGTCTAAAAGAGGCCCCCAATGACATTGATGACAATGTGAAGCAGACTCCTAAGGCTAAAACCAGGGAAGAAATAATGGAAAATGAGAAGGATGAAGTAGAAGAAGGTGAAATCAGTGAAAACTCAGAGGTACACATGGAAAACCATCCTGCAGAACAACTGGATATCAATAATGAAGGGGAGGAATAGTTAGATACTGAGGATAATGCTGAAAATAGTCAGATAAAAAGGATGACAATTATGATAAGGCAAGAAGTGGTTGATGAAAGTCCTATAAATAGTGATTATAATGGAGATACAATTAAGCCATTAACCATTTTGAAGAATGAATCTCCAATGACATCACTCAACAATATTGTGCCTCACAATATCAATGTGGAGAAGTTAGAATTACAGGAAAAAGAGGATGAAGTACCCAAAGAAATTGACTATGGAGAAAATGTGGAGCAAAACTTGAAACAGACAAAACAAGGTGATATTTCTCCAAGAATTTCTAATAAAATAGGGAGAATGGGAAAGAGGCAAGAAAATGCACAACCAACCTGGTTGGTCTAAAGAGAGCAGTTAACCAATCTAATACCAAATGATGTTGAAAGCTATCATTTGGAATATTAGATCAGTTAGGACTCAAAAAGCCTTTCATAGGTTATAAATGTTACACATGCACCATCATTTATACATGACAACCTTATTGGAACCCTTCCAATAGGCTGACAGTATACAACAGTACAAAAGAAAGCTAGGTATGCACTTTGCTGAAGCCAATTGCAATGGTAAAATCTGGTTATTTGTAAAAGAAGACATTAAAGTGGAGGTTTTACTTGGCACTAAGAAGAAAATGACATTGAAGTTAGGGTTGAATTCTCAGTATTATCAGATGATTGTCACTGTTGTGGATGAAAAATGCATCGAGATAGAAAGATTGCCTTTGTGGGATAGTATCTACCAGTTAGCTACCAATTATTCTATGCCCTAGTTGGTAGGTGGTAATTTCAATATGGTGTTAAATGATGAGGAAAAGATTGGTAGTTTACCAGTTTTACCTAAACATGTTGAGGATTTTGTATTTTGTATTAATTCTTCAGAATTATTGGAGGTGGAATTTAAAAGAAGTCCTTTCACTTGGTGGAATGGTAGATATGGTTAAGACTGTATATTTGAAAGAATAGACAAAGTTGTTGTGAACCAAGAGATGTTTGACTATTTTGAACATATTAAAATGGAGCATTTAACAATGACAAGCTCAGATCATACACCTCTATCTCTAACTGTGGGAAATCAGTCTCAAACTATCAAAAAACCTTTCAGATTTCTTAGTTTTTGGACAGAACATTCTGATTTTTTAAAGATTATAGAGCAATTAAAGAAAGCTAATTATGTAGGTCATCCTTTCTTAATATTCAAACAGAAGATTAAAAACATTAAAAAAGCTTTGACTAAATGGAGTGTAGACACATGATGCGCCATGGTTACATGACACTTTCGATGCTTGAAACAAGGGAAATATCCAATAACTTGGGTTTATTTGGTGGGTATGATGTCTTTTCTGTCCTCCATTACAGGAAAACAGGTTTTAAAGGCAAAATGATCAAAAAGGAAGAATCAAGCCCGCGAACGAAGTGTCGGAAGATGAAAGAACAATAATCTGCACCAAGAGGGAGTCACGACGCTACTCACGTGCCATGAAGACCAATCACGTGACGTGAGTGGATGGCGTGACTCTACTTCAGAGATCAGTAAAAGTGCCTGATTTCGACGCCAGCCAGTCACGTAGCGTGACTACACTCGCGTGGCGTGACTAGGTGGCGTGAGTCAACTTCTGAAGACGTCTAATTGAGTTTACACGACACCAACCTACGTGACATGACTTGGTTCCACGACACCAAGTCACGATACCGTGGAAGTTGCCGACTCTGTTCTCCTATTTTGATTAGGATAGGATTGGCTTTGTTTCTATAAATACCCCTGTATAGTCCTATGTGTGAGAGTTAGTCATTATATTATTTTGAGAGATATTTTATACTATTTTTGAGTTTAAAAACATATTCTTGGTTTTGTATTTATAAGCCCTAATTCGAGCTTTATTGATAATTGAGATTTCAGTTCTTCTACATTATTGTGAGTGTGCAATTATGTTTTCATATTTGAATTCTTCTTGTGTTCTTGCAAATATGAGTAGCTAAACTCATCAACCAGGGTTGTGTGAACCATGAGGAATTAACGAAATCAGTTAAGTACAAAGCAACTCTAAACTACTGTGAATACATGTATTGTTGTTTCCTTCATTTTGATTGCTTTCTAACGGTTGCAAACGTTAGAAGCTCACCTGTATTCTAGACTTGCTCGAGAGAGAGGTAGAGATTTGGAAAAAGAGATAACAACAGAGATTTGAAGCTATCAACCTTCATCTAATAACTGGAGCCTTATCGGGAATAGTTATCTGAGGTCTAGGATAAGGGTTAGTAGTGCGACACTTGGAGATCGAGAGGAGAAAAGTGAAATTCGTCTAACCAAGATCGAGAGATGTTTAGATGAACATAACTTGTCAGATTTTGCATGCAACATAGAGGGACGGTTTTGTTAGCAAAAGTAATTGGTGGAGTCAAGGAATCATTGGGGATCACTGTCCTAGTGTATTTCTCTTATTTTCTACAAACTCGATACAACTAGCAATCGTTATTGTTACTATTTATTTGCAACCCCCCCCCCAGTTTTACTTACTTTCCAATTGTTCCGTCTAGTATTCTAAATAGCTTTGACCTATTCCCTGTGGGATCGACCCTAACCTAGTTGGGTTTTATATTTGACAGCGACCGCTTTATACTTCTTAGGAGGCATATTTTGGGCGACATTAAATTTTGGCGCCGTTGCCGGGGAATACGATTACGGATTTGATTGGTTTTGTTTTTACATACTTTTGAGGGTACACGCCGGTGTATGCCCAATACTAGGAGTCAAGGCAATCCCCTGATTCCACTTGATCTTGAAATTGAAAGGACTCTGAGAGCTAACAGAAGAATGGTGAATACTGAAGTAGTTCAGGATCCCGCAGCTGCGGGAGACATTCATCACCAACCAATTAAGCCAGTTGGTCATGAAACAGTGGATCAAACTACCGCTAGATTGACACGGGAAGAGCAAGCTAGACAAGCTTCTCTTAGACAAGAAGAAATAGATAATCGAGCCATGCAAGAAGTAGCACAGCGTCTGGCTGATGCTGAAGAGCGATAAAAAAGACTTAGAGTGCAACAGAGACCATATGTGCTTATTTATGATGATCCTGAATAAGTGGATGGGGAGTATTTTGAACCAGTTGAGACTGGTGCCATTATTCCACCAGAGTTACCTCCAGGCACTAAGTTTGACATTACCAGTGCCATGATTTACCTGCTAAACTTGAAGGGTGTGTTTGCCGGTCTTCCTATTGATGATCCAAACATGCATGTGATGAATTTTGTAGGGGTATGCACTTCCTATAATCTGCCTGGAGTTAACCAAGAGGCGATTCGGTTGAGATTGTTCCCATTCTCCCCAACAGGAGAAGCGACAATGTGGTTGGCAGAATTACCACGAGGTTCCATCACTACTTGGAAAGAATTAAGAAATCGATTTTTGGAAAGACTTTTTCCACCTTCCAAGATGCTACAGTTGAAGGATGAAATTTATAATTTCAGAAAACTGCATTCTGAAGCACTGTACGAGAAATGACTAAGGTTTAAGAAGAAGCTGCAGAATGTGCCAAACCATAGAATGAGTGGTAGAAACTTACTTGAAATCTTCTACAAGGCTTTAAACATCAATACTAAAGCTGCAGCAGATACTATCACTGTTGGAGCATTTATAAGTATGAGGTGGGAACAAGCTTCAAAAATATTATATCGTATCACTAAGACCAACCAAGGATGGCATACTCGGGAGACAGATATGACTGTTGGTACATATTCTATTGGAGCCTCAGCTGCACAATGGGCATTGGACGAAATAGTGGATCAAGAGGTCGCTCAGTTGAGGACAGAAATTGGTCTTCTGGCTAAACAGATTACAGCTAGAAATGCTAAAAAGGTGCATGCTGTAGGTGCACAAGGTAAAACGTCTAGACATGAAGATTATGAATCTGATGAAGAGGCGAAGTATCTGGATCGAGAAGTGGCGGGTTTTTGAGCCAAGGGCCAAGGGTCTAATCAAGACTCCTGGAACTCGAGGCAAGGGAATCAAGGTCGGAACTACTATGGTGACAGTTACAACAAGTTGGGATACAGAGAAAGAGAACAAGATCGTGACGGTGATTGGAGGAGGAAGGATGATTATAGAGAGAATAGTGGCGTATATGTTCCACCTGGGAACCGCGATGCTGACTCTGGAAATTTGAGAATGGAATCACTTCTTAATAAACTGGTGAACGGGTTAGATAGTCAAGAACAATGCCTGAAAGAGATTAGGTCAGACATCTAGGGAATAAGTCAAAAAGTGGAGTCGCATTCAACTGCCATTAAACAGTTGGAGCAACAGTTCGGGCTGATATCATTGGAACTGAATTAACGTCAGCCAGGCACCCTTTCAAGAAATACCATATAAAATTCAAAAAATGATAGCCATTGACAGTGGTAAGACTAGAGATCCGATGGTTATTGATGTAGAAACTGAGTTAGAGCTGGATAATTCAAAGGACAAAACAATTCCAGATCATCATAATACTAGCAAAAAGGCAAAATTTAAAAAGAGGCAGGAAAAGGAGGTACCACAAGTGCTGAAAACTATCCCACGACCTCCTCCTCCCTTTCCTCAAAGGTTGAAAAAGAAGGCTGAGGAAGGCAAATATCAGAAGTTTATTACAATGTTGAAAGAACTGTCAATCAAAATCCCGCTTGTTAAGGCATTAGAGCAGATGCCAGGTTATGCAAAATTCATGAAAGACTTGGTGAGAAAGAAGAGAACTATCAGTTTTGAGCCAGCAGATAACTTACATCATTGTAGTGCAGTTGCTTAGCGTTCCCTAGTTGAAAAGAAGGAGGATCCAGGAGCTTTCACAATTCCTTGCACTATCGAGTACTACAACTTTGCTAAAGCACTTTGGGATTTGGGCGGAAGCATTAACTTAATGCCATTAGCCGTTTTCAAGCAGTTTGGGCGTTGGGATCACCAAAACCAACCACTATGAGACTTTTCATGGCGGATAGGACTGTGAAAAAGCCAGTTGACATTTTGTATGATGTTTTGGTAAATGTTGCATCTTTCATATTTCCGGCTGACTTTGTGATCCTCGATTGTGAAGTTGACTTCGAGGTTCCCATCATATTGGGAAGACCATTCCTTGCCACTGGTCATGCACTGGTTGACATGGAAATAGGGCAGATGAAATTCAGGTTAAATGATGAGCAGGTCACTTTCAATGTTTTTCGTTCCATGAAGCAACCAAGAGATAAGCGGGTGATTTCGGTAATTGATGCGATTGATGATAGTGAGGTTGTTGTGTCTCTTGAAGAAAGGTTGGGGGTAGAAGCTCCTGCGGTCCTGATTATGAATTTCGATAGCAATGGTATTGAGGAATATGATGAGTTGGTTGGTGCACTCGCTGGTGAGGGAGCATACTCTTATTCTCCAAAGAAACTTGATCTCGATTTGAAGAATAGGATAACCCCACCAGCTCGTCCATCTATTGAGGAGCCTCCAGTTTTAGAGCTTAAGGCTCTTCCGTCTCACCTTAGCTACATATTTTTGGGAGCCAACAATACCTTGCCTGTGATTATTTCTGCTAAATTGGTTGATTGGCAAGTAGAGGCTCTGGTTTCAGTATTGAGAAGATTCAAGAGGGCCATTGGTTGGTCCATTGCTGATATTATAGGAATTTCACCCGACATTTTCACTCACAAAATTCAACTTACTCCTGAGTGCATACCGAGCATTGAGAACCAACGTCATCTAAACCCACCTATGCAAGAGGTTGTGATGAAAGAGATCATCAAGTGGTTAGATGCAGGAGTGGTTTACCCTATTGCGGATAGCAAGTGGGTGAGTTCGGTTCAGTGTGCGCCGAAGAAGGAAGGAATCACGGTGGTTCCAAACAACAAGAATGAGCTAATCCTAATGAGGTCGGTTATGGGATGAAGAGTTTGTATGGATTATCGAAAGCTTAATTCTTGTATGGATTAGACCGTGTTGCTGGTAGAGGATGGTATTGTTTTCTTGATGGCTATTTGGGGTATAATCAGATTTTCATAGCCCCCGAAGACCAAGAGAAGACCACTTTCACTTGTCCATATGGGACATTTGCATTCAAAAGGATGCCCTTTGGTTTGTGTAATGCACCGACCAATTTCCAACGCTACATGATGTCTATTTTCTCCGACATGGTGGAAGACACTATTATGGTTTTTATGGATGATTTTTCTGTTGTGGGAGACTCATTTGACGATTGTTTGGCACACCTTGCTAATGTGCTGCAAAGATGCGAGGAGTGCAACTTAGTGCTGAATTGGGAAAAATGTCACTCTATGGTCAATGAGGGTATCGTATTGGGGCATCAGATTTCAAAGAAAGGCATTGAAGTGGATAAGGCGAAGATCGAGGTAATTGAGAATCTACCTCCACCTATCTCCGTAAAAGGTCTTCAAAGTTTTTTAGGTCATGCTGGCTTTTATAGAAGATTCATCAAGGATTTCTTTAAGATTGCGCATCTTTTATGCAAACTTTTGGAGAAAGAGGTGAAGTTTGTGTTCGATGAGGCATGCCTAAAAGCAATTGAGTGTCTTAAAGAGAATTTGGTTTCAGCACCTATTATTATATCACCAGATTTGATGATGCCTTTTGAGGTTATGTGTGATGCTAGCGGAGTGGCCTTGGGTGCAGTCCTTGGCCAAAGACATGAGAAGATGTTACATTTGATTTACTATGCTAGCAAAGTCCTTAATCCAGCTCAAAAGAATTATACTGTGACTGAGCAGGAATTGTTGGCAGTGGTATTTACTTTTGAGAAATTCAGATCTTACTTGACAGATACGAAGGTGATTGTGCATACAGACCACGCAGCTCTTCGGTATCTCATGTCAAAAAAGGATGCTAAGCCAAGATTGATTCAGTGGGTACTTCTATTGCAAGAATTTGACTTTGAAGTCAAGGATCGTAAAGGAACCGAAAATCAAGTTGCTGACCATCTATCACGCCTTGAGGAGGAGGCCATGCTTAATTTAAGGGATGATCTTGAGATTGATGACACTTTTCCAGATGAGCAGGTATTGGCAAAATCACAAGACTTAATCCTTTGGTTTTCTGATTTTGCCAACTTTTTGGCAAGTGATCTAGTTTCGAAAGATATGTCGTATCAGCAGAGAAAGAGATTTATGCATGAGGTAAGAAAATTCTTCTGGGATGAGCCGTATTTATTTAGGATGTGTGCTGATGGCATAATTCAAAGATGTATTCCATAGGTAGAGAGTATTTTGGAAGCATGTCATTCATCTCCAATTGGGGGTCATCATGGAGGTGTGCGGACTACCCATAAAATCTTGCAATGTGGGTACTACTGGACCAGTATTTACAAAGATGCTCATGATTATGCTCGTGCTTGTGACCAATGTCAAAGGAAAGGGAATATCTCGAGCAGACACGAACTTCCCATGACAACTATACTTGAGCTTGAATTGTTCGATGTGTGGGGAATTGACTTTATGGGCCCTTTTGTGAGATCGCATGGAATGAAATACATCTTGGTAGCTATTGACTATGTTTCTAAGTGGGTGGAGGTAATTGTGCTTCCCAATAACGAAGGAAGAAGTGTCACAGCCTTCTTGAAGAAGAACATATTTTTGCGATTCGGCACACCCCGAGTTATTATTAGTAATGGAGGATCCCACTTCTGCAATCGTCTGTTCAAGGCCCTGCTTGAAAAATATGGTGTTAAACATTAGGTAGCAACACCTTACCATCCTCAGACAAGCGGGCAAGTTGAGGTATTAAATCTTGAGATCAAGTCTATTTTGGCAAAAATAGATAATGCCAATAGAACTGATTGGGATCGAAGATTGGATGATGCATTATGGGCATATCAAACTGCTTTCAAAATGCCAATTGATGCATCACCATATCAGTTGATTTTTGGAAAATCCTGCCATTTGCCTGTCGAACTTGAACATAAGGCTTTGTGGGCGTTGAAAGGGTTGAATTTAGACTGGAGTGAAACGGCTAAATTGAGACTTGAGCAGATGAATAAGCTGGATGAATTTTGTCTCCGGGCTTATGAAAGTTCAGCAATATATAAAGAGAAGATGAAATTATATCATGATCGTCGAATTGAGAACCGAGAGTTTCACCCGGGAGATTTGGTTCTACTTTATAACTCCAAGCTTCGCTTGTTTGGTAGAAAAATAAAGTCCAAATGGTCCGTACCATTCACGGTGGTTAGGGTATTCCCACATGGATCAATTGAGCTAAAAGGAGCGGATAAGGTTCTATTCAAGGTCAATGGGTAGCGTGTTAAGTATTATGTGGGAATTGCGGAAGAAATAAAGACATGTGAGGAACTTGAGCTCGATGAAATCTAAGTAGTCAAGCTAGCCATGTCATACCGCAACGTTAAATCAGGAACTTCATGGGAGGCAAACCATGGGCTAGTTGGTGAAGTCTGAGTATCCAAGTTATCCATGTCGTGCCACGACATTAAATCTAACACTGATTAGGAGGCAACCCAAGATTTTATTATGTTGAGGTCTGAGCACTGAGGAGCAGTTAGCTGAAATTCATAAAATTTACCTGAATAGGTTCAGCACCACTCATGCCACAACTCACGTCACGTGGATGGTTTTGTGAAAATCTGAGGCAAGTTTCAGGTTTCAAAATCTCATTTACGGCAGAGTACCTATGTGACGTGAGTCCAACCCACGTCACGTGGGTTGTATCGTGGAAATCAGAGGAAATTTCAGGTTTCAGGATCTCATCTACGCCAGTAACCCATGTGATATTAGTCAAACCCACATCACGTGGGTGGTTCCGTGGAAAATGGATTTTGCAGACAACCTAAGACCCGACCCATTTTTTTTAAAAAATAAAATCGGTACCTTCTTCTTTACCCGACATAAACCCGATCCCTTCTACTTCATATTTCTCTAAATTTAAACTCATAAACCCTAATTCCTTAGATTCTTCCATAATTCACAGACCAACCTCAAATTCCAAACCCACCATACCAAATTTCAATCCCAACCCGACCTAATACATGAAATTTGACCCACCCACTACCACAAATGACCCCCATACTCGATAATTGTCCAAACCCGACCCAAAACATCCAAAATACGACCCTAACCCAATCCAAATACTCAAAAATCCAATCCTAAACCCGTTGAAATGCCTCCCAAATCCAACCCCAAAAGTTACCATCTGGATTCTTCATCCAGAATTTGCACCAAAAATCCAGAATTATATACCCGTCTGCGTGATGAACCAACTGAATCTGAAAAAAGTGGGTTCGTGGAGGAGTTTGAGATTGGACATGATGATACTGCTTTAGTACCTTGGACCACTAGGTTATAGACTAGAGCCCGAGCTGCACTTCAGCCAATTCCACTACCGATAGCGCCGGTTGTTTCAGATCAATCTTCCAAGTACGCCCCCAGTCTGAAGAGGGGGAGGATGTTTCAGTTTCAAGATCTACGGATGATGCTACAGGTCAGGGTACCTCTGCGGCGGAGGCTACAACCTCTATTTCAGGTACTGGTGCCCAGAGTGCTCCGACCCCCGCACAGAGTAGGGAGGTTCAGCGGTGGTGTGTTCAAGGAATGCGTGCATTTTATGACAGGGATGCCGACCTGATAGAGCGGGGTGTCTGTAGGAGGAGCATTATAGAGGAGCCCCGGTATAGGCTTGAGGAGTTGAAGGCTTTGCCTGATATTTGGGCTATTTTTGAGAGGTATGGATTGGGTTAGATGGTGAAGGCTTCTGGTCGCTATAGCTTGGAGTTGGTCTGAGAGTTTTATGCCTCTTATGATGCGTCAGTTGACTTGAGTACTCCTGTGGGGCAGCGGTTCAGGGATCAACCCTTATTGACGCACATTTTGGTTTGTGATACCCTAGTGAATATATCGGAGCAGACCATTCACCGCTTTTTATTTGGGGAAGACCGTCCACTTCTGACTTTGACTGCTGAGTTTGATCATCAGATGGACACTGTCAGATATAGGGTTAAGATGCGGGATACGGATCAAAAGTTGGAGCTGCTGAAATGGATTGCGGGGTATATAGCTGAGGATGGTGTGGCAGCTAGTTGGGTGACTGGTAAGCTGGACATCAAAAGTCCACGCTACATTTTACAGGCAGATTCTGGTGGTTAGTTGTTCGGCATCGGTTGGGTCCAACTAATGCTGACAATTCACTTACATTAGATCGGGTTGTGGTGGTAGCCAACATCTTGGCTAGTTATGAGATTCATATTGCTAGATACATCATCCGAGAGATTCATGCCCAGGCCTTTCGATATCATAAGATTCTACCATTCCCATGCTTGAGACAAAGTCTATGTGATAGGGCGGGTATGGCTAGGATACCTACCCTCGATCATTAATTAGAGGTGACCCGTATAGCTGATATCGATTTGATACAGCAGCGGGGATCTCACCCCATTCTTCCACGAGGGTCACAACCATCCGAGTCGTCAGGATCAACCCTTTTTGAAGGGCCTGGAGATAGAGATGAGCCAGGTAGTGCACCTATGCCTATTCCAGTACCGGTTCGGGTACCCAAGACTATTCCTGTGCTGGTTGAGGGCAATGGCCCTATTGATGATACAGTACCCAGTACTACAGCTCAACATCCTCCCTCTGGTATGGTCTCAATTTTGTGGGACTTTCTGTAGCAGTTGATTGACAGACAGACGCAGATGTTTGAGCGGCAAACCCACACTGAGACCCAGATGGCTAAGTTTGTATCACATCTTAAGCCTTGGGTTAGGACCTCTGTAGAGGCTGCGGAGGCTAGGGTGGAGGCTCGGATGACTGCGATGATGGATCAGTTTATGAGGGGGCTGCATGGGAGGGTTGACAGCTTTGAGGCACGGATGGCCTCCCGATTGAGTGCTGCACAGGGTCCTGATATGATCGGATTGACACAGGAGGAGGCCGCATTGAGAAATGAGGTTAGGGCGTTGGCTTCGAGCAGCACTTCTATTATTCCACCTATGCCTGCTCAGGCATTGATGTGACCAACATTTAAGGTGGATTTGTTATCTAACGAGGAGCCTCCAATGGATAGAGGTAAGAGACCGAACAGTACGAAGGACCAGGTTGATAGTGATGCTGAGTATGAGAGTGATATTCGGAGGGCAGTTAAAGCCTCTCGAGTGGAGTACCATGTGAGCCAGATCGAGAAGGAGCAGAGGGTGCGTGGTGCATCCGCTAGTCAGGCTGCCCCTCCATCGAATGCGCCTACCAGAGAGCCCACTGAGCAGACTGATGATCCCACTATGAGCGGGCCCACTTTTGGTGCTTAGGGCGCCACAGGTATGTCTTCACTCCCTTGTCCTTTTATTGATAGCTGTGCATTGAGGACAGTGCACCATTGTTAGTTGGGGGTGGGGGTGTACAACCACTTGGGGGTTTTTGTTGCCGTGTTTCTTTTCCCCCGATTGTGCTATCATAGTGAAACCGGTATATTTTGGTTTTTATTTATATTAGTTATGTGTTTTTATGTTTAATTAGGAGAAAAATAAGGGAACCATAGTGCAGTCTAGTTTTGCAAACTTATTATGATACTTTTTGAATGTTAAGGATACCCCTCTTGAAAATTTTTATTTTGACGTATGTGTGTGTAGCATGTTTATATGTGACAGTTGTTGGATCTTGTTATGTCACTAGGATTATAGACAGAATAACTGTAGCTAACATCGCATGAATCAGATAGGTAGTAGTTGATAATTTAACTCGGTGCTATGTGTGTGTGAGGTCATTACTCAGTCAACTTTGTGTGCGATCCAGAACTTGCCCGGTTAGTCTTGCCTGGGTTAGAGGATAGTGGTTAAGAAAGGATCATAGGCCGTTTTTGAATAAAGTCCACTTTTAGCCGAAATGCCTGACCAAATGAATAAGTATCCCTTGATCCTGACTTTGAGCCTTAATTGACCCATTTCTTTCATTAGCCTATTCACCTTCCCATTTTTACTTACAATGAACTTGTCTTGGCCCTGGTCCCTCCTTGTACACTGTGTACCTTAACTTAGGCAAATCACCTAAGTTGAGGGTGGCTATTATAGGGGTGCGTAGATTGAGTTGGGTATGAAGAAGAGGTTAATAAAAGAAAAAGAGAAAACAGGTTTGGGGTGTGAAGAAAAATAAAAAAAAATATAAAGTAGAGAAAAAGAAGAAAAAAAAAAGTTGTGTTGTGAAGTTTGAGAAAAATCACACCTAAAATCTGAAAACAAAAGAAAGGAGAGTAAGGGAGAATAAAAATGAGAAAGGTCGGAAGTTGGAGCCAAAAGTAGTGTAGTGTCAAGGAGGGTTGAGTCACTATGTCCATATGAACCATACCCGTCCCCAAGCCTACATTACAAGCCGAGTAAAGTCCTATAGTGATCCTAGTCCAACTATCCGAAAACTTAAGGCGTAGAAAATAAGGGCAAGCCTATGCTATTTCATGCGCACTGTTTGAACTTCTTTGTGAGAGTCAGTGTTTTGACCTAGTACCTACTTTGATATTCATTAGTATACTTTGAGTGGATGGGACTTCTTTGACTGTGAGAGTACATGGGTTGCATTATTAGCTGCTATTTATTCGAAAAATGTCGTTTGCATATATTCTTAGTTGTTTGTGCATAATCTGGTGCCATCACTTGATCCCTTCTGTGTCATGATAATATGCTGCCTGTATACACACTTTGGTTTTGATTTGCAAATAGGAGGGGTCGAAAAAGTTTGTGCCAAAGGCAATGAGTCAACTGCCATAGGTCCCTTAGGTTTCTCTTAATCAAGCATCGTATAGGTGTGTTTTTGTTTTGTTCACCTGAGGACATGCAAACGTTCTAAGTTGAGGGTATTGATGCGCCATGGTTATTTGGCACTTTCGATGCTTGAAACAAGGGAAATATGTAATAACTTGGGTGTATTTGGTGGGTATGATGTGTTTTCTATCCTACATTGCAGGAAAACAGGTTTTAAAGGCAAAATGATCAAAAAGAAAGAATCAAGCCCGAGAATGAAGTGTCAGAAGATGAAAGAACGAGAATCTACACCAAGAGGGAGTCACGACACTACTCACGTGCTGTGAAGACCACTTACGTGACATGAGTGGCTGGCGTGACTCTACTTCAGAGATCAGTAAAAGTGCCTGATTTCAACGCCAGCCAGTCACGTGGCGTGACTCAACTTCTGAAGACATCTAATTGAGTCTGATTTCCACGACACCAACCTACGTGGCGTGACTTGATTCCACGTCACCAAGTCACGATACCGTGGAAGTTGCCGACTCTGTTCTCCTATTTTGACTAGGATAGGATTGGCTTTGTATATATAAATACCCCTGTATAGTCCTATGTCCAGGAGTTAGTCATTACATTGTTTTGAGAGATATTTTCCACTATTTTTGAGTTTAAAAACATATTCTTGGTTTTGTATTTACAAACCCTAATTCGAGTTTTATTGATAATTGAGATTTCAATTCTTCTTCATTATTGTGAGTGTGCAATTATGTTTTCATCTTTGAATTCTTCTTATGTTCTTGCAACTCTGAGTAGCTAAACTCATCAACTAGGGTTGTGTGAACCATGAGGAATTAACGAAATTAGTTAAGTACAAAGCAACTCTGAACTGCTCTGAATGCATGTATTATTGTTTCCTTCATTTTTATTGCTTTCTAACGGTTGAAAACATTAGAAACTCACCTGTATTCTAGACTTGCTCGAGAGAGAGGTAGAGATTTGCAAAAGGAGATAACAACATAGATTTGAAGCTATCAACCTTTATCTAATAACTTGAGCCTTAGCGGGAATAGTTATCTAAGGTCCAGGACAAGGGTTAGTAGTGCGACACTCGGAGACCTAGAGGAGAAGAGTGAAATTCGTATAACCAAGGTCGAGAGATGTTTAGATGAACATAACTTGTCAGATTTTGCATGCAACATAGCGGGACAGTTTTGTTAGCACAAGTAGTCGGTGGAGTTAAGGAATCATTGGGGGTCACTGTCCTAGTGTATTTCTCTTATTGTCTACAAACTCGATACAACCAGCAATCGTTATTGTTACTATTTTTTCGCAAAACCCCCCAGTTCTACTTACTTTCCAATTGTTCCGTCTAGTATTCTAAACAGCTTTGACCTATTCCCTGTGGGATCGACCCCAACCTAGTTGGGTTCTATATTTGACAGCGACCGCTTTATACTTCTTAGAAGGCATATTTTGGGCGACATCAACACATATGGAGACATATTCAAACAATTGATTATTAGAGAAGAAATAGTGAGGATCAAGGAGCAACTATTTGAAGATGATCCTTCACCTAATAACGAAATGGTATTACAGCTTGGCTCAAGCAGAACTAAAGATATATTTGCATTTAGAAGAGGAATTTTGGAAGGAGAAGACTAGGGTAAACTGGCAGGTTGATGGGATAGGAATATTACTTACTTTCACAATTTGGTTAATAGAAGAAAGAGGAGATTGAAAATTAAAGAATTTAGAACACTGATGGTATTTGGCTAGAGGAGATGGAGCAAATTACAGAGGAAGCCATTCAAGTTTACGAATCACAGTTAACTCAAGAGGATGAAAGTAGTAATTTTGAAATCCTAAATAATATTCATATGACTATGACTCAGGAAGATATCATACTGTTATGCTCAACTCCAACCATAGAGGAGGTCAAAGCAGCTATGTTTTTAATGGAGGGTAGTAGTGCAAGAGGACCTGATGGTTTAATTGGAAAATTTTATCATTGTTGCTAGAAAATTGTGAAAGAGGATGTTGTTGGAGTAGTGAAGGCTTATTTTGCAGGAGATTCTGTACCTAAATCCTTCACTCACACCAATCTTGTTCTTATCCCAAAGAAGTGTATTATTCAAAGTTTTTCTGATCTCAGAACAACCAATTTGAGTAACTTTATTAATAAAGTTATTTCAAAGGTGGTGCAAAGGAAAATTGATTAGTTATTACCCTTTTTGATTTCTTCAAATCAATCTGGTTTTGTTAAGGAAAGGTGTATTATTGAGAATGTTCTTCTGACTCAAGAGATTATTACTGACATTAGGAAAATAGGGAAGCCAACCAATGTAGTAATAAAGTTAGACATAACCAGGGCCTTTGACAGGGTGTCATGGTGATATTTAACTAAAGTACTAAGGAGGATGGGGTTCTCAAAAGTTTTTATTGACCTGATCTAGAGATTAATAGCTAATAATTGGTATTCTATACCGATTAATGGGAAATCTCATGGATTTTTCCAGTCTACCAGAGGTGTTAAGCCAAGGGACCCTCTTTCCCCTGCTTTATTCATCCTAGCCGCAGAGACACTTTCAAGAGTCCTTAATGCTTTATTTAATAATTGAAGGTGTATAGGGTATGGTATGCTAAAATGGAGTGCTAATAAACCACTTAGCATATGTAGATGATACCATCATATTTGCTTCTGCAGATAGGGTGTCATTGGAAATGATTATGAATGTTCTGTATAAGTATGAAGAGGTTTCAGGTTAATTTCTTAATAAAGAGAAAAGCTGATTGTATATGTTCAGTAAAACAACACAAGCACTAGTCAATGAATTTGAGCAAATAACAGGTTTTGAAAGAAAACCTTTTCCTTTCAAATACCTAGGCTGTCCCATTTTTCATTAAAGGAAAAAGAAGGTATATACAATGATCTCATCAAGAAAGTGAAGGACAAATTACAAAACTGGAAAGGGAAACTGTTGACTTATGGTGGAAAAACTGTTTTAATCTCAAGTGTCCTTTAGAGCATCCCTAATTATCTTTTATCTACTCTTGTCCCAACTAAGTTCACAATGCAGGAATTACAAAGAATATTTGCAAGATTCTTCGGGAGTAATAAGGAAGAAGGGAGGAGTAGAAATCGGCAAAATGGAAGGATCTGTGTCTTCCCAAGGATAGAATATGATTTAGGTGTCTTTTTGATGTGTCAAAAACACTCCTTTCTAAACTATGGTGGACTTTTAGGAACACAAGATCTTTATGGACCAATTTTATGTGGAATAAGTACTATAAGAAATATATTCCTGCAGTAGTACAATGGAGTGGGGGATCTCAGATATGGAAAATGATGTTAGAGGCTAGAGATCAAATTAAACAAGAAATATAGTGGGAACCTAGGAATGTAAGCTCTAATGTATGGTTTGATAATTGGACTAGTCTTGGTCCCCTCACTGATATCATGCCCTCTGGTTTTGCAATTGATGAAGGGATAGATGAGATAAGCTCATTCATGGAAGATGGCTATTGGAATCTGAATAAAATGTACCAGCACCTACCCTATGAAATTATTGAGCATGTTTATATAAATATTAAGATTTTTGATAAATCTGAGCTATGGGACAAACCTTGGTGGATATATAATAGCAATGGGAGATTTAAAGTGAAGAGTGCATGGGACTTTTTGAGACATAAAGAGCTGAAAGATGAAAGTATTGCTAAATTCTGGATGTGGGGACTACCTTTTAAGATCTTTTTTTCTTGTGGAGGGTCTGGAAGCTAAAGATACCTGTTAATGAGGTGGTAGCAAGATTTGGGATTGCAATGCTTTCAAGGTGTAGATGTTGCAGGCAACTAAAACAAGAAACCATCACTCATTTTTTCATGTCAAGTACTTTTGGTAGAGATAGCTGGTTACATTTTACTACTACTACAGCTGTTTATGGACCTTTTGTCCAAGTGAAACATGCAATCTCAAAGTGGTGGAGTCATGACTGTATACCTAAGCTAAAGCCTATCTATCAGGCTACTCTAGCAAGAATCTTACGGTAAATTTTGAAGTGGAGGAATTCTATAGTTTATGGGAGATAAATATCAAGGCATAGAGTGATTTATGAAATATGTATGAATCTTCATTGGGTGGCCATAAGAAGATATCAGTGGATGAAGAATATTCCTCAATTTTGGCCAGAGATGATTGATTTTTTCGAAAGATATAGGCCTAATGTGACATGTAAAGTAATCAGATAGACAACACCTGATTTGGGGTGGTTCAAGTGCAATACAGATGGTGTATCAACGGGCAACCTTTGTGATAGTTCTTTTTCTTTTATTATTAGGGACAAAGACGAAATTTGATATATGCAAGGGCTGAAACAATTCCTGATACCATCAGTACATGTGCAGAATCAAGAGCTATTCTATAGGGAATTGACTATTATGTAAAGAGTAATAGTCTACTAGCAGTGGTGATAGAGATAGATTTCTTGATAATGAATAAAGTTCTTGATAGGGAATGGAGGGTTCCCTGGAGCATTGCAATGGATGTGGAGAAGATTAACTATTGGAGATCTAAAAGAGTGTGTCAAATTCAATACATAGACATGGAGGGAAACTAACTAGCTGATTTTTTCACTAACTACGCTTTTGATTTTGCAGGTACTGTAAAGTTCACTAATTTTCAAGATCTACCAACATAATCTAGGAGAATAATTAATGCTTACAAGATAAGTTTACGTAAATTAAGGTTCAACAACACTATTGCCAGAGAACTAGACCAACATCAGAAGAAGAACAACATACACTGCTACCAAGTCATTGATGGTACAATAAAGAGTTTTTTACAATTGCAAGGTTTACTAATGAAGATGGTTATGTTTCATGAAATTCCCAATTATTGATATTTATCAAATATACTAATATAGATAAGATTCATAGAGTGGTATTAATTTCTTTAGAAATTCAATCTGTGGGATTTTGTATATAGAGGTGTAGGAGATATGATAGAGTAAAAGTCACATTTCACAGAAAGGCGTTAAGCATGAACCTGAAAATCATCTTCACATGATCTTATTCCCAATGATGGAAAAATGTTCATTGACTTTTAGATCCCATGACACCTAGTGAGAGCTTGAGGCTGTAGAATGGAATCAACAAAAATTGTGAGAGGAGATAGAATTAGATGAAGTTGATGATAAAGAGAATCTAACTCAGATCTGGTGAAAAGGACTTACAAGAAGATGTGGAGGATGATTCTAGGTCAAGCTATAGTGGGTGAAAATCGAAACACCTGAGCTCCAGCTCAGGTCATCATCTCCGATGAAGACCTCCAGAAGCTTCCATAGATATCTGAGCTTTTTGCTTTTCTCTTTGATTGATTTTGGAAAGTAATCGTTTACTTTCCCTTTGCTTTTGTTTGGTTTTTCGTGTAGATATTTTGCCTTGATGTGGGATGGGTCAATCGGACTTGGGCTTGTAGCCCTTTTGCTTTTTGATTTTGGATTATTTTCTTTTATTGCAATAAAATGGGCCACTGGCCTTTTAATTTAAAAAATTAAAAAAACCGTCATTGATGACATTCCTCGGTCTGTGTTGCTGTTCTGAGATAGGGTGATCTTTTAGTGTCCAAAGCTGATCCTTCTCCTTCAGCTATTTTTGATAGTCTTATTTGTATACTATGAGGCTATGATGTATATTTGACATTGTCTAGTACTCTCTTTTGGTATAGGAGCTCTTATACTGACCATACCAGGTCGTGGGGGAAACTCATGTTGTATATTTTATCCTCTTCCCTCTACTATATAGTATGTTCATTTTTTTATATTGCTATTTTTCATTGCTTAGTTTTTCCATTGTATGCCTATTTATTTATTTTTTCTTAGCATCTATCAGTTAGCCCATTACCTGCGGCTTACTTACTGGTGGGTTAAAATAGGCGCCATCATGACTCGAGAAATTAGGTCATGATAGTTTGGTATCAGAGTGTAGGTTCACTTGTATTATTGGTACACGAGCAAGTATCTAGTAGAGTCCCACAGATCAGTATGATGAAGGTATCCTATCTTCGGGAGGCTACAGAACATTCTTAGTAAAATCTCACCTTTTTGGTTCATTTTTGTGTGTTGAGTCTATATTAGTTTCTTGATTCTTATTTGTTTCACTCTTTCACAGATGGCTAGGATGTGGGCCACGACGGCCAGTAATGAGGACCTTAAGCCTACAACTAGGGTATCATTTAAAGGTAGAGGTTGACCCAGAGGTCGAGGTTAGGCTAGAGATGCAGCCCCAACTTGAGATTAGGCTAGAGAGCATTATCCAGATCCTGTTATTGCTCCTGAGCTAGAGATAACACTAGAGGGTCAGCCACAATAGCAACAGGCAGTTCAGGGGGCTGTCCAGGCCCTATCAGGGTTTATATCTTTCTTAGTTCTCTGTGATGCTTTGGTACAACTATTGGATTGGTTGGTGGTCTGCCAATAGATGGGGCTCAGATAGCAGGCCAGGGTGGTCTTGGTTTAGGAGCGCGGCCTGCAGCTGCAGCTCCCAAATTAGGGGTCCCACCACCATGGTACTCCCACATCCGACAGCAGCCTAGCTAGTTATGACCTCTAAGGAGCAGAAGATGTTGGGTTGGTTTCTGAGTCAGCTCTACCTAGATTGGCAGAGGCCCCAAGCAAGGATGCATTTGAGTTTCTAACTAGTTACGAGGAAAGGCTACATAATTTGGGCTTGATAGAGTCACATGGAGTGGACTACACCACTTTTCAGTTTGATCGAGCAACCATAAAATAGTGGAAGGGATATTGTGATTCTAGGCCAGCTAGATCTTCCTCTATGACATGGACTCAGTTCTTCGAGGCCCTTTTGGAGAAGTATATGCCTTGGAGTTTTCATGAGCATCTGAGGGATCATTTGGTGTAGGGTTCTACAACTATGGCAGAGTACGAGGTAAGGTTTTACAAGTTAGATAGACATACCACTATGATTTTACCTACTAAGTATGAGCAAATTCAGTGTTTTGTCAACAGGTTAAGACTTCTACTTCGCATAACTACTCAGAGTTTGGTAGCTATGGGTAGGTATTTTATGGATATTCCTGACTATGCTAAGACTATAGAGGGTATGCATCATAAGGCCCAAGGAAGCAATAATAAGTGGCTGCGTCAGCAGGGAAATTATAGTTGGAACCATAGTGGCTCATAGTTCAGATGTAGGGGTTTTTAGGGTAGGTACCCCAACATCAGCCTTATCAACATCAAGGTCAGTCTAGTAGGCCTATTTTAGCAGCTCTTCAGATTTCAGATAGGGCCAATTTGGTTATCGTAGTGTCAGCAGGTAGAGCAGTGGTCAGTCCTAAAGGGGTGCACAATCAGGGTATTCTAGCCGAGGTGGCCATCCTAGGTCAGCCAGATATTCTTGACAGAGCAGAGTACTCAAGGCATGTTATGATTATTGTATTATGGGCCATTTTTCTAGAGAGTATCCCCAGTGTGTGATTATTGAGCCAGCCACATTAAGTGTTCTACCAATCAGATCAGTGTCGCCTCCAGCTAGGGGGGTGTAAAGGTTATAGAGGTTGTCTCCAGGGTTCTAGAGGAGGTCCTCAGACAGGTTGGATAGGTGGTCGAGCAGGCACCCAGTAGGTAGATGGGGTCACTTATGAGCTGTTCTTGGTAGGCTGAAGGCTTAGGCTTCAGATGCTATAATCACAGGCATTTTAGTATGCCATCAGCTAGCTTCTGCTTTATTTGATCTAGGCTCCACACATTCATATGTTTCTACTTATTATACATTACATTTGGGGCTATATTTGGAGCCATTATTTGTGCCTTTTTGTGTAGCTATTCATGTGGGTGATTCTTTAGTAGTGGATATGGATCGTGTATTATGATTGTTTGGGAGTTTGACACTTAGGCTAACCTTATTATGGTAGACATGGTGGATTTTGATGTGATTCTGGGCATGGACTGGTTATCCCCCTATTAAGCGGTCTTGGATTACTTTACCAATACCATTAACTTAGCCATGCCCGACATACCCCTAGTGGTGTGGTAGAATTATTTTAACCGTGCACCGATGAGGATTATTTCTTATATTTAGGCTAAGAGACTAATATCAAGAGGTTGTGTGTCATACTTTGCTTATGTTTGTGATATTAGTACAGAGAGTCCCCAGCTTGACTCTGTTCTTGTAGTCCGCGCATTTTTTGATTTCTTTTCTACCGATGTACCTGGCCTTTCTCCTAAGCGTTACACTGAGTTTGCTATTGATCTTTAGCCAGGAACTTGACCTGTCTCTATGTCACCTTACCATATAGCTCCTACAGAGATAAAAAAGCTAAATATTTAGCTTCAGGATCTTTTGGGTAAAGGTTTTCTTAGGTTGAGTGTATCATCTTGGGGTGCTTCTATTCTGTTCGTAAAGAATAAAGATGGTTCTATGCGTATGTGTATCAATTATACGTAACTGAATAAGGTGATAGTGATGAATAAGTATTCTCTACCTTGTATCAATGTTCTATTTGACTAGCTTCAGGGTACGACAGTGTTCTGTAAGATTGATTTGAGGTTTGGCTACCATCAGTTGAGGATTTGGGTGGAGGATATCCCTAAGAGAACCTTCAGGACTCGCTACGACCATTACGAGTTCCTGGTGACGTCTTTTGGGCTGAGCAATGCCCCAACAATGTTCATGGAATTGATGAACCTCCTATTCAAGCCTTATTTGGACTCCTTTGTGATCGTTTTCATTGATAACATCTTTGTCTATTCTAGGAGTAGGAAGGAGCATGAGCTGTATTTGAGGACTTTGCTCCATACTTTGTGAGATAAATGACTTTATGCCAAATTCTCAAAGTGCGAGTTCTGGCTTAAGTTTGTAGCATTCTTGGGGCACGTGGTGTCCAAGGATGGGATTATGGTGGAAACGACAAAGATTAAGGCATTCATGATTGGGCTAGGCCTACGTCTCTGACTGAGGTTCATTGTTTTATTAGGTTGGCAGGCTACTACAGGTGGTTTGTCGAGAGATTTAGTACTATTGTAGTGCCTATGACTAGATTGACTAGGAAGGGGGTCCCATTTTAGTGGTTTGATAGCTGTAAGGCGAGCTTTTTGAAGCTTAAGAACTTTCTCACTTTAGCTCCTATTTTGGCTCTTCCGATTGAGGGTGAGGGATTTATTGTATATTCTTATGATTCTGGTATTGGTTTTGGGTGTGTTCTGATGTAGTAGGGTCAAGTTATTACGTATGCTTTGAGATAACTAAAGGTGAACAAGTGCAACTACCCCACTCATGACTTGGAGTTGGCAGCGGTAGTTTTCAAGCTTAAGATTTAGAGGCATTACTTGTACGGTGTTCGCTGAGAGGTTTTTACTAACCATTATAGTTATCAGTATATTATTACTAAGAGGGAGCTTAATTTAAGACAACACAAGTGGATTGAGTTGCAGAAGGACTATGATCTCTCTATTCTATACGATCCGGGCAAGGCAAATATGGTATAAGATGCCTTGAGCCTAAAGGCAGTGAGTATGGGTAGCTTGGCCTTTATTTCAATTTTGGAGTGAATATTAGCCTAGCCAACATGATGGTTTGGCTTAATATTTCAGACCCCAAAAGGGTTCTTGCTAGTGTTAAGGCTAGATCTACCTTGTTGGAGTAGATTTGGGGTCATTAGTTTGAGGATGGTGGGTTGCTTGGCATTCGAGATCATGTGTTAAGAGGTAAGTCTAGGAGATCTACCTTAGATTCTGAGGGAATTTTGAGATTCAACGGTCGCATTTGTGTTCTAAAGGTAGGAGGTTTGATTTAGGTTATACTCTAGGAGGCTCATAGCTCTAGGTATTCTATTCACCCCAGGACAAGATGTATAGAGATTTGAGGCAACACTACTGGTAGAGAGGTATGAGGAGAGATGTAGTATACTTTATGGCTCGGTGTCAATGTTGTCAGTATGTGAAGGTCGAGCATTTGAGACGCAATGGATTGTCTCAGAGACTACCCATTCCTGAGTGGAAATAAGAGCAGATTACTATGGATTTCATTGGTGGTTTACCTCGTAGTTCTTATTGTTGAGATAGCATTTGGGTCATTGTAGATCGATTGACCAAGTCTACCAATTTCATTCCAATTCAGACTTCCTACAGTGCTGAGAGGTTGGCGCGTATCTATGTTCGAGAGGTGGTTCGTCTTCATGGGGTCCCCATGTCTATTATTTAAGATAAAGGCTCTTAGTTCACTTCTAGCTTTTGAAGGGAATTTCAGGAGTGGTTGGGTACCCAGGTTGACCTTAGCATCGCTTTTCATCCCTAGAAAGACAGGAGGTCGGAGCAAACTATTTAGGTTTTGCTGGATATGCTCCATGCTTGTGTTATGGACTTTTCAGGCCAATAGGGGCAGTTTTTAGCCTTAGCAGAGTTTGCCTATAATAACAACTACCATTTGAGTATTCGGATGGCACCATTTAAGGCATTATATAGTAGGCGTTGTTGATCTCTGGTGGGTTGGTTTAAGACCTCAAAGGTTAGGCCCCATGGTACCAATTTACTTTGTGAGTCTTTGGACAGAGTTTGGCTGATTCATATAAGCTACGGGTAGTTTAGAGCTGACCGAAGAGTTATGCTAATCATAGGCTTTGTACCTTGAGATTCAGAGTTAGTGACCGAGTTTTCCTTCGAGTGTCACCCATAATAGACATGATGAGATTCGGGAAGAAGGACAAGCTCAGCCCTAGGTATATTGGATAATTTGATATACTTCGGACAGTTAGAAAGGTAGCTTATGAGTTGGCCTTGCCTCCAGCCTTTTCAGCCATCCATCTAATTTTCCATGTATCAATTTTATATACCGTTATATTTTGGATGAGTCTTATGTGCTTTGATAGAACTCAGTTCAGTTGGACGAGAGGTTGACCTTTGTGAAGGATCCAGTTTCTATTCTAGCCAGAGATGACAGACAGTTGAATTCTAAAGATATTTCTGTGGTTAAGGTTTAGTGGAGACACCATCCAGTCGAGAAAAATACATGGGAGACCGAACGTGATATGCAGAATCAATACCCTTACCTATTCGAGCCTTCAGGTACTTCTTAATCCTTTACTTTTGTGGACGAATGTACTTTTAGTAGTGGATGTTGTAATGACTCTCTAGGTTATTTTCTATGTTTTTGTGCCTTTTCTGTATTTAGAGCCTTCCCATAGCTGCATCAAGTCATTTATGACTTACTGGGACTGACTGTTTGGTTACCGAATAGTTTGTTTGGTTTTTAGAGCTATTTCCCTATTTTGGAGCTTTTAAAGTTGATAAATAGGTCTCAGCCCAAAACTTCAGGTAAATGGCCTCGAATGCCATTTTTGATAGTTTCTTTAGCTTCAAAATGCCAATTTTAGTCTAGGAGACCCTTGGTCCGGGTCCCAAGGCTTCCAAACTCATTTGAGCTATTGGGTGGATTTTGGTTAAAATGGACCTTAGGTGTGGGACCCACTTTTACTGAAACGAGCTCAGATAAACATTTTGATGGTTTCCTTGAGTCCAAAATATCAAATTTGGTAGGGTAGCATAGTTCGTTTGCGTTCATGGGATTTCAAACGAATTTCGAGGGCCCATTTGGTGAATTTACAACTTGCCAAAGTTGGTGGTGCTGATGCAAGCCAAAATTGACCTACATGTTCGCGTGGCCTTGGCCATTATCTCAATAATCAATGATTATTGATCTCTGTATTCATGGTCCAGCCTTTACATTCGCGAAGAGGAGGTCGTCCTGGCCGGTCCAGCCTTCTTCATCACGATTGCAATGGACCGGTCGTGTTCATGAAGGGCTATCCTGGTCAACTCCCGTATTCATGGCAGGGGTCCTGTGTTCGTGATGAAGGACCCCTTGGATGTTTAAGTAGTTGTTGCCTTCATTTTTTAGCTCAAAAATCAAGTCTAAAACTCCATCAAAGATACTTGAGAGCTTAGAATAGTGTGGAAATTAATATCTAGTGCTTGAATTGAATTGGGGACATCATTGCGGTTATTTTCCTGCCCTTGTTCTCATAAGTTTCTTGTTAATTCATCATTTAATTCTCCGATTAGTTCTCATTTTTCCTATTTCATTTGGGACTATTTTAGAAATTGATTTGGGCTCGAATTATGCCCATTTTTAGGGAAAATGATCCTAGAGCTGAGGGGGATGCTGTGATGGTTTCAATTTTGTGATTTCACAAGTGAGACCAACGTAGGATTTGTAGACCAATTTCTGAACCGGAGTATAATACGCAATATTGGTATCAAAATTCTCATCTTCACATGTAAAACATTATTTTGATAGTGTGACAGTCGTCGGAGGCCTCTCGGAAGGGAAAAACTCCGATGTATAGGATTATTCATGCTTTTGGCGGTACCCAGGTAGGCTTACCCCTATCCTAGACTGTGCTTTATTATGGTACTAGTGTGGTATTATTCTAGCTGTGGCTGGTACTTATGGCTCGGTTGTTATTTTGGCATTTATTTTCTTATTTAGCCGGTAAGGGGCCCTTTTTCGACAGAATTCACCCCCATTTTCCCTTATATTCGTCTATGACAACCCTTTATGACTAGACTTAGTTTCTTAGTACCTTGGGATGGGATTGACAATCCTTAACCTAGGATAGGTTAGGTACTTTCCTTAGGTGGGTTTTTGGGTTTTGTAGTGGGCCCCACCACCCTTTTAGGATAGAATACTTAGAATGATGCCCCTTTCTATCCTTAGTGATCACGTAGCTGCTTCCTTTGACTATTACCCTAGTTTTTGGTGGACTTAGGCACTATTTATGCCTATTATAGCTTCATAATCCTGGGTAGAGCACCATTTGACCTTAAAACCATGGTTTTGACCTATTATCCTAGATCTTCTTCTCCTTAATAGATTTGGTCGCCTAAAATTGGATTGTATTAAATTAATGGACTTAGTATAGGTTAAAACCTTAGGATATCACTATTTATTTCATGCTTATTAGTTTTGATTTGAGTCCGGTAATTGCTATATTGTTATAATCAGTTCTGGTTCGAGTCTGGCATATGCTTTATTGCTTATTACTTATGAGTTTCAATTTGAGTCCAACATCTATATATCGTTATTACCTAAGAGTTTCGATTTGAGTCCGACATCTTTTATCATTTCTAATATAGACTGGAATCGAGAACCTGGTAAGTACCAACAGAATGATGGTTATGACTGGGAAAGGGAGGATAAGGTACGTGTGTCGCAGACCTTGTCTTGCTTTTCTTTCCTTACTACTATATTGGACTCCTTACATTAGTCTTACTCCTTGCTTGTACCCAGTGTGCTTATGGGGGCTCGGTTAGGGTGTCTTCTTCTTTTTTGTGCCTTCTGGGCTTATGGGGGACCAACTATGTTTTAGCTAGGATTTTACTATTTCTTTTTAGTTATTTGCTTTCTATTTATCGCATTTGCCTTGTATAACCTATTAGTTCCATTTCTGCCCTTATTTATTGACTTAGATTTACATATTCGCTCCTTATTTATGCTTTTTCTGTAATTTAGCTCAGTCGGCCTATGATGCCTACTGAGTTACCATTATTTTGGTACTCATACTACACTTCTGCATCTTTTTTTTTTTTTATGTAGATCCAAGTATGAGTCACCACCATTGATGACATTTCTCAAGATGTGTTGCTGGTCGAAGATAGGGTGAGCTTTTAGAGTCCGTTGATACTCTTCCTTTAGCTATTTTTGATAGTCTTATTTGTATCCACTGAGACTATGATGTATATTTGACATTGTCTAGTACTCTCTTTTGGTATAGTGGCTCTTTTACTGACCTTACCGGTCATGGGAGAAACTCATTTTGTATATCTTTTCCTCTTTCCTCTAATGTATAGTATGTTCATATTTGTATATTGCTATTTTTGTTGCTTAATATTTCCAATTGTATGGCTATTTCCTTTATTTTTCTTATCTTCCGCCGGTTAGCCCGAAACTTGTCGTTCTGGGTTATGGTTTGACTTACCTACTAATGGGTTAAAGTAGATGCCATCATGACTCGAGAAATTGGATCGTCACAGTTACTACAACCTTAGATGGGAGTTCCTGCACAATAATGTATCAATCTTTAGGGTCTGCATCAACTGACTTATCTAGATTCTCCAAATAAGATAGTTTGAGGATTTCAATGGCATATAACTATGAATTATGAAGAGATCTTGCTGAAGGAGAGAGAGTGGAGGAATATCAACTGGCCAATAAAAAGTGTTGAATAGGGTTCAGGATACAAAATGACAGACATTACAACCAAAGTTCTGATACCATGAGTAAAAAAAAAATAACAACATACCCAATGAAATTTCATAAGTGGGGTCTGGTTCCATGAAGTAGATTATAAAATTATATTCCATGCAAAAATACAACTCTTTTTATTTTCTCTTCTTGCTCTCTACATGAGGCATAGGTTTCATAATATAGTAATGTCTTCTCTATTCAGTATGACTCAACAATCCTAATTCTAATAATATAAATAGTATATAATAAAATTTTAGCAATATAAGATAAGAAACATAGACAAAGTCTTTAGAGGGGACGTGTTGAGATTTTCTCATTTCTTACAAGTGTTTCTTAAAGTGTATTTCATATCACACTCCTTACCTCTATTTATACTATTTTATAAAGGTTGGATTAAAAAGAATGTTTTACATATGAATCATTAACATCAGGTGTGGGAGATTATGGGGAATATCATTGAGGTTTGAGTATTATTTACAATAGTAATGGACATCTATACTATTTGATATGATTCATAATGCTCCCTCTTCAATGTTCGTAGATGAGTTGCCTTGTTAAAATTTTACTAGGAAAAATCTAGTGAGAAAAATCGTAGTGAAAGAAAAAGATACAACATTTTGTTTCAAATAATTTATTGTGGCTCAAAGGTTACTATTGGCACAAAAGTTTCAGTTTGTGGTTTAAATTAATAATTAGCTGCGAACTTCTGTTATAGCAAAAAATATGTGGCTATATCATTTAACTATTGTCATATTTTTTAATAACTCGAAGCAAAATATTTGTATAGCGACAATATTTTATTTCAGATAATTTATAGTGGCTAAAAGATTACTATTGCTACTGTAATTTTTATCGCGTGGCAAAAATTTATAATTAGCTATAAACTTTTATCGTAGCAATAAAGTTGTAGCTATTTAAGTAATTATTGCCATGCTTATTAGCAATTATAGCAAAAACAAGGAATTAGCTTTGTCAATTTAATTTTTGTGGCTAAGAAATTTTATAAATTTGTAGATAGCTACGAGATTTGAAATTTTATGACAATTACTAGGTTATAGCTAGGAATTTTGAATTCATAGCTTAGACTTTGTAGCTATAGATACATTTTGTTGTAATCTTGTAATGCACATTTATCGTTACCTTGTTAAAAATTTGGAAAGAAAATTTTGTGGGACAAAACCTTGATTAATGAAAAAAATTGTAAAACGGGTATTTTACTCCTTTTGACGAGAACATCTCTTTACTTGTGCTTCTTAATCTTGTATACATTTGATGATCATGTTAAAAAATAACTTTGGCAAAATGTGTTTTAATTTTTTTCCTTTGATATATACTTCATTCAATTGAGCTACACAGGTAACATACTCTTCATACAATATTGCAGCCTTACTTTCTAATAAAATTCATATATCTCTTATGTGTTAAGTCACTTGATTTATGAGTTGCTACTGTCTTGGCATTACTTGAATAAGTATCAATAATTGACTGTTTTGTAGAATATGATAATATAACAGTTGGTGTGCCTTGAAATTAGTGTATATACTATATCTTTTATTTAAAGTTCTATATGTTCTTATACTTGTTTTATGTGTTTTAATGTTTAAATGTTTTCGGTAGGGTTTAGAAGTTAGAATAGACAAGGAGGAAAGAATAGAAAACTGCAAGAAAAACGTGATCTACGGTTGCAAATTAATTCACGAAACGTAAATCATATTGTGGAAATATTCAGAGAAGATGTAAAAAAAAAACAACTATAGAGCTTACGAGGCAAAGTATGATCGCATATCACATTGACGACCCATACATGAAGTGAAAACCAAGCTAACTGGAGAACTTATGGCTGGACTTAGAAACTGTAAATCAATGGATGGTGAATAGGTTAATCCATGAAGAGATATTAGGAAATCCTAAAAGTAGTCAATGATAAACTTAAAGGCAATCCACAAGCTACAAGTTAATGTTCGGCTGTAGATTGGCTCGCAAATCATGTCAGAGGGTAGTTTAATATTTTTAGAAATTTGATTTTTTGGATAATTATAAATGATCTATATAAGTTTATTTTGAAAGAGTTTAACACTATTCTTCAGTTTTTAGTTTTGGAGTTGAACATCAAATATTTTCTCTCTCTAGTTTTTGAGTTTTGTGAAGAATAATAACACCGTTAATCATTTAATATTATATTCAAAATAATCTTTAAGAATGTATTAAATTATTATTTTTGTCCTTTACTTTCAAGCTAGAGTAGTGAAATCCTCTACCGAGATTGTAAAACCAAATTAGGGTGTAAAATTTATAGGTTTTTGTGTGTTGCATAATTTTTGTGCAATAAGATATCAACCTTATTCTAATTCTTAATTAGTGCTGGGTGGTTTCTAATATTAACATGCACCATAATATCTTAGTTTTACTTGAGAAAGCGGATTAAGGTTTGATAGAAAAGGAGTTGCATGAACTTAAGGCACTAATTTTTAATAGATTCGCTTAGGAATAAGTTGAATTTATATGGAATAATTAGTAATTATTATCTATAAAACTCACGTAGTTTTGAGAACATCACATTGAGATAAATTATTCAACTCTTGGGAAAGATTGAGTGATGATTTAGGGACAGCATACAAATCTAGAATTCAACTATCTATTATTTCATGAAAACTGATGAAATATGCATTCTATTATAGGGACACAAACCATAGTGCTTTAATCCCATAGATTTACATCTCTTAGTTATTACTAATTCTAGATTTGGTTATAAACACTCTTTTCAACTCTTATCGAATATAAATATGACCATCAATCTGTTACTTATCCAATTCGTATCATTTTCTTCATGTTTCGTGTGGGATGTTGCCCCAACTTATTTTGGGATACTATATTTACATAAAACCATGTTACATCATCTTTGGGTTTAATATTGAGCATATCAAATTTTGACGCTTCTACCAGGGAATACAACAACAACACCAACAACATACTCAGTGTATTTTCACAAAGTAGGGTATGGGATACTATATTTACATAAAACCAGGTTACATCATATTTGGGTTTAATATTGAGCATATCAAATTTTGGTGCTTCTACCAGGGAATACAACAACAACAACAACACCAACAACATACCCAGTGTATTTACACAAAGTAGGGTCATGAAAGGGTGAAGTGCACACAGTCCATACCACTACCTCAGATGAAGTAGAAAGGTTGTTTTCGATAGACCTTGGTCTCAGGATAAATAACAGTATAAAAAACATAAAAACAAAAAAATTAAATGGGATAACACACCAATCGATAATAACAGAAACACGACACCCACAAAGTAGTTCTAAAAACTATCTATCCGAAATCACAAATATCACCAAAACACCACAAACAAAAAAATATAAAACACACGCATGACACTACGTCTACTGGTACAACTACAAACAAAGCACTCCTTCCTACTAGCAAGGACGAACTCCTACCTACTAACCCTCTACCCTAATTCGCGTCCTCCACACCTTCTTATCTAGGGTCATGTCCTCAGTAAGATGTAACTACTCCATGTCATATCTAATCACCTCCTTCCAATATTTCTTTAGTCTAAGATCTAAATATTGTATATTGGTGTTTAATTTGGTTAGGTGTTTCTGTTTCATTATGCCTTGTTTACTTTGTCTTTGAGCCAAGTAAAATAATTGACGAAGAACAACAGGCGGTTGTAGACGTGAATCTGTCAGTGTGGGTGCACCTACAATCTCATCTAATGAACTTGTGTATGTAAAAGCAATTGTGCCACCCCAACTGAATAATGAGGTTGTCGAAATAAATTCCACCATCTACACAATACTCAAGGCTAGTGGGTTTCTTCACAACTCCATTGATGATGATCCTTATTAGTATTTGAGAAATTTCATAAGGGTGTGTGCACAATATTGTCATTATCAAATTTCTAAAGAGAATATAAAGCTTAGAACCTTTAAACACTCCTTCATGGGTGAGGAAAGAACATGGTTCGATGGTCTGCCACCAAGCTCCATCCATAGTTGGAAGAGGATGGTGATTTTTTTTGCAAGAATGTTACCCATTGAGAAGATAACCAGAGATGAGAAAGAACATATTCTACTTTAAGAAGATGCTAGAACAGAAGTTGTCAGACGCATGGCAAAGGTTTCAACAATTGCCGTAGTAAATTTCAAAGCACGTTTTTCAAGATAAGACATTGCTTGAAGGGTTATACCCTGCCCTAAATTATATAAATAAATCCATCTCTGACACTACGGATAGAGGCTACTTTATGGATAAAACATTCACCAAAGATCACCGAGTAGCTAGACAAAGTATCTAATTATGGTCAAGCATGGCAATCCGGGGTAAGAAAGCTGATGGAACTACTCCAAAGGTATAGAGATGTGTTATGCAAAAACAGTTGTAAAGACAATCCTCAGGTGTCAGGCTATCTAGATAAAAAAATTTATGTGTGACTTATGTAGTGTCACAATGTTTAATAAAGTGCTAATTGAGAGTCAACCCATATGCACCACCTAGTGTGGTATGTACATTATATCACGATCTTAAATCAAGCGCTTGTAGGGGCAACCTAGGCTTTCTGCTCTTTTAGGGTATAATTTTTGTTCTTGACATGAGTTATATAAAATTTTTTTAAGGAACAAGTGTTCAGTTTTTTTCACGACAGAATGTATGGATCACAATTAGATCCTCGGTCAGATTTATGGCCACAGGTTGCAAAAATAGATGCACGGTTCATGTAGGGGATCCAGGAACCATAAATGGATTAATGATCTAATTTACGTGCCATGTATTGAACTTAAACTCATGCATAAGGTGATGAATTTTCATGATTCGTATTTTTAACATAAGTCCCATGTACGATTGGGAATGGCCTCATAAATTTGGAATGGGTATAAAAACCTATACCCACCAACTTCAACTCCCATGTTTAAAAATTTCCACATCTCCTTCTCCTCTCTAATAATTGATAAACTCCTTACTTTTCATACACTATTCCCCCCCCCCCCCCCCCCCGCAATAATCATATTTTAGTGATACTCTCCCTTAATCGTGGATCTTCTCCCTCTGTCGTCTATTTGTTCACACACACACAAACAAGACTACCTCAAAATTTAACTCCAACTCTCATAAAAATGTAATCATGTACTAAACTATACTTGCTTATGTGATCCTTGGGTGTAGATCTTTCACGAACCAAAACTCGAGTCGTGATGGCATCTATCCCACCACCCATGATAAGTAAGCAAACCCAATATTCAAAAATAATAAACGGATGAAACCATGAAAATAATGTAAACAAATATAATCTCAAAAGATATAAGATAAATATTCTGATAAAGAAGTACGAAAGACAACATCATCTCCAAGATCCTGTTGTCACAAGGTACAAGCCACTCTAAGAGTATAACATCACCGAACAAGTTTCAACAATACAAAAATGAAAAGAAACATAAGAAAATGATAGAAGAGATCTGATGCAGCTATGGATCAGTCAACAACTACCACGAATCTCAAATCAACAAATCAGGAATGAGAGCTAAATCAATTTTCTAAGGCAACTGACTCAACACTTGTGCATACAGTGCAGGAATAAATAAGCATGAGTACAAAACATGTGGACTCAACAACATCGTTGGCTGAACCTAACATAAAGTGATATCGAAAACCATTTAAACCTACCACAAACAAATCAAAATTCAAGGAACCTATAACATGAAAGCCACACCTAAGATAATAGTTAAATCACAATAGCAAGAATATAGTACAACTCGATATCGCTCAAGTACCTCAACTCTGTCCAATGACAACCACTCAACCAAGCCCAGCCATATCATACATCAAATCAAGTACAATGGGTATGAATGAATGACATTCATATATTGTGTATACACCTGCTGCGCTGTCTAGCTAGATAGGAGTCATGGGGCACTTGTAAGGGCCATACACTTGGGAAGGCATGCCTTCTGCTCCATAAATATATATATATATATATGTAGGAAAATTGTTTCCTTACAATCCATAAGTATATATATATAGGACAGGTGTGCCTTTCTGATCTATCTAACAATAATATTGGGCTAGCGTGCCCTCTGATCTGTGTAATTTTTGACAGGTGTGCTCTCCAATTCATATGAAATGAAACGAATGATGTGCATGCATGTAACTCTGATCCCATAAATAATAAGTACAATTCGAACAAAGTATTTCATGTAACAGCTCAAGAACCACCATTTTCCGCTTTCACAATCACATAGGCTCTCTTTTCATATTTTAAAGTAACCAAAATCTTAGTTCTTTTTATGAAATATCACTATAGACAAACTTAAGTTCTTAAATAGGAGTGAAATAATCAACTAGCATGTTTAATAAGCATTTTTCAACTAAAATTCAAATAACAATGCTAGAAAATACGGAAAGCAACCCAAACAAGTCAATTAGTAGCTTTTAACCCTTCACATAATATTGATACCCACATAGATGCTCGTCATCTCACCTTTATGGAACCCCAAATCCCTATCACTCTATATTCACACAACTAACAAATAAATGCTTCAAAAAAGAGTCAAAGAAATCTCAACTAGCCTTTGAAGAAGGTCCATAAAATCAATCCGAAGATTTACCCTTCTAAAGAGACTCCAAACAATTCCAATTTGATCAAATCACTCTTCTGATGGGTCACTCAATTGTAGCATTGGAAACACTGATTTTCTACACGTAGTTTACATAAGAAAATAAATTCATGGACATCCATATTGCTATACTTAAATTCTGAGTCCAAAAAGCCAACTCCTAGCCTACACCGGAAAAAAATTAGAATTTTAATAGAAAATTAGATATTGATAACACAAGGAGTTTAAATCTAAAATTTCATTGAAAAAGAGTTGAAATAGACCTTGAAATCATCAATTTATCATTTCTTAACTTTATCGAAAAATCTCAAATTTCTAATCTGAAAAATCAAAATTTGAAGGTGAAATCATGAATAAAGCATTGGGAAATGTGTTAAAATAGCATAAAAATTATATCCAATGTAGAAATCTTGAAAATCACCTTTTGAACCTCTCAAAATTGAGTTCTCAAGATTCAAAAATTGAGTTATGGGGTTTTGGACCGGATAAAGGAATTAAAATCTTTCCAGTTATGTTTTCTTCTTTGTGATCGCGATGGGTCCATCATGATCACAATGTAGACCCAACCAGACCCATTGCAATTGCGACCCCCTAATCGCAAAAACAATGAACAATTGACACCCGATTCACTTTACTCTTTGCAAATACGATCCCTCTATTGCATTCACGAAGGTTAAGAAAGTTGTTCTCTGTGATCGCGACCAAGGACTCCAGAACGTGAAGAAGGGCACCAGTTGCACCAGTAACAACTATGACAGTTGAAAAACACCAACTACAAATGTCCTAAATAGACCCCCAAAATTCGTTCGAACTCTCGTGACCACAAACCAACTATACTACTTACGTAAAATCAACATTCCAGACTCAATGGAATCATTAGATTTTCGAACGTAGGTCATTATCAATGGATGTTGACTGAAGTTATCTCTAGCCTTAAACTTCCAACTTTCTAACCATCTACTCAATATCCATCCAAACACCTCGGGACCCAAACTAAAGTGCTAATAACCCAAAAATGACATTCCAGATTTGACAGAATTTTTATACAACCTCAAAATCGCCAAATGTTGACCAATGTCCACTATACCAACTCCCAAACCTTCCAAAATGAAAAGCTCACATAATACTCAATAAATTACCTCGGGAATCATGTCACCCATACCCACAGACCACAAATACCATTATGCCATCTATGGAAAGGGATAAAACGATGAAAATGTACCAAAAGATGAAAACCATGAGGGTTGTTACATCATCCACCACTAAACCACATGTTCGTCCTCGAACTAATAGCAAGGATGGTACCTGAACTGCCAAAAAGCTGAGGTTATCCACTCTGAATGTCCAACTTTGGCTCCCATGTACCCTCCTCAATCAGATGATGCTTCATCTAAACCTTCACTGAAGCTATTTTCTTGGATCTCAATTTTTGAGTTTGTCTATCCAAAATGGCCGCGTTCTCTTCCTCGAATGTCAGATTCTAATCCACCAAATCCCATTGAATCACATGATATCCATCAACGTGATGCTTTTCAATATCAATGCATATAAAATTAGATGCACAACTTAAAGACTTGGAGGTAAAGCCAACTCATATGCCACCTCTCAAACACACTGAAGAATCTCAAAAGGACTAATAAACCTTAGATTAAGCTTGCCTTTCTTCCCATAATAGAACCCACTTACCAACCATGAACTATAAGTCACAAACTCTTTGATCTGTATAACACTACTCTCTACTATGGACCATCAAAAGCTGGTCATGTATCAACTTCACCCTATTCATTGAATCCATTAATAAATCCATACCCTAAGTTCTAATTACAAAAAAATTAAACTAACTTACCCGAGATCTAAACTCCCTCCTATATAAAGCCTCAAATGGTGCCATCTGAATGCTGTAATGGTAACTATTATTGTAGAAAAACTTTGCTAAAGGCAAAACTGGTCCTATTGACCAATGAAATCAATCACACAAGCTCGAAGAATGTCCTCTAACAACTGAATATTCCACTTTATACACCCAAATTACACCAATAAATTAGAAGTATAAAGTGGTTGCTTTCAAATATAGAACCCAACTAGGTTAGGGTCGAATCCTACAAGGGATAAGGTAAAAACTAAGCCTTATATGATTATCTTACAATTAGTTAGTTATTTCCATAAGAAGGGGGGTTTATAGAATTGGTTTGTTATTTCAATATCAAATATGATTAAGAAAAATATTGATAATTGAATAGGATGTATTCATTTAATAGAGAGAACTAGTTTTGTGGTTACTATGGTTTCATAACACAATCAGGTCGATAACAATGGGACTCTTCTAGTGCTAAGCATGTAAGGCTATCAAATACTTCAGTGCATCTAAATCTTTCTTAACCTACTTAGATGATTTTCACTCAAATTCTCTTAAACTAGGGGTGATGATAATGCGAAACTAGGGCTGTCACAAGGCTCTTAACAATTCATCTCAAAAGTACAACCCTCTATTTTTCTTTCTAAATAAAAAATAGGTGTGCATGAAATCACTTATCACATTTACTCAAAAGGACCTAAGGATGACATTACAATATCAATGAACAACTTTGCATATAAACACGATAGCTACCCTAACAATTGATAATTAATAGTGCTGTCCTAGTATCCTCACCATAAAAAAGTCCCATACATAATATTTATTCAAATTAGGGCTAGAACAAGGACATTCACTCTCACAAAGAAGTTTGAACAATGCATGCATAATACCATTAGCTTGCCCTTATTTTCTATCCCTCAGTTTTTGGACAGTTAGACTAGGATCATTATAGGACATTCTAGGCATGTAATGTAGACTTCAGGATGGGTGTGATATATTTGGAAATAGTTACTAAGCCACACCACACTACCCTTATTCCACTTTCGATCAATCTTTTTCCTCCCTATTCTCCTTCTATTCATTTTCTTTCTTCCACTATAGATGCAGTTTTTTTTTCTAACTCAACTATTTGTTTTCTTTTTCTCTTTCTTTTTAGCACACGCCACACCCATTTTCCCTCTTTCATCACTTGTATTTTCTTTTCATAACCTATTCTTCCTTTATACCCTTCTATAGTAGCCATCTTTAACTTAGGTAATTTGCTTGAGTTGAGGTGCATGATATCCAAGAATAGACCAGCGCCAAAGAAAGGTTCTGAGAAATATCTACAGTAGCCACCATAAACTTAGGGCATTTTCCTTAACTTAGGTACACAATGTACAAGGAGGGACCAAATCCAAAATAAATATTCCTAGAAAAATCAGGAAGATGACTAGGCTAATGAATAAAAAGGGTCAATTAGGCTCAAAATCAGGGAGCAAGGGACAATTTACATCATTTGGACGGTTATTTAGGTTGAGTAGACTGAAATAAAACATGGCCTATGATCTTTTCCAAATCAACTGATCTACGACCTAGGCAAGATAAATTGGGCAAGTTCTAGATTGCATACACAGAGTAAAAACAACACAAAAGCAGCTCAGACACACTTGACATAAAATAGCAATATCAACTACTAACTATCAAGTTTATTCCCTAGCTTAAGCAACGATTGCCACATTGATATACACTTAATGTCATGCAAAGATCTATAATGTTCAAAGCATCAAAATAGATAAGCACATGCACAAAATTCGAGGGAGTCTCCATTTTTCAAAATAGATTATCACCATAGACTGCTCTAAAATTACCTATTTTTCTATTACAAACACAACCACAAAAAACACATTTACATATAAAATAGTTAAAACATCCTAAACATGCCGGTTCTATTAGATAGTACACCCGAAGGAAGAGAAACTCAAAAATAAAAACCCTTGGATGGTGAGTTACACAGGTACCCTACCCCCATAAAAAAGATATGCATTGTCCCTAATGCATCATAAAAAATGTTAAGATGCTAGAGGCAGGACATACCTATGGTGCCCTAGGTACTAGTGTTTGGTGGAACAGAGTGAGTTTCAGTATGAATTACGATATCATCAATCGTGGTGCCATTGGTGATTGGCGCACTAAAGGTAACAATTGGTAGACTTGAAAACTCCATGCTCATATCTACATCACCGGACTGGGTGGTGGCCTTTCGTGCCCTGCTAGAGGAGGCTCCAACAATTTGAGCCCTCAATTTCTCATTTTCTTTGTATTTTACTTCTAATGACAACTTTGTTGATTTCTAAAGATCCTCCTTTGCTTTCTTCTTTGAATTTTTTTATAGCTTTCTTTTAATCTTATTTTTATTCACACACCCTCTTACCCTTGCTTTGAGAGGTTTGCCCATCAAATCAATTAAAGTCTCTTCTTCCTATAATTCCTCAACAAATGGAATCGAGAATGCCTGGGTGGGTCTATTTTAATGCTCAATGATTTCGGCTTGGGCCTTCGCTAACTCATTTGCAAACTTGGCTAAATCAGGCACAGTTATTGCCTTTAGCTGCTCATTCATTCTCCCCCCCCCCCCATATCTTAAATGCAACCATAATGGCTAGTATATGGCACAAGTACTGCACCAATATCCCTATTAACAAAGAGTTCACACTAATTTGTAAATAGCTTTAACTTCTTTTCAAAACTCTGGGATCGCTTGACCCATTTCATGAAGTTTTGAGGGGTTAATAGATACTCTAAATTTCGGGCCTCAACAGATGCATTGTAAGATGAGTCAGTAGCCGGGGTAGTGCTAAAAATATCATATATAGTGGGGGTAGTCACTAAGGTGATGTTGAGAGCTAGCTCCATGCCTGTTGCTGCTCCCAAAACCTCTAGAGGAGCAGTCTTCATAGCTTGATTACCTGACTCAAAGACTTGAGGGACTATCTTGTGCACTCGCAACTTATTTTTGGTAGCATATCTAGACCTCTCCATATCATGCTTCTTGGATTCTATAACTTGTTCATCAATATTTGCCAACACCGACAGTTTTGCTTTTTCATACAACCTAGTGATGAGGCATGGGAATGGAAGAGAGATAGTGGACTTTGATGCTTGAATCTCATCTCATCTGCTATAATTATGCCAAAGTTCATATTGAACCCATACATTAAACTAGACATTATGACTTCTCTATCTCTAATCAATCGATTATCCCCTCCAGTAGGACTCAAGTGAAGCTACACCACTGCCCACAAAAACTTAGCTATGAAGTTCAATGTTCCTTTAAAGATCTTTTCTTTATTATTAGTAAACCATGATGGTTGTCCATCATTCAAAACTTGAGCCAACCATGGAGGATGATTGTACCGATCCCTCTTCTTATGAACAAAATATGAAGTCCTTTCTGTGGTATAAAAGTAGGCCCAAAAAAAAAACCCGATTGATCATCTTATTTGATATGCCTACTGGAACTCCATGGATCTAGACTTTATTCAATGTCAGCAAATCTGTTGGTTTCTAGCCCTTCTTGGATTTGTTGTCAAGGGTGGAAACATAGTTCATATAAAATTCCTACACCATATTGGGGTAATAGTGCCCTGGTGCGGTGCTCATCCATCCCAAGCCATAGTTGTTGAACTACAGTTCAATCTTGGGGTACTCTACATGATTCAATGAGACAATCCTGACTTCTTTAGAAATTGGTCTCTTGATTCTACTCTTTCCTGTTGTCGTGAGGCCATATTGAAAGTATTTATCCAATCCCTTCACCTGCCAGCAAATACTTTCTAAGAATCCTGAATTTTTGCTTTTAATTACATCTCCCTCATCAGACTAGGGAGTAGTTGGTTATTTTCTTGCACTTTGCCTAGAATGGTAGGCTGGGGCCTCCTCAACCTTGACCTCATTCTCAGATTCATCTATGAGTTTGTAGGTTGAGGAGGCACTTTCAGATCTTTTTTGAGCGTCTCCTCGTGTTGGTTAATGTGTTGAAGCCATATGCACACGCTGAGAAGTATGGTTAGTAACTTAGTTAGAATATACAAGTAGAAAATAAAAGAAATATTTACAACATACATGGACCTGATGGCCTGTTAGTTAAGCCGTCATCTTAGACAATGTGTAAAGAGCCAGTTGACAGTTAAGTTGACGGTCCATTAGAAAAACCATCACTTTTCTCTAGTTTTTAGGTGCCAGTTGACGGTTGAGGCCATAGTCCATTGTGATGTTGATGGCCCATCAACCAAGCCATCACACCTAACCAATGTCACACTTAAAATTATAAGGAAGTGATGGATGAGTTGACGCTCTGAGGACTATGTGACGGTCCCTGGACTCACCCTTCGCTTGGAAACAATTAAGAATCAAGTCCATGGATGGTAACATCCTTCAAATTGTTAAATATTTCACTACGCGACTAAGGTTACCAACTTATATGAGGCATAAATTTGATTGCGTGATAAAACATTTGCAATTATCCAGTCCAAGTAGGGCTACTCAGACTTCACCCTTTCATAAACCATCCATTTCAAGTTTGAGTTGGTGGGCAATACAATTTTACTAAAATTTCATTTTTGGAATTCAAAAATTATGTTGCCCTCCGACTTAGTGAGAATATTTACTCACACCAAATCACAAAGCCAAACAAAAAAAAAAGTAAAATAAACTACATAATATACACAAATCATACCTTTTGTTTTGGGAACATATTGCATCAGACTTACTCATTTGATGTCTGAGATGGAATAAACTACCCTCACATATAAATGCTTAATAATTTCTTTCTTTACCACCTTTTGAATTGGTGGGTTAATTCTTCATTGATGCTCAATCCTTGGAATGAAGTCCTCCTCTAACTGAATTATGTGAGTATAAATCATTGGAGGAATCCCAAAGATATTGGCAATGATCCACCCAATTGCCCTTTTAAACCTCCTCAATACTAACACAAGTGCCTCAACCTGCCACTCAACCAAATCAACTGCCCAAATAATGGGTAGTGTGCTATTCACTCCTAAGAATACAAAGTGATGGTGACCAGGCAAAACTTTCAGCTCCAACAATGGTGGTTCTTCATTTTAAGGTTTAGCTAGAGGAGTTGGTCTATTCTTCAAATTTAAGGTCAACTTCTTCAAGGCATAAGCATAAGACCCCATCTTGTCCAGTCTCATCATAGTTTTTGATGTCATCTCTATCGAAGTTCATCATCATTATAGCTAAAGTTTAACTGCAAACCTCTCTTTGATAGGTACCTCAATCACCCTTTTTTCAATAACATAGATTACGAAGATAACATTCATGTCCCTCGGCTACTTTATGGACTGACAAACATTAAACACAACCTCCTCATTGTTTAATCTGAATTTTATTTTGTTGCTCTTCATATCATACAAAGCTCTACCTATAGGTAAGAAGGGTCTTCCTAAGACTATTGGAATTTCAAAATCTAATTTGAAATCCAAGATCACAATGTCATCAGGAAAGATAAAGTTTACCACCTTCACTAGCATATCACATAAGATCTTCACGGGTCTTTTGACCAAATAGTCAACCATCAATAGACGCATTATCATCGATTTAGGGGCTTCCAAGCCAAAATGTCTATAAACAGCAAGCAACATCAAATTGATGCGTGAACCAACGTCACATAATGCCTTAGAAAAATTAAACGCTCCAATGGTGCATGTAATAGTGAAAACACTGAAATCTTCCTTCTTATAAACCAAGGAGCGTGAAGCAATCGCGCTGTAATGGTGTAAACTGTCAACAGGTTCAAAACTAACTATCCTCTTCTTGGTGACCAAGTCTTTCATAAACTTGGCATAACCCGACATTTGTTTTAGTGCCTCAACCAATGGAATATTAATTGACAACTACTTCAATATAGAAATAAACTTGTAAAACTTACCGTCTTCTACTTTTATTTTTAGTTGTTGAGGAAATAGAGGGGGAGGTCTAAGGATTGGAGTCAAAGGCTTTGCAACCTACTTTCCTTTCCTTTAAACCTTAGAAATCCCATTTTAAATACTTATAGATTTCTCTATATCTACATGAATATCATCAATAGCCGCCGACTTTTAAGAGTTAGCCAAAACTCTTTGTTCAATGATATCATCACCTGTAATTCCTGAATTAGAGGATATATCCTCCTCATGTTTATCAACAATTGGTACCAGTTTAGGAAACACTTTCCCATTTTTGGTTGTCATAGCCATGCATTGGGCCTTATTTATTAGGTTTTAAATAGTGTCACAAGGCAACATATAACTTTTTTACTTGTTCAGGGATGTGGACATCTGCCCCATTTGATACTCAAGTAGCTTTATGGATGTGGAGTGTAAGATCACTAGTTAACTATTGTTGGAGATATAACTCATCATATCCTTAACATTAGAGTCAATAAATTTAACCCTTTGTAAAACCTGAGCCAACATATCTTCCATCCTTAAACTCCCTGCATTATTACTAGTCCAGTCACGACTTCTGGGAGGCACATATAAACTACTTCTGCCATTCTTGCTCTTTTAATTAGTGCATGCCCTCTATCTTTATAACCAGCCCTATCATAGCAATTATCCTTCTGATTGTTCTGACCTAGGTTTCCTTGGGCATTGGCAAAGAAATCCCCCTGATTATTCAGATAATTGGCTTCCTCCTAAGAGTAAGACTCAGGCCCTTATGTCTTGCCGCTTTACCTTATGAAGCAATAATGTTCACCTGTTCAAAACCATATTAAAGAAAATATGGAGTGAGCAGGTCCATTTGGGTCTTTATGTGTGCCATATCTTGGTCACGCTCTTCTTCCTCAACAATGGCGCCAAAATTTGGTGCGGCCATATTACACATCAAATTAGAAATGTAAAGTGGTAGCTATCAAATAAAGAACCCAACTAGGCTCGGGTTGAATCCCACAAGGAACAAGGTGAAAACTAATTATTATGTGGTTATCTTACTATTGGTTGGTTATTTCCATAAGAAGGGTTTTTTATAAAATTGGTTTGTTATTTCAATATCAAATGCAATCAAGAACAATAGTGATAATTCAATAGAATGTATTTAGTTAGTATAGATAACTAGGTCTGTGTTCACCATGGTCTTATAACACAATTGGGTCGTTAATGATGGTAGACTCTTCTAGTGCTAAGCATGCAAGGCTATCGAATACTTTAATACAACTAAATGTTTCTCAACCTAGTTATATGATTTTCACTCAAATTATTGAGCTAGGAGTGATGATAATGTGAAACACGATAATTGCCTCAAGTTGACAAATCTTATTACAACATTAATCATTAGGCGAGGGTTGGAAGTCTTGAATTCTCATTATTAATTCTTTTTCCTAGTTTTAACTTCTTTAATCAAGCAAGTTAAACCTAAGGCAGGTTCTAATTTTTCAACCATTAGAAATCAATTAAGATGAAAGAACTAACAATGCAAACATTTGCACTATACGAATATACACCGATATTCACCATAAAGATGTCAATTCACCATGGATCCCACAATCCTAATTATGGGGTTTAGCTACTCATAGATTTTGAAACAAACAAAGTCATATAATTAATAAAATAAGAATTTCACTTACACAAATGAAATCAAAACTCCAATTGTATTCAAAAATCAAGTTGAATTTCTCAAAACCCACAAAATAAGGTAAGAATAATGATGTTTTTCTCTCTGAAATGGTAGATGAATAAAATAAACCCTAATAATGGCTATTTATAGTCTAGAGACATTTGAAATCTAATTTATACTCAGTAAAGACAGTCTCACAACTCATAGTCATGTGGAAGGTTTGTCGATTGGATGACGGCTTGTCACCTTGACCGTCACCTCTATCAATTGAATGCCTCATCAAGCTGCTTAAGATCCATGGTTTGGTTAATAGTCCATCTAAGCACTGACGGTTGATATTCCCAAACTACAACTCCTCCAAGAAAACGTAAGTGGTCTTTGTATAATATAGAGCCCAACTAGGGTTGGAGTCGAATCCCACAGGGAATAAGGTGGTAACTAAGTTATATGTATTTCAAATGACTATTAGTCAACAATTTCCATGAAATGGGGGGGTTTTGTTAAGAAATTTATAGAACAATTTCAACCTATGTCAAGTTATGATGGTTAAATTCACAATGTTTAATCAATAGAGAGAAGACAAACTAGGATTGTGTTCTCCTCGGCTTCCTATAACCTTCAGGTTAAATAAAAGATAAATTCATATTAACACATGTAATTATAAGGAAATCTACTCCAATTGTTCATCTAAATGTTTCCCAAACTAGATAAATGAGTTTCACTTTAATTCTATCAAACTTAAAGTGATGGCATTATAAATTGATTTTAGCCTCTAGTGATCAATTTCGCTAAAACATTAATCATTAGATGAAGGTTAGAAACTCCGAATACTTATTACCAACCCTTTTTCCTGATTTTAACTTATTTGTTCAAGCAAATCAAACCTAGTACTTATTATAACATTTGTAACCACTAGAAATCTGTGAGAGTGAAGAAATTAGCAATACAGTTACAAATATAATCCAAATTCTTATCAACATTAACCCTAGAAGTAATATTCAACCAGGGATCCCACAACCCTAGTTATAGGGTTTTCATCCACTCATAATAATGAAAGAGATAAAAGAATATATTTCATAATACATAGTTTAAGCATTACAAAGAAGAAATTCAATCCTCAAATCTTTGACAAAAACCAAGAAATAGATTTTGGAAACTCAACCAGTCATTTCTCCAAGGAAAGTACCTAATAAAATATTCTTAGTAATGAAGGATACCTATTCTAAACCCTAGACTAAGTATTTATAGGTTCCAGAAATATAAGATTTAAAATTTAAATTCAGAAAGCTGCCTCGATTCTGACGACTCGCCCGATTGCTCATCGTGTGTGTGATAGTCCATCACTTGAACTATCGCTACACTCCAGTTGGACTTGTATTCTGCTTCACTCTAACGGAAGGGCTGACCGTTCATCAGGCCATTGGCAGCTCATCACATCATCCCGTTACCAATGAGTCAGAATTGATAAAGTTTGTTTTATCATGATGGTTGGAGTGATGGCTCGTCAGGTCTTTGACGACTCGTCAGTTGAGCTATCACAAGAACTTCATTCCTTGTTCATTTTGTTTAGAACTGACAGTAGGTTTGGGGTTAGCCACTTCTCTAACAATTTGTCAGATGAACCGTAAAACATCATTTTCAGCACATTGTTCACCACTTTTGTCCTTAGGCTTATTTCCTATAATTTAAAACAAAAATACATCAAAACTACCACAAGTTTCTTAAAATATCACGATTACTCTCAGTTAAAAGCATAAAATGTGCCATCATTGGCTGGCACATCAACACCCTCAACTTAGAATGTTCGCTTGTCCTCAAGCAATAACACAAAAAAACTAATTACAAGATGATTTACAAACATAAAAACTAAGTTATACCACAGGAATCCATGTGAAGTTTTTAATTCTTTTCTAAATTCACCCCATTGGCAACCATTTTCAAACTAGCACATAATAGTCACTCAACATGTCAACAAATTTTGATCTAAGCATGTCATTATTATATCAATACATAATTTGTATGCACTAGAATCACTATCAAGACAATAAAAGAGAACCTCTAGGCTTGACTTTACTATCCTAGCTCAGTTTTTCAAACGTTGATCGGGATTACTACAGGGGTTTACTTGTCTTGTAATGAGGGATTTGGTTCTGGTAGGAATGTATTTGGGGATTAGTGAATTAGCCCTCCTTGACATGAACGTGCGCTCACTTCCACTTAACTTGGGATTCTACCTTTATTCGCCTTATTATATCAACAATTTCCCTTACCGAGTGTGGTACATCTTTTGGATCTTTTTTCTTTTTTTTTTTGCATCCACTAATAGGCTCTTCTTTTTCCCATTACTATTTTATCCACACTCTTTTTACACTCATCAAACACATCTACAGTAGCCACACACAAAACTTAGGCGATTTGCCTAAGTTGAGGTATACAATGTCCAAGGAGGGACCAGGGCCAAGAAAGAGGTTCAATCAATACAAGAGGGAAGGTAGACAATTGTTGAATAAAGAATCTAACTACTTAAATAGGGATCAAGGGATTTATTACCATCATTTGGACAGTTCTTTTTAGGCTAAGTTTGCTAGAGTAAAAAATGTCCTATGATCCTTTCCTAATCGACGACTTACAACTTAAACCAAATAGACCAGGCAAGTTCTAGGTGCATACATAAAGTTAGAAAAATACAAATGAGCTCACACACACTTGGCACACAAAAACACATGTTAATATTCTCTATCCAGATGGTAATTAAGCTTAAGCAGTATTGTCACTTCCATATATGCTGATGACATTCAAAGATCCAAACAGTCAACCATGTGAAAATATCTCATCAGTACATCAATTTTTGAGGGGTCTCCATTTTTCAAAAAATTCACAAAACCAACACATTTGATTACTAGCAGTCAACTTAATCAGAATAAAAGAAATAAACCCAAACATGCCAATTTCCTAGATAGCACACAAGGGAAAAGAACACAGGAAATAAAAACCCTCGTGTTGACAGACTCACAGGTACCCCCACCCCCACCAAAAGCAACATGCATTGTCCCTAATGCATAAAAATAATAAATAAGATTCAGAGGAAGGAATACTTAGAAAGCCCTTAGGCTTTGGATTCTGGCAAGTCTTTGGAGGCCGTAGTGTCCTTAGTATTTGCAACATTGACTCTAGAATCCACTGGAGTGCTCAAATCATCAACAACCTCCTTGATCACCAAAGTGGGTGTAGGCAACACCACAGGTATGGGCCCAACTGCAGATGTTGAGCTAGAAGAAACTCCAGTTAACTGATACTACTCACACTACTACCTTGCTTTCTTATATTTCTTGGAGTCCTTTAGAGCTTTCCTGATGTTTCTCTGTTCAGGTGTCTCATACTGATGCTTCCAATTCTTTGATTTTTTTATTTCTCCACTTTCACTTACTTCCTTGCCCTTGTCTTTCAGAGGGCACCCCATTAAATCAAGTATTTTCTCATCTTCATCCGATTCCACAATCGTCGAATCAATGAATCCAGTAGTGGTTGCCTTTTTCAGTGCGATAATGTCATCTTGTAATTTTTTCAACTCGGTAGTGTACTTTTCTAAATCAGGAACTGGCAACTCTCTTAGCCTGCTATTCGCCCTTTCTTTCATGTCATCCATCCGAGCATATAGATTCACGTATGGTTTCAGAGCCTCCGCAACAATTTGATCCATGAATGGCTTGAACTGCTTAGCCCATGTATTTAACTGCTTTTCAAATTTTCTTTGCTTCTTGACCACTTTTACAAAATTTTTTGGTGTGAACCAAAATTCTAAATAATCAGGTGTCATGGAAGCAGTGTTCGTGGTCTTAAGATGTAGTGATGAGGTAGAAGCTCTGGCTGTATCAGAAACACCCTGCGGATCAACAGTCATAATAGAAAAAGGAGTTTGAGATTGTTGTCGATGTGAAGTAGGCTTGCGGACTCTCAACTCGAATTTAGAATCATCTTAAGTCCTATCAATGTCCTAGGTATGTGGCTACCACTACATCATCAAACCTAATCAGAATAGGCATTTTTGATAACTTACGCAATTCAGTCACCAGGCACATGAATGGGAGAGATGTATCTGTCTTGTGTGTTTGTGCATGTATTTTATCTAAAATTATTTGTCCAAAGTTCATCTTAAAACCCTCCATCAGACTGGTAACTACGAATGCTTTGAGTTCATCTAGATTAGCATCTCTTCCTATTGTCATGAGTCTCAACCTTACCACTACCCACCAAAACTTAGCTACAAAGTTTAGTGAGGATTTTGCCATTCTTTCCTTCTTGTTCTGTAACCATGAATGTTCACCTCTATCTATCAAATTCGTGCTAACCATGGCCGCTGTGTGGATGCCAATATAATTCAGGGATCGTACTCAGGAGAGATAGTTGTAGGTTTATAGAGTTGTCCAACCATGACCCGATTCCATGTATGATTGGAGATGTTCATTGAAACTCCTTGAATCAGAACCTTTTCCAACAATATTATGTCAGCCAACTTTTGTCCCTTCTTACAGTTCATCTCTAGCACTACCAAGTAGTTTGCATAGAACTCGAGGACCATGGTAGGATAGTATTTCCCAGGAGGTGTGCCCATCCAAACCAAATTTTACTCATTGAACCTTCACTCAATATCTGGGTATTCAAGCAGATTAGTCATGATAATATGACTTCTTTAGCAAATGTCCTCTTTAAACTTCTTGACCTTATTGGGAGAAGGACTTCTTAATAGTGTTTTTTTGCTCCCTCAACCTTTCAACAAAGAGCATCTCTAAGTCCTGAGGCTTTTGTACGGAGTACTTTACCCTTTTTTGCTCGGGTTGTTCTTCCTGACCAGTAGCAGCCTTAGTATGAACCTCCTTAGGTTGGTTAGAGCTAGAACTATTACTGCTCTCCCCATCACTACTAGATTCTTCACTTGACGACTCATCCTTCTCTTCATACTAGAGGCCTGAGTGCTTTTCTTCTCACTTTGCCTAGTGTTGTATGCTGGTACTTCTATTTCCTCAGCTTCATTATCAAACTCATCTCTCAGTTTCAAGAGAGTGGTATCCCTTGTTTACCTTTTTCTTGCTCCACCTTTTGTTGTTTGAAGTTTTTGAGGCATGGTACATGATAGATAAACTAATTAGTCAATCCAAAAGAAAGAAACAAAAACTATGTTACACTAGTTACACTTGACTAGAGGGTGTGACAGTTAGTCACAGAGGTGATGGTTTATGAAACCAACCGTCAGTGTTATCTAGTGTTGTAGGTGTTATGTGACGGTTGGTTTGACGGTTCGTCACAAGCTTGACGGTTAGTCAGATGAACCGTCAGACGTTAACTAGAATGGACTATTTTGCACTTGTTTCTGATGGTTTGATTGATGGATCATCACCTTTGCGATGGTTCGTCAACTGAATCGTTAGCCTTAATAGTTCACCCAGGTCTTTCTTTGGCATTTTATCAAACACTTTGTGGGCAACCCAATTTTGTTTAAGAAAATTCATAATTTAATGAGATTTCTCATGCAGTAAACTTGTGCTCGACCTTTTTATGCCCTTTTTGGGTTACTCAGACTTCATCCAAGGGGTTTCCACACCAACCAATGAGACAATCTAACGCACCACACCTAACATTTATTAGATTTACACGATATGGTAGTTGTGTTGACTCTAGTTTACAATAAAATAAATAAAAGAAAACAAAATCTATATAAGAGTGCGAGCGTACCTGAGTAGTTGAATCAAAATAACAAACAAAGCAGTTCTAGTGTAATGTGCAATGCGTGCAATTGATCTAAAGAACGATGAGAGTTTGTGATGAATTTGGTGATTGAAGGAATTGAATAAATAGTTACTAAGGCATTGGTAGTGTGGTTAATGTGTGAAGAACGTGGGTATTTTCATGGTTATGGAATTTGAAGTTGAGGAGATGTGCGTAAAAAGGAGAGACCGATTTAAAATTAAATAGGTCTTCTTAAATGCATGGGTTTGGATTAGGTTTGAATCGGGTTTGAAAATAAGGTATAGTTTGGTATTGGATCAGGTCAGGTCAAGTGGAAATTAAAAGGGCTTAGAAAACTTATCTGTGATGAGTTGCATGATGGTCCGTCAAGAGCATGGCGGTTCACCACACGAATCGTCAGGCTGAGACAGAGTCTGCCTTAGAGTATGTAGGACTGTCGAGTGGGTTGGCAGTTCGTCACTTATGTGATGGTTCATCAAATTGAGTCCTTTTTTGTTCTTTTGTGGCGGTTGAGTTGATGGCTCATCAATGTTTTGACAACTTCTCATATGAACCATCAACTTTTATTCAACAAAGACAATTTTGTCGTGCTTGATGACGACCCGTGTTGACAATCTGTCAATTTGCTGACGGTTCATAGAAAGAACCATCAACCCTAAATAGTTTCCAACTTTCACCTACACTATCTTTTCCTACACACTTAGCACACACATAAATTATGATCACAATGAAACTTACACAACATAATTTTACAATAACACAAATGTGGGTTGCCTCCCTCTAGCGCCTAATTTAACATCGTGGCATTACTCGGGTATCTTGACTACTCAGACTTCGTCAGGATACTCTAGTGATACTAAATTTACCTTATCTGGTAGACCCATCTATTGTTTGACTCGTTGAATATTCAACTCAAACAATTTCCCTTCTTTGTATTCCAATTCCACCACTTGGGATGGAAACACTTAGGTCACTTTAAAAGGTCCAAACCACTTGGATTTTAGCTTAACCGAAAAGAGTTTAAACCTTGAGTTTAATAATAATACCAAGTCACCCACTTGGAAATGTATCTTTTCAATCCTCTTGTCATGGTAAAACTTCATTTTCTCCTTATAATGATCAACCCTTTCATAAGCACGAAGTCAAAATTCATCCATCTCATTCAATTGATCCAACCTCAGGTCAGCAGCTTTATTCCAGCTCAAATTAAGCTTTTTGAGCGCCCATAAGGCTTTGTTCTCAAGCTCTAACGGTATGTGAAAAGATTTATCGAAGACTAGTTGGTAAGGAGACATACCTATTAGCATCTTGAAAGCAGTGCGATAAGCCCAAACAGCATCGTCAAGCTTTCATGACCAATTTCTCCTGTTAGCATTTACTGACTTTGCCAATGTCATCTTGATCTCTCGATTTGACATCTCAACTTGCCCACTAGTTTGGTGGTGATAAGAAGATGCCACTTTGTGATATTTCACCCCATATTTAGCTAGAGTAGTATGAAAGACCTTGTTACAAAAGTGGAAACCCCTATCGCTTATAATTATACGAGGAGTTCCAAAGAGATAAAAGATGTTCTTTTTTAAGAACACCACCATACTCTACCCCTCATTTTCTGCTAAGTCCATAGCTTCTTGTCATTTTGACACATATTCCACTTCCACCAAGATGTATTTACGACCATAGGAACTTTCAAAGGGGCCAATAAAATGTATGCCCATATGTCAAACAATTCAACCTCCAACATTTTGGACATGGGCATCTCTTGATGTTTAGAGATCGACCCTTATCGCTGGCACTGGTCATAAACTTTGGCCAAGTTATATGCATCCTTATGAATAGTAGTCCAATAATACCCGCTTTGTAAAATCTTTCTCTTTGTACGATCACCAGCATGATGGCCCCACTGGGGATGAATGACAAGCCTGGAAAATACTTATCATTTCCACCTTTGGTACACATCGCTGAAGGATATTGTTAGTACACAATCTAAACAAATAAGGCTCATCCCAGAAGTAATTGTTCACATCATGTAGAAACTTCTTTATTTGATGAAAGCTTAAATCTTTCGGGATCAAATCACTGACCATGTAATTGGCAAAATCTGTGTACCATGGTACAAGGTCAAAGGAAGTAGCAAGTATTTGTTTATCAGGGAATGAATCATTAATCTCTATTTCATCTAGCCTCTTACCCTCATTCTCAAGCCATGATAGATGATCTGCCACCTGATTCTCACATCATTTTCAGTCTTTGACTTCAAATTCAAACTCTTTTAGTAGCAACGCCCATCTAATCAGTCTAGGCTTGGTATCTTTGTTTGCCATCAAATATATCAACGCCGCATGATCAGTATGAACAACGAATTTAGTACCAAGCACATATACCCTAAACTTCTTAAAGGCATAGACAACAACAAAGAGCTTTTACCTAGTAACCGTATAGTTCTTTTGAGCCCCATTCAATGCTTTGATCGCATAATAAATATGGTGAAAGAGCTTCTCCCTCTTCTGCCCAAGAACAACCCCAAGTGCAATTCCACTTGCATCACATATCACTTCAAATGATTTGGACCAATCTGGAGCAATAATAACAGGAGCAACTACAAATTTATCTTTAAGTCACTAAAATGCCTTCAAGAAATCATCATTAAAAACAAACTTGACTTCCTTCTCTAATAGTTTGCACAAATGATTGACAATCTTGGATAAGTCCTTAAAGAACCTCCGATAGCAACCCGCATGGCCGAGGAAATTTCTAACTCCCTTTACTGAACTTGGTTGAGGTAGCTTTTAAATAACCTTGATTTTTGCTCGGTCAACCTCAATTCCCTTTTCAGAAATCTTGTGTCCTTATACGATGCCCTCTTTAACTATAAAGTGACATTTTTCCCAATTGAGCACAAGATTGAACTTTTCACAATGTTGCAAGTGATTTCTCAAGCCGGTAAATAGTCATCAAAAGAGTCTCCAACTACAGAAAAGTCATCCATAAACACTTCCAAAGTGTCCTCCACCATATCCAAGAAAATTGACATCATGCATCTTTAGAAGGTCGTCGGAGCACTACACAACCTATAAGGCATTTGCATGAAGGCGAAGGTCCCATAGGGACATGTAAATGTCATTTTTTATTATTCTTCAAGTGTAATGGATATTTGATTATACCCCGAGTAACCATCTAAGAAACAGTACCAACCCCTTTCTGCCAACCGATCGAGCATTTGATCCATAAAAGGCATTGAAAAATGATCCCGAAGAGTCCAGGAGTTCAACTTCCTGTAATCCATGCATAGTCTCCAGCCAGTGATGGGCCTGCATAGTCTCCAGCCAGTGATGGGACTAAGTGGAATTATTTCATTCTTGTCATTAGCTACCATATTCATACTTCCCTTCTTTGGGATGCATTAAACTTGATTTACCCACTTACTATCAGAAGTTAGGTAAACAACTCCTTCATCGAGCCACTTAATTATCTCATTCTTTACTACTTCTTGCATTGGTGGGTTAAGTCTGCACTGATGTTCAATATTAGGGACACACTCTTCTTCTAACTAAATCGTATGAATACAAATGCCTGGTGAAATTCCAATGATGTCTGCAATCGTCCACCCGATAGCTCTTTTGTACTTCTGCAATACTGAAATAAGGGCTTCCACTTGCCATTCTACTAAGTCTTCAACAATAATTATCAGCAAAGTGTTTTTCTCACCCAGAAACACGTACCTCAAGTGGCCTAGCAACTCTTTCAACTCTAACACTAGTGGTTCCTCAATATATAGTTTTGCAGAAGGAGTTGGCCTGTTTTTTAGGTCCAGATCCATCTTATTCAGAGCATACGAATATTAATCCATTCCAGTTAATGCACAAACTGTCATCATACTCTTTTGTGTCCTCCCCATAAAAAATTATCAACACTGGAGTGTTTCTACAGTAAATCTCTCTTCAATAGGCACAACCACTGGAGTGTTTCTACATCAAATCTCTCTTCAATAAGCACAACCACCTCATCTTCATCAATAATGTCAATTATAGAAACAACACTCATATCTCTCGGTTGTTTCATTGGTTTGCACACATTGAATTTCACTTCCTCGTCATTGAGCCTAAACTTTAGCTCATTTCTCTCCATATCCACGAAAACTCTTTTGATTGCCAAAAAGGTCTACCCAAGATTATGGGTACTTCACAGTCCACTTCACAATCAAGACTTACAAAGTCATCCGAAAATATGAAATTAGCCATTTTCACCAACACATCATATAAAATTCCAATTGGTCGTTTGACCGAACCGCTAGCCATCAATTGCTGATATATGGGTAATGGCATTAATACTAGATCTAAGATCACAAAGTGCCTTAGCAAAATTGAATGCACCAATTATGCTTGGGATGGTGAATGCCCCTGGATCCAATTTCTTTTGGACCAATGAGCGCAAAACAATTGCACTGTAATAATGGAGATTGTCCACCAATTTATAAATCACTGTCCTTTTCTTTGTGAATAAGTCTTTCATGAACTTAGCGTACCTAGGCATTTGCTCAAGGGCTTCTAACAATGGGATATTTAGTGATAGCTGATTAAGCATGGACAAGAATTTGTTGAACTCACCATCCTCTATTTTCTTCTTCACTATGTGTGGGAATGGTGGAGGAGGCCTAGGCATTTGGTTTAGAGGTTTTGCCACCTCCTTACCCTTTTCCTTACTCACAACATCATTATTCTTCAAGTTTGCATATTTTTCAACATCTACCTTCCTATCATTACCACTTTCCAACTTTTTGGCCTCGGTTGTAATCTCATCAACTTCAATAGCATCATCCACCATTTCATAATCATCAACTAAATCTTCTACCTGTGTGTGAACCATTTGCTACAATTCTGCTAGAACTTTACCACTTTTCGTGGTGACGGCTTAACAACTCCTATCATTTCTTGAATCCTGTACCGTGTCTCTTGGAAAAGTACCATGTCACTTGGCAAAGTACCACTATTTCGCTGATTAAAATCTATGGATAACTATCCCATATAATACTCCAATTGCTTGATAGAAGTGGAGTGTGAATCGACTAACTGACTCATTAAAAACAAGTCAGTTTTCATTTCTTTAATACCTGCATCAGTGGATTCCACTCATTTCAGCAACTTCGCCATCATAAACTCCATAGAAGGCTTCCTAGAATCATTAACAGCATTCTCATGACTCCCTGCTGGTACATACAACCCACTTATATCATTCTTATTCTTCCAATTCCCTTGCTCACAATGTATATAACCAGCTTTATCATAATAATTATCTTTTTGATAGTTTCGACCTTGGTTTCCTTGGTTATTATTCCAAACCCCCCCCTGTTTATTCAAATAATTTGCTTCTTTCTCAGAATCCAATTCAGCTGCCCTACTATGCAAACCAACTGCTTTTACCTTGTCAACACTACCAGGTAAAAAATACTCTGTCAACAACCATCTGAGATTTTATGTATGCCATATCTTGGTCACGCTCTTCTTTTCTTTGGCGTAGTTCAGCCGACATACCAACCGCATATGTATGAATTTCTATCTTAAAATCCCTGGTATGCTAAGCTCTACTAGTTTTGGTCAACCTTTAAAGTATCACAGTTGCATCTGTAAAAGTGTGTGCCATAAAAGCACCTCCAACTGCATTATTAACTGTTGGCTTAGTGTTCGAGTTCAAAGACCTATAAAATGTCTCCATCAAATGCTCATCAATCAACTTATGGTTAGGATATTGGGTCAACTACTTCTTGAACCTAATCCAAGTCTTATGTAGTGCCTCATTTGGTAGCTGCTCAAAGTCGCTAATTTTGTCCCTAAACTGTAACATCCTGGAAGGTGGAAAAACCTTTCTAGGAAAACTCCTTTCAACTGCCTCTAGTTTTTTATAGAATCAGGTGCCAGCTCAGTTAACCACAGAGTTGCCTCCCTAAATAAATATAACGGAAACAACCTCAAACGAATCGCGTTCTAACTAACTCCAGGATAGCCAAAAGACTTGCATATATTTATGAAGTTTACCAAATGCATATTTGGATCCTCACCAAGAAGACTCCAAATAAACCCTTAAGGTTCAAAAATTGAATCATCATGCTGGTGATATTAAACTTTGTCCCATTAGCTAGTGGTTGTAAGATAATAACTCTTGAAGCACCAAATTCATCTAAATCATTGTCATCATCATCATCAAGAGCAAAGTTCACTGCAGTTTGTTGACGCCCTCTAACTCGTGGTCACTGATTTTGGTTAACCTGAGCAATATTGCCTACATGTTGCCCATCAACAACAACACCCAGTTTGTCATCAACCTATTCCTCATTATCATCATTTGGAACATGAGTAGGTGCATCAACATTCTGTTAATTCAGTTGGGCAGCAACAATGGTAGCAAGTCTTACTGCTTATTGTTGATGTGCAAGAAGTTGTGCATTCCTATTTCTTCTCACAGTCCTTGCAAGTTTGGGATCGTAAGGTTGTAATGGTTCACCCGAATGATGAGTACTTGGCATGCACTACCTGTACCCTGCAAATTATAGAAACAACAAATAAAGTAAAATTAGGAAAAGGGACTAAAATTCAAACACACAATAACTTAATTGACAACCGTATTCCCCGACAACGTCTCCAAAATTTGATACACCCAAACTACAACTCCCCCAAGAAAGCATAAGCGGTCGTTGTCAAATATATAACCCAACCAAGGTTGGGGTCGAATTCCATAGGGAATAAGGTGGTAACTAAGTTATATGTAGTTCAAATGACTATTAGTCAACAATTTCAATGAAATGGGTGGGTGGGTTCTTTATGAAAGTTTACAGGTGAATTTCAACTTATGTCAAGTTATGATGGTTAAATTCACAACATTTAATTAATAGAGAGAAGAAAAACTAGGATTGTGCTCACCTCGACTTCCCATCACCTTCAGGTTAAATGAAAGATAAATTCATATTAACACATGTATACATAAGGAAATCGACTCCAATTGTTCATCTAAATGTTTCCCAACCTAGATAGATAAGTTTAACTTTAATTCTCCCAAACTTTAAGTGATGGCATTATAAATCAATTTTAGCCTCTAGTGATTAATCTCACTAAAGCATTAATCATTAGACGGTGGTTAGAAACTCTGAATTTTCGTTACCAACTCTGTTTCTCGATTTGAACTTCTTTGTTTAAGTAAATCAAAACTAGGACTTATTCTAATGCTTGAACCATTGAAATATGTGAAAGTGAAGGAATTAGCAATACAATTACAAGTATAATCCAAATTCATATCAACATTAACCCTAGAAGTAATATTCAGCCAAAGATCCCACAACCCTAGTTATAGGGTTTTTAGCCACTCATAGTAATGAAAGATATGAAAGAAATATAATTCATAATGAAAAGTGTATGCCTTACAAAGAAGAAATTCGACCCTCAAATCTTTGAAAAAAACCAAGAAATAACGTTTGGAAACCCAACCAGTCATTTTTCCAAGGAAAGTATGTTATAAGAATATTCTCAGTATTGAAGGATACCTATTCTAAACCCTAGACTAAGTATTTATAGGTTCCAGAAATATGAGATTTAAAATTCAAATTCGAAAAGCTGCCTTCATTCTGACGACTCGTCTGACGGCTCATTGTGTGTGTGATTGTCCGCCACTTGAGCCGTCGCTATACTCCAGTTGGACTTGTATTCTACTTCACTCTGACAGAAGAGCTGACTATTTGCCAGGACCTTGGCGGCTCATCACATCATCTCGTCACCAATGAATTGGAACTGATCAAGTCTATTTAATCCTGAAGGCTCGTTAAGTCTTTGACGACTGGTCAGTTGAGCTATCACACCAACTTCATTCCTTGTTAATTCTGATTAGCACTGGTGGTATGTTTGGCGGTTAGTCACTTCTCTGACGGTTCGTTAGATGAACTGTCAAACATTATTTTCAACACATTGTTCACCATTTTTGTCCTTAGGCTTATTTCCTGCAATTTAACTCAAAAAGACATCAAAACTACCTCAAGTTGCTTAAAATCTCAGGACTACTTTCAGTTAAAAGCATAAAATGTGCCGTCATTGGTGGGTACATCAATGGTCTGTCAACTTGAGTGTCATCTTGTGAACACTTGGCCCCATATACTCTTTACACACCATGGCATAGACAATGGTCCGTCACAGAGTCAATGGTCCGTCAATTGAACAGTCTAGTATCCTTTGTTTTTGCACAAGTCCACTGATTCTTACCTTAACATTTTTTCTTGTATATGAAAAGTAAAAGTGATCAATTATAATAAAAGTTGCTCAAGAACATGCTTTTTTTCATAGTTAAAAACATCAAATGTACCGTTAAATGCTGACGCATCTACACCCTCAACTTACAATGTTTGCTTGTCCTCAAGCAATAAGACATAGCTATACTAACCCATGACGCATTAACAAAAGAAACTTGGGACAAACTATGGCAGTCACAAGGTTCTTAAAAATTCATCTCAAAAGTTCAACCCCTTATTTTTCTTTCTAAATACAAAAAAAGTGTGCATGTAATCACTTATCACATTGATTCAAGAGGATCTAAGGATGACATTACAATATCAATGAACAACCCGGCCTCTGGTGCTCACACTTCACTTGCTTACAATTGAAATACTTAACCATGAATTCCATAATGTCCTTCTTCATTCTACACCACCAGTAATGCTGATTCAAACCATGATAAATCTTTGCTACACCAGGATAAATTTAATACCTTAAACTATGAGCCTTCTCCATGATTAATCTAGTCAAATCACCAACCCTAGAAACACAAATCTGGCCTTGAGCTTCAAAATACCCTTCTGATCAAGAATCATTTCCTTAGCTTCACCTTTCAACACTTTAAATACCTTTCTGATCAAGAATCGCTTCCTTAGCTGCAGATTTCAACACTTTGTCCTGAATAATGCTCAACTTCCTATTCTCAAATTTCCTATCCTTAATCATCTCCACCAACAAGGATTATGCCTCAACACAATCAAAAACTCTACCATGCTCCGAAATATCAAGTCTCACAAAGCTATTGTCCAAACATTGAATGTTCTTAGTCAAGGGTTGCTTCTCCACCATTAATATGGCAAGACTACCCATACTCAACACCTTCCTACTCAAAGCATTATCCACTACATTGGCCTTTCTTGAGAAATAAAGAATAGTCATGCCATAGTCCTTCAAAAACTCCAACCACACATTGTCTCAAATTTAGATCCTTATGGTTTAATATATATTGTAAGCTACAATGATCGGTGAACACCTCACAATGAACCCCAAACAAGTAGTACCACCACTACTTCAAAACAAAAACATCCATGGCCATTACTTCAAAACAAAAACTACCATGGCCACCCTCAAATGCCGATCATACTCCTCCGTGCAGTTGGAATAAGCCAAGATATCATCAATAAGCACAATAACAAAGGAATCAAGATAAGGACAAACCACTTTATTCATCAACTTCATAAATAGCACTGGAGCATTAGTCAACCCAAATGATATAATAAAAAATTAATAGTGACTCTAACGAATTTTGAAAGTCGTCTTAGGGATATTCGATGCCTTAATCTTCAAATATTGGTGCCCTAACCTCAAGTAGATCTTTCAAAATATAGAAGAACCCTGAAGTTGATCAAGAAAATCATTAATGTGTGGAAGAGTATACTTTTTCTTGATGATCATTATCTTCAAATGTTGATCATCCATATGCATCCGCATAGACCCATTGTTTTTCTTCACAAATAACACATGATCACCCCAAAGAAAAACATTGGGCCTGATGAATACCTTACTCAATGAGTCCTTCAACTGATCCTTTAACTCCTTAAACTCTACCAAAGACATTCTAAAGGGCGGAATAGAAATGGGCTTGGTGCCTAACTCTAAATTAATACCAAAATTGATGTCATTATAAGGTGAAAAATTAGAAGGTTCATAAGAAGCACATCCTTGAACTCTCTAACCACTCTCACCAGCTCCAAATAAGGCATGTCAGTGTCATTGACATAAGCAAAATAAGATAGACACCCCTTCTCAACCAAGTACTAAGACCTAAGGACCAAAATCACCTTCTTAGGGTACGGACCCTAAGTATCCTTCTAATCCAACCTCGGCACACTTGGCATGACCAAAGTAACCATCTTGGCATGATAATATAAGACAACATGATACAGAGAAAGACAATCCATTCCAAAAATCACATCAAAATATACCATATCCAAAATAATCAAATCTACATATTTATCATACCCCAAAAGAGTCACAACACAAGATTGGTACACCCGATCCACCATTAAGGAATTACAGAATAGGGTAGAAACATGAATAGGAACAAAAATAGACTCACACATCACATCAAGATCCAATACCAAATATGAATACACAAAGAAAAATATAGAACTAGGATCAAATAACACTATAGCAGGTTAGTGATATACTGGAATTATACCTATGATAATTGTATCGGAGGAATCTACCTCAAGTCTACCAAAAGTATTAGATTGTTCCTGTCACTACTTGTTTGAACAGCTACTATACCACCTCCCCGTCCGGCTAGTGGGGCACCTTTACTTGCTTGAGATCCACCATGCTCTCTAGCTGGTAGAACTGCTTGTAACACCTTGTGTTCTAAAACTATTCTTCTACCATTCTTACCCAAGATTAGACCAGACCTAAAGGGTCTATCATCACTTGTGTGGACCATACAACCCACGCACAATCTGTGAAGTGAATACTGGTATTTAACTAAGAAACCTCAACTTGCTAGGTTAATAGTCCATGAACCTGATCCACAGTCTATGCGCCAAATCATGAAAACAGTCAAGAGATTAGAAGTCCTACCTAATTTTGATGAATTGATCCATGGTCTATGAACCTGGTCCATGGTTCGTGGAATGGATAATAGGTCAGATATTTCTAGACTTTTAAAAGATGCATTGGATATTTTTTTCTACTTTTCCAATTGCATATCAATCCTAGAGGATCCCAAGCCTCTCTCACATCCTTTAAAGGCTAGGTAAGTATTATTCATATTTCTCCAATGTAAATATAATGGAATTCTACTTCCAAACTATGGATTCTAACAAGATTTACTTCTAAAAATTCGAAGGTCCTTCAAAGAAACTCTCCTCTAGATTTCTAAGGACAAAGGTTCAGACTTCTCTTCTTTTTGGGGTATATTAGGTACACATGACTAACCCTTCAGTATGGGAATCCTGTCCTTCCTCACAAGTATGATTTCGTTCCTTCTTTGTACATAGATTATGCTAGGGCTTTTGAATTCGAAATCCTAAAACTCTAGTTTTGTGATCTCTATCACGATTCGAGTCTACACCCTGGACATAATCGATACTCAGAACAACAAATAGACTGAGCAAACGACTTGGCCTTGCATAAACTAGAACATAAACTAAGAGATACTGCAAAATTATGCGAACTAAAGTATGAACTGAACTTATGAAATAAATTATAATTATATAAACTCTTTAATAATTGAAAGGGATACAAATTCATTTAAAATTGATTACAACTGAACTGATTGACTATCTATGAAACCTCTAGTAATATACTGCATATTGTTCTCTGAGACAAAATCGCTAGCTACCTTTATGTAAAAAAATGTCGGAAAACTAAGTTTATATCTGATGACTGCGTCTATGTACTCTAGATGCAAAAGGGGACTCAACATCTGATGAATGTAAGGCTAATAGAATACCTAATCGTGAGACTGAGTATGAACATTGGAATCTACATCATGAAATGATGTAGAGCAGGAAGAGTGGTTAATACATGGAATATATTAGTACATAACAAAGCTAAATTGAAATAGTAAGTATGTACTAAAAACTGAAATAGAATATGACATTCTAATCAGATCATGATTAACAATTGAGTAGAGAAATATAATATAAAGTTTACTAACTTTTCTTACAAAACAGAAGAACTAATACAATGCAATACACGGGTCGTCAATATAATTAAAACAATTAAAACCTAATTAACTGACTTGTGAAACGTAAGCTGAAAATAAATAACTGAAATAATATTATAGGTAAACTTCTGAGAAATATCATTAACAATATGTAATAAAATAAAATACTGAGTTTTTCTAATTTTGGGGGGAGTTTCTCTTAACCGACATACACCATGTGAGCATCATGATGACCAAAATCTTACCCATGTTTGGGGAGAGCCATCCTATACCTTACCTGAGTACAGAATGAAACTTAAATTATGGATCTATTCCGATCCCTTAGGCTAAAGGTAGAGTTGTCTGCTTGCGGACAATCCTATCCTGCACTGTCAACGTTGTTCTGGTTATGTGACCTTAGAGCCATACCCGTCTCGATGCTAAAAAATCCCCCCAAACTTACTATTTTCTCATACTGTAAGTCTTTAAACCTAAGCTAAAAATCATGCTTGGAGCCTCGACTCAAAGTATCATATAATAAAAGTATACATTTTGGTTATCCTCTGTAACACCCCATAAGTTCCTAAGACTCCATTTCAGGCTTAACACAATAAACCAGAAAACAATTCTTTACAAAACAACTCAGTTAAAGCATTGTCGTCAGTGCCAACAACTTGTTAGGTGAGCCATCCTGATTGTTAACCAAAAAGTCCTGAAGATTGATTTTCTTTCCAATGGCAAAGACTCCAGGGTACGATTCATTGCCAGTCACGATGAGCCATCATTGACTCATTCTGGTGAAATTTCTCCAAGTCTCAAAAGTTGAAAACTTGGCCTAGTGGTGACGACTCTAGATTATGAATTGTCATCAACTCAGATGAATCGTTAGGTCACTCGTCCCAATGAGGACCCGATGATTGACAATTTGGGTCCAGTCACAATGAGTCAACACAACGACCCGTCATTAGTAATGATGATTCATTATGTCCTATCCATCACCAGAACCTTAAAATCTACCCAATTACAATGAGTCTGACGATGAGTCATTGTAAGACACCACGACCTGTCCTGACGACCCATGATGACTTTGGCAACAAAATCAGTTACATTTTAATAGGGGTATTTTCTTACTTTTCTTATTTACTAGACCTATACTACATTGTTTTAACAATATTTTGAGAGGGATAAAAGGGGACTAGTCAACCCTTCTATTCTCATTATTACCCAAACATAAAAAACACATCCGAAGTGCGATTCCATTCTCTCAAGTCCAAGAAGATAGTGTTCCACTCCAACTTCAGAATCATCCAAGTTTTCACCAATAGCTCTTCTTCTAGGTATGTGGGATTTTATCATTATGTGCCCTTTCACCCATTGAGTCACTAATAACTTATAATTTCTCAGTTTCCTTATTAATGTTTAGAGTTTTCATTTTGTGTATAATTTCCCTATTATTTTAGTCCCCTCATGATTCCTATAGCATAATTATGTATTTCCCAAGATTTTGGTACTTTTCACAACTTGATATTTTGTACTTTGCATGATTTCACAGTATTTCCATATGCAATGCTTTTTAGTCATAAAAGTTTGGCATGTTATGAACACATGATTCCAGTAACTAATGTTTTTTGCATAAATGAAGTATCTAGCCTTAGTTTTCATCATAACCTCAGTTAATCAGAGTTTCAAAATACTTTCAGATAGAGTATAATTTATGAGTCAGTTTTTAGTATATCAATTTTATGAGTTAATAATATAAACAGTATGGGAGTAGTACTTACACCAAGTTGGACAGGGGTTCAACGCACCCAAGTCCCAGTACTGTCATGACCCAATTGGTCATAAGTGGAACCAACCTTAATTCCATAGTGGGAGAACCAACTAACCCAGCCCTTAACCAAACTAAATCATATAGCCACGAGTCACTTTCCTAATTACATACCGTTAAATTACCAAAGCACAATATTGACCAACCAAACTCAATACTAACTTAATTAATATCCATAAACAATATAGAGTGCGGAAACATTTCTAATTATTACAACCCCCGAGACCTGAAAGTCACTGTACAAGAATATCTAAAAACAGTGTCCAAACAAAATCTAAACAATATCCAGAATACTGAGCAAAAGAAATGTATCTATCACAAAACAAAGGACATAACCAATATAAGAATAATCCAATGGCTGTCCGGACATGGTGCTCACCCTTAAATAAAAGTCCTAATCACATACTAGAGTCGAGGACTCGTCTCAAACACTAGAACATGCTCTGTGCTCAACAAAAAGAAGAGTAAAAGTAGTATCGGTACATCAACTAAGTACAGGTAGGCATCATCATATGACTCAACAGAACACCATACAAATAGCCAAGTTAAATGCAAGTAACCAAGGCACAACTTTCAATTAGCAGACAGCCAAATACTTCCATAACACTTCATCTCATCAGGAATACAAGTATACAAGTACATCAATTACACTTCGATAGATTCTTCAACAATGATCACCACGGCATATATATATATATATATGTATAGAAATAAAATAATGATTGCATGCATGCAAGATGTCCACACATACTAGAGTCAGTAGGGACTCTCAGACATGAACTATAGGGGATAAGCTCAGTCCATGTACCAGTAGCGATATGGTATACGATCCAATAACATGCTCAAAATGACACCAGATCTATATAACAGTGTCAACGTGATCCAATTCATATCTCATCTTAATACCATCTTACAACCATATGTTAATGCATGATACGATAAATAATCACAAGTAATGTCCGAAAGCAAATCACTAACACCCAACTCATATATAAGCACAGAGTCAAGTAATTTTTTTCTATAATTAAACCATAACCTACCTCGATTCCTTTCTTGAAATCACTATAACGTCACAACTTTTCTTTTCCTATCAATTTTGGCTCATTCCTGATCTATTCACAATAATTACACAACTCTTAATATAATATTTCACCTTTCCTAACCATTAGGAATTTACATTTATCAAGTAAATCTAAGGAATTCCCCTAGTTCATTATCTTAGGGTTTTCTACCCTTTAAACTTTTGAATTCTTCATATACTACCATCACCAACAAGAATTCTATCGTAGGAAGTGTTTTCTAACACCATAGAATCGATAACAACTGAAAACAACCTAATCCTCACAATTTCTCACCAATTCATAAATTAGGGCTAAACTCTAATTTCTACCATAACCACGATTCTAGTGATTTCTATGAATTTAACAGAGTAATTTAAGTTGAGAATGTAAAGAAATCTTACCTTCAAAGATGAAAACCCCCAAAATTGAAGAAAATCGCCCTGCTAAGCCCTTGAATGCTTTTTAGAAGAGTGGGAATAAAAAATGAGTTTTCAGGTTTTAAAACTTGAAATTCTGTATTTTCACTGCTACAACGACACCTTTGCCGATACAGCAGCCCTTAGGCCAAATAAGGTATCCACTGCAGCGACACTTGTGTTGCTTAGTGGGCCTAAGCCAGTAACTTGAGACTTGGTCCCTGTTCTAGCAATTTCACAACACACTTCTTAAAATTTGACATCACGATGTAACCCTTTTACGGTAATTGCTATAATTGAAGTTCTAGTAACTTGTTCTATGCACCAGAAGTTGTTACGACTTCCTAAACTCATCCTCAAACACATAATCAAATCAAAACTACCAACCAAAACTCTAATATCTACCAGATTTCCCTAGACCACCACACACTCAATATACTTCTAAGACTAGGCCAACCCTGAATTTTCAAATTTGGTCCAAGGGGAAACTAAATGAAGGTTTTACTCTCTATTTCAGTGCAACAATGATTTGGGTCATTACATTAGATACCAATTTATAACTCATTCATTCCTAAATGACAACTAACCAAAATGATGCAACAAACCTATAAAAAAATTACCCGTGTTAATGAAAAAGTGTGCATAGTCACCTCTATCTCCCCCGTGTCTTTCTCCATCGAATGATTTCTTTGCTGAACCATCACAGATGAAATGACCTTAGTTCTCAACTTTCTCATATCCCCATCTAAGATCACAATAGGCTCCTCTTCATACAAGAGATCCTTGTCAAATAATTCTGAATCCCAATGAATGATGTAATCTCTATCTCTATGGTACTTCTTGAGCATTGATACATGAAACACAAGATGAACACCTGACAAGCTAGGAGGCAAAGCCAATCTATATGAACACCTGACAAGCTAGGAGGCAAATCCAATCTATACACCACTAACCCCACTCTATTCAAAACCTCAAAGGGTCTAATGTACCCTTAGTCAACTTTCCCTTCTTATTGAAATGTATCACACCCTTTATGGGTGACACTTTCAACAACACTTTCTCACCTTTCTTAAATTTCACATTCCTTGCCTTGTATATTCTTTCTATTGAATCTGCACTACTACCAACTTACCCTGGATGAACCTTAATCTGTCTATCGTCTCCTTTAGTATATCGGTGCCCCAAGGTCTCACCTTAAAAGCATTAAACCACCTAATCAGCGATCTACATCTTCTTCAATATAAAGCTTTGAAATAAGCCATGTCAATGATGGAGTAGTTACTATTGTTATAACCAAACTCACACAAGGGTAGATATTGGTCCCACTAACCACCAAAGTCTATCAAACAAGATCGAAGCATGTCTTCAAGTACCTAGATGTTCATTTTGACTGTCCATCAGCCTACAGAAAAAAAGCTGCACTTAGGTTCATCCTAGTACCTATCTCCAACTGAAACTTCTCCCAAAAATAAGAGGTAAACTGCGTACCTCTATCCAACACTATAGAAACAGGGACCCCATGAAGTCTCACAATCTACTTCACATAGATCTTAGCTAACTTGGCTGCATTATAGTCAACTCTTAACGAAATAAAGTGTGTAGACTTGGTCAAATGATCGAAGATCACCCATATGGAATCACACTTCCTTAGGGTATTAGAAAGATCAACAATAAAATCAATAATTATTCTTCCCCACTTTTATTCCTGAATGGGCATCCTCTGAAAGTGCCACCAGGTTTTTGATGTTCATACTTGACCTATTGATAATTTTGACACTTGGTCACAAAATCCACAATGTCCCACTTAATTTTGCACCACCAATAATACTTCCTCAAGTATCTATTCATTTTGGTTACACTCGAATGTATAGAGTACTTTGAATTGTGGCCCTCCACAAAGATGGTAGGAATTAAGCTGCCCATATGAGGTACACACGCATGCCCCTAAATCCTTAATACCCTCTCTTATGTAAGAACGACCTCCTTGGCCTCACCTTGTAATGCTTTTTCTCTAATATTGCTTAACTTCCTGTCTTCAAATAGCCTACTTTTAATCTTGCCAAAGAAAGTGACTTAGCCTAAACATGGGCTAACACTCCTCCCTTTCTAGTCACCTATAATCTCATGAAACCTTTAGTTAGAGTTTGTACCTCTTAATCCAGTGGCTGCCACGACACCTCCAACCATACCACACTTCCCATTCTTACCGACTTTTGGATCAATGAATCTACTACCACATTGGCCTTGTCTGAATGATACATGATTGAGATATCATAATCTTTGATCAACTCCTTCAATCTTCTCTACCTCAAATTCAGATTTTAGTGAGTAAACACATGTTGTAAATTGCGGTGATCTATAAACACTTCACACTTCACCCCACGTAGTGTCTTCAAATTTTTAAAGCAAAGACCATTGCTTCTAATTCCAAATTATGGGTGGGATAGTTTTTCTCATACAACTTCAACTGCCTCAAAGCATAAATACTTACATTCTGACCTTGCTTCAAAACAACACCTAAACTAGACCGTTAATCATCACAATACATAATGAAATCCTTACCTTTAATAGGCAAGGTAAGAATAGAAGATGAAGTTAGCCAGGTCTCGAGCTTCTAAAAGCTCTCCTCACACTTATCATCCCACAAGAAAGGTACCTTTTTCTGAGTCAAGTGAGTCATATATGAAGCAATTGTGGTGAACCCTTTCATAAACCAACCATAATAACTGACCAGCCCCATAAAATTATGAACTTCTGTTACATAGGTTGGTCTGGCCCAGCTCTTAATAACTTCAACCTTCTGTGGGTCAACCATAACCCCTTTCTTAGATACCATATGCTGCAAAAAGAATACTCAACACAATCACAATTCATATATTGAATACTTAGCATAGTGTTGCTTCTCCTTAAGAAACCCCAGCACTGTACGCAAGTGAGCTTCATGCTCCTCATTACACTTTGAGTAGACTAGAATATTATTAATGAAAACAATAATAAATGAATCCAAAAATGACTTGAATACTCTATTCATCAATCTCATAAATGCAACTAGGGCGTTGGTCAAATCAAAAGACATAATCAAAAACTCGTAATGTCCATAAAGAGTTCGAAAGGCAGTGTTTGGAATGTCCTCTGCCTAAACCTTAAGTTGATGGTAACCTGACCTCAAATTAATCTTTGAGAACACCATAAATCCCTGCAATTGTTCAAATAGATCATCTATCATAGGCGATAAATACTTGTTAAGAATCATCACCATATTTTACTTTCTGTAGTGTATGCATATCTGCATACTACCATTCTTCTTTTTCACAAAAAGCTCAAGAGCACCCCAAGGCAAGATATTCAGACATATAAAACCCTTCCCCAATAACTCTTGCAACTAGGATTTCAATTCTCGTAACTCTGTCGATGCGATCCTATAAGGAGTGACAGATATAGGATGGGTTCTCAGCCCTAAGTCTTTACAAAAGTCAAACTCACAGTCAGGAGGCATACTGGAGAGGTCATCAGGGAACACCTCTAAGAATTAACTAACTACTGAAACCAAAACAATAAGAGGAGCTGCTGAACTATCATCTCAAAGATGAGTTAGGAACGATCTACACCCCTACTTAACTAACCTTTGGGCATGAATAATTGATACAATTCTAAAAGGAGCAAGCTTAAGGGTACCCTTCCACTCTAACTTATCCATCTCTAGCATATCTACAGTGACAGTCTTAGTATAACAATCAAGATTTGCACGATGAGGAGAAAACCAACTCATGCTCAAAATAATATCAAACTCTTATGTATCTAAGATCACTAAGTCTGACAAAGTTTTATACGTCATAAAAATCACAGGTCACACCCAGTAAACCTGATCAATATATATAGAAACACCAACTGGCATAGACACATACATGAGTGCATTAAGGAATTCCTATTTTAAATCCCAACCCAAAGCAAATTTCATAGACATATAAGAGAAAGTAGACCCAGGATCAATTAAAACAGAAGCCATATGATCATAGACAATAATAGTACATGCGATCACAACATCAAAAGTTTTAGCTTTAGGACAAGCCAAAAAAATATAAATATGAGCTTTATCACCACCTTAACCACCACCTCTACCGGGTTGAGTGCCCTCGACTAACTTGTTCTCCATCATAGTTGCCTTGGTAGCCACCCCTCCCTGCATTGTGACCACCACACTGACCATGCGTACTACCCCTACCATATGCTCCACTACCATGACCTGCTGGAACCAAGGGATAAGAAGTTGGTTGCTAAGTCAATGGTCCAGCAGTTAAGTAGTTAAGACAAAACCTCTGAATCCAATCCACCACACTTATGATTGGATTTCTAAGGCAGGCTGCTAAACTAAAGATGATGAAGGTGTATAAATATATATACAGGAGGGCTGATAACTAACCTCTGAAAGGCCCCTAGCAGACACAAGCATAGCTGAATGAAATGGCTGAAAAGAATAACCCTGAGAACCTTGGCCCCTAGAATAAGTACCACTGAATTGACCTATTTTTTGGGCCTTCTTTTCCTCTGCCTTCACCTGTCCTTGCTTTTTAATCCCTTCCACCTTCTTTGCAAACTCCACCATTTCCTAAAAATTCTTTCTGGATGTAGCCACTGATAGTGCAGCCACCTGCAGACCTGAGTTCAAACCATTCACAAAATACATGATCCTGTCCTTTTCTGAAGTAATCAACTAAAGTGCATAATGAGACTAGGCATAAAATATAGCCTCATAGGATGCCACAAACAAGTCACCCCACTCAAGCTTTTGGAACTCATCCTTTTTCTGGTCTCGATAAGTGCGAGGGACATACTTCTCAAGGAACACATTCTAAAACTAGGACCAAGTAAGTCGAGGCAAACTCTCTACAAACTTAGCAAAAGGCCTCTTTCTGCAATTGAAATGTCAAAAAATGTACGCCATACTTCTTTACAATACCAATTTTGTGTAGTTACTCATGCCAGTCAATCAAGAACTCAAATGCATCTTCTGACTATTGTAATTCTCTCTAATAGATATCTTTCTCTCTAGGTGATTCCATTGTTGGTTCTACCAAAATCGCTGAATAGTCATTGATGGAGCTTTCTTGACCACTAGCCCAATATCATGAGGATCGAAATGCTCTAGTTAACAAAACCCAACAACAATCAACTTCTAATTCCACTAAAAGCTCCATGAATTTGGAAAATAGTCCAATGATCACTGTTGAAGTTGCGGTGAAGGACATGAGTTGGGCACACAAATTAATTTCCATGCCAAATTCTCACTTGATTCATGTAATTCCAAATGTTAAGGATGATTCTACACCCTCTAATCTACACCTAGATAAAAATTAGACAATTGTACCTTGCCAATTACGAAATTGATCCAAGCAATTTTTGAGAGAATAGTGACTAAATTGCCTTTGTCACGAATTTAGATTCAAGAAAACTCTTATGATTTTCTTGAAGATTTGGCCATAGGGAATTACTCCCCTCATCAAAATGACCCTCCAGTTAAGATTTTTGTTAATTTTAAAGGTGGGAATATCTTCTGTAATGCATCAGTCGCTGCTGTAAAACTCGAGTGAATCTCTCAACCCAAAACAAAAGCCAGAATAATAAGCATCAAGAGATACAAACCCATGCTAAAAAATCCCTAATTATTAAGCATTACAGATCAACAAATTTGGGAATTAGGGTTTTTGATTCCCAATTCAACAATAATATCTCCGATAAAGCTCAGGCCAATGAAATGGCTAATTACCAATGTGAGGCTAATCAACATGATATTGGGAGTGATTCTAATAAAAAAGCCCCGATTGGATCGACTTTAAGCTTGTCCAAATTGTGAATTAGGGTCTGACTCTTGAAAATTCCAGTAATAGAGCTCCAATCAATGAAATCCAAAATTGTTAAGCTGAATCTATTCACATGACTTTCCCCTCAAGAACACCCAATTGAAGAGGCTATGAGCTCTTTGAATTTTTCTTTTAGGGATAACAAAGATGTGAATTTAGTTATAGAAGATGATCTGATGCAAACCTTGCAAAATTTTGTATGCCATATTAGTCCTAATGCTAAAGAGAATGATTGCAGCACTCTAAACAAAAAATTGGTACAATAAAATGATATCTTGAATTCTACAGAGGGTATTTCTAAAGGCTTGATGATCAATGGTGATAATACTTTGAGAAAAGATCAAAATGATGAACAAGAACATGGGATTGACATGAGCAATAAGGATTTGGGGGGAAATCATCTTCACAGCTCTAAGGATGGAAAACAACAAACTTTTCAGGCTCAAAATAGAGGTGAAATCAATGATATTAATGTTTTGAATAATGTGGGTGCACAATCGCAATCCAATGCAATTGATGAATATGTTACTAGACTAATCTTTACCTTGTAGCATACTAAAAATAGTCCAAAAGATAACATTATGGAAACTTCTATTCCTACTAATCGGTCCACTCAAACCCAAAGACAATATCACACCAATTCTGATTATCCCAAAGACAATAATCATGTACAGTTCCAGAGCCAAAACACAGCACCATCACTAATCCTAAAGTTCTGATTCTAACCATCAACCCTCTCAAAATTCTAATCAGTAAAATCCCATGGAAAATTCCAATAATACTGGTCAAAATGCCACCAACACTTCTAAAATTAAACTAGTCCCTGAACTATCTTTATACACTATGATTCATTCTTATGATACTAGGTTGAGAGATAATCAGGTGAAGAATGAAGTCCCTATTGAGCTATCTAGGCCTACTCTTACAACTAGAAAAAGACTCCCAATTGTCTTTTTTGAGACTAAGGATGTCCTGGTAAAATTAGCAGAAAGGTGCATGTACACTTCTGTTGGCAAATTCACAAATACTATGACCAAGATTGAGTTGATTAGGAAAAGATTTATCCTTCAAACTCAACTCACTGAAGGGTAAAAATTTCTAACTATAATACACGACATTTCTATATTGATTTAGATAATGAGCAAGATCACTTGACTGTATGGACTCACCAAAAGATGTATATTAAAGGTCAACTCAGGAGACTATAAGTGTGGAGTCCTAATTTTACTCCGCAGGAAGAGACCTCTATTGTTCCTATTTGGGTTACCTTACCAGAGTTACCTTGGTATTTCTATAACAAGGAGTTCCTCAATCCCTTACTATCACCTATTGATAAAATGTTGGATTTAGACACTGCGTCTATTCAAAAAATTAGAGACAGTGTGGCTAAAGTGAGGTTGCAAGTTGATATTACTAAGGAAAGACTTCCTCACATCTAGATAGGGTTTGATAGGAATGATTTCTCTGTGGGTAAGTGGAAAGCAATTCAGTATGGAGAAATTTTGAATTACTTTTCCTATTGTAAACATCAAGACCACATTATGCATGTCTATAATACAAAGAAGAGAGATGATGAGTACAAGAGAAGAAAATAACTTGAAGCTGCAAATAAAACCAAGAATCAACTTGTAACAGAAGGAAATCATCAATATCTTTTCAAGCTCCTAACTGTCAACTTGTTACTACTAATATTTCTATTAGTGTTTCAGGAACAAATGAGATACATCAATAAAAACAACAACAATAATATAAATAATAAAAGGAGGAATGGAAAATGAAAAAGAAAAACTTTAGAGGGTATAATCAGAATACTCAGAGGAATAATGCAATAACCCCTCTAAATCAAGTATATAAGCCTATATCTCTTAAAGCTTAACAAGTTATGGAGCAGAAAAAATAGCAAACCAACCAAATAGGTATTGACTTAATGTTGCCAACCCCAAAACCCTATGTTGATTTTGTAAGTCCCACACCCTGTGTATCCCCAAAAAAAGATGCAAAACAAGCAAGGAAAGAAAGCAAAAAACAGCTCAGGTATTGACTCAATGCTCCATAAACCCCAACCTAATAATTTGTTTAATGTTTTTGTTGATACTGAGAAGTTTGGAGGTAAGGATGGGGGAATGAAGGAGAAAATCGCTAACTTTCATGAAGGGATCCAAAGGAGGGTGGTAGATCTTATGTTTTGCATGGGAGTAGGTTGGTTGATCCTAGGTTGGAATCTAGATCCCCTGATACCAATTCTCAACCTTCTCCATTTCTCCAAAAGCATGAAAACAATATCGCCCAAAATACTATTTCAGACTAGAATAATGTTGTGGACTCAGAGTTGAAGATTCTCAAACTTTAGGTTTTAATAATCTGAATGATGGGAGTGATTCAGTTTAGGTTATTGAAAATGCTCAAGATCAATTTGCTAGGGCTAATGAAATACATTTTTAGTCTTACAAAGATTCTACAGATGCTCAGAATTCAAAAGGTGCTCATATTCAGAAATTTAGTGTTTTGAGGGCTGTTAACTTGGGTGTTACTGTTGTTCAGAAGATAGAAGTTAATGTTCAAAATTTGGGTTTTGAATCATCTTAAATGCTGGTTGTTGATCATTATAGTAATGGGGTAGATGCTGGTCAAAATATTGATTCTAGTGAGGATCATATTTCCGCTCAAAATATAGGGGTTTCTTCTAAGATATTAGGTACTGTCTTGACTCAAAACAAAGGGATTCCTTCTCAACAGTTGAATACTAAATTTTTAATAGTATGTGATATGATTCTTATGATATTTGTGTCCAATAAAGTCCAAAAAAAGTTTAGAAAAAGTTCAAGAAGTAGCTCAACCTAACCAACAAGTGTGTAGTACTCCTACTGTTATTTCATCTTCAGCTACTGCTAAGGGTACTCTTGGGGAAACTTCGTAGCTCAAAAATAAGTCTGCTCTTAGTTTAATCAAAAAAAGATAAAGTCTTTTTAAAGGACAAGAAAAAGAACAAAAGCAACTAGAAAAACGGGGGCAGACAGGTCAAAAATAGTTTGTTATTGTTACTGAACAAGCTGGGATTCATGTTTCTCTTAAGCAAATCAATGATAGTTCCAAAGATCCTTGTGTTCTCAATAATAAATCTATTTCATGTGATTTTAATGATGAATATAGGGTCATCCACTCTAAATATGAATATGAGAAGGATATAGAAGATCATGATGAGGAAGAGGAAACTAGTAAACATTTGATAAAAGCTTTCGGCTCTACTCTTGATGAGGGACTACAAGAAGAACTTCAGCAAGCTACTGAGAGAAATGGTTTATATCTAAGAGGTCAAAAGAATAGGTCCAAAATTAGAAAAAACACTACCAGAAGTACTTCTGCCACTACTGACATAATCAGAACAAGGTCTCAATCTAAAAGTCTTGATGATTAATACTATTTGCTAGAATGAAAGGAGTATTAATACTTAGGGAGTTATGGAAAGACTTCAAAATGTCAAGGAATTTCATAATAATTCTATGATTTCTATCCTTGAACCTTTTACTGAAAACTCTCAAATCAACTTCTACAGAGTTCAACTCCACAAGGATCATGCTACATACAACAATAATGGTAAAGTGTGGTTGTTTTGGAATCAAGATGTTAAGTGTACTGTTATAGATCAAGATGAGAAATAGATCACTTGTGAGATTAATCATGCTTCTTATTCTTCTAACTTCCTTAACACCTTTGTGTACGCTAAGTGTAGAGATCATATAAGAAGAGCTTTGTGGGATAAGATGCAACAACTTTCTAACCTCAACAGACCTTGGTGCACCATTGAAGGCTTCAATGTTATAACTAACATTGATGAAAAAATAGGAGGTATACCTTACAACATGAATAAGACCTTCGAATTTATTAGTGTAATTGAAGCTTGGGGGTTAACACATCTTGGTTTCCATGGTCAGAGAATTACCTGGTGCAATAATAGAGATATTGATTCTAGAATTTGGAAGAGGCTTGACACTTGGCTATATACTATGTCTCATTCTTCCATCACACATGTTCCTTCCGTGGGTTCAGATCATTGTTCCTTGCTTTTGGAAATTGTTAAAAGAAGAGAGATAGTTATCAAGTATTTCAAGTTTCTATACAGCTGGGTGGATAATCCTACCTTTCTTGATACAGTTAAAGCTTGTTGGGACAGACCTATTGAGGGTAATCCAATATGGATATTCAATAGGAAAATAAAAAGAGTTTCTAACACCTTGAGCAACTGGTTAAAAAAGGAATATGGTTATATATATGCTGTTGTGAAGGAGTATGAAGAGAAGGTTAAAGTTGCTGAAGAAGAGATCATCAATGCAAACACTAAGGAAAATAAAACAAAATTAAACTGCATAAATGCTTAATATATCAGATATCTCAAGATTGAGCAATCCATCCTAAAGTAGAAAAATCAACTCCATTGGTTTCCAGAGGGTAATGCTAATTCTAAGTACTTCCATGTTGTAATAAAGGAAAAAAGACTTTTCATTCATGAAATCAGTGATGATCAAGGGAACTGCATCGAAGGAGATGAAAATATTACTCATGCAGCTTGTGCTCATTTTGAGAATATATTTACTGGTGATGGAAAGCTGATACATGAACAAGTGCTCAATTTTATTCACAGACTAGTCACAAATATTTAGAATTCGTTATTACAAGAGATGCCTACTTTAGAGGAACTGAAACTTGTAGTTTTCTCTATGACCCTACTCCTGCTGCAGTTTTGGATGGGATGAGTGGCAAATTTTTACATGCTTGTTGGAATATCATTTGTAAGGACTTGCTAAAGGTTGATCAGTACTTTTTCTGTGGTCACACTATGCAAAAATATTTTTCCCGTGCTTGTTTGGTTCTACTCCAAAAATTGGACCATCCTAGTAATCTTACTAAGTTCAAACCTATTTCTCTCAATAATTTCACTAATAAAGTCATATCCAAGCTTATTTGTCTTAGATTAGCTCCTATTATCCCTCACTTGTTTTCTGCCAACCTGTCAGGATTTGTTAAGGGAAGAAATATCTTGGAGCACATTATGTTACCCCAAGAGATAATTCACAACATTAAAAAGCCCAAGGAAGGTGAGAATGTGGTTATAAAGTTAGACATGGCTAAGGCTTATGACAGGGTCTCTTGGTCATATATTTGCTTGGTGTTGAGAAGAATGGGCTTTAGGGGAAACTTTTATTGATATGATATGGAGAATAATGTCCAACAATTGAAAATTCTGTCATTGTCAGTAGATCTGAATATGGATTTTTTCACTCCACTAGAGGGCTCAAACAAGGTGACCCACTCTCTCCTGCTCTTTTCATTCTTGGTGCTGAGGTTTTATCAAAATTGATTAATAATTTGCACAAACACTACCTTTATAAAGGTTTTTATATAGAGACAAGAGGTCCTTAGGTGAATCATTTGAAATTTGCAGACGATATTATCATCTTCAAATCAACTTGCAAATACTCTCTTCAACTTATTATCAAGACTCTTTAGATTTATAAAGTGACTTTTGGGCAGCTCATTAACAATGAAAAAAGTCATTTCATGATCCCCTCTAAAGAATTAAAGAGGCAGTTCATAGAGTTAAAAGCATAACTTGTTTTACCTGAAAAGATAGTCCTATTACCTACCTTGGTTATCCACTCTACATAGGTGGAGAAAGGACTATTTATTTTACTAGCATGGTGACTAAAGTTATTTACAGAATCAAAGGTTGGCAAACTAAGATGTTGAGCTTTGGAGGAAGAGTTACTCTTCTAAAGTCTGTTCTATATTCCCTCCCAATTCATCTTCTTTCAGCTTATTACTCCTAATTCTACTACTCACAAGCAAATCAAGTGCCTCATAGCCAATTTCTTTAGGGGTTGGGAAGTTGAAAAAAAGAAGTACCATTGGGATTCTTGGGAAACACTTAGTTTTCAATATTCTAAAGGTGGAATTGATGTGAGAAAAATGGATGATGTATGACTTTCTCTTCAGTATAAACCGTGGTGGTTATTTAGATCGAAGAAGTCTTTAAGGGGAAATTTTGTCATAGCAAAACAATATCAAAGAGCAAATCCAGTGATTAAAAGGTGGAATCTTGGGCAATATTTAATCTGGAAGCATATGGTGAACAACAAAATACTGTTGAAACTCATATTCAATGGTCTTTAAGGTTGGATACATGCAGTTTTTGGTGGAATGATTGGTTAGGAGTGGGCCTCTTGCTTATCACAGAAATATTCTTTCTAGACTTAATAACATGAGTGTTTCTCAATTATTAATCAATGTAAATTGGTATGAGAACATGGTGAAACAACATTCCCCTCCAGCTTTCATTCACAAGATCCTTAACACCAACTTCAGATATCAAGAGGATATCTCAGATCAACCTATATGGAAGCTTAACACTAGTGGCAATTTTCCTTATTCTTTAACTTGGGAACTGGTGAGGAAAAAAAAGAACTAGCCACTTTAGAAAACCCTCATATGGCATAAAAACATTGTATTCAAGACCTCTTTTCTTTTGTGAAGAACTGTCAGGGGAATTGAACTCTTCTAATTGTAGCTGCTGTTACAGACCTGGTCAAGATACAATTGAAGTCATCTTCATATTTGGGCATTTTACTAAGCATGTGTGAAGATACTTTTCTGACTTTTTGGGCATTCAACATGAAACTTCTCCTTTGAACAACCTACTTATGAGATGGTGGATTTTGAAACACTATAATAAAGTGCACAGACTGATTCTTCAAGTCACTCCTATATTCATATGCTGGAATTTGTGGAAGAATAAGTGTGCTAGCAAGTATGAAGGCAAGAAATCAAGTGCTTCAAGGGTGAAATACTCTTTTATTAAGGATATCAATATGTTTCTGATAACTACTTATCCTTATATTTCTTGTCCTACTAATTGGAGAGATTTGGTGATTTTAATTGAAACTTATCAACATAAATTGAAGGTCATCCAAGTTCGTTAGTGCAAACCTCATTCATCAATGGTGAAGTTGAATACTGATAGTAGTACACCAGAGAATCTGGTAAGAATTAGAGTTGGAGGTATACTTAGGAATAGTAAAGGCAACTTAACTTTTGCTTTTGATACTCCACTAGGTGTAGGATCCAACAACCAAGCTGAAATTCAGGTTGCAATTATTTGTATTATCTAGTGTATACAACATGGATATAGCAGGGTCATTCTAGAGGCGGATTCAGAACTTCATGTCAAATGGCTCAAGTAAGATATTAAACCTTCTTAGAGTATATGTGAGTACCTTACTTAGCTTCAAGATCTAATATCTCTACTTAATAGCTTCAAATGTAATCATATCTACAGAGAAGTAAATTTTTCGACCGATACTCTTTCCAAGCATAGTCACTTGATAGACTCAACTCAGTAGTACTATTCCTACTAGCAGCTCCCTCAAGACAGTAGAGGTTACTTCACACTTGGCAAAATGGGAATAAGTAACTTCAGGAGAAGTAAATTAAAAGGATAAAGAAACCTCCATAGATGGATTCTATTTTCTCCAGACCTTGGAATATGTCATCTCATTTCTTTCATTTTCAGTTTATTTTACTTTGCTTATCATTTTCATTTCATATCAATTTACGCTATATTTTTAATATATTTTTCATGAAGATGTCTAGTTATGTTAGGTTCTCTTCTTACTACGTAAAGGGAGAGTCTTCCTTATTTATGTTTTCCTAGATTCTTTGTATTGAAAGGAGTCCTCTCTTTGAGGTGCATAGAGCTATGTTTACATTTCATAGTATTAGGGATGAGTTGACTGGACTTAGTAGTTAGTTGACTTATGAACCACCATAGGATCGGAGGTAAGGTTTATGTCCCCCTCGTATTTTCTTTATGTTTTTATTTATGTTAAGGCTTGGGAGTGTATGGCTTAATCCCTGACCTCCATGAGGGGTGAGATCCTTGGGTTAGATCTGTTTAATAAAAAAATGCATCTTATGACTCAGTAACATGGAACACTAGAGGTTTTATATTTATGAACTAATAGAATAGTCCATGCTCATCACCGGTCACCAGTAGACCTAATACCTATCAGGGAAACACTCTTGTCTCTGAGCCCTCATCTATATGGGGCACTACAGCAGCAGCATGCTGCAAAGCTGGGGATAGAAATGCAAGCATTGCCGGAGTAGTACCTATGCTAGCCAAGCTACTCAAAAACCCCAACACTTGCTGAATAAACTCTGTGGACATAGGAACCTGAGTTGCACCATTAGACATGGGTACCACATTATCTGGAACTACCACTTCCGCCTCCTCAACTACTACATCTTTTTCTGAGCCAAATCAGGCGCATCCTATTGTAGGGAGGAGCTAGTGATCTCTACCTAGCCAATCCTTTGGCTGCTCGAGCTCTACCCCCGACAGGTCCTGCCCCTCGTCCTCTCCTTCTAGCTCTACCCTTAACTCGAGGACTGCCCTAAATTATGGCCTTAACAACCTGTGCTGGTGCTAATAATATTGTTGTTGCTGTAGCTACTGTGGCTGCTATTGCTGTAGTGGAATGAGTGTTCACCATCTGGGAAACAAGAGTGAAGGAAGTTAAATACCAATTTGGATCACCAGATACAAATTGGAATCAAGCACGAGAACAAAAGAAAGAAAGAAGTGAAAATTGTTTCCTAAAGCCCTGTAGCCCTTCAAAGAAAAGTACAGACATCTCTGTATCATTATACAAGACATAACTAGACCTGTTCTTGTACAACAGGATCAATGAACCCAGTGCTCTGATACCATCTTTGTCACGACCCAATTAGTCATGAGTGGCACGAACCCTAACTCTACGGCTTGAGAACCATCTAACCCAATCCTTAACCAAACTAAATAAGATCGCCATGAATCACTTTCCTCAATTACTTACCATTAACTCACTAAAGCACAAAACCAAATTCAATACTAACTTAACTAATATCCATAAACAAAATAGAGTGCAAAGTTTTTCTAATTATTACAAACCCCGAGACCTGAAAGCACTGTACAAGAATATCTAAAAAAAGTGTCCAAACAAAATCTAAACAATATTTGAAATACTGAGTAAAAGAAGTGTTTTTGTCATCAAACAACGGACATAACCAATATTAAAATAATCCAATCGCTGCTGGGAAATGGTTCTCACACTTGAATCAAAGTCTAAATCATGGACTAGAGTCGAGTGATCATCTCAAACGCTAGAACACGCTCTTAACTCATTAAAAAGAAGAGTGCAGGTAGTATCAGTAGATCAACTAAGACCTGGTAGGCATTATCAGCTAAATCAACTCAACACTATATAAAAATTCAAGTTAAATGCAAGTAACAACAATCAAGACACAACATACAATTAGATGACAACTAAATACATCCATAACACTTTATCTCATCTGAACAAGTCATCAATTTTACTTAGGCAGATTCTCCCAAAAGAACTAACAGGCGAAGGAACAAAATGGAAATCAACAAGCCCTACCAACTCAAGCAGATCCCTTAAATAAGCTAGTCTCTCATACAGAGTTTAGGGATACTTTCCAAGTGCTTGACAAGGACATGACAAACTAGGTCATCCAGCAAGCTATTGTACCTGCTAATCTGAATGGGATGCAACAACAATGAGAGTCTGGGACTTCACTCGAATGAATCCTCTAGAGTTCCATGGTTTTAAGGTGGAGGAGGATCCATAGAATTTCATTGTTGAGGTCCAAAAGATCACTCAGATTATGGGTATTACTCCAATTAAGAGTGCATATTTGGCTGCTTATTAGTTGAAGGGAGTGGCCCAGACTTGGTTCAACTAGTGAAAGGAAAACAGATGTGAGGGTGCAGGTCAAGTGGATTGGAATGTATTGGTGACTACCTTTTTTGATAGATTCTTTCCCCGTTTGCTAAGAGAAGTGAAGGTTGAAGATTTTATAGACTTGAACATGTTAACATGACTATGAAAGAGTATTCTCTAAAATTTACTCATCTCTTTTGATATGCTCCAGGGATGGTGACTGATCCAAGGGATTGTGTGAGTAAGTTTATTTCAGGTGTCTCCGAGATAGTGGTCAAGGAGTATAAGATTGTATACTTATTGGACAAATGGAAATTTTTAGGCTTATAACTCACACTAAATATATTGAGGAGGATTAGATAAAGGAGAAGAAGAATAAGAAATCTAGAATAAGTAACTTTGACTACTCTTAGTAGAGGTCCGGGTGTGGTAACTGTTCATAGTTTTAGTAGGGGTCTTCAGCTCCAACACCTTTTTCAGCTAGTGCACCATTCCTTATGCCTCTTTATTATCGAAAGAATAGATCATCAGGATCTAAGTCTCAGGGCAGTGTTTTAGGTAGTCGAACCTTCCTAGCATGCTCTAAATATGAAAAGAACCATCCAGGTAATGGGCCATCTTGGCAAGAAGGGTTGCTTTGGATGTGGTCAGATGAGCGATAGGATTAGAGAGTGCCCTTCAACCAGATAAGGAAGTAGGGGTAACAAGGCTCATTCTACTACTTTAATAGCTCCAATAGGTTGCATGACTCAGCAAGTGCCTTATCTAGTGTTGCGTATAGTGCCAGAATAGGTTCTATGCTTTGTAGACTTGACAAGATAAAAAAGGTTCCTCTGATGTAGTCATTTGCATATTATTAGTCTTCCACAATGATGTATATACATTATTAGATATTGAAGCCACACTTTCCTTTGTGACTCCTTATATTATAGTAGATTTTGGTGTCTTTCTCAAAACCCTTTCAGAACCTTTCTCAGCCTCTACTCCTATTGGTGACTTATTTATAGCGAAATGGGTATACAAAAATTGCCCAGTCTCAAATTTCTAGAAAATTTCTACAATTGATCTAGTAGAGATAGATATGATCGATTTTGATGTCATTTTTGTCATGGATTGGTTGCATTCCTGTTATACCTCAGTCGACTGTAGAAACAAAGTTGTTAAGTTTCAATTTATGAATAAATGAGTTTTAGAATGGAAGGGTAGTATTTCAGCACCTATAGGTCAATTTTTCTCTTACCTTAAGGACATGAAGATGATCTTCAAAAGTTACATCTATCATCTTGTTTGTGTATACTATTACAAGTCCAAAACCCCAACTCTTCAGTCAGTTCCAATTGTGAATGAGTTTGTAGAAGCATTTCCTAAAGATCTACCCAGAGTCCCTCTCAAGAAGGAGATAGAATTTGGAATAGACCTTCTTCAGGACACCTAACCTATCTCAATTCCTTCTTACAGAATGGCTCTAGCTAAGCTTAAGGAATTGAAGAAACAATAAAAGGACCTTTTAGACAAAAGATTCATCAGACCCAACATCTCTCCATTAGGTGCTCCTATTCTTTTCATTCATAAGAAAGATGGTTCCCTCAGAATGTGCATGTATTACCATCAGTTAAACAAAGCCATAGTCAAGAATAAAAATCCCATTCATAGGATTGATGAATTAGTCAACCAAATTTATGATGCTAATTGTTTTTCAAAGATAGAACTTAGATTCAACTATCATAAGCTCTAAGTCAGAGAATGTGACATTCCAAAGACAATCTTCAGAACTCGATATGGGCATTACAGATTTGTTGTTATGTCTTTTTGACTAACGAATGCTCCTGCAACTTGTATGGACTTGATAAATAGAGTGTTCAAGTAGTACTTAGACATGTTAATCATTGCATTCATAGATGACATCCTCGTTTATTCTCAAAATGATGATGAACATGCAAACCATTTGTAGATTTTCTTACAGAATCTCAAAGATCGCTAGTTATTTGCCAAGTTCAGCAAGTGTGAATTGTAGTTGAAATTAGTAGCTTTCGTTGGTCACATCATTTCTGGTGAGGGCTTCAGGTTGATCTTCAAGAGACTAAAGCAGTTAGGAACTGGCCTAGACCCATATCAACTATCTGGCGTTATGATTTTCTTGGGTTTAGCTGGTTACTATAGATGGTTTGTTAAAGGATTTTTATTTGTTACTTCTCCTATGTTCAATATCATAAAGGAATTCATTAGATCTATTAGAAAAATCAATAGGCACATATAGGAATCAATTTAAGGGAAAGAATCCAAACACATAGGATTCATACTAATAATCTTAGAATATTCAATGAATTGCATCAAGAGATAAAGGACAAGTCTTAATGTATTCATGTTCTCAAATCCCTAATCTTGCTTGGACTGAAATAAACTTAGTCATGGGGAAGAACGGGATTCCAACAGTAAAGATTTAGACTTATGTACCTTAATCTCTTTAAAGTATTCAACGAAGAACCCTAGATTTGAGGAAGAACTCCAAGAATTCAGTTTTTGAAACCTTGGTTCAGTTTTCCTGAAAATCCTAGAGTTATGGTGTAAGATTTCATCAATAATCCATAATCAAATGATTGAAATAGTTAGAATTAATCAGAATATCATTAAAGAAACTTACCTTAGGGATGGATAATGAGGAGAGGAGAGAACAACAACCATAAACTTTAAAGGATATTAGAATAATGAAATTTTCAGAAGAAGACTGACTTAAAAAAAAATCCCCTTAAGCCCTTATATGAATTGGTGCGCAGTCGACACAATGTGATGTATAGTAAGCCTGCCAAACAATTATCCTTTGGCTCTTGTTGTACAATAATGTGTGTTGAGCGCACAATGTGATGCGTGGTTGCTTACCGGCTGCACAAGGCTTCCAATGAGTCGGCCAGATTGATACCTTTTGGTAAAATGGTCATAATGTTTTACTCCAGAATCACATTAACAAATGATTAGTGGCATTGAAAAGAAGACTCAAATACCTTTAATTTGGTAGGTATTAGATCACATAACTGTTCATATTCTAGGATTAATTATCATTGTAAGTTGACCCTAGTAAAATCTTATACAGAAACTCAATCGATAAAAAAGATTTCAACTCAACTTTGAGCTTGGGGTTCCCTTTGACCTTAATTCATATCCATTGCAATTCCCACCATTAAGATTTAGTCTCTCCACTATGACCCAAGCGGTGCCTTACAATCGACCACCAAAACTGGCCTGCAAAGTGAAGCGAGGACTTCTTAATGTCCAGCTTCCCAGCAACCTAACTAGCATCTGCCCCATCCTCTGCTATGTAACATGCAATCCACCATAGTAACTCCAACCGCTGATCGACGTCCCTTATTTTAGTCCTATTTTTCACTGTCTCTATACAGTGATCAAACTCAGCAGTCGTTTTCGAAATCTCTCATCCCGCTCCGAACAAGAACCTATGGATAGTCTACTCGAATTTATAAACTTTGGTGCCACGAACCAAAAGATGGGTTAGTGGTGGCTGGTTCTGATATCGCTGCTTATTAGGTGAAATTAACTCTACTGATATAGCATATGAAGCATAAAAATCATGAACCAACTCACGACAATAGCTTCTCAAAGGCTCCGTGATCCACCCAAATCCATAACTATCAAACAATGTTTTTATCTCGGGTAGTGCATTCACCTCATCTATCCGATACTGAGCCTCCTTCATGATATTTCTTATCCACATGCCCCGCTCAGTTGGTTCGGCATCCCTATCATAAATGTCTTTCATACCTTCAACACACCACCTTCTGTTGTCCCTTCGAACCATAGCTGTGGCCTGACGTTCATTCAAAGCTCTTTGTGAGGAGATAGTTGAACCTTAGACACCAGCATCAAAGACAGAAGTTGTAGCTGTACCACTATCACCTGAAGCAGAATTATCTGTACCTACAACATTGTCCATAAAACTAGATGCATCAACCTCATTGTTATCACCAGACTCAGAATTATCCGCCCCCTCATCAGACTGGGGGGAGGAATTAGAAGATAGAACAGGAGAAACCCATTTAACAGGTAGCGGGGGATGTGAAGTAGGCTGATGTGCAGCCTGGGTAGTAGCTTATGCCCTGGCTTGTAGCATCGTTCTGTGAGGTACTAGTGTAGAATCATTTTGAGCAATCTTAAACACTTCCTCGGACCCACTGTTATCCTACCCCGAAGGTTTATCGTGCAACCATGTCATAATTTTAGGGTTTTTAGTTTGGATTCTCAAAGATGAACCTATATCTCCACGTTTGGGGTTTATTTTTGGTGGTATTACGATCCAATGGGTCGGGTATTTGGGTGGTGATGGTCTGGTGTGGGTCCGGTCAGATTCAATTTTGGTTTTTTAGGTCTTAAAAAATTTGGGATTTTGTGTTTGGTGGATTTTAGCTCAATGGAAGGTTGGGGATTTATGAATTTATGTGTTGGTATGTTGGATTTTTAAGGAATGATAGATGTACAGTGAAAGATTTGATGAAATTTGTGAAAAGGATTTGTATTTGAAAAATGGTACTGTCGGATTAGGATTTATGCGGAATAAGTTCGGGTTTGGGTACTTATAGGTGTTTGGGTCAGGTCAAAAATTCGGGTGTACATGGGTCGGTTTTGTCTTTCATGGCATAGACCCATGCCACGTAGATCCCTAGCGTAGGTCGGGTTCTGCAAGTGAGTAATTTTTTTTGAATCCCACGGTACCTACCCACGCCACATTGGTGATCTCAGGTCACGTGGTTAAGTGTCGTAGGTTGAATACTGGAGCTTGACAACTGACTCTGAATCCCACGGTATCAACCTACATCACATGGGTGGACTCACTACTCGTGGGTCACCCCCGTGGGTTGAACTGAACTCTTTTAGTTCAATATTAAATTTCAGCTAATTTATACTCTGTACCCTCATATGATCAGATAACAACAAAATTAGACCTTGGGTTTCCTCCCAAGCAGCACTTGATTTAATGCCGCAACACCCATGCCGAGGCACGTTTGTTTCACTCAAAAGGGGCGCGTCCCACCACTTAAAACATAATAAAGGGAAAATCCTTTTATAAACCCCCCAACGGCTAAATCTACCCCCTTCTTCCCTTACTTTAACCCGACCTAATTGATAGAGAACTAATAGAAGAACCCTAATTTCCAATTTCAAAATTTCTCACCCAAAATCAAAATACAAGCATCCTTTTCTTGAAGAATTGGTAACTAAATCCTATTAATTGTTTGATTACTTAGTCTATTGAGTGAAAGTTTCATCCTTTTCTCTATAATTTTTTTTGTAATTTTGGATAGTTTTTCCTTCAATTTTGGATTATTTTTTCATGATTGAGCAGTTGTATTATTTTTGTTGATGTAGGTACTTTAATGGCTAGAATAAGCTTGAGTAGACTTTGTAAGCCAGAAGAAGATCATGAGTTGGACGAGGTGCGATGCAACCATGTACATGTTTTGCCTTTGCTGACTTCATGAACCCCAAGAAATCCGGGTAAAAGATATTGGAGTTGTCCATACTATAGGGTAAGTGGATTTTTATTGGGAAAAGGTATCGTTTCCACCATAAAGAGTCTATACTAATTTAATTACTTTTTATTTTAGAGTGCTAGATCATGCGATTTCTGGATTTGGAAGGATGGAGATATTTATCCAAGATCAAAATTTGTTAGTCCTAAAATTTTGGGAAGAATTAGTGAGCTTGAAAAAAGAGTTGAAACTTCTGCAAATTTGGAAACTTTTAGAGTTGATGACAAGCCTACTTCTGGGTTGACCAAATCTGTGTTGAGCAAAATAGCTTTGAACAAAATAGAGTCCCACCTGGATAATTTTGAAGATGATTTGAAGAAGTTGAAGACAAACGAGAAAAAATGGAAGATCAAGTTGGCTAAGTCCAAGATATGAGAGAAACAACTTTGGATTACTCTCATTTTTTTTTGTATTGTAGGTGTTAGTGTTCTATTACAATACATGTAATTGAAAGGAGATCCAAGAAGGCTTTCATAATCTGTTAGTGTAGTTGTTTTTGTCATGCCTTAAGGGGTTGCAATTGTTAGTTTTGTAATGAACCTTGACAGCTTTTTGTGTAATCAAATAGTAAGGTTTCCTTCGCTTGATATGTCTCTTTCTGTGGTACATAAACTGTATAATCACAACCAACAATTTACCAAACCAATTTAAGCACAACCAATAATATCACATAGACAATAATTTACACCTAGCATTATATAAATGCAGTCAAAGTTGTATAAGCACTACCATCCCTTTAAAGAATCAAACATTAAATAAAAGGGGCAATCACAGCTGCATCATCATTAACCAAAAGAGAGTGTATTTACTGATCTGCCAAATACATCTACATATAAAGGACAAGAAGTTACAACTAACAAAACTATTGCAGTGGGCTATAGTCGTATATATAATAATAATAACATAGCATAATATTGGGATTGTTCCATCCGAGCTTATGCCCTTTTGATTTGATCCATACTCAATAAAACATAAAGTAACCATGTGTACATTACTTCTTTGCATACTTCTTTCCTTTTCATTTGTTATGAGAGTGATACATTGGTGATTGAAACATTATTGGGAAAACATATATACGTTACTTCATTCCTTTACTTTCATGAGATTGATACCTTTTCTTGTGAGAGATTGATACAATGATAGTCATAACATTATTAGAACTTAGAACATAACATTATTGGAACTTTGGAGTCATAATATTGTTGGAACTTTGGAATCATATCCACCCTACATTTATTATTTTCTTCACTGTTGCAACCAACAAATATACGTTACTTAATTTCTTTGTTTTGAGAGATTGGTACTTTTGCTCCTGAGAGATTGGTATTTTTGTAGTCATGACATTAATGGAAGATTTGGAGCATAACTTTATTAAGACTTCGGAGCCATGTCCATATTTTTGTAACACATGAACAACAACGACTAACGAATAAGGAATATGTGACTCAACAATAGATAACAACCTGAAATGAGATACCTTTGGATATTTCGGAATGGGATAGGTACAATGACAATATGATCAATATGTTGCAGAAGGATACATAAAGCGTAACCTTACATACCTTGTGTTCTCAATATGAATACACAGTCCTACAGGTGAATACAATAATCCAGCTCCTTCCTTAGATTTTACTCTACAACACAAGTACATAACGATGCTCATGTTAACAACCAACTACCTTACAAGTGCATATGACGATAATGAGTTATGTGACTGCCGTATAACGTCATTTCTCCCTCTTACGTTACAATTTAGTGCATCACCAAACAAAAAATACCATAACATACCACACATTGACCAAGACATCATAAACCAATAACATTTCACACCATGTTTACCCTTTACGCTTCCTCATTATCATTCCATCACAACTATTCCATCAAATTGCCTCATGACATCATATGAACAACAATACATAATTAATATAATACAACATGCCTCCATACAACCCCTTAATGTCATTTAAAAGGTATCATAAGTTGATAATTACATCCATGAAGGGTATAGGGGTCTTCGGGGATCAAAGAGAGACGAAAACATACAAAACGAGTCTCTGGGGTGACCTTCGAAGCCACATTCCCCTGCAGGTGGATATGTTTCACCCGCAGGTGACCTTTGGCAGAGGACAGAGGCACCTCTGTTGGCATCTGCGCCCGTAGGTGCCTTCGTCTGCGGGGGCGGATGCCCGTTTTGGCCAAAAAAGGTCTCTTTTGGGTCCTTTTGCGCAATAAATAGTCCAAAGCCATAAGTAAGCTTTTATTTATATATTTTAGGTCACTTTGACACCAAAAAACCATCATGGTTTCACAACGCACATAAACATCACCAAAACCACATTTTCCTTTCATTATGTCACCCATTCCATGACCAATTTCATAACAACAATCCCACAAGTTATACACATAGAGAAAACAAGTTAGGAACATAAACATATCATACATGTGAACATATCATCCATATTATTCACTCCTTTAAATATCTCAAGTCTCCTTTAAAGTTTAGGACACATAGATGATACATCTTTTAGCAAAAGGAAAAACAAAAGTGGATTGCTCAACACCCTTAAGCATAACCAACATGATGTACACCATCTCTCATGAATAAAATATATTTAACCATAATAATATACACTTACAAATACTCACAAAGTGATAATCTTGGACAAAGAGATGAAGGCTTAGGGTTTGGAAGCGAAAAGAATGTTTTGGAATTTTCTAGAAATGAGACATGTGGGTTTCAATGAATAAAATATGATTTATCCACCTTATATATAGCCTAAAAAGTCATATTTAGCCACACTAAATATATTTTTACTTGTTCAAACACAAGAATGGGTCATAACCCCTTTTTTGGCCATGTCTTTTCTTTGATTTTTGGGCCTTATTTGATCCCAATTGCACATAGTTCATTTAATCCCACTAATTAATGAATAATTCTCCAACATTCTCATGTCCAAATAATTCCATGAATGTTAGGGTAATTAAATAGTTTCGGAAACATATGGGGTGTTACATTCTTCCCCCCTTAGAAACATTCGTCTTCGAATGTTAATAACATCGCCTCATGTACATCCCATGCATCTCTATATTAACATATATATACATATACACACAATGCTTATGGATACTTCCTTGTTATTGCTCCAATTCCACACTCTGAACTTTCTCCCCCGTCTGAAACAGTTACGGGTACTTCGACTTCATCATTTCTTTGGCTCCCCACGTGGTTTCTTTTACTTGTCAGTTCCTCCACTGTACCTTTAGCGAAGCTACTCCTTTATTTCTTAATCTTTTCATTTATCCATCTAGAATAGCAATATATATCTTCTTCACAAGTGAGATCCCCCAATGCTTGTACATTTTCAATAAAGCAATGGATCTCGACGTATGACTTGTGTTAGCTTGTAGATACTATTTTACCACCTTAACCTTCTCTATAGCTTAGTGAACAAAATCTAGCCCCAAGTAAGGCAGTTCCACTCGGTCTAAATCATCCAATTGATGATTTGAACTTTCTTCTATATAAACCTTTTTAAGATACCATTTTGATACTTGAATATTAGCTATTATTATAAGCACATTCGATAAGGGGTAGATGATCATCCCAACTACCTTTGTAACACAATGCGTAAGCTGGTAACATAATTTCAAGTGTCTGGATTATACGTTCTGCTTGTCCACCATTTTAAGGATGAAAAATTGTACCCAAATTCACTTGTATACCCAAACTTTCTGCATTTTTTTTTTGGACTGTTACCTCATCCAGTTGCCGATAATAAATACACATTCTCAATGTGCCATTTCTCTTTTGTGTAGACAACACTGGTACACCCTACGGAGACATACTAAGTTTTACTAGCTGACATGTGTATACCTTGGACATCATTTTCCCTACCTCAGGATAGGAAACAAATTTACCTTTCCACTCAAGGACGGTCTTTTATTGAAGAAAATGGAAATATACTTTCTTAGCTTGGCAATCTTCATGACATAACAAGAAGCCAACCACTTCATACCCATTACAATATTAAAAATCTTTCATTTCCATCTCCATAAGATCAATCATCGCAACATGATCACAAACATCTACTATACCATTACGATATGCTCTTTTAACTATAATAAATTCACTGACATGTGGAAATACTTCAATTGACTTAGCTAATAACCTTGGTGTCCCATCAAATTTCACAGTAATCAATAGAGTAACATATAATAGGGTAGAGCTTGGATCTATATATAAGTATACATCATGCGTAAATATGGATAATATACATGTAACTTCATCAGGAGATGCCTCCGTATTCTGCCAGTCCATTAGAGCATAGGTGCGCTTTTGGGCTCCACTGAAACTAGCTTCTCCTCTAGTACCTCTACCACGACCAGTAGGCTGTACATAGGACAATGCTAATGCAACGGCTAACCCCTTAGGTTATGTCATACTACCCGTCCCCCTCTGTGGGCACTCTCTCTTCAGATTCCCTGACCTACCACACCAGAAGCAAACATTCATTTCCAACCAACATTCTCCTGAATGAAACTTCCCATAGCGCTGGTACAACTAACGAGAAGATCTTGATTGGCCCATACTTCCTTGTTCTCGATACCCCACTTTCTGTGAACCCCGAGTCTCACTACTTTGCTCGGCTTGACCACCTCTAAACCCGCGAAATTGAGATGGATTATCTGTTGTCTGGTAAGAAAATGATGGTCTGGGCGGTCTAGGAAAAATTTGGGGCCTAAATTCTCCTTGGGACGCCATGAACTGTCCCACAGATCTCGCCCTCTTTGATGGCCCTTCTTCAGATTTTTATATCCTTCTCCTTCGCCTTTGATCCTCCATTTTTTGCGCGAAGGCTTGTATTCTGGCTATATCCATATGTTTATTAAACACCACAATAGTACAGTCCCTCACTAAGTATGTCTCCAATTTGTCTACATACCGATGAACTCTATCGGCCATAGTCGCTACTATATTAGGAGAGTATCTAGCCAACAAATTAAATCAAATACTGTACTCCCTGAAGCTCATATTTCATTGAAGAAGATTTAAAAACTGATCCGCATGAGCCTCGCGGAGCTCATATGAAAGATAGTGATCAAGGAACGCCGCTTTAAATTCCTCCCAACTAGCTGGAGGTGTACCGATATCCCTAGATCGTTTCCAATCTTCGTACCATAATATAACCTCTCCTTTCAGTCTATATGCTGCAAGCTCCACTGTTTCTACACCAGGAACATGCATAACATCTAGAGCCCTTTGAATTTGATCTATAAAGTCTTGCGGATCTTCATTAAGATCTGATCCAGTAAATATGGGAGGATCCAATTTCAAGAAATCCTGTGTCCGCCGACTAGCTATCCTACCCGCACCATCATCACTTGCCGTTGGACCAACTCGTCCTTAACTCTGGGCAATAACTATCTGAGTCAACATTTGCACCGCATTTCTCAAATCCGATAACTCCTGCTTAGTAGCATTAACAGGTGATTCTGGGGATACTTCCCTCCTTTGTGCCCCCCCTGGAGAAGGGAGAGGAGAAGGTGCCCGTGATGTAAACTCAGTTTCAAACCCATATTGACTAGCTGGGTCAGGTGGTGATTTACTCGTTCCTTCTCCGGCAAGCATGTCTACCTTCTTATCTTTGCCCATCCCTTGTCTTGTATTTGGCATTTTACTATACAAAGGAAAACCAACGTCAATGATCAGATATGATTCCACCTACAACTTTGGCTCTACTGCATGATCTAGAAATGAAGAAATGAAACAACTCTTAAATGTCCCGTAGCCTCCTATTTATAAATGTGGTGCACAACACATCCATAAGTAAGACACTACTCAGACACGTCTTTGTAGACACCCTTACAACGACCTGCTCTGATACCACTTTTTGTCACGACCCGAATCCCATTCGAGACGGACTGGAATCCGAAGCCGATAAGGCCTGAGAGAACCAATATTTACTCATGTACCTTAATATGCATGTCTCTATAATAATAGCATTCTATCTCATGTGACTTATAAATTATAACATATCAATGGCGAAAGTGATGGAAAACATGTATACTATATATAAAACTTGGTCGTTATGGCCGTCAAGTTGAATGGGACATACATCTTTTACATTCATCTTCCCACACACGTCTACAAAGCCTTTAATAGATACATGACCATGCCTATACAATATTTACATAGTATCAAAACAATGTACACATGTGACTCGAAAAGCCCCGAACCAACTGGAGCTCACCAATGATCCACAAATGACTTGCAAACTACTGTGGAGGTCTACTAGCACTTGTGCCTGTAGCAAGTAAGGTAAGTTCCTCAAGAGGGGTCAGCACGAAGAAAGTACTGAGTATGTAAGGCCATATGAAACTTTATGATACATAAATACTTCATGAAATTAAGCGTAAGAAATAATCAATATGGATAAACCTCTGTTATGAATATGTGGAACAATGTTCATTACTTCCATTATTCTCATTACTTGATCATTCATTCTTATCATCATCAGTCTTATAATCTCATTCATATATATATATATATTCATACAATGCTACACTTCCATTGCTTTCTACAATTATCTTCATTTCAGCTCATCCAACTAGTTAGTGGCCATTAATATAATACCGATCATCACCTTATAGGTGGGCAATAATATAATATCAATCATCACCTTATAGGTGGGTTATAATACAATGCCGTTCATCAACTTATAGGTGGGTTATAATATTAAATCGCTCATCACCTTATAAGTGGGTTATAATATAATACCGATCATCACCTTATAGGTTGGTTATAATATAATACCGATCATCACCTTATAGGTGGGTCATAATATAATATCGATCATCACCTTATAGGTGGGTTATAATTTAATACCGGACATCCAGCTGATCAGTGGGCTATAACATAAACCGGACATCCAGCTGATTAGTGGTCTATAGTCGTATATATAATAATAATAGCATAGCATAATATTGGGATTGTTACATCCGAGCTTATGCCCTTTTGATTTGATCCATACTCAATGAAACATAAAGTAACCATGTGTACATTACTTCTTTGCATACTTCTTTCCTTTTCATTTGTTATGAGAGTGATACATTGGTGATTGAAACATTATTGGTAACACATATATACGTTACTTCATTCCTTTACTTTCATGAGATTGATACCTTTTCTTGTGAGAGATTGATACAACGACAGTCATAACATTATTAGAAATTAGAACATAACATTATCGGAACTTTGGAGTCATAATATTGTTGGAACTTTGGAATCATATCCACCCTACATTTATTATTTTCTTCACTCTTGCAACCAACAAATATACGTTACTTAATTTCTTTGTTTTGAGAGATTGGTACTTTTGCTCCTGAGAGATTGGTATTTTTGTAGTCATGACATTATTGGAAGCTTTGGATCATAACATTATTAAGACTTCGGAGCCATGTCCATATTTATGTAGCACATGAAAAACAACGACTAATGAATAAGGAATATGTGACTCAACAATAGATAACAACCTGAAATGAGATACCTTTGGACATTTCGGAATGAGATAGGTACAATAACAATATGATCAATATGTTGCAGAAGGATACATCAAGCATAACCTTACATACCTTGTGTTCTAAATACGAATACACAGTCCTATATGTGAATACAATAATCCAGCTCCTTCCTTACATTTTACTCTACAACACAAGTACATAACGATGCTCATGTTAACAACCAACTACCTTACAAGTGCATATGACGATAATGAGTTATGTGACTGCCATATAACGTCATTTCGCCCTCTTACGTTACAATTTAGTGCATCACCAAACAAAAAATACCATAACATACCACACATTGACCAAGACATCATAAACCAATAACATTTCACACCATGTTTACCCTTTACGCTTCCTCATTATCATTCCGTCACAACTATTCCATCAAATTGCCTCATGACATCATATGAACAACAATAAATAATTAATATAATCCAACATGACTCCATACAACCCCTTAATGTCATTTAAAAGGTTTTATAAGTTGATAATTACATCCATGAAGGGTATAGGGGTCTTCGGGGATCAAAGAGAGACGAAAACATACAAAATGAGTCTCTGGGGTGACCTGCGCAGGTGGCTGAGGTGAGACCGCAGGTGACATTTGGCAGAGGCCAGAGGCACCTGCGCCCGTAGGTGCCTTCATCTGCGGGGGCGGATGCCCATTTTGGCCAAAATAGGTCTCTTTTGGGTCCTTTTGCGCAATAAATGGTCCAAAGCCATAAGTAAAATTTTGTTTACATATTTTAGGTCACTTGGACACCAACAAAAAATCATGGTTTCACAACGCACATAAACATAACCAAAACCACATTTTCCTTTCATTATGTCACCCATTCCATGACCAATTTCATAACAACAATCCCACAAGTTATACATATAGAGAAAACAAGTTAGGAACATAACCATATAATACATGTGAAAATCTCATCCATATTATTCACTCCTTTAAGATCTCAAGTCTCCTTTCAAGTTTAGGACACATAGATGATACATCTATTAGCAAAAGAAAAAACAAAAGTGGATTGCTCAACACCCTTAAGCATAACCAACATGATGTACACCATCTCTCATGAATAAAATATATTTAACCATAATAATATACACTTACCAATACTCACAAAGTGATAATCTTGGCCAAAGAGATGAAGGCTTAGGGTTTGGAAGAGAAAAGAGTGTTGTGGAATTTTCTAGAAATGACACATGTGGGCTTCAATGAATAAAATCTGATTTCTCCACCTTATATATAGCCTCAAAAATCCTCTTTAGCCACACTAAATATATTTTTACTTGGTCAAAAACAAGAATGGGTCATAACCCCTTTTTGAATACTGGAGCTTGACAACTGACGCTGAATCCCACAGTATCAACCTACATCACATGGGTGGACTCACGACTCGTGGGTCACCCCCGTGGTTTGAACTGAACACTTTTAGTTCAATATTTAAATTTCAGCTAACTTATACTCTGTACCCTCATATGATCAGATCACAACAAAATTAGACCTTGGGTTTCCTCCCAAGCAGCACTTGATTTAACGCCGCAACACCCATGCCGAGGCACGTTTGTTTCACTCAAAAGGGGCGTGTCCCACCACTTAAAACATAATAAATGGAAAATCCTTTTATAAACCCCCCAACGGCTAAATCTACCCCCTTCTTCCCTTACTTTAACCCGACCTAATTGATAGAGAACTAATAGAAGAACCCTAATTTCCAATTTCAAAATTTCTCACCCAAAATCAAAATACAAGCATCCTTTTCTTGAAGAATTGGTAACTAAATCCTATTAATTGTTTGATTACTTAGTCTATTGAGTGAAAGTTTCATCCTTTTCTCTATAATTTTTTTTGTAATTTTGGATAGTTTTTTCTTCAATTTTGGATTATTTTTTCATGATTGAGCAGTTGTATTATTTTTGTTGATGTAGGTACTTTAATGGCTAGAATAAGCTTGAGTAGACTTTGTAAGCCAGAAGAAGATCATGAGTTGGATGAGGTGCGATGCAACCATGGACATGTTTTGCCTTTGCTGACTTCATGGACCCCAAGAAATCCGGGTAAAAGATATTAGAGTTGTCCATACTATAGGGTAAGTGGATTTTTATTGGGAAAAGGCATCGTTTCCACCATAAAGAGTATACTAATTTAATTACTTTTTATTTTAGAATGCTAGATCATGCGATTTCTGGATTTGGAAGGATGGAGATATTTATCCAAGATCAAAATTTGTTAGTCCTAAAATTTTGGGAAGAATTAGTGAGCTTGAAAAAATAGTTGAAACTTCTGCAAATTTGGAAACTTTTAGAGTTGATGACAAGCCTACTTCTGGGTTGACCAAATCTGTGTTGAGCAAAATAGCTTTGAACAAAATAGAGTCCCACCTGGATAATTTTGAAGATGATTTGAAGAAGTTGAAGACAAACGAGAAAAAATGGAAGATCAAGTTGGCTAAGTCCAAGATATGAGAGAAACAACTTTGGATTACTCTCATTTTTTTTTGTATTGTAGGTGTTAGTGTTCTATTACAATACATGTAATTGAAAGGAGATCCAAGAAGGCTTTCATAATCTGTTAGTGTAGTTGTTTTTGTCATGCCTTAAGGGGTTGCAATTGTTAGTTTTGTAATGAACCTTGACAGCTTTTTGTGTAATCAAATAGTAAGGTTTCCTTCGCTTGATATGTCTCTTTCTGTGGTACATAAACTGTATAATCACAACCAACAATTTACCAAACCAATTTAAGCACAACCAATAATATCACATAGACAATAATTTACACCTAGCATTATATAAATGCAGTCAAAGTTGTATAAGCACTACCATCCCTTTAAAGAATCAAACATTAAATAAAAGGGGCAGTCACAGCTGCATCATCATTAACCAAAAGAGAGTGTATTTACTGATCTGCCAAATACATCTACATATAAAGGACAAGAAGTTACAACTAACAAAACTATTGTAGTGGGCTATAGTCGTATATATAATAATAATAACATAGCATAATATTGGGATTGTTCCATCCGAACTTATGCCCTTTTGATTTGATCCATACTCAATAAAACATAAAGTAACCATGTGTACATTACTTCTTTGCATACTTATTTCCTTTTCATTTGTTATGAGAGTGATACATTGGTGATTGAAACATTATTGGGAAAACATATATACGTTACTTCATTCCTTTACTTTCATGAGATTGATACCTTTCCTTGTGAGAGATTGATACAATGATAGTCATAACATTATTAGAACTTAGAACATAACATTATCGGAACTTTGGAGTCATAATATTGTTGGAACTTTGGAATCATATCCACCCTACATTTATTATTTTCTTCACTCTTGCAACCAACAAATATACGTTACTTAATTTCTTTGTTTTGAGAGATTGGTACTTTTGCTCCTGAGAGATTGGTATTTTTATAGTCATGACATTATTGGAAGCTTTGGATCATAACATTATTAAGACTTCGGAGCCATGTCCATATTTATGTCGCACATGAAAAACAACGACTAATGAATAAGGAATATGTGACTCAACAATAGATAACAACCTGAAATGAGATACCTTTGGACATTTCAGAATGGGATAGGTACAATGACAGTATGATCAATATGTTGCAGAAGGATACATAAAGCATAACCTTACATACCTTGTGTTCTAAATACGAATACACAGTCCTATATGTGAATACAATAATCCAGCTCCTTCCTTACATTTTACTCTACAACACAAGTACATAACGATGCTCATGTTAACAACCAACTACCTTACAAGTGCATATGACGATAATGAGTTATGTGACTACCGTATAACGTCATTTCTCCCTCTTACGTTACAATTTAGTGCATCACCAAACAAAAAATACCATAACATACCACACATTGTCTAAGACATCATAAACCAATAACATTTAACACCATGTTTACCCTTTACGCTTCCTCATTATCATTCCGTCACAACTATTCCATCAAATTGCCTCATGACATCATATGAACAACAATACATAATTAATATAATCCAACATGACTCCATACAACCCCTTAATGTCATTTAAAAGGTTTTATAAGTTGATAATTACATCCATGAAGGGTATAGGGGTCTTCGGGGATCAAAGAGAGATGAAAACATACAAAATGAGTCTCTGGGGTAACCTACAAAGCCACCTGCGCCTGAAGGTGGATGAGGTGCACCCGTAGGTGACCTTTGGTAGAGGCCACAGGCACCTGCGTTGGCATCTGCGCCCGTAGGTGCCTTCGTCTATGGGGGCGGATGCCCATTTTGGCCAAAAAGGGTCTATTTTGGGTCCTTTTGCGCAATAAATGGTCCAAAGCCATAAGTAAAATTTTTTTTACATATTTTAGGTCACTTGGACACCGAAAAACCATCATGGTTTCACAACACACATAAACATCACCAAAACCACATTTTCCTTTCATTATGTCACCCATTCCATGACCAATTTCATAACAACAATCCCACAAGTTATACACATAGAGAAAACAATTTAGGAACATAACCATATCATACATGTGAACATCTCATCCATATTATTCACTCCTTTAAATATCTCAAGTCTCCTTTAAAGTTTAGGACACATAGATGATACATCTATTAGCAAAAGGAAAAACAAAAGCGGATTGCTCAACACCCTTAAGCATAACCAACATGATGTACACCATATCTCATGAATAAAATATATTTAACCATAATAATATACACTTACCAATACTCACAAAGTGATAATCTTGGCCAAAGAGATGAACGCTTAGGGTTTGGAAGCGAAAAGAATGTTGTGGAATTTTCTAGAAATGAGACATGTGGGTTTCAATGAATAAAATATGATTTATCCACCTTATATATAGCCTAAAAAGTCATATTTAGCCACACTAAATATAGTTTTACTTGTTCAAACACAAGAATGGGTCATAACCCCTATTTGGGCCATGTCTTTTATTTGATTTTTGGGCCTCATTTGAGCCCAATTGCACATAATTCATTTAATCCCACTAATTAATGCATAATTATCCAACACTCTCATGTCCAAATAATTCCATGAATGTTAGGGTAATTAAATAGGTTCTAAAACATACGGGGTGTTACATTCTTCCCCCCTTAGAAACATTCGTCTTCGAATGTTAATAACATCGCCTCATGTACATCCCATGCATCTCTATATTAACATATATATACATATACACACAATGCTTATGGATACTTCCTTGTTATTGCTCTAATTCCACACTTTGAACTTTCTCCCCTGTCTGAAACAGTTACGGGTACTTCGACTTCATCATTTCTTTGGCTCCCTACGTGGTTTCTTTTACTTGTCGGTTCCTCCACTGTACCTTTAGCGAAGCTACTCCTTTATTTCTTAATCTTTTCATTTATCCATCTAGAATAGCAATATATATCTTCTTCACAAGTGAGATCCCCCAATGCTTGTAAATTTTCAATAAAAGCAATGGATCTCGACGTATGACTTGTGTTAGCTTGTAGCTACTATTGTACCACCTTAACCTTCTCTATAGCTTAGTGAACAAAATCTAGCCCCAAGTAAGGCAGTTTCACTCGGTCTAAATCATCCAATTGATGATTTGAACTTTCTTCTATATAAACCTTTGTAAGATACCATTTTGATACTTGAATAATAGCTATTATTATAAGCACATTCAATAAGGGGTAGATGATCATCCCAACTACCTTTGTAATACAATGTGTAAGCTGGTAACATAATTTCAAGTGTCTGGATTATACGTTCTGCTTGTCCACCATTTTAAGGATGAAAATTTTTACCCAAATTCACTTGTATACCCAAACTTTCTGCATTTTTTTTGGGACTGTTACCTCATCCAGTTGCCGATAATAAATACACATTCTCAATGTGCCATTTCTCATTTGTGTAGACAACACTGGAACACCCTACGGGGACATACTAAGTTTTACTAGCTGACATGTGTATACCTTGGACATCGTTTTCCATACCTCAGGATAGGAAACAAATTTACCTTTCCACTCAAGGACGGTCTTTTGTTGAAGAAAATGGAAATATACTTTCTTAGCTTGGCAATCTTCGTGACATAACAAGAAGCCAACCACTTCATACCCATTACAACATTAAAAATCTTTCATTTCCATCTCCATAAGATCAACCATCGTAACATGATCACAAACATCTACTATACCATTATGATATGCTCTTTTAACTATAATAAATTCACTGACAGGTGGAAATACTTCAATTGACTTAGCTAATAACCTCGGTGTCCCATCAAATTTCACAGTAATCAATAGAGTAACATATAATAGGGTAGAGCTTGGATCCATCTATACGTATACATCATGCGTAAATATGGATAATATACATGTAACTTCATCAGGAGATGCCTCCGCATTCTGCCAGTCCATTAGAGCATAGGTGCTCTTTTGGGCTCCACTGGAACTAGCTTCTCCGCTAGTACCTCTACCACGACCAGTAGGCTGTACACCGGACAATGCTAACGCAACAGCTAACCCCTTAGGTTATGTCATACTACCCGTACCCCTCTGTGGGCACTCTCTCTTCAGATGCCCTAACCTACCACACCAGAAGCAAACATTCATTTCCAACAAACATTCTCCTGAATGAAACTTCCCTCAACACTGGCACAACTGACGAGAAGACCTCGATTGGCCCAAACTTCCTTGTTCTCTATACCCCACTTTCTGTGAACCCCGAGTCTCACTACTTTGCTCGGCTTGACCACCTCTAAACCCGCGAAATTGAGATGGATTACCTGCCGTCTGGCAAGAAAATGATGGTATGGGCGGTCTAGGAAAAATTTGGGGCCTAAATTCTCCTTGGGACGCCATGAACTGTCCCACAGATCTCGCCCTCTTTGATGGCCCTTCTTCAGATTTTTATATCCTTCTCCTTCACCTTTGATCCTCCATCTTTTGCGCGAAGGCTTGTATTCTGGCTATATCCAATTTTTTATTTAACACCACAATAGTACCCTCCCTCACCAAGTATGGCTCTAATTTGTCTACATACCGATGAACTCTATTTGCCATAGTCGCTACCATATTAGGAGTGTATATAGCCAACAAATTAAATCGAAGAGTGTACTCCCTGATGCTCATATTTCATTGAAGAAGATTTAAAAACTGATCCGCACGAGCCTCGCAGACCTCATATGAAAGATAGTGATCAAGGAACGCCGCTTTAAATTCCTCCCAACTAGCTGGAGGTGTACTGATATCCCTAGATCGTTTCCAATCTTCGTACCATAATATAGCCTCTCCTTTCAATCTATATGTTGTAAGCTCCACTGTTTCTACACCAGGCACATGCATAACATCTAGAGCCCTTTGAATTTGATCTATAAAGTCTTGTGGATCTTCATTAAGATCTGATCCGGTAAATGTGGGAGGATCCAATTTCAGGAAATCCTGTGTCCGCCGACTAGCTATCCTAGCCGCACCATCATCACTTGTCGCTGGACCAACTCGTCCTTGACTCTAGGCAATAACTATCTGAGTCAACATTTGCACCACATTTCTCAAATTCTATAACTCCTGCTTAGTAGCATTAACAGGTGATTCTGGGGATACTTCCTTCCTTCTTGCCCCCCTGGAGAATGGAGAGGAGAAGGTGACCGTGATGTAAACTTAGTTTCAAACCTATATTGACTAGCTGGTTCAGGTGGTGATTTACTCGTTCCTTCTCCGGCAAGCATGTCGACCTACTTATCTTTGCCCATACCTTGTCTTGTAATCGGCATTTTACTATACAAAGGAATACCAACATCAATGATCAGATATGATTCCACCTATAACTTTGGCTCTACTGCACGATCTAGAAATGAAGAAATTAAACAACTCTTAAATGTCCCGTAGCCTCCTACTTATAAATGTAGTGCACAACACATCCATAAGTAAGACACTACTCAGACACGTCTTTGTAGACACCCTTAGAACAACCTGCTCTGATACCATTTTTTGTCATGACCCGAATCCCATTCGGGACGGACTAGCACCCAAAGCCGATAAGGCCTGAGAGAACCAATCTTTACTCATGTACCTTCATATGCATGTATCTATAAGAATAGCATTCTATCTCGTGTGACTTATAAATTATAACATACCAATGGCAGAAGTGATGGAAAACATGTATACTATATATAAAACTTGGTCCTTAGGGCCGTCAAGTTGAATTGGACATACATCTTTTACATTCATCTTCCCACACACGTCTACAAAGCCTATAATAGATACATGACCATGCCTATACAATATTTACATAGTATCAAAACAATGTACACATGTGACTCGAAAAGCCTCAAACCAACTGGAGCTCACCAATGATCCATAAATGACTTGCAAACTACTGTGGAGGTCTACTAGCACCTGTGCCTACAGCAAGTAAGGTAAGTTCCCCAAGAGGAGTCAACACGAAGAAGTACTGAGTATGTAAGGCCATATGAAACTGTATGATACATAAATACTTCATGAAATTAAGCGTAAGAAATAATCAATATGGATAAACCTCTGTTATGAATATGTGGAACAATGTTCATTACTTCCATTATTCTCATTACTTGATCATTCATTCTTATCATCATCAGTCTTATAATCTCATTCATATTTATATATATATTCATACAAGGCTACACTTCCATTGATTTCTACAATTATCTTCATTTCAGCTCATCCAACTAGTTAGTGGCCATTAATATAATACCGATCATCACCTTATAGGTGGGCTATAATATAATATCGATCATCACCTTATAGGTAGGTTATAATATAATACCGTTCATCACCTTATAGGTGGGTTATAATATTAAATCGCTCATCACCTTATAGGTGGGTTATAATATAATACCGATCATCACCTTATAGGTGGGTTATAATATAATACCGATCATCACCTTATAGGTGGGTCATAATATAATACCGATCATCACCTTATAGGTGGGTTATAATTTAATATCGGACATCCAGCTGATCAGTGGGCTATAACATAAATCTGATATCCAGCTGATTAGTGGTCTATAGTCGTATATATAATAATAATAGCATAGCATAATATTGGGATTGTTCCATCCGAGCTTATGCCCTTTTGATTTGATCCATACTCAATGAAACATAAAGTAACCATGTGTTCATTACTTCTTTGCATACTTCTTTCCTTTTCATTTGTTATGAGAGTGATACATTGGTGATTGAAACATTATTGGGAACACATATATACGTTACTTCATTCCTTTACTTTCATGAGATTGATACAACGATAGTCATAACATTATTAGAACTTAGAACATAACATTATTGGAACTTTGGAGTCATAATATTGTTGGAACTTTGGAATCATGTCCACCCTACATTTATTATTTTCTTCACTCTTGCAACCAACAAATATACGTTACTTAATTTCTTTCTTTTGAGAGATTGGTACTTTTGCTCCTGAGAGATTGGTATTTTTGTAGTCATGACATTATTGGAAGATTTGGAGCATAACGTTATTAAGACTTTAGATCCATGTCCATATTTATGTAACACATGAACAACAACGACTAATGAATAAGGAATATGTGACTCAACAATAGATAACAACCTAAAATAAGATATCTTTGGGCATTTCGGAATGGGAAAGGTACAATGTCAATATGATCAATATGCTGCAGAAGGATACAGAAAGAGTAACCTTACATACCTTGTGTTCTCAATACGAATACACACTCCTATATGTGAATACAATAATCTATCTCCTTCCTTACGTTTTACTCTACAACACAAGTACATAATGAAGCTCATGTTAATAGCCAACTACCTTACAAGTGCATATGACGATAATGAGTTACGTGACTACCGTATAACGTCATTTCTCCCTCTTACGTTACCATTTAGTGCATCACCAAACCAACAATACCATAACATACCACACATTGACCAAGACATCATAAACCAATAACATTTCACACCACGTTTACCCTTAACGCTTCCTTATTATCATTCCGTCACAACTATTCCATCAAATTGCCTCATGAAATCATATGAACAACAATCCATAATTAATATAATTCAACATGCCTCCATAAAACCCCTTAATGTCATTTAAAAGGTATCATAAGTTGATAATTACATCCATGAAGGGTATAGGGGTCTTCGGGGATCAAAGAGAGACGAAAACATACAAAATGAGTCTCTGGGGTGACCTGCGCAGGTGGATGAGGTGAGACCGCAGGTGACCTTTGGCAGAGGCCAGAGGCACCTGCGTTGGCATCTGCGCCAGCAGGTGCCTTCATTTGTGGCGGCGGATGCCCGTTTTGGCCAAAATGGGCCTCTTTTGGGTCCTTTTGCGCAATAAATGGTCCAAAGCCATAAGTAAAATTTTGTTTACATATTTTAGGTCACTTGGAAACCAACAAACCATCATGGTTTCACAACGCACATAAACATCACCAAAACCACATTTTCCTTTCATTATGTCACCCATTCCATGACCAATTTCATAACAACAATCCCACAAGTTATACACATAGAGAAAACAAGTTAGGAACATAACCATATCATACATGTGAACATATCATCCATATTATTCACTCCTTTCAAGATCTCAAGTGACCTTTCAAGTTTAGGACACATAGATGATACATCTATTAGCAAAAGGAAAAACAAAAGTGGATTGCTCAACACCCTTAAGCATAACCAACATGATGTACACCATCTCTTATGCATAAAATATGTTTAACCATAATAATATACACTTACCAATACTCACAAAGTGATAATCTTGGCCAAAGAGATGAAGGCTTAGGGTTTGGAAGAGAAAAGAGTGTTGTGGAATTTTCTAGAAATGACACATGTGGGCTTCAATGAATAAAATCTAATTTCTCCACCTTATATATAGCCTCAAAAGTCCTCTTTAGCCACACTAAATATATTTTTACTTGGTCAAAAACAACAATGGGTCATAACCCTTTTTTGGGCCATGTCTTTTATTTGATTTTTGGGCCTCACAATTGCACATAATTCATTTAAGCCCACTAATTAATGCATAATCATATTGGTGATAGGAAAATCATATCAATGAATAGATTCAAATCCAATACAGACATACTAACTGAGTGCCATATAGTACCAAGAATATACACCTTCTTTGGCTCGCTAGCTCACAAGGCAAGACCTATGGGGTATCCCTTCCTCCAACACGTGGTTCCCAGACAGAGGGACGCATAGGAGACTTGGGTTAACTGTATATATAGCCTAGTCCCGAACCAGGACTTCTAATAATCATCCATATGAATCCACTTTACGCTAGAACTAAAGATAAGTAAGAGTGTAATAAGTGCTAGGAATCAAATCAATAATAGAGACTAAAAGTAAATAAATAATGTAAAAAGGGTCAGAATCTTCCTCGACTAAAATAAGTAATTAATGATAAATGAGTAGATCAAGAGTTGACCAGAATCTTCCTCGGTCTGAGTTTTCAAAGTGATGCATGTTAGTTTAAAAAGACTGTCATCTAGTAGTAAAGATGGTACGAGTTCTGTTTCAAAAACCAGTTTAAGAGTGAAAAGTAGGAATAAATACCTTTTGGATAATTGTAGTAAAATAATATTTTTCCGTGGAATCATACTACCAAATATGTCTATAAATGTATGAATGCCAACACCAATATCATAATAATGAAAATGTAAGTGCCTAACCATCTATAAACTAAGCCACAACTTTTTCAAAGCACATAGAACTAACCTGGTATCCAACTGGTCTCTTAACCAAGGCCTCAGGTGAAAAATTATATAGGTAAATATGAATATACATTTTGAACAATGAGTATACATAAATATATCAACAAATAAGGGAGGATAAAGAAGATAAACAATGGCACTAGGGGAGTCAAACTAAGGAAACCAACCTGGTTGTGAGGTTCTAACCAAAGCCTACGCTAAGGATCACTATTCTTACCCTAAGGTCATAGCACATGACCAGGAATCCTTATCCTTATATGTGTTGTCGATGAAGAAAGGGTGAATATATAAATCAGGGGTCAATACCAAGTGAACCATACAATACCACAAAAGTCTAAGGTCCATAAGCTAATAAAAGGGTACAATTCTATCATAGTTAGCTTAATGGATTGCTATACTAGCTAAAGTACCCCAAGGAACCAATTCTAAGGAAAGTGAATACCTAAACTAAGGATTCCAAAACATGGTTCTAGACTAAGTGTAACAGCCGTAGTTGTGAATTTCACCTTTTTATATGTCTTGGCTATTTTGCCCATCCTCGTAGATTCTATATACTATTTGTGAGTTGTGGCATTAGTTGGAACGGTCATTGATGCGTTCGAGAGTGATTTGAATGACTTTTAGTTCCTTTGATGTTTCTAAAGTGACTAGTTTGACATCAGTCAACAATTCATGATCCGTGAGTCAGATAGTGATTTGGACAGTTCCATAAGATATGAAATGTCGATTATGGGTTATTAGTGTGGTTATTTTAGGCCCCAAAACTTTATGTTTTATTTTGACCCTTTTGACAAAAACTACTTAAAATAAGCTTAAAGGGGTCCTGTGTGCTAAATTGTTTTGAATGACCATATTTAGTTAATCTGATGGTTCTATTGAGTCTAGAATGTCAAAAATAACCTAGTGGCATATCTATTTTAATTTTTCTATGGTCCCTAACGAATCTTATGTCTTCAATGTTGACAATTTATCTAAGTTCCAAAACTGCTGGTGTAGTTTTCTTGTGCAATCAGGTCCTTTTATCGCAATTGCGTAGAAATATTTCGCTATTGCAAGACTTTATAATCTTATTTATAACAATCACATATTGGGGGTGCCACGATCGCGTTGGGTAAGTTGGATGGGCCGATTTGGGTTGACCATCTCAGTTGTGAGGCCCTCCTCTCGCGATTGCGATGACCAGCTTAATGTTAGTTAATATTGACCCTCTCAATTGGAAGGTGGGGACTACGATCGTGAGATCCTATTCACTTGAACTGTATAAAGTACTATTTTCATGATTTTTCACTTTTTTTAGACTTTGGGACCTCGAAAAAGGCAATTTCAAGGGGGATTCTTCCTCAATCTTTGCTTGGGTAATCTACAAACACCTATTTTCATCAATTTCAGTTGATTCTATCTTCTAAATGGCTTTGAAAAGTTGATTATATATTGGATATTTTGGGTTTTCACCCCGACAAACCATGGTTTTTCTTCTATTTAAAGGTCAATATCACCTCGTATTTACTTGGGTTTTTGAATTTAGACTCCTTTTGGTATGAGTAATATGTCTCTGAAATAACAAATAACAACTTACCCACTATATTCCAACAAAGTTAACATGTTTCTAAAATAAAATTTCAAATTTACCCCTTTCATTTTTTAACCTATTTTTGAAACTATTTTCGGACCCGAAATAAATATGGCCGATATGGGTGTAATAAGTTTCCATTTGACATGTAGATTATATTTTTTTTTAATTTTAGTTTATTTTGAGACTTCTCTTGAAGGAAAGGTTCTATGATGAAGGGTCTAGGCTTAGATTTTGGCTCTTCGAGGTAGGTTATGGCTTAAATTTCTTTAGACTGAGATGGGTAATTAACTATTCTTGTAAAGCATGCTATGGGTTGAGGAATTAGAAATTGGAACTGTATTTCATTATTATCATTAGCATGTTACCTATGTGGGGGCTTATATACATATTTTTGGTGACTCAAGATATTATTTTTAATATAATGCCTTTGTGGGGGCTTTATCTGATATTATAGGCCTTATTTGTGCATTAGATGCCATTATTAGATGCAGGGTCTTGAATATATATTGTAGGCGTTATTTAATTATTATTTGCCTCTATCATCATAGTGATGCCTGAGTGAGGGGTTTGAAATGATATTATTAATGTCTTACATGATTATTTATTGCAGTGTTACCGTGCGAGGGATTTTATCATAATTACTGACATGTTAAGTTGATTCTGAGCTCATTTTCCCTGTATTGAACTGATAATTATCTTCATACTGATTGGTTGTGAGCATTACATCCTTATTTCATGAGATATCTATTCCACTGAGAAATAAAAAGTCATGCAATAGCTTATATTATCACTATCCCACCACCACTGCATTGCATTGCATCATTGTATTTTTCTTATGTGTTTGTTGTTATGTACTTGGTTTTTCTTTTATTGTAGTTGTTCTTATTCAGTTATTATATTATTCAAATTGTTAGGAGATACGGTGTGAGCTACCATGTGGGAACTATTCTATATGCAGGTGGAAGCATGCTCATAGTATTCTTTACATGTTTAGTTTTCTACTTTGCTCAGTCGACCTATGATACATACTGAGTACAAGTTTAGTATACTCACTCCTACTCATGTGCCCTTTCAGTACAGATCCCAATATGAGTGTGATCCATGGTGGTTGACTGGTGCTGTAAGAGGTTGACATATTGAGATACTGGCGAGCTCCACCGTTCATGGCAGACTTCCTGGCCTTATCCTATCATATATGTCTTTATTTAGTTTCTAAGATAGAATTATACGTTATTCAATTTTTGGATTTATGTTAGATGTTGTATACACTTATGACACCAGGATTAGGGTTTTAATGTATTTTCTTTCAAATATTTATGTTACTTGCATGTTATGGACTAACTTCGTTCTAGAATAATCTTATTGCGTTATTTGTTCAATATTTTTATTTTTCTTTATTTTCTAGGATTTGGCTTACCTACAAAGGCTGTGTCGAGGGTGGTGACATCACGACCTTAACTTTTGGGTTGTGACAAATTAGTATTAGAGCGCTAGGTTCACCGATTCCATAGGTGTAAGAGCAGGATATCTAGTAGAGTATCGCGGATCGATACATTGATGTTTCTACATATCTTTAAGAGCCTATAAGATATGTTTAGGAAAAACTTCTTTAAATTAATTCCTTCTCGTGTGGGTTGTTCATACTGAATATTCTAAACTTGTATTCTATTTTTTTCTACACAAATAGCGATGGTTAGATCGAGAGATCTTAAGGATGATGAGCCAGCAATCGCTGTTAGACCCCTAGTTAAGGAACAAGAATGGTGTCATGGTCGAGTTAGAGTTAGAGGTCGAGCACGAGGAGGTGCTACAGCTAGAGGACTTGCTAGGGAGGCTTTTTCTTAGCTTGGGAGTTATTATGATGATTAGGAGTATTAGACAGATGATGCGGGACTAGCTCCTATCTCATAGAGTTTTGTTGCTACCCCGGTGTTATAGGTTTTGTTAATTTATTTGTCGGGTCATTTGGATGGAGTTTCCAAGTTGGGTATTCCACCGAGTTCGCTGGGTATTTCATAGACTCCCGGAGGTATTTAGCAGCCATGGCAGGCTTTTACTTATGATTTTCTGACTCCAGGGGTATAGCCAGCTATTATGGTACCCCCATGTATTGATTAACTCTCTTCTAGGTTCACCATTCCTCCTATTATTTTACGTCCTATAATAAATTCTGATGATCAGAAGAGGTTTGAGAGATTTATTTGCTTAACATCTCTCAAGTTTAATGGTGCCATTAGATAGGATGCCTATGAGTTTTCGCTTAACTGTCGGGAGATGTTGCAGAACCTCAAATACCTTGAGTCCCATAGTGTTGCCCATACGACTTATCGGTTGACTGATATGTCCAAGCAATATTGGAGGTCTCTTGCTAGTTATAGACCATTAGGTTTGCCTGCTATGACACAGACCAGATTTTTTGAGGCTTTTTTAGACAGGTTTGTACCTTACACTTTGAGGGATCATATGAGAGATGAGTTTGATCAGCTGAAGCAGGGCTCCATGACTATTGCATAGTATAAAGTATATTTTCATGCATTATCAAGATATGAAAATGCTAGTATTTCCACCGAGTTAGAAAAGATCAGCAAGTTTGTTAAGAGTTTGCCAGCAGGTTATTATCAATTGGCTACAACTCAGATGGTGGTTTTAGGAGCTTCTTTATAGAGTATCATCAATCATGCTAAGTTTATTGAGTCAATACATTAGGGTACTCAGGGTGGTGACGGTGCTAAGAATATCCGTCAATAGGATGAGTTCACTGGACATGTATTTAGAGGTAGGGATGTCTCTGACAGGGGTAATTTATGTTATTAGGGAAGACCAGTTCAGCCAGCTTTATAGGGTTCAACTAGTAGGTCTTTGATTTCTGGGGATTAAGCAGCCATTGGTCAGTTCATGCTGGTAGAGGCCTCATTTTTGGTTCATCGGGTTAGGGCGGGCATTCTTCTTATTCTAGGCCCTCTCAGCATGATTCACATAAAAGAGTGTTATGTCTGTGATGAGCCTAGTCATTATATAAGAAAGCATCCTCAGCATGTATTGGGTCTTGCCCAGCCAGGTTCTCAGCTTCAATTTTTCCCTACTCCTATATATACGTTCAGAGGTGGTTCATAGAGTTGCAAGGGTGGTTCTATAGGTACTCGAGGTGGAGCTCGTGGTAGTGGGACACGAGGTTGCTTATTTTAGGAGTGAGCAATGATAGTGTTATGATATACCTTAGAGACCTAAGGCAGAGGCCTCTGATGTAGTTATCACAGATATCATCCCAATTTTCCACTGTCGTATTGTCATGTAATTTGACCCTAGGTCTATATTCTCTTATGTGTCTTCATACTATGCTACTAGTTTTATTGCTAAATCTAAGTCCCTTATTCGTGTTTCTACCCTAGTAGGAGATTCTTTAGTGGTGGATCATATGTACCGATCAAGTGTAGTGACCTTTGTAGGGCGTGAGACCTAGGTAGACTTGATTATCATATATATGGTTGATTTTGATGTTATCTTGGGTATGGTTTGGTTAGCTCCCTATCATGCGATTTTAGATTATTTTTTCCAAGAACGTGACTCTACCTACTTTGGGTGTGCAAAGATTAGCATGGAAAGGTACTCATATTTCAGGTCCAAAAAGAGTTTTATCTTTTCTGCGTGCTTGTCATATGGTAGAAAAGTGGTGTCTTTCCTATTTGTCCTGTGTTCGCAATACTTGTTGTGGCTTTATTGCTTTCCTAGGATTCTGTTCGAGTTGTTAGAGTGTTCTCGGATGTGTTTCCTATGGACTTACCAGTATGCCTCCAGATTGAGATATTGATTTTACTATTGATGTTGAGTTGGGTACCAGACACATTTCCATTCCTCCTTAAAGGATGGCCCCGTCCGAGTTGAAGGAATTGAAGGAGTAATTGTAAGATATATTGGGTAAGGGTTTTATTAGACTTGGCGTGTCTCCTTAGGGTGCTCCTATTTTGTTTATGAAGAATAAGGATGGATCTATGTGCATGTGCATTGACTATCAACAATTGAACAAGGTGATGATCAATAAAAAGTATCCTTGTCCCTACATTGATGATTTGTTTTATTAGCTTTAGGTTGCTTTAGTGTTTTCTAAGATTGACTTGAGATTCAGTCATCATCAACTAAGGGTTAGAGCTTTGGATGTTTCATAGACGGCTTTTCAGACTCAGTATGGTCATTATTAGTTCTTGGTTATGACTTTTGGGCTGACTAATGCCCCAACAGTATTCATGGAGTTGCTGAACCAAGTAGTTTGACCTTATCTTTATTCTTTCGTGATTGTATGCATCGATTATATCTTTGATTATTCCAAGAATGAGGCTGCCCATGTGAGATACTTAAGTACTGTGCTTCACAGGTTGAGAGATGAGAAGTTATATCCCAAGTTCTCCAAGTATGAGTTTTGGTTGGATTATGTTCTTTCTTGGGCCATGTAGTGACCATGGATGTCATTATAGTCGATCCGACCATGATAGCTACAATTCATGATTGGGCTAGGCCTACTTGCCTTATGGAGATTTAGAATTTACTGTATTAGAGAGATATTATCAATGCTTTATGCAGAGTTTCTCTTGTATTGTGGCTCTTTTAACCAAGTTGACTAAGAAAAATATTGTTTTTCAGTGGTTGGATGCACGTGTGGAGATCTTTGAAAAGCTCAAGGAGTTGTTGACTTTGGTTCCTATCTTGATCTTGCCCAAGGAGGGCATGGGACTTATTGTGTTTTGTGATACTTCTGAAATTGGCATGGATGGTAAAGTTATTGCCTACGTTTTTCGACTATTGAAGCCTCATGAGAAGAACTACCCTACCTATGATTTGGAGTTGGTTGCAGTTGTGTTGGTGTTGAAGTTATGGCGACAACTTGTATGGAGTCCTTTGTGAGATTTTCTTTGATCATTATAGCCTTCAGTACTTCTTCACTCAGCGAGATCTTAATATAATCATTCCAATGGGAGCTTTGAAAGCAGTGCCATAAGCCCACAAAGCATCTTCAAGTTCTCGTGCCAAATTCCTTCTACTAGCATTCACATCTTTCTAGAGAATCTCCTTTATCTCTTGATTAGACACTTTCACCAGCCCATTTGCTAGATGGTAGTATAGAAAAGCCAATTTATTCCTGACTCCATATCTAGCAAGCAAGGACCCAAATGATTGGCTGCAAGAATGAGAACCCATATCACATATGATACCGCGAGGACTACCAACCGGGTAAAAATGTATCATTTCAACAATTAAGTAACACTCTTAACTTCTTTATTCATCAATGCAATGGCCTCGACCCACTTAGAAACATAATCAACCTCTACAAAGATGTAACGGTTTCCATACGAACTCACGAAGGGTCCCATGAAGTGTAAACCCCATACATCAAATAATTCCATATCCATGCTTGGTTACAAGGGAATTTCATTTTTCCTCGAGATACCTCCTTTCCTTTGAAATTGCTCACACATTTTCACCAACGCATATGAATCACTATACCACATTGGCCAATAGAAACCACTTTGGAGAACTTTTGACATTGTATGAACTCCACTATGATGGCCACCGACCGGTGACGAATGACATGCCTCAAGAATAAGCCTCGTCTCTTCTTCTATAACACAATGATTAATCATGCCATCTACACACTACCTACAATGATAGGGCTCATCCTAATAATGCCTTCTCACATTATAGAGAAACTTCTTCTTTTGAGTATAGCTCAAGTCATCAGGGGGAGTGCTCCACACACTATATAATTTGCAAAATATATGTACTAAGGCACAACTTTCCTCGAGAGAGACATGAAAATCTCATCGAAAAACTCGACATTGATATGAAATTCCTTCATCCTTACATCATTCTATTCAAGGCATGACAAGTGGTCTGCCACTTGATTTTCACATTCCTTTCGATCTTTGACTTTAAAATCAAATTCTTATAAAAGAAAGATCCATCATATTAGCCATGGAATAGCCTCTTTTTTCACCATCAAATATCACAAGACAGCATGATCAGTATGCACAACAGCCTTCGTGCCCATAAAATATGCTCACAAATTTCCAAACCCTTAAACCATGGCTAGTAATTCTTGCTCTGTAATGGTGTAGTTCCTTTGGGAATCATTCAACTATTTACTAGTGTAGTAGATATGATGAAAATTTACTCCTTTGTATGATAAAGCATTACCCCAAGTAAATCCACTAGCATCACACATGAGTTCAAACGGTTAGGACCAATTAGGGGCCATAATAATAGGGGTGGAGACATGTTTCTCCTTGAGTCAATTAAATTCTCTCACACATTCTCCATCAAACTCGAACTTCGTTCCTTCTTAAGAAGCTTGTATATCGAATGAGCAATCTTATAGAAATCTTTGATGAATCTCCTATAAAAATCTACATGGCCGAGAAAACTCATCACACCTTTCATAGATATCAGAGTGAGTTGGGCACACGTCTTCATTTAAGCATAGGTTTTCATCCTCAGATAGATGGTCAGTCTTCTATTTGGGTATTGGAGGACATGCTTCGAGCATGTGTTATGGATTTTGTTGGTCATTTGGACCAGTACTTTCATGTAGCGGGGTTCGCCTACGTTAATAGTTACTATTCCAGCATTCAAATATTACTTTTTAAGAAGTTATATGTGTGGAGATCTAGATCCCTCATGGGATGGTTTGAATCTTTTAAGGTGAGGCCTCGGGGCATAGATTCGTTGCGAGATTCAATGGATCGTGTAAGACTAATTCAACAGAGGCTAGTGGCTACCCTGATTAGGCAAAAAAGTTATACTAACCGTCGAGTCTGTGATGTTTTCTTCATGGTTGAAGATCAGGTTTTGTTGAAGGTTTTGCCCATGAAGGGTGTGATTCGATTTGGAAAGAAAAGGAAGCTTAGTTCGAGGTTTATTGGCCCTTTGAAGATCCTTGAGAAGTATGGAGATGTGGCGTATAAGGTAGCTTTGCCTCTACATCTGTCAGTTGTCCATTCAGTATTCCATGTTTCCATGTTAAAAAGATAACATCCAGATGATGCACATGTGATTCAGTGGGATTTTGTTCTATTAGATGTGATTATTCTTCGAGGAGGAGCCCATTTCTATCCAAGATAGCCAGACTAGGAACTTGAGGTCTAACCATATGTATTTAGTGAAGGGAGACATTGTCCTATTAAGGAGGCTACTTGGGAGGTCGAGTCTATGCGACGTAGATACCCTCATCTTTTTACTACTTTAGGTATTTTATTTGTTTTTAGTTTGAGTATGAACTTGTGCTTCAGTGGTGGATAATGTAACAATTATAGATGTAAATTTCACCTTTTTATGTGTCTTAACCATTTTGCCCTTCCCTGAAATTATTATATGTTATTTGTGAGTTGTGGGATTTGTTTGCATGGTCCCCAATACTTCAGGGGTGATTTGGACAGTTCCATTAAATCCGAAATGTTAATTTTAGGTTAGAAGCATAGTTAGTTTGGACCATAAACTTTTATATTTCATTTTGATCCTTTTGACGAAAACTAGTTAAAATAAGCTTAAAGGGGTCACAGGGGCTAAATTTTTGTAAAGACCACTTTTCGTAAATTTATTGTTTCCATTGAGTTCGGAATGTTGAAAATAGCCTAGTAACATGTTTGGTTTATTTTAGTAAGGTCTGGAATAAAACATGAGGGTTCAACTAGGACAATTTCTTTAAGTTCCAAAATAGCTGGTGCAGTTTTCTGGTGCAATCAGGTCACTTCATCGTGATTGCATGGACACGTGTTTCTATCTCGGGACTCGATGATTTTCTTCATCATGATCACGTGGTGGGGGTGCTGCGTTAGTGATGGGTAATTTGGATGGATCAGGTCAGGTTGACCATCGCTGTTGCGAGGCCCTCCTCTTGTAATTACGGTGACCAACTTAATGTCGGTCAACATTGACCCTTGCGATCTCAAGTTAGGAACTGCGATCGCGAGGTAATGTTGACCTGAACAGTATAAAGTCCTATTATCATTATTTTTCACCAATTTTGGACTTAGGGTCCTCAGGAACGGCGATTTGGAGGGGGATTCTTTCTTAATCTTGTTTGGGTAATCTCTTAACTCCTTTTTTCATCAATTTGTATTGATTCTATCTTCTAAATGGATTTGAAAAGTTGATTTCAAATTGAATTTTTTGGTTTTCACCCAGTAAACCTTAACTTGGTGTTTCTTCGATTTAAAGGTCTATATCACCTCGTTTTTAGGTGGGTTTTCAGATTTAGACTCCTTTTGGTTTGAGGAACATGTTTCTAAAATAAACTTCCAAATTTACCACTTCTGATTTTGAACCTATTTTTGGACCCAGGATAAATATAGTTGATATAGGTATCATTATTTTCCTTTTGATATGTAGATTATATTTTTGATAGATTTAGTTCATTCGGATACTGTTTGTGAAAGAAAGGCTCCATGTTGAAGGGTCTATGGTTGGATTTTGGCTCTTCGAGGTTGGTTATGGATTAACTTTATCTAGACATGGCTGGGTAGTTAACTATTCCTGTAATGCAAGCTATGGATTGGGGAATCAGGCATGGTAATTTTATTTTGAGGTTATTGTTATTATTGTGTTGCCCGTGTGGGGGCTTATATGCATATTGTTGTTGAGTTGAGAGATTATATTTAGTGTGATGCCTGTGTGGGGGCTTTAACTGATATTATAGGCCTTATTTGTGCCTTAGATACCATTACTATCGATGTGATACCCGTACAGGGGCTTGAATAGATATTTTAGGCCTTATTTGAATATTATTTGTTCTATCATTATAGTAATGCCTGAGTGAGGGGTTTGAAATGATATTATCAATGTCTTACATGACTATATATTGCAGTGGTGTCGTGTGAGGGCTTATATTAAGAATTATTGAGATATTGAGTTTATTCTGATCTCATTTATACAAGTATTGAATTTATTATTATCATCATGCTAATTGGTTGTGAGCATTACATCCTCATTTCATCCATGCATATTCATTAGATATTGGTTCCACTAAAAAGCAAAGATTTTGAAAGAAAGTGAGACACTTTATAAAACCTTTGACTGTGAATTGAGTCGGTAAGATGTTTGAGATATGAGATTGAGATTTGAGAAAGTATATTGGTTGCGAACTCCCTCCCCCCTCCCTCTAAGGGTCCTATCTTGAAGCACTGACAATCAGATGGTGTAAACGAAAAGTCATGAAATGGCTTACATTATCATTATCCAACAATCATTGCATTGCATTGTATCATTGTATTTTCTTTATGTGTTTCTTGCCGCATACTTAGTTTTCCTTATATTTCTGTGTTTAGTAGTTCTTATTCATGTATTATATTCTAGAAATTGTTAGGAGATACGGTGTGAGCTACCATATGGGAACTTTTGTATATGCAGGTGGATGTGTGCTCATAGTATTCTTTACTTGTTTAGTTTTCTACTTTGCTCAGTCGGCCTATGATACCTACTGAGTACAAGTGAACCGTACTCAATCCTACTCTTGAGCCCTTTCGGTCCAAATCCTAGTACGAGTGTGATCCTCTGTGGCTGACTGTGTTGTGAGAGCTTTAAATTTCAAGGTACTGTTGTGCTCCAGCATTCAGGGTAGACTTTCAGACCTCTTCCTATCCTGTTTGTCTTTATTACTTTCAAAGATAGACTTATGTATCAGTCAGTTTTCGGATTTGTATTGATTCTCTTTACACTTATGACAACATGTTTTGGGGGTTTTATGTATTTTCTTTTGGATATTTATGTTACTTGCATGTTATGGCCTGCCTTCATTATAGAAGTCTCATATTGTTTTAATTATTCTATATTTCAATTTTTCTTTCTTTTATGGGATTCAACTTGTTTACCAAGGCTGGGTCGAGGTAGGTGCCATCATGACCTTAACTTTTGGCTCATGACACTAAGACTCCTAACGTAATCTAAAAATACTAGAATGAAGAAATAACCTTAAACCTATCATATGTACCCCTATCCCACATGCAATATATAAAGTACATCATCTCGTAGAGAAAAGTAGACCGTAGCCTACCTAGAGGCCAAACAATAGCATCAAACCATCCACAAGATCCTCTTCCCCTCCACACGATTTGAGAATGTTGTCGCGCTATCATAAACACAAACTATACATTATTGCGAGTAAAACAAAACCCATATTGCAATAATACACTCCGGGCCAAAAATTGGGTCAAAATACAGCCATGGGACTCACATATGGAATTCAAATATTGAATCTGTCATTAGATCCCTTAAAGGATAGGGAAATTTTGCTTAAAATATGAGTACAACTGGAGATTGAATCGACCCTCAAAATAGCCCCAAGGGTTTAAGAAATCAAGAATTATATTCTAGGAATTTAGTGGGAAATAAGACGGACTTGACAGGAAAAACAATGTAAAATGATCAAGAGGTGTTGATTTAACATACCTCAGCTTCAATAGATGATTTCCCATAGTTCCCTATGCTCCAAGCTGTAGTAATGGTGAAATGTGTCTATAACAATGGATGGAAAATGTGAGGAAAAAGAATATATACTGCCAAGGGTTCCTTCTTCCCGAACGCGGGACCCCACCAACCTGAATAGCAAAAGTGAGGGGTCCTTCACAAACGTAAACAAGGAAGCTGGACTTGGTCAGACCAACCCTTTTTCATGAACGTAAAATGAGGCTCGCGAATGAGATGGTAAAAAACTTAACGCTTTGTGAATGGAGCCAACTCCCCGCGAAATCAAAGAGTAACCTGGTCCTGTACCAGGTGCTCCTTTACCAGCAAAATACCAAGTTATAATTTTCCCTAAGTGGGTCCTCGAGTTTCTTTCAAAACCCCTTCAACACAAACAAAATATGCTATCCTATCGAAAACAGCATTCCGGATTCAATGGAACCATCAAAATTTCTAACAAAGGTTATTTCAACAATATATGGGTCCCACACCCACTATTTTGTTTTTACCAAATTTCACCCAATAGACCAAAATGAGCCAAAAAGAATCGGGAATCAAACCAAGGGCCTCTCTAGCCTAAAGTCCATGTTTCCGAGTTAAAGGGACTGTCGAAATTCTCATCCGAGGCTATTTACTAGAAGTTTTTTCCAAAGACCACTTTCTCAACTTCAAATGCTCCAAAATAGGGGAATGTGTTTAAAACCTAATCAAACTATTCGAGAATCAAATCAACAGTACCATCAATCCATAAATGAACAGTAGCCGCTATAATAAAGCAATAAATACAAAAAATACATGGAAATAGAGAAAATGAGATAAAGGATCATTACAACATCCCCTACTAAAAGGACTTTCATCCATAAAAGTCATGGAACAGAAACACCTCAAAAGTTTGAGAGGATGAGGGTACTGGGTAAACATGCCTAGCAAAACAGCCTAGACACCCTCTAAAATAGAAAAACACCTTCACACAATCTAAGCTAGAGGATCCCCCCTCCCGATTCAAACTTCCTTACTCCACTGCTTCAAATAACCACTCATTCTCAAAAGATAACTAGTCTCAAATTGAACCAAGGTCAACTGAAGTACGAAATACCCAATTCAAAGTATACAAACATCACATTTATATGAGCACAACTATGCAAACACTCGACCAGTCTAGATACAACCCAATGCATGAACTATAAAGCCAACTCCAAACTTTAAATCTAACATTATTTTATCTTTACAAATATGTTGTCTACTCTAAATTACACAAAATATCTCTAGTATCATCTAAGTCCTGTCCGCATAATCACATCGCAACTAACCTTCAAAGAATGGAGCGGAGGATCAAATTGTGCTAAGGTGTATAATGTGTTGTTCGAGGATAAACAAAGCTTTAAGTGTGTGGTGGTGATCTTTAGCATATTCATACACCCAAGAGCTAATTTTTACACATATTTAAGCTTATGTTCGAGAATTAACTCAACTATATTCCTATATTTTATAGATAAGCGACGTTGGGGAACTAATATGTGTGATTAGGCTATTTTCAGTATAAAATGTGGCTAGACTGAGCTATAAAAAATAAGGTTCAAAAGGTGAGGACAATGGATGTCAGATACTAGAAAATTTGTGAAAATATGTGTTGGTGATGCAGGGAAAGCAATGGTGTGATGCCAAGCATGCTACAACTAATAAGGAATGAAAAATTGGAGATACTAAAGTGTAGCATGGCCAAAAGCATGCCACATCTGAGAAGAAAAGATTTAGCCAAAATACTACAATCTTGCACTTCTACAATGTTCCATAAAGGCTGCCTGGCACGGCCATAATATGCCATGGAGATGGGTTGGTGCATTGGCCAGTGTCGCACGGATGGCCTATCTGGCTGTAACTTTTTAAGTCAAGTCAATTTGAGTCCATGTAGGATTACCAGATTTTTTTCCACATATTATAAATAGGACAGTTGGATAAAATTAAATGATTATCATTATATTTGTCACATCAAGTATGAGAGAAGACTCTACATTAAGGTTCTTACTTTACATATTCTTCCCTCTTCAATTTTGCATGAACAACATCAAGTTTTGTGATTTTATAGAGAACATAATTGGCAAAAAAGTTCTTGTTCTGGGTTTATGAATAGAAACATGATTGTGCAGTAGATAATTGATTCGACAACTCTTGTCTCTCATTTAGTTCTTATGCATAGTATTTTAATGTTTGTGCACCATTAGAATAAATCTATATTCTAAAAGTGAACAAACCAAGGTAACTGAGGGATAAAACGTAGGATATAAGGGGTAATATCTTCTCTTTGGTAATATAAAGAATTAAATTACAGCTAGGATAGAGATATACCTATATCACCTTACTTGGTTGTGAGATGGAAAGATATAGGAATGCATTCAAATTGGGTTATTAGATCCTTGGTCAAAGATGTAGTTGTGAGGTCAGTTCAGATAGACAATTAGAGGTTCATCCTACAATAATAATAAAATCAACTACGTACATAAGCAAACAAGTTGATGAGATTGGATGCTATACATGATTATGAATAATGTCGTAACCCTGAAATATATCTCCAATAGTGAACACAACATTTATTTACTTTTTTGCTTTAGTGAGCAGTCATTGACTTACAAAAGTAACCAACTCATTAGGCTACGTATACACTTATTTAACACTGCAATTGAACTAGGTATATTGCTATGTTACAAGTCTATATGGGTGATACCAATATAGAGCAGGAGGAGGGGCACAGGATAACTCCAGCCAGGAGAAACAAACTTATGAAGTAAATTGCTTTATTATATAGGGCGATTCATATCCATATAGGTAGCATGCCTTGCAAAACTTTCCAAATTCACAATCACAATAGATTTTTTATGACTGGGGCTTCTCATCCTCTATAGAATGATATGCCACAAAATAAAGACTTCTCAACCCAATAGGGATGGCTTAACTTTGCTAAAATAGTAAATTAGATCATAGTAGCACAACTTTTCCCGACATACATGGGCTCTGGCGGCATTCCCTGACCTATGCACCCTTCAAATTCTGGAACAAAGTCCTACCCTACCAATAGATTTACATATTTTTTAATGTAAGAAGCATTGTAAAACTACTATAGTTGCAACAAACTAAAGTTGTTCATATACATAGAAAGCCATTGTAATCACAACAAGAACACTTGCTTAGTGTTTTCTTATCCCACTACTTCGACCAAAGGACCAGAATTTCCATCCCTTAAAGAAAGAAGAACAAAAGAGAGCTTTTAGCCAACAAAAAATTTATTCATCACACTATATTGTACAAAGAGGGGAAAGACTGAAGATGTCCTCCAAAAATGCCATATGCTTCCTTTATATAGGAGTAGGAACCCTAATACAAACTGAATTATGAATAAAAAACATTATCTTACCTAAACTATATCCTTTCTTAAAATAGTAAATACCTATCCAGGCACATAATTTAATCCTAAATAATACAAAATACTTGTAAAATTAAATATGTTTTTGGCATGTGACAGTATGTGAAAGCAAGTGGTGAGAAACTTGTAGGAATCTTGCAAGTAGGTGGGCAAATAGATTGTAAGTGTTTTACAAGTAGGTGAGTAAGATATGTGTAGGTGGGTAAGCTACTGGAAGGCATTTTGTGTTTAGGTAGATAAGCAACATGTAGGAAGATGGTAGGCAAACATAGCTAGGAAGATTTATGGTAAACCTTGGCTGTTAATTTGGGTAATTCAATCAAAATCCCTAAACACATTGCACTTGAACACCATGATTATGTAACATTTATAACATAGGTTCCAAAATATCCATATGAGTTCTAAAGGGAAATCATCAGCCAACGATATGAACGAATGGCACAATGGAAACTCCAAGTAGACTCCGAAGGGCTTGAGGATGGATGCTTTATATTTTCTGAACACCTGGAGCTCATAGAAGGTCCTTTGTTCTACAATAATTATTTGATCAAACGGATCTACACACTATGTGAATAACTCAGGTTGATTATTTGCTATTTCAGATGGAGTGGCTCTTGGTTTGTTGAACATAATGATATAGCTTGTGGGTTTCTCTGTGCTTTCTTCATCATAGTTGATGTGTAATAACTTTGAGATCAACGTGTGTGGATTTAATTATTTCCTAAAAGCTATTCCTTTGGTTATTATCTGAAGTTGATCATTAAGTTGTTTGTAGATGTTGAACCTATGGATAAGGTCTCTTCCTAGGATTGCTAAACCAAGTAGTTTGATTTGATTTTTTCTTAGACACGTGCTTCAAACAGGGCATACCTGCATATAAGAGTAGCAATGGGCTTAGCCAATGTTAGCAAAACAACACAAGTGAAATTCTAAGTTATGCATCGCCGAATAATTTGGTACATTGCCAAACAAATCAGCAATACTAGCGACCATTGCTGAAATGCATAGAAAGTTTGGGTACAATTCAATGCAAGAAGGTGGGAAATCGGCGATAAGCCAAAGGATTCGACGATACTCGTCAAGCATCGCTAAATATCTAAAGCATCACCAAATTGCACCATAGTTAGTCAACCTTTTGGTAAATTTTGGTGATAAGGGGAGCACTTCAGTGATGCGCCACACAATTTGATGCATCACTGAGGTTCTTAACCTATCGTCGATTGGTCACCTTCCCCAACCTTCAAGTCGTGATTTCTGGCCTTCCATGGCGGATTTTCAGATTTTTTAACTATGGGCACTCAGACTTTCCCATGTTTCATTATGCACACAACTATACAACAATCTTTCGCTTAATGATGACGTCACCCTATCTATCGTTGGGCAAAATCAGTCGATTTAAAACCAACCCACAATAATTTTAACTATTAACTCTAGCACAAAGCATAAACAATCAAAAAAATGCTATCAAATCTTCATATTCAACACTTAAGAGACCAAATTTTTTAATCATGAATCTTAAACTAATCATTTTTTTAAAATTCTCAAGAACAAAAATGAAATAATCTACACATGCACAAGTGAATTCAACACCAAATCCTATCGAACACTTAATTCTTCATAAAATTGCAATTCAAAGTACAAAAAAAATCCAACCTTTTGAGTTTATGTGGAATTTTATAAAGGAGACAACAACTTCAACTCAAAGTGCGTGCGTGGTGTTATGAGACATTTCAAAGAAGAGAACGTTATGTGCGTGCAAGAGTTGTTGAAGTGAGAAAGCAACTCGGACAAAGAAAATGAGAGAAATGAAAAAAAGTTTAATAAATACCAAGAGTCAGGGGTAATGGAAAGTAAAAGGTCAAAAATTCAAACTGTCACCTTAAAACCCGACCGACTCTACATTACTTATCCATCGCGAAATGCATCGGCGATGTGCCGATGTAGAGCTCAATTACCGAATTTGACAGTGTGTTGAACCCTTAATACTCATTTTGGTGAGTCAAATTGGCGATGGTTTTGGGTCGTCAAACACGTCGGTAATACACCAACTGGAACTTAACATCACCAATTGTAATAGATCCTTGGGAAACATCTTCGATAAGAGACTTCAACGATGTGCTAATTTGCTCTACGCATCACCAAAGCCTCCTAATTGGAGCTTGGCATACAATCTCCCAACTTTTTCTTCTTTTACTTGGTTCATATCAAGTTCCCCACTTTTCAACTCTATCATTCACCTACACAAGTCAACAAACGCTATTCAAAATGACAAAAACTAAACTTAGGTTGCCTCCCAAGAAGAGCCTTAGTTATCGTCATGGCACAATGTTGTCCTTCAATTATCTAGCATAGTTGAGGTATATCACCTTTAAGAAATTTGCGTTTGGGAGCAACCTATGATAATGTTTAACGCGATGCCAATTCAAGGTAAATCAGGACCCCAAATCATTCTCCAATTCAACCGTACCATTAGGATTATATTTCACCACTATGAAAGGACCCAACCAACTTGTTTTGAGTTTACCCCGGAAACAACTTATACCTTGAGTTGAACAATAGGACATCATCATCCACCTTGAACTCTCTTTTTAGAATCTTGGCATCATGCCACCTCCTCATACATTCCATGTAGAGAGTCGAGCTTTCGTAAGCCCTCAAACAAAATTAATCAATTTCTTGAAGTTGGTTTACTCTTGAATTGGTTGCATTCTCCCAATTTATATTCAATCTCCACAAGGCCCAGAAAGCCTTGTGTTCCAACTTGATAAAAAGATGGCAATCTTTCCCGAACACCAATTGATGCGAAGACATTCCAATGGGAGCTTTGAAAGCAGTGCCATAAGCCCACAAAGCATCTTCAAGTTCTCGTGCCAAATTCCTTCTACTAGCATTCACATCTTTCTAGAGAATCTCCTTTATCTCTTGATTAGACACTTTCACCAGCCCATTTGCTAGATGGTAGTATAGAGAAGCCAATTTATGCCTGACTCCATATCTAGCAAGCAAGGACCCAAATGATTGGCTGCAAGAATGAGAACCCATATCATATACGATACCGCGAGGACTACCAACCGGGTAAAAATGTATCATTTCAACAATTAAGTAACACTCTTAACTTCCTTATTCATCAATGCAATGGCCTCGACCCACTTAGAAACGTAATCAACCTCTACAAAGATGTAACGGTTTCCATACGAACTCATGAAGGGTCCCATGAAGTGTAAACCCCATACATCAAATAATTCCATATCCATGCTTGGTTACAAGGGAATTTCATTTTGCCTCGAGATACCTCCTTTTCTTTGAAATTGCTCACACATTTTCACCAACGCATATGAATCACTATACCACATTGGCCAATAGAAACCACTTTGGAGAACTTTTGACATTGTATGAACTCCACTATGATGGCCACCGACCGGTGACGAATGACATGCCTCAAGAATAAGCCTCGTCTCTTCTTCTATAACACAATGATTAATCATGCCATCTACACACTACCTACAATGATAGGGCTCATCCTAATAATACCTTCTCACATTATAGAGAAACTTCTTCTTTTGAGTATAGCTCAAGTCATCAGGGGGAGTGCTCCACAAACTATATAATTTGCAAAATATATGTACTAAGGCACAACTTTCCTCGAGAGAGACATGAAAATCTCATCGAAAAACTCGACATTGATATGAAATTCCTTCATCCTCACATCATTCTATTCAAGGCATGACAAGTGGTCCGCCACTTGATTTTCACATTCCTTTCGATCTTTGACTTTAAAATCAAATTCTTATAAAAGCAAGATCCATCATATTAGCCATGGAATAGCCTCTTTTTTCACCATCAAATATCACAAGACAGCATGATCAGTATGCACAACAACCTTCGTGCCCATAAAATATGCTCACAAATTTCCAAACCCTTAAACCATGGCTAGTAATTCTTGCTCTGTAATGGTGTAGTTCCTTTGGGAATCATTCAACTATTTACTAGTGTAGTAGATATGATGAAAATTTACTCCTTTGTATGATAAAGCATTACCCCAAGTAAATCCACTAGCATCACACATGAGTTCAAACGGTTAGGACCAATTAGGGGCCATAATAATAGGGGTGGAGACATGTTTCTCCTTGAGTCAATTAAATTCTCTCACACATTCTCCATCAAACTCGAACTTCGTTCCTTCTTAAGAAGCTTGTATATCGAATGAGCAATCTTATAGAAATCTTTGATGAATCTCCTATAAAAATCTACATGGCCGAGAAAACTCATCACACCTTTCATAGATATCAGAGGGGGAAATTTAGATATCACCTCTACTTTATCTTGATCAACTTGAATTCCTTGGTCCAAGAATTTGTGCCCAAGGATGAATCCTTCTTTCACCATGAAGTGGTACTTTTCCCAATTCAAGACGATATTGTTTGCCACACACCTTTCAAGGACCTTTTCCAAATGTTCGAGGAAACCCTCCAACGTATCACTAACAACTGAGAAATTATCCATAAATACTTCCATTGAGTCCTCTACCATGTCTGAAAAGATAGAAAGCATACACCATTGGAAGGTGGTCGGTGCATTGTATAGCCCAAAGGGGATACACTTGAATGCTAAAGTTCCATAAGAACAAGTGAAGGTGGTTTTTTCTTGATCTTCGAGGGCTATTGAAATTTGATTGTAGCTCGAGTATCCATCGAGAAAGAAATATCAACCTCTTCCCACTAGCCTATCAAGCTTTTGGTCCTTGAATGGCATTGGAAAGAGATCCTTCTCCGTCCATGAATTCAACTTCCTATAATCAATACACACTCTCCAACCCATGACCAAACGGATGGGTATAATATAATTATTCTCATTCGGGACCACCGTGATACCACTTTTCTTGGGAACACATTGGACGGGACTTACCCAAGTACTATCCGAGATAGGATAGACTACACCCATATCAAGCTACTTGATGGTTTCCTTTTTCACAACCTCTTGCATGAAAGGATATAATCTCCTTTGATGCTCAATACTTGGTGTGAAATCGGGATCCGACATTATCTTGTGGGTGCAAATACCGGGTGCAATCCCGATAATATCGGCTATGGTCCAACCAATAACCCTAATATATCCTTTTACCACCCACTTCAATGCTTTAACTCGCCATGGCACCAAATATCCTGCAGTGATGATGGGTAAGGTGTTATCTTCACCCAAGAATATATAACGTAGGTGTGGTGGTAGCGGTTTAAGTTTGAGTTTTGGTGGCTCTATAATTGAGGGCTTAGCGGGAGGGCTCTCCCGATTATTCAAATCAATATCAAGCTTGCAAGGATTCTTGGTTTAAGAACCAATACCTTTCAAACAAGCTACAACTTCATCATGTTCCTTAGTATCATCACTTCCATAGTTCTACAATACTCCCGCTAATGACTCACTAATAAAATTCACTTATATGGCCTTGGTCACCTTATTATCTATCACATCAATTACGATGACAACTTCTAGGTCCATAGGTTGCTTCAATGACTTATACACATTAAATAACACCTCTTCATTGTTGACCCAAAATTTCATCTCACCACATTCGACATCAACCAAAGTCCATCCAGTATTTAAGAATGGCCTACCAAGAATAATAGGGACCTCATGATCAATTTCGCAATCTAAAATCACAAAATCGTCCAAAAAAATGGAATTGTCCACTTTCACAAGTACATCATATATCACACCCATGGGCTTATTAATAGAACAATCGGCCATCAAAAGTCCTATTGTGGTTGACTTGGGAGCACCCAAGCCATGATCACACTACAATTGTGTGTCACTTCAATTGTTTTAAAATCCATAACTCGTTTCTTTGTCATCAAGTCCTTCATGAATTTACCATACCCAATCATCTCTTGTAAAACCTCTAGCAATGGAATGTTCACCGATAGTTGCTAAACTTTGAAAGAAACTTCTTAAACTTTGAATCACCTTCTTTCTTTTTAAACCTTTGTGAAAATGAAGGAGTGATTTTGACTTGCGGTTTTGAAATCACTGGGTTTTCATCTAGTTTTGAAACATTAGTATCAACCGTTTGTGGTACTTCTTCTCCTACGTCCTTCTCATCCACTTCTCCCGACTTCTCAATATTCTGCTCATTTTTTGACTTTTCAAGCCGTTTTCTCTTTCCGCTTACTTATTCTGTAACACCCTTATCACTAGGGTCATCATCAAGATTAACACAACATTCCCAAGAGTTCTCTCACTTCTAGTAACAATTGCCATGATATAAACATCATTTTTAAGATTTGCCACCGTATCACTAGGAAGACCTCCTTTTTGCCTTGCCTTCAAATGGGAGGAAACTTGAGTTGCAAAAAATCACTTTTCATTTCTATTAGCATCTTATCACTTCCTTCAACCCTCATGAGGTTGCGAGCGAGTACATCTTCATTCTTATACTTCTCTAGATCAATGGATGTTGTTTCTTTACTCTTAGCTCGATCATGTGGAGGAATGTACCTATCAAAGTCCCGATCCTTGTCTCTCCAATCTTAGTTTCTATCCCTTTCCTAATACCTCCAATCTTTGTCTAGATCATGATTCTTCTAATCACGGTCCTTCCACTCTCGACCTCTTTCATTCCAACCTTGATTCCTGCCTTTCCTTTGATAGGTGGGTAGAAAACCCCCCATTTGGTTTGACATGAATCGTATTTATTAATCAAAGGAATCCACCTCATCTTCATCATATGCTATATCACCCTTAGAAGCCATGACATTAACCGCCAATGTAGTTGAACCAATTACATGTTTGGTTAGGAGGTCCAATTGCATCATCACCTTTGACATATTCTCATATCTCTCCTTATCCTTCTTCATTTTCCTTGGCTCACAAAAGATGCGGAAGGAGCCCCCATGGCCACCTCAGAATCCCTTGTGTGCCAACCTCGACTTTGCTTTGTTACTTGATCTAATAATTCCAATGACACGCCATAAGTTTTTTTCACTTTAGACCCTCCGGCCACATTATCCGTAACAATATTATTCAATTGATCTAATGCTAGATAGAAAATTTAAAGGAGCACCTTGTCTGAGACCTCATGAGTCGGAGATTGCAACAATTTCTTATTAAACCTTTGCCGTACCTTATGTAATGGTTCTCCACTCAATTAGCAGAAGTTAATAATCTTGTCCCTCAATCATAACATTCGAGATGGTGGAAATAATTGATTCAAGAATGCTTTCGTCAATTCCATCCATGTAGTAATTGAACCCGCGGGAAATAGCAGCAAACCCAATACAGCCTCACCCATTAATAAAAAAGGAAAAAATCTCAACCGGATGGACTCTTGCAAAATGAGAATGATTTCAAACAAAATTCACGCATCAATAAACTTTGTCAAATAAAGGCTGGCGTCTTCATGGGCTTGACCCCCCAATAAACCACTCATTTGAAGCAGAAAGAGCATTACACTAGCAACATGGAACGCTCTATTGCCTTCCACGGGTGGGATGTGGATGGCACTATCTCTCCTGACATATCCCAAATGGTCTTCATCATTAAAATGTCCGTCGAATGAAGAGGTATTGCTATTGTTTTGATTTATTGAATCGAGAAGAATTTGCTTATCACTTGAATTAAATAAAAACAACAAACAAAGTAAAAATTATGCTATGGCTAACTCAAACTAACCTATAACACTAAAAAGAAAGAATGCTCTATTTTATTCCCCAGCAACGACGCCATATTTGATAATGCTCAAATTATACCTTAAAAGTATAAGCAATCGTTGTAAATATAATTACCCAACTTGAATTCAGGGTTGAATCCACAAGGAATGAGAGAAATAGCTTCACTCTCAAGTTTCACAAGCAACTATAGGGTTGCACATAATGCTAAAATTAATCAAGAAAGTAAAATAGGGAGAGGGGGTTGAACAATTTTTTGTGTCGCATTAACAGTTTCCACGTTTGTTTAGCAAAATTTAATGCTATAAGTTTGTAATTAAATGAGTTGAAGCACTTGGGTTTATGACTTTCTTGGGAATGAGTGCATGCATGGGTAAGTGAAAATACACCTAAGATTCAAATGCTAGTTATGATTAGGCATGGTTTTAGGGATCGAGGGTGATTTCTCAATCCACACCCAAATTTCACATGGGTTTCTTTCAAACATCCAAGTGTCTACACTACCAAACAACCAATAGCCTCCAAATGGGCAATCTATCACTAGCATTACCACTTAAATGAGTATCACTCATGTCTTGCTAACTAAATCTCATCAATCTTGTATCCCCTCTTGAGCAACACAGGAGATCCAGGCATAGACTAAGTTTCCAACCTCAATCTATAGATTAAGACCTAGAGAGTTAGCTAAAATCATAACACACAATCTAATACAAAATTAAATAATCACTACCCATACATAATCAATACTTAATAATGCATAACCCCATGTTGGGAAATTAGCTACTCATAATAAAGGAAAAGGAGATTATACCATATTGTTCTTCCATATTTGTCAAAGAATCCAAATGTTTCACAAGAAAACTCTAAATTCCAAGCATAAATATAGTCAATACCATAATTAGAGTTTGATTACAAGCTAAAGATTCATCAAATTGACAAAAGATGGGGTTTTAAATGGCCAAAAAGGCTTAAAAAACATCTGGAAAATGGAATACATAATTATAGAAATGCCACTACTTGACAATTTGGTTGAGCAACAACCATCGTCAAATGAGTCGGCACTACGTCAAATTGGTCGTGGCTCACCGATCTGTCAATATGACAAGCCCCTTTGGTTGGCTTCTGTTTCTTTTGGAAATATGGAGCTTTGTCCGCTGATTGGTTTTGTGATGCACCAAAATATTGTTAGCATCATCATTTTGCTTCTCTATTTCTTGGTCCTTTTCTGTTACAATCGGCGATAAAGGCACATATTTAGCGATTCACACTTTACTTCGGCGATGTGCCAAAGTGGCTCTTTTATGCCTTTATGCAATTTTTGCTTCAATCTTATATCTTTTTGCCTCTTTTTGTTCATTTTTGCTAGTTTGATCAATTCTAAGCCTTTACCCTGAAATCAAATCAAATCAACATTAAAAACACTTCAATTTAACATTGGGAACATATTTTCTCCTTAATTTTAGGGCAAATAAGTCACAATTTGTCAATTCATCAGAGAGGTGGACTATGAGTTGGTTTTACCTCTGAGCCTTTCAACTGTGCATCCTATTTTTCATTTTTTGTTTGAAAAAATATCATTTGAATAGTTCTCATATGATCTGATGGGATTCTTTTGATTTGGATCAGAATCTGACTTTTGAATAGGAGTTGATAGCTATTTCGAATAGACAGACTAGGAAGTGGAGATCTAAGTATATTGATTTAGGGGTGGTTCTATAAAAGTATCGTATGTTAAGGCTACATGGGAGATAGAGATTGACATAAGGTGTATAAATGTTCAGCTTTTTAAAAATTTAGGCACCTTCCTTACCCATATGTTTGAGGTTGAACGTTTGTTTTAGTGGTGGATGATGTAACAACTTGTACAATGATTTTTCAAATTTTATGTGTTTTGACCATTTTGCCCCTCCCTATAGTTGCACTGTGGTATTTGAGAGTTGCATAAGTGGGTGGCTTTGTTTTTGAGGTGATCAGTTGAATATATAGACAAGTTTTGGTTTTATTAGGTCTTAAAGTTGTAAAAATTGTTGCTGTAGTTGTTAAGTAGTTGGTACTAGTGCAAACACTTGTACGGTGCTTTGAACGCAATAGCAATCAATTTTCCACTTTGGTAGAGTTGTACCTATTGTAGCTTGGCAGCTCCTGCAGTATATTATCTGCATCAGCAAAAATGCTTATGCATTTTTTTATTGCTTCCATGGTCTCGCTCCTATGGGACAAGGCACTCTTAGGCAAATGCCCGCGTGGTAAGTGGCTTATGCTTTTGCAGACTTTTGTTCACTTTGGTGCCGCCGTTTAAGCGTACTCTTTTCTGCTAAAGAGAAAATGTTGGGGTTTAACAATCCATTTTCTCCTTTTATTTTCATTATTTTTTATCACAGTTTTGGAGTTTGGGGACTCAATTTTTTAAGGTTTCGATGGAGGGTTTCCAAGATTTGTTCATTTGGTGAGTTTCTAAATCAATGTCATAACATCTCCCACTAATTATTTCAGAATTTCACTTTCATATCTTTGTTTTTCAACATGAAATTTTGGTTTGTTTTGGGTAAAGATAAGAAATAGTATTTTGATGATTTCTAGCTCAATTTTAACTTTATTTTTTATGAGACTTTAGATTTGTGCTAGAAATTAACTTTCTTAACTTAAGGTAAGAAACGAAGCAACCTTTAGGCACTACAGGACTAACCTTTCACTCTAAGATAGGGTCATTAGGGAAATACTTTACGACTTTGGTTCTACAATCGATAGAGGCATAACAGGAACGTAACCAATCCATGCCAAGAATAATGTCAAAGTTTGTAATATCTAGTTCTACTAGATCAACTGTTGTGTCTTTCCTAAAGACAAAGTTAATGCAATTTCTGTACTGCCTTTTTGCTATGACTAACTCTCTGACAAGAGTGGAAATAGAAAAAGGTTCAAAGAGTTGTTTTGGTTTAACTCCAAACATTACTACAACATAAGGGGTTAGAAAGGACAATGTAGCCCCAATTTCCAACAAAGAATAAATATCATGAGAGAAGAACATTAACATACGATTGACAACATCAGGGGAACACTCCAAATCAGGATGAGAATACAATGCATAAAAGTTGTTCTTACTCTGGCTGTTGTCCGCACTAGATGTGGCACCATTCTGAACATTCTAACATGCTAGTGTTGTTGATGAAGTTGACTGAGCTTGATAACCCCTATTACCCTACCTAGTAGTGGGGAAACCGTTTAATGATAACCCCTATTACCCTACCTAGTAGTGGGGAAACCGTTTAACATATGGCCTACCTAACTGCATCTGTAGAAACCTTTTTTTCCATAGAAGTACTCTCAAGGATGATTCTTACCATACTAGCCAAAAACTAGGGTAGGATGGATCCCCCTTTCCGACACTCCTATATGAACAAGAGCCTGGCTCTCTACCAATCTAATAATTTTAGGCCTAGGTGCTTAAGCAGTAGTTGATTATATAGGTGGTTTAGATGACCTCATCTAAAAAGATTGGTTCCTATTACCGTTTCTCTGCTAGCTAGATTTAAAATGTCCTATTTTAGCCCTCTTGCTATATCTTTCTTTTTTAGCTTCTTCTCTCCAATCTGTTGTGCAAAAGTCATGAGTCAAGCTATGTCCTTCTCCATCACATACATGGTTGTCCTGCACACTTTCTTCACCAGATCAGAAATCACTGACCCAAACATTTTTATCTTCACCCTGGGTTCTCTACTATATCCAGAGCAAATCAAGACATCTTGGTAAACTTCAAATTACACTATTTCACTCTCATGGAGTCTTGGCTCAGATTCATGTGATCCTCTACATTAGTGTCCCGCAACTCCCTTAAAAGACTGACCAAAAAAAGCCTAGAGAAACTCACCCCATTCTGTTGGAGTCGCAATTCTACCATACACCACTCCCCACTGAACAAACCATAATTGGGCAACATCCTTGAGCTGATTAAAACTAAGCTCAACAATCTCTGTATTTTACACATGCATCACTCGAAGGACTTTCTACACTTCATCAATAACATTTTACACGTCCTTCGCTACCATCGACCTAGTGAACTAAAGAGGATTCATGGGAACAAAATCCTTATCTCCAAAAGCAGCAGAACCACCTTGTGGATTAGAACAAGTTGCTCCCTACTGGATAACCTAAACTATCATCACTTGAGCAAGCATCTAGATGGCATTTCTGAATTCAACATTTTTGGCATCGCCATGAGGAGGCTAAATAACTGGTGCAAGTGGAGCTTAGGGATATTCATTCAAAGTATAAGCACGAGCCCTATTTGTAGTCTACACAGCTGCTGAGGTAAATGAGTTGGTTCGACATTTCTCTATCTACCATTTCGTTTTTGAGGCATGATCTAAAATATGCATAAATCATGAGTTAGAATAGACGTATATACATTAAAACTAGCTTTTAGTGAAAAACAAAAAATGACTATCTCAACATAGAAGAGACTAAAACTATAAATTTTCCTACATATATCAAAAATCATAGCCACGCCAACCATTAGCCAGCCTCCACCACAAGAGGTTGCTCAAAGTATGAACCTTACAAATGAAGAATCATCAAAAATAATGTATGCAAACACCATTAAATAGTACAAACTCATTCCTTTGAAACAGATGCTTATCTTCATGGAGAACCACGTATGGTATGGGAGGAGAAGGGGATTGATCAAATGATTATAATTAAGGATCTTCAATATGCGATAATTGGATAATTTTCTTACGGATGTGAATCAAAGAGGGAAGTAAAAATAAAACTTTTGAGTTAATATATATATTTTGATTGGTACTACAAGTTTGGAAGATTATGTTAACCAATTATCCAAGCCATATTTTTATATCACACAAAAACACTGGTCCTACCATTTGAACACTTAAATGGGACCTTTTGTTTGATCTGGAGGGGGAGACATCTATTGCAATTTCCTGGATTTCATTTTCGTCACTAGCACCAAATTTTTTTGGTAAGGAAGTTGTTTGTTTATGAGCAGCAGTTGTTGGAAAACCTTTACAAGTAGATCTGGCAACACAGAACTAGACTAGGCCAAGTTGCGCAAGGTTTAAAGTTAAAATGGATCTATTAAAGGAATTAACAAAAATAATTAATGTACGAATGAAGAAGAAATTAGAGAAAATCATGTAAAATGGGTAACAATTAAATATTACTACGTTCTCAAATATTGTAAAATTTGCAAGTTGCACAGGCATATTGAAAAGGAATGTTGTATTTTCATCCATAGTTATATCTCAAAGAGAAAGAAAAGATGATAATAAAGAATGGAAGATGAATGAAGCGGAGAAGGAATTTCAAAATTCCAACAAGGAAGGGAAGGCAAAAGTGGAGGATGTCGAAGATTCAAAAAATGACCAAAAAAGGAAAAGCGAAGCAAGGGGATAATAATGAATTCCAGGAACAAAGAAGGAACAATGAATATAAAAGTGGAAGATAATACTAAAGGGGATGGGGGAGCAGATGTGGAATCCCAGGCCAAAAAAACAAAGAATCAGGAAGCACCTACCATAAACAAATTTGAGGCACTAGAAGATGATCAAGAGGAAGAAAATGTCAACGGAGATAAAGAAGGAAAGGTTGATGAAGAAGGAATCAAGTTGCCTCATACATATATGGGAAAATATGACAATGAGAAAGGGAATGTAAAAGAGTAGAATCCTCATATGGAAAATAAGAGGGAGGTACAAGAAGAAGGCAAATCTCCAAGCAATTCTAATTCTAAGGACAAGTAAGCAAATGTGCAAAGTGCAGTTCAGATGCTTCTACAAGAAGAAGCCAAATCTCCAAGTAGTTCTAATTCTAAGTACAAGTAAGCAAATGTGCAAAGTTCAGTTCAGTGGCTAGAAGCAATGAAAACAATTGACAATTCCCAGCTTATTCATTTAAAACAGCAAGAAGGACATCACAAGAAACACCAATTAGGAAAGAGTTGAGGGAGAATGAAAAAGAGGAGGAAGTAGTAGTGGAGTTGTAGGAGGATGGATCAAAGGATGAAGGCCATACAGGAGAATCAAGGAACCTTCCACAACATTAAGAATCAACAAAGGAAACAAAGATATAAAAGTTATCAGAACAAGATAAACAGAATAGAGAGAAATAATACTACGTGGAGGCTAACATAGAACACGTAAGTATAAAATGGGATGTATCACCAAGATAGATTGGCCAACTCAAGGGGAAGAACAAAAACAGAACAAAAACTACACCATTCCTTTCACAAATAAATACAAAGAGTAAGAAGGGTTCCACTTCTGCATCCGAAGAATGAAAAACAAAGTAATTTTCTGGAAAATTAGGTCTATAAGAGCTCAAAACTCTTTTGAGAGACTAATGGACTTGCACAGGAGACATCATTATAAATATATAGCTCTACTTCAAAATTAGAGATGTATAAAAGTCGATTGGGACTACTCAATGTGAAGGTAAACTGCTCTGCAAAGATTTGGGTATTCTGGAAGGATAATTGGGAAGACAAAAGGCTCAATAGACACATTTCAACAATTAACTTTCAACTATCAGTTAAGGGGTTCTAGTGATAGATTCAGTGTGACATCAGTACATGCTAGATGCAAAGAGACTGGAATTATGAGAGGATCTAGAAAATATTGTAGGAAATACACAAGCTTCATGGCAAGTTGGAGGAGATTTCAATGCTATTTTAGAAAAAATAGAATTGAGAGGAGGTCTACCTATAGCTCAATTGGAAACAGTAGATTTTTCCCAATACATATGTTTATGTGCACTAAATAAGATCAAGTTTACAGGAAGCTGCTACATAGTGGAATGGAAGGACTGAAGAGGATACCATCTTCAAAAGATTGGATAGGGTGTTCGGGAATAATAAATTCATGTAATTATTATAAAATAGTTAAGTGCACCATTTGATAAGACAAGGATCAGGTCATGCTCCTCTACATGTAATATGTAATTCTCATCAGGAGCAAGTCATGAGACCCTTCAGGTTTTTAACTAAATTACACTAAGGTCATAGAGGAGATTTGGATTACAAAACAGGTCACACGTAGAGTAGTCCAAACAAAGTTGAAGAAAGTTAAAGTAATATTATCCAGTGGAGTAAAAGGGCATTTGAAAATACTTTCAAGCAGATAGTTACTCTATAAGATTTCATTAAGGCCAATTGTATACAACTTGAAGTTTCACCAATAGAATTTCACTTAACAAGGTTGAGGCGCATCTAAAGCGATATTTGCACATAGAAGAAGAAAATTGGATGTAAAAGGCTGAAATGTAATGGTACGAGGATGGGGATAGAAACACAAAGTTCTTCCACTCATATATAAAGGGGAGACGTAGGAAGCTACATATTTTAGAGATTCAAACCATGCAAGGGGATACTATTACCACACCTAAGAACATAGGCAAGGAGGCAGTGAATGTATTCAAAGAATAGTTCAAAGAGAATCAAGAAGTCACAAACTATGACATGCTATAGTGTATTCCTAATGTAATTATAGAGGAACAAAAGGAGGTAATGGGGAGAATACCCACCAACAAGGATGTAAAATAGATGGTCTTCTCCCTAAATAGGGATAATATAAGTGGCCCGAATGGATTTTTAGGGAAATTTTTTACAGAGCAGTTGGAATATAATAGGTGGAGATATTACTAACATGGTTAAAACATTCTTAAATGGACAGGAATTTCCCAGGTATATCAGTCATACAAATTTGGTTCTCATTCCTAAGAAAGAAGTGGTTAACAATTTTGGAGATCTTAGACCTATAGGTTAAAGTACTTTTGAAAATATGATTATATCTGAATCGGTACATGAATAAATAGTGATAGTCTCCCTGGGTTGATTTCTGCTAACTAGGCTGGTTTTTTCAATGGGAGAAGTATTACTAAAAATGTGCTACTTTCTCTAGAGATAATATGAGATATTACCAAGACGAATAAGTTGCATAATGTAGGTCAAACTAGATATAGCAATGGCATATGATAGGGTTCCATGGAAATTTCTTATCAGGATTATGAGAAACTTTGATTTTTTAGAGAGAATGATTGAAAGTATTGTGAGGCTTATTAATAATAACTGGTATTTAGTATTGATGAATTATCAATCTTTTGGATACTTGCAATCATATAGAGGGGTGAAATAAGGAGATCCATTTTTCTCTATATTATTCATAATTGTGGCTGAGGTTTTAACAAGGGGGCTTAATATTTGGTATGCTGATCCATACTTCAGTGGTTATGGAATGCCTATGTAGAGTCCTGAAATAAATCATTTGTCCTATGCAGATTACACCATCCTATTTTGTTCAGGATGGCTTATTTCTATAGGAAAAATGTTGAATGTCCTCTAGAGAGATGAAATTGTATTGAGACAAATGATTAAACATGAAAAGAGCCTTATTTATTTACATGAGAAAGTTCCAGCTAGAGTGTGCATTAAGTTAAAAAGAAGTACTGGTATCAAGCAAGGATAATTTCCTTTCACATATTTGGGGTGTCCAATCTTTATGGAAGGATGAGCAAAATTCACTTTGAGAGTTTACTGAAGAAGGTAATGAATACATTATTTTCATGGTAAAACAAGTTGGTATCCTTTGGTGGAAGGTTTATTTTAATAGCTCATATACTACAGTCTATGCTTGTGTATTTACTGTCAGCCATCAATTATCCTGTTAGTGTAATTGATTCGTTGCACAATATCATTGCAAAATTCTTTTGGAGTAACTCACAGAAGCTAGGAACAAGCACTAGGTCTCATGGGATAATATGTGATATCGAAAATATGAAGGAAGACTAGGATTAAGATCACTACATGATGTTTCAAAACCTTTATTTGCAAATAGTAGAAATTTAGAAGTGCCACATCTTTCATGTTGAGTTCTTTTATGTGGAATACATATTGCAAGAAACTCCATACTATTATGGCTAAAGGTTATGGAGCTTCTTATGTTTGGAGAAAGATGACTACCATTAGAGAAGAGGTGGGCATAACATATGGAGGCAAGTCAAAGCAGGATATTCTAGGTTTGGTTTGGTAACTGGACAAAACAAGATGCATTATATTTTGTTGAGGGAGAGAATATTGTGGATGAGGATTTAGAGGTCATATTTTTATAAGGGGAGGGGCTTGGGGAAAACAAAAATGGAAGCGCAAGATTTCTGAGGAGATAACAAATCACATAATTAAATACATCAAGCCCCCTAGTAATGATCACTACAATTATCTCCCTTGGTGGATGGGTAGTACATAAGGAAGTTCCACTGTTAAGTCAGTATGGAACCTATTGAGGCTTAAATAGGTGATTGGAGGGGATTATGAAACGATAATGGACAAAAGGTCTGCCTTATAAGGAGAGAATTTCCGCTGACAACAATATAAAGAGGATGAAAATCCACATAGTTTATAGATGTTGGTTCTATGATGAAAAAGCAGAGGAGACCATGTCACATGTGTTTCTAATAGCCTCCTTGCCACCTGTCTTTGGAGGAAATTCTCTATTTTTGTAGGTATTAATATGGAGAGCATGCATCTACAATAGCTCATTATCACCTGGTGGGAGAATGAATAACCACCCAAACTTCATGTGGTTTTTAGAGCAGTCTAAGCAATCATTATGTGGACTTTATGGAAGAGAAGGAACAACATAAAGCATGGAGGAAACACTAGTTTCACTGAAATGGTGATGCAAGTTCAGGAGATAGAAAGAGCAATAGAAGAAAGAGCAATAGAAGAAAATCCTTCAACAAAACATCAGTGGTAACTGGCTAAACATAAGAAACTCCTGATATCTGATGGAGAGATGGGTTTAGGCCAATTTCTAATTGCTTTGGTCTTTTAAGGATCAACATGAGGCCAATTTCCAACTGTTTTGGTCTTTTGAAGATCAATATAAATGCCCTCACCGAAAATGATATGAACAAGGAATGCTACTAATTTTAACAACAATTCACACTTCCTAATCTTAGCGAATAACTTATGATCTTTGAGGGTCTGCATGACAATCCTCAAATGGTCTGCATGTTCATCCTCACTCTGAGAATAAACGAGGATGTCATCTACAAAGACAATGGCGAACATGTAAAAGTACTGCTTAAACACTGATACGCCCAAACTCTAACTTCTTTAAGAAGCGTAAACGATTGTTGTCAAATATATTGCCCAATAAAGGTTGGGGTCGAATCCCATAGGGAATATGGTGAAAATTATGTCGTATGCGATTCAAGTTACTATTAGTCAATGACTTCCATGAAATGAGAGGTTTAAGATCAATGATCTGTAATCAACATTCAATGTGTTACCAATAAACAATGTCAAATTATGAAAATATCAATCAGTAGAGAAATGATGTACGTTTCTATTTAACATTGCTACCATCGGTATTATGTGTTAATTGCTGCTCAGGATTCTCATAATATTTAAAAATATAAGGTTTTTTATTTGTAATATTCACTCAAACATTTCTCAACCTAATTGAGTGATTAACACTTTAATTCTATCAAACATAAAGATGATATTATACAAATTCGATTCCACCTCGAGTTGGTTAATCTTGTTAAAACATTAACCATCAGACGGAGGTTGAAATCTCAAAATCTTTGTTGATAATACTTTTTCCCATTTTAATCTCTTATTTCATGTAAATTAACCCTAGGACATGTTCTAATGTTTGCAACCATTATAGATCTATTAAGATGAAAATATTATCAATATTATTTCATTCAACAATCGAATCCCAACAACAATCAACTTTACAATCGTGAATTCACCATGGATCCAGAACCCTACTTGTGGAAGTTTAGCTGATCATAATTTTGAAATCAAATAAAGATAAAGAATTCATAGAATAGAAAGCTACCCTGTGCAAAATATGGATTCACACTTCAATTGTTTTTTCAAAGTAAACAAAGTTGCTCAAAACCCAAGAACAATTACAAAACTTCTAAAATATTACCCCTCCGTAAGATTACAAAAAAAAATAACATAAGATAACATGAAACACCCTAAAAGTTGTTGTTTATAGTACAAGATAACTTGAATTCAAAATAAATCTCTAACATGGACCACTCAAAGGTGACAATGAGGTTGACGGCTCGTCAAAAAGTTGACAGCTCTTCAACCAAGTCTTCAACTTCTTCTTGTAAAACTTGTATTCTACCTAAGGTTGATAACTTTGGTTGCCGACTCAACAATAAGTGGATGTCTTGTCAACTCAAGTTTTTAACTATTTTCTGGACTCTAATTCTACTTATGGTTGCAGAGCTTGGTGACGGCTCATCACTTGGTTGACATCTCGTCAACCAGCCTTTTTAGCTCACTTAATCTTGTTTTCTCACATATCAATTTATCCTGCATAATGTAGTAAAATACGATTAAAAACAACAAAAGTTGCTTGAGAACTTACAATTATTCTTAGTCAACAACCTCAAATGTGTCGTCAGAATGCCGGCACATCAATACCCTCAACTTAGAACATTTGCTTGTCGTCAAGATACTAAACAACACTATATTATCCAAACATCAAGATTTCTAAGGAAAAAAACAACAGTTTTATAATAAAATTGACCTCGTCAACTTAGTTAACTCCATATATATGAACTATTTACCAACCAGCCAATAGGGATCCATTCTTACAAGACAAATAGGAACCATTACATACACTCAAAGTAATCAATCTAATAGCTAGCAGTCCAAAGTGCTATCCATATGCCCGCACTACAAAGAAATCCCTCACATAGAATATTGACTTTACTTCAGAACTGAGAATCAAATCTCTCACTCTCACAACAAGTTTCAAATAATGCGCATGCGATACCATAGGCTTTCCCTAGCCATTCCATCTCAATTTTTCAAAAGGTCGACTAGGATCAGTGCAGGACTTCACTTGGATAGTAACGAAGGCTTGGGTGCAGTTGGGTGCAGGTAGGATATATTTGGGAGTTAGTGACTTAGCCTTCCTTATTTTATACGAACTTTCATTTTAAACTATGCTTGCTAATTCCGCCCTTATTAACCTTTTTCTCTTGATCGACTTACATTAACAGGTGCACAACTCTTTTGAATAGACTTCTTCTTTTTCACACTTACCATTTTATTTTTCATTTTTTTTCTTATTATTTTTTTCTTTTGCAAATTCACACCCCTGGCTTTCTTTTCCTTTTTATGTCAACATCTAATCTTTTCATACCCAATTTTACTTGTCGTATCTCCACAGTAGCCACCCTCAACTTAGGTGATCTCCCTGAGTTTAGCTGCATGATGTCTAAGGAAAGACCAGGGCCAAAATAGAGTCTCAATGGTAAACACAGGAATGTGAAAGGTTATTGAACAAAAAAGGTTTGATCACCTTAAATAGCGATAAAAGGGATTAATTATATCATTTGGAACTATTTTGTCTAACTAGACTGATCTCAAAGAAGTCAAAGAACTCAATTCAGCAAATATCATCACAGACATACACCAAGAAAAAATCAATGGGTCCTCATTTTTCAAAATTCTAAAAAAACAACTGTAATCCATTCCCTATCCTCCTTTTGTGTATAGAATACAAACATACTAATAAATAAAAAACAACAATAAGACAATCAAAATAACCTAATTATGTCAGTTCTACTAGATAGCATGCGAGGAAAATAAAACATAGCAAGAACAACCCTCGTGTGGACACAAGTACGCCCACCCCTAATAAAAAGATATGCATTATCCCCAATGAATCATCCAAAATTTTAAAAATGGAGTGTGGACGTATCGGTGGTGCCCTAGGTGCTTGTGTTATGTGACTCAAAGTGCATCGTAACATCAGTTGCTACATCAATAACTGCACCAAGAATGACCAGTACACTTAAAACACTCGTTGGTGGAGTAGAGGACTCCACACTCAACTCATTAGCAACAAATAGACTTGGTGGCCCACTAGCGGAAGCTCCCACCACATGAGCCTGCTATGCTTCTCCTCATGGTTCATTTGCCTCTTTTTTTTATTTCTTCTTTTCTCAATTTTTACTAGGTCCTCTTTGTCTCTTCTCTTCCTCTTACTTTTTACATTTGTAATTAACAGGCTTATGCATTAGATCATACAACACTTCTTTCTCTTCTTTCGACTCCTTGTTGGCCTGAGTTGGGAATGTCAAGGCTCATCTATTTTGTAATGCAGTGATGTTCGTTCTACCATTCTCCAATTCTGCGTCAAACCTGGCAAGATCACGCATAGTCATTTCCTTTAACCTATGATTAATTTGGCTCTCCAAATCATTAATAAACCCGTAGAGGGTAGCATATGGTGCCAAAGTATTTCTTGTTTTTTTTTCACAATTGTCTCAAAGTGTTTTGCAAACGGTTTCAAGTACGTGTCAAATCTCTTTCATTGTTTGACTACCTTCCTGAAATTATGAGAAGAAATAGCATACTTTGATGTCTGAGTTGTACTAGTAGCCATATTTGTGGTCTTAGCTATAGGTACAGTACCTGTAGACGAGGAGTAGGAGGAGCTTCAGCTAAATATAGTTGCATACCTAGCGCTGATCCTGAGGCTGCTACAGTTGCAGTGGTACCCTCTGTGGTTGGAGTATCAACTTCTAAGTTAGTTTGCTTACCCAATCGCAACGTGGGCTTACCCTAATCCTTTGATCTCTAAAAGTTTTTAGTCTTAGTTTCTTTTTTTAACATTAACTCCCATTAATATGGGAACATAAACAGCTCCACACAGCCTTGTGATATGGCATAAGAATAGGTATGAAGTGTCAGACCTTGTACCTCTTATCTTGATCTCATCTGCTATGACTTTTTAAAGATTCAGCTTAAATCCAAACATCAAGCTCGCCACTAAAACAACTCAATCTTTACCCAAAGTGTTGTCACCTGCAGTTGGCATTAGCCTAAATCTCATGACCCCTAACAAAAATTTTACCATTTAAGATAGAGAGGCCTTGGTGATTTAGCATTGGGATTTGTCAACCATTTTGGATTCCCTTCGACAAATACTTGAGCTAACCACGAATGTTGATGTGCATGATCATTCAACTAATGGTAGAAATCTGGAGTGGTTGTTGGTGGTACAAAGTACTCCCCATGCAAAAACTGATTAATCGTCTGGTCTGACAAATTCACTGACACACCCTGAACTGGAAATCTATATATGTTGGGTTGGACTATAGCTTTTTCCCCTTTCTTACATGCATTTTCCAGGATGGCTGTATAGTTTAAAAAAAACTCATGCACCATAGTCGGATAGTATGTTCCTGAGTCTATGCTAGTCCATCCCAAGTCATAGTGGTTGAACCATCATTCAATTTTTGGGTACTTCCCAATCTCAAAGGTGATTACCTTTTGGGTAAGAACCTAAAGAAGATACTCCGAAAGATGGTGCAAGGTTCCCGACAATGGCATGAAAAGTTACCTTTTGCTTTATTGGGTTATCATACTACAGTTCGTACTTCAATAGGTGCGACTCCCTACTCGTTAGTATATGGGACCGAAGCAGTTATACCTGCAGAAATTGAGATCCCATCTCTTTGAGTCATTGTGGAAGCTGAGATTGACGATGATCAGTGGGTCAAGAATCGATTGGATCAATTGAGTTTGATTGATGAAAAAAATTAACGTCAGTATGTCATGGCCAACTATACCAGAAGAGAATGGCTCGTACATATAATATAAAAGTGCATCCTAGACATTTTGAAGTCGGTCAGTTAGTATTAAGGCGCATCCTCCCCCATCAGGTTGAAGCTAAAGGCAAGTTTTCCCCGGACTGGCAAGGTCCATTCATGGTGAAGAAAGTGTTGCCCAATGGTGCATTATATTTGACCGATGTAGAAGGCAAAATGGTAGAAGTGGCTATCAATGCCTATGCAGTTAAAAGATATTATGTATGATCTTTATTTATCGTTATTACTATTTACATGTTTGGTTTTGGCATATTTGAAAGATTGATATGACGAAGGCATTTTATTCCACTATCCAAATATTGTGTCATCATTTGTCTATCCCATTTGAGCTTAAGTTTTAATTTCTTTCGTACCCTTCTTTTGGAATCAAAATAGAATCAGAAAAAGGAAAATGAGAAAAGTGTCGAAAAATAAAAAATTGAGTCAGAAAAAAATCCAAAAGAAAGAACTATCAAGAAAAGGAAATTGAGTCAAAAAAAAAAAGTCAAAAAAAATGAAAAAAAATCAAAATCAAGCAAAAGAACAAGTTACCTGAACTACGTTTGACATAATTCTTGCTACGACAAGATACGTAAGCAGCCCTACTCTGGGGTACGGTCCAACCAAGTAAAAAATTCAAGTTACCTAGCTTAAAAGAAACTGGGGCAAAAGTTATTTTCTTTGTTTGTCGATTCCAAAAATTGTAAGTCTCACCCTATTTTAAGTGTCTTTTGATCTCATGCCACCCTTTCTTTCTAACCCTATCCAAAAGCCACGTTACAACCAAAGAAAGACCTTCAGATCAATCTTTGAAAATGTTGAGGCTAAGCATGGTATGGTGACATGATGTTCTACATTTTGAGCCGCACTTGTCCTTATCAACGTAAAGGAAATATGACAGAAATGAAAAATGAGAGAGTATTATTGGTGAAAACTCTCACGAGCACCATAAGATGACGGTGAGATGAGAGAAACAAAAATGAGAGAGTCTTATTGGTGAAAACCCTCACGGACACCATAAGGCGATGTTGAGATGAGAGAATAAAAATGAGAGAGTCATATTGGTGAAAACCCTCACGGGCACCATAAGGCAATGGTGAGTTGAGAGAAAATGAAAATGAGAGAGGTTTGCTGGTGAAAACTCTTTGGGGCTTCGCTAGCCGGATGAGGTTTATGATCTAAAGGCGACAGGCTCAAAAGCAAAACTCAGTTTTAAATTCAATAGGTTGGCAAAAGTTGATAAATGGTTTAGATGAGAAGATCGTGTTGCTTGATCTCAAATGCATGTCATAATCACTAGAGCCGGCTATAACATTCAGATAAGTTTCCTTTCCTTTATTGTTTTGGAAATAGGGATGCCTATTGCTTTTCTTTTCGTTCAATATTTCTATTTCTATTTTCTTGCCTTTAAAACGAAAAATCACCATCCTCATTTTTCAGTTGTCTTTGAGTCAAGCCCATGGCAAAACAAGTGAGAAAGGACTTCAAAACTCCTACCAACTCCTTCAATAGTGCAAAGTAGGGGAAAAGACCAACACATAAAAGTAACATGATTCAAAGTGAAACAAAATACCTAAGAATAGTCATCATCTAATAGTTTCTGGATTCATTAGAATACAAAGGTGCGATAGAAGTTAAATTCAGAGGCGCTATGAAATGAAAATACAACTTGAGTTACAGTCATTGGGTAACCAGAATTTTTGGGTCAATAGTACAACACGTTAATGATAGTCATCAACGTCTCAAAACAGAGCTAAACATGACAAGTGCTGGAGCAATTACCTCAAAAGTCAAATGCCACGAACCAACCACCATGTTGTTAAACTCACAATTTTTCTTTGTCTAAAACAGAGATAGGTGTTGCCTGCAAATCAAAGGCTGCAAAGCTTGGATATCGGAAAGGAAAAAATATTCACTTATGCGAATGCGAGAAGCAATGTTGCGACATAAGCTTGCTAGATTACAGTCATTGTAAAAATTTATTATCTTTTACCTTTAAGAGATGCACTTTCTGGAATGGGGCAGGGCTTGGATTCACCCTCTTCATTTTCAAATAGTTATGATTTTTCAAACACACACAAAAATTATGGTACAAACTGGGGTAAAAATTTTTGTTCGTGTTATTTGGGAGTTTACTTTTGCTCAGGACCCTCCTAGAAAATGGGATTTTACTTTTCTGCTCAGGACCCTCCTGAAAAATGAGATTCTTATTCTCTGCTCAGGACCCTCCTGAAAAATGGGATTTTTATTCTCTGCTCCGGACCCTGCTGAATAATGGGGCTTTGATTTTCAGCTCAGGACCCTCATGAATAATGGGACTTTAATTTTCAGCTCAGGACCCTCCTGAAAAATGAGATTTTACTTTTCTGCTCAGGACCCTCCTGAAAAATGGGATTTTTATTCTCTGCTCAGGACCCTCCTGAAAAATGAAAATTTACTTTTAGGTCAGAACCCTCCTGGAAAATGGGATCAACAGGACCCTCCTGGATAATGGGAATTTATTTTCTGTTCAGGACCCTCCTGGAAAATGAGATTTAGTTTAGCAGGACCCTCCTAGATAATGGGCTTTACCTTTCTGCTCAGGACCCTCCTGGAATATGGAACTTTATTTTCTGTTCAGGACCCTCCTGGAAAATGGAATTTAGTTTATCAGGGCCCTCTTGGATAATGGGACTTTATTTTCTATTCAGGACCCTCCTGGATAATGGGACTTTACCTTTCTGCTCAGGACCCTCCTGAAAAATGGGACTTTATTTTCTGTTCAGGACCCTCCTAGAAAATGGGATTTAGTTTAGCAGGACCCTCCTAGAAAATGGGATTTAGTTTAGCAGGACCCTCCTAGAAAATGGGATTAACAGGACGCTCCTGAAAAATGGGATTTACTTTTCTAGGTCACTATTCATTTTGAGTTCAGGAACACGTTTAGAGAGCAAGGATTACTCTCAGTTTTGAAGCTCAGGTGCCCGCCTGGAGAATAGGGTCAATTTTTATTTTTCAAATTCAGGAGCCCGCCTGAAGAATAGGGTCAACTTTCAATTCAAGCTTAGGAGACCGCCTGAAGAACGGGGCGATTTTCAAATCCAAAGTCAGAAGGAGCAAGTGCCTGCCTGAAAAATAGGAACAATTGTCAAGTTCATCTCCATTACTCAAAATCGACTGAAGAAACAAATTACTTTTGAGTGCAACTCAAGTGGAAAGCTGATATCTCATCATTCCAGAAAGCATGAAGATTCAAGTCAAGCCTCAAGAGAAGCTGAATACATAGGATCTTGTACTTGAAGGATCATTTTTATTCTTCTCTTTTATTTTGATGTAAAATCAGGAGCCGTGAACTGGAGACTCGACGGGACCTCACTCGACCTCTAACTCATCGTCTCACCATGCCACCTCATTGAACTACAAATGACCTGATTCCCTTATAACCCGGGATATGTAGGTTGTCCAAAATCAGGACTCGGTCGCATCTTTTCCTTCTTTTTCTTTTCATTTCAAATAACCGTCGGACCAAAATTTATCTCGTTGTCTACTTCTTTATCTGAAAACTTTTCGTGTTCACGGACAAAGAGGGACAAATGTAGACACATAATTTTTGACCCTCCCAGAACTTTAACCTGTTTTTAGCATTAAATATTTATTTTTTGTCTAATCTTTATTTTAGCTTTTATTTTCATTTTTAGTTTGTTTTATTTGAAAATTTGTGAAAAAAAAAGACGATTCAAAAAATAGAGTCACGTTTTAGGATAACTTTTGTTTTTACTTTTCGTATAAAAAAAAAAAGAAATTTTCAAAAATATATTTTCTTTTAATTTAGATTTTAATATATAAGCTAGTAATTTTTAACATTTTTCCTTAGCTATACATTTTTAGGACTAGCTATTTAACTTTTCTATCTTATATTAGTTAGCTAATAATTTTACCATTATATTTTATTTATATCTTTAATTTTTTTTAAAAAAAATAAAATCCTAATTAACTAACCCTCACCTGCACCTAACTACCCAACCCCACGTCCCACTCTTTTTCTTCCAGTTCCCATACACTCACACATATAACTCCCTCACGTCCCCAATTATCCCTCCATGCACTACACTCTCACACTACTACTTACACAAACACACACCCTACCACATAGACTATATATATACACACACTAAGAAAAAAAACAAAAAGGAGAAAACAATACAATTAGAAGAAAGAGAATAGGAAAAGATAGAAAAGTTCAGAGAGAAAGAAAAAGGAAGGTAGCAACATTAGAAAAAAAAAACACTTAGGCAATAGAGAAAAAAACACGGACAAAAAAAAACAAAAAACACAACACTTGAAAAAAAAACTACGTTTAGAAAAGAAAAGAAAAAGAGAAGAGAGGGAGAAACAAAATACTAAGCAATTTGGAAGGTTTGTGGATTAGAGTTCGGAGTTTGGTCTTTGATTCGAGTTTCCGGTGACGGCATTTCTATTCTTACTTTCATTTAGTTCATCATACAAGTTCTTATCCGATCTTGCACTATTTATTTTTATAAGTTTTATTGTGAACCAAATCATGAACAAAATTATTTAAATGGCGTCATGCATTATTTTATGTGCAAGGTTGATTATTTATGTGAGGTCCATCTTTTCCTTTATTATTTTAATGTTGTTACAATTCTTGATTTATTTTGATATGTGAGAGTTTTGTACATTGATGAATTTTCTATTAAAAGGTCCTTAATATTGTCTTACTATTTGTCTTGATAAAGTTAATGCTAATTAAGTATGTCTTGGGGATATTAAGTCAAAAGAATATTTGATGAGATTAAAAGAGGGTGCGGGTCTAATTAAAGCGAATTAGGATTTGGATTTGATTTAAAAAAAAAGGGGTTGCACTTTGGATTGATTATCATGCCCTCTTGAGATGTGAAATATTCTAAAAATTGGGTTCTAAATATCTTGCCACTATACCTTATATATTTGGACTTAAGGTTAATGCAAATAGGACTTAATTAAGCATATCTAGAATCGTAATTTTAATATTAATAATTTTAAAGTCATGTTCTCTAGTTTAAGTTGTATGTATTAACATTTTGTTTAGAGTCAAATTTAGAATAAGCATGTGTATTGTTCCAATGAATTCATGTCAGATTTAATTTTGTGGTGATTTTAATTATGGACTTGTTTTAATTTATTTGATATTCTTCATTTATTTAGTCAAAAGCATGAACATATTGAATGGGTTTGTTTGATTTTTCTATGTGGGGATATAAATGGAAAAGAACAAAAATTTAATTGGGATTGAGGTTTTAGGCTCGATGGAATAATCGTCACTTTTATTTTATAAGAAATGGGATTTTTTTTTATATTAGGATTAGTCAATGTTTAGCCGGACTAGAATAAAAATGGGAATGTTTATATGTATCATTTTTGACATTAGTTGTAAGGCCAATTAAAATCAAAAGATAGAAGGGAAAAATGAATCATGACTTAAGATCGTATCTTAAAGGTTTAAACCTATTTTGCCTGATTTCAGTTACAATGTCAATTTGTTGTCATCTTCTTAGTTGAGCGGTGTATTTAATTATGTATTGAGGAAACCAGAGTTATGAATTACGTTGTTCGAGCACTAAAAGAAATCTGTTTCGGGCCTACATCAGCTTTCAAAGGCTCAATTAATTAAATTAAGGAGTGAAACGGGATGGGGATTTATTCTAAACCTTATGGCATCGATAAAAGAAAAGAGAGGAAAGAACATATTTGTAAGGAAGCGAGGCGAGTCGCGGATTAATCCAAGACTCGTTGCATAATTGAAAAAAAGAAGAAGTTAGAAGAGTGTAAGATGAATAAGAAATGCCTTTAACGCTAGATAAGCTTTAGGCTCGATAAATTTTGTTTCGATTAAGAATACAATTATGCATCTTTCTCGATATGTGTAATAACAAATATGAAATTCGAGGATGCAATATTACACCTTGGAACTGATTGTGTTATTATTTAATCAAAACTGAGACTTGTAGATGAAACCCCATAGATATGTTGTATTTGAGTGAAGAAGATTGTCTGTCAAGACTTAGAGTGCATTTATGGATCTAAGTCGAGACCAATGGAAATTAGACATAAAATTAGCGTACTAAGGCCTATAAACACAATTTATCCAAAATAGTTTAAGTTAAATATAAGTTGATAAAAGCGACCGTGCTAGAACCATGGGACTTGAGGGATGCCTTATACCTTCCCCTCGGTCAACAGAATTCCTTACCCGATCTTCTGTTTTCACAGACCAATAAAGAGTCAATACCTTTGATTAGGGATTCAAAAAGGTGACTTGGAACACCATAACTCAATTCCAAGTGGTGACTCTATAAATAAAAATAATCCCTATTCAATACCGTCACTTTAATTGTAAAAACCCTTCGACGTAAACGAAAAAGGGGTGTGACAACCTTCAAATTACAATAATCATAAATAAAAGTAAAACATGACTAAAAGTCAAATAAACACAACAACTTAAGTATTCCCCGACAACAGTTCCAAAATTTAATACGCCCAAACAACTACTCATTTATGAAGCATAAGTGATCATTGTCAAATATGTAACCCAACAAAGGTTTGGGTTGAATACCATAGGGAATATAGTGAAAACTAAGTCGTATGCAATTCGAGTGACTATTAGTCGATGATTTCCATGCAATGGGGGGTGGGGTTATAAATTCAATGATTTGTAATCAATATTCAATATGTTAACAATAAACAATGTCAAATTATCAAAATATCAATAAGTAGAGAAATGAACTAGTTTTGTGTTCACCATGGTTACCATTGCAATTATGTGTTGATTGTTGCTCAGGATTCTCATAATATTGGAAAATATAAGGTTATTAATTTCTAATATTCACTCAAATGTTTCTCATCCTAATTGAGAGATTAACACTTTAATTCTCTCAAACTTAAAGATGATATTATTCAAATTTCTACCTTGAGTTGGTTAATCTTTTTAAAGCATTAACCATCAGACGGAGGTTAAAAACTTTGAATCCTCATTGATAATCCTTTTTCTTATTTAATTGCTTATCTCAAGCAAATTAACCCTAGGACATGATCGAATGTTTGCAACCATTAGTGATCTATTAAGACAAAAAAATTATCAATGTAATTTCATTCAACAATCGAATCCCAACAACAATCAACTTTACAATCACGAAATCACTACGGATCCCTAGTTAAGGGTGTTTAGATGTTCATAATTTCAAAAGAAAATAAAGATAAAGAATTCATAGAATAGAAGGTTACCCTTAAAAAAAATATAGATTAACACTTCAATTGTCTTTCAAAGTAAACAAAGTTGTTAAAAACCCAAGAACAGTTTCAAAATATCCAAAATATTTCAACTTTGTAATGTCTCAAATGAAAATAACATAAGATAAGATGAAAATCCCAAAAGGCTGCTATTTAGTACAGGATAACTTGAATTCAAAATAAATCCTGAAGAAGGCCCGCTTAGAGGTGACATGAGGTTGACGGCCCATAAACAGTTGACAGCTCGTCAACCCAAGTCTTCAACTTCTTCTTGCAAAACCTTTATTCTGCATAAGGTTGACAAGTTTTGTTGACGGATCGTCAACAAGTTCATATCTTGTCAAATCAAGTATCAACTGATTTCTTCTGGACTCTAATTCTGCTTATGGTTGCTGAGCTTGGTGATGGCCCGTCACTTGGTTGACAGCTCATCAACCAACCTTTTTAGCTCACATTATCCAGCTCATCAACCAACCTTTTTAGCTCACATTATCTTATTTTCTCACATAATAGCTTATCCTACACAAAGAAGTAAAATATGATTAAAAATAACAAAAGTTTCTTAAGAGCATAAAATTATTCTTCATTAAAGCCTCAAATGTGTCGTCAAAACACTAGCACATCAGACACTCTATTCATCAAGTCCATAAAAGTTGCAGGAGCATTCGTTAGCCCAAAAGACTTCACAAAAAAATTAAAGTGACCATACTGAGTTCTAAAGGTTGTCTTCAAAATATCACATTTTCTGATATTGTATTGATGATAGCCGAATCTGAGGTTTATCTTTGAAAAAAACTGTCACCCTGAAGTTGGTCGAACAAGTCATCAATTCTCGAAATGGGATACTTATTCTTTATTGTAACTTTGTTTAAGTGACGCTAGTCGATGAAATTGCTGAGAGAATTATCTTTCCTTCAAACGAGAAGAACTAGAGCACCCTATGGAGAGATGATGGGCCTGAACCTTTGTCTAATAGATCTTTTCAAGTGTTTCTTCAATTTATTAAGCTCAACTAGAGCCATTCTATAATGTGGAATTGAAATAGGTTGGGTATCTGAAAGGATATTTATTCCATAGATAATTTCCTGCTAGGGAGGAACTCCAGCCAGATCTCCTGGAAATGGAAATCATTAACCACTGGAACTAACTGAAGAGTTGGGGCCTCTTCTTCTAATCCTTAACCCAAATGATATGATAGATACATCTTTTGTAAATTATTTTTCTGGTCTTAAGGTAAGAGACAGATTTACCTATTGGTGCTGAAGTACTACTATTCCATTTAACTATAGGGGCTGAAGTACTACTATTCCATTCTAAGACTGGTTTATTTAGAAACTTAAACTGGACCACTCTGTTTCTACAATCGACCTAGGAATATCAGGAATGTAGCCAATCCATTCCATGAATAACATCAAAGTCAATCATATCTAACTCTACAAGATCAACTAAGGTGACTTTCTGAGAAATTGTGACTAGATAATTTCTGTATACCCGTTGGGCTGTGACTAAACCACTAATAAGAGTAGAGACTAAGAAAGGTTTTGAGAGGATTTTGGGACTAACACCGATGTATATTGCTATATAGGGAGTCATAAAAGAAGGTTTGGCTCTGGTATCTAGCAAGGCACACTCATAAATATGAAAGACACATAACATTCCAGTGACTACATTAGAGGAACCCTCCTAAAACTGTCTAGTATGAGGTGTATAAAACCTATTTGGATGTTGTCCGCCACCTGCACTAGATGAGGCACCCTGCTGAGTCGGGTGACCTACTGGTGCTTCTGAAGAGTTAGACTGATTCTACTGGTGAGCATCCCTGCCCCTCTGTGAGGCAGTTGGGCACTACCTCAATCTTTGTCTTGGGTTACCACAAGCAAAACAACTACCACTGCTGGTAACAAACTCACCTTGGTAGTTCATACTACACTTCTTGAAAACTGTATAAGTACACCCACTAGTGACACTGCCTTAGAACTTAGAGTATGGTGCCCTATCCTGATACTCCTGTATAAACTTAGGGAATGGGGCACTGGTAGAGGATGGGGCTCGAGTTAAATACTTTTGACAAAATGGAGAATAATTACAACCATCTGACCTTTGCTGTGAAATGTTAAAACTTCCAATTCTGGTCTTCTTATTCTCCCTTTCATTATCTTTGATCTTCTCCTTCTCAATCTATTGGGCATTAGTCATCAACTTAGAGATATCTATCTCCTTAACCAACATGGTAGTTCTAAACTTTTTAACCACAGTATCGGAAACACTTGACACAAACTTACTCATATGGGCTCAACCACCATTATCGGAGCATACTTAGAGAGCTGAGTGAACTTAAGAGAATACTCTTTCATAGTCATGTTGCCTTATTTCATATTAATAAACTCCGGAGCCTTGTCCTTCCTCAACTAAAGTTGGAAGAATCGATCCATAAATACAGTGATGAACTAATCCCAATCTATTGAACTTGCATCCATACCTCTATCGTCCTTCCATTTCTTACACCAAGTATGAGCCACTACTTTCAGCTTGTAAGTGGCTAAATCTGTAGTGACCTTACAAATGTCATCAAAGAACTCCTGTGCATCCTCCTCATCCTTAGAACATTAGAACTAGGAGGATTTATCCTAGTAAAATCCTAGACTCTAGTCATTGCCTTATTACTATATGGGTTGACCTATGCAATAGCTTGCTGGTTCACCTGGGTAGTCATGGCCTGAGATAGCACCTGGAAAGAAATCCTGAACTCAGCATGGGAGATTTGTTCACTCAAAGGGCCTTCTGGAGCTGCTAGTTTCCATCCCTATTACTATTTCCTTTTCCATTTCTTCGTTCATTTGCTCTTTTGGGAGGCATTTTTTGTAAACTAGTAGAGCACGAGTTAGAAGGAGGCTAAATAGGGTTCACACTCCATCACACGATATGAACATGAAAGAAGTGACTTTTTCTAAAATGTTTCATTGCCTCTCATTCATAAGTGCAACACACTTCACACCCATGAACACGACTCTACTTAACACAGTATTTAGACACCCTAGGATACTTTAAACATGTTTTTGATACCATGTTTTTAGGACCTGAGACTACACCCTAGTCGTAACACAGTGCTTAGAGTCACAAGTAACTCCAAACTAACCCATGGACTGGCATGACACTAAGAATACTGTACTAACTGATAATCACTGAGTGGAAGCTAAAGTCAGAATAATGAAATAGTAATCCAAAACCAATTTTCAATATTAGAATCAAAAAGGAAATAATCCAACATGAACATAAAGTTGAGAGTATACTATCTATCAATCTTAATGCCTCAACTAAGATGAGTTGCTGGGAAACCTCCCAGCTAACTCTAACTGTCTAAAACTAAAATAATAATAAAATAATACACTAAAAACTGGTCCTCAAATGATGAGGATTCACTAACTCCTACTGCTGAGATAATGTGGGATTGTGCTAACCACGAGTTGAATGCTGAACATTTTAGCCTATATTATAATACAATATAGCAGAAAAGAAAGTATGCAGTCAGTACTTTGAATAGACTGAACATGTGAGATATGCAATAAACTATGTAAACTGAATATACTGAATATAAGAGGCGAAATTGAACATAGAACTACGGCATGTAAACTGATTTAATGACCAAGTAAATAAACATGTAACTAAATAATAATACGTTGAATAAACTAAATACAAGGTCAGGTAATATCTGAGTTTAAATTGTGGGAGCTAGTGCTAACTGACATACCCCATGTTAGCTAAACGGGGCCAACCTGTAACCCCAGTTGGAAGGGTGCTTTGTACCTTTCAAACGTATAAACACTGACTTATGTGGATCCACTAAACTATTATCCAAAAGGACTAATGTATCAAGCCTTATCCGATAGGTGACTCTTTGGAACCTATAGTGGTGCCGTAATTCTAGGATGTAGGGACTTCTACTAAAGGTCTCAACCTAACTGACGGGTAAGCCTTCATCCTTACGTCCTCTTGGTGCTAAGTACTATTCCCAACTGAATTGTGTTGATAAATCGATAAGCGTTATTACACTGATATCTAACACCGAATGATAGACACTTTATCTAAAAGCATCCTAAGCATGTGAAACTGATGACCGAACATTCAACCATCAATGTATGAGAAACTAAGTCATCGGGTATTCATAATATGCCATCTCTGAAGGATGCAACTATTTGTGATAGTTTCTATAATCTATATAGGGTATGAGATTACATAACACAAGTCCAAAATCATTAATTAATTCATATACTAAGAGTTCATAATTGTAACTATGTAAGAATACTTAAATTCAAGGAAAAACATGTATCCATGGCTGAATTATAATAAGGAACTAAAACATAAGGGAATTCATACTTTTCATAGAAACACCAAGCTCTAAAGAATGAATTAACTAGAGAATGTTACTTTACTTTGGGATTCAATAGGTGGAAGGAAACGCATTATTGAAATCCCATATATCTAGAAGTGAAAACCTTGGAATTGAAGCATTGAAGATTTATGAACCGTAGCTCTTGCTTTGTAAGATAAAATCCTATATTTCTCTATTTTCTCATAAAATGTTGACTGAATTTTGAAGGAACGAGGGATTTGGGTAGTTTAGGCTTATTATTCAGCCTTAGAATATTTAAAACGACATAGTTTAGGAGGTTAAATAAAGGAAAAATACTGTTGTACCCCTAAATAAATGTAACTACAAAGTTTGGATATCGTGACAGACGAACGCACAAATAGTCGTTGGATCGACCAACAATCATTGGTTGGTTCATTAGTTGAGAGAGACTGTGATGGTTTTATAGACTCCATTAGATGAGAGAAGGAATGTCTTATTTGATCCTCTAACAATCATTTCTTGGTTGGTCATTGGATCCTCTTTTTCGAGCCGACAAGTGACAACGATCCCCACCAATCGCTGGTTCTACCAATCGTCGTTTGTCTCTTTAATTTCCAAGGAGGTATTTTAGCCAATCCTTGGGACATTAGGGATGTTTCCTATAGACGAGTACCTCCAACGGTCGTTGGATTGGTCATGATATCTCACTGTTGGACAGTGCTTCACTAAAATAGTCATATCTTTTTTCTCTGGAATCAGATTAATGAGAAATCAGATGAGTTGAAAAGAAGACGCAAATACCTTTAATTTGGTGGGTCTTAAGATCAATACTCTTCAATCTTGGAGTTATACTTTTTGAAGTGAACTCTAGAAAGATTTTATACAAGAAATCAATCAGTAAGAGAATTTTTAACTTAACTATGAGCTAGGAGTTAATTATGGCCTTAATTCATATCTAATTCATTTCTATGATGACAAAATCACAAAGTTTGGTTAAAATATATTGGAAGCATAGTTCTGATCTTATCTTATATTTTTAGGGTGTTACAATACTTAATTCAACAATCGCTTTATACTTCATTGCGAGGTATAATTTGGGTGATATGAAATTTTGGCATCATTGCCAGGGAATATGGTTTAGGATTAGATGGACTATGTTTATTTCTCTATTAGTCCTTATTTCCTGATTTACTTTTTCTATTATTTTTGTTTGCTCTTAAGGTGCACATTGGTACATTCCCTACACTAAGAGTCAAGGCAATCCCCTAATTCAACTAGATATCAAAAATAAAATAAAAATTAGAAAGTTTAGGAGAATGTAAAATCAAGGAGATTAGGAGACTCTAGAGCAAGACACCACCTGGATGATAGTTGAGAAATAGGCTTGACACGAAGAATAAGCTCACTAGGCTATCACTGATAAGCTAGCTAGGCAGGAAGAACCAACTCGTCTAGATATATTGGATGAACAAAATAGAATAAATAGTGGTCATGATAAACAACCCCATTAATTTATCCCATAATTTTCTTATGATGATGATGATGTTGACCTGGATGATGTAGGTGTAATGGGTTATTGTTCCTCCCTGCCTACTCGTTTTGGTCAAGTTCAACAGTATTAGTACAAAGATCAAATTGCTAAACATGAAAGGAGTATTTATTGGACATGCTACTACTTATGCAAATATGCATTTAATGAACTTTGTGGGGATATGTAAGGATTACAAGATACCTGGTGGGCCAAGATGTTATCTGGTTATGGTTATTTCCTTATTCGTTGGCAAGTGAAATAACTATGTGGCTGGTAGAATTACCACCTGATTCAATATCTAACTAGCAGGATTTAAAGTAGGCTTTCTTGGAAAGGTTTATTCTATTGTCCAGAATATTGAAGCAAAAGGATGAGATTTATAACTTCAAGCAATTGAATTCAGAAGCTTTATAAGAGGCATGGTTATGATTTAAGAAAAAATTGCAACAAGTCCCTAATCATAGGATAGCTGAGCATAGTTTGTTGGAGATCTTCTATCGGTTATTGAATGCCCATAATAAGGTTGTAGCTGACACTATTACATAGGGAGAATTTATGAGTTTAAGTTGGGTAGCTGAATTGGTTATACTTAATGGAGTCACCAAAACTAATCGAGCTTGGCACATACGAGAGTCAGATGTTCCTGCTGGCACCTATGTGATAGGTGCATCTGTGAAGCAGTGTAGGATAGTCAAGGGGCTCATTCAAGAAGTCAACAAGGTGAGAACTGACTTTAGTATCCTTGCAAACCATATTACAAGGGTGGGAACTAAAAAGGTAAATACAGTCGGTTCGCAAGGAAAAGCACTGAGATATGATAATTCTGATTTTGAGGAGGAGGAAAACTATTTAAATGATCAGGTGGAAGTTTTTGGGCTTCATCCCAAGGGTCTAATTAAGATACTTGGCGCCCATGTCAAGGGAATCAAGATTGAAACTAATATAGAGACAAGAAGTACATTCGGTGAATGTATAGAGATTGGAGTAGAGATAGAAATGGTGATTGGAAGAAGAATGATGGTTACAAGAATGATAAAAGGGGTTTGTACAATCCTCCTAGTAGTCATAAAAATTAATCGAGTAATGCTTGGGTGGAAGACATGCTATACAAAGTGATAAAAAGGCTAGAATCTAGTGATGACGGCCTTAAGGAGATTTGATCAGATTTTTTTCTGGGATGAGCCTAATAGTGCACTCATATGCTACTTCAATTAGGCAACTTGAGTAGCATTTTAGCCAAACATCAATAGCTTTGAACCAAAGATAGAAAGGAACACTTTTCAGTAACACTATTCAGAATCAAAAGAATAATGTCACTGCATGGTTGTGACTACAAAAAGTGGTAAAATGACAGGCAACCCACCTATGCCAATAGTTGTAGGTGATGCGGTCGAGCCTGAGATGATTGATGTTGAAAAGATATCCAAATTGGAAGATTAAGTTGTTGATAAATATTTGATTAAAATAATGTATGTTGTTGCTAAAAGGGAGATCGAGGCCAAAAGAGGGAAGGAAAAAAAGGTCCCACAGATTTTGGAACCTATTCCAAGACCCTTTGCACCTTTCCCATCGAGATTTAAGAAAAGGGATAAAGAAAGAAAGTATCACAAGGTTATCTCAATTCTAAAGCATTAGTCTACGAGCATACCTTTACTCGAGGTACCTGAGAAAATGTATTACTTTGCAAAGTTTATGAAGGATCTTGTTACAAAGAAGAGGACCATGAGTTTTGAGCATGCTGATAATATGCACCATTGTATTGGAATAGCTTCCCAGACTCTTATTTAGAAAAAAGAAAATCTCGGAGCATTCACAATCCCATGTACTGTTGGAGCTTTCAACTTTGCATAGGCTTTGTGTAACTTGGGTTTTTGTATTAAACTAATGCCGCAAGAAGCTTTTAGATAGTTGGGGTTTGGAGCACCAAACTTTCATTGATGAGACTTCTTATGGCAAATCACACTGTAAAAATGTCTGGGGGTATCTGGTATGATGTTTTAGTGATGGTTGAATCATTCATCTTTCCAGTTTATTTTGTCATTCCAGACTATGAAGTTGATTTTGAGGTTGCCATCGTCCTGGGGAGGCCATTCTTATCGACCAGACGAGTATTAGCTGACATGTAAACTAGACAGTTAAAATTTCAATTGAATAATGAGGAAGTAATCTTTAATGTTTGCAAATCAATTAAGTAATCAAATGAGATACGTGTAGTTTTAATTATTGATATAGTTGATGAAGAGGCCCTGACAGTTACTATTGAGGAGAGACTTGGTGCTGAGGCACTAGTAGATATGATCATGAACTTTAATAAGGATGATATATAAGGATGATATATATGAGTATGATGAGATGGTGAATGCATTTGTCGACATGGGGACCTACTTTTATGCTCCAAAAAAGTTAGATTTAGATTAGAAGAATCGAGCAACTCAACCAGCCAAGCCTTCTATTAAAGAGCCTCCCATCTTGGAGTTTAAAGCTCTCCCCTACCACTTTTGCCATGTTTTCTTGGGAGCCAAAAATACCTAGCTGATCATTATTACAACAAATTTAGTCTAATGGTAGCTTGAGGCTCTAGTTTCTTTATTGAGGAAGTTCAAGAGGGTCATTAGATGGTCTATTGTTGACATTATTGGTATCCGCCAAGAATTTGAACTCAAATAATCAAGCTTGAGCCCAACTGTATTCCTAGTAGTGAGCATCAGTGTAGGCTAAATCCACCTATGTAAGAGGTAGTCAAAAAGGAAATCATCAATTTTTTGGATGAGGGCATAGATTACCCTATTATAGATAAAAAAATAGGTAAGCCTAGTCTAATGTGTGCTGAAGAAGGGTAGAATCATTATGGTTTCGAATGCAAAGAATGAGATTATTTCGGTGAGACCAGACATAGACTGGAAAGTATGCATATATTATAGGAAGTTGAATTAATGGACTGAAAGAAATCATTTTTCGATGCCATTTATGGATCAGAAGTTTGACCTTTTCCTCGTATATGATGGTTATTGGGATACAATTAGATTTTGTTTACTCTTAAAGAAAAATATATGACCACTTTCACTTGTCCATATCAGACAATTACTATTAACTAAATGCCTTTCGAATATGTAATGCTCCAACAACCTTTTAGCATTGTATTGACGTATATCTTCTCAGACATAGTGTAGGACATTATCGAGGTATTCATGGATGATTTTTTTGTGGTAGGTGACTCTTTGGTAGATTGTTTATCTCAATAATTTAGTGTTTTGAGGATGTGTAAAGACTGTAATTTGTTGCTTAATTGGGAAAAGTGTCACTCTATGGTAAAGGAAGGGATAGTGTTCAACCACTATATTTCAAATAATGGGATTGAGGATGTGTAAAAACTTGGGGTTCAAAGAATCTTTCATACGCAGGTAGGGCTCAACTGGTGAATTCTGTACTTTTATAAGTGCACTCCTATTGGTCATCTATGATTGTACTGCCAAAGAAGGTCATGAAGAAATTGACAACAATATGTCGAAACTTTCTATGGGATGGCAAAATGCAAACAACCAAAGCTCCACTGGTAGCATGGGACTTGGTATGTAGATCAAAGAGTGAAGGTGGTTTGGGCATAACTGAGGGTGTCACTTGAAACAAAGCGGCAATGGCTAAGTATGTATAGCATATAGCTAGCAAAGCAGACAACTTATGGGTGTGATGGGTCAACCACGTGTACCTGAAGAACTCAAATTGGTGGCAGTATATTGCACCTAAGGATTCTTGTTGGTACTGGAAGAAGATTTGTGATATTAAGATAATGTTTGCAGCAGGCTATATGTCGAATGGTTGGCTGAAACTAAATAGGAAATACACAATAAAGAGTGGCTATGCATGGAGAAGAGGAAATAGTGCGACCTGGCCACATTGGAGGGGGGTATGGAGCTCTGGCAGCATACTAAAACATCAGTTCATCTGTTGGTTAACAATGCATCAAAGGTTGTTGACAAACAATAGATTGAAAAAGATGAAGTTGATTACATATAAGACTTGTGCAGTGTGTGGAAGAAAGAATGAAGATATTGATCATCTATTCTTTCAATGTGATTTCTCTCAAGCTTGTTTGACAAGGATATTCCAGTAGCTCCAAATGACAATTAAGAATCAAGCGCTGTAAGGTTGGTGGATGAGAATTGCACGAAGGGCTAAAGGTAAGGTGAGCAGGGCATTCCTCTAGGCAGTTATAGCTGCAACTATCTACCATATATGGAAGGCTCGTAATGAAACGGTTTGGAATCAGAAAGTTCCTAGGCTAGAAATGGTATGTAAGCAGATCCAGATGGAATGTAAATACAAGATTACTGAGATACTGCATAGAAAAAAGAAATGCAGAGATAGAAAATGGATAGAAGATATACTAACAAAAATTAATATTGAGATGAAGGGTAAGGAGGTGTAGTTGGGCGAAAATGTCTGGGTGTGGTGGTTACTTTGATTTTGTACTGATTTCTTGTTTATTGATGTTATGCTGGATGTAAGTGTGCTGGACATATGAATAAAGAAAATGTTGGCTTGCTTGACCAAAAATAAATAAATAAAAAAATTACCTCCACCAGTTTCTATGAAGAGTATTCAATGCTTTTTAGGACATGCAAAATTTTATTGTAGATTCATCAAGGACATCTATAAAACTTCACATCCATTGTGTAAATTGTTTGTGAAGGAGGTAAAGTTTTTGATGATGCGTGTTTAAAGGTGTTTGAGTGCCTTTAAGGAAAAAATAATTTTAGCCCCTATTATTGTTTTACCTATTTGATCCATGCCTTTTAAGGTTATGTGTTATGCTTATAGAGTGGTGCTAGGAGCAGTCCAAGGATAAAGGTATGAAAAGATACTCCATCCTATCTATTATGCTAGCAAGGCACTTAATCTGGCGTAGAAAAATTATACTATGACAGAACAAGATTTGCTTGTTGTGGTTTATTCTTTTGAGAAGTTTAGATCCTACTTGCTTTGCACTAAGGTGATTTTGCACGCTAAACATGTAGCTCTTAAGTACCTCACAACAAACAAGGATAAAAATCCTAGATTAATTTGAGGGGTACTTCTGTTGCAAGAATTTGACTTTAAGGTCAAGGACCGAAAGGAGACTAAAAAAATCAAGTGGCTAACCACTTTCATGACTTGAGGAAGAGGAAATGCTAAAATTGAATGATGAGGTCTCCATTATTGATAGTTTTACAAATGAGAAAGTATTGGCAGCTTTACAACACTTGATTCCATAGTTAGTATAGTGTCTCTAGACTTGTCTTTCTAGCACCGAAAGAAGCTTATGTCCAATGTGAGGAAATTTTTTTGGGATGAGCCATACTTGTTACATATATGTATAGATAGGATAATTTATAAATATGTGCTTGAGGTCGAGATGATGAGTATATTGGAGGCGTGTCACTCATCCCCTGTTGGGGTCATCATAGTGATATTCAGACATCCTAAAAAATATTACAATGTGGGTACTATTAGCTAACCATTAACCAAGATTCTCATGACTATGCAAAGGAATCTAACTAATGCCAAAGGCAAGGAGTTATATTAAGAAAGCATGAACTTCTTCTCTCCCCTATTCTTATGGTTGAGCTTTTTGATATGTGGGGGATTGACTTTATGGGTCCTTTTGTGGGATCGAATGGGATGAAGTATTTATTGGTAGTTGTTGAAAACGTGTCTAAATGGGTGATGGCAGCCTCGCTTCTCAATAATGAAGGCAAAAGTGTCACAGCATTCTTAAAGTGGAATATCTTTTCTAGGTTTGGTACGTAAAGGAAAATCATTAGTGATGGAGGCTCTAAATTTTGTAACAGGTTATTTCATGGTCTACTAGAAATGTATTGTGTGAAGAATAGGGTGGCAAAATCTTATCATCCGTAGATTAGTGAGCATCTTGATGTCTCCAATCGAGAGATAAAGACAATCCTTGGGAAGACTGTGAATGCAAATCAAACAAATTGGTCTAGGAAGTTAGATAATGCCTTATGGGCATACCAAACTTCTTTTAAGACCCCTATAGGTATGTCCCCCTATCAGCTTATATATGGAAAGTTATGTCATCTACCGGTTGAGCTTGAACATAAAGCCATGTAGGCACTTATGAAGTTTAATTTAAATTGGGGTGAGGCCTCTAACTTGATTCTTGATCAATTGAATAAGTTGGATGAGCTTCGACTGAAAGCTTATGAGAATTCAACTCTGTTTAAAGAGAAGATGAAGATGTATAATGACTGGAAGATAAAAAGAGAGAATTCAATATAGGTGATTTGGTCTTGTTGTTCAATTCTAGATTTCACTTATCTCCTAGCAAGTTGAAGTCTTAGAAGATAGGACTATTATGAGTGGTACGTGTGTTCCTATATGGTGTCATTGAGCTTGAAAATGATGAAGGAAAATGGTTCAAGATAAATGATCAATGGGCTAAAGCATACTTGGAAATTGAGAAGGAGATAAAGGTAGTTAATACATGGACCATTGGTGAATTTTGAAAAACCAAGGGAGCTGAGTTGTGTTGCGATGTTAAATCAGGAACAAGAGGCAACTCATGGGGCTATTTTGGTGAAGTCTAAGTAACGAAGGTAGCTGAGTTGTGCCACAATGTTAAATCAGGCGCATCATAGGAAGTAACCTAAGGGATATATTGGTGAAGTCTGAGTAATCAAGATACCTACTATATGCCCTGACATTAAATCAAGTGCTACTTGGGAGACAACCCAAGCTTTTGTGCTTTCTTTTCATTTTACGTAGACTTTTTAGTATATGAGTAATGTTTGCTAAAGTGTTTAGGGATGACTTATGACAAAAATCTAAATATTGGTTTTAAACAGGGGCCACGAGCAATAGGATAAGTTGTACCGTGATACAATGGCTCATGGTCTTAACCATTCTGAACATAAGCAGTAAACAACTTTTAGAGGTTTGTCTAACAATTGAGTATCAAGAACCATTTCTTAATTGAGCATGTCGGGGAATTAACTGTCATGGCAAACTCCTGAAAACTAATATTCAGGAATTTGAACCTACAGTCCCAAAGTAGGAATCGTGGCATCATACCACGACCCGTCCTGAGCTCTTATAGGTTCCTAAGTAAGTTTCCTAAGTATGTATGGATGAGTACTTTGAACAGGTCGTATGCACATACAAGTCCATAGGATGATCCATAGTTAGCCGTTAGATTTTAATTAAATCATCCGGCATGACCTGACTTACCCATATCCCTCATTCCCAATTTCAACTTCAGCATTCCCTTTAACAAGATGACCTAACCTACAACCTCCCCTAATTTAAATTGAAACTCCATCATATTCCCTACTAATCGCAAAATCAAAATGACCTTAAATCCCAAAACACCAACTGAGTGATACTTGATTTCTACTTAAAATTCAGTGATCACTCCCTCCATTGATGAATTCAACTCTAATCATCCTTATTATTCAAAAGCATTGTGAAGTAAGCAAATGCTCCTATTATCTCTATAGTTTTCTATATTAGTGTTGTCAATTTTAAAATAGGATTAATGGAGTAAAGTTTAGGAGTACCTTAAATTAAAATCATAAGGATGAGTGCTAGTGCCTTGAATGAGGCTTGGAGTCTGCAAAAATTGATTTTGGAGGGAGCACAGCTTGCAAAGTATTGTGTCTATTTTGGTACAGTGCTTAAATGATGATTTTTTATGGGAATGAAGTGTGAGTAACTCTCAAAATTATTAAAACTTGAAGAAACTGATAATATATACATAGATAAATGGAGGAAAAACTTCACAAGCCAACTAAGACCCATTGTATATCTTACAATGGCTCACAAGTTGGATTATTGGGGATTTCCAATAACCTTTAGGTTTCTTAGGATGAGCCCTCCTATGATCATGGTATCTCAACATGAGTCGTGGTAGGTAGTTGTCCTAAGAAGAACATTTTATTATTTAAGTACATCTACACCACAACCTCTGGGATGGGTCGTACCTTCTCATAACGACTCATCCTAGGGTTTTTATTTTACTCATGTACACACTGTTTTGCTACTTCATTCTTAAATCATTAGGAGTAATCTTTATTTCATAGGTACAATGGTACCAAAAGGAAACAAGATGTAGCAAGAGAAGGCAGACTGAAAAGAAATAGCTACCAAGCAGAATCTAAAGGACCAACCAACCGACTGGAGTTTGAGTTTGAAGACTCTAGTGGTTCTAAGGAAGAATATGAAATAGGTCCTGATAAATAACATGAGCCTCAAACCACTAGGCCTAAGGCTAAATCTAAGGCAATTTTTGTAGTGGCCTTTCCTATTGACTCTCTCCAATTTGAAGAGAGAGGCAGATCATTAAGCCAAAATGAGAGTGAGTTTGTAGCTGAAGAATCTGATGAAGAAGGATGATCCAAAGATGAAGAGTCAGAAGAGGGTTTTGGATAGGCTAGTGAAGAGGCTTCTGACAAATATAGTGCAAAAATTTCTCCTCTGAGGGGATCAAACACAGTCCAATAGGGTGTACCATGTTCCTAACCCTTCTACAATTATGGCTTATCCATTACCCAAAAGTGGAATATAAAGTGGAGCATCCAAGAGGAACCCCAAATTCTGACCGGTGCATTGAATAAAGTCCCAGAGTTGTGGAGGTTGTTACACAAATATGGGCTTTTATGTATTGTGGATACTTATGAAAATTATAGTGCTGAGATTGTCAAAGAATTCTACGCCAAGTATGCTGCTATCTTGTAGAACATGACTTCTTCAAGAAAGGAGAAGGATATGTGAAAGCAACAAAGGTTGGATACAGTGATGGTTTGGGGGAGAGCGGTCAACATCTCTAAGCAGACCATTTCAAGAATTTTTTATGGTCGGGATTTTTCGGCTCTGGCAACTACCCCCGAGTATGACTACCAAATCATGGAGTTGAAAAGGTGAAGCAATTAAGCATCAAGGATAAACAAATGTATTTCAAGTGGTTGGAAAACCACATAGACGAAGCCAAAGAATTAGTGGAATGGCTGACTAGTGGAAACTCAATTATGAAGGCCTATTTTAATTTCATTGCCAAATCATGGTGGACATTAGTTTGACATCGGTTGGCACTAACTAGTCATAAAAATACTCTAATTTTTTACCAGGAAGGGATTATAGCATTGATTATGTCGGAGTACGACCTAAACATCCCAAGTATTATACCTGACGAGATTAGGGAGCAGGACATCTTGTATCGCACTAGCATCACATCCTCGAGTCTCATTCATCTAATGTGTTGGGATTTACAAGTGTGCCTTTTGTAGCATTTGGACCGCATGATAACGACAACTAAGAAGGTCAATATTACATTGGTCATGGATTACATGAATCCTGTGGCCAGTGTTTGGGGTCAACGAGTGTTGCGACCCAACTATACACGCAAGTGCATGTGATCGTTCAAGTAATAAAGTGGCCCTTTCGAGCCAAATGTTGAACCCACAGGGACTTGTCGTTTAACTATTCACTAAACTAAACTAGTTCTTGATTATTTTTTTAAGCGGAAGAATATAGAGATATGATGGTTATAAAGTATAAAACAACTATAAACTAAGATAACATGATTAACTAGGGGTGTAAACAATAGCAACTTGAATTCCCAGAGTCAAGGCATCCCGAACATCATCTCTAGCACATGAATATTAATGGTTTAAGCAAATTGAGTGGTCTATCCTGGTTTATTGATCACGAGGTTGATAATATGTTTATATTCGTCTCCAAACTATAACCTTCTATTAGAAATTGGAAACCTAACTACATCATTGAGCGGGGATAGATTTGACCAATTCTAACGCCTTTAAGCTATCTTCCCGTATATGAACAAGCGTGGCGAATCAGGTACCTCTCTGTCCTAACCGCATATCAATCTCTTGGAATCGCTTCCTCGAGTAAAGATCACGCTCCTTATATTCCACGTTCTATCTCTCAATTTCTCTCTCGAGCTCCTCTCAAGACAATAGATTTATTTCAATGGTAATTAAGCATTAAAATAGTAAAATCAAGAATATAAGAATAACCAATAATTGATAATTTTTAGCTAAAAACCAATAATATTCAACTCTAGAGATTCATGTTCATAGCCTCAACCCCAAGAATTAGGGATATTCGCCACTCATAGCTTGCTCCAATAACATAAATTGATAAAAAATTATAAAAAAGAAATAAAAATAAAAAAGAGGAAGAATTAACCCTAATTTGGATGCCAAAATCGCCCCAAAGTAGTCTAACAATGATGGAATATTTATGCCCCCTCTGATACAATAACCCATGAGCCCTATTTATAGGCTGGAATTCGGAGTCAAAAATTGGCAAAAAGCGGCCCGGCACGCTACAAAATGCCCCTGACACTTAGCCAAATTTCTGCCTCTAAAAATTTGTGCAAAAGCGGCCCGGCTCGTCCCAAATCATGCCCCACTGCTGTCCATACAAACAAAATATTGTTCCAAAGCGGCCCGGCACGCCAGACCCAAAAATTCTGATTTTCATCATTTTTTCGACCTTTCTTCGTGGATTCGGGTGGATTTTTCAAGTACAAATATTTGGCTTGTATCTTATCTTCAAGATCCTTTGCTCATAGCTCCTCTAAGCCTTAATTTCCACTTCAAAAATGCTCCAATTTATCACAAATTCCTCCTACAAGGGCCTAATCACATTTATTAGTACAATATCAAATATTCCATCAAAACTATACTAAATACTCACTTATTGCTCTCAAAACTAAGGTAAACATGGGTCGAAGATAGAAATAGGGCATATAAATACACCTTAGATCACCACCCCACACTTAAACCTTTGTTCTTTCTCGAACAACAACCACAATCAACTCAAGGAGACTCTATAATTACTACTACAACTAAGACACTCAAGCTAGCACTACAACGACCACATGAATAGCAAGCTCTACATTTGGCATGTTATATTACAACTTGAAACACATGAATACAACCTTAAAACTTCCTAGCCTCAAGAATTGACTCTACCAAGTTTGCCAACTCATGCACATTACTCAACAAAGTGATCATATAAGTCACCTATCTATCATCAAACATGTGTCCTCATCACAAGAGAGTCACCCACATTCACTCAGAGATATGCAATTTATCACAATAATGGGTGTAAGAATCAAATTCCGCTCACTCTCACAAAGAATTCACATGTCACATAAGATGAACCATCAACTTTCCCTTAGTGTAGTACTCCACTAGTATCAGAATGTCAAAGCTCAAGATTAAGTAGGACTTTAAGGCTTGTAATGTAGGCTAAGGGATGGGTAGGAACTATTTGGTCAATAATAGTGACTATCTTCCCTAAGCGCTTTAATACACTACAATTTACATTAAGATCACCTCCAACCAACCTATTTTACACCACTTTTATCTTCCCAACTCTCTTTTGTTTTGCCCCATCTCTTTAAGCTAGCTTACACATATTAGGCAAGAAGTATTTGCTATCAACACATGATTCACTTCTTTTGGTCAATTTTTTTTCTTTTCATTCTATTACTCCCTACCAACAACACATAAACTTTTTCACACACCAAAAACTATTTACTTAGGGCTTCAACTTCACTTTTTCCTTCTTCAATTTTTACACTCCTTAACATCTTAATTTCTCAACTAAACCGCTTAGGAGTTTTGGATCAAATTACGGTTAATTGAAAGAAAAGGATTAAGCTACATATAAGGCTACCAAAGAATAGGCTAAAGGCTCAAAAGGGATAACTAAGATCATGCAAAAAGGATAGATAAAGTAGGTATAAAACATGGCTATCAAAGAAATGCCTATATCATCTCCTAAACTCAACACCCTTTATTTCGCTTTGCAAACACACCCGGCAAGTTCTAGACATCAATATGCATATGGAATAACACAAAAACCTCACTCACGCATGGCACATGTCTAAATCAAGATGGATCCCTATATACTCTCAACCAAGCAATAGCAAGAATTCAACATTAAGCCAACATCACAAAAGAGTCGAACAAATGAGCCTAGGTGTCTCAACAATAGTCATTCAATTCACTATACATGCTTCAACATTCAAAACCAACTTGCATCATGCAATCATGTGTAGCATCTGATTAGAGCATCTCTAAAATTTTAAAATTACTCCTAAAAATAAAAAGGATACTAGGTTCAAAGGGCTTCCCCTCGAAAAAGAACCGAAAAGAAAAACCGAGGGGTGGATGAAGTGTGCTCCTAAATAAAACTAAAAATTACTAAAAGAAAATCTTTTTGTATTTTTCAAATTTTCAGTAACATAAGCAAAAAGTAAATAACCAAAAGACTCCTATAACACACTCCACCCTAACCAAATCGGAAAATTTTTCACCCCACACTTAAAATCATCAAATCGAAAAAAATTTCACCCCACACTTAAAATCATACTTTGTCCTCAAAGTATAACTCAAAGAATAAAGAAACAGAAATACTCCCTGAGGCCTCTAGGCCTAGCTAGTAGCATCTTATCCATCAAAGAGGTCCATAGGACCCCACACTTAGTTTTTGCAATGCTCCTTAGCTTAGATTTTGGGTACTCAGACTTCCTCTAATCTGCAAAACAAAACAAACAAAAAACAAAAACAAAGGTGACACTAAAAAAAATAAAATAAAAAAACTACATACTAAACGGTGGGGTGCCTCCCATAAGTGCCTAATTTAACATCACGGCACGACCCATCAACTTTTTCCTCCATCTTGAGGATATAAATTTCACCCCCACCATCGCATCCATCTTTTTGCTTCGCTCATAGGGTGGTGGTGCACAAATGAAGGGACCAAGTGATGGATGGTGCATGTTAAATCGCTTGGCCTTGAGGTGAGACATGTTGTTCTGTTGCTTGTCTGGTGCAAATTTAAGAATGTAGGATTCTTGTGCCTCATCTATACAATCCTCCACTAGTTCAGATACTCAAAATACATGTCATAATCTAAACATAATGTAAAAAAATGCTTTGAATGAGATCCAATACCTCCCACTTTTCCGCTTGCACTAGATGCACCATGCTCATATTTATACTCCCTCTCAACTTCAGCCTCAATTAAAGATTGATAGTTGAATTGTTGACATTCTTCTTCTTTCTCCACAGAATAGCTAGTATCCTCAACTATTGGTGATTGGACATAAGACATCTCAATCTTTTTCATCAACTGAACATTCAAGTCACGGATATCTAAGCCAAATTGAGCTATCTCTAAAATAATCTCATCTCTCCCCCTATTAATTGGGTTGCCATAGTTGTGAGACCATCCTGGAGATACTCATGAATTTTTAATTGATGTGCTTGCTCCATTAGCCATTCCTGGCTCATTATGTCTTCTTCATCACAACTTTCTTCTACTAGTGCCTCCCTTTCTTCATCAATCCGAGGTTCCTCTTGAGTGTTGGATAAGACAGCAACTTGCTGATTAACACAAGTTTCATCCCTAGCCTATAACTTTGCGACTTGTGAATACATCTCCTTTGTGTCTTCCCTCACTCTCTGCATGTCTTCCCTTTGTTGTGTCTGCAGCTCCATTACTCGGTTCAGCATATCCATAAAGTGAGCCTCATGTTCTGCCTCATTAGCTCTGCCAACATCACAAATAACAGACTGATCATAATAGGGGTTCAGGGGAGGGAAATAATAGTTTGGACAGTCACTCCAATGGATATCCTGACCACCACACATCTGACATCTATTCAATTCAAAAGATTGGGCAGGTGTGCACAACCCTCTCTCTTGAACATCATGACAATTTCCATCTAAGTGTGGTCCTCCACAAAAACAACATGAATTGTCATCATTCAATGACCATCTATCCCAGGCTGACATATCAACAAGAGTGGTAGAAAAGTAAACAAAACTTTGTACAAAAATAAATTATATACAACTCAAACAAATAAAAAGAAAAAATCCAATCTAGATAAACAATTAAAACCAATGTCCCCGGAAGCGGCGCCAAAACATTGTTGCGACCCAGCTATACCCGCAAGTGCACGTGATCGTTCAAGTAATAAAGTGGCCCTTTCGAGCCGGATGTCAAACCCACAGGGACTTGTCGTTTAACTATTCACTAAACTACACTAGTTCTTGATTATTTATTTAAGCGGTGGAATATAGAGATATGATGGTTATAAAGTATAAAATAACTATAAACTGAGATAACATGATTAACTAAGGGTGTAAACAATAGCAAGTTGAATTCCCAGGGTCAAGGCATCCCGAACGTCATCTCTAGCATATGAATATTAATGGTTTAAGCAAATTGAGCTGTCTATCGTGGTTATTGATCACGAGGTTGATAATATGATTATATTCATCTCCAAACTATAACCTTCTATTAGAAATTAGAAACCTAACTACATCGTTGAGCGGGGATAGATTTAACCAATTCTAATGCCGTTAAGCTATCTTCCCGTATTTGAACAAGCGCGGCGAATTAGGTACCTCTCTGTCCTAACTGCATATCAATCTCTTGGAATCACTTCCTCGAGTAAATATCACACTCTTTATATTCCACGTTCTATCTCTCAATTTCTCTCTCGAGCTCCTCTCAAGAAAATAGATTTATTTCAATGGTAATTAAGCATTAAAATAGTAAAATCAAGAATATAAGAATAACCAATAGTTGATAAAATTCAGCAAAAAACCAATAATATTCAACTCTAGCGATTCATGTTCATAGCCTCAACCCCAAGAATTAGGGATTTTAGCCACTCATGGCTTGCTCTAATAACATAAATTGATAAAAAAAGAAGAAGAATTAACCCTAATTTGAATGCCAAAATTGCCCTAAAGTAGTGTAACAATGATGGAATATTTATGCCTCCTCTGATACAATAACCCAAGAGCCCTATTTATAGGCTAGAATTCGGAGTAAAAAATTTGCAAAAAGTGGTCCGGCACGCTACAAAACGCCCCTGACACTTAGCCAAATTTCTGCCTCTGAAAATTTGTGGAAAAGCGGCCTGGCACGCCCCAAATTGCGCCCCTCTACTTTCCATACAAACAAAATATTGTTCCAAAGCGGCCCGGAATGCCAGTTGGCGCGCCAGACCCAAAAATTTTGATTTTCATCATTTGTTTGACCTTTCTTCGTGGATTCGGGTGGATTCTTCAAGTCCAAATCTTTGGCTTGTCTCTTATCTTCAAGATACTTTTCTCATAGCTCCTCCAAGCCTTAATTTCCACTCCAAAAATGCTCCAATTTAGCACAAATTCCTCTTACAATGGCCTAATCACATTTATTAGCACAATATCAAATATTACATCAAAACTATACTAAATACGCACTTATTACTCTCAAAACTAAGGTAAACTTGGGTCAAAGATGGCAATAGGGCATATAAATATGCCTTAGATCACCGAGTAGATTTGGGTCCGAGGATAGTTGAGTGGGCTGCTCATGTTGGCACGAGTAGTGCAATTTTTTCCACTGAAGCCCGTAAGATAGTAGCCACTCCCAGTTCCACCACAATTACTTCTTCATAGAAATCATCACTACCCTTTAGTTCACTTTAGTATATACTTACAAGCTATGTCTTAGTGCCCCAAGAGTTTTTGCAAAAGATGGCCAAACGATTGGCTATCACTGAAACAAAGATAGACAAGCTATTAGAAGTTGTCAAGTCATTGGTAAAGGATGAGATAAAAAAAATTGTAAGCTGTGTGCAAGGCAAATTTTATGGGTTTGAGGTGCGCATGATTGACAGGCTATTACATATTCAGTCACCAAATTTGACCAAGATCATGGAGGAGCTTGCCTCTCTTAGGAAAATAATTCAGGAGTTGTCTTCTAAGAAGTTTTAGGTGGTATAACCACTTAATTTGCTCGTGATTAAAGAGTTAATTAATGACATTGTAGTGAAGGACTTCTGGGCTCTAGGACATACAAACAAAGGAAAGAGAAAGAGTGTTAAGGATAATAAGGAGCCAACCTAAAGAAAAAAAATGAGAATTTTTTAAAGTAGGAAATAGAGGAGAGTAAGAAATCCTTTGAGCTATATATATTTGAGACACCCGAGATGGTGAGAGGAGCCGGAAGCTCTAAATCTGGTGAGTTCTGATGGATATTGCTATTAATGTTTTAGAGAGTGGTGGTGGTATGATATAGCCCCCATGGTACTACATTATTAAGTCATCAACCCATATTGGTTCAACGAGATCTGAGGCTAGGTCTACAGCTGAGACTCCATTAGTTAGAGAGAATAAAAGGGTTCCATCTGCAACCCCCATTGATCAGTCCACTTAGGGCGCCTAGAGCACCGTAAGTATGTCCCTACCCTATGCTTTACATTCTTATTTTGATACATTTAGGATATTTCATATTCTCTTATTTGGGTTTGGGAGTGTACCAATACCCAAAGGGTTTTGTTGCCTTGTTACTTTTCTCTTGGGTGGTGTATCTAGTAGAACTTGCATGTTTAGGAGTTTGTTTTTAGTTCATATTTAGTTTTTTAGTTTTTATTTTTGTTGTGTGCTGAATTAGAAGAGAAATAAGAGAACTTAAGGCAGTCAAGTAAAATGGCACATGAAATTTATGAAAGTTTGTCTTGGTTTTGAAAGGTTTAATGATAATACCCCTCAAAACAATTTTTGCATTATGTGTTTTGTTTTGATAATCATGACTATTGTGGCTCTTTGCATGGCATAAGAATTATTGTGGCTCTTTGCATGCCATTAGAATTATTGATGTGATAACATTTGCTAGACTATGCATGAACTGGATAGTTGGTAGTTTATAATATAGTCTTGCGCCATGTGTATGTGAGGTACTTACATAGTTCTACTCTGGGTGTGCAATCTAGAACTTGCACATTTATTCATAGTGAAGTCATAGTATAGTTGGTTAGAAAATGATTATATACCATCTTTGAACAATCCATTATTAGCTTAAATGACCTACCAAATGAAATAAGTATCCCTTGATCACAAACGTTAAGCCTAAAATTGGCCTTTTCATTGATTAGCCCAATCACCTTTCCACTTTTGTTATAATCAACCTGCTTTGGCCCTAGTTCCTCCTTGGATATTGTGTACCTTAACTCAGGAAAATTTTCTAAGTTGAGGGTGGCTATCATAGGGGTGCATAAGAGAAGTTAGGTATGAAAAAGTAGCTGATATTGAAAAAAACTCGGGTGTGGTGTGAGTAGTGAAATACAAAAGAAAAAAGAGATAGTGAGGAGAAGAAAAGAAAAAAATAAAGAGAAACAAAACCACACCCGAAGCTCAAAAAAGAATAGAGGAAAAGTATGGAAGAAAAAGATAAAGGTTAAAAGTAGAGCCAAATTAGTGTAGTGCCAAGGAGGGTTGAGTCACATTCTCCATATACCATTCTCGTTCCTAAGCCTGGATTACAAGCTAATTAAAGTCCTATAGTTATCCTAATCAAAATTTCCAAAAACCAAGGTATAGAAAATAATGGCAAGACTTTGGTATTATACAAACACAATTTGAACTTATTTATGAGAGTGTGTATGTTCATGAAAATCCTGGTTTTTATAAACATTGTGAGTATGTGACTTCTTTGTTGTAATGGCACATGGGTTACATTGTTAGTTGCTAGTTTTCCGAGTAAGTGTCATTAGTATGTGTACATGGCAGTCTATTTATTATGTAATGCCATTCTTTGATCCCTTTATGTCATGATACAGATCTTTGTGCAAACACAATGGTTTTGTTTTGAGGATATATAAAGGGGGTCGAAAGCTGAAAAAAATAATGTATACCAAGTGTTTTTGCGACTACCATAGGTATCCTAGGTTTATTTTGGTTAAGCATCATTGTGATTTGTTTTGTTTTTGTTTTTTTGCCCGGGGACACGCAAATATTCTATGTTGAGGGTGTTGATGTGTCATGGTTGTACGACACGTTTGATGCTTAAAACAAAGAAAATATGCCAGTTCTGAGGAATGTTATGTGGATATGATGTGTTTTTAAAAGTTTGCAAGGAAAATAGGTTCCGGGAGTTAGAGTGCAGAAAAATATGAAAATAGAGCAAAAGTGATTAGAAGAGCCTTGGGACGACTTGTTGGATCTTGGCGCGGGGCGTTCCATCGTGGTAATATAAGAAGAAGAAGTTAATCTCAGGTGATTAGAAAAATCAAAAGCTACGACCCATTATTTCTTACAACGGGCTCGTCCTGAGAGTTGTGGGTTGAGATCCTAAAAAGCATAAACTTCAGGCTTGTGAGAACGACCACCTACCACGAGCCTTACTAGGAAAGTATTAGTTGTCCTGAAGAGGAATCCTAGAGACATTAAAGGACCTGTAAAAGTGACTGCCGAACCATGCCCAGAAGGGACGGTAAGTTGGATTGTAGCACGAGTAATGCTATCCTACAATCAGAGGAGCCGAACCTGTAATCCAATTTTGTTTAGGATGCATTTTTTTGTCCATAAATACCTTTCCTAGGTTTTTAAAAAATTTTATGCCTTCCTACTGACTCTTAAGTTTTAGAAACATATAACATTGTTTAGTTCTTGGATTTGGGAGATTATTTATATATTGATTCTTGATTATTTAATTTCCTTAGATAATTCAAGTTTTCAGAAATCATATATTCATTCTCATAAGTTCATAATTATGAATTTATCTATGATTTATGATTGTGATTCTTCAAGCATGAGTAGCTAAATCCCGCAACTAGGGTTGCAATTATGAATTTATCTATGATTTCTGATTATGATTCTTCAAGCATGAGTAGCTAAATCCCGCAACTAGGGTTGCGGGAACCATGATTGTTTCTTGAATGGTGTTTATGAATATATTGTTTTTTCCTTCATTTTGATTACTTTTTTAACGGTCGTAAATGTTAAAACTTGAGTTATTCTTACTTGTTGGACCAAAGAAATAATGAATGGGAAAAGTGATTAACAAAGGATATTTGAGGCTACCAACCCTCATCTAATAGATTGACCTTGTCCGGAATAGCTAATTTGGGATCAAAGGTAAGGGTTAGTAAGGCAAACACCTGTAGATGGACCAAGTTGCATGGTGATAATTTTCATGCTTAGCACTAGGAAAGATGGCTAGTATGATACGCCTACTGCGTTATGAAATCATGGGGAACATAATCCTAGTCAACTCTCTCGTTGATTAAAAATAGCATTAAATGATACTATGTTACCTGGTTACTCACTGTTTTCAACTATTACTTGTTACAACCCCTCTTCTTTGGAAATAACTGACTAATAGCTTAAGTAACCGCATGGGCCTAGCTCTTAGCAATATTCCCTGTGGGATTGACCCATACCTAGTAGGATTCTAAAATTGATTCAAATACCACTTTATACTTCATTGAGAGGTTTAATTTGGGTGACATCACTTCCCTATACTTGACCGGGTATACAACCTATCTATCTGATGTGGATCCACTACCTAGCCTTTTAGGCTAAAGAAGCTGACGAGTAAGCACTGTGCTCAAAATCCTATGTTGGCACATAATTTTAGGACTTGGGTTTTTTGAACCCGCATCCTCTCAGTGATAAATAATCCTCCTAAAAAACCTCTATAAACGTAGGCTCATAAGTAATTTAAATATGTATATCTATTTGAAAGAAAACTATGGATGTTTGGCGGATAATATTTTTTTTCCAAAATCTGAATTTAACTTTAATAGTACACTTTTTTAGTTTTAGCCAAATTCATGATCAACATATATAGTTAAAGGAAGAGCTATAAATATCATGTTATTATGATAACATACTATCCGAAAAGCGATTAAGAGCAATTAAAACTAAAAGCAATGAAATCTTAAACATATGGGGTAAGAACCCTAAACTTTAAATCATTAAATCACTAAATCGCTTTCTGAAATTTTTGAAATGAGGATGAAAGGAAATCCTCATTGAAGTAACTAGTAAGAATTCTGAACTGAAAGCTTGAATTTGAACCCTAGGTTTTGCTTTGCTTAGAGACTATTTTGAGTTTTGAATCTTTGATCATGTGTGATAAGGGAAAACTGATCGAATTATCTATTGTAATACCTTTGAAAACCCCAAAATGATGTATTTTAGGCATACAAAGTAGGGGAAAGATGAAATTCCCCCTTTTAAAACATTTGAAATTTTTTGGAAATATTGCCCAATGAACTACCTAACGGCTAGTGATCACAATCCACAAACCATGATTTTACTCGTAGTTCTTGGGACTATTTTCAATAGTTTTATTTCACTTTCCATGATGCACAGTATAGCTCGTGGTCTGATTCCATGGTTCATACTATGACTCATGGTTTTAAGGGAAAAATGCAACCTTTCAGATATGGTTTGAGGACCCTTAGTATGACTGGTGGTCTCATTCAAAAAGTTGTACTAAGATTCATAGGAACCTAAGACATCACTTAATTGAGGGAATCACTCCACAAGTTAATTAACGACTCATGAACTTATTCTACGAGTTATGGTCCTGTCATAGTTCACTGGTACTTGAATTTTTTGTCTGTTTTTATTAGATAAGTTCTGCATGATCATAGATAAAATTTAGGGGTGTTACATGTTGGACATATGTTTATGTGTAGAACCTATTTTTAATAGATTGGGAGCATTCTAAGGCCGCTTGAAAAGAGATGTCCAGTCTTTGATTATTAGAGACTTGCGACTCGACTTTGAGGTGGGTTATGGCTTAAATTCTTTACACTTTGCGTGGGTGGAGACTTATCATGTAAAGAATACAATGTTTTGGGTGAAATAAGAAATATTTAGTGGAATTGACTTGGATTATTATTGTGATGCTCTATTTAGGGCTTATACCGCAATAGTGATTTGAAAATAAAATTTTGGCTTGATATTGAGGCTTGTGTCCTGAGATTATGGTTTGTTCAATAGTATGAGATTTCATTTATATATATTGTATCTAGATTCATATTATTATCATTCAGCATGCATACTCTTTCATTTCAGGTATCTCTAGAGAATGGTATTGTTAGGAAATTGATTTTTGAATACAGTGATCCGTTGCATTTATTGGATGGTAAGGATTAATATTCTAAGTAGTCATTTGCATTTGTTTCAAGGTGAGGTATGATTCTATTGTATGATAGTTAAGTGATTATATATGCACCTCGTGAGTCCTCGATGGGTCCCTTCCAAGAGCAAAATAATTATTAGAGAGTGTATATGGTAGGCATTGGCCATTGTATATCATCAGATATTATTGCATTGCATTACCATCTGAATCTTTCTTGTGATATTTTTTTTTTTGGCAATAAAATGTAAATATTACCATACCAACAAAAATGTAGCTACAACCAAAGAGCACTTAGTTGCTGGAACATAATGTTTCAACTAGCCTAAACCTCAACAGAACAGAAAAACAACACAAACCAACACTAATTACAGACTCTATCTACATAATCCTCATCATGTCAAGCTAGTTTAGACCCTCTATAAATTTCAATTCTTTCTTTAACTACAGCCTGTATTTGCATAAAAAGAAATTTGGTATTCACTGCATATCCTCTGAACATTTGCATTCCTTGCTTGCCAGAAAGGTAGATCACGGCACCATATCCAGCTGCAACTATCTCCTTCTTCACTTTCTTCCAATGCTTCTGTCTTATCCATCTGATGGTTTCTTGCACATTCCTTAACCCAACATGTACCTCTAATCATTGTGCTACTCTTGACCATACTAAACTGATTACAGAACAACCACCAAATAGATGATCAGCTATTTCAAACTGATCTTGATTGCACAGCACACACTTAGTATCTTCACATATAATGCCCCTCCTCATAAGTTTCTCCCTAGTCAACATTTTCTTCTGCACAGCCAGCCATATCATGAATTTATGTTTTGGCATGAGCATTCTACATCATATCAAATCGGAACTTCTCATAGCAGGCCCTTTTGTTGTGATTTTAATAAATTATCTTTTTAATTAATACTAAACTACTAGAACTTTTTTCCATGCAAGGTTACATAATATTTTTTGTCAAATACAGTTTTCTACTTAAGCTTGCTGGTACTATAGCGATAATGCCTACTGTGTACAAATGGACTGTACTCACTCTTACTATTTTATATCCTTTCAATACACATCTTGATTCGAGGGGACCTTGTGCTTAGATATCTTGGAAAACAAATGTCAAGACCCGAGCCAACACCCTGGATGTAACATGGTGCTTAATGCCACAAGTGATCCCAAGATAACTCATGGAATGACAAAACACTAAACATTCCAAAATATATATAAACGGAAGCTAAACTGAATTAACTATAAATACTAAAATAATAAGTGTAATCTCTAACAGCAAACTTTGTCTGAAAGGTAATATCAAACTTAAATAAGCAAAAACATCTTATTCTATGTCAAAAATCCTCTACCACTAACAAGCTTCTAGGACAAGTCACCAGCTAAGTCCAAATACTGAAACTAAAAATTCTAAAGAAAACTTAATGAATACTCATCCTCAGATGATGAGGACTCACCACTAGTAGTCACTGATGTGGCACTAGAACGTACTAGCTGAAATTCAGAGACAAAATAGCCTAACCTATATCATAAAATCATAAAGCACAAAATAAGATAAGAGATTAGTACTTTGAATGTACTAAGCATGTTAGATATGAAAACTATAACAATAAAGAGAAACATGTTGAAAATACTGCTATGTTGCACTAAATACAAAACTAAGTAACATGTTGAACTATTGTACAATGACCCAAAACAAGAATACTGAAATACTACGGTAAAATATGATATCAATAACAATATATAAGAAGTCTGAAAAATGCATCATGCTCCAGTACTGAACTAAGTTTGTGGGAGATTCTACTAATCGAAAAAAACCATGTGATATAAGGTAGAGTACAATGTATATATCTCACTGGGAGGACCCAAAATACCTTATCAGGGTATAAAATTAATATCTTGTACTAAATACAAAACTAAGTAACATGCTGAACTATAGTGCAATGACCCAAAACATGAATACTGAAATACTAAGGTAAAATCTTATATCAATAAAAATATATAAGATGTCTGAAACTATGCATCATGCTCAAGTAGTGAACTGAGTTTGTGGGAGACTCTACAAACCGAAAAAAACCATGTGAGATAAGGTAGAGTACCATGTATACATCCCACTAGGAGGAGGACTCAAAATAACTTATCAGCATATAAAGGCATGACTAACTTGGATCCATAAAATTGATGCCCAACCGGGGGCTAAATAAACCTATGTTGGAATGTAGTTCAAGGACATTGGGTGAACTAGGACCTTAGTCCAACTCAGTCTTATGTATTACTCACAAGTTGATTATACTGATAACTCATATAAAATTATAGTTCTGAAATTGGGTTAAAACCTAATTTATCTTAAAGTATTCTTAAAGGTTGTATAACTGAAAAACTGATCATGTTTGTTTATGCTAAAGTCTAGTTCTGAAAATATAGCTAAACACGTGGAATTTACTTTAGAATTATGCTAGTTTTAAATCGTGGGAACAATATGTTATACTGGATGTAAAATCATGGGAAAATATGTCATCATATTGTAGATATCATGGGAAGACTAAAATTTAAGAGAATTCATAAACATGGTATGAACCCTTAAAACGTGAATCATAAAAAAATTAGTTTTCTGAGTTCTTTGGGACACAATAGGTGAAATGATACCCATTGTTGAAATCAAATATAGATGGAGTCTGAGATTTCATGCAAAGAGATTGAATCTAGAACTTAGAGAAAAACCCTAAGCTTCTTTGCTTGATAGACTTTAATTGCTTCTTCTGATATTTTCTAAGTGTTTCTAAGGGAATGAGAGAAAAGGGTCGACAAGTCCCTCTTTAATCCTAATTATAATAACACCTAACAACAGAGTGTAGGATTAGGATTTAAGGAAAATTTGAAAAAAACCTTGATTAAAGTAACTGAAATATCTAGGTTCAGTCACCACAGGTCTGTGGTATGAATCGTATTTTGAATCCATAAGTTATTCTTTGACTCATGGTTCCTCGGCTAGATTTTCTTTCTTGGGGAACAATACCATATCATGACTCGTGAGGCCTACCTATGAGTCATGGCATGAACTCGGGGCCCTTAAGAGAAAATTTTATCTCTCGAGTTCCTCATCAGCATGGGTCACTTAATGACCCGTACTCTGGTCCTACAACTCGTGCCCCTACTTCGTTGTAACTAGGCAAAATTTCTATCTTTTCTGGACTTTGGTTCTACCACTCCAAAAGTGTTAGACCACGACTTATGGCTTCATTGTAAGACTCGTATAGTGAGTAATTTTGGTGCAAATTTTTGGAACTACTAATTGGTTTTCTATTTAAAGTTGAGTTTGTGTACTAGGAACTTTTGGGGTATTACAACTACAATTTGAAGTTACGGTGAGCTTCTATCATCGAAAAATAACCAATATTTATTTATCTCTTATTTTCTGTCTATTTTATATATCACGGACGATGTTGGTTATTTGTTTGCATATGTTAGTCATATTTAGATTCGCTCTTGTATACTCATAAGAATTGAGTCTTGGGGTGTTTTAAATTTCTGTTTGAGTTCTTTTTTACTTCTATTGATTGATGTTATGTTAAATTAATTCCGATCTTATTTCTTATGTGCATGAACTCTATTATTTCGACAATTAATTAATCTAGCTTATTTGTTGAGTTAGACTTACCTAACATGATTAGGTGGGGTAAGTGCCATCACAACGTATAAGATTTTTGTCATGGCAAGTGTCTAGAAAATGGATAGGGGCATCAAGTTGATACTTGCCCCAAGATCAGATAATGCATGTCCAATCTCATTTTTCCCACCTTATATATGAAGGGTGACACTCGTGGGGTCTTTGATCTTTAGAGAGAGCTTGCTCAAACCCTCGAACTACTCTTATCAGTGAGTGCCATAGTCTTAAACATTTTATGTCGTATCTTATGTGCTACCACATCCTTCAAGTACTTTGCATAATTGGGCATATCTCTTAAGGCATCAACTAAAGGAATGTTCATATGAAGTTTCTCACGCATATCAAAGAACCTATTAAAAGTGGCATCATCCTTACTTTTTTTGAACCATTGTGGGAATGGTTTTGGAGGTCTCTCAAAGACAACTTCAAGCTGCTCAACAACTTTTTTTCTTTTTGCTCCTTTTTTGGAAGAGGTTTTGTCTTTGGAATCAATGCTTGTGGAAAAGGATGTGGGTGCTTAAAGTTGCTCCAGTCAACTAGCTTTCTTTTTAGAGGCTCAGCTTTTGGCAAATCTCACCTACTCCTTAAAATGATTGTGGTTACCTGCTTGTGCGTCTATTTATCACTAGGTAAGCCACTCTGTGGTCTATTATGAAGTGATGTAGTAACATGTCCCATTTGAACCTTTAATTCTTGGATACCCTTCCTTATAAATACATTGATTTGTGCTTGTTTCTGTTGACCCAGCTGTTGTTGGGCCATGAACTGATGTTGTTGCTATTGATGGGATCATCTGAAAGCAATAGAAAAGAAATATTATATTTAGTTCATTTTATTCTGTATTCTTGGAAGTGGGATTTCACTCCTTCACAATAAACCTGAAAGCTTGAAACCGCCCCACAAAGCATGGGAACTCCACATTTGTTTCCTTTTACTTTAGCTGTTAATTTTTCATATTTTTTTACAGCAAATTATCTTTGTTTAAGATAAAGATAAGTCGTAGACTGGTCTAAGAAAGAGTTAAACAAAGAAGCCTGCTCTTAACATCATACATAAATTTAACAATACTGTTTCTCATGTAAACAAGAATTATGTTGTGTCTTTGGGTAAATTAGTTCATGAAACCTATTTAACATTGTGGAAAAATGTAATACTCAAAATGCTTCACGAGATAGCTAGGGTATCCCCTAACTCAAGTCTTGTAAAACTATTGTTCTTCTATTAATTGGACAAAAATAATAAGTATTGTTTGCATGTTAACCTTAGAGATCCTATAACCATCCCAAATTCCATGTCCATATCGCCAAAGCTATATACATTCACCACCATAATTTCAAGTTAAGAGCGCGTTGTTTGATATTATGGACATTTTCACATATTCTATTCGTATTTGTTCATATGATGTATGTTTGGTCATGGATATCTAGTTTATTTTGTATATTACCTGTTATCCAGTTACCCGGTTAGTGCAATAGTGGCCATACTATTTTAGTTCTGTAGTAGTTTGATTTCTATTTATCTTCCTATTTTACTTTAGACCTTTTGGGTTGTAATTTTCTGAAGCTCTTAGGTACTCTAGGCTTTATAAGTGGAGTTTGGTGCTTCAAAGGACATAAATTAAGGAACAGTTTGCCCAACTATGGGTGAACTATGTGTCAGTTCTATTACCTCATCAAGTTTTTTGCCATTTGATACGAAATTTAGAAAAAAAATAAGATTTGGTTTGCCACGATATGGGCGAACCCCATTTCCATAAAATGATTTTTTGTAGTTATTTAGGGGTGGTTTTCCAGGAATTAGGCAAACCCCATTTCCATGAACTCAGCTTTGTCTTTTTTTCATTAAATCAATTTACTAATATTAGCTAACACACAATTCATTTGGTCTAGTAAAGTTCATGCTTAACGAGACATCTTTTTTAAAAAAAAAAATTAACAATGGCAAAGCCACAAATAAAATAAAAACAACAAAGTCATACATAATGATAAACAGGCCAAAAGTTCCTGCTAAACCCAATCATCAATCGGTCCAAGAAGCCCAATAAGAAATAAATAAGAAAGACACAAACAAGGCTGCGTTGCGACGGGTGAATGGAGGGACCAGATCGGTGTTGAAGCCAACTTTATGACATCAATTTCAGGTGAAAATCAAGTGTACCACTACCCTAATCTACAAATCTGGACTGTAAAAAGCTTAAAGAGCTTGGATTGATTTCATCCAAGATACCTACAAGTCTTACAGGCGCCATGAAATCAAATCCATTTCATGAGCTGGTAAGACTACTTTACTCATTCCTTGCACTCTTGTACCCTCTATGTTAGATTAGGCCTTTTATCCATGGTGTTGAATTGGCCTAATAATGATGAAGTTGTTGTGATAGTGTGCTGAAGTTGGTGTATCTGTACTATCTGCCAAAACAATTGTTGTTGTAGTAATTGTATCTCAGTGAAGTCATGTTAGCAAAATAATCAGCAAGTTGATTCCCCTCTCTAGAGACATACTCCACTTCTATGACATCATTGTTCTTTAATTCATTAATTCTCTTCACCTCGATACTAATCTCCCATGGAGCTTTCCAAATGCCATAAATACAAAATTTCAATCCATCTAATAAATCTTTAGCCTCTATCATTAAGATATTACCCTCTGGCAGCCCAGAACCTTCAACATAAATTAAATAACCAGCTGAATGGCGCACACAAAAACCTTTAGAACTAGGACCAGAATTACTTGTTAAAGTCCCATCAGTATTACACTTAAAGAAACCTAACTCTGGTTTTTTCTAAAACACCACCTTACCAACTATAGTGGGTGTATATTACTCTAAAAATTTAACCCAAAAAAGGCCAATAAGAAGGAATAGAAGGCAGCCAAGAGTATCTACACTTTGTCAAATACCAAATCTTTCTGCCAATTTCGTCCGCTGTTTTGTAAAAAGACTTGTTCTCCCCATGTTTAAGAGCAGTCCATCTTTCCACAATTGCTAAATAATGAATGACACAATTCCATCAAGATTGGTTTTCTCTAAGGATGCGCATCCATAGTCCACCAATTATTCAGAAAAACACTCAATTGGAAACCATTAGTTTGTAACCCTAAAGATGATGCAAAGTTCTTCTGTACCTTTTTAGCAAAAGGTGATGTAAGAAATATATGGTATATTGTGTCAGCTTGTGTCACGACCCAAATCCATCATGAGTGCCACCCACACTACTCACTCGGTGGGAGAACCAACATCTCCGAAAGCATTGATCAACCCTCAAGTAGAGTAAGAGAACTATCCGATAAATAATGTAATAACCATTCAATCTAATAACTTAAGAATGGCAGAAACAAAATACCAAGCAGAAATCCCCTAGGACCCAAAAGTCTGTGTACCAAAATATACTAAGAAGATAAGGTGGAGATCTAACCCCGAAACTGTAAGAAGTAAGAAGTCCAAACAAAGGACAATGTCGAAATAAGAGAAAGATCTCATGGTAGCCCGAATGTGCTGCTCACCCTGAAATTCAAAATCGACTGCTGAAATCACAAGTAAGGTCTCAATGAATCTGCTGGAAAGTGTACTTCACTCACAGAAGTAAATGCAGGTGTAATATCAGTACACAAATAAACCACAGTGTACTGGTAGGATCATTTGAATAACACAAGATAGAAATATGAATACTTAACAAAAATATAGTACAATTAGCAAACACATTCTTACACATCAAACATTCCACATATATGTACAAGTAGCATTCAAGAGGCAAGCCAACAAGTCAACAAGTGTCACTAAGGCAAAAAAATGAAACTCAATTCAAGACAACCAAACAAGGACAAGCACAACCATACAAATTCCCCTGTTTACTCAAGGAACCATCATCTAAATACATACTTTGAAACCCGTAAACACACGCTAAGGGTTATATATCCACCCTTTAGCTAGGACCTATAGGGGACAATTATCATCCATGTACTAAAAACCCCATACATAAATGTTTGTAATCCTTAATCCAACAACCGGTGAGGACATCTCAAATGCCAAAATATTCCACAATTTACAATATAAAGAGGCCAAGTCATAAAACAAGTAGACATTGCAATGACCAAGCACACCAAACGGACTAACTAATCACCCTACAAAGTAGTTAATATGCACATATAACACAAGTTGGATCAAATACCCCATCACCTATGTCGAACCAAGCTTGCACAACTCTAAGCCTGAGTTTCGCCTTTTCGTGCCTTTTCTGCATGCTCGTGGTCTAAAACATGCATACAAACACCGCATTAACAAAATGACCTAACATTGCAGGAGTTATATGCCACTCCCAACTCCCTAAGGTCAGTTCATAATCATTTCTTAATTGTTTTAGGGCTATTTCCACCGTAATTCACCTAAAACTACCAATTTCATGGAATGATTTGTCAATTAACAAAATGCAAGGCCAATTTCATAGTTAATAAACAAAACCCATTAACCTAATGCTCATTTTCACCCTTGCACCATCAAACATACAAAAATCAGCCTTAAAACCCTCCTCAAACTCCATAATATACACCTTCTTAGGATTACGAAGTAATTATAAGTTAAAGGGAGTGAATTCCTTTCCTTAACGAAGTTAAACTGAGGTAAACCAGTGATCGTTGCCCTAAATCACCTTACTCTTGCCCCAAAATGAGTTTATAAAATAATAAACTATTTTGGGGCTTAATCCCTTTACTCTGCGATTTTTACCGCTATAGCGGCACCTGACCGCTATAGCAGCCTTGACAGCTTTTTACCACCGCTATAGCGGTAATTATTCTGTTGTTTCTATTTGTCAACTGCTATAGCGGTATCGACGAGATAGAATGCCCATCATCACCCAAAAATCCCCCTTTTTACAACACACCTTGATCCTGGGACATTTCGAACAATGCCCTTTACGCTAAGGTTAATTCCGGGAGTTCTACTAACCCAAATATAGTTCAGTAAAACCCTAAGGGCTTCTTATTACACAAGATAACTAGGAATCAACACCGTTTCCTCCAAACCAGTCTAAATTATTCCTAGATTTTCCAAGACTACCCCTTACTCCAAAACAAAGTGAAACTAGCCTAGCCCTAAATATGTAACTTACAAACCGGAAGGAATTTAGATACAAAATTTGGAACGTAAGGCTTTTACATAATGACCTAAAGGGTCATTAAAGCAGATACCAATTTACCCATTGTTCATCCCCTAACAATCAAACTTGAAAAATAGGCCAGAAAAAGAAGGAAAAACGTACCTATATCATTGAACGGCTTAGGGTACTTATTTTGCATGTCCTTTTCAGTTTACCAAGTGGCTTCCTCAACCAGATGATGCTTCCCTTGAACCTTCACCAAATGAATTTCCTTCGTCCTCATCTTACAAACATTGCGATCAAGTATCACTATTGGTTCCTCCTCATAAGTCAAGTCCTTATCCAAAAGCACTGAATCCCACTTAATAATGTAGTCTCTATCTCTATGGTACCGTTTCAATGTAATAGAAACATAAAATATTGGATGAACCCTGAACAAACCCGACAGTAGAGCTAACCTGTACGCAACTGGACCCACTTCCTCAAGAACCTCGAAAATACCAATATATCGAGGGCTAAGCTTTCCCTTTTTGCCAAACCTCATGACTCCCTTCATATAAGAAACCTTAAGCAACACTTGATCCCTAACTTTAAAGTATATGTCCCTCACCTTTCAGTCTGCATACTCTTTTTGTCTACTTTGGGCAGTGCCCAAAGGTTTGACATCTTCCACCTCAAACCATACAATAGGTGACCTGCACTTTCTCTCATAATGTGCCTCAAACAAAGCCATATCAATGTTGGAGTGGTAGCTATTATCGTTTGAAAAATTACACAACGGGAGGAACTTGTCCCAATGACCACAAAAATCAATCATGCAGGCTCGCAACATATCCTCTAGCATCTAAATTATTCTCTCTGACTGACCATAAGTCTGAGGATGGAAGACAGTGCTAAAAGCAAGCTTGGTGCCCAACTCCTCATGCAACCTGTCCCAAAATTTAGAAGTAAACTTTGCATCCCCATCTAAAATGATAGAAAGTGGCACCCCATGAAGCCTAATGATGTCCTTGACATATATTTTTACCAACTGCTGAGAGTCGTAATCTACCCAAACTAGCAAGAAGTAAGTTGATTTTTTCAATCGATCAACTATCACCCAAATAGAGTCATACTTTCCCAATATCTTAGGAAGCCCCACCACAAAATCCATAGCAATATGCTCTTACTTCTACATAGCTATTGGCATCCTCTAATGTAAGCCTGTAGGCCTTTGATGTTCATATTTTACCTACTGACAGTTATGATACTTGAACACGTAATCCACTATGTCCCTCTTCATCCCCGGCAACTAATAAAGTTGTCTCAAGTTGCGGTACATCTTAGTCGTGCTGGATGATTAGAATAATGCGAGCCATGGGCCTCTGAAATTATATCACTGATCAAGTCCCCAACCCGAGGAACACATAACCTTTCTTTAAACCACAAAAACCCTCCATCGTTGAGAGTGGTATTATCCCCCTCCCCTCTCACTATCTTGTTTCGGAATGTATTCAACTTCTTATCCTCAAACTTTTTGGCCTTAATCTTCTCCAGAAAGGTTGATTTTACCTAGACAATAGCAAACATTCCACCCCTGTCCGAGAACCCAAACTGCATGCTCAAGGATGCTAGAGTCTGAAACTCTCTAGCTAATGGTCTTCTGAACACTCTCAAGAATGACAAGATGCCCATACTTAAGGTTTTTCAGCTCAATGCGTTTTCCACCACATTGGCTTTACCCGGATGAAATCATATGGTTACATCATAGTCCTTTAATAATTCCATCCTCCATCTCTACCTTAGATTTAAATCCCTTTTAGTAAACACATTTGCAGACTACGTTGGTCAGTGAAGACCTCACACTTGATACCATAAATATAATGTCTCCAAATTTTTAATGTAAATACCACCGCTGCTAACTCTAAATCATGGGTTGAGCAATTTCTTTCATGAGGCTTCACCTGCCTTGAAGCATACGCAATAACATTCTTATCCTGCATCAACACAACACCTAAACCCAAAAGTGAAGTATTACAATACACAATAAAATCTTTACCTTCAACCGGCGGTGAAAGAATAGGTGTTGTAGTCAAAAGTGTCTTGAGCTTTTTTAATCTCTCTTCACACTCGTCTGACCAAACAAACGGCACCTCCTTTTGTGTCAGCCTTGTCAATTGAGTTGCAATGGATGCAAAGTTCTTGACAAACCTGTGATGATAATTGGAAATACACACAAAACTCCTTACCTCAAATACTAAACTAGGTTGAATCCAACTCTGAACTGCTTTAATTTTCTGAGGGTCCACCATCACTCCCTTCTCCGAAACCACGTGCCCCAAGAAGGCAACAGAAGATAGCCAGAAGTCACACTTGGAGAACTTAGTAAATAACCATTTTTCCCTTAGAATTTCAAAAACTATATGGAGATGGCCTACATGCTCTTCATTAGTTTTGGAGTACACAAGAATATCATCAATGAACACAATAACAAAAGAATCCAAAAATGATTTAAATATGTCATTCATCAAACTCATGAAAGAAACAGGTGCATTGGTCAATCCAAAATACATTACTAGAAACTTTTAATCGCCATACCGTGTTCTAAAAGTTCTCTTTTTAATATCCTCTGGTCTAATCTTTAACTAATGATAACCCAACCACAAATCAATTTTTGAGAAAACTGTTGCACTATGTAGCTGATCAAACAAGTCATCTATATGAGGCAAAGGATATTTATTTCGGATGGTGACCTTATTCAATTACTTGTAATCGGTGCACATCTTCATACTACCATCCTTCTTCTTAACAAAAAGAACTAGAGCGCCCCAAGGTGAAGCACTTACACGAATAAAACCCTTATCAAGCAGTTCCTACAATCGAGCCTTGAGTTCCCTAAACTCTGCAGAAGCTATTAGATAAGGTGGAATAGATATGGGGCGAGTGCCCGTCTCTATGTCAATACAGAAGTAGATATTCCTATCTGGAGGCATACCCGATAAATCAAAAGAAAACATATACTGGAACTCAAAAATAACCATAACTGACTCAATAAAAGGGGACCTTGCACCCACATCCCGAAGATGAGCTTGAAATGATGAACACCCCTTCCCCTTAGCCCCCTAGCCCAGACATATGATATAATCCTTATCGATTTGGCCTTATTCACTCCCTCCCAATATAGTTCCTTCATCCTAGGCATAACTAGAGTCATTATTTTAGCATTACGATTTAAAACAACATGATACGAAGATAACCATGCCATACACAAGATTACATCAAAGTCCAACATATCCAAGATAAATAAGTCTACGCAAGTCTGAAAACCCACACACAAAATAGGACAAGATCGATAAACATGGGTTACTACCATAGCGTTCCCAACTATAGTAGATACATGCATAGGATAGTCAAGAATATCACAAACCAGACTCAGACCCATAGCAAACTGAACAGACACATGAGAATAAGTGGACCCCTAATCAAATATGACTGAAGTCATCTGGTCACAGATAGAAATAGTACCTATATTCACTGCTTCAGAAGCCTCGGCATTAGTCATTTCCAAAAATGCATAACAATGGGCTCAGTTATCAATCTGAGTTAACTCTATACTCTTCTGCGTTCTTAATTCACTGTTACCATAGCCACCTACCTGATTTCCCCATCCATCCTGTGGACGACCCCTGCTATTTCCCTCTCCTCTACCTGCTGGAACCACTGCCCGTGCCTGTTGTTGTTTCTGGCCATTCGCCTGTCTTACCAGACACTCCCTATTAAAATGACCAATAGAACCACAATGATAATTCTCATGCTTAAGAGAAGGCTGACTGTTAGAAGAATAAGAAGCCCCTTGGCCTTTAACAACCTGAGTCTGACAAAATCTTTTAGCCGGTATCATATTAGAAACTGGCATAGCTGAAAAGGCTTGTTGGCCCTTAGAATAGAATCCACTGAAATTCCTAAAATTTTGAGACTTCTTGGCTAACATCATATCTTATCCCGCTTGCGCCACACATTTATACTTCTTCACATAATTTGAGACATCATTAAACCACTTTCCCGCAGAAGTCATTTGCACAGTCAACACATGAAGGTCATAGTTTAACCCTTTAACAAAGAGACAAATATTTTCTTCCTCCGTAGTCAACAACGGAGTGGCATAACGAGACAAGGCATGAAACTTAGCCTCATAAGCTGCAACTGACATATCACCCTACTCCAAACCCAAGAACTCATCCTTTTTGCAATAAAGGAGGGCACGAGGTACATACTTATCCAAAAACAAAACATGAAATTGCTCATAAGTCAAAAGAGGCAAAATAATTGACCAACACTCAACATATGCTCTCCACCATAGTTTAGCATCCTTCCCTAGTAGAAAATTCACAAACTCAACCCCTTATTAGTTCATAATACCCATCTTATGCAGCCTCTCGTAGCAATCAATAGTAAACTCAAAAGCATCCTCTGATTTTGTACCTTAAAAAGTAGGAGGTTTCATATTTAGGAACTTAGTCAGCAGGTTATGTTCAGTAATAGTCATAACAGAACCCAAAATCAGACGAGGAAAAATATCCGTACCCAAAGTCTCATCCATTCTAGGAGCCATAGCAACAGTACGGTGCACAACTAGAGCCTGGTAAGCTGGAACAGTGGGGGTGTCTCCGATCCCAGCCAACCCACTCAGAAAATCTAACACTTGCTGAATAACCTCAGCAGACATGGGTGGTAGAGCCATAACACCAAATGGTTCCACCACCTCGGGCTCCATCTCCTGCTCCTCCACTACTTTCCTCTCCCAAAAATGATCCTGAGGTAGGGCAAGGGATTCTAACCTCTAATTAGCCTAACCAGCAGCTGTGTGAGCTCTACCTCTGGCGGGTGTGGCTTATCCCCAGCCTCTCCTTCCTCTCCCTCTCACTCATCCCCTTTCCCTCACAGATGACTCCTCGACTGGAGCAGCCGGTGTAGGGGCTGCTGCTCGGGTTATGTTAGACCTAGTATACATCATCTATGGACAAAGGATTAATGAGATCAGATACCAATTTGGATCACCAGATACCAATTGGAATCAAGTCATAGCACGAAAGAATCAACAAAGACAGATTTCCTAAAGCCCTATAGCCTCCCAAAGAAAAGTACAGACGTCTCCGTACCATTCTGCAAGACTTTACTGGAACGAGATTGACAAAACCTATGCTTTGATACAAAGTTTGTCACGATCCAAACCCATCGTGAGTGGCACCCAAACTTTTCACCTGGTGGGAGAACTAAAAATCCCAGAAGCATTAATCAACACTTAAGTAAAAGTAAGAGAACTATCCCATAAATAGTGTAATAACCATTCAATCTAACAACTTAAGAATGTGCAGAAATAAAATACCAAGCAGAAATCCCCTAGGACCTGAAAGTCAGTCTACTAAAACATACAAAGAATATCAAGTAGGGATGCAACCCCAAAACTGTAAGAAGTAACAAGTCCAAACAAAGGACAATGTCTAAATAAGAGAAAGATCTCATGGTAGCCCGGATGTGCTGCTTACCCTAAAATCCAAAATCGAATGCTTAAATCACAAGTAAGGTCTCGATGAATGTGCTGGAATATGTGTTGCACTCCCAGAAGTAAATACAGGTGTAGTATCAGTACACAAATAAACCACATTGTACTGGTAGGATCATTTGAATAACCCAAGATGAAAATATGAACACTTAACAAAAGTATAGTACAATTAGCTAACAAATTCTTACGCATAAAATATTCCACATATATGTACAAGTAGCATTCAAGAGGCAAGTCAACAAGTCAACAAGTGTCACTAAGGCAATAATATGCAACTCAATTCAAGACAACCAAACAAGGACAAGCACAATAATACAAATTCCCCGGTTCACTCAAGGAACCGTCATACAAATACATACCTTGAAACCCGTACACTCACACTAAGGGTTATATACCCACCCTCTAGCTATGATCTAGAGGGAAAAATTATCGTTCATGTACTAAATACCCCAGACAAAAATGTCTGTAATCCTTAATCCAACAACCGGTGAGGACATCTCAAATGCCAAAACATTCCATAATTTACAATATAAAGAGGCCAAGTCATAAAACAAGTAGACATTATAATGACCAAGCACACCATATGGATTAACCAATCACCCTACAAAGTAGTTAATATGCACATATAACACAAGTTAGATTAAATACACCCCATCACCTACCTCAAACCAAGCTTGCATAACTCTAAGCCTGAGCTTCGCCTTTTCGTGCCTTTTTTGCATGCTCGTGGTCTAAAACATGCATATAAACGAAATGACTTAACATAGCGGGAGTTATATGCCACCCTAATTGCCTAAGGTCAGTTCATAATTATTTCTTAACCATTATAGGGCTATTTCCATGGTAATTCACCTAAAACTACCAATTTCATGAAATGATTTGTGAATTAACAAAATACAACACCAATTTCTTGGTTAATAAAAAAAACTCATCAACCTAATGCTCAATTTTACCCTTGCACCAACAAACATACCAATATCCACCCTAAAACTTTCCCCGAACTCGGTAATTTATGCCTTTTAAGGATTAAGAAATAATTACAAGTTAAAAGGAGTGAATTCCTTTCCTTAACTAAGTTAAATAGGGTAAACCGGTGATTCTCTCCCTAAATCGTCTTCCTCTTGCCCTAAAATGAGTTTATAAAATAATAAATTATTTTGGTTTTAATCCATTTAATCTGTGGTTTCTACCACTATAGTGGTACCTGACTGCTATAGCGGTACCGCTATAGTGGTAGGCCACCACTACAGAGGCCTTGACAACTTTTGACCACTGCTATAGCCGTAATTATTTTGCTATTACGGTGTGTCAATCGCTATAGCGGTGTCGAAGGGATAGAATGTCTATAATCACCCAAAAATCCCCCTTTTAACAACACACCTTTATCTTAGGACATTCTGAACAATGTCCTTTACGCTAAGGTCAATTTCAGAAGTTCTACTAACCAAAGTTCAGTTTCGTAAAATCCTACAGGCTTCTTATCGCCTTAGCTAACTAGGAATCAACACTATTTCTGCCAAACTAGCCTAAATTATTCCTAGATTTTCCAAGACTACGCCTCGCTCTGAAATAAAGTGAAACTAGCCTAGCCCGAAATTTGTAAATTCCAAACCAGAAGGAATTTAGATACGAAATTTGCAGTGTAAGACTTTTACATAACGACAAAGAGGATTGTTACAGCTTGAGGGTTAATACAAAAATAACAAAGAGCTTTCTCCACCACCTTTATTCTAACCAGAACTTCTCCAATTGGAATTCTTTCCCTCAACACTCTCCACAAACAAAAAGATACCTTAAAAGGTCATCCTTTTGTCCAAAATTTGATACACAACATATTTTTCACCTCTTTTTTCCACCTCATCCTAAGAACTACTAACTGTGAACTTCCCAGAGTTGGAAAACATCCACCAAAATTCATCCTATTCCTCAGTTATGTCTAAGCAAAACAACTCCCTATAAATCGGATCAGTAATTTTCTGAGGCATTAGAAGTTGTAGTTTGTCCTCATTCAAAGTACCCTCCTCCATGAATTCACTAACATCTTTCACAAAAGCATCCAAATTAGTAGAATGAGAAAGGACATATTGGAAGGCACCCAACTTTGTCCAATTATCATACTAATTGATTGAGTGACCACATTTAGGTTCCCACCATGCCATCTGATCAAAATTATCCCTAGCTTCAATCATGTACTTCCATAGTTGTGACCCTCCATTCCACTCTACTTCTTAAGGTATAAACCTCTTGCAATATTTATTACACATAAAGTTGGTCCACATAAACTTTTTAATCCTGAAAATCCACAACTGCTTTGCAAACAGAGCATTAGAGAAATCAAACAATGATCTAAATCGAAGACCATCTTCTACTTTGGGAAAACACATTTTGCTACTAGAACCCCTATGCTTGTGTCTTTCTCTTCATTATTACTCCAAAAAAAAAAAAACTAGCAAAAAGATGAGAGTGGATTGACTGTTTAGTATTTAAACGGCTTATTAATTAATTATGTTAAGTGACAAATGATGAGAGAAATGATCATTTTTTCTTTGGGCAGTATAAGATACTCCCTTCGTTCCATTTTAGTTGTTATAGTTTCTTTTTTAGAGTCAAATGATACAAACTTTAACCAACATTTTAAGATGTATTTTTAAATCATATTGAAAAGAAAAAATTCAACTTATACTACTTTTTATATAGTTTTTGAATACCTTAATTTTAGTTTTAAAATATTAAATTTATCTAGTCTAATTTAACTTTGAGAATTAGTCAAATTGACTTCAAAAAAATGAAATATGACAACTAAAAAAAATGGGGGAAGTATGGTTAGCATTATTAATTAATTTACATGTAAGTTAATCTTGTGACGCTTTCAGTATTCGGTCGACTTTGAGACTTGAATTTAGCAGTAATATCCTATGACTAAAATCTATGTTACGAAATTAAACATTTAATACTTGACTTTTAATTATTTAAACGATTTAATGAATTTAACTCAAAAAAATTGAAAAATTATGCAAAGATTAAGGTAGTGCCTGACAAACTATTTTACCCGTTGCAATTTATGAGACATATTTTACATAGAAATGGAATTTTGAAAAAGAAATGAAGTACTTTTAGACTTTATAAATATAAATATGTAACAACATCTTTGTGACTATAGGATTTTTGAAATTTATGATCTTAAAATTAAACATGCTACAAAATTTATGTGTTTATAAATACTTATCATCAAAGTACAAGTGTAAAATTAATTATTTAAAAAAATGAAAATGTTTTTTTTTTCAATGGACGAATAAAAAATAATACTCCATTCATCTAAATAAATGTGAAGTATTTCACTTTTCAAGAGACAACTTAACTAATTATTAAAGTTAAATGAGATTAAATAAATTTAATATTTATGAGAAACAGCTTTCTACCTCACCTCTGAGGTAGTGGTATGGACTACGTATACTTATCCTTCCCAGAACCCATTTTGTAGGGATATATTGGGTATGTTATTGTTTTATTCAATTCATTTCATGTCAATTTGATTAAAAAAGTATTTTAAATCATTGAGTTGAATATCTGTAATGACCCATTTTGTCGTTACTGAAAATAATTGCGGTAAAAGGATAAGAACCTCATTCATCATAAATTATAGGATCAATTATTTAGTATGGGAGTGCATTGTACATGTACTAAGGTCATATAATACCCCTAGCACAAAGTTAAGTTGAAAGTGTTCTTACCGATTGAGTTTCAAGCTAAGTTTAAACTAGGGTCAACTTCAAACGGGAATATCTCCTAAATTATTAAGGTTATAGCGCCAAACACACACCAAATGAAAGATCGTTGAGACTTCTTTCAAACGCTTCTAACCGTTCATTAATCCAGCTTCGGAGTAAAAAGTTATGACTACTTTACTAAATGGGCTGAGAAATTTACTGCCACAGCGGTAACGGACAGTATTTAATGCTGATTTTAATGGATTTCAGCCCCAAATCTCAAATATTTCATTCCTAAGCCCTAGAGGGGCGATTTGCTCATGGTTGGGGTGAAAATTCTTCGTTGAGATAAGTTCCTTCCGTCATATTCTTCATATTTCAATTTTTTAACATCCTAGAATCCCTAGAACTATCTTTAATGGTGAAATTCTTTGGGAGTTGAACCTTAAGTTAATAAGATTTTGGGAAAAAATTACGGCTTGGGTTAATATAACCTAGAATCACTTCTAAATTATTCATTAACGATTACTAGCATTAATTAGTGATTCTAAAACATGAAATTGGTGGTTGGTGATCTTGAATTCTATAAAAATGGAACCTTTAACTTTGAAACTTCATTAATGGAGATGGGTTGAATATGATAGAGCTTTTAAATAGGTAATTAACCTTTGCATAATGTTTTAGAGCATGAATAAGGGTAGAATTAGTGGGTTGATTTCCCAAATTTTTTTTTCGAAGAGTAACTACTTAATTACTCTTATAATTTTGTAATGTTTGGATATTTGGGCTAATTCAAGCATGAAGGAAAGAAAAGAGCAATTTTGGTGCGGCTTGCTTGTTTCGAGCTCTTTGGTTGAGGTAAGTTTTGGTTAACTTGTAGTAGACTTGGGCTAAATGCACTTGATTTTAATAGTAATGCCGAGAGATTTTATGTCTTAGGCCTTCATACATGGTATTTGGGTGGACTAAATTATTAAGAATCCGGTTAGGCTTGAATATTATCATGGATTATTGTTATACTCCACTGATGCGATACTTGTGGCATGAGAATTGGTGGAATATGGTGAGAATAATAGTTAGTTGAAAGTAATGTAATAATAAGATAATTGCGTGTTATTCTCTTTTGTGTGGATCCCTTGATGGGTATTTGTGTTGTATAGCTTGATTTATAAATTATAGAGTTATTATATGAATGCGAATAAAAATAGAAGAATTAGGTGACCTTCTAACCTATAAACTAGTCTCTAATGTCTTAAAAGGGGGTGAAATCGATATTTTTTACATTTGAAGTAAGAGACATGCTTGCTAGAAGATAGATAGGAGGATTGATTGTGATAAGAGGACGTGACGATATAACTTAAGAAGCTAAGATTAAGTTTTGTAAGTACCAGAAAGTAAGATGTACAAAGTTGGATAACCCTAGTTATAATTGTAAGTTGAATAGAGCCGAGTAGTTGGATAATCGGCTAAAAGGGAATAGCATCTTGAAACTTAGTTGTGACTTAAACAAAAGGTATACTAATTAGTAATTGGATTACTCGTTCAATGTGAATAAAAGAGATTCGGATTGGTTGATAAAATAGGATGATAAATTAGAGTATAAATATCAATATTTGTCGAATGTACACTCCTAAATGGATACATGATGAATTGGTCTTCGGACATAGTTTGATGGTTGATTGGATTTTGATAATGCTCAATAGAGCAAGTGGTGAATGGACCTTTAGGATTACTTGTGATTATTGGCTACAATTACTTGGTTGTCCTTAATTGTAAGTTCTGTTTCGATCATTGTTGCTTGCATCTGATTTCAATTGGGTGTTTGTGATTTACCTCCATGCATTGCTTATAATTATTAACTGCATTTGTATTTTCATAAATATTGTTGATGATATTTGGTGATGGAGGATTGGGTACCACACCTGTACAGATATGATACGTTGGTTATGATGGATCAAGTACCACATGGTACAGATATGATGTTGTGGATGAGTTGCGAAGGGAAGAGAAATTGTACATAATTGCATACAGACATTCATTCATATGCATGGAATGTGCATTTATATTTATATATTGTTGGTGGTTCTTTGGTTGGACCGAGTTATGATGATGAAATTTTGTTGTTCCTTGTGTGGACCGCATATTTGACACGATATTTTAGTTCCTTGAGAAGATTAGTTATGTTGATCTATGTTATTAGGCATTGTAGCCAAGTGTGAATAAAAGGTACGTCCGAGATTATGTATAACTCATGTTTCCCTGTGTATATAGTTGTATATGGTAAGTATATTGTGATACCTTTCTTGTAAAGTTGTTGATACTATCAGTTGTCTTGGTTGTTATACCAAGATTTTGACCTTAGCTATTTTAGGTGTGCCGAGGTTAGAGTAGAATGGTAATCCTAGTTTGTGTTTGAAAGAGGTTATATTTTTTCTTCGTACTTGTCACATGGTAGAAAAGGGGTGTCTTTCTTATTTGGCCTATGTGCGCGATACCAGTGTTGATTCACCACCTCCCTTGGATTCTGTAAGAGTTTTTAGAGAGTACATGGACATGTTTCCTATGGACTTACCTAATGTTCCTTCAAATAGGGATAATTATTTTGCTTTTGATAAGGAGCAGGGCAGCAGGCCCATTTCTATTCCTCCTTATAGGATGTCCCCAATAGAGATTAAGAAATTGAAGGACCAATTACAAGATTTGTTGAGTAGAAGGTTTATTAGATTGAGTGTTTCTCCTTGGGGTGCTTCTGTCTTGTTTGTGAAGAAGAAAGATAGGACCATACGTATGTATTAATTATCGATAATTGAACAAAGTGACTATCAAGAAAAAGTATCCTCTCTAATATATCAATGATTTGTTTGATCATCTTTAGGTGGGATAGTGTTTTCTAAGAATGACTTGTAGTCTGGTTACAATTAGTTAAGGATTAAATCTTCAGATATTCAGGATACGGTATAGACACTATAATTTCTTGGTTATGTCTTTTTGGCTGACTAACACCCTGACGACATTTATGGAGTTGATGAACAGGATGTTTTAGCCTTATCTTAATTCTTTGGTGATTGTTTTCATTGATTATATCTTGGTTTATTCCAAGAATAAGGCTGAGAATGTGAGCCATTTGAGGGTCGTACTTTAAAATTTTAGAGATGAGGAATTGTATGCCAAGTTATCCAAGTGTGAGTTTTGGCTGTATTTTGTTTCTTTTTTTGGTCATATGGTGATTGAGGATTGTCTCATGGTCCATCTAGCTAAGGTGGTGGAGGTACGTGATTGGAAAGACCTACTTTTTGTATTGATATTTAGAGTTTAGTTGTGTTAGAAGACTATGATCGACAGTTTTTGTAGGGATTCTCTTCCATTGTTGCTCCTTTGACTAAGTTGACTTAGAAAAAATGTTGTGTTCCAGTGGTCAAACAATTGTGAGAGGAACTTTCAAAACCACAAGGAGTTGTTGACTTTGGCTCCTATCCTTACTTTACCTGAGAAAGGCATGGGTTTTAATTTATTTTGTGATGCTTTCAGAGTTAACTTGGGTGGTGTGTTGATGCAGAAGGGTAAGGTGATAGCTTATGCTTCTAGATAGTTGAGAGTGCATGAGAAGAATTACCCTACTTATGATTTAGAGTTAGTCGTGGTTGTGTTTATGTTGAAATGGTGGCATCACTGTTTGTATGGGGTTCATCAAGAGATTTTCTCCAATCACCATAGCCTTTAGTACTTCTCCAGTCAACGAGATCTTAAAATGAGAGAACATAGATCATTGGAGTTGCTAAAGAATTATGACCTTACTATTCTTTATCATCCATGCAAGGCTAATGTAGTGGCGGACGCTTCGAGTTGAAAGGCGGTAAGTATGTGGATTTTTATTTATCTTTGAGTTCAGTCTTTGGATAACTAGTTGATTCAACTTAATATTTCAGCACTTTGAGGGTCTTTGCGTAGGTTGACGCTAGATCCTTATTGATAGAGCAGATTCAAGCTCAACAGTTTGATGATGAAAATTTAAGAGTTATTCATGATAAATTGCTGAGTGGCAAGGTGAAGGTGGTATCTTTTGATCTCAAGGGGTTTTTAAGGATTAGCGGTCATGTTTGTGTGATGAGAGTTGATGGTTGGATTAGACTAATCTTAGAGGTAGCTCATTATTCAAGATATTCTATTTATCTAGGAGCAGCTAAACTGTACCATGACATGATGCATCATTATTGGTAGTTTGGCATGAAGAAAGACATTATAGAGTTTGTGCATAAGTGTTTGAATTATCAACAAGAGAAGTATGAGCATCAGCAATCAGGTGGTATAATGCAGAGGATGTCTGTCCTGGAGTGGAAATAAGAGTCGATCACTATGGACTTTGTGATTGGTCTACCCCTGACTTTGGGGAAGTTTGATTACATTTGGGTGACTGTGGATAGGCTGACTGAATTAGTGCACTTTGAACATGTAGAGATGAATTATAATAGGGAGAAGTTGGCCAAGATCTACATTAGAGAGATTGTTTGGTTACATGGTGTACCTATCTCCATTATTTATGATAAAGGTACGTATTTTACCTCTAATTTTTAGAGTTTATCCAGAGCGAGTTGGGTGCTCAGCTTTAGATGATTATGACATTTCACCTTCAGACGAATGGCCAATCAAAGTGGACTATTTAGGTGTTAGAGAACATGCTTCGAGCGTGTGTTATAGATTTTCATGGTCATTGGGACCAGTTGTTTCCCTTAGAGGAGTTCACCTACAATAACAATTACTATTTCAGCATTCAGATAGATCTTTTTGAGGCTTTATATGGGAGGAGGTGTAGAACCAACGTGGGATGGTTTGATTCATTTGAGGTTAGGCCTTAGGGTTCTGACTTGTTAAGAGACTCGATGGATCGGGTGAGATTAATTCTGTAGAAGCTTGTGGCTACTTATAGTAGGAAGAAGAGTTATGTCGATCAATAGGTTCGTGATGTGGCATCCATGCTTAGTGAGCGAGTTTTGTTAAAGGTATCACCCATGAAGGGTGTGATGAGATTTAGGAAGAAAGAATGCTTAGTCCAAGATTTATTAGACCTTTTAAAATTCTTGAGAAGGTTAGAGATATGGCTTATAGGTTGGCTCCACCTCTAAACCTATCAGCGATTTCATTCTGTAATCAATTTTTGATTTTGAAGCGATATCATCTCGATGAATCTCATATGATCTAGTGGGATTCAGTCACATTAGACAGTGATTTGTCCTTTGAGGAGGAGCTTATTGCTATTTTGGAAAGAGAGATTAAAAAGTTGAGATCAAAGAATATTGATTTGGTGAAAGTTCAGTGAAGACATCGCTCTTCTAAGGAGGCTACGTGGGAGGTTAAGTCTAATAAGAGGAGTCGATACCCCCATTTTTTAATTTAGGTACTTTATTTGCTTTTTTGTTTGAGGACGAATGAATATTTTAATGGTGGATAATGTAACAACCCTCATGGTAATTTTTAGTTTTTTCTGTCTTTTGACTATTTTATCCTTTTCTATAGTTGCTTTATATTATTTATGAGTTGTAGAGATGGTTGGCATGGTCCATAAAGCATTCCGAAATAATTTATGCGATTTTGAGGTTTTGAGTAGCCTTTAAAGTGATATATGTGTCTTTGGTCAACATTTTATGATCCGAGCATCGGATGTTGATTTTCTCAGTTTCATTAGATCTGGAATGTCGTTTTTGGGTTAGTAGCATGGTTGTTTTCAATTTTGAGATTGTTATTTGAGTTTTGAGCGTTTAGACAAGAAACTAGTTTACTTTGCTTAAAGAGGTTCTCAGGGGGTAACATATTGATAATGACCTCTTTTGGTAAATATGATATTTCATTTGAGTCCGGAACGTCAAAAATAGCCTAGTTGCACTATTGATTTTTTTACAGGGTCCCAAACAAATCCCGAGGGTGCATTCAAAACATTTTTAACTTGGACTAATTACTGGTACCCAGTTTCAGTTGCACCAGTAATTTACTCATTGCGATTGCAGGGAGGAGTGTTGCAAACGGGTAGAGTTGGGCAGTTGTGCATGGCGATTGCGAGGTAGGCCACCACGATTGTGAGGTTCGAGCTAGGTATTCATTCAATCGAGGGACCTTTTCACGCAATCGCGATGACCAGTGTATGTGTGGTCAAACTTTTACCCTCGCAATCGCAAGGAGGGTGCTGCAATCGTGAGGTACTATTCACAAAATATTATAATTACTCTATTTTCGCGATTCCAACTCCATTTTAACCATTTTTTATCTTTGGGACCTTAGGATAAGAGATTTCAAAAAGAATTTTTCTTCAAACTTGCTCGAATAAGCTTCTAAACTAAATTTCTATCACTACCCATTGATTATATTGTGTAAAAATTGTCAAAACATGGATTTGAAACTTAAGATTTTGAGTTTTACCTGGTAAATTGAGAAGTTGGTTTTTCAATGACTTCAATCTCGCTTTCAACTTGTTTTTTGATGGGTTTTCATATTTAGAACCACTAAAGTATTGATAACTTGATTTTTGATTAGAATTCTAGTTTTATCCTCTTATTTTTGGGGTCAATTTTTGAAGTGATTTTAGATTCGAAACCAAAGTATGCTAATATGGGCATTAATAGACTCCTAATATCATATTCAATCCATTTTTGATAGATTGGAAGCATTTTAAAGTTGTGCCGAAGGGGAAGGTTTCTTGTTGAGAGCTCTAGGCTCGTGTTTCGACTTTCAAGGTAGGTTATGCCTTAACTTTCTAATGACCAGATTAGGAAGATAACCATTCATGTTTTAACTTTCTAATGACCAGATTAGGAAGATAACCATTCATGTAAAGTATACTATGTGTTGGGGATTTTATCGTGGTATTCATCTTTTGAGATTATTATTTTATCGCATTGTCGATGTGGAGGGTTGTGTTAATCGTATTATTTACTTGAGAGATTATTATCATTGAGATACCCGTGCGAGGCTGGTATTGATCTTGTTTGAGCATTATTTGTTATTTATCATTATTGTGATGTCCGTGTGGGCTTGGATTTATATTAATATTGTCTTGGATGATTTTATACTACTGTATAGCCATGAGATGGCTTGTATCATGATCTATTGAGATTTGAGGTGACTTGTGCTCATTTATACCATAGTCGAATTATTTAATTATATGTGTTGAGCTGGTTATGAGCATGCATACTCATTCATTCATCACTATTCATGGAACTGGTACCACGGAGATATACTATTTTTTGTAGAAATGAGACACTTTATAAAATACCTTAACTGAAGGATGTATCGGTAAGGTTGATAGATGCGATTGTAATAGTATATGGGTTGCAAAGCCCTCATGGGTACTCTCTTGGAAGCTTATGTTCGGAAGGTGTATACGAGGTGAACATTTAGTGTTACTTCACTTGCATCTCTCTATTTGTATTTGTCATCTTGCATTTTGGATTTCCTTATGTATTTGTATTGTAGTTAGTCCTTATACTGTTATTGTAATTGTATTATTATACTGTTAGGAGTTATACGTCTTGAGCCACAGTTGGGAGCTTTTCTATATGCATGTGGAAGCTTTGCTCGTAGTTTTTCTTTATATGTTTAGTTATCTACTTTTCTTTGTCGGCCTATGATGCCTACTGAGTACAAGTAAATCGTACTCACTCCTACTTATGCACCATTTTGGTGCAGATCCCAGTTCAAGTGTGATTCGCGGCTAGCGATCTTAGAGCAGTTTTGGGATCTTCAAAGTCAGGGTGAGCTCCACCTTCGGAGCTATGCCTGGCTTCATCTAGTTTCTTATGTCTTTATTTTATTTTCAGAGACAGATATTACAGTGCACTTTATTTTTGGATTTACAGTGCTCTTTACTCGTGACACTAGATCTTTGGGATTGGAGTTGTATTTATTTCAAATTTTGGGTTGTTTTATATTATTGTTCTGACTTTATCCCAAAGTCTCGTATTTGATTATAATTTACCTTATTTTTGTCTTCTATATCTCTTGTGGAGTTAGTCTTACGTACCAGTGCTGGGTCGGGGTAGATGCTATTATGATCTCTGTTTCTGGATCGTGACAGTGCGAAAAAAAATTGCTATTTCATTGCGTTTGTTATCGTGCATTTTGACTTCAACAAAAAATGTGATCTCTTCACTATTTATTTTTACTCGTTCATTCACTCTACATGAGCCAAACTCAATCTTTCATTCGGAATACGAACATATTGCACAAAAGATCTCTTTCAATATTGCCTATTTAAATATAATAAGGTTAGGTTTTAAAGCCCGCTTAGATTCACCTATTGTAAATATTTTTAACATAAAATAGTTTTTAAGCGCTTTTGTAGTGTTTGAATAAAATAAAACTAAATCAAAGTGATTTTATGCACTTGTTATTAAGCCAAAATAATTTTTAAAAAAAGTCAAAATTCATAAATTAAGATTTGTAACTTATGATTTATGCTAATTAGACATAAATTTATTCAAATATTTGTCTCCCCAAAAATAAATTCAAAAGAAAAAAATGATCTTTCTCTAAATATGCCAAGACCTATTCAATTGTAACTGAATAACCAAATAAAGATTAAAAAAAAAAAAACACAAAAAGAAGAAAGAGAAACGGACGAGCAAGCTGAATTATCCGGAAGGATGACCACTAATTTACACAGAACAATTAATAGGGAAAAAATGAAGTAAAAAACGAGTGTTGCATATTCGTCGTGTTGGTTGTACTTTTCCTTTAACCACAATAACTCCAGTAGTTCTACAAATATTTTCGGATCACAGTAAACACGTGTGTTGTAGAGATTGGACTAGTACACTATAAATTAAGCATGTTTAAAGGTCATAAATTGAAACAATATAAAGATTTATTCTCCAAAGTTATTTACTTTCTTCCTATTATCATATTCTATTTTGATTGAAAAACAAGATGCCTTACGGACAACTTGAAGTTTATGTTGCATATGCCAGAGGGCTTGAGGACCAAAATTGGCTCAGTATTCTCCTCACTAAGTCCCCTTTATTTATTTTATTTATCTATCCTGATTGGTGTTTCAGATTACAAATTTTAAAGAGGTTCTCAATCTGGATGGAAATTAGACCAGATTTCAAGTGTTTCCATCAATTTTAGTAGATCTTACATTCAGGGTGTTATTGATTTTGATCTTACAAATAAGCACAAAAATAATTTAAATACATATACTTAAAAATAAATTCAAATTTGGAATCCCCTTCTTAAAGTTCAAATAAAATTTAAAAGCAAGGGGATTTACTATACTACTGAAGCTTTGTTGATAAAAAAAATTGTAATCTTTCTCTTGCATTCTTAATCTGGCTTCTTCTTTAATATAATTTTGTAACCATGTGCAGGTCCCTAATTCTTTTTCTTATATGTCATTTATATCCTTCATCTCTTATAGGTTAAATAATTTAAGTTTTTTGTTAAATACATTTCAACAGCTGATATGAGTCCTTATGTTGTTATCACCTGCTACACTGAAGAGAAAAAATCCAGTGTTGCATCAGGTTAGTATTGTTATTAATCTTGAATCAAAAATTAAATTTTTCTTTGTATATCACCTATTCTAGCAAGAATACAAAACTTCAAACATTTAGCAACAATGTAATAGCCCGAAATCCATTAAGAGGACATTTTCAATACGCTAACAACGTAAGAATTTGTTACAATTGTTAAAACATATAAATCAATTAGACCTGTATCTAAATAGTATAAGGTTCTCTTTTGTAGGTGAAGGAGAGAACCCTGAGTGGAATGACTCCTTCTTATTCACCATTTCCCGTGGTTGTGACGAGGTTCACATAAAGCTTATGAATGAAAATACTTTTGAAGATGACGATTTCATAGGAGAAACAACGTAAATAATCCCCTTGATTTATTTCTCTGCTATGAACATTTATATTGTATAGCAAATAATATATATTCTCTAACGCATGGTTCTTTTATTGTTTTCCTATGTTATATGATAAAAACAGACTTTCATTAGAGGAAGTGTTTCGTGAAGGAGAAGTGGAAACAACCATGTATGATCTTTACAAGGATGATGAAAATTGTGGATCCATCAAACTTGGCCTCACTTTCACTCGCGAGGAGGTAATATATATTTTAGGCTCTTTAACAACAAAATAAATTTATTTTTTTTGTAATTTTGAATAATAATTTTTTTAAAAGAACAAGATTTATCAATATTAATATTTTCTTCTCACGTGCAGAGGGATCAATATGACGAGGATTACTAGTTCAAGCTGTTCTGCCCATGAATTTGAGTTTATGGAAGGGTCATTGGGTTGCCCATATAACAAGAAATAGTCCTAGGAATAAATTATGAAATGATATTGAATTGCTTCGTTCAATCATCATTTTTTTAATTTTTGTATGAATAACATACGCATTAGTTATGCAGTAATTTTTTGTATCATTTCAATAAGAATTTAATATAAAATTGTGATACCCATGTTGGCAAATATACCATTTGTTGTGTCACCAGTTGTTAATTAGTTGAATGTTACATAAAAAAATTTTCTCTCATGTGTTGGGAAAGGCAAGGGCACTAACAATAGTACACGATAGGGTAGCAGCGGAAGAATACTCAAATCTAAACTTTCCCTTTCAATTTGAACCAAGAGAAGACAAACAAACCCAAGCACAATGATAATAAGGCAGCAAATATATCAACCAAAATAGATAAGCAACGATAAAATAAATCAATCACACGAGACACCAGATTTACGTGGAAAACCCTTCAGTGTGAAGAGTAAAAAACCACGGGACCAAAAACCTCCACTATAATCACCAAGAGTTACAATAATGTTCTCCAAAATGGCCACCAAATAAGTGTCAAACAACGAGCAACACTAGATAAAGCACAACACCAAAAACTAGAGAATTAAAGGAGCAAACACTACTAAAAAAAACAGAAAAACCTACCACGGAAAACCGACCACACATTGTGGTCGCAAAAACCTACCACATGTGGTAGGTTTTTCATTAAATTTATTTTTAAAATGTTTTTAACCAAAAACCGACCACTTGTGGTAGGTTTGGGATTTAAAAAAAAAATAAAAAATATTTTATAAAAAAAAGACCACTTGTGGTCTGTTTTAGATTAAAATATTTTATAAAAACCTACCACTTGTGGTAGGTTTTTTGATTAAAAAAATAAATAAAATATTTTATACATAACCGACCACAAGTGGTCGGTTTTAATTTCCCAAAAAATTAATATAAATAAAACAAATAAAAAACATAAATTTTAAAAATATATTAAATATATTTTTTAAAATTTTACCGACTACGTTTGGTTGATTTATTTCTTAATAATAATAAAAATCAATTAATGTTAAAAAACCTATCACAAGTGGTCGATTTCTGTAAAATGAATTAAGAAAAATCTACCACTTGTGGTTGGTTTTTGTTAAAATAAATTAAGAAATATTCACTACTAAAAAAAGGCAAAAAAACGACGGACAAAAAAGCGACGGACTGCGTCGCTTCAAAAAAGCGACGGAAAAAACGACGTTGTCCGTCGTTTTTTAAATTTATTTTAAATTTTTATTTATTTTTTATTAAAATCGACGGACAGCGTCTCAATGTCCGTCGCTTATTTTGGCGGATTATTGTGCCAAACAATTAATAAATAATTTATAGTTTTTGTTAAATAAAAGCGACGGATAGCGTCGCTATTAATTTTTTGTTAAAAAAAATAAATTTAGAAAATCGACGCTGTCCGTCGCTTTTTTAATTTAAATTAAATTTTTATTTATTTTTACAAACATCGACGGACAGCGTCGCTATTATTTTTTAAAAAAAGGAAATTAATTTTTAGAAAAAACGACGCTGTCCGTCGCTTTTTAAATTTATTTTTATTTTTTTTTTATTTTTACTAAAAGCGACGGACAGAGTCGGTTTCTTTAAAAAAAAAAAAGTTTATGAAAACGACACTGTCCGTCGCTTTTTTAATTTATTTTAAATTTTTCTTTATTTATTTACTAAAAGCGACGGACAGAGTCGGTTTCTTTAAAAAAAAAAAAAGTTTATGAAAACGACACTGTCCGTCGCTTTTTAAATTTTTCTTTATTTTTTACTAAAAGCGACGGACAGAGTTGATTTCGTTAAAAAAAATTAAAAATAAGTTTATGAAAACGAGTATACTTACGTTTCAATAAAATAAATATATTGTCCATCGAGTATATATTTTTATACGTGTGTATCTCGTGTAGTTATTTACGTAATAGTCAAAAGCTAATTGAATGTATACAAGTATATTGAATACGTTGATATTATATGATCGAGGTAATAATATACTGTTGGAGTTATAAATGTAAGGTAAATACACTACAAAAAAAAACCAAAAAAGCGACCACATGTGGTCGGTCTTTCATTAAATTTATTTTTAATCAAAAAGCGACCACATGTGGTCGGTTTTTCATTAAATTTATTTTTAAAAATTTTTTAATCCAAAACCGACCACAAGTGGTCGATTTTTATATTTTAAAATTGCGGTAAAGTAAATAAATTAACCCGGGAAAATATAATTCCTTAAAACCGTTTAGATTTAAAAAATAAAAAAATATTTTTATACAAAAACGACCACTTGTGGTCGCTTTTGGTTCCCCAAAAAACTAATATAAATAAAATAAATGAAAAACGTAAATTGATAAAATATATTAAATATATTTCTTAAAATTTAGAGACCACGTGTGGTCGGTGTATTTTTAAATAATAATAAAAATTAATTAATGTTAAAAACCCACCACAAGTGGTCGGTTTTTGTAAAATGATTTAAGAAAAACCTACCACTTGTGGTTGGTTTTTGTAAAAAATACTAAAAATAAATTAAGAAATATTAAATATATTAATTAAAATTAATAAATAACATAAAAAAAATCTTTATTTTTTACGTACGTTTTAATCAAAAGCTAATTGAATCTTTCTAAGTATATTGAATACGTTGATATCATACGACCAAGGTAATAATATAATGTTGAACTTATAATAACGTAAGCTAAACTAACCGATAATTCATCAGAGTATATATTAAATATGTTGTATTACGGGGTCATATACTTGTGTATGTGGTGTATATATAGTATGCATTTAGAACCTGATAGTCGATAGAGTGTGTGTGTATATATGTATATCTCGTGTATTGATATACGCAGTAGTCAAAAGCAATGTAAGTGAATCTATCCAAGTATTTTGAATAACACGTTGATATCACAAGTTCGGTGTAATAATATATATACTGTTGAAGTTATAATAACGTAAGCTAAATTAATCGATAATTCATCAGAGTATATATACTCGTTTATGTAATGTATACAGTACGTATGTTGAACCTCATCTAGTCACTCGATATGTATATATATACGTATATATCGTGTAGTGATATATATACGTAGTAGTCAAAAGCAAGCTAACCGAATCTATCTAAGTATTTTGAATAACACATTGATATCATACGATCGATGTAATAATATACTTTTGAAGCTATAATAAAGTAAGCTAATTAATGGATAATTCATCAGATTATATATAAAATACGTTGTATTACGGGGTAATATACTTGTGTATGTAATGTATACAGTACGTATTTTGAACATGATAGTCGATAGAGTGTATGTGTGTAGATATACGTATATCTCGTGTAGTGATGTACATAGTAGTCAAAAGCAAGCTAATCGAATCTATCTAAGTATTTTGAATAACACGTTGATATCATACGATCGACGTAATAATATACTTTTGAAGCTATAATAAAGTAAACTAATTAATGGATAATTCATCAGATTATATATAAAATACGTTGTATTACGAGGTATATAATTCATATTCAAAAGCTAACTAACCAAAAATTCATCCTAATATACGAAATACATTGATATTATTATACAATTGAGGAAATATACTACTTGTGTACGACGATGAATTAATTAATTATCCGATTTATATACATCGTATTATTTTTTTTTATATTTTTTATGAATATAATACGATTTATTCAGGAAATATTTATTTGATTTTATTAAACCAAGAAGCTCAGGGTTAAATCGATTATTCATTTGTTTTGAATTTTGATTTAATTTGGCCGGTCTATTAAATTTGGGCCGTAATCAAAATTAAATTGGTCAAAATTGCAATGCAATTGACCAATTGATTTTTGATTTGGTCTATAATTTAAATGACAATGGCTAAATAATCTAATTGGTCATTCTTTAAATGGCCTAATGTTACTCTCTCCCTTTTTGTTTTAATAACATAATATTTTGGGCCCAATCCCTTAACAGGCCCAAATCAGCCGACCCGGTCCAGCCCACCCTTATATCCCCTTTTCTCCTTCACCCCAACACACCCCATAAGCTCCCAAAACAGTCCCCAAAACAGAAAACAGCCCCAAAACCGAAAATAGCCCCCAAAACCCGAAAACAGCCCCCAAAATCGGAAAAAAACCACAAACCCGTAAACCCCAAATCGATTTCCTCATGTATTTCGTACAAATACACTAGACACGTACTATGAGAGGTGCGAAATTCATCTAGAAACTCCAATTTCCTCACAAATCCAAAAATACAAAAATTCCAAAATTCATTTTTTTTTTTTTTGGGTACGATTCCAGCTCATTCAAGGATTTCGTGGTGTCAAAGATTTCGACGAAGCTCGTAGTTCCGTTTTGGTGCTCTAAGAAAGGTAAACACCCCCCTTCTTTTATTTTTAGCAACCTTTAATATTTCGTTTTCGTAGAGTAGATTTTCTTTCGTCGTGTAGGTATAATTATTTTGTAGTTGTCGGAATCTCACATTAGGTGAGAATGCTGGGATTATTTGCTGTAGAAGGCTATGAAGGCCGTAGGATTTTTTGTTAAAAGTTATGGCTTAAGTGTAGTTACTTGAAAATGTGTATTTGTTACTTGAAAATGTGTATTTGTTGCTTGAAAATGCTCAAGTGTAGTTACTTGAAAATGTGTATTTGTTACTTGAAAATGGTAGTGACTTGAAAATGTGTATTAGTTACTTGAAAATGGTTAAGTGTAGAGACTTGAAATGTGAATTAGTTACTTGAAAATGATAGTGGCTTGAAAATGTGAATTAGTTACTTGAAAATGGTTAAGTGTAGTAAGTTGTAATGTGAAATACTAACTTGAAAATGTGTATTTGTTGCTTGAAAATGCCCAAATGTAGTTACTTGAAAATGTGTATTTGTTACTTGAAAATGGTTAATGGTAGAGACTTGAAATGTGAATTAGTTACTTGAAAATGGTTAAGTGTAGTAACTTGAAAATGTTAATTAGTTACTTGAAAATGGTTAAGTGTAGAGACTTGAAATGTGAATTAGTTACTTGTAAATGGTAGTGACTTGAAAATGTGAATTAGTTACTTGAAAATGGTTAAGTGTAGAGAATTGAAATATGAATTAGTTATTTGGTGTAGTAACTTGAAAATGTGAATTAGTTACTTGAAAATGGTTAAGTGTAGAGACTTGAAATGTGAATTAGTTACTTGTAAATGGTAGTGACTTGAAAATGTGAATTAGTTACTCGAAAATGGTTTAGTGTAGTAACTTGAAAATGTGAATTAGTTACTTGAAAATGGTTAAGTGTAGAGAATTGAAATGTGAATTAGTTATTTGAAAATGGTTAAGTGTAGTAACTTGAAAATGTGAATTAGTTACTTGAAAATGGTTAAGTGTAGAGAATTGAAATGTGAATTAGTTAAATGAAAATGGTTAAGTGTAGAGAATTGAAATGTGAATTAGTTACTTGAAAATGGTTAATGGTAGAGACTTGAAATGTGAATTAGTTACTTGAAGATGGTTAAGTGTAGTAACTTGAAAATGTGAATTAGTTACTTGAAAATGATTAATGGTAGAGATTTGAAATGTGAATTAGTTACTTGAAAATGGTTAAGTGTAGAGAATTGAAATGTGAATTAGTTACTCAAAAATGGTTAAGTGTAGTAACTTGAAAATGTGAATTAGTTACTTGAAAATGGTTAAGTGTAGAGACTTGAAATGTGAATTAATTACGTGTAAATGCTAGTGACTTGAAAATGTGAATTAGTTACTCGAAAATGGTTTAGTGTAGTAACTTGAAAATGTGAATTAGTTACTTGAAAATGGTTAAGTGTAGAGAATTGAAATGTGAATTAGTTATTTGAAAATGGTTAAGTGTAGCAACTTGAAAATGTGAATTAGTTACTCGAAAATGGTTTAGTGTAGTAACTTGAAAATGTGAATTAGTTACTTGAAAATGGTTAAGTGTAGAGAATTGAAATGTGAATTAGTTATTTGAAAATGGTTAAGTGTAGCAACTTGAAAATGTGAATTAGTTACTTGAAAATGGTTAAGTGTAGTAACTTGAAATGTGAATTAGTTAAATGAAAATGGTTAAGTGTAGAGACTTGAAATGTGAATTAGTTACATGAAAATGGTAGAGACTTGAAATGTGAATTAGTTACTTGAAAATGGTAATGACTTGAAAATGTGAATTAGTTACTCGAAAATGGTTAAGTGTAGTAACTTGAAAATGTGAATTAGTTACTTGAAAAAGGTTAAGTGTAGAGAATTGAAATGTGAATTTGTGACTAGAAAATGGTTAAGTGTAGAGAATTGAAATGTGAATTAGTTAGTTGAAAATGGTTAATGGTTGAGACTTGAAATGTGAATTAGTTACTTGAAAATGGTTAAGTGTAGTAACTTGAAAATGTGAATTTGTTACTTGAAAATGGTTAAGTGTAGAGAATTGAAATGTGAATTTGTGACTAGAAAATGGTTAAGTGTAGAGAATTGAAATGTGAATTAGTTAGTTGAAAATGGTTAATGGTTGAGACTTGAAATGTGAATTAGTTACTTGAAAATGGTTAAGTGTAGTAACTTGAAAATGTGAATTTGTTACTTGAAAATGGTTAAGTGTAGAGAATTGAAATGTGAATTAGTTACATGAAAATGGTAGAGACTTGAAATGTGAATTAGTTACTTGAAAATGGTAATGACTTGAAAATGTGAATTAGTTACTTGAAAATGGTTAATGGTAGAGACTTGAAATGTGAATTAGTTACTTGAAAATGGTTAAGTGTAGTAACTTGAAAATGTGAATTAGTTACTTGAAAATGGTTAATGGTAGAGATTTGAAATTTGAATTAGTTACCTGAAAATTGTAGTGGCTTGAAAATGTGAATTAGTTACATGAAAATGGTTAAGTGTAGAGACTTGAAAATGTGAATTAGTTACTTGAAAATGGTTAAGTGTATAGACTTGAAATGTGAATTAGTTACTTGTAAATGATAGTGACTTGAAAATGTGAATTAGTTACTCGAAAATGGTTTAGTGTAGTAACTTGAAAATGTGAATTAGTTACTTGAAAATGGTTAAGTGTAGAGACTTGAAATGTGAATTAGTTACTTGTAAATGGTAGTGACTTGAAAATGTGAATTAGTTAGTCGAAAATGGTTTAGTGTAGTAACTTGAAAATGTGAATTAGTTACTTGAAAATGGTTAAGTGTAGAGAATTGAAATGTGAATTAGTTATTTGAAAATGGTTAAGTGTAGTAACTTGAAAATGTGAATTAGTTATTTGAAAATGGTTAAGTGTAGAGACTTGAAATGTGAATTAGTTACTTGTAAATGGTAGTGACTTGAAAATGTGAATTAGTTACTCGAAAATGGTTTAGTGTAGTAACTTGAAAATGTGAATTAGTTACTTGAAAATGGTTAAGTGTAGAGAATTGAAATGTGAATTAGTTATTTGAAAATGGTTAAGTGTAGTAACTTGAAAATGTGAATTAGTTACTTGAAAATGGTTAAGTGTAGAGGATTGAAATGTGAATTAGTTATTTGAAAATGGTTAAGTGTAGAGAATTGAAATGTGAATTAGTTACTTGAAAATGGTTAATGGTAGAGACTTGAAATGTGAATTAGTTACTTGAAAATGGTTAAGTGTAGTAACTTGAAAATATGAATTAGTTACTTAAAAATGGTTAAGTGTAGTAACTTGAAAATATGAATTAGTTACTTGGAAATTGTTAATGGTAGAGACTTGAAATGTGAATTAGTTACTTGAAAATGGTAATGACTTGAAAATGTGAATTAGTTACTTAAAAATGGTTAAGTGTAGTAACTTGAAAATGTGAATTAGTTACTTGAAAATGGTTAATGGTAGAGACTTGAAATGTGAATTAGTTACTTGAAAATGGTTAATGGTAGAGACTTGAAATGTGAATTAGTTACTTGAAAATGGTAATGACTTGAAAATGTGAATTAGTTACTTAAAAATGGTTAAGTGTAGTAACATGAAATGTGTTTTAGTTACTTGAAAATGGTTAAGTGTAGTTACTTGAAAATGTGTATTTGTGACTAGAAAATGGTTAAGTGTAGTGACTTGAAGTGTGTTTTAGTTACTTGAAAATGGTTAAGTGTAGTAACTTGAAATGTGTATTAGTTACTTGAAAATGGTAGTGACTTGAAAATGTAAACATGTGACTTGAAATGTGAACTAGTTACTTGAAAATGGTAGTGACTTGAAAATGTGTATTTGTTACTTGAAAATGGTTTAAGTGTAGTGAAAATGTGAATTAGTTACTTGAAAATGGTTAAGTGTAGTAACTTGAAAATGTGAATTAGTTACTTGAAAATGGTTAATGGTAGAGACTTGAAAATGTTTAAGTGTATTTAGTTGAAATGTGAATTAGTGTTGTGAAAATGGTTAAGTCTATTTAGTTGAAATGTGAATTAGTGTTGTGAAAATGGTGAAGTGTAGTAACTTGAATTATGAAATAGTGTTGTGAAAATGGTTAAGTCTATTTAGTTGAAATGTGAATTATTGAATTGAAAATGGTTAAGTGTAGTGAATTATTGACTTGAAAATGTTTAAGTGTATTTAGTTGAATTGTGAATTAGTGTTGTGAAAATGGTTAAGTCTATTTAGTTGAAATGTGAATTAGTGTTGTGAAAATGGTGAAGTGTAGTAATTTGAATTATGAATTAGTGTTGTGAAAATGGTTAAGTGTAGTAATTTGAATTATGAATTAGTGTTGTGAAAATGGTTAAGTCTATTTAGTTGAAATTTGAATTAGTGTTGTGAAAATGGTGAAGTGTAGTAACTTGAATTATGAATTAGTGTTGTGAAAATGGTTAAGTGTAGTAATTTGAATTATGAATTAGTGTTGTGAAAATGGTTAAGTGTAGTAATTTGAATTATGAATTAGTGTTGTGAAAATGGTTAAGTGTAGTGAATTATTGACTTGAAAATGTTTAAGTGTATTTAGTTGAAATGTGAATTAGTGTTGTGAAAATGGTTAAGTCTATTTAGTTGAAATGTGAATTAGTGTTGTGAAAATGGTGAAGTGTAGTAACTTGAATTATGAAATAGTGTTGTGAAAATGGTTAAGTCTATTTAGTTGAAATGTGAATTATTGAATTGAAAATGGTTAAGTGTAGTGAATTATTGACTTGAAAATGTTTAAGTGTATTTAGTTGAATTGTGAATTAGTGTTGTGAAAATGGTTAAGTCTATTTAGTTGAAATGTGAATTAGTGTTGTGAAAATGGTGAAGTGTAGTAATTTGAATTATGAATTAGTGTTGTGAAAATGGTTAAGTGTAGTAATTTGAATTATGAATTAGTGTTGTGAAAATGGTTAAGTCTATTTAGTTGAAATTTGAATTAGTGTTGTGAAAATGGTGAAGTGTAGTAACTTGAATTATGAATTAGTGTTGTGAAAATGGTTAAGTGTAGTAATTTGAATTATGAATTAGTGTTGTGAAAATGGTTAAGTGTAGTAATTTGAATTATGAATTAGTGTTGTGAAAATGGTTAAGTGTAGTGAATTATTGACTTGAAAATGTTTAAGTGTATTTAGTTGAAATGTGAATTAGTGTTGTGAAAATGGTTAAGTCTATTTAGTTGAAATGTGAATTAGTGTTGTGAAAATGGTGAAGTGTAGTAACTTGAATTATGAAATAGTGTTGTGAAAATGGTTAAGTCTATTTAGTTGAAATGTGAATTATTGAATTGAAAATGGTTAAGTGTAGTGAATTATTGACTTGAAAATGTTTAAGTGTATTTAGTTGAATTGTGAATTAGTGTTGTGAAAATGGTTAAGTCTATTTAGTTGAAATGTGAATTAGTGTTGTGAAAATGGTGAAGTGTAGTAATTTGAATTATGAATTAGTGTTGTGAAAATGGTTAAGTGTAGTAATTTGAATTATGAATTAGTGTTGTGAAAATGGTTAAGTCTATTTAGTTGAAATTTGAATTAGTGTTGTGAAAATGGTGAAGTGTAGTAACTTGAATTATGAATTAGTGTTGTGAAAATGGTTAAGTGTAGTAATTTGAATTATGAATTAGTGTTGTGAAAATGGTTAAGTGTAGTAATTTGAATTATGAATTAGTGTTGTGAAAATGGTTAAGTGTAGTGAATTATTGACTTGAAAATGTTTAAGTGTATTTAGTTGAAATGTGAATTAGTGTTGTGAAAATGGTTAAGTCTATTTAGTTGAAATGTGAATTAGTGTTGTGAAAATGGTGAAGTGTAGTAACTTGAATTATGAAATAGTGTTGTGAAAATGGTTAAGTCTATTTAGTTGAAATGTGAATTATTGAATTGAAAATGGTTAAGTGTAGTGAATTATTGACTTGAAAATGTTTAAGTGTATTTAGTTGAATTGTGAATTAGTGTTGTGAAAATGGTTAAGTCTATTTAGTTGAAATGTGAATTAGTGTTGTGAAAATGGTGAAGTGTAGTAATTTGAATTATGAATTAGTGTTGTGAAAATGGTTAAGTGTAGTAATTTGAATTATGAATTAGTGTTGTGAAAATGGTTAAGTCTATTTAGTTGAAATTTGAATTAGTGTTGTGAAAATGGTGAAGTGTAGTAACTTGAATTATGAATTAGTGTTGTGAAAATGGTTAAGTGTAGTAATTTGAATTATGAATTAGTGTTGTGAAAATGGTTAAGTGTAGTAATTTGAATTATGAATTAGTGTTGTGAAAATGGTTAAGTGTAGTGAATTATTGACTTGAAAATGTTTAAGTGTATTTAGTTGAAATGTGAATTAGTGTTGTGAAAATGGTTAAGTCTATTTAGTTGAAATGTGAATTAGTGTTGTGAAAATGGTGAAGTGTAGTAACTTGAATTATGAAATAGTGTTGTGAAAATGGTTAAGTCTATTTAGTTGAAATGTGAATTATTGAATTGAAAATGGTTAAGTGTAGTGAATTATTGACTTGAAAATGTTTAAGTGTATTTAGTTGAATTGTGAATTAGTGTTGTGAAAATGGTTAAGTCTATTTAGTTGAAATGTGAATTATTGAATTGAAAATGGTGAAGTGTAGTGAATTATTGACTTGAATTGGTGGGCTGTAATATTTGTGTAGCAGGTTTTATTTGAAAATGCAGCATATAGGCTGTAATTTTTTTAAAAAAATTTACCAGAAAACCGACCACTTGTGGTAGGTTTTTCTGGAAATTTACCAGAAACATACCACAAGTGGTAGGTTTTTCTGGAAATTTTCCAGAAACATACCACAAGTGGTAGGTTTTTCTGGAAATTTTCCAGAAACCTATCACAAGTGGTAGGTTTTTCTGGAAATTTTACAGAAATTTCTGGAAAATTTCTTCAGAAACCGACCACTCGTGGTAGGTCTTATTAAAAAACTGACGTTTGTTTTTAAAAAATATAATTAAATAAATAATCTATTTCTTTTTAAATAAATTAAATAATTAAAAAAAGCGACCAAATGTGGTAGGTTTTTTAAAATTTAATTTAATAAATAAAACCGACCACAGATGGTGGTCGGTAAATTTAATTTAATTTACTTAATATAAAGAAAATTATTATAAAAAAATTATTTTTAATAAATAATATTGATTTTTAAATTATTATAAAAAACTTGGAAAAACCTACCACTTGTGGTAGGTTTTAAAAAAGCTACCACTTGTGGTAGGTTTTTCCAAAAGCTACCACTATTTTACCGACCACAGCTTGTGGTCGGTTTTGTGGTAGGTAAATGGACAAAACCGACCACATGTGGCAGCTTTTTGTGGTCGGTTTTCCAGTTTTTTTTAGTAGTGAAAAACCCGAAAACGCAGCTACTGTTCACGGATGCAAAACTGGAGCTGCGGGGCACCAAATCCAACTCTGTCAATTCCTAATCAATGATTGAGATGAGAGGAACAAGCTGTCCAAAAATCAGCTCAATCGGATAAGAAACGAAGCGGGAATCGCAATTTGAAGTTGGCAATTTAGTGCTGAAATATTGGACGAAAATCTGCTCTATTTTCTCTCTATGTGGCTGCTGAAAACACTCTTTTGTGATAAGAAAATAAGACCTAAAAAGGTCTATATATATGCCCCATAGAATTGGGCCTATGGGCAAAGTGGGTTGGTCCAAATTTGGGCTTTTATTTATCCACATAGGAAGGGAAAAAGACCCATAACCCAACAATTCTCCCCCTTACAACTATGTGGAGGAAACCGCCATCCCGGCGATCAGGCAACAATCTTCGAACTTCCCTCTTGGCAAAGCTTTAGTCATCATGTCGGAACCATTATCATCTGTATGAATCTTCTCAAGTTCAAGCAACTTAGAATCCAAAACATCCCGAATCCAATGATATCTCACATCAATGTGTTTAGACCGACCATGAAATGTAGAATTCTTGCCAAGATGTATAGCACTTTGACTGTCGCAATAAAGCACATACCTCTCTTGAGCACAACCAAGTTCCCCCAAGAACATCTTCATCCAGAGCAACTCTTTACAAGCTTCAACGGCAGCAATAAGCTCAGCTTCTGTAGTAGATAGAGCAACACATTTTTGCAACCTAGATTGCCAAGACACAGCTCCCCCTGCAAAAGTAACCAAATACCCTGAAGTAGACTTGCGAGTATCAACATCACCAGCCATGTTTGAATCAGTATAACCACAAAGAATAGGCTTTCCTGTACCAAAACACAAACTCAGACTAGAAGTGTCACAAAGATATCTCATAATCCACTTCACAACATTCCAATGCTCTCTTCCCGGATTAGAAAGAAAACGGCTAACAATACCAACAGCATGGGCAATATCTGGTCTTGTACAAACCATTGCATACATCAAACTACCAACGGCTGAAGCATAAGGAACTTTCTTCATGTCTTCATTCTCATCATCACTAGAAGGACACTGCTTCGTGCTCAATTTGAAGTGCATAGCTAAAGGTGTACTGACAACCTTAGCCTTGTCCATGTTGAACCTGCGAAGTACTTTCTGAATGTACTTCTCTTGTGATAACCACAACTTCTTGGCCTTTCTGTCACGGACAATCTGCATGCCAAGAATCTGCCTTGCTGGTCCTAAGTCTTTCATAGAAAAAGACTTACTCAACGCTTGCTTCAACTTCTGAATCCTGCAAGCATTATGACCAACAACAAGCATGTCATCAACATAAAGCAACACAATAATAAAGTCACCATGAGAGAATTTTTGCACAAAAACACAATGGTCTGAAGAAGTCTTTTTGAAGCCTTGCTGACTCATAAAAGAACCAAACTTCCTGTACCACTGCCTGGGAGCTTGTTTCAAACCATACAAGCTCTTCTTCAATTTGCAAACATAATTCTCTTTTCCCTTGACTTCAAAACCTTCCGGCTGCTCCATATAAATTTCTTCATCTAAGTTACCATGGAGAAAAGCAGTTTTAACATCCATTTGCTCAACCTCTAAATCTAGACTTGCAGCCAAGCCTAAAACCACACGAATGGATGACATCTTCACAACTGGAGAGAATATCTCATCAAAATCAACTCCCTTTTTTTGGTTAAAACCCTTCACAACTAATCTAGCTTTGTACCGTGGAACTGGATTACCATCTTCATGTTTCACCCGAAAAACCCACCTATTTTTCAAAGCTTTTCTGTCTTTAGGTAGCTTAACCAAATCAAAGGTATGATTATCATGCAAAGATTTAATTTCATCTTCCATAGCATCAAACCACCTTTCTTTTTCTTCACTTTCCATGGCCTCATCAAGACTCTCAGGTTCTCCCCCGTCAGTCAAGAGTACATACTCATTGGGAGAATAACGAGATGAAGGTATTCTCTCTCTAGTAGATCGTCTGAGAGAACTCTCTGGAGCATCAATAATAACTGGTTGTTGATCAACCACATCATCTTGCACTGGAGCATCAACATCATCATTCTGAACATGATCACCATCTTCATTATCAACTTGATTTTCATCATTATGAAGATTTTCTTCATGTGCAATAGTCAAAGGAACTGGATCAACATCAACTAGGCTCTTACTACTCTGAGAAACAACTTTCTCAGCTTTGTCAAAATCTTCAATTGTTTGTTCTTCAAAGAACACAACATCAAGACTTCTAACAAGTTTCTTCTCAACTGGATCATAGAAACGATAGCCAAATTCATCCTGACCATAACCAATGAAGATACACTGCCTGGTTTTAACATCCAACTTTGACCTTTCATCCTTAGGAACATGCACAAAGGCTTTACACCCAAAGACTCTAAGGTGATCATAAGAAACATTCTTACCGGACCAAACTGTGTCAGGGACATCGCCATTCAAAGCAACGGTAGGAGATAAATTGATAACATAAGCAGCAGTATTAAGTGCTTCTGCCCAAAAAGAATCTGGCAGCTTAGCATCTGAAAGCATACATCTAACTCTCTCAACTAGAGTTCTATTCATCCTCTCTGCTAAACCATTTAACTGAGGAGTCTTTGGAGGAGTTTTCTGATGCCGAATACCTTGCTCTCTGCAATATCTATCAAAAGGACCAATATATTCACCACCATTATCTGAGCGGATGCATTTCAATTTCTTCCCTGTCTGTCTCTCAACCAAGGCCTGAAAACCCTTGAACACATCAAGTACTTGATCCTTGGACTTCAAAGAAAATACCCAGAGCTTGCGAGAATGATCATCAATAAAAGTCACAAAGTAAAGTGCACCACCATGAGACCTTACCTTAAAAGGACCACACAAAGCAGAATGTACCAACTCCAGCAAATCAAGCTTTCTTGAAGGCGGATGACTCTGAAAAGAAACTCTTTTTTGTTTACCGGCTAAGCAATGAACACATCTCTTCAACTTTGCTTGTTTCACTCCAGAAAGCAAATTTTTCTTAGCCAAACTGTCAATCCCCCTCTCACTCATATGACTCAGCCTTTTATGCCATAACTCTGATGAAGTATCATTCTCTACCAAGTTTACTGAGCCTCTAGAAGTGGAGCCCTGAAATACATACAAGCTAGACAACTTGTCACCACGAGCCACAACCATTGAACCTCTAGTAAGCTTCCACTGGCCAGCACCAAGGGTGTTAATATAACCCTCATCATCAAGGTTCCCTACAGAAATCAAATTCAGGCGAACATCTGGAGCATGCTTGACATTATTAAGAACAAGTTTGGAACCATTATTACTTTCCAAACAAACTGTGCCAATGCCAAGTACTTCAACCTCATCATTATTGCCCATTTTCAATATCCCAAAATTACCAGGAGTATAAGAAGAAAATAATTCCTTCTTGGGCGTGATATGAGAAGTAGCACCAGAATCCACAAACCAGCTAGACTCATCACGAACAAGATTAATGGCAATTTCACCACAAGCAACAAGAAGATCATCATTAGTAACAACAGCAACACGATTCTCATTATCGCCTTCTTTCTTTTGTCGTCTCATATCTCTTTTATGCTTGTAACAATGTTTCATGATATGCCCATTCTTGTGGCAATAGTCACATGTGATATTCTTGTATTTGGACTTGGATTTGCTTCTACTTGTACCTCTGTCATTCGGACCTCTGGACTTGCTTCTCCCCCTATCTTCAGTAACCAAAACATCGGAGTGTGAAGCTGAAGAAGATGAGGCCTGAGATCTTCTTCTCATCTCTTCATTTAAGACACCACTCTTAGCATATTTCATAGTTACAACACCACTGGGAGCAGAATTAGTCAAAGAAACTCAAAGAGTTTCCCAAGAGTCTGGCAGAGTATTAAGAAGCCAAAGTCCCTGAATTTCTTCATCGAACTTTACACCCATTCCGGACAGCTGGTCAAGGACACCCTGAAAATCATTAATATGATCAGAAATAGGACTGCCCTCTTTGTACCTGATATTCATCAACTGTTTCAACAGGAACAACTTGTTATTACCAGTCTTCGAAGCATACAGTGTCTCGAGCTTGTCCCATAAACTTCTGGCATGTGTCTCATTTACAATATGATTTCTAACATTATCTTCAACCCATTGTCTAATATAGCCACAAACCTGCAAGTGCTCAAATTCCCAATCCTCATCTGTCATGGACTGAGGTTTATTAGAAGCAAAGACAGGCAAATGCATTTTCTTGACAAATAGGAGATCTTTCATCTTGCCTTTCCAAGTATGATAATTACTACCATTCAAACACACCATTTTTCTCATATTTGCCTCCATCATTCAAATCGACAATCAACAACAACCTACGCTTTGATACCACTTTGTTGGGAAAGGCAAGGGCACTAACAATAGTGCACGATAGGGTAGCAGCGGAAGAATACCCAAATCTAAACTTTCCCTTTCAATTTGAACCAAGAGAAGACAAACAAACCCAAGCACAATGATAATAAGGCAGCAAATATATCAACCAAAATAGATAAGCAAGGATAAAATAAATCAATCACACGAGACACCAGATTTACGTGGAAAACCCATCAGTGTGAAGAGTAAAAAACCACGGGACCAAAAACCTCCACTATAATCACCAAGAGTTACAATAATGTTCTCCAAAATGGCCACCAAATAAGTGCCAAACAACGAGCAACACTAGATAAAGCACAACACCAAAAACTAGAGAATTAAAGGAGCAAAAACCCGAAAATGCAGCTACTGTTCACGGATGCAAAACTGGAGCTGCAGGGCACCAAATCCAACTCTGTCAGTTCCTAATCAATGATTGAGATGAGAGGAACAAGCTGTCCAAAAATCAGCTCAATCGGATAAGAAACGAAGCGGGAATCGCAATTTGAAGTTGGCAATTTAGTGCTGAAATATTGGGCGAAAATCTGCTCTATTTTCTCTATATGTGGCTGCTGAAAACACTCTTTTGTGATAAAAAAAAATAAGACCTAAAAAGGTCTATATATATGCCCCATAGAATTGGGCCTATGGGCAAAGTGGGTTGGTCCAAATTTGGGCTTTTATTTATCCACATAGGAAGGGAAAAAGACCCATAACCCAACATCATGTGCATTTGTTGCAAATGTTTGTAGTATATTTTAAATTAGTAAATTTGTCTACGCTTCAGATGGTTGTAGTGTTTCGGGTATTTGTAAAATTAATTAAAATATGGCTATAGTTAGTGTTGTAAACAACGAAATTTTAGTGGATTTCAATCCGTACGAAATTCACATTATATTAAATTCAAAATATAGTAGTCCAAATAAATATTATGGATTAATATAAATCAATTAATTATTTAAGTCCAATAAATACGAATTTAATTAAAGGTCCAACATCATTGGGCTAGTCCATCAAATTGGCTACAAATACAAGCCCACTTTGAGAAACCCAAGATGTCATCCAATTCTAGAGGCCCAACTTAGTGCTACATGTCAAATGATGTGGCATGCCAAGTCAAGAGAAGGAGGCAATAGGATCATGCCACATATCCAAATAACACATCATGTCTAGCAAATCAAAGGCTAATGAAAGCGTGTCACGTGTACAAGTGAAATCTTCCGACCAATCAAATATCGTCTTGTCATTCAAATGTGATTGGCCGAAAGAAACATGTTCTCATCACAGCTCCTCCATCCTACAACTATAAATAAGGGTCCCATAATTCAGAAAGAGAACTCCAACAAAAATCAGAGAGAGCTTGTGGATCAAACACCGGAGATTTCTCTACAAGCTACAAGTTCAAGCATTCAAGAAATCAAGTTCATCAAGATTCAAGATCAAGACCAAAAGCCCTTGGATTCAATTACAAGTCAATATCAAGATCACTAAATTCAAGATCAAGCTTAAAAGCTCTTGGATTCAAGTACAAGTCAAGACCAAGACCACCAAATTCAAGATCAAGCTCAAAAGCCCCTGGACTCAAATACAAGCCAAGCTCAAGTTCATCAAGATTCAAAATCAAGCTCGAATGCCCTTGAATTTATACTTGAAAAGGTGAATCAGAGGATTCATAAAAATTGTAACACTCACATATTAAAATCAAATAAGATGATTGTTGCAATAATTTCCTGTTCCAATTATTATATTTTTTCGACTAAAATTTTATTATCTATAAATTCTGGCACACTCGGTGGGACAATCTTGTCACGACCCAATTTGAGTCATGATGGCGCCTACCGTAACCCACCAAGTCATTTATCGTGAACAAGTATGTGTTGCAACATATATGTCAAAATATAAAAAGATGTAATAAGCAAATCAAATATATCTATGTATATCCATTTTTGGGTATTACTTGGTGTCATGCTAGGTGGCAGCATCTCAACATGCAATCAAAGTGTTGTCCACCCATTTCTCCTCCATGTGGAGTGGAGGTGGAAACATCCAAATATTTTAATCCCTTTATTTATGTATTCAGGTATTGCATAAATTCATGGTAAAATAAATACAATATTTTGAATATACCATATTTAATAGAAAATTATTTCAAATAAAATCTCTATAAAATAAAAATATTATTTTAACATATTTAAATTCACTATCTCCACTTAAATTGTTAATAGGTTATAAAACTATTATAAAGTAGTATAGATATATCATAACTAAAGAATTTTATAAATTTCAAAGACATTTTCGAAAGGTAATTAACTACATCATTTTACCAAGTTCTAATTTAATTAAGTATTTTGCAACGTGCTCGGTCTAAATAACATTCTCAGATGAACTGCTTGGAAATCGAACTGTCAGTCCCAACAAGTCATAAATAACTTGAGGCAGTTATAGAAAAACTCTAAACACCGAGAACACACGAAAATGAGGAAAATGACCGGGAGAGTCATTACAAAAGCACTTTTTAAAAAGTTTTTATCTTGTTCAAACACTATAAAAGTGCTTAAAAACTATGTTGGCTTAAAAATACTTAGTAGGCATATGGGCATGCAATTTTATCTCGTAATTTAAAACCATGAGGTTAAATCAACATTTGGACATAGGATTTCCTCATGATTTCAAATCATGAGATGAAATCTCAAATTCTCTAAAACCATGATTTGAGATTTCAAATCATCATTTCAACTTATTTAAATACAAAATTTGACTCATTGTTATAAACAAATATAGTAAGAACAAAAATAATAAGGCAAAGAGAAGAGAGAAGATTTCTTATTTCTCTTTTTGTATAATTTACAATGAAGAGAACCCCTCTATTTATAGGGAAAAAAATTTCCTAATTTTTCTCCAAAAATAAACATTACATATCTTGATAGATATTTATTATATTTTGACAGACATTCACTATATCATGATAGATATTCTCTATATCTTGATAGACATTCACTATAAATTAAATACATTTATAAAACTCCCCCTTGAATGCCTAACTGATAGATAATGTGTTTCGTTAAAATCTTACTAGAAAATTTCATTGGGAAAAAACCAAGTTAAGAAAAAAGAGTACACATATCTAATAATACGCATTTCGTCTGCCTCATTAAAAACCTTACAAGGAAAAATCCAAATCCAATGGGACAAAACCTTGAAAGAGAAAAAAAGTACAATGCATATTGGCTCCTCCTGATGAGAACATCAATTCAAAATCTTGAATCTTCGCATTCCAATCTTGTACACAATCTTCTCAAAGTTGTAGTTGGTAGAGACTTGGTGAATAATCATAAATATTATCACTCGAATGAATTTGTTGCACGTTGATATCGCCATTCTTTTAGAGATTATGTATGTATATAGCTTTAACGAAATGTTTTTCATTTTTTCTCCTTTTATGAATTTTTCCTTTAATTGTGTTATGCATGCTGCATTATGTTCATATAAGATCACGAGTTTGTCACATTTGAAACAATATTTTCTCAAATGAGATGTATCATTGACCTCAATAACACATTTTTAGCTTGCTTCATGAATAGTTGTTATCTCAACCTAATTTAAATGTCATGTAAAATAACTTGGTATGATAGTTACCCTTCTTAACAATAGATAATTTGTCTAAATCGAACCCTTATGTCGATCATATGAATATCATGTATGTTCAAGAACTTGATAATATTTGTTAGCATAAACACAGTCATATGAGGCTTTTCATTTGCCATATGCAAGTGATCTTATTTCAGTATCTTCAAATAAGAGTAAAATATCTCATGCTCATAGTTATAGCAAGGTGTATAAATACATCAATTGCACAAGATATGGTACTTCAGGACCAATCCAATTGAGCAAGTTTCTCATTTCAGCCGATAATTTATTTTTTTTGAAAATTCTTCAAGAATTTCAATAATATTCAAATCATCAATTTATCCCTTATATATAAGGATTATAAATAAATTTTTCAGAAACTTGTATGTGATTAAGGCATTTTGAATCATTCAAGGGTTTTCATATCGATTTTGCCAAGTGACAATATTCAGCATTAAATGTGTGACATGTTCTAGTGGTTGGACCGCAAATCAAGCTTTATGTTTATCAAGATACATCCTTCTATGTAACTTGATAAGTATTTCAATGTCAGCATACTTAAATAAACGTAAAATTTAGATCCTCATAATCTTTTACAATATACCATCGATAATATATCATTTATATTGGTTCGCAATGAGACGTAACTTATTGAGATATCTTCACTTCTATTGTTTTTATTAGGTACCTAAGCCTCTCATGAGGTTTCACGAAGTGTTATGCCATAGGCTCTTCAGAGCACATTGCCTCCTTATTATGATCATTTGATTATTTGCTCCTCTCGCTTTTAAAGATTAATGCATTTAGAATCGATATGTCTACCATGCTTCATGCATATCAACGCATAAAGATTTGTTATCATAAGCAATGGTTCAGCTATTTATATGAGGCATTCAATGCTAAACCAGTAAAAATATTGATCAATATTATCAAGATAAATTGTCTTGATTGCATAATCTGGAAATTATGCTATTAACTCAATTTATATTGAGCAAACAAATTTGCAACTGTATATTGACAATAAACGCACATATGACCACTTTATTGATGCATCATATCACATGACAGGTGAACGGACCCTTATTCATCTTTATAATTTTCAAAATTTAGGAGATTCAATCCCTTCATTAGTTGATCTAATCAACTTATTATGAGAACAAACAACATAAATAATTCTCGAAGAATCTTCTAGTTCTTCAGAATATGTCTAATACTCAATATGCACATTGCGGAGATGCCATAATTGTTCATGGCAATAAATAAAATTATTTGTCTTAGTAAACTCCAAATTTACTATGACATGTGTTTTTTGTTTTAGTGAATTTCCGATTTACTTTACATGAACAAATTCTAGATTTACTACTTCAGTAGTAGATTTCGTAATAGTTCTTCTCAATTATTCCACCTTTTCTAGAGGTGGGTCGTGATATCTTCATAACTATGAACACGTTCGTATTTATAAGTTTTCTAAATATTGTCATATTCACCTCAGGAAATAAATCTGTATTTATGACAAATCAAAATTCAATTCCCCAAGAATGAAATATAGTCGTGCCTTAAGCATATCAAATTATGATACCTTAGAGTTTCTTTCAAGATATTGCTACTTCAGGAGAAAATCGAGACATACATATAATGTAGAGAATTTTTCTCTATCATATCTTCAATTATAATCACAAGTTCACAACAATTATCACGGTGTGATGGGGAATTTGAAAACTCTTTTCATCTACAAGTATCACCGTGTGATATAGTGACTCTTTATTGTCATAATTTTTAGAAAATCCTCTCAATTCCAAGCATCACTGTGTGATGAGGATGAGCATAGCTTTTTGTACTAACAAATATAGTACTAATCAATTTCTTCAAATAAATTTTGATGTTTCTTTACGACTCACGTATTTCTCTTTCGGAGCAATTACTGCATTTGAAAATCCATAAGTGTGAAACAACATACTAAGACACAAATTCAGTAAAGCATATAATAAATTATTAGTTACATACAAAATTTCAAAATCATAAGTTTTTAAAGGATCATTTTGTCACGAAGTAGAATCAGAGGTCATGAAGGCACCTACCCCATCCCATACCCTTGGTAAGTAAGCCAAAAACCTTAAGAGATAAAGATGCAAAAAATATAAAATAACACCAGTTTAGAGACCTTAAGATAAAGTCGGGCCATATATAAACAAACTAAGTCTAAAACTGAACAAAATACAACCCCAAATCCAAGATCAAGCGTCATGAGTAAGAGCATTTACAAACTAACATAGAATTTGAAATATATGAATCTATCTCTGATAGGCATAATAAAGACAAAATAAAAATAGGATGGAGTCCGGAATATGCCCCGAATGCTGGAGCTCACCAGTACTCTTATTCATCCTCTACTCCGCGCGATCTCAAGTTCTATGGGTCTCACTCGTACTGGGATCTGCATCAAAAGGATACAGAAAGCAGAAGTGAGTACAGTCCACTTGTACTCAGTAGGCATCATAGACCAATCGAGCAAAGCAGAGAACTAAACAAGTAAAAGATACTATGAGCACTTTCACCTGCATATAGAAAAGTTCCTAACGGTGGCTCAAACTGTATCTCCTAATAATTCTACATATATAATAACAACATACGAATGACAATACACGAATATATAAAAGAAGACTAAATAGACAATATCAAACACCTAAAAGGAATACAAGTGATGCAATGCAATGTAATGGCCATAATGTAATATCTCAATATCACCTCGTATACACCTTCTGAGCAAAAGCTTCTAGGATAGAATAGGATACGATGGGGAGTTCGCAATCCATATACGTTCACAATCTCATATCTTAGTCAACCTTGCGGCATATTCTTTGGTTAAGGGGTATTATAAAGTTTTTCCTTTCCATTTTAAAATCAATGTTTCTCAGTAGTACCAATTCCATGAATATGGATGAATGAAACAAAGATGTATGCTCATAGCCAAATCAATATCATGTAATGAATCAGTTCAATAATGGTATAAATGAGCTAAAATCTCCTCAAATATTAGTAAATCATGATATAAGTCATCACATGGCAACACAATAAAAAGGAGTCATGTGAGATATCAATATTAACAATTCAAGCCCCCACTTAGAGATCATGATAATAATAAGGTAAATAATGCTCAAATAAGGTTAATATCAGCCCCCGCACGAGTATCACAATAAAAATAATACCTCAAGTGAATGATAATATTCACATAAGCCCTCATACGGGCGACATAATAATAATATGATCTCAGAATATGTATCTCGTGATTAAATTTCCAACCTATAGCATGCTTTATATGAATGGTTAACTATCCAACTTGATCTAAAGAAAGTTAAGTTATAACCTACCTTAAAAAGTCGAAGCTCAAGCCTGAACCATTCAGAATGGACCTTTACCCGTTTGTGGAGCCTCTGAACAAACCAAATTTATCAAAAATGTAATCTACATGTCAAAAAGAGTCCAATAATACCTATATTAGCTACTTTCATTCTGGGTCCAAAAATAGTTCAAAAATCAACCCCGAATGTAAAAGGGTAAAATCAAAATTTTATTTAAAAATCATATTTTTCATACTCTAAGGGTTATAAATATAAAATTCATTGTAAAACAAGTTGAAATCAGGCTTAAAATTGAAGAAAAACCATTTTCTCTCTTTACCGGGTAAAACTCCAAAAATCCAAGTTTAAAAGTCGAGTTTTGAAGATGATTTAGTGAAATAATCAATGAATAAGGATAGAAATCATGTTTAGAAACTCACCCAAGTCCAGTTTGATGAAAAAATAGCCTTTAAAATTGCAAAAATCGAGACCCCAAAGCTTGAAAATGGAAGAATAGAATAAAAGAGAAGAAAAAGATATTTTATACCAGCGACGTCGCCTAGGCGGTAAAATGATTGCCTAAGCGACGTCTCCTGGGGGTCCAGACTACCCTAAGGTGGTAGTCACTTACCGCGCAGGATCGTCGCCCAGGCGACACATTAGTTGCTAAGGCGATGGAACACATCGCTTAGGCAATGGTACTGGAAAAGTTACACTTCCGCTAAGGTGGTATTTGGTCCGCCTAGGCACTACCACTAAGACTACCAAATGGAATCTTAGGCTATTGCACCAGAAACCAGCTGGAACATGCTAAGTAAAAATAACTCTAAATGGAGCGTGGGATTCGATCGTGAGCCCGTAAGAATAATCCAATAATGCTACTAGGCTAATTTTGACATTTTGGACTCAATGGAACTATTAAATTTATCAAAAGAGGTCGTTATCAATAAATTAACCCCCCAGGATCCCGTTAGACTATTTTAATTAGTTTCTCATCTAAGAGGTCAAAACTCTAAATAAAGGCCCAGAATCCAAACCAACCACGCTACTAACCCCAAATCATCATTTTGAATCTAATGGAATTGACAAAATTACCACTCGATGATGGGATCAAAAAATATTGACCAAAGTCAAACTAATCAATTTCAAGACTACTCAACTCGAATGCTTCAGGGACCATGTCAACCAACCCCACAACTAATATAGTGCTTATAACAACTACAGAAAGGACAAAATTGTCAAAATACAGAAAAAGCTAAAACTTATATCAAGGGTTGTTACATTATCCACTACTAAAACACGAGTTCATCCTCGAATGAAAAGCAAATCAAGTACCTGAGTCGGTAAAAAACTGGGGATATCTACGCCGCATATAGACTCAATCTCCCATGTAGCCTCCTCAATAAGGCAATGTCTCCACTGAATTTTCACAGAATCAATATGCTTAGACCACATCTTCTTATTCTGCCTGTCTAGGATTGTAATGGGCTCCTCCTCATAGTATAAATCAAGATCTAATACAATAGAATCCCATCGAATACGCCGCATGTAGACTCAATCTCGCATGTAGCCTCCTCAATAAGGCAATGTCTCTACTAAATTTTCACAAAATCAATATGCTTATACCACATCTTCTTATTCTGCCTGGCTAGGATTGTAATGGGCTCCTCCTCATAGTACAAATCAAGATCTAATACAATAGAATCCCATCGAATCACGTGAGTATCATCTGGAAAGTATCTTTTCAACATTGAAACATGGAATGTCGAATGAACAACCGACAGATGTAGAGGCAAAGCTAGCCTATATGCCACATCTCCAAACTTCTCAAGAATCTCAAAAGGGCTAATAAATCTCCGACTAAGCTTCTCTTTCTTCCCAAATCTCATCATACCCTTCATGGATGATACCTTCAACAAAACCCATTGTCTAAGCATGAATGCAACATCACTGACTCGACGATCAATGTAACTCTTCTTCCTACTTTGGGCAGCCACAAGCCTCTACAGAATCAACTTCACTCGATCCATCGAATCTCTCAACAAATCAGTGTCCCAAGGTCTAACCTCAAATAAATCAAACCATCCCATGGGGAATCTACACCTTCGCCTATACAAAGCCTCAAAAGGTTCCATCTTATTGCTGGAATGATAACTGTTGTTGTAGGCAAACTCCTCTAAGGGTAAGAACTGGTCATAATTACCGCCAAAATCTATAACACACGCTTGAAGTATGTCCTCTAACACCTGAATGGTCCGCTCTAACTAGCCATCCATCTGTGGGTGAAAATTTATGCTAATCTCAAGCTAAGTGCCCAACTCATCCTATATAGAACTCCAAAAATTTGAGGTAAACTGTATACCTCTATCAGAAATAATGGATATAGGTACACCATGTAGCCGAATAATCTCTCGAATGTAGATCTTTGCCAACTTCTTTGCATTGTAGTTCACCTTCATAGGTACAAAATGCACTGATTTGGTCAACTTGTACATAATAACCCACATAGAATCAATCTTCCACAAGGTTGGGGGTAGGCCAACCATGAAATCCATAGTAATTCTCTCCCACTTCAACTCTGGAATGGGCATCTTCTGCAGAGTACCACCCGGTCACTGATGCTTATACTTCACTTGTTGACAACTCAAACACTTGGCCACGAACTCCGCAATGTCCTTCTTCATCCCACACCACCAATAGTATTACTTTAAAACATGGTACATCTTAGCCGCTCATGGATTAATAGAATAATTCAAATAATGAGCCTCCTCCAAGATCAATCTAATCCAACCACCAACTCTCGGCACATAAACACAACCATTAATCCTTAAAACACCCTCAGAATCAAAAGATTCCATCTTTGTTTCACCACTCAACATTGTAACATATACCCTCAACTTCTCATCATCAAACTGTTGAACTAGAATCTACTCCATCAATAAAGACCTAGCCTCAACAAAGGCCAAAACATGCCCAGGTGCTGAAATATCAGGCTTAACCATCTGGTTAGCTAAATAATGAACATCTAAGGCTAAAGGATTCTCCCTTACAAAAAGATGATCCAAACTCCCCATATCTGCCTTCTGACTCAAAGCATCCGCTACCACAGTAGCCTTGCCCGGATGATAAAGAATAGTGAGATCATAATCCTTGAGCAACTCTAACCATCTACGTTGTCTCATATTAAGACTCACTAAGTGAAGAAGTACTGAATGCTACGTTGTCTCATGTAGAACTTGGCATACAACTTCTCATCTCTTAATCTCATAAGCATAGCACTCAAATGTCGCACATGTTTGGCCTCATTCTTGGAATAAACCGAGATATCATCGATGAACACAATCATAAAAAAATCAAGATATGGTTGAAATACCCAGTTCATCAACTCTATAAATGTTGTTGGGGAATTAGTCACTCCAAAAGACATAACGAAGAACTCATAATGTCTATACCATGTCCAAAAGTTTGTCTTTGGAATATCCGAATCTCTAATCGTTAACTAATGGTAACCAAATCCCAAGTCGATCTTAGAAAACACTTAGGCACCCTGAAGCTGATCAAACAAATCATCAATGCGAGGAAGAGGATACATGTTCTTGATAGTCACCTTGATCAATTGTCGATAATCAATACACATGCGTATGGATCCATCTTTCTTCTTCACAAACAAAAAAGGAGCACCCCAATGGGACACACTAGGCCTAATAAAACCCTGATTCAACAAGTACTATAATTACTCCTTAAACTCAGTTGGGGCCATCCTATAAGGAGGGATGGAAATAGTCTTCGTGCCCAGCTCTACATCTTTAGTAAAAACCATATCCCTATACAAAGGAACACCAGGTAAGTCTATATAAAACATGTCCATGAATTCTCCAACAACTCTTATAGAATCCAATGGCGGTGGTGAACAACCACTAGTATTGCGAACAAAGGCAAAATAAGAATGATACTTCTTCTTTACCATGCAACAAATATGAAGGAAAGATATAACCCCTTTAGGATACAAACTAGGAGTGCCCTTCCACTCTAATCTTGGCACACTCGGAGTAGCTAAAGTCATGGTCTTGGCAAAACAAACCAAATCCGCGTGATAAGGTGCCAACCAATCCATACCCAATATGACATCAAAATCAACCATGTCGAGGATAATCAAATCTACCTAAGCCTCACACCTTAAAAAGGTCACCACACATGATCGATACACTCGATCCACTACTAAAAAATTGCCCACTGGGCTAGAAACACGAATAGGCATAGCAAGGAACTCACACATAGCACCAATACCAGTAGCAAAATATACAAACACATAAGAAATATGGACCCGTGGTCAAATAACATGAAAGAAGGACAATGGAAAACTAGGACAATACTAGTAATCATAGCATCAAAGGCCTCTGACTTAGGTCTCCCAATAAAGCATAGCACTGACCACGCCTGCTACCAGACTAAGCAATCCCGCATCCACTATTATGAGCTCTTCCATCTCCACCTCTTGTACCTCTAGATCCACCTCTACTGACCTATGTTCCACCTCTAACTGTAGATACTAGAGTCAGACATAGCTGAAGCTAAGAACTCTGTTGAGAATAACTCAAAACACGTTGGGGATAATCCCTTGCTAAATTACTAAACTTATCATATACAAAACATCCCCTATTTATAGAGTCGTGCTGAGAGGGCACAGGAGAACCAGAACTCTCTCCATAACCCAACGAACTAGAATGAGACCCTTGGCTTGCCTGACCCAATCTATGACCACCTGAAGCCTCAGAACCCGCAGACCTACTACCTGAACTCTGCAATGCTACCTCAATTGGTCTGCCATGGTAATTATGTGAGCCTTTACCAGAGAAATCCCTACCTCAGGATAGATGACCACTGAATTCTCTATGTCGACATATCCTCTTGGCACCACCACTCTAGGTACCCTGGCGAATAGTCTCAATCAACTTAGCATGATCCACAATATTCTGAAAAGAACCACCCGAGGCTACTAAATAAGTTGTTACCAATTGATAATAACTATTTAAACCCTTAACGAACTTCATGATCCTATCAAGCTTTATGGAGATACTAGATGTGGTACGTCTAGACAATGTATGAAAATGAGTTTCATACTCAACAATAGTCATAGAGCCCTACTCCAAATGATTAAACTTGTCTCTAAACTAGTCCGTCAAGCTATAAGCCACAAACCTCTCAAGAAAAACCTTAGAAAATTGGGTCCATGGTGAGGAGAACCCATAGGTCTACAACTGACAAGAGATCTCCACTACTCTCTATCCAAATCAGTCAACTAGTAGGTAATGTAAGCATCACCATGGGACTCAAGTAAATCGAGGTTATGCAACCTCTCCTGTCAATCAATTAGAAACTCATAAATTTTTCACCAATAGCACCACTGAACATGGAAGGGGCTAATCGAATAAATATCTCGAATCTCTTCTACTCCTCAGCTAACATCTCAAGACTAGGAACTATAGGAGGAACAACAAGTCTAGTACGTAAAGTCTCAACACATGAGGCCACAACAGCAGTTGGCTGTGCCACGGGAGTTTGAAAACCAATGATAGAAACCTACCCTGGTTACTGAATACCTTTTATAGTCTATGAACCATCCGATGTACCTGGTGGAATACCTATCTGGGGAATGCCATCCAACTGATTCAAAAGATAAATTAGCAAATCCTGTAATACCAGAGTAACAACAAAACCCTGAGGGGCCTAAGCTAGTCCCATATCCTCTGTCTGATATGTTATCTCATTATGATTAATCTTAGCTCGGTAGAGGCCATTCTAGCTCATCTTCTAGCTAGAGTCGCTCCTCATGCCCAGCCTCTACCTCTGTCTCGGCCACGACCCCTGTCTCACCCTATGACTGGGGCTCCTATAGCGGGTGTTGACTCAGCATCCTCAAGAACTCTGAATCTAGTCCTCACCATCTGCACAAAAAAGAATGAAATATAAATTTAGATTACAAGGCATGAAAAACACGCACGATAAGGAATCAAATTAGAGAAGTTTTCCTAAAAATGTCCTATAGCCTCTCGAAGAAAGATACGGATGTCAACATATCAATCTGCGAGACTCTATTAGACATCCTACTCTTTTACTCATGAGACCAGTGAACATAGCACTTTGATACTAATTTTTCACGACCCAAAATCTGAGGTTAAAATGGCACCTACCCCATCCCATACCATGGGTAGGTAAGCCCAACACCAAAAGAGATAAAGATGCAGAAAAGGAAATAAATAAAACTAGCTACGAGACTTTAAGATAAAATCAGGCCATACAAAAAAAAAAATTTAAGTCTGAAACTGAACAAAATACAACCCAAAATTCAAGATCTAGTATCATTAATAATAACACTACTAAACAGACATAGAATTCAAAATATAAGAATTTGTATCTGATAGGCAAAATAAATATAGGATGGAGTCCAGAATATGGCCCGAATGATAGAGCTCATCGGTACTCCGAGTCAGCCTCTACTCAGTATGATCTCAAGCACTACATGTCGCACTCGTACTGGAATCTGCACTGAAAAGGTATAAAAAGTAGGAGTGATTATGGTCTACTTGTACTCAGTAGGCATCATAGGCAGATCGAGCAAAGCAGAAAACTAAACAAGTAAAGGATACTATAAGCACACTTCAACGTGCATATAGAAAAGTTTCCAATGGAGGCTCAAACCATATTTCTTAACAATTTTACAAGTATAATAACAACATACAAATGACTATACATGAATAGATAAAAGTATACTAAATACACGATATCAAACACATAAAAGAAGTGAAAGTGATGCAATACAATGCAATGGCCAAACGTAATATCTCAATATCACCTCATATACACCTTTCGAGCGAAAGCTTCCAGGATAGGACATCATGGGGGTTCACAATGCATATAAATTCATAATCTCATATCTCAGTCCACCTTGCCGACACATTCTTCTGTCAAGGTATTGTATAAAGTGTTTCCTTTCCATTTAAAAATCAATGTTTCTTGCTAGTACCAATTCCAAGAATATGGATGAATGAATCAAGGATGCATGCTTATAACCAAATTAATATCATACAATGAATTAGTTCAACAATAGTTTAAATAAGCTCAAATCTCCCTAAATATCAATAAATCGTGATATAAGTTATCACATGGCGATACAGTAAAAAAGATTCATGTAAGACATCAATATTAACAATTCAACCCACAACTTGGGCATCACAACAATACAACAACAACATACCCAGTGTATTCCTAACAATAATAATGAAAATAATGCTCAAATAAGATTGATATCAGCCCTCGCATAGACATCACAATAACAATACCTCAAGTCAATTATAATATTCACATAAGCTCCTACATATGCAACACGATAATAATATGGTCTCAAAATATGTATCTCGCGATTAAATCTCCAACCCATAACATATTTTATATGAATGGTTAATTACCCATCCCGATCTGAAGAAAGTTAAGCCATAACCTAACTTGAAAAGTCGAATATCAAGCCTGAACCCTTCAGCATAGAGCTTTGCCCATTCGTGCGGCCACCAAACAAACATAATCTATCAAAAATTTAATCTACACTTCAAAAGGAGTACTACAATACCCATATTAGCTACTTTCATTTCGAGTCCAAAAATAGTTCAAAAATCAACCCTGAATGAAAAAGGGTAAAACCAGAATTTTATTTAAGAATCATATTTTTCATACTCTAAGGATTATAAATATGAAAACACATTGTAAAATAAGATGAAATCGAGATTGAAATAGAAGAAAAAACATTTTCTTTCTTTACCGGGTGAAACCCCAAAAATCCAAGTTTAAAATCTGAGTTTTGAAGATGATTTAGTGAAATAATCAATGCATAAGGCTAGAAATTATGTTTAAAAACTCACCCAAGTTCAATTGATGAAATCATTTTTGAAATCGCCAAAACTAAGAGCCCAAAGCATGAAAATGGAAGAATTGATTAATAGAGAAGAAAAAGATATTTTATACAAACAATGTCGCCTAAGTAGTGAAATGGTCGCCTAAGCAATGTCCCCTGAGAAGCCAGACTACCACTTTAGTGATTGTTACTTTCCACGCAGGCCCCCACCACTTATGTGTCCCATTAGCCGCTAAGGCAATGGAACACATCGCTTAGGCGATGATGCTGGAAAGGTTGAGCTTCCACTAAGGTGGTCTTTGGTCCATATAGGGGCTACCGATTAGGCGAATAAATGGATGCTTCGGTGGTTGCACCAGAAATCAGCTGAAACATGCTAAGTAAAAATGATTCCAAATGGACCCTCTGAATTCGATCGAGAGCCCGTAAAAATAATCCAATAATACTACTAGGCTATTTTCAATGTTTTAGAATCAATGAAATCATCGTATTTATCAAAAAAGGTCGTTATCAATAAATTAATCCTTCGGGACCCCTTTAGGCTATTTTAACAAGTTTTTCATCTAAGAGGTCAAAAAAGGCTCAAAACCCGAACTAACCATGCTACTAACCCAAAATCGATATTTCAGATCTAATAGAACTGATAGAATCTCCATTCAACTCCCGGATCACAAAATGTTGACCAAAGTCAAACTAATCACTTTTAAACCTACTCAAAACTGCAAACTCACTTAAACCACTCTCAAACGCTTTAGGGACCGAGCCAACTAATCCCACAACTTATATAAGAGATATAGCAACTGCAGAAAAGGTTAAAATAGTCAAAATACAGACTAAAAATCATAACAGGAATTGTCACACATATGAAATGATTCTACTTCACCAGGTTGCCAATGATTAATATGTTAATGCTTTTCTTTAAAGTGGTCGTAGCATAACAAGTAAAGGTTTAGTGATATCTCCTAAATATTACAATCCTCACTAGTTACTTTCACCAAAATAATCAAGTGAATATCAATGGAAAATACTACCTGACATCTCTTGCTTGTTCAATATCATATTACTTTACCTGCCTGTGTTTGGCCACATAATAAGATAAACTTAATATAGCCACAACCTAGTTACAACCAGTAAGGCAATGGTTGGTGAGTGAATTTTGCTTAATTCCTCAATTCGTTAGAGCTTCATGCTGATAACATGTTATAAATTAATATAGTAAGAACAAAAATAAAAAGACAGAGAGAAGAGAGAAGATTTCTTATTTCTCTTTTTGTATAATTTACGATGAAGAGAACCCCTCTATTTATAATGGAAAATTCTTCCTAATTTTTCACCAAAAGATAGACATTACATATCTTGATAGATATTTACTATATCTTTGTAGATATTAACTATATCATGATAGATATTCATTATATCTTGATAGATATTCACTATAAATTAAATACATCTATAACACCCATAATTTTATTTTTGTAAAAAAAAATTATTATTTTAAATTTTATATTAAAAAAAAAAGACTCATGCTCGACCTGAAGAGATTGTACATACCATGTGAAAAAATCATATTAAAGAATAACTAGTTACAATTATTGTTGACTAGTAAATAATCATAAATTATGTGTAATTGAAAGTTTGTAATCACAAACATTTATTTGTAAAAGGGATATGAACTTATATTTATATTTTGTACAAAAAGATCCATAAGTTGGTAGATATATTTATATCTTCTGACCATATTTACTAATTTATTTATGAACTTTTTGCTTATGTGGTAGGATTGTATAAGAATTGGAGAAAATTTTGATAATTTTCACAACTCAAGAAATTCAAGTTGCATGTCCAAACAAAACTTCAACTTCATCTTAAATGATTGCATATCATGATTTCATATCGCATGCCCAAACGGGCCTTTAGAATAAGTCAATCCAGACAAGCTCTAAAACCTAACCTTATTAATGCTCAAATAGGTAATAATTATAGGGAATAATTAAAGAGAACCTTTGTACAAATTTTTGTAATTCGAACCTCACATTGAGTTTGGCTCATGAAGAGTGAATGAACGTAGGGGTGTGCATAAATAGAATCAATTCGAGTATTCGGATCGATTTGAAAAAATTTGGATAATTCAATTTGAATTATACAATTTGAATCGATTCACGAATTTAATTTTAGAATATAATAATAATAATAATAATAATAATAACAATAATAATAATAATGGTATTTAGTATTTATTACTTACTTATAAACCTAAAACCTAATTCAAACTCACAATAGCCTAGACCCACATTTAGAATATTTTAATTATTATGTTTGCTCTAAAATTGAAATGAAAGTAGTTGCTTGTTGAAATTTCAAATTCGAACAAATCGATTATTAAAATCGAATTGAAATAATAAAATATGAATTGAATTGGACCTGGAATGAATCGAGTTAGGATAAGGATTTTTACAAATCGAAATTTGAAATTTTAATTCGATAATAGCTAAATTCGATCCGAATCGATTTGTGCACAGGCCTAAATGAACGTGTAAAAAAGAAATAGTGATCAAGAGATTATATTTTTTGCTGAAGTCTGCATGATAACAAACGTAATGAAAGAATGAAAAAATTCCGTACATTCCCTGAAGCCTCACTTATATGTATGGATGTGTACATGTTCATAAATAAGACTTTTCTAAGACATTTTTCTTAATTCACATAACCTGACTTTGATATATTTGTCATGCCTAAAAATTCCAGCAGTATGTTATTGGAACTCGACAACCCCCTCGTCAAGCTAACCATCCACAAACATAATCAATTAATTTATCTATCAATTAAATATAATCAATTAATTTATCTGTCAATTAAATATGATGCAATATGAGATAACAATCCTTGTGGCCAATTAAGAAAGTAAAACATCTCAGGACCAATTCAGAATCAGAAAACTGCATGGGGTGTCTCCTAAATGATGTGGTATTAATTTTTTGTCTACTTAAGAAAAGTGTTTAAAGATTAGACTTTCTTCCATTTCATGTGTAGTAAAAATACATTTTTGCCCTTATTTGTGTTAATTCGTGTCTCTCCTCTCCTTTTCTCTATTTATGTCCGTCTATTAGTTTCTCTCGATTCTCTCCTCTCTATGTAATATTTTTTTCTCCTCTCTGCTTTATTGTATTAGCTCGTACAACTAACAGTAGTAATTTCCCTAGACAGTCAATACCAGCCTTCCCGTACGCAAAGGTGGCTTCCTCAGATCCCCTTTATTATTCACTTCTCTAAAGTTTAAATTAGTGGATCAAGAAAGAGTGCGTTGTTGAAGATGTTAGGCTTAGCAAGAATCTTGATGATAATAGTTTTCATAAAATGGAAAGAAAGGGGGAATTGAAGAGATATACTTGAAGAAGTCCTTGGGCTAACTCTTATCTTAGAGACAAGAGTTATAGAGCATCTCATAAATCAAGACTCAATGTGGTAGTGTCAAGTCTTATCCATGGGACGTAGCTTGTTGTTTTAAAGTCCTTGGACTAACTGTTACCTCAAATCATAACACAATGAGGTAGTGTCAACTCTTACCCATGGTGCGTAACTTGTTGTTTTGAAGTCCTTGGGCTAATTCTTGCCTCTAAGGCAAAAGTTATCATCATGACCCAATTTCTTAGGTTATGATGTCACCTACTATAACCTACCAGTAGGTAAGCTGACCCATAGTCCGAAATGGAAAGTAACGGGCTATCAAGAGAAAAGAAAAAAGCAGCGAAAAAATGAATCCAATAAAGTGACTAATATAGAGAAGTAACCCCAAAACCTGGTGAAGTCAGTACAAGAGCTTCTAACAAATCAAGAGTAAAAGGTAAGCATAATATGTATATATAGAACTGTCTCCAAAATGTAAAATAAAGATCAGTCCAGCAACTGAGGGAGAACAAGAAAAACTCCAGATGTTAGGAGCTCACCCCAAATCTCCAATCTATGGAAGCTCCGCACGATGCACACATCAACGGTGAGAACTGGTACTATGATTTGTAGGATGCAGAAGAGTGGTATGAGTACCAAACACGAGGTACTCAGTAGGCATCGACCGACTGAGCTCCAAAGATAATACAAGTATAAATAACATGCAAAGTAGGAACATAAACTACATGCAACTATTTAAGAAATGAAACATAATACAATGGAAAAGTAAGGATAAACTACCATACCCTACAAGTAATTCGGGACGAAGGTGCAATACCGTAAGTAGTTAGTCAACATGTGATAGTAAAGTGAAGAAAGAGATATATAATACATAATAGTAGTAGGAACGAAGGAAATGATATACAAATAATAGCTAGAGGAAAATGGATATACCACAGCGCTATACCGACAACCAACCTTGAGAGAGCTAGTGTAATGACCTACTTTGTAAAATTTTACTTTTTAAGTGATTTGACTATTTTTTCCTTTTCTGTAGTTATTACATGTTGATTTTGAGGTGTGGGAATGATTGACACGGTCCTCGATGCATTCTATAATGATTTGGAAGAGTTGAGACTCTTTGAGGCTTTAAAAATCATTAGGTTGACTTTGGTCAACATTTAATGTCCAGAGTGTCGGATGGTGATTTGGACAGTTTTATTTGATCCGTAATGTTGAATTAGGGTTAGTAGCGGGGCTGGATCAGGTTTGGAATCTTTATTTTTCATTTTGACCCTCCGTTTGAAAGATAGTGAATTGTTAAAATATGGTACCTGGGGTTAATTTGTTAAAAACAATCCTTTTTTGAAAATCCAACATTGCCATTAAGTCCGAAATGTTGAAAATAGCCTAGTTGCATAGTTTGTTTGTGTTCACCGAATTTCGAATAAATCTCGAGGGTTTGATCAGAAACTTGGCATTTTTACCAAGTTGCAGGTGTTGGGCATCAGCTGGTGCAGCCGCTTAAGCGGCCAATTGGTCTCTAAAAAGCGAAAGACGCTTAAGTGACCAAAGGGTCGCTTTAGCGTCCAACCAATGTCACCTTCAGTCTCTTAAGCGGTCTCCATGCCGCTTTAGTGGAGGTCACTTAAATGAAGGTCGACCTTATGTGGCTTGGTCTCTTAGCAACGTCCCTGTTGCTTAAGCAGTGATTGCTTAATTGGACATCGCTGGAACAGTATATATAGTCCAATTTTATAATTTTTCTCCATTTTTGGACCTTTGAGCTTTGAGTTTTGGCGATTTCAAGGGTTTTCTTCACCATTTTAGCTTGGGTAAGCTCCAAAACCTTATTTTCATTACTTTACATTGATTATATCATCAAAAACACTCTTTAATCTTAATTTCAAATGGAATTTTTAGGATTTTGCTAGTAAAACTTAAAAATGATTTTTCTTCTATATGAGCCTCGTTTTTAACTCGTTGTTTTTTGACTATAGACTCCTATAACCTTGGGGAACATGTTTCTAAAATAAAATTTCAGTTTTATTTTTGACTTCTTTTGTTTTAGAACTCATTTTTCGAATCCATTTTGGACCTGTCTTAGATATAGTCGATATGGGTATCGTTAGCTTTCTTTTAGTGCATAGATGTTATATTTGAATGTTTTAGTTGATTTTGAGACCTATTAAAAGGGGAAGGCTCCTTGTTGAATGCTTTAGACTCAGATTTCGTCACTTTGAGGTAGGTTATGGCTTAACTTTCTTCAGACTGGGCTGAGTAGTTATCAAATAAGTAAAGCATACTCTGGGTTGGAAAAAATAACCATGAGAATTGCATTTTGAGATTATTATTATTGTTGTGTGCCCGTCTGAGGGCTTATATACTTGTTGTGCTGACTTGAGATATTATATATTGTGTGTTGCCTATGTGGGGGCTTTATTTGACATCATTGGCCTTATTTCTGCATTAAATGCGTTTATTCTTAATGTTATTCCCGTGTGGGGGATTGAATAAATATTATAGGTCTTATTAAGCATTGTTTGTCTTTATCATGATAGAAATACCCGAATTATGGGTTGATATGATACTAATGATGTCTTACATGCATATTTATTCTAATTGTGCCAAACTAGAACCTATATCATGAAATATTGACATATTTAATTGATTTTTGGGCTCACTTATACATATATTAAATGGATTTGTTGTCTTTATGCTGATTTTATTATGAGCATTTTATCCTCATTTCATACATACACATTTATGAGTTATCGGTACCATTGAGAAACACTATTTTAAAAGAAAATGAGATATTTTCATAAAGACCTTCATCCGTGAACATAAGTCGGAGAGGTTAGTTAAGAATTTGAGATAGTATGCGGGTTTTAAACCCCCATGGGTCCTATTTTGGGAGCAGTGAGGTTCGATAGGTGTATACAGAAAGTTTTGGGATAATTTTCAAGCTATTCTCTTCATCATCATTGCATTGCACTTGCATTTTCATCTTTGGTGTTACCTTTATGTGTTCTTAATGTGAAATCAGTTTCTATTACTTTTCGTGAATGCCTACTTTTATTTTGATCCCATATATATATTAGAACTATTAGTGGAGACGATGTGAGCTACCATTTGAAAACTTTTCTGCTTGCAGGTGATGTGCTCATAGTATTTTCTTTACTTGTATTATTTTTTTCTTTGCTCAGTCGGCCAATGATACCTAATAAGTACAAGTGGACCGTACTCACTCCTACCAGGCCCTTTTGGTACAGATCCTAGTACAAGTATAAGCTGCGGTAGCTAATTTCGTACTTATTAGAGTTGGTGATAGAGGTACTGGCATGCTGTAGTGGTTTTAGAGCTGACTCCGGACCTCCTCTTATCTATCTAGATGCCTTTATTCATTTTTGGAGATAGATATTTGTATTTTCAGTATTTCGAATATTGTATTTAGATGCTCTACACTTATGACACCAAATATTAGGGATTTTATAGTATTATTTCAGACTTCTGCTTTATTAGTATGTGTGTTGACCTTACTTCATTCTAGAAGTCTCGTTTATTCCTGTTTTATCTACATTTTGATTTTTCTTTCCTTTTTGGGTGATTGGCTTATCTACCAAGATTGGGTCGAGGTAGATGCCATCATGACCTCAACTTTTGGGTTGTGACAAATTGATATCAGAGCGCTAGGTTCACCGGTCTCATAAGTGTATGAGCAAGATTTCTAGTAGAGTCTTGCGGATCGGTACATTGACGTTCGTATCTATCTTTTAGAGGCTATAAGATATCTTTAGGAAAAACTTATCTAATTTGATTCCTTGTTGGGTGGGCTGTTCATACCCAATGTTCTAAACTTGTATTCTATTTCTTTCTGTGCAGATAGTAAGGACTAGGTCCAGAAATACTACGGATGCTGAGCCGACACTCGATATGGGAGCCCTACTCTAAGGATGAGGCAGAAGTTGTAGTTGACCCAGAGGTAGGAGATGGGCACGAGGAGCTACCTCAGTCAAAGGATATGCTAGGGAGGCCTCTCTCGATCTTGAGATCGAGTATGCTAGGTATGACAATTAGACAGGGGTACAGGACCAGCTCAAGTCCCCCAGAGTTTAGTTGACACCCCAGTGTTGCAAGATCTGTTGATTCACCTCTTGAGTCATTTGGAGGGTGTTCCCTTGAGGTACCTGGTATTCGTCAGACTTCAAGTGGTGTTTCGTTGTCACTACCGGCATCTGCTTATGGTATTCCTACTTCAGGGGTATAACTATCATCTAAGGTTCCCCCAAGGTGTGGATTCATTACCTGCCAAACTTACTATTTTTCCAGTTGCTTCGGGTACAGTGATGCCTTCTGATGATCAAAAGAGATTTGACAGGTTTATTGGCTTGGCCACCCCCAAGTTCATTGGAGGATTGGCAAGGATGCCTATGAGTTTTTGTTTAACTGCAAGGAGAAGTTGCATAATCTTGGATCCCTTGAGTCACATGGAGTTGGTTATACTACTTATCAGCTGGCGGACCTGTTTATACATTGGTGGAGATCTTTTTCTAGTTGTGGACCATTTGATTTGCAAGCCATGACTTGGGCCCAATTTTTTTAGGCCTTTTTGCAGAGCTTTGCGCAGTATAACTTGAGAGATCAGGTGCGGGAAAAGTTTGATCACTTGGAGCAGAGCTCTATGTCTATTATAAAGTATGAGGCACACTTCCATGCTCTATCCAGATATTCAGCCGCTAGTATCTCCACCGAGTTTGAGAGGATTTGAAAGTTTGTGAAGGGGTTAAAGGGTGTCCTTATCAGTTGGCTACTGCCCAGATGGTTGTTTAAGGGCTTATTTTCATAGCATTATTAAGCATGCCATGTTGACAAAGTCTATTACCAGGCTACTCAGGGAGGCACTAAGAAGGTGTACCATCAGGCTGAGTTTAGTATATATGCCTCCCGAGGCAGAGATTTCTCTAGTAGAGGTTCTTGTGGTTATCATGGTAGGCTGGTTCAGAACGCCTTACAGGGATCAAGTGGTAGACCTTCAGGTTTTGTGGCTTCAGGTAGCCAGGTATCAGGTCATGCTAGTGGAGGTTCCATCTTCAGTTCTTCGGGCCAAGGCGGTCGTCCTAGTTTGTCTGTGCCCCCTAATATTTAGTCAGGACATAAGGGATGTTATGTGTATGATGATGTTGCCCATTTGGCCAAGGATTGTCCCTGACGTGTGTATAAACCAACTCAGTAGGGATCTCAGCTTCAGCTTTGCCCTACTCTGATACTTACAGTGAGAGGTGGCTCACAAAGTAATAGTTGTGGTGTTAGAGATAGAGGTAGGGGATCTTATGGTGGTGGTCGCGGGAGTACTCAGTCCAAGAGCAAATGTGGACAATGTTACGCTATAACCAAGAGACCCGAGGAAGAGGCCTCTGATGCAGTCATTATAGGAATTGTCCCAGTTTGCTACAGATCTACTTCCAGGTCAGTTGACCCTGGGTATACATTCTCCTATTTGTCTACATATTTTTCTTCTAGTTTTGATGCTTTCGGTGAGCCCCTTGCTATGCCTTTTCATATTTCTACCCCCGTAGGCAATTTTTAAGTGGTGGATCGGGTCTATCGATCCTGTTTAGTGACCTTCGCGGGGAGTGAGACTTGGGTAGACTTGATCATCTTAGATATGGTGGATTTTGATATTATCTAAAGTATGGATTTGTTATCTCCCTATCATGCTATTTTGGACTGTTATGCCAAGACCGTGACCTTATCCACGTTGGGTGTGCCAAGGATAGCTTAGACGGGTACGCTTAATTCGGGTTTGAAGAGAGTTATATCATTTCTCTTTGCTCGCCACATAGTAGAAAAAAAAGTTACTTGTCTTATTTGGCTTATGTTTGTGATACTAGTGTTTCCTCATCACCTTTCTTGGATTCTATTCGTGTTGTTCATGAGTTTGTGGATTTGTTTACTATAGATTTACCTGGTATGCCTCTGCATCGTGATATTGATTTTGCAATTGCTGTGAAGCCAAGCACCAAGCCCATTTCCATTCCTTCTTATGGGATGTCCCTTGCTGAGTTGAAAAAATTGAAGGAGCAGTTTTAGGATATGTTGAGTAAGGGGTTCATTAGACCTAGTGTATCTCCTTGGGGTGCTCTTGTCTTATTTGTAAAGAAAAAGATGGTTATATGTGCATGTGTATCGACTATCGACAATTGAACAAAGAGACAATTAAGAACAAATATCTTTTCTTTGCATTGATGATCTTTTTTACCAGCTTCAGGGTGCTTCCGCATTTTCCAATATTAACTTGGGATTTGGGTGTCACCAGTTGAAGATTAGAGCTTTGGATATCCCGAATATAGATTTTTGGACTCGATACGGTCACTATGAGTTTTTGGTCATCTCTTTTGGGTTGACCAACTCCCCAGCAACGTTCATGGAGTTGATGAACTGGGTATTTCAATCGTATCTCAATTCCTTTGTGATTGTATTTATAGATGATATCTTGGTTTACTCCAAGAATGAGGCCCACCATGTGAGGCACTTAAGGACTATAACTCAGAGGTTGTGAGATGAGAAGTTGTATGCCAAGTTCTCCAAGTGTTAGTTTTGGTTGGATTCTATCTTTCTTGGGCCATGTGGTGACAAAGAATGACATTATAGTTGATCCTGCCAAGATTGCGGCGATTCATGATTAGGCAAGGAGTACTTCTCCTACCAAGATTCAGAGATTTATAGGTGTACTTCTCCTACCAAGATTCAGAGATTTATAGGTTTGGCGGGTTATTATTAGCATTTTGTTGAAGGTTTCTCTTATATTGCTGCTCCTTTAACTAAGTTGATTCAGAAAAAGATTACCTTTCAGTGGTCGGATACTTATGAGGCAAGCTTTCAAAAGCTCAAAAAGTTGTTGACTTAGGCTCCCATTTTGACCTTGCCTAAAGTGGGTATGGGTTTTACCATGTTTTGTGATGCTTTTGGTCTGGGTTTGGGTGCAGTGTTGATTTAGAAGGGTAAGGTCATTTCTTATGTTTCTCATCAGTTAAAGCCTCATAAAAAGAATCACCCTACCTATGATTTGGATTTGGCTGCGGTTGTGTTTGTGTTGAAGTTGTGAAGGCATTACTTGTATGGAGTCCGTTGTGAGATTTTCTCAGATCATCCTAGGCTTCAGTACTACTTCACCTAGTGAGATCTTAATATGAGACAGTGATGTTGGCTTGAGTTGCTTATGGATTATGATCTCACTATTCTTTATCATCCGGGTAAGGCTAATGTGGTTGCAGATGCCTTGAGTCTGAATACGACTAGTATGGGGAGTTTAGCTCATCTCTTAACTTAGAAGCAAACTTTAGCCTTAGAGATTCAACCTTTAGCTAACTAGATAGTTAGGCTTGATATTTCGACACTCGAGCGTGTGTTAGCCTTTGTTGATGTTAGGTCTTCTTTGATGAAGCAGATTCGAGCTCACCATTTTGATGATGATAGCTTGAGGATGATTCAAGATAAGGTGTCGAGTGGTAAGGCTAAGGAAGCATCTCTGGATTCTAATGGTTTTTCAAGGATTGGTGGCCGATTTTATTTGCCGAGAGTTAGGGGATGGGTGAGATTGACTTTGGAAGAGGCTCATTGTTCCATATATTCCATTCATCCAGGGGTGACCAAGATGTACCATGATCTAAAGCAACACTATTGGGGGCGGTATGATGAAGGATGTAGTATACTTCATAGCTCATTGCCTGTGTTGTTAGTAGGTGAAGGTCGAGCATCTGAGGCCCGGTGGTTTGCTTTAGAGATTACCCATTCCTGAGTAGAAGTTGGAGCGGATCACTATAGACTTTATGAGTGGGTTGCCTCATAGTTCTCGTGGTTCTGACAGCATTTGGGTCATCGTAGATCGATTAACCAAATTGGCCCATTTTATCCCTATTCAGATTTCCTTCAGTGCCGAGAGGTTAGCTCGTATCTACGTTTGAGAGATAGTTCATCTTTATGGAGTACTCGTGTATATTATTTCATATAGAGGTGCAGTGTTTACTTCTATCTTCTGGTGGAAATTTTCGAAGGAGTTAGGTACTCAGATAGACCTTAGCACAGCTTTCCACCCCCATACTGATGGTCAGTCTGACCGGACTATTCAGGTTTTGAAGGATATGCTTTGCGCTTGTGTTAAGGACTTTGGGGGTCAGTGGGAGTAGCATTTTGTCCTGGCAGAGTTTGCTTATAATAATAGCTACCATTCGAGTATTGAGATGGCATCTTTTGAGACATCATATGGTAAACATTGTCGATCTCTGATTGGTTGGTTTGAGACTTTTAAGGCTATACCATGTGGTACCGACTTGCTTCGCGAGTATTTGTACAATGTTTGGGTTATTCAAGATAGGCTACGGGCATCCCAAAGATGGCAAAAGAGTTATGTAGACCGCAGGCTTCATGCTTTGAAGTTTGGGATTAGTGATTGGGTTTTCCTTCGAGTATCGCCCATGAAGGGTGTGATGAGGTTCGGGAAAAGGGGAAAGCTCAGCCCCAGATATGTCGGGCCATTTGATATACTACGGATAGTTGGGGAGGTATCATATGAGTTGGCCTTTTCCCCATACTTTTCAGCCGTTCACCCAGTCTTTCATGTATCTATGTTACGGTGCTATATCCTAGATAAGTCTCACGTGCGTGCTTTGTTAGGACTTGATTTAGTTGGATAAGAGGTTGACCTTTGTAGAGGATCCAGTGTCTATATTAGCAAGGGATGTTAGACGGTTGCATTCTTGAGATATTCTTGTGGTTAAGGTTCAGTGGACACACCATCCCATCGAGGAGGCTACTTAGGAAGTCGAGTCCGATATGCAGAGTAGTTACTCCCAACTCTTCACCAATTCAGGTACTTCTTTCACCTTTTAGTTTGAGGATGAACTAGAGTCTTAGTAGTGGATATTGTAATGATCAGATTTGTAAAATTTTACTTGTTAAGTAATTTTACCATTTTACTTTCCCCGTAGTTGTTACATATTGATTTTGAGGTGTGGGGATGATTGGCACAGTCCCTGTTGATACCTAATTTTTGCCCTCCACAATCTAAATTAATTATGAGCTTCTTCAATTTTAAACAATTTGGGAATAATAGTTTTTATAAGAATAAATAATTTTTCAAGTCAAACTTTAGGCTAATTTTGTCGTTATAAGAAATAATTTTGTATTCCCATACTTAAATATAAGGAATTGCATGATTTAGTTACTTAAGAAAATATTTTTTAATCGAAATTGGCTCTGATTGAAGTTCGCCTTTAAAATTAATTAAATTAGAGGTTAATTGGTTTAAATTGATTTTACCTTTAAAAAACAAGTCAATTTTAGAAAGTAATTGCTTTGATTCTGTTGAATCAAGAAGCTCACAATTAATTAGGTGCCAATTCATTTTTCAATTTTGGCTAAATTCAGCCAATTGCATGATTGACTATAATTGCAATTCATTTTTCAGATCAATTAAGCCAATTTTCTAATAATTACCTTACCACCGCCCCAGGTCCAATAGCAAACAGCCTTGACCCGGCCTAAGTCACCCCTTATACTTCTCTTTCTTTTTCACATCAACAACGACATACAACACTATTAACAACAGACAACAACAACAACAATTTCGACCCAAACGAAAACCCTAAGCCCCAATTATTTTCCTCTTCCCGCTCAAATCGTCTCCCTCTCCCTTTAATTCTTACATACCATGTGATGTGCATGCATTTTTATACTAACAAAGGACTTTGAATGTTCTAGAACAAGCCTAGGTGGCTTCCAACGCATCTTTCACTTTTAATCGCAGTAGATTTCACTCGATTTTGTCCGATATAGTACGTCGTTGTTCAATTTCCATTGGTTGATAAGAAATTTTTTATTTTTCTTAAATTCCTCAATTTTTCTTAGCCCTAATTCAAATCGAATTTGGAAATTCGTACAAACCTTATCCTTAATTAAAAATTTCTCGGCAAATTCCCGAAAAAACCTTGAATTTCTTTATCCCACATCGCCAATTTGTCAAGAATTTAGGATTTTAGGGTTCTATATAAACCCCTCCTTTTCACTGTTCGCAGGCAGGATTTTCCCCTAATCAAAAGGGCTAAAATTCTCTTTACTAGGCTAAGATTTTGGACATCAGTCCCCAGCCTTAGAGTTGTAAGAATTCTAGCTCAAATTCCATCTTTCTTGATCTTCTCATGTCAAGGAGAGTGGTAAAGTTATCATCAACTCGTTGTTCCAGTTGGGTGCTTCGGAAAAGGTAAACACTCCTCCCTGTAATTGTAAAATAGTGATGTTGATGGTTTGTTGCTGTAGTATTTAGGCGTCTGAATTAATGTTCTGGTAGTATTAAAATCACCAGTGTAAGAATGGATTTGGTTTTGTGGGTATTCAATGATGGTTAGTTTACATATCATTGCTCATGTGTTCTTCTTAGCTTTAGTGTATGTCTAAAATCATCTCCATTTGTGGAACTAAATTATGAATTAGTTGTTGTGTTTCTTATGCCATTTTCATTTGACTGGTTATATTTAGGTTTGTTTGGTCAGTGTATCAATCGTTAAAAGCGGTTTCTTTGCTTATAACTCTACTTTTATTAACATGAACTAGTTTAATATGAGTTTTGACTAGGGTAAAATCTTCTTTTAGGGTGTTGAAATCTGAAAATTGTTCCTTCAATTCATATATATTGTCTGAAATTTTTTAACACATGAAGAACATATGACACTTCGTGGTTAGTCATTTGATTGTTTCTATTATTAATTGTTGAAAACTTTCAAATCTTGATTATGGGTGTTTATCAAAGACATAGGAGATTCTCCTATTCGATTTTCTTCTTTTTATAAAATTAGAACTAGGAACGAGACTCGTCTTCATAATGACCTACTCTCGTTCCTGGAAGTTCTTGATCTGGAGCCTCAAAATAATTTTTTTTAGAGTTTGCTTTTGTAGTGAAAGAAGCATTGAGCCATTTCCTTGGCTCACTTTGCTTTCACTAACTTCATGACAGTCAACTCATGGCTCGTCTACGATGTTGTTGAATCACTAATTAGAGCAAGGATTTCTACCTCCTTTAAAATCTTGGTTTGGTGTCTTTCTGTAAAAACAAATTAGAAGTTAACTCCCTCCCTTTTTCCTTGTTTTGTTTGATTTGCTAAAGTGATGAAGGTTAAGCCTGAGTTAGTAAGAATTGAGTGCCTTGATGAGCTATTTAGTCTAAAAGCTTTCCCCTTTGTTTGTGTGCATCTATGATAATGTAAAACAAAGGTTTTGTTTTGATTATACTTGTTAACCTTCATTCTTGTCCAACTAAGTTTTTGCCATATTATACTTAAGAATGATCATTCATCCTAAGTTCATCTATTCTTGTTACTGTACCTGTCCCTACGTCCTAAAGAATATAAAAGGCATGTTGTCAAGTTGAGCTCTGATTTTCTTGGAAATTTTGTGATAGTCTCAGTTCAATTGTATGTGTGTTTTCCTTGATCATCTCGAAAAATTAATAAGATCAAATATGTTAGACAGTTAATGATACTGTTGGTTGTGATCTTCAAAATTTCTCCCTTCTACATGTTTCTCTTTGCACATACCAAGTGACACTTGCATCATATTTATCTGTTTATCACAGTCTTCTTTGTGCAAATATTAATTTTATCTTTTATTTTTATGACATGTGAAACTATTTGGAGTCCAAATGGACTCCTTTCCTTTGCATTTTCCCAAAATGAGCCAAGAAGGCCCATTTTCTATCGAGTCCAAGCCTCAACCAAGGTCCAATAAAGGGACTGCTATACAGAAATGGGATTGGTATACATGAAGTATACAGATGATATACAGTAGTAAATGATAAAGGAAAGCAGGTATACAGGTGGAAGGCAAAATATGTGACTAATATACAGTCGTATACACTGATATACAGACAAACAGAGGCTGGTATACAAGCAGTATACACAACAGAAAATGGGCCAATAGCCTATAGTTTGAAGTCCAAACCTGGGTAGATCTGAAATGGGCCAGAAAGGGGCCCAAATATCAAATTTTCTTCCTTTATTTCCTTGTAATTGATTTGATTATTTATTTTTAATTTAATTTAATTAATCTAGATAAATTCTCGGGGAGCAAGTTTATGTTGAAATTATTCATTTTTGGTCATTTAATATTTTTAATTTTCTCTATTTAGGCAAACTTAAGCTTGTAGAATAACTTGGGGAATTTTCTATATCCCTTCATAGTTATTAAGTAGCTTAAATCCACGTTTAGTAATTGGGTTAACTATTTAACTCAAAAGCTTGACTCGGATAAAATGGTTAAGTTAAAATTATTTTGAAACCTCGACATTTCATTTATTTCGCATTTCTGAATAAGTAAATGATAAAGTATTGAATCATTTCTATTCTTTTACACCTATAACATTTTTACAACTTAAAATAATTTTTCAAAGTTTAGCCAAATAATTTGAATCCGTCGGGAACCACAATTTTGTGGATTTTCGAAAGTGCCTAACACTTTCTTTCGAATTTACTTGAACCCTTAACTAGACTCTGGTTTTCAAATAAAGGTTTATTTTTTAAATACCTTCTTCCAAAGGGTTTCTTAATTTTCCTAAAATTAAGCGGCGACACTAAATCATATTTTTCAAATTAAATTAAATAGACTTTTTTGCCACGAAGGTATGAAGTTTTTGACTTTTCAGAAACTATCATAACAGAATGGCGACTCTGCTAGGGATTCATCTAGGTTCTAACCATAAGAATTTAATTTGTTTGACTAATATTTGTATTAATTGTTACTTTTCGCAATTATGTGTTTAAATTTTTGCAATTATAAACGGTTGCATTCATGGCATACCTATTCTGCCCAACGGCAAAAAATAGATTGCATTAGAGACCAACGATTACTCATTTTTTGCGGTCGTTTCCTTCACTAAAAAACCAAATTTCTCAAGACGATGAAACATTTAGTCGGGTCATCCGACACTTATTATCGTCTCAGCCTGTGGTAGTCCGTCTGGGTTCCCAGTCTCGCTTCAAAAACCCACCCTACTACAATTAGGATAGATCTAAACCAAATCCTTTATATTAGACATGCTAACTTAAGAGACCGATACCCCAGGGGTATTGGGCCCATTGAAAGACCACTTTGCGTCTATTGACCATGAGTCAATAACAGACAATCATTCCTTACGTGTTTTAATTGAAGGATATAAGGCCGATTTGTACGGACCATTGTCCTTTGGGATTGAGGATTTTATTTAGATAGTTTCTTTTATTGTAATCCAAAGAAGATCTTCATCCGAAAATTACTCAAAAATTTCAAGAAGTTCAAGACCAGAGGACTTCCAAGGCGGTTTAGTTTAGGTTTGTTTCCTGCATGGGACTGATATTATTTATTTTCCCCTTCCCTCATTTTGTATCCCCATTTAATTTATCCATAAAATTTTTATAATATATTTAAGGGCAATGGAACATCTTACAAACGACATGTACATCCTTTAAACACTAGGCTTACCTTTGGCTTAAAAGGCTACATGTATTCTAGGACGCGTTAAAACTTGTTTATGTGCTTAGTGTTCCATTATTTTCTTTGTACGTATTTGCTTGATTGTGTATTTAAATAACATATGTTTTGCTTTAAACAAGACTAGTCCATTATTCTATTTCAAAATTTTAGAGCATCATTAGGCATATAAAATCAAAATTCGAGTCTTCCTAAAGTACTCTTCAAAGTCCATCGACAAAATGCCCTCCAATTCGCCCAAGTCTTAGTCAAAAATAAATTAGATCATTGTTCAATTTACATTGACCACGTTGCTCTAACAAATTTCCTTCTCGCACTTAATTATAGCCAGAGTTGACCAAATACTTTATCAATCTTAGGACCCTGTTATTTTCAAAAGAACTTTCCCAATAAGACTTTTTAGGATGTTTATTTGCAAGCACCCAATTTCTTCAAATCACTTAGTTCACTCTGTTTGAAATTCTATTTCTCCATCAAAATTCAAAGTTTATCAACTAGTCAAAATTCTGATCATTTAGTCACTTTTCAAAAAGTATCCTATTCTTTGAATTTTGGACTATTCTGTTTCGAGCCAAGCAAATGTTATTTGTTCCAAATATTACTTTGGTAAATTATTACGACTCATGAACTAATATTTTCACCTTTTGAGTGTTTTTCTTTCCTTTTAGAAGGGCTGATTTGTATTGGTAATCAAACTTGCTCGCTTCACAAAGTCTAAAAGCAAGTCAGTTTCAAGTAATCATTAGTAGAACATCAGTATTTCACATGGTCTAAGGTCAATAAAGTAACCACAGACTCATTAGTTCTTACCTTGGCTAACAAAAAGACTCGTTCAACTATGGATCCTACTTTGATCATAACAAACACTTCATCCGAATCAGCTCCCACCTTCTCTGTCGCAACGGAACCTAGTGCCTCGATAGAAAGAGAAATAACCCCAGAGGTCGTTGCTGGTCTGGAACAAAAAATTTCCGAACTAAGGCTCATGGTGATACAGAACTGAACACCTTCTCAGACTCCCCCAAACATGACCGTACCTCCTGATACTCAGAAAAAAGGGCCTATGTTGTCGACATCAAAAGGAGTTGATCCGGGAGGTCATTTTGCCACTTCTAAAAATACTCATGCTTCTTAGAATACTTCTTTTGCATACACGTTTGCTCCTCCAAAAGTTTAGAACATATCACTTTCACGCCATGCTCCACCAATATGCACTTATGGTACCGCACCGCCAATGATACAAACTCAAGGACTATACCGCCTAGATGTTAATCATTATGTTGAAACTGAGAATGATCCAAGGGTGTACACTGATTAGACGGTGAATAGAAAGCTCAATATCTTGGAAGATGCAATGAGAAGTCTCCGATGGCTCGAAAGTAACCAAAGTGTGAAGTATGAGGAGTTGTGTGCATTTCCCCAGATTGAGTTGCCTCTTGATTACAAGATATAGAAATTCGAGAAGTTTGATGGGTCCGAAAATCCCTTCTTTCATTTGAAAACTTATTATGAAAAGTTGATTGGTGTAGGCAAAAACGAAGGAATAAGGGTCAAGCTTTTCACTCAAAGTTTGAGTAGAATGGCTTTAGAATAGTATGTTAAACAAGATGTGACCAAATGGCTCACTTGGGATGACTTGGAAAATGCTTTTGTGGATCACTACAAGTTCTATGTCAAAATTATTCCTGATAGAATCTCTATCACAAAGCTAAAGCAGAAATCAAATGAGGATTTTTGTGAATATGGTACATCCTCCTATGGAGGAATCTGAAATGACAAGTTACTTCATCCATGCCCTCAATCCAGTATATTTTGATCGTATGGTGACAATGGATGGAAAAATATTTGCTGAAATTTTCAAAACTGGAGAGATGATTGAGGATGGCCTCAAAATAGAAAGGATAATAAATTTGACATAACTACAATCCACCCATAAGGCCTTCCAGATTGGCTCTTTTTGAAAGAAAAAAGAGAAAGAAGTTATGGGAGTGATGACTCAAGAAATTACATCACGTCATAAGCGGTCTCCACAAGGCCAATCCAATGCTCAGTATGCTCTGTATCCAGTCTACAATGCACATGTGACTTATAATGCTCAACCTCCACCATAAAACTATCAGAACAGTGCACCTCATGGTAACAATGAAAAAAAAATCCCAGGGTCTTCACCCCACTGGCAGAAACTCAAACCCAACTTTTTGAAAGGCTGAAAGCAGCTGGAATACTCCACCTAGTCAAAGGAAATCCAATAAATCCTAATACAAAATGGTATCGGGCAGATCAATGTTGCGACTATTACTCAGGTGCCATAAGGCACAACACAGAAGAGTGTTTTCACCTCAAGCATAAAATTCAAGAATTGATTGACAACAAAGTGATAACACTTACAAAAGCCCCAGAAAATGTGAACGACAATCAATTGCCCAATCATAAAGAGTAGTCATTGGCGTCACCAGTCTCAAAGAAGAATAAAGTTTCCTCAAAGGTGCACTTTTGGTATCCTTCTATCTTTCATTTAGAAGTTATTGTTTTCTTTCTTTGTAATCACATTTTACTGCTTTGTTTCCTTGTAGTCGCACTTTATCACTTTATTTTTCTGTAATCGTACTTTATGATTTGATTTCCTTATAATCGCACTTTTAGTTGTAATGAACTACGTTCGACCTGATTGCCCTTGTGGAATATGTAGGTGGCCTGTATTGGATTTGGTCACATTATCAAAAATATCAAATATCCTTTTTACTTTATACGAACTACGTTTGACCTGAATTCCCAAGAATGGGATACATAGGCCGCCTATGTCGGCTTCGGTCAACTCCTTAGGAAATTTATCTTTCCATTTTATGTTGGAACTATATTTGACCTGAATTCCTAAGAGTGGGATACGTAGGCGCCATACTGGCTCGGTCATATTCCCCAAAAGATTTCCATTTTCCTTTATGAAGGAAATTGGGGCAGAATTTTTTAGAAGATCTCAAAAATTCACCATAGGAGGATTTTCTCCTAAGTCAGAATTGGAGATGTCATTAAAACTACAACTGGGTAGAATTTTAGAGTAGATCTCAAAATTTCCATACTAAACGACATCACAAGTCACAAGGAAGTTTGACAATTTCTATGTTATAAACTGGGGTAAAATTTTTTAGGAAAGATCCTCAAAAATTCCACAAGAACTATACTTCAAGATTGGCAAAGCTTACAAGTCAGGTTCAACAAGGAGCATCAAGAGAGCAAGGCAAAGCCAACACAATCAGTCTCTCAAAACTAATAAATTTTCTTTGGATGCAGGAATAGTGAAGTCACAAAGTTGACAACGTTAAGCATGACAAAGGGCATTACCAGACCCACCGTGTCTTTGCCAAAATAATCTAGACAACTTCTCTTCTCTCTTTTTCTCTTAATTTACATTTTCTATTACTTTGTTATGATCTCTAACACTTCCTCTGATTTTTGTAGAGAAATGGTCGGGCATAAAGACTAAGAAATGGAGATATTATCCAAATCATGATGAGTCAAATGACTTTATCTTTAAAATCTATCTTCTGTTACACTCTTGACTTAGTTACAACAAATTGTTATATTATTGATGAGTGTTGTTTGAGCTATGCAGGTGACGTTATGTAAGACCTCCTCTAAGAAATAAAGTGAATGGGTTCTCTCAAAGTTTAAGGACTTAATCCAGAAGATCAGAACATGCACAATTCCTTTCAAGGATTCCTGATGCAAAGGATCAAGTTCAACAAATTGACTTCTACCTTTTCTTATATATTGATGAATCTAATCCTTCATCCTTCTGATTAAATATTTCGTTCTTTGAATCAGTTTCAAGTCCGAAGTACGTCTGATCTAATTCTTGTTCCAGCAAGATATGTAGGCAATCCTACATAAGGATTCGGTCATCCCACTGTTTCAAACTCCAGCCCCTCAGAGGAAACTGAGGCATGTCTTTGAAATAGTCAATTTTTTCTTTTGGAAACTATTTCAATTACGTTCCTTTGAACTGGAAACGGGAGCAACTTTTGAAATGGATCAATGATTTCAAAGAAATCTCCATTTAACTTCATAAAACATTCTCTATCAATAAACTCTCTCTTTACAAGAGACTCCGATTGAAGTAGTAATACACCTTACGTGACATCTCTAATCGGACTTTAGAGCCTTCGCTCAATATTAGAATCCCTCTTAATACTTTCATCTGGGATCATACAATTTTCATAGTTACCAAATCGAATGACATGGTTTGACATATGTTGATATCTTTATTACCAAAACTAACAAATTTTGTGAGTGCAGGTAGGTTTGTCATCCTTTCAAAAGGGACAAGTTGGATTGTTACTTTGTTCGAATTTGATATTTTATTGACGTTTTCTACCCGCTGAGGGGGATTATCAAAATTTAACTTCATTTGAAGTTGACTTTTTACATATCAAACCATCACTTTGTCTAGAGTGACATATTATTATATTGGATTGTCCCCTCCTTCAATGTGACATATTATGTTTGGATCATCTAAAGTGACAAATACATACATATGTCAATGTGACTTTATATCTATTTATCGGCATCAAGTTTGATCCCGTCTACTTATCGTCATCAAGTCTGATCCCATATATTTATGGGTGTCAAGTGGGATCCCATTTAGTTATCGGCATCAAATTTGGTCCCATTTATTTATCGACATCAAGTGTAATTCCTTTTATTTATCGGCATCAAGTGTGATCCCATTTATTTATGGGCATCAAGTGTGATCCCGTTTATTTATGGGAATCAAGTGTGATTCCTTTTGTTTATCGACATCAAGGGTGACACCGTTTATTTATGGACGTCAAGGGTGATTCCCTTTATTTATCGGTATCAAGTGTGATCCCGTTTATTTGTGGGCATCAAATGTGATAACATTTATTTATGGGCATCAAGTATGATTCCTTTTATTTATAGGCATCAAGTGTGATACCGTTTATTTATGGGCGTCAAATGTGATTTCTTTTGTTTAATCGGCATCAAGTATGGTACCGTTTGTTTATCGGCATCAAGTATGGTCCCATTTATTTTTGGCATCAAGTGTGATCCCATTTATTTAGGGCATCTGATCCCGTTTATTTATGGGCATCAAGTGTGATTCCTTTTTTTTATTGGCATCAAGTGTGATACCATTTATTTATGGGCTAAACTGTGATCCCTTTTGTTTAATCAGTGTCACGTGTGATACCGCTTATTTATCGGTATCAAGTGTGGTCCAGTTTATTTTTTGGTATCAAGTGTGATTCCCTTTATTTATCGGTATCAAGTGTGATCCCATTTATTTATGGGAATCAAGTGTGATCCTATTTATTTATGGGAATCAAGTGTGATTCCTTTTGTTTATCGACATCAAGTGTGATACCGTTTATTTATGGGCGTCAAGTGTGATCCCTTTTGTTTAAAAGGCATCAAGTGTGATACCATTTATTTATCAGCATCAAGTGTGATCCCGTTTATTTTTTGGCATCAAGTGTGATCCCATTTATTTATGGGCATCAAGTGTGATTCCTTTTGTTTATCGGCATCAAGTGTGATACCGTTTATTTATGGGCGTCAAATGTGATCCCTTTTGTTTAATCTATATCAAGTGTGATCCCATTTATTTTTTGGTATCAAGTGTGATCCCATTTATTTATGGGCATCAAGTATGATCCCGTTTGTTTGTGGGCATCAAATGAGATTTCATTTATTTATTGGCATCAATTGTGATTCTGTATGTTAATGGTAACAAATGTGATTCCAATTATTTATCGGCATCAAGTGTGATTCCATTTACTTATGAACTCAAAGGTCGTCCGTTGTTCAAAAAGACACGTTGGGAAGTCACTCCATTCAAAGTGACATGTTTTGTAAGGTATGCACTATTGTTATATTGTACTTGCAACTAATAAGTTTAGTGCATGTGATTATAAGACACGTTGGGTCGTCACTTCATTCAAAGCGACATGATATTTTCAAAATAGGTTGTGAAAATTGGATCATCGACTCTTTCGGTATGAAATGTTCAAATAGGTGCGGACGACTTCAAAAAAGGACGCAGCACAACATGAAACTTTTTCTTTGCAGCAAACTTGGACATAGTCTGCAGAGGAATATCAAACCCTTAGGATGTGAGCTGAAGGATGACTTCCACCGCCATCAAACTATACCCCTATAATAAGGCATGTGGGTATTTTTGGGACATTCTTGGTTTCAGTTTTGCCTCCAGGGCATTACTAAACTTGCATCGGAGGTATCGTTCCTCTTCTTTCAAATTCGAGTGAAAACACACCTAGATCTTTGGAAATTATGTCCATATAGCTCTTAATTACTGGTGTAAGGGGCCCCACACTCGTGATTAAGATGATTATAAATCTTTTTCGTAATAACTTGTCACTCATCCTAAGCCAAAGATCATCAAAAATAAAGAACTATCTTTTCTAACGATCGTGTCGAACTACAAGCAGTCAGATTCCCTGAATCTTAGGGATATATAGACCAGGCTCTTTGTTGAAAACTCAACTGCATTCTAGCCCCCCAACTCTCTTATTCCCCGGCTTTTTGGTCTCCTTAAAAGTCAAAATCGGAATAGTTTGTGAATTCTTTGAAAATCGTGCTTAAAATCAAATGTTATGAACTACAAGTGGACTTAATTCTCATGTAACCTGAGATATGTAGGAACTCCGATACCGGAGTCCGGCCATAACACCCTGAAATTTTTGTGAAAACCAATCACTTTTGAGAAACGAATTCGTGGTCGGACAAAATTAGGAACGTCAAACTCCCTATGCCCAGGGTTACTTGAATCCACCCTACCCAAAGGGAGAAGACAGTTTTTGACACCTAATTTTTTTCCTCCACGATCTAAATTAATAATGAGCTACTTCAGTTTTATACAATTTGGGAATAATTATTTTTACAAGATTAAATAATTTTTCAAGTCAAACTTTAGGATAATTTTGTCATTATATGTAATAATTTTGTATTCCCGTACTTAAATATAAGAAAATGCATGATTTAGTTACTTAAAAAAATACTTTTAATCAAAATCGATTTTTGATCGAAGTTCGCCTTTAAAATTGATTAAATTAGAGGTTAATTGGTTTAAATTGATTTTACCTTTAAAAATAAGTCAATTTTAGAAAATAATTATTTTGATTCAGTTGAATCAAGAAGCTCGCAATTAATTAGGTGCCAATTCATTTTTTGATTTTGGCTAAATTCAGCCAATTGCATTATTTGACTATAATTGCAATTCATTTTTCAGATCAATTCAAACCATTTTCTAATAATTACCTTACCACCGCCCTAAGACCAATAGTAAATAGCCTTGACCCGGCCCAAGTCACCCCTTATACTCCTCTTTCTCTTTCACATCAACAATGACATACAACATCATCAACAACAGACAACAGCAACAACAATTTTGACACAAACAAAACCCCTAATCCCCAATTTTTTCCCCTTCCAGCTCAAATCGGCTCTCTCTCTCTGTTTAATTCGTACATACCATGTGATGTGCACAAATTTTTTGAACCAACAAAGGACCTTGAATGTTCTAGAACAAGCCTAGGTGGCTTCCAACAGATCATTCTACTTTAATCGAGGCTGATTTCGCTCGATTTTGACCAATATAGTACGTCGTTGTTTGATTTCCATTGGTTGATAAGAGATTTTCAATTTTTCTTAAATTCCCCTATTTTTCTTATCCCTAATTCAATTCAAATTTGGGAATTCGTACAAACCTTATCCTTAATTCAAATTTTGTCGGCAAATTCCCAAAAAAACCTTGAATTTCCTTATCACACATCGCCAATTTGTCTTGAATTTAGGATTTCAGGGTTCTATATAAACCCCTCCTTTTCACTATTCATAGGCAGGAGTTTTCCCCTAACCAAAAGTGCTAAAATTCTCTTTACTCAGTTAGGATTTTGGACTTCAGTCCCCAGTCTTAGAGTTGTGAGAATTCTAGCTCAAGTTCCATCTTTCTTGATCTTCTCAAGTCAAGGAGAGCGGTGAAGTCATTGTAAGCTTGATGTTCCATTTGGCTGCTTCGAAAAAGGTAAACACTCCTCCCTATAGTTGTAAAATAGTGATGTTGGTGGTTTGTTGCTGTAGTATTTAGGCGTTTGAATTATTGTTCTGGTAGTATTAAAATCACTAGTATAAGAATGGATTTGGTCTCGTGGGTATTCAATGTTGGTTAGTTTAGATACCACTGCTCATGTGTTCTTCTTAGCTTTAGTGTATGTCTAAAATCATCTCCATTTGTGGAACTAAATTGTGAATTAGTTGTTATGTTTCTTATGCCATTTTCATTTGACTGATTATATTTAGGTTTGTTTGGTCAGTGTATCAATCGTTAAAAGTGGTTTCTTTTCTTATAACTCTACTTTGATTAACATGAACTAGTTTAATTTGAGTTTTGACTAGGGTAAAATCTTCTCTTAGGGTGTTGAAATCTGAAAATTGTTCCTTCGATTCATGTATATTGTTTGAAATTTTATAACACATGAAGAACATATGACACTTCATGGTTAGTCATTTGATTGTTTCCATTATTAATTGTTGAAGACTTTTAAATCTTGATTATGGGTGTTTATTAAAGTCATAAGAGATTCTCCAATTCTATTTTCTTCCATTTAAAAAATCAGAACTAGGAACGAGTCTCGTCTTCGTAATAGCCTACTCTCGTTCCTGGAAGTTCTTGATCTAGAGCCTCAAAAAGATTTTATTAGAGTTTACTTGTGTAGTGAAAATAGCATTTAGCCATTTCCTTGGCTCACTTTACTTTCAATAACTTCGTGACAGTCTCCTCATGGCTCGTCTACGATGTTGTTGAATCACTAATTAGAACAAGGATTTCTACCTCCTTTAAAATCTTGGTTTGATGTCTTTCTCTAAAAACATATTAGATGTTAACTCCCTCCCTTTTTCCTTCTTTTGTTTGATTTGCTAAAGTGATGAAGGTTAAGACTAAGTTAGTAAGAATTGAGTGTCTTGATGATATATTTTGTCTAAAAGCTATCTCCTTTGTTTGTGTGCATCTATGATAATGTAAAACAGAGGTTTTGTTTTGATTATACCTGTTAGCCTTCATTCTTGTCCAACTAAGTTTTTGTCATATTATACTTAAGAATGACCATCCATCCTATGTTCATCTTTTCTTATTACTGTATCTGTCCTTACGTCCCAAAGAATATAAAAGGCATGTTGTCAAGTTGAGCATTGATTTTCTTGAAAATTTTGTGATGTTTTCTTAGTAGTCTCAGTTCACTTGTATGTGTGTTTGCCTTGATCATCTCTAAAAATTAATAAGATCAAATATGTTAGATAGTTAATGATACTGTTCTCTAAAAATTAATAAGATCAAATATGTTAGATAGTTAATGATGTTGTTGGTTGTGATCTTCAAAATTTATCCCTTCTATATGTTTCTCTTTGCAGATACCAAGTGACACTTGCATCATATTTATCTGTTTATCACAGTCTTCTTTGTTCAAATATTAAATTTATCTTTTATTTTTATGGCATGTGAAATTATTTGGAGTCCAAATGAACTCCTTTCCTTTGTATCTTCCCAAAATGGGCCAAGGAGGACCGTTTTCTATCGAGTCCAAGCCTCAAACAAGGTCCAATAAAGGGATCAATATACAGATATGGGGCTGGTATACATGCAGTAGACAGATGATATACAGCAACAAATGAGAAAGGGAAGCAGGTATACAAGTGGAAGGCAAAATATGTGCCTGATATATAGTCGTATATGCTGATATACAGACAAACAGAGGTTGGTATACTAGAAGTATACACACCAGAAAATGGGCCAATAGCCCATAGTTTGAAGTCCAAACCTGGGCAGATCTGAAATCGGCCAGAAAGGGGCCCAAATCTCAACTTTTCTTCCTTTATGTCCTTGTAATTGATTTGATTATTTGTTTGTAATTTAATTTAATTAATCTAGATGAATCCTCAGGGAGCAAGTTTATGTTGAAATTATTCATTTTTGGTCATTTAATAATTTTAATTCACTCTATTTAGGCAAACTTAAGCTCGTAGAATAACTTGGAGAATTTTCTATATCCCTTCATAGTTATTAAGTAGATTAAATCCACGTTTAGTAATTAGGTTAACTATTTAACTCAAAAACTTGACTCGGATAAAATGGTTAAGTTAAAATTATTTCGAAACCTTGACATTTCATTGCTTTCGCAATTTGAAATAAGTAAATGGACAAGTATTTAATTATTTATATTCTTTTACACCTATAAGATTTTTACAACTTAAAAGAATTTTTTAAAGTTTAGCCAAATCATTTGAATCCGTCAGAAATCAGACTTTTGTGGATTTTCGAAAGTGTTTAACACATTCTTTCGAATTTACTTGAACTCTTATCTAGACTCAGGTTTTCAAATAAAGGTTTATTTTTTAAATTACCTTCTTCTAAAGGGTTTCTTAATTTTCCTAAAATTAAGTAGTGACTCTAAATCATATTTTGAAAATTAAATTAAATAGACTTTTTCTTCACAAAGTTATGAAGTTTTGACTTTTTGAAAACGATCGTAACAGTCCCCGATGCGTTTGGAAATGATTTGGAAGAGTTGAGACTCTTTGAGGCTTTAAAAATTATTAGGTTGACTTCGATCAACATTTAATTCTCAGAGTGCTAGATGGCGATTTGGGTAGTTCCTTAGATCCAGAATGTCGAATTTGGGTTAGTAGCGGGGTTGGGTCGGGTTCGAACCTTTATCTTTCATTTCGACCCTCTATTTGAAAGATAGTGAAATTTGCAAAAGACTTGTCTCGGGAGTTAATTTGCTGAAAATGATCCTTTTTCAAAAATCCAATGTTGCCATTCAGTCTGAAAAATCAAAAATAGTCTAGTAGCATAGTTCATTTGCGTTCAAGGGATTACAAAAGAATTCTGAGGATCCAATCGAAAACTTGGTATTTTTGCCAAGTTTTTGTTGTTGGGCATCAGCTGGTTCAGCCGCTTACGGGACCAAAGGGTCTCTTTAGCAGACAACCGACATCACCTTCAGTAGCTTAAGCTGGCTCCTTGCCGGTTTAGCGGAGGTCGCTTAAGCGATAATAGACCACTTAAGTGAACGCCGACCATATATGACTTGGTTTCTTTAGCAACGTCTCATCCGCTTAAGTGATGATCGGTTAAGCGATCATTTAGCTGCTTAAGTGGCCATCTTTGGAACAGTATATATAGTCCAATTTCGCGATTCTCTTTCATTTTTGGACCTTTGAGCTTCGGGTTTTTGTGATTTCAAGGGTTTTTCTCACCATTTGAGCTTGGGTAAGCTCCACAACCTTATTTTCATTACTTTACATTGATTATATCATCAAAAACACTATGTAATCTTGATTTCAAATGGGATTTTTAGGATTTTACCGGTAAAGCTTCAAAATAATTTTTCTTCTATTTGAGCCTTGTTTTTAACTCATCTTCACTTGGATTTTCGATTGCAGACTCCAATAACCTTGGGGAACATCTTTCTCAAATAAAATATCAATTTTACCCCTTTTATTTTTTAACTCATTTTTCAAACCCATTTTGGACCCATCTTAGATATAGTCGATATGAGTATCGTTAGCTTTCTTTTAACGCGTAGATATTTTAGATGTATGTTTTAGTTGATTCTGAGACCTTTCAAAAAGGGAAGTCTCCATGATGAAGGCTTTAGGCTCAGATTTCGTCACTTTGAGGTAGGATATAGTTTAACTTTCTTCAGATTGGGCTGGGTAGTTAACAAATAAGTAAAGCATGCCATGGGTTGGGAAAATAATCATGAAAATTGTATTTTGAGATTATTATTACTGTTGTGTGCCCATGTGGGGGATTATATACTTGTTGTGCTGACTTGAGATATTATATATTGCGTGTCGCCCGTGTGGGGGCTTTATTTGACATCATTAGCCTTATTTGTGCATTTAAATGCCTTTATTCTTAATGTGATGCCTGTGTCGGGGCTTGAATAAATATTATAGGCCTTATTGAGCATTGTTTGCCTTTATCATGATAGAAATACCCGAGTTATGGTTTGATATGATACTAATGATGTCTTACATGTAAATTTATTCCAATGGTGTCAAACTAGAACTGATATCATGAAATATTGTCATTTTGAGTTGATTTCTGGGATCACTTATACACGTATTGAATGGATTTGTTATCTTCATACTGATTTGATTGTGAGCATTATATCCTCATTTCTTACATACACATTCATGAGTTATGGGTGTCATTGAGGAACAATGTTTAAAAAGAAAGTGAGATATTTTCATAAAGACCTTGATCCATGAACATAAGCTGGAGAGGTGGGTTGAGATTTTGAGATAGTATACGGGTTGTGAACTCCCCATGGGTCCTATTTTGAAAACAATGAAGCTCGGTAGGTGTATACAGAAAGTCATGCAATGATTTTAAAGTTATTGACTTCATCATCATTGCATTACATTTGCATTTACATCTTCAGTGTTACATTTATGTGTTCTTGACGTGAAATCAATTTCTATTACTTTTAGTGAATACCTGTTTTTATTTTGTTCCGTTATATATATTAGAACTATTAGTGGAGACAGTGTGAGCTACCGTTTGGAAACTTTTCTATTTGCAGGTGACGTGCTCAAAGTATTTTCTTTACTTGTATTATTTTCTGCTTTGCTCAGTCGACCTATGATACCTACTGAGTACAAGTAGACCGTGCTCACTCCTATTTGTTTTTTCAGTATTTCGGATGTTGTATTTAGATGCTCTACACTTATGACACCAAATATTAGGGATTTTATGGTATTATTTCACACTACTACTTTATTAGTATATGCCAATAAATAAATGATCCCATTTGTTTGTGGGCATCAAATGAGATTTCATTTATTCATTGGCATCAATTGTGATTCTGTATGTTAATGGTAACAAATGTGATTCCAATTATTTATCGGCATCAAGCGTGATTCCATTTACTTATGAACTCAAAGGTAGTCCGTTGTTCAAAAAGACACGTTGGGAAGTCACCCCATTCAAAGTGACATGTTGCATAAGGTATGCATTATTCATAGTTGCCCTTATATTGCATTTTCTACTAATAATTTTAGTGCATGTGATTATAAGACACGTTGGGAAGTCACTCCATTCAAAGTGACATGTTTCGTAAGGTATGCATTATTGTTTTATTGTACTTGCAACTAATAAGTTTAGAGCATATGATTATAAAACATGTTGGGTCGTCACTCCATTCAAAGTGGCATGATATTTTCAAAATAGGTTGTGAAAATTGGATCATCGACTCTTTCGGTATGAAATTTTCAAATAGGTGCGGACGACTTCAAAAAAGGACGCAGCACAACGTGAAACTTTTTCTTTGCAGCAAACTTGGACATAGTCTGAAGAGGAATATCAAACCCTTAGGATGCGAGCTGAAGGATGACTTCCACCGCCATCCAACTATACCCCTATAATAAGGAGTGTGGGTATTTTTGGGATATTCTTGGTTTCAGTTTCGCCTCCAAGGCATTACTAAACTTGCACCGGAGGTATCGTTCCTCTTCTTTCAAATTCGAGTGACAACACACCTAGATCTTTGGAAATTATGTACATATAGGTCTTAATTATTGGTGTAAGGGGCCCCACACTCATGATTAATATGATTACAAATCTTTTTCGTAACTCAAATAACTTATCACTCATCCTAAGCCAAAGATCATCAAAAATAAAGAACTATCTTTTCTAACGATCGTGTCGAACTACAAGCAGTATGATTCCCTGAATCTTAGGGATATATAGGGCAGGCTCTTTGTTGATAACTCAACTGCATTATAGCCCCCCAACTCTCTTATTCCCCGACTTTTTGGTCTCCTTAAAAGTCAAAATCGGAATAGTTTGTGAATTCTTTGAAAATCATGCTTAATATCAAATGTTATGAACTACAAGTGGCCTTAATTCTCATTTAACCTGAGATATATAGGAAATCCGATACCGGAGTCCGGCCATAACACCCTAAAATTTGTGCGAAAACCAATCACTTTTGAGAAACGAATTCGTGGTCGGACAAAATTAGGAACGTCAAACTCCCTATGCCCAGGGTTACTTGAATCCACCCTACCCAAAGGGAGGAGACAGTTTTTGACACCTAATTTTTTTCCTCCACGATCTAAATTAATAATGAGCTACTTCAGTTTTATACAATTTGGGAATAATTATTTTTACAAGATTAAATAATTTTTCAAGTCAAACTTTAGGCTAATTTTGTCGTTATAAGTAATAATTTTGTATTCCCGTACTTAAATATAAGAAATTGCATGATTTAGTTACTTAAAAAAATACTTTTTAATCAAAATTGATTTTTGATCGAAGTTCGCCTTTAAAATTGATTAAATTAGAGGTTAATTGGTTTAAATTGATTTTACCTTTAAAAATAAGTCAATTTTAGAAAATAATTATTTTGATTCAGTTGAATCAAGAAGCTCGCAATTAATTAGGTGCCAATTCATTTTTTGATTTTGGCTAAATTCAGCCAATTGCATTATTTGACTATAATTGCAATTCATTTTTCAGATCAATTCAAACCATTTTCTAAAAATTACCTTACCACCACCCTAAGACCAATAGTAAATAGCCTTGACCCGGCCCAAGTCACCCCTTATACTCCTCTTTCTCTTTCACATCAACAATGACATACAACATCATCAACAACAGACAACAACAACACATATTTTGACACAAACAAAACCCCTAATCCCTAATTTTTTCCCCTTACAGCTCAAATAGTCTCTCTCTCTCCATTTAATTCGTGCATACCATGTGATGTGCACGCATTTTTTGTACCAACAAAGGACCTTGAATGTTCTAGAACAAGCCTAGGTGGCTTCCAACGGATCTTTCTACTTTAATAGAGGCTGATTTGACTCGATTTTGTCCAATATAGTACGTCGTTGTTTGATTTCCAGTGGTTGACAAGAGATTTTCAATTTTTCTTAAATTCCCCTATTTTTCTTACCCCTAATTCAATTCAAATTTGGGAATTCGTACAAACCTTATCCTTAATTCAAATTTTGTCGGAAAATTCCCAAAAAAACCTTGAATTTCCTTATCCGTCATCGCCAATTTGTCTTGAATTTAGGATTTCAGGGTTCTATATAAACCCCTCCTTTTCACTATTCACAGGAAGGAGTTTTCCCCTAACCAAAAGTGCTAAAATTCTCTTTACTCAGTTAGGATTTTGGACTTCAGTCCCCAGTCTTAGAGTTGTGAGAATTCTAGCTCAAGTTCCATCTTTCTTGATCTTCTCAAGTCACGGAGAGTGGTGAAGTCATTGTCAACTTGTTGTTCCATTTGGCTGCTTTGAAAAAGGTAAACACTCCTCTCTATAGTTGTAAAATAGTGATGTTGATGGTTTGTTGCTGTAGTATTTAGGCGTTTGAATTATTGTTCTGGTAGTATTAAAATCACTAGTATCAGAATGGATTTGGTCTCGTGGGTATTCAATGTTGGTTAGTTTAGATACCACTGCTCATGTGTTCTTCTTAGCTTTAGTGTATAACTAAAATCATCTCTATTTGGGGAACTAAATTGTGAATTAGTTGTTGTGTTTCTTATGCCATTTTCATTTGACTGATTATATTTAGGTTTGTTTGGTCAGTGTATCAATCGTTAAAAGTGGTTTCTTTGCTTATAACTCTACTTTGATTAACATGAACTAGTTTAATTTGAGTTTTGACTAGGGTAAAATCTTCTCTTAGGGTGTTGAAATCTGAAAATTGTTCCTTCGATTCATGTATATTGTTTGAAATTTTATAACACGTGAAGAACATATGACATTTCATGGTTAGTCATTTGATTATTTCCATTATTAATTGTTGAAGACTTTTAAATTTTGATTATGGGTGTTTATTAAAGTCATAAGAGATTCTCCAATTCTATTTTCTTCCATTTAAAAAATCAGAACTAGGAACGAGACTCGTCTTCGTAATAGCCTACTCTCGTTCCTGGAAGTTCTTGATCTAGAGCCTCAAAAAGATTTTATTAGAGTTTACTTGTGTAGTGAAAATAGCATTTAGCCATTTCCTTGGCTCACTTTACTTTCAATAACTTCGTGACGGTCTCGTCATGGCTCGTCTACGATGTTGTTGAATCACTAATTAGAGCAAGGATTTCTACCTCCTTTAATATCTTGGTTTGATGTCTTTCTCTAAAAACATATTAGATGTTAACTCCCTCCCTTTTTCCTTCTTTTGTTTGATTTGCTAAAGTGATAAAGGTTATGAATGAGTTAGTAAGAATTTAGTGCCTTGATGATCTATTTTGTCTAAAAGCTATCCCCTTTGTTTGTGTGCATCTATGATAATGTAAAACAAAGGTTTTGTTTTGATTATACCTGTTAGCCTTCATTCTTGTCCAACTAAGTTTTTGTCATATTATACTTAAGAATGACCATCCATCCTAAGTTCATCTTTTCTTATTACTGTATCTGTCCTTACGTCCCAAAGAATATAAAAGGCATGTTGTCAAGTTGAGCATTGATTTTCTTGAAAATTTTGTGATGTTTTCTTAGTAGTCTCAGTTCACTTGTATGTGTGTTTGCCTTGATCATCTCTAAAAATTAATAAGATCAAATATGTTAGACAGTTAATGATACTGTTCTCTAAAAATTAATAAGATCAAATATGTTAGATAGTTAATGATACTGTTGGTTGTGATCTTCAAAATTTATCCCTTCTACATGTTTCTCTTTGCAGATACCAAGTGACACTTGCATCATATTTATCTGTTTATCACAGACTTCTTTGTTCAAATATTAATTTTATCTTTTATTTTTATGGCATGTGAAACTATTTGGAGTCCAAATGGACTCCTTTCCTTTGTATCTTCCCAAAATGGGCCAAGGAGGACCGTTTTCTATCGAGTCCAAGCCTCAAACAAGGTCCAATAAAGGGATCAATATACAGATATGGGGCTGGTATACATGTAGTATACAGATGATATACAGCAACAAATGAGAAAGGGAAGCAGGTATACAAGTGGAAGGCAAAATATGTGACTGATATATAGTCGCATATGCTGATATACAAACAAACAGAGGTTGGTATACTAGAAGTATACACACCAGAAAATGGGCCAATAGCCCATAGTTTGAAGTCCAAACCTGGGCAGATCTGAAATGGGCCAGAAAGGGGCCCAAATCTCAACTTTTCTTCCTTTATGTCCTTGTAATTGATTTGATTATTTGTTTGTAATTTAATTTAATTAATCTAGATGAATCCTCAGGGAGAAAGTTTATGTTGAAATTATTCATTTTTGGTCATTTAATAATTTTAATTCACTCTATTTAGGCAAACTTAAGATCGTAGAATAACTTGGAGAGTTTTCTATATCCCTTCATAGTTATTAAGTAGATGAAATCCATGTTTAGTAATTAGGTTAACTATTTAACTCAAAAGCTTGACTCAGATAAAATGGTTAAGTTAAAATTATTTCGAAACCTTGACATTTCATTGCTTTCGCAATTCGAAATAAGTAAATGGACAAGTATTGAATTATTTATATTCTTTTACACCTATAAGATTTTTACAACTTACAAGAAGTTTTTAAAGTTTATCCAAATAATTTTAATCCGTCGGAAATCAGACTTTTGTGGATTTTCGAAAGTGTTTAACACATTCTTTCGAATTTACTTGAACTCTTACCTAGACTCTGGTTTTCAAATAAAGGTTTTTTTTTTAAATTAACTTCTTCCAAAGGGTTTCTTACTTTTCCTAAAATTAAGTAGTGAGTCTAAATCATATTTTTAAAATTAAATTGAATAGACTTTTTCTCCACAAAGTTATGAAGTTTTGACTTTTCGAAAACGATCGTAACAGTCCCCGATGCGTTTGGAAATGATTTGGAAGAGTTGAGACTCTTTGAGGCCTTAAAAATTATTAGGTTGACTTCGATCAACATTTAATTCTCCGAGTGCTAGATGGCGATTTGGGTAGTTCCATTAGATCCAGAATGTCGAATTTGGGTTAGTAGCGGGGTTGGGTCAGGTTCAAACCTTTATTTTTCATTTCGACCATCTATTTGAAAGATAGTGAAATTTGCTAAAGACTTGTATCGGGAGTTAATTTACTGAAAATGATCCTTTTTCAAAAATCCAATGTTGCCATTCAGTCTGAAAAATCAAAAATAGTCTAGTAGCATAGTTCATTTGCGTTCACGGGATTACAAATGAATTCTGAGGATCCAATCGAAAACTTGGTATTTTTGCCAAGTTTTTGTTGTTGGGCAACAGCTGGTTCAGCCGCTTACGGGACCAAAGGGTCTCTTTAGCGGAAAACCGACATCACCTTCAGTAGCTTAAGCGGGCTCCTTGTCGGTTTAGCGGAGGTCGCTTAAGCGATAATAAACCACTTAAGTGAACGCCGACCATATATGACTTGGTTGCTTTAGCGACGTCCCATCCACTTAAGTGATGATCGGTTAAGCGATCATTTAGCTGCTTAAGTGGCCATCTTTGGAACAGTATATATAGTCCAATTTCGCGATTCTCTTTCATTTTTGGACCTTTGAGCTTCGGGTTTTTGTGATTTCAAGGGTTTTTCTCACCATTTGAGCTTGGGTAAGCTCCAAAACCTTATTTTCATTACTTTACATTGATTATATCATCAAAAACACTATGTAATCTTGATTTCAAATGGGATTTTTAGGATTTTATCGGTAAAGCTTCAAAATATTTTTTCTTCTATTTGAGCCTTGTTTTTAACTCATCTTCACTTGGATTTTCGACTGTAGACTCCAATAACCTTGGGGAACATCTTTCTCAAATAAAATATCAATTTTACCCCTTTTATTTTTTAACTCATTTTTCAAACCCATTTTGGACCCATCTTAGATATAGTCGATATGGGTATCGTTAGCTTTCTTTTAACGCATAGATATTTTAGATGTATCTTTTAGTTGATTCTGAGACCTTTCAAAAAGGGAAGTCTCCATGATGAAGGCTTTAGGCTCAGATTTCGTCACTTTGAGGTAGGATATAGTTTAACTTTCTTCAGACTGGGTTGGGTAGTTAACAAATAAGTAAAGCATGCCATGGGTTGGGAAAATAATCATGAAAATTGTATTTTGAGATTATTATTACTGTTGTGTGCCCATGTGGGGGATTATATACTTGTTATACTGACTTGAGATATTATATATTGTGTGTCGCCCCTGTGGGGGCTTTATTTGACATCATTAGCCTTATTTGTGCATTTAAATGCCTTTATTCTTAATGTGATGCCTGTGTCGGGGCTTGAATAAATATTATAGGCCTTGTTGAGCATTGTTTGCCTTTATCATGATAGAAATGCCCGAGTTATAGGTTGATATGATACTAATGATGTCTTACATGTAAATTTATTCCAATGGTGTCAAACTAGAACTGATATCATGAAATATTGTCATTTTGAGTTGATTTCTGGGATCACTTATACACGTATTGAATGGATTTGTTATCTTCATACTGATTTGATTGTGAGCATTATATCCTCATTTCTTACATATACATTCATGAGTTATGGGTATCATTGAGGAACAATGTTTAAAAAGAAAATGAGATATTTTCATAAAGACCTTGATCCATGAACACAAGCTGGAGAGGTGGGTTGAGATTTTGAGATAGTATACGGGTTGTGAACTCCCCATGGGTCCTATTTTGGAAACAATGAAGCTCGTTAGGTGTATACAGAAAGTCATGCAATGATTTTAAAGCTATTGACTTCATCATCATTGCATTACATTTGCATTTACATCTTTAGTGTTACATTTATGTGTTCTTGACATGAAATCAGTTTCTATTACTTTTAGTGAATACCTGCTTTTATTTTGATCCCGTATATATATTAGAACTATTAGTGGAGACAGTGTGAGCTATCGTTTGGAAACTTTTCTATTTGCAGGTGACGTTCTCAAAGTATTTTCTTTACTTGTATTATTTTCTGCTTTGCTCAGTCGACCTATGATACCTACTGAGTACAAGTAGAATGTGCTCACTCTTATTTGTATTTTCAGTATTTCGGATGTTGTATTTAGATGCTCTACACTTATGAAACCAAATATTAGGGATTTTATGGTATTATTTCACACTTCTACTTTATTAGTATATGTGTTGACAGGACCTCATTCTAGAAGTCTCGTTTATTCCTGTTTTATCTACATTTTTTATTTTTCTTTCCTTTTTGTGTGATGGGCTTATCTACCAAGTTTGGGTCAAGGTAAATGCCATCATGACCTCAACTTTTGGGTCATGACAAATTGATATTAGAGCGCTAGGTTTGCTGGTCTCATAAGTGTACGAGCAGGATGTCTAGTAGAGTCTCACAGATCGGTACATTGACATCCATATCTATCTTTTAAAGGCTATAAGATGTCTTTAGGAAAATCTTCTCTAATTTGATTTCTTGTTGGGCGGGTTGTTCATACCCAATGTTCTAAGCATGTATTCCATTTCTTGTTGCGCAGGTGGTGAGGATTAGGTCCAGAGATACTAGGGATGTTGAGCCGACACCCGACATGAGAGCCCTAGTCTGGGGATGAGGCATGAGTTGTGGTCAACCCATAGGTAGGGAACGGGCAGGAGGAGCTTCCCCAGTAAGAGGACGTGCTAGAGAGTCCTCTCCCGATGCTGAGGTTGAGTATACTAGGGATAATTATCAAACAGGGGTGTAGGACCATCTCAGGTCCTATAGAGTTTAGTTGACACCCCAGTGCTGCAAGATTTGCTGATTCGCCTCTTGAGTCATTTGAAAGGTGTTTCCTTGAGTATACCCGATATTTCTCAGACTTCAAGTGGTGTTCTGCCGTCAGTACCGGCATCTGCTTATGGTATTCCTACTTCAGGGGTACAGCTATCATCCATGGTACCATCACGTGTGGATTCATTACCTGCTAGACTTACTGTCCCTCCGGTTGCTTGGGGTATAGTGATTCCTTCTGATGAACAGAAGAGATTTGGCAGGTTTATTGGCTTGGCCACCCCCAAGTTCATTGGAGGATTGACAAGGATGCCTATGTGTTTCTGTTTGACTGCAATGAGAAGTTGCATAATCTTGGATCCCTTGAGTCGCATGGAGTTTCTTATACTACATATCAGCTGACGAACGAGTTTATACATTGGTGGAGATCATTTTCTAGTTGTAGTCCATTTGATTTGCTAGCCATGACTTGAGCTCAGATTTTTTAGGCCTTTTTGGAGAACTTTATGCCGTATAACTTGAGAGATTAGATGCGGAAAAAGTTTGATCACTTGGAGTAGCGCTCTATGTCTATTGTCGAGTATGAGGCACACTTCCATGCTCTATCCAGATATTCAGCCGCTAGTACCTCCACCGAGTTTGAGAGGATTTGAAAGTTTGTGAAGGGGTTAGAGGGTCCTTATTAGTAGCTACTGCCCAGATGGTTATTTCAGGGGCTCCTTTTCATAGCATTATTGAGCATGCCAAGTTGATAGAGTCTATTACCAGGCTACTCAGGGAGGCACTAAGAAGGTGCGCCGTCAGGGCGAGTTTAGTGTACATACCTCCCGAGGTAGAGATTTCTCTGGCAGAGGTTCTTATGGTTATCATGTTAGGCCGGTTCAGGCCGTTTTACAGGGATCAGGTGGTAGACCTTCAGGTTCTACGACTTCAGGTAGCCAGGTATCAGGTCATGCTAGGAAAGGTTCCAGCTTCAGTTCTTTGGGCTAGGGCGGTCGTCCTAGTTCGTCTGTTCCCCCTCACATTTAGTCAGGCCATAGAGGATGCTATGTGTGTGATGATGTTACCCATTTGGCCAAGGATTATCCCCGACATGTGTATGAACCCACTCAGTAGGGCTCTCAGCTTCAGCTTTGCCCTACTCTGATACCTGCAGTGAGAGGTGGCTCACAGAGTGATAAAGGTGGTGGTAGAGACAGAGGTAGGGAAGCTCATGGTGGTGGTCGCGAGGTTACTCAATCCAATAGAAGATGTGGATAGTGTAATGATATACCTGGGAGACCCGAGGTAGAGGCCTCTGATGCAGTCATTATAGGTATCATCCCAGTTTTGCTACTGATCTAATTCCATGTTATTTGACCCTGGTTTTACATTCTCCTATTTGTCTACATATATTGCTTCTGGTTTTGATGTTTTCGGTAAGCCCCTTGCTATGCCTCTTCATATTTCTACCCTCGAAGGCGATTCTTAAGTGGTAGATCGGGTCTATCGATCCTGTTTAGTGACCTTCGCGAGATGTGACACTTGGGTAGACTTGATCATCCTAGATATTATGAATTTTGATGTTTTCTAGGGTATGGATTTGTTATCACCCTATCATGCTATTTTGGACTGTTATGCCAAGACCATGACCTTAGCCACATCGGGTGTGCCAAGGATAGCTTAGATGGGTATGCTTAATTTTGGTTTAAAGAGAGTTATATCATTTCTATGTGCTCGCCACATAGTATAAAAAAGGTGATTGTCTTAGTTGGCTTATGTTCGTGATACTAATGTTTCCTCACCACCTCCCTTGGATTCTATTCGTGTTGTTCGTGTGTTTGTGAATGTGTTTCCTATAGATTTTCCTGGTATGCCTCTGGATCGTGATATTTATTTTGCTATTGATGTAGAGACAGGCACCAAGCATATTTCCATTCCTCCTTATAGGATGGCCCTTGCTGACTTGAAGGAATTGAAGGGGCAGTTTTAGGATATGTTGAGTAAGGGGTTTATTAGACCTAGTGTATCTCCTAGGGGTACTCCTGTCTTGTTTGTGAAGAAGAAAGATGGTTCTATGCGCATGTGTATCGACTATCGACAATTGAACAAAGTGACGGTTAAGAACAAATATCCTTTTCTTCATATTAATGATCTTTTTGACCAGGTTTAGGGTGCTTCTACATTTTCCAAGGTTGACTTGAGATTCGGGTGTTACCCATTGAAGATTAGAGCTTTGGATATCCCGAATATAGATTTTTGGACTCGATACGGTCACTATGAGTTTTTGGTCATGTCGTTTGGGTTGACCAATGCCCCAGAAGTGTTCATGGAGTTGATGAACTGGGTATTTCAACAATATCTTAATTCCTTTGTGATTGTATTTATAGATGATATCTTGGTTTACTTCAAGAATGAGGCCCCTCATGTGAGGCACTTGAGGATAGTACCTTAGAGGTTGTGAGATGAGAAGTTGTATGCCAAGTTTTCCAAATGTTAGCTTTGGTTGGATTCTATCTCTTTCTTAGGTCATGTGGTGACAAAGGATGGCATTATGGTTGATCCAGCCAAGATAGCGGTGATTCATTTTTGGGCTAGGACTACTTCTCCTATCAAGATTCAGAGATTTATAGGTTTGGTGGGTTATTATCGGCATTTTGTTGAGGGTTTCTCTTATATTGAGGCTTTTTAAACTAAGTTGACTCAGAAAAAGATTACCTTTCAGTGGTCGGATACTTGTGAGGCAACTTTCAAAAGCTCAAGAAGTTGTTGACTTAGGCTCCCATTTTGACCTTGCCCAAGGAGGGTGTGAGTTTTACTATGTTTTGTGATACTTCTGGTCTGGGTTTGGGTGCAGTGTTGATGTAGGAGGGTAATATGATTTCTTATGCTTCTCATAAGTTAAAGCCTCATGAAAAGAATTACCCTATTCATGATTTGGAGTCGGCTGCAGTTGTGTTTGTGTTGAAGTTGTGGAGGCATTACTTGTATGGAGTCCGTTGTGAGATTTTCTTAGATCATCGTAGGCTTCAGTACTTCGTCACCCAGTGAGATATTAAAATGAGATAGCGACGTTGGCTTGAGTTGCTTAAGGATTATGATCTCACTATTCTTTATCATCCGGGTAAGGCTAATGTGTTTGCAGATGCCTTGAGTCAAAATATGACTAGTATGGGGAATTTAGCTCATTTCTTGACTTAGAAGTGACCTTTAGCCTTAGAGGTTCAGTCTTTAGCTAACCAGTTGGTTAGGCTTAACATTTTAACACTCAGGCGTGTGTTAGCCTTTATTGATGCTAGGTCTTCTTTGATGGAGTAGATTCGAGCTCACAAGTTTGATGATGATAGCTTGAGGCTGATTCGAGATAAGGTGTCAAATGGCGAGGCTAAGGTAGCATCTCTTGATTCTGATGGTGTTTTGAGGATTTGTGGCCGAGTTTGTATGGCGAGAGTTGGGGGATGGGTGAGATTGACTTTGGAAGAGGCTCATTATTCTAGATATTCCATTCATCCATGGGTGACCAAGATGTATCGTGATCTAAAGCAATATGACTGGTGGGGTGGTGTGAAGAAGGATGCAGCATACTTCATAGCTCGTTACCCATTCCTAAGTAGAAGCGGGAGCAGATCACTACTGACTTTGTGAGTGGGTTACCTCATACACCTCATGGTTCTGACAGCATTTGGGTCATCTGTCACGACCCGAAATCCCATTCGGGCCGGACTGGCACCCGAAGCCGATATGGCTCGAGAGAACCAATCTTTGCTCATGAACATTCATATGTGTAACCTCATATGAACCTTATTATACCTCATGCAACTATGCGTAAGTCATGGACATGGAAACATATGCCATATATATATAAAACTTGGCCGTTGGGGCCATCACGTCAAACTGAATGTACATATCTTACATCCATATACCCACATATGTCTATAAAAGCCTCTACCATATGTATCAACAAGATCAACTTAAAGTCGGGACAAGTCCCCGCTTTATACTATATTTACAATATCAAAACAAATATACAACTATGACCCAGAAAGCTCCGAACTGAGTAGAGCTCACCACAACTCTGCAAATGATCTCCAGTCTACAAAGAAGGTCAACTAATGCTTGCACCTGCAACATGTAAGGTAAGTCCCCCGAGGGGGTCAGTACGAAGAATGTACCGAGTATGTAAGGCTCATAAGAAATCATCATACATCATAATGGAATCAAATATAAAAAAATTAATGAACGTGAATAAACTCTCTTTCTGTAAGTGGGAAAACGTATATTTTATCTACTTTACTCCTCTTGTTTATACATACGTCCATCTTTATTGTTCTACCCATGCTAGGCTATTCTATTGGCCCTGGGATGAGATTAACCCATGCTAGGTACTTTGACCCCTGGGATGTTATATGAACCCATGCTAGGCTTCAGTGTCGCCCCTTGGATGTCATTAACCCATGCTAGGTACTGTGACCCCTGGGATATTATCGTAACCCATGCTAGGCTTTCGTGTCGCCCCTGGGATGTACCGTCATAACCCATGCTAGGCTTTTATATCTCCCCTGGGATGTATTGGGATCGACCCATGCTAGGTATTTTAACCCCTGGGATACCACCCATGATTACTTATTAATTACATCTCTTATATTCTTATACATCTCTTATTATTCTTACTTCCATTTTAAGAGTGATACATTGGGGATCATGACTTATTGAAGCACACATATATATTACTTCACTTCTTTACTTCAAGAGATTAACATCCTAACTTGAGGGATACATATATTAGCTCACACATCACCTCTTTATTAATCTAATGATATTGGTACTTTTACACTTGTGAGAGATTGGCTCAAAGATAATCATAATATTATTAGACTTTGGAACACGACATGATTGGAAAGTGCTTTTCAAGAATAAATAGATTCTTCTTACATCTGACTCTCTTTGAGATAGCTCTTTTAGAAATTTCAACGTTATGACAGCTTTGGAACTTCAGTCAATAAATAGTAAATAAATAAGAGGTAAGTAAATCATAATTCATCTAAGAATAGGACATATGTGAGTAACAATATACGTCAACCTGAATTGATATACTTTAAAACCTCTCGGAATAGAATTAGCCCAATGTCAATGTCAATGTGAACAATATGTTGCAGAAGGATACGGAAAGAGGAACCTTACATACCTTGTATTCTCAATACGATTATACAATCTTAAGTGTGCATACAATAGTCCCGCTCCGTCCTTATGTTTCACTCTACAACACAAGTACATAACGGAACCAACATTAACCACCAATTACCTTACAATGGCATACAATAACAATAAGTCACATATTTGGCTTTAACATGTGATTTTCCCCTTGACAATACCATTTATGAAATTATTGTACCAATAATCCCACAATATTCCATACATCGACCAATACATTATAACCAATAGCATGTCACACCAAGTTCATACTTTACACTTCTTCATCACCACCACATCACAATTATTCCATCAAATTACTTCAATACACCTCACAACAACAAATCGTCCAAAATCCCATAATTTACACTTATAGAAAAATAACAAGTTTAGGACCATAATCACACCATACATGTTATTCCATCCATACCATGCTCTTTCATCAAACCCACAAGTCATATTTCAAGTTACAATTCCATGGATAACACATCTTTTAGCAAAAACACAAAGTGTCATATTCAACACTTCCAAGCATAACCAACATGATTTACATACTCTTCCATGCATATAATATATTAATCCATAAGAATAATCACTTACCCAATCTTGAAAAATGATGATCTTGCTCCAAAAGTTGGCCTTGAACTCTTAGGGTTTGAGAGAAAATAAGTTGAGAAATATCTAGAAAGCATGAGAGTTTCCAAGTGAATAAAATCAGATTTTTTCCCCTTTTTATAGGCCTTTAATCCCATCCTTATCCACTCTTGTGTCATTTAATGTGGTGTCTAGAAGGTCAAGGCAAGAATGGGTCATTTGACCCATTTTGGCCCATGTCTTCTTTTCATTTTTGGGCCTTTTATTGAGCCCAATTCACTTAAACCAATAAAATCAATAATTTCTCATGTTTAACTTATTTCATACGCGTTACGACGATATTCCCACTCAAGGGATTTATATTCTTGGCCTCAATCCCAAAAACAAGCAATTCTAGCCACGTATGGCCTATTTTGACCAAAAGGGTAAAATCGTCATTTTGATGCCAAATTTGTTGACAAGTAATTTTACCATACAAATATAATACTTCACTCCTTTCATGTATATGCTCGTGGTTGTAGAATAACCGTGGCACAAATCGGCCCGGTACGTCCCCGGGCACCCTTGGGACTTAAAAAAATTTCCAACTTTGAAAAGTGGCCGAAACCAGCCTAGCACGCCCTTGGGCGTGCCATCTTTCTGCCTCTGGTCTAAAATTTTTAGCCTAGAGCGGCCTTGCACACCATCTGGCGCTCCCCAACCTTAATTTTTTTGAAAATTTCATTTTTCGACTTTTCTTCGCGGGTTTGTTTAGATACTTCAAGTCCTATCCTTTAACTTACTTCTTACCCTTAATATCCTTTGTTTGGGGGTCCTCTTAGCCTCATTTTGAACCCCACAAATGCTCCATGAAAATCGCAAAACACCTCCTACGCAAGTTTAATCACATGTACAAGGCCAAATTTCAATTTTCTCATCACTAACATTACAAATTACATACTCATGGCATCTCGAAACCTAAGTAACCATTTTTCAACTTTGTCACATTGGGTTGGGAAGGTACGGGGTGTTACATTCTCCCCCCCTTAGAAATATTCGTCCTCGAATGTTAACAATGTCGCTTCAATTACAACAAATGCATCTCTATATTAGCATACGTACACATAAACACTTAAGACTCATGGATATTTACTTAGTATTGGTCCACTTCCACATTTTGAAACTTTTCCTCCGTTTGAAACAAATATGGGTACGTCGATTCCCTCTTCTTTTTTTTTCAACGTCTCATGCGATCTCTTCTACTTGTTGATTTCTCCAAAGAACTCTTAGAAAAATTACGTCTTTACTTATTAGCCTTTTTCACTTGTCGGTCTAGAATCACAATAAGTATTTCAATGGGACCAATTATGAAATGAAACTCTTATGCGCCTCAGGCAAATTTCACATCCTTTCTTTCAAAATTCCCTTACCCCTTTTATTGGTGACACGTTCAAGAGTACTTACTCATCTATGATCACAACATCTACTATACCATTACAATATGTTCTTTTCACTATACTAAACTCACTGACAGGTGGAGATATTTCTATTAACTTAAGTAATAACCCCAGTCTACTATTAAATTCACGGTAGTCGATGGAGTAACATACGATAGAGTCGAGCTCGGATCAGTTAATACATACATATCATGTAAAATATGGTAATATACCTAAATACATGTACCGTCATCAGGAGATGCTTCCTCATTCTGCCGGTCCACCAAAGCATAAGTACGATTTTGGGCCCCACTGGAACTAGTTGCTCCTCTCATATCTCTACCACGACCAATATGTTGAACGCCTCTGCCTGGGGAAGGAATCGATGTTGATGATACATCAGTTGATCCCGTAGGTCGTGCTACACCACTCGCACCCATTTGTGGGAATTCTCTCATTATGTGCCCCTCTGTGCCACACCAAAAACAAGCATTCGTCCCCAATCGGCATTCACCTAAATGGTATCTTCCGCAATGCTGACACGAAGGACTAGAAAATCCTGCCGTCTGTGAGCCTTGCACTCCACTACTCTGTCCAGATGGACTACCTCTAGACCCTCAGAACTGGGAGTGAGCACCTGCTGTGGAATAAGAGACTGAGGATCTAGGCAATAACATTCGAGATCTAGATTCTCCTGGGGACACCATAGACTTCCCCATAGGTCTGGCCCTTTTTGATGGGCCTTCCTCAGGTTCCTGTGTCCTTTTTATTTGCCTTTGGTCCTCCATTTTCTGTGCGAAGGCCTGAATTCTAACTATGTCTATATCCTTATTCAAGGCAGCAATGGTACAATCCCTTACCAAATATGGTTCTAACCTGTCCACGTATCGATGGACTCTATTTGTCATTGTAGCTACCACATTTGGAGCATATCGGGCCAAGGAATTGAACTGAAGACTATATTCCCGAACACTCATGTTCCCTTGACGTAAATTCAAAAACTGGTCTGCACGTGCCTCTCGAACCTCATATGGGAGGTAATGATCAAGAAAGGCTGTTTTAAATTCTTCCCAACCAGTTGGGAGTGCATCAATACCCCTTGATCTTTTCCAGTCCTCATACCATAATATGGCCTCACCCTTCAGTCTATAAGCTGCTAATTCAACTGTTTCTACACCTGTTACGTGCATCACCTCTAATGCTCTTTGAACTTGGTCCACAAAATCCTGTGGATCTGCTTTCAGGTCTGACCCAGTGAATATAGGAGGGTCCAATTTTAGGAAGTCCTGTGTACGCCGACTAGCTGCATCATCTTCATTTACCATTGGACCAGTTTGTCCCTATGCTTGTGCAGCGACTAGCTGTGTCAGCATATGTACTGCATTTCTCAAGTCCTGATCGGTGGTATTCATTGGTGGTTCTGCAGGTACTTTCCTACTCTTGGCTCTTCTGGAGATGGAAAGGTAGAAGAAGACCGTGATGCAATTTCAGCGTCAACTCCACCTGGACTAGCTTGGTCAGGTGGTGATCTACTCATTCCTTCACCGGAAGGCATATCTACCTATTTACCTTTACCTATACCTCTTCTCGTGATTGCCATGTTTACTATACCAAAGAAAAACAATCACCATGGTCAGATACAATTCAACTTACAACACTGGCTTTATTGTACAATCTAGAAATGGAGAAAAGAAACAACATCCTAAATGCCCCGTAGCCTCCTACTTATAAATGTGGTGCACAACACATCGATAAGTAAGACTCTACTCAGACATGGCTTTGTAGACACCCTTAGAACGACCTGCTCTGATACCACTTTTGTCACGACCCAAAATCCTATTCGGAACGGACTGGCACCCGAAGCTGATATGGCCCGAGAGAACCAATCTTTGCTCATGAACATTCATATGCGTAACCCCGTATGAACCTTATTATAATACCTCATGCAACTATACGGAAGTCATGGACATGGAAACATATGCCATATATATATATATAAAACTTGGTCGTTGGGGCCATCACGTCAAACTGAACGTACATATCTTACATCCATATACCCACATATGTCTACAAAAGTCTCTACCAGATGTATCTACAAGATCAACTTAAAGTCGGGACAAGTCCCCGCTTTATACTATATTTACAATATCAAAACAAATATACAACTATGACCCAGAAAGCGCCGAACCGAGTGGAGCTCACCAAAACTCTGCAAATGATCTCCAGTCTATAGAGGAGGTCTACTAATGCTTGCACCTGCAACATGTAAGGTAAGTCCCCCGAGGGGGTCAGTACGAAGAATGTACTGAGTATGTAAGGCTCATAAGAAATAATCATACATCATAATGGAATCAAATATAAAAGAATTAATGAACGTGAATAAACTCTCTTTCTGTAAGTGAGGAAACGTATATTTTATTTACTTTACTCCTCTTGCTTTTACATACGTCCATCTTTATTGTTCTACCCATGCTAGGCTGTTCTGTTGCCCCTTGGATGAGATTAACCCATGCTAGGTACTTTGACCCCTGGGATGTTATGTGAACCCATGCTAGGCTTTCGTGTAGCCCCTGGGATGTCATTAACCCATGCTAGGTACTGTGACCCCTAGGATGTTATCGTAACCCATGCTAGGCTTTCGTGTCGCCCCTGGGATGTACCGTCATAACCCATGCTAGGCTTTTATATCGCCCCTAGGATGTATTGGGATCGACCCATGCTAGGCTTTTATGTCGCCCCTGGGATACCATCCATGTTATTGGGATCGACCCATGCTAGGTAACCTCTGGGATACCATCCATGATTACTTATTAATTACATCTCTTATATTCTTATACATCTCTTATTATTCTTACTTCCATTTTAAGAGTGATACATTGGGGATCATGACTTATTGAAGCACACATATATATTACTTCACTTCTTTACTTCAAGAGATTAACATCCTAACTTGAGGGATAAATATATTAGCTCACACATCACCTCTTTAGTACTCTTATGAGATTGGTACTTTTACACTTGTGAGGGATAGGTTCAAAGATAATCATAATATTATTAGACTTTGGAACACGACATGATTGGAAAGTGCTTTTCAAGAATAAATAGATTCTTCTTACATCTGACTCTCTTTGAGATAGCTCTTTTAGAAATTTCAACGTTATGACAGCTTTGGAACTTCAGTCAATGAATAGTAAATGAATAAGAGGTAAGTAAATCATAATTCATCTAAGAATAGGACATATGTGAGTAACAATATACGTCAACCTGAATTGATATACTTTAAAACCTCTCGGAATAGAATTAGTTCAATGTCAATGTCAATGTGAACAATATGTTGCAGAAGGATACGAAAAGAGGAACCTTACATACCTTGTATTCTCAATACGATTATACAATCGTAAGTGTGCATACAATAGTCCCGCTCCATCCTTATGTTTCACTCTACAACACAAGTACATAACGGAACCAACATTAACCACCAATTACCTTACAATGGCATACAATAACAATAAGTCACATATTTGGCTTTAACATGTCATTTCCCCCTTGACAATACCATTTATGAAATTATTGTACCAATAATCCCACAATATTCCATACATCGACCAATACATTATAACCAACAGCATGTCACACCAAGTTCATACTTTACACTTCTTCATCACCACCACATCACAATTATTCCATCAAATTACTTCAATACACCTCACAACAACAAATCGGCCAAAATCCCATAATTTACACTTATAGAAAAATAAAAAGTTTAGGACCATAATCACACCATAAATGTTGTTATTTAATCCATACCATGCTCTTTCATCAAACCCACAAGTCATATTTCAAGTTACAATTCCATGGATAACACATCTTTTAGCAAAAACACAAAGTGTCATATTCAACACTTTGAAGCATAACCAACATGATTTACATACTCTCCCATGCATATAATATATTAATCCATAAGAATAATCACTTACCCAAGCTTGAAAAATGATGATCTTGCTCCAAAAGTTGGCCTTGAACTCTCAGAGTTTGAGAGAAAATAAGTTGAGAAATATCTAGAAAGCATGAGTGTTTCCAAGTGAATAAAATCAGATTTTTGCCCTTTTTTATAGGCCTTTAATTCCATCCTTAGCCACTCTTGTGGCATTTAATGTGGTGTCTAGAAGGTCAAGGCAAGAATGGGTCATTTGACCCATTTTGGCCCATGTCTTCTTTTCATTTTTGGGCCTTTTATTGAGCCCAATTCACTTAAACCAATAAAATCAATAATTTCTCATGTTTAACTTATTTCATACGCGTTACGATGATATTCCCACTCAAGGGATTTATATTCTTGGCCTCAATCCCAAAAACAAGCAATTCTAGCCACGTATGGCCTATTTTGACCAAAAGGGTAAAATCGTCATTTTGATGCCAAATTTGTTGACAAGTAATTTTACCATACAAATATAATACTTCACTCCTTTCATGTATATGCTCGTGGTTGTAGAATAACCGTGGCACAAATCGGCCCGGTACGTCCCCGGGCACCCTTGGGACTGAAGAAAATTTCCAACTTTGAAAAGTGGCCGAAACCAGCCTGGAACGCCCTTGGGCACACCATATTGCTTCCTATGGGCTAAAATTTTTAGCCCATAGCGGCCTGGTACGCCCTCTGGCGCACCACAACCTTAGTTTTTTTGAAAATTTTATTTTTTGACTTTTCTTCGCGGGTTTGTTTAGATACTCCAAGTCCTATCCTTTAAATTACTACTTACCCTTAATATCCTTTGTTTGGAGGTCATCTTAGCCTCATTTTGAACCCCACAAATGCTCCATGAAAATCGCAAAACACCTCCTACGCAAGTTTAATCACATATACAAGGCCAAATTTCAATTTTCTCATCACTAACATTACAAATTACATACTCATGGCGTCTCGACACCTAAGTAACCATTGTTCAACATCATCACATTATGTTGGAAAGGTATGGGGTGTTACATCATCATAGGTCTATTGACCAAATCAGCCCATTTTATCCCTATTCAGATTTTCTTTAGTGCCGAGAGGTTAGCTCATATCTTTGTTTGAGAGATAGTTCATCTACATGGGGTACCAATGTCTATTATTTCAGATAGAGGTGCAGTGTTTACTTCTAGATTCTGTAGGACATTTCAGGAGGAGTTGGGTACTCAGGTATACCTTAGCACAACTTTCCACCATATACCGATGGTCAGTCGAAGCGGACTATTCAGGTTTTGGAGGATATGATTTACGCGTGTGTTATGGACTTCGGGGGTCAGTGGGAGTAGCATCTAGCTCTGACAGAGTTTGTTTATAATAATAGGTACCATTCGAGTATTGAGATGGCACCTTTTGAGGCGTTATATGGTAAACATTATCGATATCTGATTGGTTGGTTTGAGACTTTCGAGGCTAGACCTTGTGGTACCGACTTGCTTCACGAGTCTTTGGATAATGTATGGGTTATACAGGATAGGCTTTGGGTAGCCTAGAGAAGGCAAAAGAGTTATGCGAACCACAGGCTTCGTGCTTTGAAATTTGGGATTAGTGATCAGGTTTTCCTTCGAGTGTCGCCCATGAAGAGCGTGATAAGGTTCAGGAAGAGGGGAAAGCTCAGCCCCAGATATGTCGGGCCATTTGAGATACTTCGGACAATTGGGGAGGTAGGGTATGAGTTGGCCTTTCCCCCAGACTTTTCAGCCATTCACCCAGTCTTTCATGTATCTATGTTATGGCGCTATATCCCAGATGAAACTCACGTGCTTCGCAGGGACTTAATTTTGTTGGATGAGAGGTTGACCTTTGCAGAGGAGCCAGTGTCTATATTAGTAAGGGATGTTAGATAGTTGCGTTCTAGAGATATTCTTGTGGTTAAGGTTCAGTGGAGACACCGTCCCATCATGGAGGCTACTTGGGAGGTCAAGTCCGACATGCGTAGTAGTTACCCCCAGCTCTACACCAATTTAGGTACTTCTTTCACCTTTTAGTTTGACGACAAACTAGAGTCTTAGTAGTAGATATTGTAATGACCTGATTTGTAAAATTTTACTTTTTAAGTAATTTGACCATTTTGCCCTTCCCCGTAGTTTTTACATATTGATTTTGAGGTATGGGGATGATTGGCACAGTTCCTGTTGACACCTAATTTTTGCCCTCCACAATCTAAATTAATTATGAGCTTCTTCAATTTTAAACAATTTGGGAATAATTGTTTTTATAAGATTAAATATCTTTTCAAGTCAAACATTAGGCTAATTTTGTCGTTTTAAGAAATAATTTTGTATTCCTGTACTTAAATATAAGGAATTGCATGATTTAGTTACTTAAGAAAATATTTTTTAATCGAAATCAACTTTTGATCGAAGTTCGCCTTTAAAATTGATTAAATTAGAGGTTAATTGGTTTAAATTGATTTTACCTTTAAAAAATAAGTCAATTTTAGAAACTAATTATTTTGATTCTGTTGAATCAAGAAGCTCACAATTAATTAGGTGTCAATTCATTTTTCAATTTTGGCTATATTCAGCCAATTGCATGATTTGACTATAATTGCAATTCATTTTTCAGATCAATTAAGTCCATTTTCTAATAATTACCTTACCACCGCCCCAGGCCTAATAGCCAACAGCCTTGACGCTGCCCAAGTCACCCCTTATACTCCTCTTTCTCTTTCACATCAACAACGACATACAACACCATCAACAACAGACAACAACAACTACAATTTTGACCCAAACAAAACCCGTAAGCCCCAATTTCTTTTCCTCTTCCCGCTCAAATCGTCTCCTTCTCCCTTTAATTCGTACATACCATGTGATGTGCACACATTTTTGTACTAACAAAGGACCTTGAATGTTCTAGAATGAGCCTAGGTGGCTTCCAACGGATCTTTCTCCTTTAATCGCGGCTGATTGCACTCGATTTTGTCCGATATAGTACGTCGTTGTTAGATTTCCATTGGTTGATAAGATATTTTGATTTTTCTTAAATTCCCCAATTTTTCTTAGCCCTAATCAATTCGAATTTGGGAATTCATACAAACCTTATCCTTAATTCAAAATTTCTCGGCAAATTTCCCAAAAAACCCTTGAATTTCCTTATCCCACTTCGCCAATTCATCAAAAATTTGGGATTTCACGTTTCTATATAAACTCCTCATTTTCACTGTTCACAGGCAGGAGTTTTCCACCAACTAAAAGGTCTAAAATTCTCTTTACTCGACTAGGATTTTGGACTTCAGTCCCCAGCCTTAGAGTTGTGAGAATTCTAGCTCAAGTTCCATCTTTCTTGATCTTCTCAAGTGAAGGAGAGTGGTAAAGTCATGGTCAACTCGTTGTTCCAGATGGGTGCTTTGAAAAAGGTAACCACTCCTCCCTGCAGTTGTAAAATAGTGATGTTAGTGGTTTGTTGCTATATTATTTAGGCGTCTGACGAGTTCAATATGTATAGGTTTTTCTGCTCGTACCCTATCAAATTATAGTATAGTTTATAATATCATCCCACAGAGATTGGAAGGTCTATGCTACAAACTTGTAATATCCTAACAACTATTTGAGAGAACCAAATCGATGAAAGGTGAAGTTCGAATTATAGATTACTTAAAACTAAAGCAAATCACTTTTGAAAGATTTATAATTAAAAAGAGTTGGGAATCGTTGAATTCACTTGATAATATTATTACAATAAAATATTTGTCTCATTTTATATTTTATCTAAAGGATAATTGCTTGTTGCTAACACAATTATATTTTGTTCACTAAGAAATAAATAACAAATTAACACTCCGTGAGGTTATGTCAATTAATTGATTTATTTCTAGTGATTGTTAAACCAAATATTTCTCCAGCCTGAATTGTGCTAAGAAGATAAAAGGCCCCTTGCGATTAGTCCTTAAATAAATAAACTTATTTGAGACAATCCTTCCGTGAGAATTAGGACTGAAATAAGTAAGATAAGAACCCTTTTAATCAATAAACTTATTTGAATCAATCACTCCGTGAGAATTAGGACAGAAAGAAATAAGATAAAGATTTAGGAATAATAGATAACTAAAGATTACCTTCACTCTACTATTTTACTCATTAGATACCATATATTAATTCTGCTCCGTGAGAATTAAAAAATTAATATAAAAGTAACTTAGAGATAAAATATGTGAAGGTGATGATGTGGATTAATTGAAAACTATTACTCCAGCACAGTTTGAAAAATAAATGAAAAATTCCAGGCAAAGATGTTTTGAGACTGAGCTAGTATTATAAATATGTATATATCAAGCTTCATCAACTATCCCAACAGAAAGAGATTACTCTATTATGGAGTAAGAAATACGAAAATGAAAACAAGAAATATTTTTACTACAAGAAAATGATTAAAGAAAGAAACCAATATAAACTCTTCCTTTCTCCTTAGAAACTTAGAAAACTAGAAAAAAAATTGAAATACTAAATAGATGATTATTGGATGATTTTCCTTCTACAACATATGCCTATTTATAGAAAAAATTCTACTTAGGCCTTGATGAGATTTACAAGATATTTTCAATATATCATGAGATCTTGATGAGAATTTGACATGATGATTTATCATGAAATCTTGGTGAGATTTTAGCATGGAAATTATCAGAAAACTTTGGTGAGAAATCCAAAGGCCTTTACGAGAACGTTCATGATTTTATCTTTCTTGTTCTTGTGTAGTCTTTGATGAGTTTGTAGTGGATGAATCTTCCTTTCTTGTCTTATATCTTCTTTATTTCTTCTTCTTGTTTCTCATGCATTCTTTTCCCTGCAAGAATTGTTAGAAAATATAGGAGAATTGAATATATTTATTCAAGTTTTTTATTTAAAATAATTATTTTTATATATTAAAATACATAAATAATTAAAAAAAATTGACGAGTCCAATATCTATAGGTTTTTCTGCTCGTACCCTGTCAAATTCTAGTATAGTTTATGATATCGCCCCACATATATTGGAAGGTCTATGCTACAGACTTGTAATATCCTAACTACTGTTTGAGAGAACCAAATCGATGAAAGGTGATGTTGGAATTATATTTTACTTAAAACTAAAGCAAATCACTTTTGAAAGATTTATAATTAAAAACAGTTGGGATTCATTGAATTCACTTGATAATATTATTACAATAAAATCTCTGTCTCATTATATATTTTCTAAAGAATAATTGCTTATTGCTAATACAATTATATTTTTTCACTAATAAATAAATAATTAATTAACACTCCGTGAGGTTATGTCAATTAATTGATTAATTCTAGAGATTGTTAAATCAAATATTTCTCCTACCTGAATTGTGCTAAAAGGATAAAAGGCCCCTTGCGATTAGTCCTTAAATCAATAAACTTATTTGAGACAATCCTTCCGTGAGAATTAGGACTGAAAGAAACAAGATAAAGATTTAGGAATAATAGATAACTAAAGATTACCTTCACTCTACTATTTTACTCATTAGAACCATATATTAATTCTACTCCGTGAAAATTAAAAATTAATATAAAAGTAACTTAGAGATAAAATATATGAAGGTGACGATGTGGATTAATTGAAAACTATTACTCCAGCACAGTTTGAAATATAAATGAAAAATTCCAGGCAAAGATGTTTGAGACTGAGCTAGTATTATAAATATATATATCAAGCTTCATCAACTATCCCAACAGAAAGAGATTACTCTATTATGGAGTAAGAAATACGAAAAAGAAAACAAGAAATATTTTTACTACAAGAAAATGATTAGCGAAAGAAACCAAGATAAACTCTTCCTTTCTCCTTAGAAACTTAGAAAACTAGAAAGAAAGTTGAAATACTAAATAGATGTTTATTGGATGATTCTCCTTCTACAACATATGCCTATTTATAGAAGAAATTCTACTTAGGCATTTGATGAGATTTACAAGATATTTTCAATAGATCATGAGATCTTGATGAGAATTTGACATGATTATTTATCATGAAATCTTTGTGAGATTTTAGCATGACAATTATCATGAAACTTTGGTGAGAAATTCAAAGGCCTTTACGAGAATGTTCATGATTTTATCTTTCTTGTTCTTGTGTAGTCTTTGATGAGTTTGTAGTGGATGAATCTCCCTTTCTTGTCTTATAGCTTCTTTCTTTCTTTTTCTTGTTTCTCATGCATTCTTTTCCCTGGAAGAATTGTTAGAAAATATAGGAGAATTGAATATATTTATTCATGCTTTTTATTTAAAATTATTATTTTTATATATTAAAATATCTGAATAATTTATATTCATCAAATTCCCCCATACTTGAATTTTTGCTCGTCCTAGAGGAAAAGAATTTTGAAAGTAGAATATATATATATATATATATATATGAAATTATTGCTACTCTTGTAAAACGCAAATTTAGTCAAACAAAATTTATCATGTTGTCAAACTGCATAAATCTTCTATATTCATCAAATCTTTACCTTATTTCTGCTTTTATTTTTGTTAAACAAAAACTGCATCTGTTAGCCTTTTCGGGACTTCCCTGAAATTGATAACTTTATGATCATCTGCTTGAGTATTTTTCATCTTTAGACCATATGCTTGCCCCTTATGTCTATCTCCACTAATGTAGACTAAACATTGATTTTCAAAATCTTCTAGGACTTTTTAGGCTTGTAATGTTGGCTTCAGGCTGGTAGGGGATAATCTATATTTATAGTGACATGCCTTATTTCAATTTCGGAGCAAAATATTTTTTCTCAGATCAAATTTTTCACATACTTGCAATAGATGTATCAATATATTTTTAACAATTTATTGCTCCTTCTTTTCCTTTTCTTTTTTGTTTTTTTCTTTTTTCATTGATTCTGATTCTTTTTTTTTTTCCGAGAAAAGTTCCAAACCTATTTTCTGAAAAAGGACTTTCAAATTATAATTATGGATGTGCATATTTAAATTTCAGCATAGATAGATGTCAAAAGTTTTTTTTGTTTTGTTTTTTTGGGCTTCAAAATGGATTCTAGGGAAATATATTTTTTCATTTGGTGCAATATTTAGGAAGACTGAGGTAAACAAAGATGGCCTAAATTCATTTTTCAAAAAAATAGTGTTGCCTAAGATTTCGCCTCGAAAGACATTCGAGGCAAGTTCTAGCATAAAGATTGTAAACTCTACTTGTTTTTTATCATAATGCTTCTCAATCTTAGGATGTCCTATCAAGTGTTGAATATATTAGTTCTTGCCTTCACAAAAACAAAGTCATAAACAAAGAAGTTATATGATAAATATAGAAAATATATAGTTGATATAGCATGATGAGAATTTTTTTTGATAATTAACATTGTACAAGAGGCATACTTATAACATAATAATTTTATTATATAGGAAAAAAAAAAATCTTTTTGGCTTTCAAATATACAACTGCAGAAGAAAGCTTGAAAGAAACTGTAGTTGCACATAATTCATAAATTCAAGTCTAGATTTTATATAAACTAGAAAATTACCTGTGCCAATTAATCAAATAATTTTTCTTTAAGTTCATTGGACTTATGAGTCTCCATTGTTTCACCATCAATGGCTACGGGAGTGTTTTTTTTTTTAGAAGTTATATTACTTCATTAGTTTAATATATATATATATATATATATACAAATAGTAAATATATTATTATAATATACAGAACTTAATATAATATTTTCAAATAGCCACACCATCTCCATATTATTTTAATATTATTTATTATTTTATTATTTATTCAAATAGTAGATATATTATTATAGAATACATATCTTAATATAATATTATAGTTATATTAGTAATATATAATTAGAATACAAAAAATGCTAAAGTGGAGAGAAAATTGTTCTATTACTCCCATTTTTTTCTTTAAGTTTTTTTTTTTTAAAAAAAAACAATAATAATAAATAATAATAATATTATATATTATATAATATTATAAAATTTATAGTTTATCATATGTACTAATTTAACATTTCAGCATATCATTTTGATTTTAATATAAATCAAAATAAATTTACCTATGCCAGCATGTGAATTGCATTATTAAATGGTTAATTAACCAGTTACTTAGGTATACCGATCATCATGGAGTTACTCCTGTGTAGATGACACTATTTTTGTAGAGGCTGTCATGAGATGTTCTGGTTCTACAATAATCTGGATATTAACCAGATCAATTGGTTAAGCATTTAATTACTCAAATCTATGTTGGACTTACGAGGCACCATTGCTTCACCCTCAATGGCTACAGGAAATGAAGAACCATAGTTCTGAGTTTAATGTCGTCAGCTCGACTTATTGATTGTAGACTTCATCAGTCTATCAAAGTAACTGATGATTGTTGCTCAAAATGTCCTCCAAAATATAGTTTTAACCTGTGACCATTTACCTTAAATTTTTCTCCATCATCATTCTGCTGAATTTCAATTGTTTCATACCCTACAAAAAAATCAGCACATAGCGACGGATTTTAGTGACAGACCAATTTTCGTCGCTAACTAGCGACGGATTACCTACGAATTTATAATTTTGTTGCTAAATTAGCTAATTAAAATTTAGTATCCAATATAGCGATGGATTAGCGACGAAAAATTAATTCCGTAGCTAAACAATGGTGGTAAATTTGCGCGCCTTCAGTTTAGCTACGAAATTAGCGACAAAAACATGGAGACAAATTTTATTAAAAATTACGATGGATTTGGCGACAAAATAACCATCGCTGGTTATATTTTATTTATCAACATGTTTTAAAAGTTAATTTTATTTTATTTTAGGGCAACAATGGAACATAGTCCATACTCCTCTCGTCTCTCTCTCCATATCTTCAACTTCCAATTATAGCCACCACTCTAGAAGTTCGCCGGTTGCGCCACTTTTTTCGTCGTCTCTCTCTGTCAGTTTGCCCCTCCGTCTCCTGTCATCCCCTTGTCTCTCGATCTCTTAATTTTTAGGGTTTTACAGAGTGTATTTTCATTGCAGGTGATAAATATTCCTTTTCTTTTTTCATTTACTATGGCAAAATATGTGAACTACATTTGTTTATTTTTTGTTCCATTCAATTTAATTTTTCTGATAACCTTAAGCCACTAGCCCTAGTAGTTGAATTATGTTAGGCGAAGACTCTGTTTCGAGCGTACGTTTAGTGTCAATGTTAGGATATATGAATCATTTGAATTGTATGGAGGTGGAATGCAATTTTTACTTATTAACGAATTCCTAATACATTTTCCCATTGTCAACTTCTGCTAGATCTACTTTTTTTGTTAAGTTTTACTACTAAACTTTTTTTATTAGATTTCCATTCACCTTTAGTTTATGTTTAGACTTGTTGGCTAATTTTCAAAACATAGGTAAGTCTGTTTACATATTTATTAATTTATAGTGAGAGTTGAAGGTATGCACCTTAACTGTTTGATAAAAATACTAAGTGACTATCTAAGTTAGTTTAAGATTGGTTGATGAACAACTGTTGAGACATAGTTGTATTTGTATTTATTTGGAATGCTTATCAAATCTTTACAATGGCTTAATTATAGTTGTTTGAATATTTTCAGTTGATGTTGGAAGCTCTTCTATCGAAACATATTTTGTAACAAATCCATGTAATCTGTGTGTCCCGTTAGGTGGCGGCAATGTCCTTATGCTTGAAAGACAAGATAGCTTAAGAGTCAAAAGGGATTTCATTTGATCACAATGGAAGCTTCCCAAGACTATGACAATCAATTAGTTCTAGTGAAGTAAACTTCATGAGAACTCCAAAGGATGGGTTGACTTCCCTCAAGCTCTTACATCCTTCTAGCTTTACTCTCTCAAACTTTGGCATTATCTCAAAGCTTGGATCTTCTTTTAAGTGCTCACGGTAGCTAAGGTACAAACTTGTAAGTTTTCCCAAGCCCTTCTTAGTATGGAAATTCTTTTTCATAAATATGTAATAACATTAAGTCAAAACTGCATGTTCTTTACCGCTATGTCATCTTTATTTTTATTTCGATGTTAGATTATGAAAATATCCCTGAATGTTGTATGACATCATCATATGATTTTCACCTTCAATTCTTTTTTATGACATAGTTGGGTGATTCTCATGATGTTGTATAAATGATCACGGTGAAGTGGACATGAACGATGCAATTCATTAGGGGACAACACATATTTATATATTTCTCCTGATTAAGTTACAAGTTGTGGCTATTTCTACTAGTTAATCTGAAAGTCATAACTATGGAGTTACCATTAGAAAATATACTCAATGGTTTTCTTTCTCTCTTTTCTAAACAAATTGATTAAGAAAATAGGAACAATATTTTTAACATAGATTTTGAATTTACCACCTCAATATGTCCATCTATTTAGTTGCCTCATAGACTTTTTTGCGTTGTAAAAAATGCAGGAAGCGGAGAGTAAAGTTAGCATAAATTTCGATCCATATAGTGTTGTTGAGGTTGATTTCTTGGTGGGAAATCTCATCCCAGAAGGTTCTGCAGTATTGCACTTCAGAAGATATTTTGCTTTCTCATCCACGGGAAGAGTTTATTGCAAGGTACGATTGTCTGTAGGAATGTATCTTTTAAGTTTTACTTTAGTTTAGTTAATTTAGTAAAGAGAAGACTATGTCAGATAGTATTTTGAGCAAAATAAAGCATCAGTTGCTTTAAATTTGCCACATGAAATTTGACCTTTGTAAAATGTGTTTTGATGCATATGTTTAAGTAGAAATTTGTTAGTCTAACCAAAGCAATATGTGCTAAGCCAGGATCGATAATAGGTATTTGATAATATATATTTGTCCCCTACTAACGTACTTTAAAGAATTAATTTGAGAGGCATAAAACTGTCCCAATGTAGTGTTTGTACCTCACATTAGCCCGATGAGAATGATGTCACTTTCCTAGTTTATAATTCTCTATCTTACAGTTATATAACTAGTAGAAATAGCCATGAATCCTAACTCATAGTCATGACTTTCCTAGTTTATAATGGTCCATCTTACAGTTTATGGTAAACCTAATTTATTTGTTATGTTGTTCGGACTCTTTAAAAATGTCAACGGGTGTGTGTCAGATTCTTCAAAAGTAGTATATTTTTGGAGAATCCGACACGCGTGCGACATCTAAAGTGAAGAGTTCGCGTAACTTAGTTTATTTGTGGTTGATCTGATCTAAGTTAATTCGGATAATTTATGGTGGTCTGATTTATTTGACCTGGTCTTAATTTTTCTGAATCCATACTAGATTGGTGAATATTTACCTATAATTTTTCAAAGTGTTTGTTCATTGCATTTTCAAAGAAAATTTGCACAAACTAGTATTTTCTAACTTTCTTCCTAGTTAGACACAACCTATTTACTATTAGAGCCCAACTTGGAACCATCTTATTTATAAGTAGAGCCTAATTATGGGACCATCTCTTGCTCAAAGCTTTACTTTAAAAGTTGTGTGCAGTGAGAAATATGAGCAAGTATGTAAATCTTTTAAATTTTTCATACTAAACATTGAACATAAACTTAGCTTCCATACTTGTAATTTTCACGATTGAAGTTCACTAGAAGCTTACTTCAACTCTGAAATTGAGTGTGTTGGATTGAGATGGTATCTATTTCTCTAAATTTGTGTCCGTCTCTTTTTTCTATGTTGGACAAGAAAAGCTAAACCAAAAAATTCTTGTGGTGAAGGCTACAATCTTCATTTTCTAGATATGATCTCTCAATGTACTATCAGTAAAAGACTATTTAAAGCTAGCTTACTACTTTTGGACCGCAATAAACCTGTAGATCCTTATTCACAAGATTCTCATATTTAGTGATGATGCATTCTTCTTGCACATTTTATATTGGTTATGCTCTCTTAATCATGCTTATTTTCATCTTTTCAAATATATGTTTCTTAATCATGCTTCTTTGTACTTAAGTTACAAGGTCATTTAACTATAGCAGCATGGTATATATACATGCTTCATTTTTCACTGTTAGAAGTAATAGTAGTAATACTTGGGTATGTTGCTGCTTATGTAAAAATTGATACAGATATTCCGTCTTAACTATGAAAAGCCTAGAAAAATGCATTACAATGATGCAAGTATGATTTTTTTAATTAGAACACGTGACACTTTTTTTTATTGTTGTAGTATGTGGTGTTTCATTACTATAAGATTGGAATCTCTTGAATGATCAATATGTCTGTAAATTTGCAAGTTTTTGAATTTGTTTATTGCCTGCACTTTTTTTTGTGACCTATCTCAGATTGACACACAAGTAAAATATTTGTGGTCTTATTGATTTTATACATGACATATTTAGATTTATTTATCCGATAAATCGAATGTACAAAATTTTTTAATAGTTTTTATTATTGTTATTTTACAGATAGAGCCCAAGAATTGTTAGAGCAGCAGTGATCACAACAACAATTACATAGGATGAGATAGATGTTGCAACTCGGATGTATTACAAGACCATTGGAGGAGAGATGAAGAGAAGAGTTCATGGCCTTGAAACATTCAACTTCTTATCACGAAGAACATCACTCTCAAGCACCACATTATATAATTATTGTGTTTTAGACTAGAATAATTATAAACATGGTTGATGCTTTAGGATTTATGTATTTTTGAATCTTTTCTTAATTTTTAGATTACTATTTATATGAAAATCAGGTTTGTTTAATGCTTATTCAATATTATCATTTTTCATTTAATATGTTCTACTGAAAATTTGAATAATATGTAAAATATACTAGAAAAAATAGTGTAACACCCCGTCCTTTTATAACCTCACTTGATACCTTGGGATCATATCTACATAGGTGTTGAGATGCCATGCATATGTGTTTTATAGTGTCATTGGTGAAACATTTGATATCGGACTTAACATGTGCGATTAGATCTTCGTAGGAGGTGTGTTGTGATTTAGTGGAGCATTATTCTAACCTCATTTGGTGACTTTAAGTCATGTTTACTTGATGGTTAATATCACTAAGTAAGTATTTTGTAGTGTTTTGATAAGGGATTGGACGATACGTAAACATAGGATAAGTGGCCGGAAATTTCAGCAAAGTGCTGAAACTTGCACCACTACCCTGTTTCAGGGGTGTGGTGCAAGCCACTTGCAGCCAAGAAGTTCAGAGGAGGCCAAAAACTTGTGCCACTACCTTGTTTCAGGGGTGTGGCGCAAGGCACAATAATTATGCCCTTCCGGAGTCGTTTCGTAACGCAATTCTACGACGATTTCTAGATGGTTTCTTTTGGTTCTTTGGCGTGATTTGAGCATTGTTAAAGATTCAAACACTTAAATACACTCCTACATACTCCTACATGATCAAATCAAGAAATGTGAATAGTGATCCAAAAATGTCCAATGAAACCAAGGGCGACTAGAATGCCTATTTTTGCGATCGAAAGGACGAATGAGAATCTTTTAAGAGAATATTGTCGTGACATTATGGAAGTATGTAAACATGAGATATAAGGTGAATAATACATGGACATTGGTGGTTTAAATGGATATGTCTTATTTGGCCCAAAGTAAAGCCCAAAAGTGGAAGAAAGACATGGCCCAAATGGGTCAAATGACCCATTCCTCCATTTGACCTTCTAGAACACTATATTAAGTGGCTAAGGATGGACTCAAAAGCTTATAAAAGGGACCAAAAATCTGATTTTTATCCATTATACACACACATGTATTTCTATGTTTTTCCAAAACATTTCAAGAAATCCTCTTTTGCTCCCAAAATCCTAAGTCAACTTTTGGAGAAGATCATCACTATTCAAGCTTGGGTAAGTGTTTATTATTATGGTTTAACATATTATATGCATGGGAAATTATGTATATTATGCTAGTTGTGTTGGCAAGGTGGTGAATAGTGTCTTTTTGCTTTTGGTGAAAGATGTGCTATCTTGGTAATTTGAACTTGAATTAGGCCTTGTGCCTTTGATGAAAAAGCATGGTATGGAAAAAATATGAACATGTATGGTGTTATTTTTGGTATTAAACTTGTTCTTGTCTATAAGTGGAAATTGTGGGATTTTGGCCGATATGTGTTATGAGTTGAATTAAGGTGATTTGATGGATTATTTGCGATATGATATGGATAAGAAAGTATAAAGGAGAAGTGTTGTGGTGAAATGTATCAATTATCATGTATTGGTCAATGTTGGGAATATTATGGAATTTTTGGAATACTAATTTGTCAAGGGGAAATGACATGTTTAAAGGCAAACATGTAACTCATTGATGTTCTATGCATTTGTCAAGTAGTTGGTGGTTAATGTGAATCTCGTTATGTACTTGTGTTGTAGAGTGACACATAAAGAAGGAGCGGGACTATTGTATGCACCTCTAGGATTGTATATCCGTATTGAGAGTACAAGGTATGTAAGGTTACTTTGTCCGTATCTTTCTGCGGCAAATAGTATGCACATTGACATCTCACTAGTCCTATCCCGAAATGTGCTAAAGTATCCCATATCCGGTTATCAATGGTCATTGTCATATATTTCCTACTCATTGAGCAATGGTGAATCTCATGTCTCATATTCATGGTTAATGTTCCAAAAAGCCCAATAAGGTTATGTTGCGATATTCCAATAGTAGTCATACTCATGTCTCTTGTTCAATAATGATTGTCCAATGGTTTCAATGGTGTTATGTTTCCAATAAGGCTATGTTTCCAATAAAGTTTATTCACATGTCTTTTATTTTGGTTATGGTTCCAAAGCTTCCAAAAATGTTATGTCAAATGAATGTATCAATCTTTCACAAGTGCTTGTATCAATCTCAAAAGTAAAGAAATGAAGTAAGAATGAAGTAATGCATATTGCTTATGTTCATGGGTGTTATCCATGGGGTAAAAATACCCGCATGATGATGATAGTTTATCCACGGGGTGCAAATACCCGCGTGATGATGGCGATTTATCCATGGGGTGCAAAGGACACCTGCATGACGATATGATCTTATCCATGGGGTAAAAAGAATACCTGCATGACGATGATATGTTATCCATGGGGTGATAAGAACACCTGCATGATGAGGTCCCTCACAGTATATGAGCAATGAAAAAGTAAAGTAAAGGCAAGAGAAAGAATGAATGTAATATACATGGTTTCCAAAGTACAGAATGGTGACTCATCTACATTGTGATTTATCTATATTGGTTATGCATTTGAACTTGAGTTCTTGACATATTTCTATATCTTACAGTTTCATTTGAGCCTTACATACTCAGTACATTCTTTGTACTGACCCCCTCGGGGGATTTACCTTACTTGCTGCAGGCGCAGGTCCTAGTAGGCCTTCACAGTAGATTGTCAGTGTTGCAGACCTTTGGTGAGCTCCAGTTAGTTTGGGGCGTCTCCGAGTCATTGTTGTACATGTGTTTTAATTTTGTACATGTTGTATAAAGCGGGGACTTGTCCCAAATTTTAGTTCATGTGGTCAATGCATTTTGTTAGAGGCTTTTGTAGACGGATGTGGGTGTATCAATGAAAAAGGCATATGTTGTTTTGACTGGATGGCCTCAACGGCCAAGTTTCATATGTATGTATATATATGTCCCATGTTTTCTGTTATTCGTCATTCAAGTTCTTACGTAATGCGTACCTGTAGAACCACCAGTCAATACTACGGACCAGGATTTGAAAAATGCAGTTCAGCTGTTAACACAGTTAGTGGCAGCCCAGAGTCAAGGACGAGCTGGTCCAATGACACATGATGATGATGCGGCTAGAGTGGCAAGCCGCAGAACACAGGACTTTCTAAAATTGGACCCTCCTATATTCACTGGGTCAGACGTGCAAGCAGATCCACAGGACTTCGTGGATCAAATCCAGAGAGCTTTGGAGGTAATTCATGTAACAGGAGTAGAAACGGTTGAGCTAGCAGCTTATAGGTTGAAGGGAGAGGCTATATTGTGGTATGAGGACTGGAAGAAAGCTCGAGGTATTGGTGTAAACCCACCTACGTGGGACGAATTTAAAGCGGCATTTCTGGATCACTATCTTCCCTATGAGATCCGTGAGGCTCGTGCGGATCAGTTTTTAAATTTACGTCAAGGAAATATGAGTGTTAGAGAGTACAGTTTGCAGTTTAATTCCTTGGCACGATATGCTCCAAATGTGGTGGACACGATGGAAGATAGAGTACATAGATATGTGGACAGATTAGAGCCTTATTTGGTACGAGACTGTACGATCGCTGCCTTAAATCGAGATATGGATATAGAGAGAATCCAGGCCTTCGCGCAGAAAATGGAAGACCAAAGGCAAAGAAAGAGGATACAGAAATCAGAGGAAGGGCCAGTAAAACGGGCAAGATCCATGGGGCAGTCCATAGTGTCCCCAGGAGGATCTGGATCTCAAATGATACCGCCTAGACCCTCACTCTCTCATGCGACAACAGGCGCTCCATCTCACTCTCGAGGATTCAGGGGCAGTCATATTGGGCAGAGTGGTAGGGTGCCAGATTCACAGACAGCAGGGTCTTCTCGCCTACTGTGCCAGTTTTGCAGACTATTTCATGAAGGTGAATGTCGGAGAGGAACGAATGCCTGTTACTGGTGTGGTATGCCGGGTCACATAATGAGAGACTGTCCACGACGAGGCTTGGATATTATGGTACGACCTGCGGGGTCTAATGTGGCATCATCAGCATCGGTTCCTTCTTTAGACTGAGGTGTGCAGTCTGTTGGCCGTGGAAGAGGTGCCGGAGGAGCAGCCGGTACTAGTGGGGTCCAGAATCGCACTTATGCTTTAGTGGATTGACAGAATGAGGGAACATCTCCTGACGACTATACAGGTATGTAGATATATTACCATGATGTATATGCATTGAATGACCCGTATTCTTTCTTATGATATGTTATACCATTGATTGTGTAATAAAGTTGAAAGAAACCAGAATTACTAGTTATGCTAATTGGAGTCTATAAACTAGTTGATGAATAGAAGATAAAAGAGTATATCGTAATGGTATAGTAGATGTTTTTGATCATGTTATGATGGTTGATCTTATGGAGATGGAAATGAAGCATTGTGTTTTGTGTTGTAATGGTTATGGAGTGGTTGACTTCTTGTATGACACGAAGAGTGCCAAGCTGCGGAAGTATATTGCTATGTTTTCAAAATACCGTCTGTTAGCGGAAAGATAAAATTCAAGTATCCAAAGTTTACAGTAAGTAGAATTGCCGTGCTTGGGGGTTAGATTTTGTTCACTAGGCTAGAGGAAAGATTAAGGTGGTACAATAGTAGCTACAAGCTAATACAAGTCATATGCCGAGATCCATTGCTTTTATTGAAAATGTGAAATTATGGAGAATCCTACTTAAGGGGTAAGTGAAAAGATTAGGAAAGGTACGGCATAGGAATTGGTAAATAGAAGAAAACACGTGGAAAGTCAAAGAAAAGATAAAGTCGGCGTACCCGTAATGGTTTCAAATGGAAGAGAAAATGCAAAGTACGGAATTAGTAGTATGTGTATATGTATATAGGGGAATATATAGATGCATGGGATGTACATGAGACGATGTTATTAACATTCGAGGACGAATGTTTCTAAGTAAGTATTTAAGAGCATTATGTGAATGTGTATAGGTATGTTAAAGTAAAGATGCATTTGTTGTATATAAGACAATGTTGTTAACATTCGAGGACGAAACTTTCTAAGGGGGGAAGAATGTAACACCCCGTCCTTTTATAACCTCACTTGATACCTTGGGATCATATCTACATAGGTGTTGAGATGCCATGCATATGTGTTTTATAGTGTCATTGGTGAAACATTTGATATCGGACTTAACATGTGCGATTAGATCTTCGTAGGAGGTGTGTTGTGATTTTGTGGAGCATTATTCTAACCTCATTTGGTGACTTTAAGTCATGTTTACTTGATGGTTAATATCACTAAGTAAGTATTTTGTAGTGTTTTGATTAGGGATTGGACGATACGTAAACATTGGATAAGTGGCCGGAAATTTCAGCAAAGTGCTGAAACTTGCGCCACTACCCTGTTTCAGGGGTGTGGTGCAAGCCACTTGCAGCCAAGAAGTTCAGAGGAGGCCAAAAACTTGTGCCACTACCTTGTTTCAGGGGTGTGGCGCAAGGCACAATAATTATGCCCTTCCGGAGTCGTTTCGTAACGCAATTCTACGACGATTTCTAGATGGTTTCTTTTGGTTCTTTGGCGTGATTTGAGCATTGTTAAAGATTCAAACACTTAAATACACTCCTACATACTCCTACATGATCAAATCAAGAAATGTGAATAGTGATCCAAAAATGTCCAATGAAACCAAGGGCGACTAGAATGCCTATTTTTACGATCGAAAGGACAAATGAGAATCTTTTAAGAGAATATTGTCGTGACATTATGGAAGTATGTAAACATGAGATATAAGGTGAATAATACATGGACATTGGTGGTTTAAATGGATATGTCTTATTTGGCCCAAAGTAAAGCCCAAAAGTGGAAGAAAGACATGGCCCAAATGGGTCAAATGACCCATTCCTCCATTTGACCTTCTAGAACACTATATTAAGTGGCTAAGGATGGACTCAAAAGATTATAAAAGGGACCAAAAATCTGATTTTTATCCATTATACACACACATGTATTTCTATGTTTTTCCAAAACAATTCAAGAAATCCTCTTTTGCTCTCAAAACCCTAAGTCAACTTTTGGAGAAGATCATCACTATTCAAGCTTGGGTAAGTGTTTATTATTATGGTTTAACATATTATATGCATGGGAGATTATGTATATTATGCTAGTTGTGTTGGCAAGGTGGTGAATAGTGTCTTTTTACTTTTGGTGAAAGATGTGCTATCTTGGTAATTTGAACTTGAATTAGGCCTTGTGCCTTTGATGAAAAAGCATGGTATGGAAAAAATATGAACATGTATGGTGTTATTTTTGGTATTAAACTTGTTCTTGTCTATAAGTGGAAATTGTGGGATTTTGGCCGATATGTGTTATGAGTTGAATTAAGGTGATTTGATGGATTATTTGCGATATGATATGGATAAGAAAGTATAAAGGAGAAGTGTTGTGGTGAAATGTATCAATTATCATGTATTGGTCAATGTTGGGAATATTATGGAATTTTTGGAATACTAATTTGTCAAGGGGAAATGACATGTTTAAAGGCAAACATGTAACTCATTGATGTTCTATGCATTTGTCAAGTAGTTGGTGGTTAATGTGAATCTCGTTATGTACTTGTGTTGTAGAGTGACACATAAAGAAGGAGCGGGACTATTGTATGCACCTCTAGGATTGTATATCCGTATTCAGAGTACAAGGTATGTAAGGTTACTTTGTCCGTATCTTTCTGTGGCAAATAGTATGCACATTGACATCTCACTAGTCCTATCCCGAAATGTGCTAAAGTATCCCATATCCGGTTATCAATGGTCATTGTCATATATTTCCTACTCATTGAGCAATGGTGAATCTCATGTCTCATATTCATGGTTAATGTTCCAAAAAGCCCAATAAGGTTATGTTGCAATATTCCAATAGTAGTCATACTCATGTCTCTTGTTCAATAATGATTGTCCAATGGTTTCAATGGTGTTATGTTTCCAATAAGGCTATGTTTCCAATAAAGTTTATTCACATGTCTTTTATTTTGGTTATGGTTCCAAAGCTTCCAAAAATGTTATGTCAAATGAATGTATCAATCTTTCACAAGTGCTTGTATCAATCTCAAAAGTAAAAAAATGAAGTAAGAATGAAGTAATACATATTGCTTATGTTCATGGGTGTTATCCATGGGGTACAAATACCCGCATGATGATGATAGTTTATCCACGGGGTGCAAATACCCGCGTGATGATGGCCATTTATCCATGGGGTGCAAAGGACACCTGTATGACGATATGATCTTATCCATGGGGTAAAAAGAATACCTGCATGACGATGATATTATCCATGGGGTGATAAGAACACCTGCATGATGAGGTCCCTCACAGTATATGAGCAATGAAAAAGTAAAGTAAAGGCAAGAGAAAGAATGAATGTAATATACATGGTTTCCAAAGTACAGAATGGTGACTCATCTACATTGTGATTTATCTATATTGGTTATGCATTTGAACTTGAGTTCTTGACATATTTCTATATCTTATAGTTTCATTTGAGCCTTACATACTCAGTATATTCTTCGTACTGACCCCCTCGGGGGATTTACCTTACTTGCTGCAGGCGCAGGTCCTAGTAGGCCTTCACAGTAGATTGTCAGTGTTGCAGACCTTTGGTGAGCTCCAGTTAGTTCGGGGCGTCTCCGAGTCATTGTTGTACATGTGTTTTAATTTTGTACATGTTGTATAAAGCGGGGACTTGTCCCGAATTTTAGTTCATGTGGTCAATGCATTTTGTTAGAGGCTTTTGTAGACGGATGTGGGTGTATAATGAAAAAGGCATATGTTGTTTTGACTGGATGGCCTCAACAGCCAAGTTTCATATGTATGTATATATATGTCCCATGTTTTCTGTTATTCGTCGTTCAAGTTCTTACGTAATGGTGGTGATGCTTCTGTGATGCATATGGTTGAACATAGGCAAAGGTTGGTTCTCTCGGGCCTTATCGGCTACGGGTGCCAATCATGTCTCGATGGGATTCGGGGCGTGACAAATAGCCACAATAGTATTTTATAAAATTACGACGGAATAGCATGAAATTTTCGTAGCTAATATTTCTTGCGACGAAATCACCAAGAAAATTAGCAACAGATTTTGTATGTATTAACTACAGAAACGTCCGTCGCTAAAATTAGCAACAGAATTATATTGTCGCTAATTTGTCGCTAAAGTGGCGACCGAAGTAAAAAATTCGTCGCTAAACGCTTAGCTATAAGCGTTTTAGTGACAGACGACAATCTGTCGCTAATCCGTCGCTAAAGTCCTTTAACGACGGATTTAGGTGGTTTAGCGACGGATTTCATCCGTAGCTAAAGCCAGTTTTTTTTTGTAGTATGGAGTAACATTTGTAACATTGTGAGGACCTGTCACCTGGATTTCAATTTTCCTGAAAATAACCTGAGTCAGCTATTTTAAAGAAGTACTTGATCTCCAATTTTGAATTTCTTTTTTCGAATTTGATTGTCATGTCATTTTTTTTTTCTTTAAAAATTTGGTATTTTCATAAGCTTCCAATCTCAATTCTTCCAACTCATTAATTTGAGAAAATCTAACCAGTAGAGTCAACAACAATGTTTAATAATTTTAATGCCCAAAAGGTTTTGTTTCTAATTCAACAGGGAGATGGCAAACTTTTTCAAAGACTAACCTATATGGGGTAGTACCAATTGGCGTTTTGAACGACGTTCGATATGCCCATAATACGTCATCTAATTTTAAAGCCAGCATTTTCTCAAAATTCCAATCATTTTTTCAAGTATTTTTTTAGTTCGCGGTTGGAAACTTCAACTTTCCCTTGAGTTTGAGCATGATATGGTGTTCCTTTTTTATGAGTTACACCATATTTTGACATCAATGCAAAATATTATCTATTCATGAAATGAGTTCCTTGATCACTGATGATGACCCGCAGTGTACCGAATCAGGTAAAAATATTTTTTCTGAGTAAATGAAAAACAATTTGAGCATTATTTTTTTGGTGGGAATGACTTCGACCCATCTTGAGACATAATCCACAGCCACAAGAATATATTCATAAGAATGAGATGACGGAAAAGGATCCATAAAGTTTATTTCCAAAACAGCAAAAATCTCACATCCTTGTATGCATTGTAATGGCATTTCATCTCTCTTGGTGATATTACCTACTCTTTGATATTTATCACATCGTGCAACGTATTCATGTGAATCTTTAAAAAGTGTCCACCAAAAAAATCCTACTTCTAAAACCTTAAAAGCAGTTCTATTGGCCGCATAATGTCCTCCAAGTGCTCCACCATGACAATGATACAATATTTGATTCATATCTTCCTCAGGTACACATCTTCTAATGATATTATCTCAAAATTTAAACAAGTATGGTTCATCCCACAGATAATATTGGAATCAAAGATAAGTTTTTTTCTTTATTGATAAGAAAAATCTTTAGGTATCCATTTTCCAACCAAGTAATTTGCAATGTCTGCAAACCAGGGTGGTTGAGTCACAATTGAATTGACAGAAAGAATGCGTTCATCAGGAAACTCTTCTTTTATTTCACAAGATTCAAGAGGGGAATTTTCTAGCCTTGATAAATGATCGGCTACCTGATTCTCCATTCCCTTTTTATCCTTTATGTCAAGGTCAAACTCTTGAAGAAGTAAAATCCATCTTAACAATCTAGGACGAGCATCTTTCTTTGCTAAGAGATATTTTAAAGTTGTATGATCAGTAAAAATAGCGGAAAAGGGTCAAAAATACCCTTAAAGTATTAGAAAAGGCTCAAAAATACCCTTCTTCCACCTATTGGCTCAAAAATGCCCCTCCATCCACCTATTTGGATAAAAAATGCCCTTAATGTTAAATTTAAGCTCTAAATTGCCCCTCCTTTTAACATATGGAATAAATGAATTTTTAAATTAAATATGTGGCATTATTTTTATTGTTTCACATACAATTAGACTCAAATTCATTCACAATCCTACCCATTAACTCAAACCCAATTAAAAAACCCACCATTTCTCCATCTTCCTCCAACCTATGTTTGTTACAACCTCGTGTTTCTGCATACTCTTAAATTAATTAATTCCAATTCTCATTCTCCCTCTTTTCACATTCAAATGAAACTTAACCCTCAGTTTCTCAATACCCTTTTCTTTTCCTGCCTTATTTTTCTCTTCTAAATATTTATTCTTTGACTATTTCTTCGTAAATCAGTTATTTCATTATTTTAGTTTCTTCATATTATATTCGTTGAAATAAAAAAGTGTGAAGGGAATATTGGAAATCCACTAGCTTTGAAACAAAGGAACAATTAATTTTATTTTTTTTAAAAAAAAAGTAAAAAAGAAAAACAACATATAGTGGATATAAGGTGATCCATTCGGATTCTTGTTTGTAAATTGCTCACTTATTTAAAATCTGCTTACGTTTTTGATAAACATGCTTCGTGTCGGCCTTTTAATTGGGTTTGAGTTAATGGGTAGGATTGTGAATGAATTTGAGTCTAATTATATGTGAAACCATAAAAATAATGCCACATATTTAATTTAAAATTTTATTTATTCCATATGTTAAAAGGAGGGGCAATTTAGAGCTTAAATTTAACCTTAAGGGCATTTTTGATCCAAATAGATGGATGGAGGGGCATTTCTGAGCCAATAGGTGGAAGGAGGGTATTTTTGAGCCTTTTCTAATACTTTAAGGGTATTTTTGACCCTTTTCCGTAAAAATAGTGACCTTGGTTCCAATCAACTAGGAACAAAATTTATCAAATGCAAATACTACTGTCAGTAATTCTTTTTCAGTTGAGGCTCATTCAATGTTCTATTGGCATAGCAAATGGGACGAAAAATTTTATCTTTCCTCTGACCTAGCACAGCTCCCACGGCTGTATCACTAGTATCACACATGATCTCAAAAGGTTGGTTCTAGTCAGGAGATACAACTACAGGCGCAGTTGATAACTTCTCGTTAAGAGTTTCTAATACCTTCAAACAATCACCTGAAAAATCAAACTTAACATCTTTCATTAAGAGATTAGTCAAAGGTTTTGAAATTTTTGAAAAGTCTTTTATGAATCTTCTGTAAAAACCTACATGACCAAGAAAACTTCTAATGCCTTTAATGGTTGTAGGAGGGGGTAATCCTACTATGAGATCAATATTTGCCTCATCAACTTCTATTCCCTTAGCAGAAATTTTATGTGTTAAGACAATTCCTTCTATTACCATAAATGACATTTTTTCAAATTAAGAATTAAGTTTTTCTCTTCACATCTTTTAAGAACTATGGTCAAATGGTGAAGACAATCTTCAAATGTCATGCCAAAGAGTGTGAAATCATCCATAAAAATTTCAAGAGATTTTCCAGTTATGTCATAAAAAATTGTTGACATGCAACGCTGAAACATAGCAGGAGCATTGCATAGACCAAATGACATTCTTCTATGTGCATATGTTATATGAGGGCATGTAAAAGTTTCCTTATCTTGATCTTCAGGTACAATAGGTATCTGATTATAACCTGAATATCTATCAAGAAAACAGTAAAAGCCATATCCTATAATTTTTTCCAACATTTAATCAATAAAAGGTAAAGGAAAATGATCTTTTTTGGTGGCATCATTGAGAAGTCTGTATTCAATACAGACTCTCCATCTTGTAACTGTTCTAGTAGGTATGAGTTCATTATTTTTATTTTTTATGACTGTCATACCTCCTTTTTTTGGGCACTACCTGAACAGGACTCACCCAAGGACTGTCAGAAATAGGGTAGATAACACCCGCCGCTAGAAGTTTTATTATTTCATTTTTTACCACCTCTTTTATTGCAGGATTCAACCTCCTTTGAGGTTGAATTATTAGTTTGTAACTAACCTCCATGAGAATTTTGTGTGTACAAATGCTGGATTAATCCCTTTGATAGCTGTGATAGTTCATCCCAAAGCTCCTTTGTAAGTGAGTAGTACTGCAAGCAAACTTTCTTCTTGTTCTGTAGTTAGAGAAGATGAAATAATTACTGGAAATGATTCTTGCTAAAGATAAACATATTTTAAATGAGATGGGAGAAGAGTTCAATTTTTTATTGAACTTTTTCTGGCAGCATCTCATCATTCTCAGAATCTCTTTCTAATAACTCAACTTCTCTCTTTATGATGGGATCATCATCCTATGTGGTGCCTGATGTAGTCAGACATTTTTCCATCGTGTCTGAAACTAATTGGCCCTCCTTAAATTCATCTATTAGATCACTGATTATGTCAATTGAGAAACATGAAGATGATGTTTCATCTTCTGAAAATCTTAGCATCTTTTACATATCAAAAATGACTCTTTCTTCATCAACTCTTAACATTAGTTGTCCTTGATGGACATGTATGACTGCTCTACCAGTAGCAAGAAATTTTCTACCCAAAATTATTGGTTCATCGAGATATTCCTTCATCTCAAGAACTATGAAATCTACAGGGAAAACAAACTTTTCTACTCTTACAAGAACATTTTCAATTATTCCCTTCGGTTTCTTAGTATTTTTATCTGCAAATTAAAGAGAAACACCTGTGTCTTTTATTTCACCAAGATTCAATTTTTCAAAGATATAAAAAGACATCAAATTTATTGAAGCTCCAGAATCACAAAATGCCTTTTCAAAATATACACCTCCCAAAGTGCATGGAATAGTAAAACTACCTGGATCACCAAGTTTTTTTGGTTGCTATTTTGAAGTATAGCACTGCACTTTTCAGTAAGCATTACCACAAAAACTTCTTCCAATCTTCTTTTACTTGGCAAAATATCTTTCAAAAATTTTGCATATGAAGGCATTTGTAATAAAGCATCAGTGAAAGGAATGTTAATGTGAATTTCCTTTAAAATATCTAAAAACTTTGCAAGTTGATCATCAAGCTTTTATCTTTTCATTTTTTGAGGAAAAGGAATTATCACAGGAAGAGGAGTCATTTTTTAATATTTTTTTTCTTTATTTTTCTTAACTTCTTTTTCTTCGATGGTTCATTGGGTGTTTCAACATTCTTACCCTTGTCTACCTGTTGTTGTGATTGGTGTTCTTCTTGTCGATCTGTATAAGGTTCGTGAAGTTCCTTACCTGATCGTAAGGCAATGTCCTTAAGATGCTCTTTTAGATTTTTCTCTGTATTACTTGGTAATGGACCTTAAATTTTTTCTAACATAAGAGTTGCTAGTTGGCTTATCTGTGTTCCCAAATTTTGAAGGGTTGAATCATGATTTTCAATCTTTTCATTAGTAGCCTTAATGTGCTTGTACAAAAGGTCGTCAAGACTTGAATAAGCATGTTGAGGCCCTTGGTGATATGAAGTTGTTTGCTGATAAGGTCTGAAGTTTGATTGTCCATGATTTTGATTTGAAAAGCTAGGTGGATTTTGTACATGTTGCTTTTGGAAAGCTTGAGAGTTTTCAGCACTATTTGGATTGCTCCACTGAAATCCTAGATGTTTTTGTGCCATCGGACTTCCAAAAGGATATGGCTTGTATACGATGGCATTAACCTGCTCATATTTTGGCTGGTCAGTTGACATTCATGGTTCAGATGATTTCCTCCACACATATCACAAGCCTCGGACTGGCTTGAATGTTGTGTATTTACCTGAAAAGATTCAAGTTTCTATGCCAAAGAAGCAATTTATTGGGTTAATGTATTTAAAGAATCTTCTTGATTTACATTAGCTGCCTTCTTAATGATTACACAATCAGATGGCCATTGAATAGCAATTTCATAAATTTCATTCAACAAATGCAATGCTTCTTCAGTTGTTTTTCCCATTATGAAACCACCTGCAGCTGCATCAATCACATTTCTAGATGAAGGTTTTAAATCATGATAGAAAACATATAATTGCATGTGTTCGACAATACCATGATGTGGGCATTTTCTTAGTATTGCCTTTAATCTCTCCCAAGCTTGATAAACTGACTCAGTATCAGTCTGCAAGAAATTAGATATATCTTATCTTAATTTTTTTTTTTAGCAGGAGAAAAATATTTGTTTAAAAATTTCTGAATCATCTGGTCCCATGTGGTAATAGAACTTTGAGGCAAACTTTGCAACCAAGTCTTGGCATATCCTTTTAAAGAAAAAGGAAACAACCTTAACTTTATTACTTCAGGAGATACTCCATTATACTTAGAAGTTTCGACAAGTTCTAAAAAATTAATTAAATGACTATGTGGATCTTCATTTGGATCACCAGTAAAGATGCAAGATTGTGGAATTGTTTGAATCAGGCCTGTACTGATTTCAAAGTTGTTGGCTGCTACTGGCGGCTTCCTAACACTTGATTCACAATTAAAGTTGTCTGGTGTAGCATAATACCTTAGGATTCTCTGTGTTTCCCTTGGCGCCACTTCATCAAACTGATCTTCTACATGGACTGGTGGTGGGATCTCTAGTGGATTGATATCATATCCTAGTTGGTGTTCCATTGGATCACAAGTTATGCCTTGAGAAACTGTTCGCTCTTTCCAGTGAAGTCGCAAAGATCTTTCAATCTCAAGATCGTAATTGACCAACTCTTTCGTATAAGAGAGGGTCATAAACAATCTGAAATTTAAAGTTAAATTGCTAAGCAATAGAAGTTAAACAAATAAAAAAACAAAACTATTTTTGTTTACCTTACAAATACAAATATTAATAATTAGTTTAATACTCATACAAAGATACGAAACTAACAAGTCCTACTTAGTAATTGTCAGAAATTATAATAATAGCAATAATAATATTTAAAAAAAATGACAATAGTTATGAAAATAAATTCTCAGATTAGTAATAAAATATTTAATCTGAAGTAGATCTGTGCCAATCCCCGACAATGACGCCAAAAATTTGACGAGTTCAATATTTATAGGTTTTTCTACTCGTACCCTGTCAAATTTGAGTATAGTTTATGATATCGTCCCACAGATATCGGAAGGTCTATGCTACAGACTTGTAATATCCTAACTACTATTTGAGAGAACCAAATCGATGAAAGGTGAAGTTGGAATTATAGATTACTTAAAACTAAAGCAAATCACTTTTGAAAGATTTATAATTAAAAAGAGTAGGGAATTGTTGAATTCACTTAATAATATTATTATAATAAAATCTCTGTCTCGTTATATATTTTTTCTAAAGGATAATTTCTTATTGCTAAAGCAATTATATTTTGTTCACTAAGAAATAAATAATTAATTAATACCCCGTGAGGTTATGTCAATTAATTAATTTAATTCTAGTGATTGTTAAATCAAATATTTCCCCTGCCTGAATTGTGCTAAAAGGATAAAAGACCTCTTGCAATTAGTCCTTAAATCAATAAACTTATTTGAGACAATCCCTCCGTGAGAATTAAGACTGAAAGAAATAAGATAAAGACCACTTTAATCAATAAAATTATTTGAATCAATCCCTCCGTGAGAATTAGGACTGAAAGAAATAAGATAAAGATTTTGGAATAATAGATAACTAAAGATTACCTTCACTCTACTATTTTACTCATTTTACTCATTTATAGTGTGTTAAAGATTATATATATATATATATATATATATATATATATATATATATATATATATATATCAAGCTTCACCAAGTATCTCAACAAAAAGAGATTACTCCATTATGGAGTAAGAAAAATTTAAAAGAAAACAAGAAATATTTTTACTACAAGAAAATGATTAGAGAAAGAAACCAAGATAAACTCTTCCTTTATCCTTAGAAACTTAGAAAACTACAAAGAAAGTTGAAATACTAAATAGATGATAATTGGATGATTTTCCTTCTACAACATATGCCTATTTATAGAAAATTTCTACTTAGGCCTTGATGAGATTTACAAGATATTTTCAGTATATCATGAGATCTTGATGAGAATTTTACATGATGATTTATCATGAAATCTTGGTGAGATTTTAGCATGACAAATATCATGAAACTTTGGTGAGAAATCCAAAGGCCTTTATGAGAACGTTCATGATTTTATCTTTCTTGTTCTTGTGTAGTCTTTGATGAGTTTGTAGTGGTTGAATCTTCCTTTCTTGTCTTATATCTTCTTTCTTTCTTTTTCTTATTTCTCATGCATTCTTTTCCCTGCAAGAATTGTTAGAAAATATAGGAGAATTGAATATATTTATTCATGTTTTTTATTTAAAATTATTATTTTTATATATTAAAATACATGAATAATTTATAATCATCAGCGTTTGAATTGTTATTCTGGTAGTATTAAAATCACCAGTATAAGAATGGATTTGGTTTCGTGAGTATTCAATGTTGATTAGTTTAGATACCATTGCTCATGTGTTCTTCTTAGCTTTAGTGTATGTGTAAAATAATTTCCATTTGTGGAACTAAATTATGGATTAGTTGTTGTGTTTCTTATGCCATTTTCATTTGACTGATTATATTTAGGTTTGTTTGGTCAGTGTAAAAAATCGTTAATAGCGGTTTCTTTGCTTATAACTCTACTTTGATTAACATGAACTAGTTTAATATGAGTTTTGACTAGGGTAAAATCTTGTTTTAGTGTGTTGAAACCTGAAAATTATTCCTTCAATTCATTTATATTGTCTGAAATCTTATAACACATGAAGAACATATGACACTTCATGGCTAGTCATTTGATTGTTTCCATTATTATTTGTTGAAGACTTTCAAATCTTGATTAAGGGTGTTTATTAGAGTAATATGAGATTCTCCTTCAATTTTCTTCTGTTTAAAAAATCAGAACTAGGAACGAGACTCGTCTTCGTAATGGCCTACTCTCGTTCCTGGAAGTTCTTGATCTGGAGCCTCAAAATAATTTTTTTTAGAGTTTGCTTGTGTAGTGAAAGTAGCATTGAGCCATTTTCTTGGCTCACTTCTCTTTCAATAACTTCATGACAGTCTCCTCATGGCTCGTCTATGATGTTGTTGAATCACTAATTAGAGCAAGGATTTCTACCTCCTTTAAAATCTTGGTTTGGTGTCTTTCTCTAAAAACAGATTAGATGTTAACTCCCTCCCTTTTTCCTTCTTTTGTTTGATTTGCTAAAGTGATGAAGGTTAAGCCTTAGTTAGTAAGAACTGAGTGCCTTGATGATCTATTTAGTCTAAAAGCTTTCCCCTTTGTCTGTGTGCATCTATGATAATGTAAACAGGAGGTTTTGTTTTAATTATACCTGTTAGCCTTCATTCTTGTCTAACTAAGTTTTTGTCATATTATACTTAAGAATGACCATCCATCCTAAGTTCATCTTTTGTTGTTACTGTATCTATACCTACGTCCCAAAGAATATAAAAGGCATGTTGTCAAGTTGAGCTTTGATTTTCTTGGAAATTTTGTGATGTTTTCTTAGTAGTCTCAGTTCAATTGTATGTGTGTTTGCCTTGATCATCTCTAAAAATTAATAAGATCAAATATGTTAGATAGTTAATAATATTGTTGGTTGTGATCTTCAAAATTTCTCCCTTCTACATGTTTCTCTTTGCACATACCAAGTGACACTTGCATCATATTTATCTGTTTATCACAGTCTTCTTCGTTCAAATATTAATTTTATCTTTTATTTTTATGGCATGTGAAACTAGTTGTAGTTCAAATGGACTCCTTTCCTTTGCATCTTCCCAAAATGGGCCAAGGAGGCACGTTTTCTATCGAGTCCAAGCCTCAACCAAGGTCCAATAAAGGGACCGATATATAGAAACGGGACTGGTATACAGGAAGTATACATATGACATACAACAGCAAATGAGAAAGGGAAGCAGGTATACAAGTGGAAGGCAAAATATGTCACTGATATACAGTCGTATACGCTGATATACAGACAAACAGAGGATGGTATACAAGCAGTATACACAACAGAAAATGGGCCAATAGCCCATAGTTTGAAGTCTTAAACTGGGCAGATCTGAAATGGGCCAGAAAGGGGCCCAAATCTCAATTTTTCTTCTTTTATGTTCTTGTAATTGATTTGATTATTTGTTTGTAATTTAATTTAATTAATCTAGATGAATCCTCGGGGAGCAAGTTAATGTTGATATTATTCATTTTTGGTCATTTAATAATTTTAATTCTCTCTATTTAGGAAAACTTAAACTCGTAGAATAACTTGAGGAATTTTCTATATCCGTTCATAGTTATTAAGTAGCTTAAATCCACGTTTGGTAATTGGGTTAAACATTTAACTCAAAAACTTGACTCGGATAAAATGGTTAAGTTAAAATTATTTCAAAACCTTGACATTTCATTTTTTTTGCAATTCGGAATAAGTAAATGGACAAGTATTGAATTATTTCTATTATTTTATACCTATAAGATTTTTACAACTTAAAAGAATTTTTTAAAGTTTAGCCAAATAATTTGAATCCTTTGAGAATCACACTTTTGTGGATTTTCGAAAGTGCCTAACACCTTCTTTTGAATTTACTTAAGCCCTTACCTAGACTCTGATTTTCAAATAAATGTTTATTTTTAAAATTACCTTCTTCCAAAGGGTTTCTTAATTTTCCTAAAATTAAGTGGCGACTCTAAATCATATTTTTTAAATTAAATTAAACAGACTTTTTTGCCACGAAGTTATGAAGTTTTTGACTTTTTGAAAGCGATCGTAACAGTCCCCAATGCGTTCGGAAATGATTTGGAAGAGTTGAGACTCTTTGAGGCTTTAAAAATTATTAGGTTGACTTCAATCAACATTTAATGTTCAGAGTGCTAGATGGCAATTTTGACACTTCCATTAGATCCGGAATGTCGAATTTGGGTTAGTAGCGGGGTTGGGTCGGGTTCGAAACCTTTATTTTTCATTTCGACTCTCCGTTTGAAAGATAGTGAAATTTGCTAAAGAGTTGTCTCGGGGGTTAATTTGCTGAAAACTATCCTTTTTCAAAAATTCGACGTTGCCATTCAGTCCAAAACATAAAAAATAGTCTAGTAGCATAGTTCATTTGCGTTCATGGGAGTACGAATAAATTTCGAGGATCCCATTAGAAACTTGGCATTTTTACCAAGTTGCTATTGTTGGGCATCAGCTGGTGCAGCCGCTTAAGTGACAAAAGGGTCGCTTTAGCGGCCAACCGACATCACCTTCATCACTTAAGCGGGCTCCTTGCCGCTTTAGCGGAGGTCGCTTAAGTGACAATGGACCACTTAAGTGAAGGCCGGCCATATATGACTTGGTTGCTTTAGAGACACCCCATCCACTTAAGAGGTGATCGGTAAAGCGATCATTTAGCCGCTTAAGCGGCCATCGCTAGAACAGTATATGCAGTCTAATTTCGCGATTCTCTTCCAATTTTGGACTTTGAACTTCGAGTTTTGGTGATTTCAAGGGTTTTTCTCACCATTTGAGCTTGGGTAAGCTCCACAACCTTATTTTCATTACTTTACATTGATTATATCATCAAAAACACTATGTAATCTTGATTTCAAATGGGATTTTTAGGATTTTACCGGTAAAGCTTCAAAATAATTTTTCTTCTATTTGAGCCTTGTTTTTAACTCATCTTCACTTGGATTTTCGATTGTAGACTCCAATAACCTTGGGGAACATCTTTCTCAAATAAAATATCAATTTTACCCCTTTTATTTTTTAACTCATTTTTCAAACCCATTTTGGACCCATCTTAGATATAGTCGATATGAGTATCGTTAGCTTTCTTTTAACGCGTAGATATTTTAGATGTATGTTTTAGTTGATTCTGAGACCTTTCAAAAAGGGAAGTCTCCATGATGAAGGCTTTAGGCTCAGATTTCGTCACTTTGAGGTAGGATATAGTTTAACTTTCTTCAGACTGGGCTGGGTAGTTAACAAATAAGTAAATCATGCCATGGGTTGGGGAAAATAACCATGAAAATTGTATTTCGAGATTATTATTACTGTTGTATGCCCATGTGGGGTCTTATATACTTGTTGTGCTGACTTGAGATATTATATATTGCGTGTCGCCCGTGTGGGGGCTTTATTTGATATCATTAGCCTTATTTATGTATTTAAATGCCTTTATTCTTAATGTGATGCCCGTGTCGGGGCTTGAATAAATATTATAGGCTTTGTTGAGCATTGTTTGCCTTTATCATGATAGAAATGCCAATTATGGGTTGATATGATACTAATGATGTCTTACATGTATATTTATTCTAATGGTGTCAAACTAGAACTGATATCATAACATATTGGCATATTGAGTTGATTTCTAGGATCACTTATACACGTATTGAATGGATTTGTTATCTTCATACTGATTTGATTGTGAGCATTGTATCCTCCTTTCGTACATACACATTCATGAGTTATCGGAATCATTGAGGAACATTGTTTGAAAGAAAATGAGATATTTTCATAAAGACCTTGATCTATGAACACAAGCAGGAGAGGTGGGTTGAGATTTTGAGATAGTATACGGGTTGCGAACCCCCCATGGGTCCTATTTTGGAAGCAATGAGGCTCGGTAGGTGTATATAGAAATTCATGCAATGATTTTAAAGCTATTGACTTCATCATCATTGCATTTGCATTTACATCTTCGATGTTACCTTTATGTGTTCTTGACGTGAAATCAGTTTCTATTACTTTTAGTGAATATTTGCTTTTATTTTGATCTCGTATATAAATTAGAACTGTTAGTGGAGACTATGTGAGCTACCATTTGGAAACTTTTCTGTTTGCAGGTGACGTGCTCAAAGTATTTTCTTTACTTGTATTATTTTCTGCTTTGCTCAGTCGACCTATGATACCTACTGAGTACAAGTGGACCGTAATCACTCCTACTGTGCCCTTTCAGTGCAGATCCTAGTACAAAATGAGGTGCGGTAGCTGATTTTGTGCTTATCAGAGTTGGTGATCGACGTACTGGCATGCTCTAGGGTTTTTAGAGCTGACTTCGGACCTCCTCTTATTTATCTTGATGTCTTTATTTATTTTCGAAAACAAATATTTGTATTTTTAGTATTCTGGATGTTGTATTTAGATGCTCTACACTTATGACATCAAATATTGGGGATTTTATAGTATTATTTCAGACTTCCGCTTTATTAGTATATGTGTTGACCTGACTTTGTTCTAGAAGTCTTGTTTATTCTCGTTTTATCTACATTTTGATTTTTCTTTCCTTTTTGGGTGATTGGCATATCAAGGTTGGGTGGAGGTAGATGCCATCATGACCTCAACTTTTGGGTCGTGACAGTTAGTCTATCATCACAAGGATTATAAGCAATATGGGAGCTAACGCTAACATAATCAGGGTCTCTTATCAAAATATGCATAATCATAAGATAGTCTAACAGTAATAGTAACTTGCCATAAGAAGTAAGGGAACTCGAAAGCCTACCTACAGCCTCGGGTATCAATCCGTAACCAACCTGCCATGAGCTATACAATAATAACCAAATAATAATGTAACTGGATAGCCCGGACAACCAATAACCTAACTGGGCCCCCATAAGCCCGTAAGGCATAAGCAAACACTCAGCAAATAGTAACCATCACTTGTACCTAAACAACCCTCATAATACCGATAGATACAGATGCCAAATAATTATATTGGTGATAGGCAATGCATATGAATAAAAAAATACAACGTAACCAATTATACCATACCGACTGAATGGCAAACTATACCAAGTATATACACCTCTTTTTGCTCATCATCTCTCTAGGCAGGACCTATAGATATCACCTCTTTCGGTACGTGGTCCCCAGATAGAGAAATTCATAGGGGATGCAGGATATTTGTATATACTGCCTGGTCCCCCAAATTAGGACTTCCAATAACTATAATAACCAATCTACTCCCTCCACTACTGGACAGAAATAAGAGTATAATAAGGTGCTCGGACTCGAAACGATGCTAAATATGTATAAACCTGAAAATCCAGAGCCCGAGATCGAATTCGGGACTAAAATGGTATTAATGTAGAAAGGGTTGAAATCTCCCTCGACCGCAGTGAATAAGTAGTGATAAAAAGAGTGGATCATTAATGGATCAGAATTAGCCTCGATCTAATTTCCAATGTAGTATGTTTAGTTTATAATAGCGTAATTCATCAATAAGGGTGGTACTAATTCCATTTTAAAATTGAAGAAGTGAGATTAAACCCATTTGTTAAAAATAGTAGTAAACTAAAGGTCGAACCAGAATTGTACCACTAAAGAAGCATAAATACGTCTAAATGCATGAATGTCATCACTAGAATCCAAACAATACAAAAGTAAACGTCCAACCATCTAAGAACTAAACCACAACCTTCCAAAGAATAGAATACTAACCCGGTGTCCAATTGGTATCGTAACCACGGCCTCGTGCCCAACAATATATAAATTAACAAGATATTGTCACCATAATCCGAGAAACTAAGGTAAACAAGGGCATGAAGCTACTAGGAGAATCTAATCGGGGGACATCACCCAATTAACTAAGTAATATGGTAAGTCTTATACTAAAGGATCTTTCATGTCAATGAATGGTTAAACAAATCTGTAATCACGAATAATAGGATCATACAACCTTAACGGGTATTCTAGGCTAAGGTTCGAGTTAAATTTCTATGTATTCTAAATCCCCTAAATATTTCAAGTCATGGTAAAACTATGTATAAACCTATACTATAATCCCTATCTAGCAAGCGATCTATACAATACGCAATCTCATAGAGAAGAGTAGACAGTAGCCTACCTCATTGCCGAACTGTAGTCTCGAACCGTCCACGAACTGCTCATCTTCACTCCACAATAATTTAATTATGTCGCGCTATCAAAATCATAATTTACACATTAATACGAGTAAAATGATACCCATATTGCGATATAAAACTCTGGGCCTAAAATCGGGTTAAATAATAGGTCCGTAGGGGCCGCAAATGAAATTCCAAGATTGAATCTGTCACGAAGTCCCTCGAAGGACAAGGAATGCGTGTTCAAAATTTGTGTACGAACCGAGCACAAATCGGGGCCTAAAACAGCTCACAATGCCCAAAGAAACTAACCCTAAAACAAAGAATTAAACAGATTTTGGGACGGAATAACACTAGAACAAAAAGGGAAATTGACCAAGGAACAATAGGCTAACGTACCTGAGCTCAATGGGATGAAGTCCCAACAATTTCCAAGCTCCAAGGGCCTCTAATGGATGAAAAAGAGTTGGGAAATAAATGAAAATCGAGGAAGAGGAGTTTAAATAATGTTAGGAAATTGCCCTTCGCGTTCGCGGGGGTCGGAGGTCGCAAACATGAAGACCAAGGAAAATGCCCTTTGCGAACGCAGGTTAGGGGTCACGGACACGAAGGCTAGCAGAAAGATGACCGCAAACATTACATAAGGGGGTCATGAACGCAATGAATGGAAATGGACAGGGTCGGGTCAACCTTTACAACAAACGCTAGAGAAGACTCGGGAACGCGATGGGCAAGGGACTGACCCTTCGCGAACTCGGCCTACTCCTCGCAAACGCGAAGAGTAAATCATCCCCGCACCAGACGTTGAACACTAAAAAAATGCCTAAGTCCCAATGGACTCCGATCGGGTGCTCGGGATTCGTTTAAAACCCCGTACGTGCAAACGAACTATGGTACCCTACCAAATTCGACATTCCGAACTCAACTGAACCATCAAACTTTCCATTAGAGGTCATTTTGATAAAAAGTAGGCCCCACACCCACAGTTTCATTTTTCATCAAATCTACCCAATAGTCCAAACCGAGTCTAGAAGCCTCGGGATTCAGATCAAGGGTCCCCCTATCCTAAAATACAGGTTTTGGAGCTAACGACGCTGTCAAAATTTTCATCCAAGGCTGTTTACTGGAAGTTTTTGTCCAAGATCAATTCTCAGCTTCAAAAGTTCCAAAATAGGGAAATGGGCTTAAAACCCAAACTAACTGCCCGAAAATCGAACCGACGGTCCCGACAAGTTATTAATGACTTGTATCCACTATGGGAAGAAACGAAATGCTGAAAACAAATGAAAGTAGAGAAAATGACCTGGAGGGTCATTACAGTTATAGAGCATCTCATAATTCATGACACAACGAGGTAGTATCAACTCTTACCCATGGGACGTAACTTGTTGTTCTGAAGTCCATGGTCTAACTCTTGCCTCCTATGCAAGATTTATAGAGCATCTCATAAATTATGACACAACGAGATAGCGTCAACTCTTGGCCATGGGTCGCAACTTGTGGTTTTGAAGTCCTTAGGCTAACTCTTGCCTTAGAGGCAAGAGTTATAAAGTATCTCATAAATCATGAAGCAAGGATGTAATGTCAACTCTTGCTCATGAGGCGATTTCATAGATTTTCAGTTTTGCCAGCTAACACATTACATTGTGGACTGGTTATTACCACATGCATTTTTGTAGATTGCTTGATTTAACTGGGACATTCTACTTGCAACAATTGAACATACTACAAAGTTCTCTGTGTATGATAAAACTTGAACTCACAACAGGACTAATTTGATTCTTTGTTTCAGCTATTGGATCGTAGCTATAGCTCCATTCTCTCACCGTTTGGCGCGCTTTTGACAACCTACAATCAGACATCCAGTATATGTGCTGTAAGGTCAACTTTCATGCGCTAGTTTTTGTTCCCCATGTCAAAAGAAATTTGCGAAATCAACAATCCATTTAATCAGTTTGGATTTGGGAATCCGATTGGGAGCTATCAGACGCAGGCGACATTGCCAGTGTGAATCTCGATCCGGCGTTCTATGTGAATTTTGGAATCTGATTGGGAGATATCGGACACCAGCGACATTGCCGGTGTGAAGCTCAATCCAGCGAATGAGCTCCTGCAAGGCCATTTTTGTCCAAAAAAAACAATGAATAACCAAAAGCCATTTTTGTAAGACTTTTTTATGGGGGACAAAATATCAAGACCAGCCCCTATGAATGTCGTTTGTGTACTTCACCCAGAAAAATACAACCCAAAATGTCTAAAATAGGAAAATAAATAGAAATCAAACTATTATAGAACTAAAATATTATGGTCATTGTTGCACGAACTGGGTAACTGGATCACTGGTAATATGCACAATGAAATAGATGTCCATGACCACGCATACACCATATTCATATGAACGGATACAAAATAACAATATGCAAAAATGTCCAAGATATCAAACAACATGCTCTTAACATGAAATAAAGGTGGTGAATGCATGTCTATCCCATTTTGTGTTGTGTAGACATGGAATTTGACAATGGTAATAGGATCTTTAAGGCGAACAGGCAAACACCCCTTATTATTTGGGTCCAATTAATGTAAGAAGAGTAGTTTTGTGGAAGCTGAGTTAGGAAAAATTAGTTAGGTTAGGTAAAATTAGTTTTTGGTTTTGAAATTGAAAATAATAATAATTAAATATTTACATCTTTTTAAAGACATCAACAAAAAGAAGGTAGTTTTTCTTTAATAAAAGGGAAGTCATATATATCTTCATAGTAGTGCATGGTGCACGATTTAACACTTCCACAAAATAGGAAGATGTGACCCCTCACATTGAGAGAAACACTTGACAATTTTTAAAATTTTAATATATGCACCATAAAATAAATTATATTCTCCTTGACAGAAGTTATTGTGCAGTTTTAAACTGTTGGTGCACGAAGAAGTATTTTTAATAGATAAAAGCAAGTGTTTTGGATTTTCCATTATGCAACAACATTAAATAAGTGTCATGACCTAATTCACCCTAAGACACAACATATCAACCTAATTTTTTAATATCAAATATCTTCTTAAAAATATATTTTGATAAGATTTTTCATGAGCCAATTTAGGCTACATATCAACCCAACTTTTAATGGGCTGAAAAAAATTGAGTTTATAAAGGGTTGGTCAACAACCTTTGACCTGTCCAAACTTGAACTGGTTGAATTGGTGAGCAGGTCAGCAACCTGCCCAAACTTATTAGTTGGGCGGGTTGGGGTTGATTTTATGAAAAAGGACACCCCATATCTATTAGGCTAAAGAAATTTCATCAAAATGACCATTTTCAAAGTAATGGCAGGGGATAGCCACTCAGCTAAATTAATTTCACCCACTAGCCATTTCTAGAAACTATATAGAATGTGTATAGAAACTGTATAGTTATTGTATAAAATACGTAGTTGTATAAGATATATATAAAAAATGTATAGGATGTGTATAGAAACTGTATAATTCTTTTATAGAATAATAGCTAAATAATTATTACAACTTTAGGTTGTATAGAATATGTATAAAAACTGTACAATTATTGTATAGAATATGTATATATCTATATAATATGTAGATAAATTATATCATTGTTTTATAGAATATGTAGCTAGATAATTATTGCAATTAAAGGGTATATAGGTATAGAATATGTATTTATATATGATTTGTATAAAAAACTATATCATTATTGTATAGAATATGTGTATATAAATTGTATAATTATTTTATTATATATATATGTGTGTGTGTATTTGATATCAAAGATATATGTATCTGCTATCAAATATGCATCAAAGACTGTAGGTTGATTGTTGTTGATCAGACATTTTTGTTGCAGAAGAAAAATAGAGGAGAGTATTAATCAATGGAGGATATAAATGTCGATGAAGGAAAAGTGAAAGTGAAATAGATGAGGATTAAGAGAGAAAGGGATGGGGTGATGTGACATGTATGAGGAGGTGGAGAAGGTTGAGATACATGCAAGAGCACACATGGGGGAGTAATATTCCTAGATATTGTCAGATTTACTTTTGAAATGTTTCATGATTGATATTTTTCCAACACCACCAATAATACGTATCAATTTAAATGAAATTATTTTATGAAATTAAAGGTAAATTTTATCCATATCTTCTTCTTTTTTTTTTTTTTATAAAAAAAATAATGAGTAGCAAAATTTAAAAATAATAATAAGAAGAAAACGAGATAAGCGGCGGAAGGAAACCAAAAAAGGCCAAAAAGAGGGAAATGAAATTGTATGGCCATTCATGACAATTTTTTTGCAACGAAGTACTATTTTTGTACTTATCCCTTGATTTTACCACCCCTACATATGTATACATTATAAAATAATATCATATTTTAAAACAAAGTTTTGATAAACAATTATATACTCGATTTAAATTTAATCAGTCTCAAAATGACATTTTTTTTTAGTTAGTAACAATTTTACTTTAAAATATTAATTTTATTTTTGATAGAATAATTTACTGTCACATAAATATTTAAGCCTTATTTCAAATTACAAATTCCAAAAGTTTTTCTTTTTCTTCCTCCATCCAATAATACTTGTCCATATTACTAAAAATAGATGTAGAACAATATTTGTTCAATTTAAAAAATCAATGAATAATTTATCCATTTACACCTATTTTATCCTTGGTATTAAATACTATTCACTATCCAATTTATTTCTCAAAATATTAAATTTATTATTTTCAAATGATGATATAATAAAATTATTTTTATTATTTATTTTTTAAAAAAATATGTGTCATCTCAATAGTAATCAAGTATTATTGAACACAGGAGTACTTTCTTAAATTGCGCCTAGTGAAATGCCACTACATAAATTTGCCGTAGGAAGTATATATTTCTGTGAATGAGCAATGTCGAAGGCGACATGATTGGCTTATTGCTGGCTTGTTGCTGACCAATGAAGATAAACAATTCAATGCTCACTATTCCTGTTAAGTTTAATTTGGGTCATGTAAGACCAATTAAAGGGAACGCACACTACCAGACTACACTTGCTTTATTCATTTCTAAGAACTGCACATAGATATTCCCTCCGTTCATTTTTAATTTATCCATTATTCGTAAAATAGATTTTCACTTTTAGTTGTCACTTTTAACATATCAAGAAAAAATATTTTATTTTTTTTGATTTTTGTTCTTAGCATTAATTAATTATTCTCCAAATCATTTTTCAAAACCTAATCTAAACATCATAATAGGAGTAGTGTGGTAAAATAGTTATGTCAATAATTGTTTTCAAAAGAGGTGTGCCAAATCCAAATATGTCATGACCCGAAATCTCAGGTTATGATGGCACCTACTAAACCCATCAGTAGGTAAGCCGAACCCATAACCCTAAACAACAAATAACGAGCTAATAGAATGAGAGAATAAATCATGAAACAGAAGAGCCAATTATAAATATAAACTCCAAAATAAGGCCCATAAACTAGATAAATAAAGAAAGTGAAGAAGCATACTACACAAAATACACCCCAAGACCTGGTATTAGTCGGTACAGGAACTACTAAAAATAACAAGAGTACTAAGCAAATGCCATATAAACGGAACCGTCTCCGAAATACAAGGTAAAGATCAGTCCAGTAACATGGAGGGAGATGGAACAACTCCGAGCGTCAGGAGTTCGCCCCAAATCTCCGATCCAAGATAGCTCTGCACAAAGAACACATCAACAGCAATGTCACGACTCAACTAACCGAATCGTGCAGGCACCTACTCTAATCCACTTAGATAGGAGAACCTTCAAAATATATGCAGAAATCCATAAGAAATAGCAAAATACTTTATTTATTACAACCGATTTATAAAAACACTAAATACAACTGAAGAACTTTTTTCCCGAGGAACTAGCCTAAATAGGCACAAGAGCTACTAAGAGAAAATACAATTGTACACATGACCCAACTTCTACTATAGGAACAATAATAGAAGTTGCTGGAGATCCTTACCGTGTCAAGTATGAAACACCTACTGATCTTGCAACCAGACTATACCCAGAAAGGGTATAGTAAGAGTAGTATCAGTACAAACAACACGTACTAGTAAGCATCATCTATCGACCCAAATTAAATCACATAAACATCACATAAATATCCGAAGAGAACATAAAACTTGAGAGTTAATTAATCCGAGACCTTTCGTTATAACAATTACTTAACACCCCTGACTCTTATCAGCCTTACTATTAAGAACAACCTCTCTTATCATATTTAACCTAGATCACCATTTATCCACCACGTCATCAAGTCAGACCTCATTATATAACTATCTGTGGGTCCTAGGATACTCAACCTCCGAGGTTCCTACCCTTAACAATCCACCATTTAAGACGCTTAATGATTACCATACTTAAGACATGGCCACTTACTAGGTGGCCTTACTTCAAGTTTATAACACTTAACCTTCTTCAGTAAAACCGAAGAATTCAATCAATATAAACCAACAGAGATAAAAAGTCAAGTCAAGACCGTAACTACCCACAAGACTCCAAGTCAACAAACCATGACTCAACTATTATATCACCCATATCTCAATTACATAAGTAAGTAGGTACATAGAATTATACAACATCTTACATTTAATTCGGACGACGCAAGGATCCATAAGAACAACAACAAGACAATTATCATACAACCCGATTTACATAAAGAAACCACCTTTAGCAATTAGGCATATAATCCCGATCAAATCAAGGAATCAAAATAACAAGTCAACACTTAGGCCCGATTCACTCAAGGAACCAATATAACAAACTAACACTTATTTCCCGGTCCACTCAAGGCAGCAATATAGAAAGTAACACATAAATTTGGGTTCACTCAAGGAACCACATATAACAATTATATAAAAAACAAATAAATAAATAATCCCCCGTCTACTCAAGGAACCATCACACTCACATGTACCTTGTACACACATGCTAAGGGTCTTATGGTCGACCACTAGCCATGACCTACAGGGGACAAGCTCTGGTCCATGTACTATATCCCATACATCAAGTGTCTTCCAGCCTTATACGAACCAATTCCGTGAAGATGTCCAAATACTGATACATCCCATAATAATGAAAGATATCACAACAATCACAACCACAATGATAACAGAAACAACACTTGTAACAACCAACAAACTTATCATATAAGCTCATTGCATGTTATTAACACTTAGGATATCAAATAGTTATTCACTTCCCGTGAACATGCATTGTACAAGCAATACTAAGGAATAATTATCACGTGCACATAAAACAAGTTGGGTTTCAACTACATTAAACCATCACCTACAGTTTGTACATATAACCCGTGCCATAAGCGCCCCAACCGTTCACCCTAACCGTGATACCTTATCAATTTCCATTCCTCTGGTTACTATCATAGATTTTTTGAAATCCACCAACACTAACCACCTCTAATTTAGGAATTTATTAGGTTTAAACCAATTTCTGGGTACAACACCATTTTGATTTTACAAGAATTAAACAACAATGAGGTAAACATATTATTCAACGGAAGAATTTAATTCCATAAGGTAACCACAAAATAACAGCAATTTCCACACAAATAATCGGGTTTTCATACGTTTTATTCATCCTAACACCTAGCCCAAAGGCCTAAGCATGAAATCTCCCGTCAATCTACATCATGCTTATGATTTCTCACTCAGGCCTAAACTACTCAATAAAACCTAGCCTACCTAGACACCAAGCAACTACTACAGATGTATGAACGCAATTTGACTCTGAGCTACTGAATTCTGACATGAAATTCATGAGAAAACCATGGGTTTTACCCTATTAGAGTGAAATCCCTCCTTTTCATTACCCTTAGGCCATGAGATAACCCTAGGAGGATTTTTAGAGCAAACCACATTCTTTTTACAATTGAAGAGGAGAAAAGAGAATATTAAAATTACACTGAGTTTCTGGTCTTGTCATCCTGCTATAGCGGCCTACCGTCTTCTATGGTTATGCAGCTATAGCATGGAAATTCTCGCTATAGCGGGATGACGTCATCCCGACCAAAATTTCAAATTCTAAAATTTTTAGTTGAGTCATCCCATACTAATTTAAGATCGTATTTTTAAAATCATCGTAACTCATACCCATAATGAGGTGCCTTTTTAATAATGATGAAACAGATCATTACATGAGAGAACTTGCACTAGGATCTGCATTAGGAAAAAAGATGCAGAAGTATAGTATGAGTACCAAAACATGCGGTTTCCAATAGGCTTATGCTGACTGAGATCCAAAGATAATGCAAGTACAAATAACATGAAAGGAGATAATGAACAATGTACGTAACATAAAAGGAAATGATATACAAATTAGGTAACCAAAAGGCAAGTACATACCTAGAGAAACTAGCCTAATAGTCTAATACAGCAGGAATCGTCTAAGGAAGAATATCAATAGTAGTATACTCAGAATGTCTACCTAAAGTTAGAGAAACACCAAGATAATATAACAATATTAGAGTTGGAAATGCTTAAAAAAGGGTCCATAAGACATACCTAAGCCGCGAGTACACTCTAGAAATAACTTGTCACAAACTAAGCAGTAATAATCAAACAATAACCTAGCCAGCCCCAATAAGCCCAAAAGGTACACAACTACACACAAAAACCAATCGACCGCCATAAGCACTATAGGTACAAACAACAAACATAACCTAATCGGCCTCCTTAAGCACTACTGGTACAAAACAACAATCATACTGGCGACAACAGTGCATATAAATAGATGAGTGCAATGAAAAACAATGTGATGCAATATGAGATGAGTGCCATGTCTAACCATAGTGTATACACCTCCTCCAGCTCTAACCATAAATCATACCATTCTCAAACCAGATTTCCAACCAGAATCAATAACAATATATATGTTGGACTCAAACCGGGACTAAATGGATAGATGAGTAGTAAAACTAGGTACCAGGCTAAAATAAAAACTAAATAGGTAATAAGCAGTAAAATCAGGTGCCGGACTCAAACCGAAACTAAATATGCAATACGAGACAACAATCCAGAGCTCATACCCAAACCAAGTCTAGCTAGTCCTTTTTCCCATTTGAAAAGACCAAAATCCTTAAAGATTTACGAAATCCCATTTACTAAGTTAAAAATGGTGGTTTAAGGACAAATCGCCCTCAGAAATGATAGATAAAGTCCGTAATAAGGTGAGAATGTAGCTAGTGCCCAGACTCAAATTGAAGCATAGATAGTGCAACTTAGTCTTAAAAATCGTCATCCAACAGTAAGGGTGGTACAATTTCAATTTCAAAAACAACTCATGAGTAGAAAATGGGAAATAACCCCTTTTTGAAAATAGTAGTGAAAGACAATGTTTTTCCTTGGAATCGTACCACAATGCATGTGAGTGCGCGTGTGAAGGTATGCATGCCATCACCAATATACACAATAAGAGCATAATCACCCCCGTGTCCATAACCAGAACTCACCGCTCCTCAAGAGCAAAGAACACTAACCTGATGTTCGACGGGTTTGTATCCAAGGCCTAGGGCCCACCAATATACAAAACAACATATGTATATGTCAACAGGAAAAGAGAATAATCTGGGTATCCATGATAGTATATAGAAACCTACCGAGACATACTAGTCCCATTCCGAAGTACTATCCCTAGCCTACACTAAAGTCTCTAGTCTAATCCCAACATCGGAGAAATATACAAATATCCCTAGCCTAATCCTATCGCTACAACATGCATACAAAACTAAGGTACAAGCTAATGGTCTACTGTAAGATTTTCCCAAAGAATGTCAAAAATAGTTAAAAGGCTAAGATGATCTTAAGTCTATCCCAAAGCCCCAGCCTCGCATATATTATATACTATACACAATCTCGTAAAACAAAGTCTATAATGGGGCAAACCGTAGCCTACCTAGCAGCCGAACAGTAGTCTTGGACTGACAACAATCTGCTTGTCCCATCCACTCGACCTCCTATAGTCACCGCATTGAACTCAATCCAATGACTTTCCACAATTTTCCAAATCTAGAGATCAAAGATGGGGGAATTTCGAGCTCGTATAACTTGATGATGATAAATGATTTTCTTTCAGAGATCAAATATTACGTCAAAATATTTTTGTCCAAAAATTTCTTTCTAACGTAAATAATGCATCTATTTAAATATACATTTGAAGAGTAAGGAAATAATGTGCAGCCATGTTGGTTGACAGAAATGAAGAAAAGAAAATAGTGACCAACAGGTGTTTTGGAAGTAACACATATATGTAGCTTAATTTTTTTGTAACAAAAATAAAATTTAAATGATTTGCAAATGTTGACAATTAAAGCCACTTTTGCCACCTATTAAATCGTAACTTGTTGTCCACCTCCCTTTCTTCCACATGGAGTAGAGGTGACGACACCCTAAAGAATATTTCTTTCCCGATACGTATGCACTCGGGTATTGCTTAGATTCATAGTAAAATAAATATAACTTTTTAAATGTATCATAATTAATAGAAAATCATTTTGAATAAAGCCTCTATCATATAATAAATTATTTTCACTATAACTAAACTCACTATCTTTGTTTAAAATATTAATAACTTATAAAACTATTAGAAAATAATATATATATATAATGTAACTAAAGAAGTCTCATAAATATCTAAATATTTTAGAAAGGTAATAAAATATATCTTTTACCAAATTCTAATTTAAATCAAATATTTTAGGGCACTTCAGTATTAATATAATTCACAAATAAACTGTCGAAGCACCGAACCAACTGTCGCTGCATGTGATAAATGATGGATCACAACAATTGGAAAGCTCGAAATGCAGGAAACGCATGACAAGTCAGAAAATAACCTGGAGGGTCATTACAACGTCCACTACTAAAAGAACTTTTGTCCTCAAAAGTCAAGGAACAAGAAGGTCCTGAATGCTCAAAGAAATGGCGGTACTGGGTCTGCATGCCCCGCTAGGATCCCCCAGATACCCTCCTGACTGGACAATGACTCCACATAACCTTAACTAAAGGAATCCCCTTGATCTCAACTTCCTCACCTATCCGCTCAAAATAACAACCAACTCCCCCTCGGATGTCAACTCCCATCAAACTGAAGCGAACCTCACTGAAGAACACGAGACTCATCCAAAATGTACAAACACTACATAGATACGAGCAACATAGAGTGAAACTCCGACAAGGCTATATGCAAGCTAAAACGTAAACTAGATCACTAATCTTAAGCTCCAAGTACAGCATTCTTCGATCATCATAAAAATCTCCTGCCCTTTCTAAACTACCCAAAATCTCTCCAGAAATATCTCAATCTTGTCCGTATAACCACACAATGATAATTGGCCCACGATCCAACCTCGAAAGGATAAAATCGACCCAACAAAAATCTGTACGCCCTAGCATACGTGTAATGCCTCAAAATGGCCCACCTGATTACTCAAATGGTAATGGCTGATTTAAGCGATCTCTGCCAAGGCCAAGAACCTTTCCCAATGACCCTTAAAATCAATAACACCAGCTTAAAGTATAACCTCCAGAGTCAAAATAGACCACCTTGAAGGCCCATTTGTCTATGGGCGAAAGTTGCGCTAAGCCCAATACCCTATCTTCGTCTGAGTAGAGTTCCAAAAACCCAACATGAATTGAGAACCAAAGTAAAAAGTGGTAGGAAATGACACTCTGTACAAACAAACAATCCCTCAAATATCAATCTGAGCCAACCCCTCTAGTCTGAAAGAAGACTGAACCGGTAGGTAGTAAGTAAGCTTAGTCAACTAATCACAATACCCCAAATGGAATCTAACCCCAAAATGCATGTTGTAAACAAGACACAAAATCCATAGCTATCTACTTATCATCTAAGCTAAACCACTAGGACTTGAGTGTCAAACATATAACTATTGACAAACCAACATCCGAATAAAAGATCTAACACACACTTCACGCTCTCATCCGAAAGAGTCAAAAATAGTACTAGAGCCCATAAATCCTTGAGCCCCAGAAGACTCACCTCATACTCGATGGATCACTGGAGGTGGATGTCTCTGAATTAATCTAGTGAACGATGTTGCCATGGAAGAAATCCCACAACCAAACCGTGTGATATAACCAACTAACCTGACACATTACCATCATCAGTAGGAGAAATAGGCTTAGCCTCAGCCATGAACTAACTTGATCATTGCCAAGTGTACCACTAACCCACCCTCAGACATCACATTCCCCGAGAATGTCATAACCCAAGTGAATTACATACTCAAAAACTTAGCACATAGCTGCTGATCCCATAAAGGCTAGAGCTAAGGTGTCGTGGATGATCACCATGAGATTATGTCCAATCAAGGCCTGATCCCACAATCCAACAATCCATACCTGTTGTGGGGGCACTGGCAAAACAAAGAACATAATCAAAAACTAGTGGTGGTCGCAAAGAATCCTAATGGTAGTCTCTGTTGCCCCAATCCTCACTAATATTAGCCAGACATCAAGTAAACTAAAAAAATATATAAGGTTGCACCCTGAAGCTGGTCAAACAAGTCCTCAATATATGGCATCAGATACCCACTCCTGATAGTTGATAGGCAGAATACAGGTACGTGGAACAAACTCTCTTTTGGACCCAATGGAAACATCCCACGGAGACACACCAGTCCAAGTAACACCATACTCAGAAGATCTTGACTACCTTTTTAATCTTCCCCAACTCAACTGAAGCCACCCAATATGATACAACAGCATGAACTGAGTACCCGACTCAGCATCAACACCAAATCAAGAACCGCGGTCAAGCAAAGAAAAGAAAAGAAGGTATATTAAGAGGAAAAACATCAATAACCCACCAACCCCAGAAATTGTCTAAAGTGAAGAAACGTTAATGCTAGCATCACGAATACAATCAAGAAAGACTAAGCACTATTTACTTCTAATCCTCTCTTCCTAAACTAATGGTATAACCCCTCTCAACATTCGACTATCAACCTCTCACCTTAAAATCTGATGGAGGACTATCAAAATTAAAGAAACAATCTACCAACCAAGGGCTATATGATAGGAAACAAAAGATCTAAACCTATAATCACGCTAAAACCTACTATGTCAAAGTTAATGAGATCTACCCAAGTGCTATACCTTAAGGCAATTATAATAGAGGATCGACCCACTCAATCCACTACTAAAAGGATACAACAAAATACAGGATTGACTCAGTCAATCCCCTATTAAAAAGAAAACAACTATGGGGGGGGGGGGGGGGGGTTCGCCAATCATGGGCACAGATAAAAGCGCATAACAACAACACAAATAAATAGTAAATTAAGTAGAAATGTATGGGTATAAACAATCTGGATAAAAAAAACATAGAAACTAAAGGATAGCAAATAAAAATTGCACCTATAATAGCTGTATCTAAAGTCTTAGCCCCTGGTCTACTCAGAGAAGAACATAACTGATTGTCACAACCCAAATTATCCAATCGTGAGGGAACCTATTCTAATCCACCTAGCTAGGAGAACCCCTTACCACCCCCTTAAAAAAAGTTAAGCGGAAGTCTTTATTTAAACAGTAACTCATTTTTATTACAAAAGATTTTACAAACAAATGCAGAAGTATAAACTACCCTAAGATCTAGTCTAAACTGGTACAAGAGATTCTAAAAAGAGTGTAAAATTGGACACAACTTCCACTATGAGTAAGAGGAGTGGGAGCTGCTGAAGAATCACTATCCACAACAATCGTGAAACTAACATTGATCCCTGCAAAAGACTATACCCTAAAAAGGATATAAAAAGAGTAGTATAAGTACAAACCATATGTACTAGTAAGCTTCATCGGTCAACCCAAATTAGATTACCCAAACATAACATAAATATTCAAAAGAAAACATGCATCTTATTATTCTTATTACCATACCCCACATCATCTATTTACCCATTATGGACACGTAATAATCACTTAGCCTTACCTTTCCTATTCCCCAAAATGATCCAATTACCTTATGCTAACCTCCTGGTTATGGACTCTAAGATACTGATCTTACCTTTATGACTCCACTACACTGAATCACTAAGTCTAGCCTTACACCAAGGACTACCATGATTCATAAAGAAAAAACTACATCTAAGATGACCCTAACCCATGTCAAGACCTTAAATAAGTCCACCTAGCATTCATGGAAATAACCCACCCTATCAAATAAACTGTCAAAAAAACCTCAAGTCATTAACCCAGACTTAACCAATAACTTACAACCGTCTTCACACTATCCTGCTTATACAAAATTCCTCATTCAGCCTTACACACAAATGCCATTTCACTATAAGAGATACTATAACAAGTCAAGCAACCAACAAGAATTAATAGTCAAGTCAAACCACATCAAGTCAAGCACCAAATACAACAACACATATATATGTACTACCCGGTCCGCTCATGGAACCGTCAAACTCACTTGTACCTTATAAAACATGCTAAGGATATCATAACCACTCTGTAGTCATGACCTGTAGAGGAAAAGTTTCGTCCATGTACCTAAATCCCAGACACAAGTACATGCCAACCTTATTCCACCAATAAACTTTGAGAATGTCCAATTACCGAAGCATCCCACAATCAACAATAAAGTATGGTAAAATCATGCAAACAAGATAAATCGACCAATACTTGTAACATTTACAAGTTTTACATAAAGTTCATATTGAAAATGACCGCACCAAATATCATGCACTAGCGAGCAATGCTGAGAAGTAGTTAACATGTGCATATAGCATAAATTGGATTAAACTATAATACCATCACCTACCCTACCGTCTAGAGCCCTAAATATGCCACTTAACTTATTCCTCTTTTTTAAAACAATCAATCGAGTTGCCACCCTAAATACTTTAGAATCTACCAACACCTCACACAGTATCATCATTTTTTTAGAGGGTATACACTAATGACTGGCAATTCACCCTTTCCACCACTCTAATTACCAGTCTACAACTGTGAACCACCTAATTACAGAATAACTACAACATAACATGATAAGACATAATGATACATCCACCTTCCTATAAGTTACTCTAATTTTAACTGATTTTAGCAATCCAAACTCTGTGCCCGAAGGCCAAATCATGAAATTTTCTATCCATCTATGTTACATTCATGCTTTCTAACCCGAGTTTACACTACTCAATTAACCTTTGCTTACCTGGATGTCAACCAACTGTAGGAAGAACGAACGAGTGCAAATTCCAACCTTGTACTAAGATCACGACCTTGTTATTCCTTGAAAATCTATGGGTTTGCACCCTATTAGCATCCATTTTCCTTTCTCCATGGCTCTAAGACATGGGAGGCAACCCTAAGAGTTTTTGGAGCCCTCCCACATTGTTGGTTTCAACTTATGAAGAGAAAGGAAATAAAACCTGCTTAAGTAGGGTTTCTGGTCTGTATCATGTCGCTATAGTGGGAGGTATAACTACAGCGGAATAAGTCTCACTATAGCGAGATGATGTTAGCCCGAGCAATACTTTTTAAGTTTCAAAATTTTTACTTGTGTGGCCCTATGAATGTTTACAAATCTAATCCCAATAATCCTCATACCCCATACCCATATCAAGACATTTCCTAGTAATGACAGATTAGGTCATTACAACAGATACGAATTTATCCATCGTTCATTCCCAAAAAATAATGAAAAATGAATAGCCTGAGTCTAGATTTGAACTTAACACCCTCTCCGCTATATCGTAGGTAACTAATTTCCGATACTCGAACCCTAATTCTTGGATTGAAATAAAAAGTGAACTTAGAGAAATACGAATACCAAAAACCTCAAGTTACTAAAATTCTAGTACCAAAATCCCTTACCCGTCTAACCGAAAGAGTTTTTTACACTCAATATGGCACGATGCAGAATGAGGAACCCATTTTCGAGTGCCCAAGGTACCCGGGGTCTCATCAAATTATTGAAATAGGATGGGGTGTTTAAAATTTCAAAGTCCAAAAATTTTGTGGGGTTTGAAATGGACTCTACTATAACGACATCTAACCGCTATAGCGACACATGTTGCTACAGCGACCCAAAATGATTTAAAGGGGAAGGAAATAGGTTCATTAGTCATTTCCTTCCCTCATTCAAAAATTCTCTCCCCCGATCACCCACTTTCATCTTTGGAATAAGGTAACACTTGACTCCCTACTCTCTATTACTTCTTTACTCATGAATTGTATAATTTAGGCCTAAATTTTGTTGAATAAACTTGGTTTAAGAGTTGAGCTTTTTGAATTTCAATTTAGGCTTGGTTGGGTCAAAAATTTGAAGCATAGTTGCTTCCCTTACGTTTACGATGCTTCTATAGCATTCTGAGCATAAGAAACCTAGGGTTTATGGGTTAAACAAGCCCAGAATAAAAGAGAAGGAGAAAGGTTTTTCTTAGGTTCTAATTGGCAATTTGGGCATGATTTAGGAGTTATCATGCCTGATTTTTTGTGTAAAATAGTTCTAGAATATTTTTGGAACACTGATCTAAAGTGAAATAGAAAAATGGGAATTATCAAGTCAAGAGACGCCATTGCTGCACCTCTTGACTGTTGTGGATGATGAAGGTCACTATAGCAGAGAAAGCCCCACTATAGTGACGTTGCTATAGCAGGAGGCTGCAGGCAGTAGCCTCCAAGTGAAAAAGCTAAGATTTGTCTTTTCTAATTCGGTTCATTTCTTGATGTTTTATGCTTTTGTCTTATTACCAAAATTTTATAGGTCACTTATCTCTAATGGCTGAAAACCAAGAGAATGTTTCCGCCTACGAAAGATTTACTGATGAAGCTAGTCAAAAATGATAGTATGACTACAGGTGGACTAGGCTTTGCTATGAGAAGGGCTTTGACATGAGAGGGGTGGAAAAGAAAGCGCCAAAATTTTACAAATAGCTTCAGGAATTTAGCTAGGGCCCACTAGTGGTAGCTTTCCCTAATGGGGTTTTGGGCTAGGTCAGGGAGTTTTATGCTATACTCCCTATCGTGATTTGGGATTCCCCCAACCCCACCATCTATATTCGGGGAGTGGATATCCTGATAGGCTTTCGCACTATCAATGAAGTTCTCGGGGTGCCACACATCTCCAATGCTGAGTATTTGGCTAAGGCTCGAGAGATGAATATGATATGCCTGTGGGAAACTCCAGTTTGGGAGGAGTTCAGGGAGCATTCCTACTGGCCTTCAACTGAGGGTGTTACTTGAACTTATTTTTCAGTCGATGCTCGAAGGTGGCTGAACCTAGTGTCCCAAAGGATTCGTCCATCAGGTAATATTTCTAACGTGACCTACCCTCGGGGTTTGGTGGTGGCCTATGCTATTCGGGGAATCAAGCTGAATATGGGGGCCCAGATTGTGATGGAGTAGAAGGACTTTTATCGGGTTAGTAAAAAGAGCCTTTTTCTTCCTGGTCTGGTTTCGATGTTGTGTAGGCATTCTAGGGTACCTGAGGAGCCTAATGATATGGAGGTAAAGATCAAATTTACCTTTTACCCTCTCATGGTAAAAGTTCTCACATCAAAGAAGAGAAAGAAGAGAAAGTCAGGTAAGGCCGAGAGTAGCAGGGCAGCAGAGGAGATCTTTGATGTTGACGAGGACTATGATTATGACCCTCCTACCTAGACTCAACCCCTGATTCCTAGCATCCACTGGAGGAAGATTTGGCCATGGGTAGGAGGTCCATGGCTCAGGTCCCCTCAAGTTCCACAGCCTCTTCCACTACCCAGGTGTAATGACCCTCTAGGTCGTTCCTAGTTCTTACACATGTTTAAGATGTTTGGAGCCTTTCCATAACTGCCCCAGGTCATGGATGACTTGCTGGGACTGGTAGTACGGTTACCTGGCAGTTTGTTTGACTTTTAGAGTCACTTTTCTATGTTGAATTTTTTAGTAGTCAGGTATGGCTCTCGGGCCTAAACCCCTATTAAATGGACTCGGAAGTCATTCTGACCATCTCATTGGATCCAGAATGTCAACTTTAGGTTAGGTAGATCTTTGGTTTGGGTCTTGAGGTTCCCAGATTTATTTTGGGTGATAGGCCTACTATTGGAGAGTCAGCCCTTGGGGTGTGGGGCCCAATTTTAGTCGGAATGACCTCTAATGGAAATTTTGACAGTGCCATTGAGTCTGGAATATCAAAATTAGTTAGGTAGCATAGTACGTTTGCGTGCACGGGACTCCGAATCTATCCCAGACACATAGTGAAAATTGCCCGTACTTGGCCATTTTTGGCATTGGCCATGCGCTTAAGCGGCCATAGGCATACCTTAGCACTAGGCGCTTAAGAAACCCTAGGAGCACTTTAGTGGCCAAGCCAGGATAGGACAAGACTCTTTAGCGGCCAAGGGCATGGCTAAAGCGTCCATAGGCGCTTAAGCGACCCTTGGCTCCACTTTAGAGGCCAAGCGGTGGAGCGCTTAAGCGGCCACTTATGGTGCTTTAGCACTAGGTGCTTGAGCATCCATAAGGGCATTTTAGCTCCACCTGTCTTGGCTATATATACATATTTCATTCTCTCTCTCATGTTTAAACATACAAACACCATAGAAACCCTATTTTCAGATCTTGAAGCTCCTATATAAGCTTATATAGCAAGGTCCAAGCTTGGACAATTACATATTTGAGTTTGTAGGTTCGTTCTCTACATTTCTATGGTACTTTTTCCTGATTTTACGGTCATTTACATTTTTGTTGGATTTGTTGGTATTATTATTAGTATTTGAGCTATGTATTTAGCTCAGATGATAAGATAGATGTTGTGACTATTGGTCACGGTGAGATTTGGGACGTTGTGATAATTTTGATTTGGTGAATTCTACAAGCGAGCCCCACATAAATTGTCCGATCATTTTCCAACCTAGTGACATATGGTATCATTAGTCATGTCTTGACGTGGAGTTATTATTTTGATAGCGTGGCAGTAATCGGAGGCCTCTCAGAAAGGGAAGGGTCTAGCTTAGCGGGTTTTTTGGCAGACTTTCGGTGGAGTCCAGGTAGGCTAGGTTTCCTTTACACTTATATTGGGATTATGTGTGATATATGCATGCTATTGTTCTAGTGTTGTGGTCTAGTATTATAGACTTGGTGGTGGATTGTTGTGATTTAGGCCTTCTAGGCCAGATAGGGCTATTCGGACACATTCCAAGCCCGTTATCCTTGTGGTACACCACAGATAACCTATTTGGGGTCGGATAGTATTGTTGGTGGTGGTGGTGGTTGGGGAATGTTATTGTTGGAACTTATTCTAGGCTTAGATAGAATTAGCCTAGACCTAGACATGTATAACCAGACTTGGTTTTCGGGACCCGATAGTGGGCCCCGTTACTCTTTTTGTCGATATGTTAGAACTCTGACATCTTTGGGCTTAGTTAAGCTCTAGTATGACCTGTTAGGATTTTGACGGGATTGATTCACCTTAGTTATACCCAGTTGGCCTGTTTAGCCTTTTAGTCCCTGCTAGCACCGCACTTGATCGGGATTGCTGGTCTTGGTTTAGAATTGGGACCCGCCTTACCATGAGCTACTCTAGATACCCGGACTAACTTAGATATTACATGGTATTAGAATATGGACCTAGGAGGACCCGGGGACTTACCTTGTAGCAGATGATAGGTTAGTTCTTTTACCTATACTTTGGCTTTGGCCTAGGACTAGCATGTTCCCTGTTTATTGGTTATGATGTGATATTTGGATCTGTTATGTTGCTGGATATGATGAGCTCTTGTTCGAGTTCGACTACTGATTCAGGTATGATAATTTTGGTTATTGACTGTTGGGTGTTTCGATTCGAGTCCGGCCCCGGATTGTGGTACACTATGAGTTTTGGTACTCGGTACCGTGATTATGATACTATTGTTTCTGAGTTCTGATTTGTGTTCGGCAAATATGATATATATGTGGCCTATTGTTATTAGCCATTATCTCCGATTCGATTTCGGCGGCTGGCCTCCTGTTAGTGCCCATTGGTGCCGGTTCGAGCCCGGTGCACCCCATTGGTTATTATGATTAATGGATTCTGGTACATCTTTGATACACTGTTGACTATGCATTTACTATTATTATGTGTCTCGCCAATTTATGGGGACCAGGCTGGGTATTGTATTCTTTTGTGTGCCCAACGGGCTTAAGGGGGCCCAGTTAGGTTATGTTTGGCTTATGTGTTCAGTACCCAGTTACTTCGTTACTATTCAATACCGTATTTACTTATCAGTTATACCTGGAATTAGCATGCACCCCCATACTTCAGCTTATTTATATTACATTGAGCTCAGTCGGTCGATGATACCTACTGAGTAAATGTTGCCCCGGTACTCATACTGCACTTCTGCATCTTTTTTCGATACAGATCCAGGCACTAGCGGACATTGGTGACATGACTCTCTTCTCAGCACTGGATCTAGAGCAAGGATAGCTTACTGACTTCCGAGGCAGATCCCACTCCATCTTTGATATATACTCTTTTGGACCCAAGACTGTTGTGTATATGTTGTGTATATTTGGTTTCTATCTTGTATTCTGGGTATGTATAGTAGTGGCTTGGGTACTGACCTCACCAGGTCTTGGGAGGGGTTTTAGAGTCATATATTGTCCTCTTCCATTTTGTCCCAGTATGTACACTTTCTTTGTTTTTACATTCGTAGCATGTTGATGGTAGTAGTTTTGCTTCATCTCCTTTCTTATGAGATCCCGCCTATTGGCCCGTCGCTTGTCGCCCTGGGCTAGGGCTTGGCTTGCCTATTGGTGGTTTTTGGTAGGCGCCATCATGACTCAGAAATCGGGTCCTGACAGCTTGGTATCAGAGCCTAGGTTTTATGGGTAGCGTCAGTACATGAGTCGATGTGTAGTAGGGTTCCACAGATCGGTACGAGGATGCTATGGAGACTGCGGAGCATTTTTTTAGGGGATATATTCATTCCTTGATTCACTTCCATGCGATAGAGTCAGTGTTGGTTTTTTATCCTTGTTTGGTTCACTCTTTCCGCAGATGGCTAGGACTAGTGGCATGAGAGTTGGGGAACAGGACCCCGAGCCTGCAGCTAGAGCTTCAGTTAGGGGATGAATTCAACTTAGAGGTCGGGGGTAGGATAAAGAAGTAGCCCCAAGTCTAGATCAGACCAGGGATCCATTACCCGATCTTGTTGTATCCCCAGGCTCCACCTGGATTTATTAATGCTTCAGTGCTCCAAGATACATTGGTACAGTTACTGGGATTAGTTGGAGGTACGCCTATTACGAAAGTACAGCCAGCCACATAGGGAGTTGGTATTAGGGAGCTACTTGTAGCTGCGACAACTAGAGTTTAGGTCCAGCCTGTACCAGTAACAGTCCAGCCAATTATGTCTGTCGAGGAGCAGAAGATGTTGAGTTGTTTTTTGAGATTATCTCTACCCAGATTTATGGGTACCCCAGGAGAGGACGCTTATAAGTTCTTTTCTAGCTGCGAGGAGAATCTAAGGAATTTAGGATTAGTGGAGTCGTGCGTTGTAGATTTCGTTGCTTATCTATTTGATAAGGTCGAAAGGAGATATTGGAGAGGTTATCTTAACTCCAGGCCAGCTGGATCTCCGCCCGTTACTTAGGCACAGTTCTCCAAGGTGTTCTTGGGGAAGTATATGCCCCCAGCATACATGAACATCTTCGAGATGAGTTTTCCAGGTTGAGGCAGGGGTCTATGACAGTAACTGAGTATGAGGCTAGATTTCATGACTTAGCCAGGCATGATATGATTATCTTAGCTGACAAGCATGAGAGGATCAGATGTTTTGTCAGGGGATTGCGGTTATCACTTCGCAGAGCTACATCTAGTTTATAACTTCAGGGAAGTCATTTGCTGAGATAGTTGAGCATGTGTATTCAATCGAGGAGATGGATAGCGAGGCCCATGGGGGCAGTAATAAGAGACCCTGATTCCAGGGTAGATACAGTGGCAGTCATAGCAGCTTGCAGTTCAGAGGCCGTGGGTTTTAGGGTAGGTACCCTCAGCAGCAGCAACAGTCTTTTCAGTGAAAGGGTCAGCCTAGTAGGTCCATACAGTCAGCCTTACAGATTTTTGATAGGGGTCCACCCCCCTATAATGGTTATGATAGTCAGCCTCAGGGACGTGGTCAGTTCAGTTCATCGACTAGAGATGGTCATACCGGATCAACTGGATCTTCTAGGCTGAGCAGTGAGCTAGGAGCATGTTATACTTATAGGGTTGACATTCATTTCATGCAAGAGTGTCCTCAGTGCAGGGCGATCGAGCCTTCAGTTCAGATGGCACAGCCCATCAAATCTATATCGCCAGCAGGCAGAGGTGGTGCACAGGGTCATCGGGGTGGTCCCTAGGGTTCTCAAAGGCATAGTGCAGGGAGGTCGGACTGGTGGTCAGGTCGGTGCTCAGACTAGTGGTAACCAGCATCAGTTGTATGCCATGTCGGCTAGGCCGAAGGCTGAGGCTTTGGATGCGGTGATTACAGGTATGATTTCCATATGCCATCAGACAGCTTCTACATTACTTGAACCCGGATCCACATTTTCTTATGTATCTACTTATTATGCACCATGGTTATGTTTATCTTCTGAGTTATTATCTGTGACCTTACATGTATTTACCCCCATTGGTGATTCCTTAGTAGTGGATCGGGTATATAGATCTTGTGTGGTGACTGATGCGCCATGGTTACATGACACTTTCGATGCTTGAAACAAGGAAAATATGCAATAACTTGGGTGTATTTGGTGGGTATGATGTGTTTTCTGTCCTACATTACAGGAAAATAGGTTTTAAAGGCAAAATAATCAAAAAGGAAGAATCAAGCCCGAGAACGAAGTGTCGAAAGATGAAAGAACAAGAATCTGCATCAGAGAGGGAGTCACAACACCACTCACGTGCCATGAAGACCACTTATGTGACGTGAGTGGCTGGCGTGACTCCACTTCAGAGATCAACCAAAGTTCCTGATTTCCACGCCAGCCAGTCACGTGGCGTGACTACACTCACGTGGCGTGACTAGGTGGCGTTAGTCAACTTCTGAAGACGTCTAATTGAGCCTGATTTCCACGACACCAACCTACGTGGCGTGACTTGGTTCCACGATGCCAAGTCACGATACCATGGAAGTTGCTGACTCTGTTCTCCTATTTTGATTAGGATAGGATTGGCTTTGTATCTATAAATACCCCTGTATTAATCCTATGTGCGGGAGTTAGTCATTACATTGTTTTGAGAGATATTTCATATTGTTTTTGAGCTTATAAAAATATTCTTGGTTTTGTAGTTACAAATCCTAATTCGAGTTTTATTGATAATTGAGATTTCAATTCTTCTTCATTATTGTGAGAGTGCAATTATGTTTTCATCTTTGAATTCTTCTTGTGTTCTTACAATTATGAGTAGCTAAACTCATCATTTAGGGTTGTGTGAACCATGATGAATTAACGAAACAGGTTAAGTGCAAAGCAATTTTGAACCGCTGTGAATGCATGTATTGCTATCTTCTTCGTTGTGATTGATCTTCTAACGGTTGCAAACGTTAGAAACTCGCTTGTATTCTAGACTTGCTCGAGAGAGAGGTAGAGATTGGGAAAATGAGATAACAATAGAGATTTGAAGCTATCAACCTTCATCTAATAACTTGATCCTTAGCGGAAATAGTTATTTGAGGTCCAGGACAAGGGTTAGTAGTGCGACACTCGAAAACCGAGAGGAGAAGAGTGAAATTCGTCTAACTAAGGTCGAGAGACGTTTAGGTGAACATATCTTGTCAGATTTTGCATGCCACATAACGGGACGGTTTTGTTAGCATAAGTAACCGGTAGAGTTAAGGAATCATTGGGGATCACAGTCCTAGTGTATTTCTCTTATTGTCTACCAACTCGATACAATCAGCAATCATTACTTTATTACTTCTTCACAAAACCCCCCTTTTTACTTATTTACCAGTTACTCAAACCAGCATTCTATATAAACTTCGACCTATTCCCTATGGGATCGACCCCAACCTATTTGGGTTCTATATTTGATACAGCGACCGCATTGTACTTTTTTGGAGGTATATTTTGGGCGACATCAAATTTTGGCACCGTTGTCGGAGAATACGATTACGGAGTTGATTGGTTTTGTTTTTACATACTTTTGAGGGTACATGCCGGTGTATGCCCAATACTAGGAGTCAAGACAATCCCTTGATTCCACTTGATCTTGAAATTGAAAGGACTCTGAGAGCTAACCAAAGAATGGTAAATACTGAAGGAGTTCAGGATCCCGCAGCTGCAGGAGACCTTCATCACCAACCAATTCAGCCAGTTGGTCATGAAACATCGGATCAAACTACCGCTCGATCAACACAGGAAGAGCAAGCTAGACAAGCTGCTCTTAGACAAGCAGAAAGAGATAATCGAGCCACGCAAGAAGCAGCACAGCGACTGGCTGATGCTGAAGAGCGACAAAGAAGACTTAGAGTGCAGCAGAGACCATATGTGCCTGTTAATGATGATCCTGAAGAAGAGGATGTGGTATATTTCGGACCAGTTGAGACATGTTCCATTATTCCACCAGAGTTACCTCCAGGAACTAAGTTTGACATTACCAGTGCCATGATTCACCTGCTAAACTTGAAGGGTGTGTTTGCCGGTCTTCCTACTGATGATCCAAACATGGACGTGATGAATTTTTTGGGGGTCTGTAGTTCCTATAATTTGCCAAGAGTTAACCAAGAGGCGATTCGGTTGAGATTGTTCCCATTCTCCCTAACAGGAGAAGTGACATTGTGGTTAGCAGAATTACCACGAGGTTCCATCACTACTTGGAAAGAATTGAGAAATAAATTTTTGAAAAGATTTTTTCCACCTTCTAAGATGCTATAGTTGAAGGATGAAATTTATAATTTCAGATAGCTGCATTCTGAAGCACTCTACGAGACATGGCTAAGGTTTAAGAAGAAGCTGTAGAATGTTCCAAACCATAGGATGAGTGGTAGAAACTTACTTGAAATCTTCTACAGGGCTTTAAACATCAATACTAAAGTTATAGCAGACACTATCACTGGTGGAGCATTTATGAGTATGAGGTGGGAACAAACTTCAGAAATATTAGATCGTATCACTAAAACCAACCGAGGATGGCATACTCGGGAGGCAGATACACTTATTGGTACATATGCTATTGGAGCCTCAGCTGCACAACGAGCATTGGACTAAATAGTGGCTCAAGAGGTCGCTCAGTTGAGGATAGAAATTGGTCTTCTGGCTAAACAGATTGCAGCTAGAGATGTTGAAAAGGTGCATGCTGTAGGTGCACAAGGTAAAACGTCTAGACATGAAGATTATGAATCTGATGAAGAGGCGAAGTATTTGGATCGAGAAGTGGTGGGTTTCCAAGCCAAGGGCCAAGGGTCTAATCAAGACTCCTGGAACTCGAGGAAAGGGAATCAAGGTCATAACTACTATGGTGACAGTTACAACAAGTCGGGATATAGTGATAGAGAGCGACATCGTGATGGTGATTGGAGGAGAAAGGATGATTATAGAGAGAAGAGTGGCGTATATGTTCCACCTGGGAACCGCGATGCTGACTCTGGAAATTTGAGAATGGAATCCCTTTTCAATAAACTGGTGAAAGGATCAGATAGTCAAGAATAATGCCTAAAGGAGATTATGTCAGACATCTCGGGAATAAGTCAGAAAGTGGAGTCTCATTCAACTCTCATTAAACAGTTGGAGCAATAGTTTGGGCAGATATCATTGGCACTGAATCAACGTCAGCTAGGCAACCTTCCAAGCAATACTGTCCAAAATCTAAAAAATAATAGCCATTGTCTAGCCATTACTACTTGAAGCGGTAAATGCATGACAGATCCACCTATACCTGCCGACAGTGGTAAGACTAGAGAGCCGATGGTTATTGATGTAGAAACTAAGTTAGATCTGGATAATTCAAAGGGCAAACCAATTCCAGATCATTATGATACTAGCGAAAAGGCAAAATCTAAAAAGAGGCAGGAAAAGAAGGTACCATAAGTGTTGAAAACTATCCCACGACCTCCTCTGCCCTTTCCTCAAAGGTTGAAAAATAAGGCTGAGGAAGGTAAATATCAGAAGTTTATTACAATATTGAAGGAGCTATCAGTAAACATCCCTCTTGTTGAGGCATTGAAGCAGATGCCAGGTTATGCGAAGTTCATGAAAGACTTGGTGACAAAGAAGAGAACTGTCAGTTTTGAGCCGACAGATAACTTACATCATTGTAGTGCAGTTGCTTTGCGTTCCCTAGTTGAAAAGAAGGAGGATCCAGGAGCTTTCACGATTCCTTGTAATATCGGGTCATACAACTTTGCTAAAGCACTTTATGATTTGGGTGCTAGCATTAACTTAATGCCATTAGCCATTTTCAAGTAGTTGGGGTTGGGAGAACCAAAACCAACCTCTATGAGACTTCTCATGGCCTATAGGACTGTGAAGAAGCCGGTTGGAATTTTGTATGATGTTTTGGTAAAGGTTGCATCTTTGATCTTTTCGGCTGACTTTGTGATTCTTGATTGTGAAGTTGATTTCGAGGTTCCCATTATATTGGGAAGACTATTCCTTGCCACTGGTCATTCATTGGTTGACATGGAAATAGGGGAGATGAAATTCATATTAAATTATGAACATGTCACTTTCAATGGTTGTCGTTTAATGAAGCAACCAAGAGATAAGCTGGTGATTTCAGTAATTGATGCGGTTGATGATAGTGAGGTTGTTGTGTCTCTTGAAGAAAGGTTGTGGGTAGAAGCTCTTGTGGCCATGATTATGAATTTTGATAGTACTAGTATTGAGGAATATGAGGATATGGTTGGTGCACTCACTGGTAAGGGAGCATACACTTATGCTCCAAAGAAACTTGATCTCGATTTAAAGAATAGGGTGACCCCACCAGCTCATCCATCTATTGAGGAACTTCCAGTTTTAGAGCTTAAGGCTCTTCCGTTCCACCTTCGCTATATATTTTTGGGAGCCAACAATACCTTGCCTGTGATTATTTCTGCTAAATTGGTGGAGTGGCAAGTGGAGGCGTTGGTTTCAGTATTAAGAATATTTAGGAGGGCCATTGGTTGGTCCATTACTGATATTATAGGAATTCCACCTGGCATTTGCACTCACAAAATTAAACTTACTACTGAGTGCATACCGAGCATTAAGCACCAACGTCTTCTAAACCCACCTATGCAAGAGGTTGTGAAGAAATAGATCATCAAGTGGTTAGATGGAGGAGTGGTTTACCCTATTACGGACAGCAAGTAGGTAAGCCCAGTTCAGTGTGTGTCAAAAAAGGGAGGAATCACTGTGGTTTCAAACGAAAAAAATGAGTTAATCCCAATGAGGCCAATTACGGGATGGAGAGTGTGCATGGATTATCGAAAGCTGAATTCTTGGATAGAAAAAGATCATTTTCCTATGCCCTTCATGGATCAGAGGTTAGACCATCTTGCTGGTAGAGGATGGTATTGTTTTCTTGATGGCTATTCGGGGTATAATCAGATTCTTACTACCCCCGAAGACAAAGAGAAGACCACTTTCACTTGTCCATACAGGACATTCGCATTCAAGAGGATGCCCTTTGGTTTGTGTAATGCACCGACCACTTTCCAATGCTGCATGATGTCTATTTTCTCCGACATGGTGGAAGACACTATTGAGGTTTTTATGGATGATTTTTCTATTGTGGGAGACTCATTTGATGGTTTTTTGGCACACCTTGCTAATGTGCTGCAAAGATGAGAGGAGTGCAACTTAGTGCTGAATTGGGAAAAATGTCACTTTATGGTCAACAAGGGTATCGTATTGGGGCATCATATTTCAAAGAATGGCATTGAAGTGGATAAGGCGAAGATTGAGGTAATTGAGAAGCTACCTCCACCCATCTCCGTGAAAGGTATTCGAAGTTTCTTAGGTCATGTTGGCTTTTATAGACGATTCATCAAGGATTTCTCCAAGATTGCACATCCTCTATGCAAACTTTGGAGAAAGAGATGAAGTTCGTATTTGATGAAGCCTGTCTAAAAGCATTTGAGTGTCTGAAGGAGAAGTTGGTTTCAACCCCTATTATTGTGTCACCAGATTGGACTATGCCTTTTAAGGTTATGTCCGATGCTAGCAGAGTGGCTTTGGGTGCAGTCCTTGGCCAAAGACGTGAGAAGATGTTACATCTTATTTACTATGCTAGCAAAGTGCTTAATCCAGCTCAAAAGAATTATACTATAACTGAGCAGGAATTATTGGCAGTGGTCTTTACTTTTGAGAAATTCAGATCTTACTTGATAGGTACGAAGGTGATTGTGCATACAGACCATGTAGTTCTTCGGTATCTTATGTCAAAAAAGGATGCTAAGCCAAGACTGATTCGGTGGGTATTGCTATTGCAAGAATTTGACTTTGAAGCCAAGGATCGTAATGGAACCGAAAATCAAGTTGCTGACCATCTATCACGCCTTGAGGAGGAGTCCATGCTTAAATTAAGGGATGATCTTGAGATTGATGATACTTTCCCAGATGAGCAAGTGCTGGCAGCGTCCCAAGACTTAATCCCGTGGTTTGCTGATTTTGCCAACTTTTTTGCAAATAATCTAGTTCCGAAAGATATGTCCTATCAGCAGAGAAAGAAATTCATGCATGAGGTAAAAAACTTCTTCTGGGATGAGCTGTATTTATTTAGGGTGTGTTCTGATAGCATAATTTGAAGATGTGTTCCAGAGGTCGAGAAGATGAGTATTTTGGAAGCATGTCATTCATCTCCAATTGGGGGTCATCATGGAGGTGCGAGGACTACCCACAAATCTTGCAATGTGGGTACTACTGGCCCAGTATTTACAAAGATGCTCATGATTATGCTCGCTCTTGTGACCAATGTCAAAGGCAAGGGAATATTTCATGCAGACACGAACTTCCCATGACAATTATACTTGAGCTTGAATTGTTCGATGTGTGGGGAATTGACTTTATGGGTCCTTTTGTGAGCTCGCATGGAATGAAATATATCTTGGTAGCTGTTGACTATGTTTCTAAGTGGGTGGAGGCAATTGCGTTTCCTAATAACGAAGGAAGAAGTATAACAACATTCTTGAAAAAGAACATATTCTCACGACTCGTTACACCCCGAGTTATTATTAGTGATGGAGGATCCCACTTTTGCAATCGTCTGTTCAAGGCCCTGCTTGAAAAATATGGTGTTAAACATAAGGTGGCAACACCTTACCATCCTCAGACAAGCGGGCAAGTTGAGGTGTCAAATCGTGAGATCAAGTCCATTTTAGCAAAAACGGTGAATGCCAATAGAACTGATTAGGCTCGAAGACTGGATGATGCGTTATGGGCATATCGAACTGCTTTTAAAACACCAATTGGTGCATCATCATATCAGTTGGTTTTTGGAAAATCTTGCCACTTTCCTATCGAACTTGAACATAAGGCTTTGTGGGCGTTGAAAAGGTTGAATTTAGACTGGAGTGAAGCGGCTAAATTGAGACTTGAACAGATGAATGAGATGGATGAATTTCGTCTTCGGGCTTATGAAAGTTCAGCACTATATAAAGAGAAGATGAAATTATATCACGATCATCGCATTGAGAACTGAGAGTTTCACCCGGGAGATTTGGTGCTACTTTATAACTCCAAGCTTCGCTTGTTTGCTGGGAAATTAAAGTCCAAATGGTTCGTACCATTCACGGTGGTTAGGGTATTCCCACATGGAGAAATTGAGCTAAAAGAAGCGGATAATGTTCTATTCAAGGTCAATGGGCAGCGTGTTAAGCATTATGTGGGAATCACGGAAGACATAAAGACATGTGAGGAACTTGAGCTTGATGAAGACTAAGTAGTCAAGCTAGCCATGTCGTGCCGCGACGTTAAATCAGGCGCTTCATGGAGGCAACCCATGGGCTAGTTGGTGAAGTCTGAGTATCCAAGTTAACCGTGTCATTCCGCGACATTAAATCAAGCATTGATTGGCAGGCAAGCCAAGATTTTGTTATGATGTGATTTGAGCATTGGAAGAGTAGTTAGCTGAACTTTACAAGATTTATCTAAACAGGTGCAGTATTATCTATGCCATCACTCACATTACATGAGAGTACCCATGACACGTGGGGGGATCTCATGAAAATCAGAAGTAAATTCTAGGTGTCTGAAACTCATCTACGGCAGAGTACCCACGTGACGTAGGTATACCCACGTCACGTGAGTGATCTCGTGAAAATCAGAGGCAATTTTCAGGGTTCAGGATCTCAGCTATGCCAGTACCCATGTGACGTGAGTCCAACCCACGTCACGTGGGTGGGTCCATAGAAACTAGAATATGCAGACAACCCAAGACCCGACCCGACCCGATACTTTATATAAAAGATCGGTACCGTTCTTCTTTACCCGATAAAAATCTGAATCCACCATACTCCTTCTCTAATTCAAACTCATACCAAAACCCTAATTTCACAACTTTCTCAAATTTTCCACCTAAAATCCAAACTTCCCACCACAACATACACCAAAATTCGACCCCCCCACGACGAACTACACCAAAATCCGACCCACCACTACAAACTACACCAAAATCCAAACACCACCCGACCTGAATACCTAAAAACCCGACCCCCATATTTGAATATCCGACCCACATACCCAACAATCCGACCCTACCCGATACCATGCCTCCAAAATTAAACCCCAAGAGTGACCATCTTGATTCTTCATCGCGAATTAGAATGAAAAATCCAGAATTACCAACCCGTTTGCGTGATGAACCGACTGAATCTAAAAAAAGTGGGTCAGTGAAGGAGTTTGCCATCGGACATGATGATACTACTTTAGTACCTCGGACCACGAGGTTATAGACTTGGGCCTGAGCTGCACTTCAGCCAATTCCACCACCGATAGCGTCGGTTATTCCGGATCAGTCTTCTGAGTCTACCCTCCAGTCTTAAAAGGGGGAGGATGCTTTGGAGTCAGGCTCTGTGGATGAGGCTACAGGTCAGGGTACCTCTGCGGTGGAGGCTAAACCCTCTATTTCAGGTACTGGTGCCCAGAGTAGTCCGACTCCCGCACAGAGTAGGGAGGTTCAGCGGTGGTGTGTGCAGGGCATGCGTGTTTTTTATAAAAGGAATGCCGAGCTGACGGAGCGGGGTGTCTGTCGGAGGAGCATTATGGAGGAGCCTCGGTATAGGCTTGAGGAGTTGAGGGTTTTGCCTGATATTTGGGATGTTTTTGAGCGGTATGGATTGGGTTGGATGGCATAGCCTTCTGGTCGCTCTAGCTCAGAGTTGGTCTAAGAATTTTATGCCTCATATGCTGTATCAGTTGACATGAGTACTCCTGCGGGGAAGCGGTACAGGGACCAGCCCTTATTGACACACATTGTGGTTTGAGGTACCCGAGTGGATATATCAGAGCAGACCATTCACTGCTTCTTATTTGCGGCAGACCGTCTACTTTCGACTTCGACTGTTGAGTTTGATCATCGAATGGACACTGTCAGAGATAGGGTTAAGATGCGGGATACGAATTAGAAGTTGGAGCTGCTAAAATGGATTGTGGGGTACATAGAAGAGGATGGTGTGGCAGCTAGTTGGGTGACTGGTAAGCTGGATATCAAGAAGTCCACGCTACATTTTGTAGGCAGATTCTGGTGGTCAGTTGTTCGGCATCGGTTGGGTCCAACTAATGCTGACAATTCGCTTACATTGGACTGGGCTGTGGTGGTAGCCAGCATCTTGGCTGGTTATGAGATTCATGTTGCTAGATACATCATTCGGGAGATTTATGAGCAGGCCTTTCGAGATCATACGAGTATACCATTCGCATGCTTGATCCAGAGTCTATGTGACAGGGCGGGTGTGGCTAGGATACCTACCCTCGATCATTATATAGAGGTGACCCGTATAGTGGATATTGGTCAGATGCAGCAGCGGGGTTCTCACCCCATTCTTCCACGCGGGTCACAGCCATCAAAGTCGTCAGGAGCAGCCCTAGATGAGCCGATTAGTACTCCTATGCCTATTCCAGTACCAGTTAGGGTACTTGAGACTATTCCTGTACAGGCTGAGGGAACTGTCCCTATTGATGAAGCAGTACCCGGCACTACAGCTTCATAGCCTACCTCTGGTATAGTTTCAGTTTTGAGGGACTTTCTACAGTAGTTGATTGACAGACAGACGCAGATGTTCGAGCGGCAGACCCACACTGAGACCCAGATGGCTAAGTTGGTATCCCAGTTTAAGCCTTGAGTTAGGACAACTGTAGAGGCTGCGGAGGCTAAGGTGGAGGCTCGGATGACTGCGATAATGGATCAGTTTATGAGGGGGTTGCATGGGAGGATTGACAGCTTTGAGACATGGATGGCCTCCCGATTGAGTGCTGAACAGGGCCCTGATATAATCGAATTGACATAGGAGGTGGCCGCATTGAGAGAGGAGGTTAGGGAATTGGCATCGAGCAACACTCCTATTATTCCACCTATGCCTATCCAGGCATCGATGCGACCAGCATTTGAGGTGGATTTGTTCTCTGACGAGGAGCCTCTGGTGGATAGAGGAAAGAGACTGCACAGTCCAGAGGACTAGGTTGATAGTGATGCTGAGTATGAGAGTGATCTTTGGAGGGCGGTTAAAGCCTCTCGGGTAGAGTACCATGTGAGCCAGATCGAGGAGGAGCAGAGGGCGCATGGTACATCCTCTAGTCAGGCTACCCCTCCATCGAATGCGCCTACCAGAGAGCCCACTGAGCAGACTGATGATCCCGCTGTAGGCAAGCCCACTTTCGGTGCTTAGGGCGCCACAGGTATGTCTTCACTCCCTTGTCTTTTTATTGATAGTTGTACATTGAGGGTAGTGCACCATTGTTAGTTGAGGGTGGGGGTGTACCACCACTTGGGGGTTTTTGTTGCTGTGTTTTTTTTCCCCCGAGTGTGCTATCATAGTAGAACCGACATGTTTAGGGTGTTATTTATAGTGTTTATGGGTTTCTTGCTAAATTAGGAGAAAAATAAGGGAACTGTAGTGCAGTCCAGTTTTGAATGTTAAGGATACCCCTCCTGAAATTTTTATATTTTTGAAGTATGTGTGTGTAGCATGTTTGTGACAGCTGTTGGATCATGTTATAGCACTAGGATTATAGACAAATAACTGTAGCTAGCATTGCATGAACCGGATAGGTAGTAGTTGATAATACAACCCTGTGCTATGTGTGTGAGAGGTCGTTACTTAGTTAACTTTGTGTGTATGATCCAGAACTTGCCCAGTTAGTCTTGCCTAGGTTAGAGGATAATGGTTAGGAAAGGTCATAGGCCGTTTTTGAATAAGTCCACTTTTAGCCTAAATGCCAGACCAAATGAATAAGTATCCCTTGATCCCGACTTTGAGCCTTAATTGACCTATTTCTTTCATTATCCTATTCACCTTCCCATTTTAATTAAAATAAACCTGTATTGGCCCTGATCCCTCCTTGGACACTGTGTACCTCACCTCAGGCAAATCGCCTAAGTTGAGGGTGGCTACTATAAGGGTGCATAGATTGAGTTGGGTATGAAGAAGAGATTAATAAAACAAAAAGAGAAAACAGGTTTGGGTGAATCACACCCAAAATATGAAAATGAAAGAAAGGAGAATAAGGGAGAATAAAAATAAGAAAGGTTGGAAGTTGGAGCCAAAAATAGTGTAGTGTCAAGGAGGGTTGAGTCACCACATCCATATGTACCATACCCGTCCCCAAGCCTACATTACAAGCCGAGTAAAGTCCTATAGTGATCCTAGTCCAACTGTCTGAAAACTTAAGGCGTAGAAAATAAGGGCAAGCCTATGGTATTTATGCACACTGTTTGAACTTCTATATGAGAGTGAGTGTTTTGACCTAGTCCCTACTTTGATATTCATTAGTATACTGTGAGTGTATGGGACTTCTTTGATTGTGAGAGTACATGGGTTGCATTATTAGCTGCTATTTGTTCGAAAAATGTCGTTTGTATATATGCTTAGTTGTTTGTGCATAATCTGGTGCCATCAATTGATCCCTTCTGTGTCATGATAATATGCTTCCTGTATACACACTTTGGTTTTGATTTGAAAATAGGAGGGGTCGAAAAAGTTTTGTGTCAAAGGCAATGAGTCGACTGCCATAGGTCCCTTAGGTTTCTCTTAATCAAGCATCATATATGTGTGTTTTTGTTTGTTCGCCTGAGGAAATGCAAACTTTCTAAGTTGAGGGTGTTGATGCGCCATGGTTAAATGGCACTTTCGATGCTTGAAACAAGGGAAATATGCAATAACTTGGGTGTATTTGGTGGGTATGATGTGTTTTCTGTCCTACATTACAGGAAAACAGGTTTTAAAGGCAAAATGATCAATCAAGCCCGAGAACGAAGTATCGGAATATGAAATAACAAGAATCTACATCAGAGAGGGAGTCACGACACCACTCACGTGCCTTGAAGACCACTCATATGACGTGAGTGGCTGGCGTGACTCTACTTCAGAGATCAACCAAAGTGCCTGATTTCCACGCCAACCAGTCACGTGGTGTGACTACACTCACGTGGCGTGACTAGGTGGCGTGAGTCAACTTCTAAAGACGTCTAATTGAGCTTGATTTCCATGACACCAACCAACGTGGCCTGACTTGGTTCCACGACACCAAGTCACGATACCGTAGAAGTTGCCGACTTTGTTCTCCTATTTTGATTAGGATAGGATTGGCTTTGTATCTATAAATACCCCTGTATAGTCCTATGTGCGGGTGTTAGTGATTACATTGTTTTGAGAGATATTTCATATTGTTTTTGAGCTTATAAACATATTCTTGGTTTTGTAGTTACAAACCCTAATTCGAGTTTTATTGATAATTGAGATTTCAGTTCTTCTTCATTAGTGTGAGAGTGAAATTATGTTTTCATCTTTGAATTCTTCTTGTGTTCTTTCAATTATGAGTAGCTAAACTCCTCAACTAGGGTTATGTGAACCATGAGGAATTAACGAAACAGGTTAAGTGCAAAGCAATTCTGAATCGCTATGAATGCATGTATTGCTATCTTCTTCATTGTGATTGATCTTCTAACGGTTGCAAACGTTAGAAACTCGCCTGTATTCTAGACTTGCTCGAGAGAGAGGTAGAGATTGGGAAAAGGAGATAACAACAGAGATTTAAAGCTATCAACCTTCATCTAATAACTTGAGCCTTAGCGAGAATATTTATCTGAGGTCCAGGACAAGGGTTAGTAGTGCGACACTCAAAAATCGAGAGGAGAAGAGTGAAATTCATCTAACCAAGGTCGAGAGACGTTTAGATGAACATATCTTGTCAGATTTTGCATGCCACATAGCGGGACAGTTTTGTTAGTACAAATAACCGTTGGAGTTAAGGAATCATTGGGGATCACAGTCCTAGTGTATTTCTCTTATTGTCTACCAACTCGATACAATCAATAATCGTTACTTTATTACTTCTTCACAAAAACCCCCCTTTTTACTTACTTACCAGTTACTCAAACCAGCATTCTATATAAACTTCGACCTATTCCCTGTGGGATCGACCCCAACCTAGTTGGGTTCTGTATTTGATACAGCGACCGCATTGTACTTTTTTGGAGGTATATTTTGGGCGACATCAGTGACTATTCTAGAGTTGAGACTTGGATTAATTTTATGGTATTGACCATGGTAGACTTTGATGTGATTCTAGGCATGGACTGGTTGTCTTTTCATCAAGTAGTCTTGGATTGCTTTTCCATGGCTGTTACCTTAGCCATGCCTGGTATACCCCCGATAGTATGGTAGGGTTTTGTTAGCGGTACACCGACGGGGATTATTTCTTACGTTTGGGCTCGTAGATTGATATCGAGGGGGTGTGACTCAATTCTTGCTTATGTTCAGTATGCTAGTATTGAGAGTACGTTGCTTGACTCTGTCCCTGTTGTTCGTGAGTTTCCTGATATATTTCCAACTGATCTACCTGGCCTTCCTTCTAAGCGTGATATATAGTCTATTATTGTCCTTGAGCCGGGCATCTGACCTATCTCTATGGCTTCATATTGTATGGCTCCTGCTGAGTTGAGGGAGTTGTGTAGTCAGCTCCAAGACCTTCTGAGGAAGGTTTTTATCAGGCCGAGTATGTCGTCGTGGGGTGCTCCAATTCTATTTATAAAGAAGAAGGACGAATCTATGCGTATATGTATCAATTACAGGCAGCTGAATAGGGTGACCATGAAAAATAAGTGTACTATACCTCGTATCAATGATTTGTTTGATCAGCTTTAGGGTGCAGCGGTGTGCTCTAAAATAGATCTGAGATCTGGTTACCATCATTTAAGAGTTAGGACTGCAGACATCCCTAAGACAGCCTTTAGGATTCGTTACGGCCACTATGAGTTCTTGGTGATGTCTTTTGGATTGACTAATGCCCCAACAACCTTTATGGATTTAATGAGTCGTGTATTCAGGTAGTACTTGGAATCCTTTGTGATTATGTTCATCGATGACATTTTTGGTTATTCGACGAGTAGTGAGGAGCACAAGCAACATTTAAGGATTGTGCTCCATACTTTGATAGATCATCGGCTTTATGCCAAGTTTTTAAAGTGTGAGTGATGGATTGAGTCTGTAGCTTTCTTGGGGCATGTTGTATACAGACACGGTATCATGGTAGACCCAGCAAATATTGAGGCTATTCAAGGTTGGGCTAGGCCCACGTCGCCTACTGAGGTTCACAGTTTTATTTGGTTGAGAGGGTATTACAGATGGTTTGTTGAGGGTTTCTCATCCATTGCAGCTCCTATGAATAAATTGACAAGGAAGAAGGTTTTGTTTTAGTGGTCCAAGGGCTGTGAGACAAGCTTCCTAAAGCTCAAGAACTGACTTACTTCCTCTCATTTGTTGATTCTTCCAGGTGAGGGTGAGGGTTTCACTGTCTACCGTGACACTTTTGGTGTCGTCTTGGGTTGTGTTCAGATGCAAATAGGTTGTGTGATTGCTTATACATCGAGACAGCTAAAGGTGCATGAGTGTAATTACCCTACTCATGACTTAGAGTTGGCAGCAGTAGTATTTGTGCTCAGAATTTGGAGGTACTATTTGTACGGGGTTCATTGTGAGATTTATACTGATCACCGCAGTCTTCAGCATCTTATGACTAAGAGGGATCTTAATTTAAGACAGCGCCGATGGGTGGAATTGTTAAAGGACTATGACATCTCTATTCTCTATCATTCGAAAAAGGCTAATGTAGTTGCAGACGCCTTAAGTCGAAAAGTAGTGAGTATTTATAGCTTAGTCTTTATTCCAGTATCTCAGCAGTCATTGGCTTTGGACATTCAATCCTTAGCTATTTCGATAGTGCGTTTGGATATCTCTGATCCCATGAGAATTATTGCTTGTGTTGGGGTGAGGTCTACTTTGTTAGAACAGATTTAGAGACTGTAGTTTAAGGATAGTGAACTCCGTGATCTTCGAGAGTGGGTAGTGAGAGGTAAGTCCCACAGGGCTACCTTGGGTTCTGATGGTGTATTGAGATATGATGGTCATGTGTGTATTCCAAGGGTTGAAGACTTGATTCCTTTGATTTTGCACAAGGCGCACAGTTCTAGATACTCTATTCACCCCGGGACAGCTAAGATATATTGAGATCTGAGGCAACACTATTGGTGGAGTGGTATGCAGCGGGATATTTCTGAGTTAGCTCGATGCCTGAGTTGTCAGCAGGTAAAGACTGAGCACTAGTGACCCGGTGGTTTGCTTCAGCATTTACCCATTGTCGAATAGAAGTGGGAGAGAGTTGATGTCACCTAAAATATACCTCCAAAAAAGTATAATGCGGTAGATGTATCAAATATAGAACCCAACTAGGTTGGGGTCAATTCCACAGGGAATAGGACAAAATTATGTCGAGTGCTTGTCCGAGTAATTGTCAAGTAAGTAAAAAAGGGTGTAAGCAAATAGTAACAGTAACGATTGTTGATTTTTGGATTTGTAATTAATATGAGAAATACACTAGGACTGTGATCCCAATGATTCCTTAACTCCACCAGTTACTTGTGCTGGCAAAACTGTCCCACTGCGTTGCATGAAAAATCTAACAAGTTAGTTCCTCTAAATGTCTCTCGACCTTGGTTAGACGAATTTCACTCTTCTTCTCTCGGTCTTCGAGTGTCGCACTACTAACCCTTGTCCTGGATCTCAGATGACTATCCCTGTTATGGCTCAAGTTATTAGATAAAGGTTGACAGCTTCAAATCTCTGTTGCTATTCCCTTTTCCCAATCTCTACCTCTCTCGCAAGCAAGTCTAGAATACAGGCGAGTTTCTAACGTTTGCAACCGTTAGAAGATTAATTATAATATAGGTAATAACAATACATACATTCACACCGGTTTAGAATTACTTTGCACTTAACCCGTTTCGTTAATTCCTCATGGTTCACACAACCCTAGTTGATGGGTTTAGCTACTCATGATTGCAAGAACACAAGAAGAATTCAATGAAGAAAACATAATTGTAAACTCACAATAAGGAGAAAACTCTGAAATATCAATATCAATAAAACCCTAGAATTTGTGTTTCAAGATTACAACACCAATAATGTAATTATGAACTTAAAATAATGAAAATATAATCCAAAATAATGTAATTGTCTAACTCCTAAACATAGGACAATATAGAGGTATTTATAGATACAAGATGAATCCTATCCTAAAAAAACAGGAGAACAAAGTTGGCAATTTTCCACTGTACCATGACTTGGTATAGTGGAACCGAGTCAAGTCACGTGGGTCCTGTCGTGGAAATCAGGCCACTTTACAAACTTGCAAGAGTCGACTCACGGTACTGACGTAGGTCGACTCATGTGGCGTGGGTCCTGCAGTGAGTCACTCCTCTGGTAGTGCAAAATAGTTTTATAAGTTGCTGATTTTTATTGATTCAATTAACCCTTCTTAAAGATAATATTTACTTACTATCAGAGTCTGACTTTTACCTTCAAACCAAGGATGGCTATCATCTGAAGAGAGGTTTGAAGTGGGAACCATGATTTAATCAAAAAATTAAAACATCAACTATCTTGGATCTCTTTTTCATCTCTACCACTAAAATTCTTTGAAACGAATGCACTATTCCTAATGGCTTCTGTTGTGGGAAAACCTTTGCATGTTGACATAGCTAAAAGGTATCAAACTAGACTTAATTATTGTCATGATCGAAACCCGCCATAAGCAGCACCCACAATAATCCTCTGGTGGGAGAACCAATTAACCCCATAATATATCCAAAACTCAGCCAAAGTTAGGCAACTAAACCAATCTCATTTGGAAAATCAATATTTCAACATCTTAAACGAAGACTAACAAATAAATATGTGGAATAAACCATCTCATAGAACCAAAAAGTCATCACACCAAAACTCTAATAAATATCAAAAAGGGCATGCAACCCTAAAAACAAAAGCAATAGCTAAATCCAAAACAATGGACCAGAGAAACAGTGAAGAACTCATGGTAGCCTAAAAGAAGCAGCACACCCTTGAGTTCGAATACATTCTGAATCACAGTCGAGGTCTCAAAACAGTCATCGAAATTGGCTCTACACTCAACAAAAAAAGAGCACGTGTAGTATTGGCACACAAGAAATATTGGTGTACTGGTAGGGTCAACGGCCAACCCAATGTCACGCCCCAAATTCCAACGGGGCAGACTGGCACCCGAAGTCGATGAGGCCCGAGAGAACCAATCTTCATCTATGTCTGTTCATATGTATGTCATTCACGAAACACCACCATCACGTATAGAGATATAAGATACCAATAGTGGAAGTCATGGAAACATGTGATATATATACATATGTGAAACTTGGCCGTCAGGGCCATCAAGACAAAACATATGCTCCTTACATTTTCTTCATCTATCCCACAACATCTACAAAGCCTCTACAGATGCATAACCATAACCAACCTAGAGTCGGGACAAGACCCCACTCTAAACACATATATAATACCAAAATAAATGTACATATACATCTCGGAAAGCCCCGAACCAACTGGAGCTCACTAATATTCTGCGGATTTCCTTGTAGCCTACTGCGGAGGTCTACTAGCACCTGTGCCTGCAGCAAGTAAGGTAATCCCCCCCAAGGGAGGTCAGTAGGAGGAATATACTGAGTATGTAAGGCCATATGAAACTGTAAGACACATAAATATTCCAATGAAATCAAACATAAGAGAATAGTCAATATGGATAAACCATTGTTCTGTATATGTGAAACCATATTCCTTACATTCATTACTTTCTTTTGCTTCTAGTGTTTATTCATCCTCACTCATCTCATAACGTACCCGGGCCCCAACTGATCAGTGGGTCTTAACATAACATAATGTTATGTTGGGGTCGGATCGAGCTAGGCTTATGACTCTAGAGCTGCCAACCATAAGTCAATATATCGGGTTCGGCTCGAGCTAGGTTCTTACCTCTAAAGCTGCCACCCATAAAATAACATATCAGGTTCGGTTCGAGCTAGGTTCTTACCTCTAGAGCTACCCCCTGTCAGGTTCGGCCCGGGCTAGGCTTATGCCTCTAGGACTGCCCCTTGATCCAATAAATTCGGGATCGGCTCGAGCTAGGCTTATGCCTCTAGAGCTACCACCCGTTCTCTTGCAACCAACAAATATGCATTACTTCAATTCTTACTTTTGAGAGATTGATACGATGATAGTCATAGCATTATTGGAGCTTGGACCAGTAGTCCATGATTATGAGACACATGAATAACCATTGACCAATGAATAAGGACATATGTAAGTAACAATAGCTAACACCCTGAAATGAGATACCTTAGAACATTTCGGAACAGAACAAATACAATGACAATATGAATAATATGTGCTGCAGAAGGATACGGTAAGAGTAACCTTACATACCTTATATTCTCAATATGAATACACAGTCCTATATGCAAACACAATGATCCATCTCCTTCCTTACGGGTTACTCTACATCACAAGTTCATAACGGAGCTTACGTTAACAATTAACTACCCTACAAGGACATGAGACAACAATGAATTACATGATTGCCCCACAACATCATTTCACCATTTTTCAATACCATTCACGGCATTAACATACCAAAAACATCCTAACACTCCATACATTGACCAAAACGTCATGAACCAATAGCATTTCACACCAAGTTTACCCTTTACGCTTCCTCATTATCATTCCGTCATAATTGCTCCATCAAATTGCCTCATAACAACATATGAACAACAATCCATAATTAATATAATCCAACATGCCTCCATACGACCCCTTAAAGTCATTAAAAAGGTATCATAAGTTGATAATTACATCCATAAAGGGTATAGGGGCCTTCGGGGGTCAAAGAGAGATAAAAACATGCAAAACGGTGTTCTGGAAGGGACCTGCGAAGCCACCTGCGCCCGCAGGTGGATAACATGCGGCCGCAGGTGACCTCTGGCCTTGTCCAGAGCTACCTGCGTTGGCATCTACGGCCGCAGGTGCTCCAGACTCGAGGGCGGATGCCCGTTTCGGCCAAAAAGGGTCTCTTTTGGGTCCTTTTATGTAATAAATGGTCCATGGCACCCATTCCATGCACAATTTCACAACAACAATCCCAAATGTTATACACATAAAGAAAGTAAGTTAAGGAAATAACCACATATAAAATGTTGATATTCAATCCATCAAGTTCACTTCCTTCAAGACCACAATTCCATTTTCAAGTTTAGAAGGCAAAACCCTTCACCGATTAAGCAAAAACATATTGTTTCACACACAGTGTTTTGTCTAACACTTTGCCAACATAACCAACATGATGTATACATCCTATTGAGCATATCATATATTAAATCACAAGAATAAATACTTACCAAAGCTTGCAAGGGAATGATCTTGTCCAAAAGAGAATGGTGGCTTAGGGTTTGTGTGTAGAGAGCAATATTTTAGAAAAGTCTAGAATGGCATGTGTATTGTGTCGAATAAAATATGATTTTTCCCTTAATGGTCATCCTTATCCTTATTAAATACATGCTTTCTTGGTCAAACACAAGAATAGGTCATTTCCATTTTGGGCTATATCTTTATATGATTTTGGGCCTCATTTGAGCCCAATGGCACAAGACTAATTTAAGCCCAACAAATTAATGTATAATTCACCAATCCTCTCATGTTTAAATAATTCCATGAATGTTACGGTACTTAACTAGGTTCGGAAACACACTGGTGTTACACCCAAGATGAGAAATATGAACACATAACCATAACGTAGTACAATAAGACAACCATGAACCCTATCATGCCATCCTACTTCAAGTTCATAAAACTTAACCTTGTAAAAAACTATATCATGAAGTTTAGTCAACACGAGTCAACAAGGATAACAAGTCAAGTCAAACTATGACCTCCAATAAGACTCCAAGTCAACACTCATGACTCAACAATCATGTAGATCATGTCCCAATTACACAAGTAGGAGACAACATAGAGTTATGACATAACTTGCAATTTACCAGGATTACTCAAGGATCCACAAGAACAACAATAATGGCAATTATCATGCATCCCAATTTACATAAAGAAACCACCTTTAGAAATTAAGCACATAAACCTGGTTCACTCAAGGAACCAACATAATAATGACAACACTTAAGTTCAGTTCACTCAAGGAACCGTCAAATTCACCTGTACCATGTACATACATGCTAAGGGTCTTATGATCGCCTACTAGTCATGACTTGCTGGAGACGAGTTCTTGTCCTATACACCAATATCTCAGACATCAAGTGCCTACCAACCTTATATCACCAATCTCGTAAAGATGTCTAAATACCGGTACATTTCACAATAATGACAGATATCACAACAATCACAACCCCAATGATAACAGAAACAACACTTGTAAAACCAACAAGCTTTTATATAAATTAATTGCATGCGATTAACACTTAGGATATCAAATAGTCATTCACTTTTCTTGAACATGCATTGTACAAGCAATACTAAGGAATAGTTATCACTACTAAAAAAAAAAGGAAAACCTACCACCAAAAATCGATCACAGTTGGTGGTGTGGTCGGTTTTTCTTAATTAATTTATTTTTTAATAAAAAATCGACCACAAGTAGTCGGTTTTGTATTTTAAAATTGTGAAAAACTACTTAAATTAACTCACAAAAAAACTAAAAATACCAAAAGTGACCACTTGTGGTCACTATAATAAAAAAACAAAAAATAAATCATTTTTTAAATTATAACCGACCACTTGCGGTCGGTTTTTGTTTTAAAATAAATTAATATAAATAAATTCAATAAAAAACATAAAATTGAATTTTTTTAAAATATATTAAATGTTTTTTTTTACTTTTACCAACCACATGTGGTCGTTTACATTTAAAAAAAATAAAAATCAATTAATATTAAAAAAAACCGACCACTTGTGGTATGTTTTTGTTAAAAGAATTAAGAAAGTGACTACTTGTGGTCGGCTTAATTTTTTAAAAAGTACCATAAATAAATAACATAAAACCTAAAATTTATTTTTTACTTACATTGCAATAATATATTATCTAATGAGTGTATATATATATATATTCACGTATATCTTGTGTAGTGATTTACGTAGTAGTCAAAAGATAACTAAATATATCCAAATATATTGAATACGTTGATATCATACGGTCGAGGTAATAATATACTATTGGAGTTATAATAATGTAAGTTAATTAACCGATAATTAGTCATAGTATATATATGTTGGAACATGTTGTATTACGAGGTAATATACTCATGTATGTGATGCATATAGTACGTATTTAGATTCTGATAGTTGATGGAGTATATGTATATATATATATACGTATATCTTGTGTATTAATGCAAGTAGCATTGAGTAGCTAATTGAATTTATCCAAATATATTGAATAAGTTGATATCATACGATCGACGTAATAATATAATGTTGGAGTTATAATAATTTAAGGTAATTAACTGATAATTTATCAGAGTATATATGGAATATATTGTATTATAGGGTAATATACTCGTGTATGTGATGTATATAGTATGTATTCAAAAGTTGATAATCGATATATCCATCTATATTTAATAAGTTTACATTATACGATCGGAGTAATATATACATTGTTAGAGTTATAATAATGTAAGCTAATTAATTAATCGATAATCTATCAGAGTATGTGGAATATATTGTATTACGTGGTAATATACTAGTATATGAGATGTATATAGTATGTATTTAGAAGCTGATAGTCGATGAAGAATATATATATATACACGTATATATATCTCGTGTATTGTTGTACATAGTAGTCAAAAGCTAACTGAATCTTGAATAATACATTGATATCATACAATCGAGGTAATAATATATTGTTGGAGTTATAATAATGTAAGCTAATTAACCGATAATTCATTAGAGTATATGTAATGTGTTGTATTACGAAATAATATATATACTCGTATACATGATCGTATATAGTACGTATTCAGAAGTTGAGATCGACTATATATAATACATATATATATATACACATATATCTCATGTATTTATGTACGTAATAGTCAAAAGCTAACTTGTCACGCCTCGAATTCCAACGGGGCGAACTGGCACCCGAAGCCATTAAGGCCCAAGAGATCCAATCTTCATTCATGTACTTTCGCATGCATGTCACTCAAGGAACATCACTATCACGTACAGATAAAAGATGCTAATTGAGGAAGTCATGGAAAACATATGATACATACATATATGAAACTTGGTCGTTAGGGCCACCATGTCAAAAGCATGCATCCCTTACATTCCTTCTTTGTCCCACAACATCTACAAAGCCTCTACAGATACATAGACATAACCAACTTACAGTCAGGACACGTCCCCGCTTTATACAATACCAAAACAAATGTACATAATGACTCGGAAAGCACCGAACCAACTGGAGTTCACCAATGATCCGTAAATGACCCGCAACCTACGGTGGAGGTCTACTAGCACCTGTACCTGCAGCAAGTAAGGTAAGTCCCCCAAGGGATGTCAGTACGAAGAATGTACTGAGTATGTAAGGCCATAAGAAACTGCATGATACATAAGGGCTTCAATGGAATCAAATATAAGAGAATAGTCAATATGGATAAACCATCGTTCTATATGTGTGGAACCATGTACCTTACATTCATTACTTTCTTTGCCTTTACGTTCATTCAATATTATCGTTCATTACATAACTTAATTCTTCTTTGCATTAAGAAATTATAAAGTTTATGGTAAGGAAACGACCAACTGATCAGTGGTAAAAGAGGATAACCCATGCTAGGTATCTTAACCCCTGGGATGAGATTAACCCATGCTAGGCTTTTCTGTCGCCCCTGGGATGTTCCTGTGATAACCCATGCTAGGCTTTTCTTTCGCCCCTGGGATGTTACCCAAGAATATACAAATAATTATGCATTACTTCCATTCTTTTGTTATAAGATTGATATATTGGTAGTTGAAACGTTATTGGAACTTTGGAACAATGTCCACAATTATGTGACACATGAATAACAATTGGACAATGAATAAGCAACATGTGAATAACAATATATGCCAACCTGAAATGAGATACCTTTGAACATTTCGGAATGAAACAAGTACAATGTCAATGTAAACAATATGTGCTGCAAAAAGATACGGAAAAAGTAACCTTACATACCTTATCTTCCCAATATGAATACACAGTCCTATATGTGAATACAATAATCCAGCTCCTTCCTTACATTTTACTCTACAACACAAGTACATAACGGAGCTCACATTAACAACTAACTACCTTACAAGTGCTAACAGTATATGACAACCTAAAACGAGATACCTTTGAACATTTTGGAATGAAACAAATACAAAGTCAATGTGAACAATATGTGCTGCAGAAAGATATGGAAAGAATAACCTTACATACCTTATCTTCCTAATATGAATACACAGTCCTATATGTGAATACAATAATCTAGATCCTTCCATACGTTTTACTCTACAACACAAGTACATAACGGAGCTCACATTAACAACTAACTACCTTACAAGTGCTAACAATATATGACAACCTAAAACGAGATACCTTTGAACATTTCAGAATGAAACAAATATAATGTCAATGTGAATAATATGTGCTGCAGAAAAATATGGAAAGAATAACCTTACATACTTTATCTTTCCAATATGAATACACAGTCCTATATGTGAATACAATAATCCATATCCTTCCTTACGTTTTACTCTACAACACAAGTACATAACGGAGCTTACGTTAACAACTAACTACCTTACAAGTTCATAAGACGACAATGAGCTACATGACTGCCCTATAACATCATTTCACCCTTTACAATTCAATTCACTGCATTACCATACCAACAACACCATAATATTCCATAACACTAACCAAGACATCATAAACCAATAGCATTTCACACCTCGTTTATGCTTTACACTTTCCCTTCAACACTATGTCACATTTACCTCACTACGTCACGTAAACACCTTTCACAACAACATATTAAAGACAATCCATAATTGATACCATTCAAAATACCTTCGGGCTACTCCTTTAAAGTCATTCAAAAGGTACCATAAGTTGATAATTGAAATCATAAAGGGTATAGGGGCTTTGGGGGGTCAAAGAGATGCAAAAACAACCGAAACGGAGTTCAGGGCTGACCTGCGAAGCCACCTGCGACCGCAGGTGGATGAGGTGTGTCCTTAGGTGACCATTGTCCTGGTACTGGGCCATATGCATTGGCATCTACGCCCGCAGGTGCCCTGTCTGCGAGGGCGGATGCCCGTTTCAGCCTCCAGGGTCATTTTTGGGTCTTTTTTCGCAATGAATGGTCCATGATCATAATTAAGATTCTCTTTTCATATTTTAAGTTATATTAGATTCCAACGAATAGACATGGTTTCACAACGTACATAAACATCACCAAAACGATATTTTCCTTTTAATACGCCACCGGTTCCATGTACAATTTCACAACAACAATTCCAAATGTTACACACAAAGAGAAATAAAGTTAAGGACATAACCACATCTTATATGATAGTTACTCCATCAAATTCACTTCCTTCAAGAACACAAGTCCACTTCCAAGTTCACAAGGCAAAACCCTTTACCGATTAAGCAAACATAGACTGTTTCACACATAGTGAACCTCTCAACAATTTGTCAATATAACAAACATGATATACACAATCTCCCATGTATATAATATATTAAATCACAAGATTAAACACTTACGTAAGCTTTCCAAGTGATGATCTTGTCCAAAAGAGATGGTTGCCTTAGGGTTTGGATGAAGAGAAATATCTTGTGGAAATTCTAGAAAGTGTATGTGTCTTTTGTTGATTAAAAATCTGATTTGTTGCCTTATATAGTGCCTCATGGTCATCCTTATCCAAAATCTAAGTCCATAATTGAGGGTTTACGTGGTCAAAGAAAGAATGGGTCATTTTCCCCTTTTTTTGGGCCATGTCTTTTACTCAATTATTGGGCCTTTATTGAGCCCATTAACTCAAGAGTAGTTTAGCCCAATAACTTCCATGAATAATATACCATCTATCACAACTTAATTAATTCCATGAGCATTAGGGTAGTCGCGTGAGTTCGGAAATGTACGGGGTGTTACATCATTCCTCCCTTAGGAACATTCGTCCTCGAATGTTAGTAACATTATCCCATTTACACAAATTTAAGTCTAAGTTTATCCTTCATGTTATCATATACACATAATGCTTGTAAATATTTACTTGTTATTGTTCCAATTCCGCACCTTGAACTCTTTCTTCCGTTTGAACAAATACGAGTATTTAGACTTCATCATTTCTTCGGCTTCCCATGTGATTCCTTCTACTTGTTGATTCTTCCAAAGTACCTTTACGGAAGCTACTTCTTTATTCCTTAATCTCTTAACTTGTCGATCCAGGATAGCAATAGGTACTTCTTCATATGTGAGATCTCCGTAACTTGTGCTCTTCAATGGGAGCAATACGAGGTAAATCTTCTATGTACTTTCGAAGCATCGAAACATGAAATACTGGATGAACTGTGGAGTGTTCATCGGGTAGTTCTAATTCATACACAACTTGAACAAATCGTTGAGTAATATTATATGGCACATTATATATGGCCAACTTTCCTTTCTTTCTGAACTTCATTACCCCTTTCATTGGTGACACTTTCAAGAATACCCAATCACCTATGGAAAATTCTAGCCCTCTTCTTCTAACATCAGCATATGATTTGTGTCGACTTTGGGCCATTTGTAGCCGCTGTTGTATCACCTTAACTGTCTCCATAGCTTTATGAACAAGATCTGGCCTAAGTAAAGCAGTTTCACCCGCTTCAATCATCCCATTGGTGATCTACACTTTCTTTCATATAAAGCTTCGTAAGGTGTCATCTTGATACTTGAACAATAGCTATTATTGTAGGTAAATTCAACAAGAGGTAAATGATCGTCCCAGCTACCTTTAAAATCCCATGTGCAAGCTCGTAGCATAGCTTCAAGTGTTTGGATAGTACATTCTTCCTGTTCGTCTGTTTGGGGATAAAAATTTTACTTAAATTCACTTGGGTTCCCAAACTCCCCTGAAAAGATTTTTCAAAAATGTGCAATAAATTGAGCTCCCCTGTCTGTTATAATAGAGATTGGAATCTCGTGTAATCGCACTATCTCTTTAACATATACCGTGCGTACTCTTCAGCTGTATAAGTGGTTTTGAATGGTAGGAAATACGCTGACTTGGTAAGCCTGTCAACTATTACCCATATGGAATCAAATCTCCGCAGTGCACGAGGAAAACCTGTGATAAAATCCATGTTAATCATGTCCCACTTCCAAACTAAAAAATTCATACATTGCATATAACCTCCAGGTTTCTGATGCTTTACCTTTACTTGTTGTCAATTCGGTCACTGAGCTATAAATTCTGCAATGTTCTTCTTTATGTTACCCCACCAATACATTTCCTTTAAATCATGATACATTTTGGTAGCTCCCGAATGAATAGAATATCTTAAATAATGTGCCATTATCATAATCCGTTTCCTTAGCTCGTCCACATCAGGTACACACAACTTATTCTGACACTGACGCACTTTCCCTGGTGTAAGGTCAAATGCCTTCGTCAGACCTTGTTGTACATTCATTTCAGCTGAAATAAAATAGGGTCTACATACTGTTTCTCTTTCACTTCAACTACTAATGAAGATTCTGCTGCATTTTACACTATACTTCCTTCATCTGGGGTTTCAAGAAGACGAACTCCCGAGTTGGCTAGTTGGTGTAGATCCTTGAATATACCTTGCTTTTTCGCTAGCTGGCTATTAGTGCTTCCTATTGCTTTACGATTTAATGCATCGGCTACCACATTTGCTTTTCTCGGATAGTATAAGATATCATTATCATAATCGTTTAGTAATTCCAGCCACCTTTGTTGTCCCTAGTTTAGGTGCTTCTGCTTAAAACATACTGCAAACTTTCATGATCAGTATATATATATATATATCCATGTAAACCCTATACAAATAGTGGCGCCATAGCCTTAAAGCAAATATCACGGATGCTAACTCAAGATCATATATGAGCTAATTTCTCTCATGTGGGCGCAATTGTCTTGAGGCATAAGCTATCACATTGTCGTGCTGCATCCTTACACATCCTAAGCCAACTCCTGAGGCATCACAATATACTGCATACCCTTCTGTATCATCCGGAAGTACTAATACAGGTGTAGAAGTCAATTTGTCTTTCAGCTCTTGGAAACTCTTTTCGCATGCATCATTCCACTGAAACTTGGTCGTCTTGTGTGTTAACTTTGTCAGGGTGCTGAAATGGAAGAAAACCCTTCAACAAATTTTTTGTAATAACCTGCCGCAAGTGATTAGCATGGTCCTTTTGTGATCTTAAATATCATCTCTAAATATGGTCACAAACACAACTAAAAATGGATTGAACACCCTATTCATCAAATCCATAAAAAAATGGCTGGTGCATTTGTTAGTCCAAATGACATAACTAAAACTCATAATGACCATACAGTGTTCGGGAATCTGTCTTGAGTATATCTTTTTCTCTAACCCTTACTTGATGATAACCCAATCTTAAGTCGATCTTTGAGAAACCTTTGGCACCTTATAATTGCTCAAATAAATCATCAATTCTGGGGAGGGAATATTTATCCTTGATTTTCACCTTATTTAGTTGCCGATACTCAATACACATTCTCAGTGTACTATCTCTCTTTCGTACAATAACACCGGTGCACCCCACGGGGACATACTAGGCCTTATGAATCCCTTTTTCCAGCAAGTCTTTTTAATTGCTTCTTTAATTCCCATAACTCTGCTGGGCCATTCTATATGGAGGAATAGAGATAGTCTGAGTGCCTGGCATCACATCAATACCAAACTCTACTTCCCATTCTGGAGGCAAACCTGGGAGATCTTCAGGAAATACCTCAAGAATTTCATTTACCACCGGAACTGATTGAAGAGTTGGTGGCTTCACATCAGTATCTTTCACTCTTCCTAAGTGACTTATGTACCCCTTCGGGTATCATTTTCTTTGCCTTAATATGAGAAATAACTTTACCTCTCGGTGCTCCCACATTACCCTTCCATTCAAGAACATTCTTTTATGGAAAATGAAAATGTAACTTCTTAGCTCGGCAATCTACTGTGGCCTAACAAGAAGCCAACCAATCCATACCCATTATAACATCAAAATCTACCATCTCCTACTAAATAAGATCAACCACTATATCATAACCACAAACAGTAACTATACAATTACGATATACTCTTTTAACTACAATAGATTCACCAACTGGTGTAGAGACATCAAATGGCTTAACTAGTAATTCTGGTGTTCTTCCAAAAAAAATTTCCGCAATCAATGGAGTAACATATGATAATGTAGAATACGGGTCAATCAATGTGTATACTTTATGTAAAAATATGAATGTTGTACCTGTATCTACATCAGGTGAAGCCTCCGAATTCTGCCGGTTTGTTAGAGCATAGGTGTGATTCTGGTCTCCCCTAGAACTAGATGCTCCTCTAGAACCTCTGCCACAACCAGCAGGTTGTACACCTGACAATGATAATGCGACGGCTGACCCCGTAAGTCGTGTCATACTACCCGTGGCCCTGTGTGGACACCCTCTCATCTTGTGCCCCGACATACCACACCAAAAGCAAACATTTGTTCCCAATCGTCATTCAGCTAAATGATACCTTTCGCAGCGCTGGCACGAGTGAAGAGGAGACCTCGATTGGCTCATACTTCCTCTTGGTTGATACCCCACTGTCCGTGAATCCTGAACCTCACTTCTTTGCCCAAACTGGCTGCTTCTAAACCCTTGGGATCGAGGTAGAGCATTTACTGTAGAATGAGGGAATAATGGTCTAAGCGGTCTGTTAAACACCCGAGACCTAAATTCTCCTTGGGACGCCATGAATTTTCACATAGGTCTAGCCCTCTTTAACGGCCCTCTTTCAAATTCTTGTGCCATTCTGCTTTGCCTTTGATTCCCCCTCTTCTGTGCAAAGCCTGGGCCAACTTGTCCTTGATTTTGTGCAACTACTATCCGAGTCAACAGGTGCACCGCATTCCTTGTATCCTTCTTAGTAGTATTAACAGGTGTTTCGGCAGGGTCTTCTCTCCTTCTCGGCTCTTCTGGAGCTGGAAAAGTAGAAGCAGCCCGTGATGCAAATTCAATTTCAGCCCCACCCTGACTAGCTTGGTCAGGTGGTGATTTACTAGTTCCTTCTCCGGCAAGCATGTCTACCTTCTTACCTTGCCCCTACCTTGTCTTGTAATCGGTATTTTACTATAAAGAAGAAACCAATTTCAATGGTCAGATATGATTCCACCTACAACATTGGCTCTATTGAACGATCTTGAAATAAAGGAAAGAAACAACTCCTAAATGTCTCGTAGCCTCGTACATATAAATGTAGCGCGCAACACATCCATAAGCAAGACTCTACTCAGACACGACTTTATAGACACCCTTAGGACGACCTGCTCTAATACCACTTTTGTCACACCTCAAATTCCAACGGGACGGACTTGCACCCGAAGCTAGTAAGGCTCGAGAGAACCAATCTTCATTCATGTACTTTCGCATGCATGTCACTCAAGGAACATCTCTATCACGTATAGATACAAGATACTAATGGCAGAAGTCATGGAAAACATATGATATATACATATATGAAACTTGGCCATTAGGGCCACCATGTCAAAAGCATGCATCCGTTACATTCCTTCGTTTGTCCCACAACATCTACAAAGCCTCTACAGATACATAGACATAACCAACCTATAGTCGGAACATGTCCCCGCTTTATACAATACCAAAACAAATGTACATAATGACTCGAAAAGCCCCAAACCAATTGTAGCTTACCAATGATCCGCAAATGACCCGCAACCTACTGTGGAGGTTTACTAGCACCTGTGCCTGCAGCAAGTAAGGTAAGTCCCCCAAGGGACGTCAGTACGAAGAATGTACTGAGTATGTAAGGCCATAAGAAACTGCATGATACATAAGGGCTTCAATGGAATCAAATATAAGAGAATAGTCAATATGGATAAACCATCGTTCTATATGTGTGGAACCATGTACCTTACATTCATTACTTTCTTTGCCTTTACGTTCATTCAATATTATCGTTCATTACATAACTTAATTCTTCTTTGCATTAAGAAATTATAAAGTTTATGATAAGGAAACGACCAACTGATCAGTGGTAAAAGAGGATAACCCATGCTAGGTATCTTAACCCCTGGGATGAGATTAACCCATGCTAGGCTTTTCTGTCGCCCCTGGGATGTTCCTGTGATAACCCATGCTAGGCTTTTCTTTCGCCCCTAGGATGTTACTGTGACAACCCATGCTAGGCTTTTCTTTCGCCCCTGGGATGTTACCCAAGAATATACAAATAATTATGCATTACTTCCATTCTTTTGTTATAAGATTGATATATTGGTGGTTAAACGTTATTGGAACTTTGGAACAATGTCCACAATTATGTGACACATGAATAACAATTGGACAATGAATAAGCAACATGTGAATAACAATATATGCCAACCTGAAATGAGATACCTTTGAACATTTCGGAATGAAACAAGTACAATGTCAATGTAAACAATATGTGCTGCAAAAAGATACGGAAAAAGTAACCTTATATACCTTATCTTCCCAATATGAATACACAGTCCTATATGTGAATACAATAATCCAGCTCCTTTCTTACGTTTTACTCTACAACACAAGTACATAACAGAGCTCACGTTAACAACTAACTACCTTACAAGTGCATAAGAAGACAATGAGCTACATGACTGCCCTATAACGTCATTTCACCCTTTAAAATACAATTCACTACATTACCATACCAACAACACCATAACATTCCACACATTGACCAAGACATCATAAACCAATAGCATTTCACACCACGTTTATGCTTTACACTTCCCCTTCAACAATATGTCACATTTACCTCACTACGTCACGTAAACACCTTTCACAACAACATATTAAAGACAATACATAATTGATACCATTCAAAATACCTTCGGGCTACTCCTTTAAAGTCATTCAAAAGGTACCATAAGTTGATAATTGAAATCATAAAGGGTATAGGGGCTTTGGGGGGTCAAAGAGATGCAAAAACAACCGAAACGGAGTTCTGGGCTGACCTGTGAAGCCACCTGTGACCGCATTGGATGAGGTACATCCGCAGGTGACCATTTTCCTGGTCCAGGGCCACCTGCATTAGCATCTGCGCCCGCAGGTGCCCTGTCTGCGAGGGCGGATGCCCGTTTCAGCCTCCAGGGGTCATTTTTGGGTCTTTTTTCTCAATGAATGGTCCATGATCATAATTAAGCTTCTATTTTTCATATTTTAAGTTATATTAGATTCCAAAGAACATCCATGGTTTCAAAAAGCACATAAACATCACCAAAATGACATTTTTCTTTCAATACGCCACCGGTTCCATGTACAATTTCACAACAACAATTCCAAATGTTACACACAAAGAGAAATCAAGTTAAGTACATAACCACATATTACATGTTGATATTTAATCCATCAAATTCACTTCCTTCAAGACCACAAGTCCACTTCCAATTTCACAAGGCAAAACCCTTTACCAATTAAGCAAACATAGACTATTTCACACATAGTAAACTTCTTAACACTTTTTCAACATAACCAACATGATATCCACAATATACCATGCATATAATATATTAAATCACAAGAGTAAACACTTACTCAAGCTTTCCAAGTGATGATCTTGTCCAAAAGAGATGGTTGCCTTAGGGTTTGGATGAAGAGAAATATCTTGTGGAAATTCTAGAAAGTGCATGTGTCTTTTGTTGATTAAAAATCTGATTTGTTTCCTTATATAGTGCCTCATGGTCATCCTTATCCAAACACTTAGTCAATAATTGAGGGTTTACTTGGTCAAAGAAAGAATGGGTCATTTTCCCATTTTTTTGGGCCATGTCTTTTGCTCAATTATTGGGCCTTTATTGAGACCATTAACTCAAGAGTAGTTTAGCCCAATAACTTTCGTGAATAATTTACCATCTATCACAACTTAATTAATTCCATGAACATTAGGGTAGTCGCGTGAGTTCGGAAATGTATGGGGTATTACATAACTGAATCTATCCAAGTATGTTTAGTACGTTGACATTATGAGCTATAATAATGCAAGGTAATTAATTAACCGATAATTCATCAGAGTATATATAATATGTTGTATTATGGGGTAATATACTCGTGTATGTGATGTATATAGTACGTATTCAAAAGCTGATAATGGACGGAGTATATATACACATATACGTATATCTCATGTATTGATGTACGTAGTAGTCAAAAGCTTACTGAATCTATCCAAGTGTATTTAATACGTTGACATCATACGATCAACTAATAATATAAGCTAATTAACTGATAATTCATCAGAGTATATGAAATATGTTGTATTACGAGGTATATAGTACGTATTGGAAAGCTAATTAACCAAAAATCCATCTTAGTATGTGAAATACATTAATATTATTATACGACTGATCAGGTAATATACTACCCGTGTTAATATGACAATGAATTAACTAATTATATTATTTATATACATTGTATTAAACTATTTTAGATGTTACTACAAAAATTATATAAATTGTTATTATTATTATTTTTTCAAATAAAAACCGACCACTTGTGGTCGATTTTTGAATAATTAATTTTTTAAGAAAAAACCGATCACTTGTGGTCAGTTTTCACAATTTTTTTTTAACTAAATATTATCTATCTGACCCAAGCTAATAACCCCTACACTCCAACAACAACCCTACATCGACACCAACAACAACAACACTAATAATCGTCGTTGTACTTCATCGACAACGTCGTCGGTTTCTTCAAGTCGCTCGCCATTGGTTGCTTCTTCTTCTTCTCCAGCTGCTGCTATTGCTTGTCGTACTGTTGCGGTGCTTGCTGTCCGTTGTTGCTGTACCATTCAGCTGTTGTTGTTGCCGTCCAACTTCGTCGTCGGAGTCACTGTTCGGCTGCTGCTATTGCTCATTAACAACAACAAAGGTAAACACTCATATTGATTTGATTGATTTTGACTCGCCGTTTTAGTGTATGAAGACTTCAAAAATTTCAACCTTTTTTGCTAAAATTATTGGTTTGGTTGATTCTTTTTGAGGTGTGAGCAGTTGGGTGTGTTTGAGAATTTTCAATTTTCAATAGAACACACATAGAGAAGTGGAAAATTACAAGACAAAAATTTGACTTGAAATACATTATCATATAAGGTAAAAGAGACCAAAAGTGAGGATTGGTAACAGATTAGTGCTCTCTCTTTTGAATTGGTTACTCCATCTATTGGTTTTCCTAATTTTGAAATTCTTTAAAACTAGTTTTCGATGGTAGCGTGAAGATTTTGATAAAGGCTCGTAGTTCGGTTTTCTACTTCGAAAAAGGTAAACACCTTTTTCTTTACTTTTCTTTTAAACATAGTGTTATGTAGTTGTTACTAGAATCTCACACTAGGTGAGAATGGTGGGATTATTTGTTGTAGAAGGCTTTGAAAACCATAGATTTTGTGATGAAGATTATGGTATTGTTTGAAAATGTGAACTAGTTACTTGAAATGTGAATTAGTGACTTGAAAATGGTTAAGGTTAGTTACTTTAAAATGTAAACTTGTTACTTGAAAATGGTTAAGGCAAGGTGAACTATGACTTAAAATGTGAATTAGTGACTTGAAAATGGTTGTTAGTTACTTGAAATGTGAACTTGTGACTTGAAAATAGTTAAGTATAGTTACATGAAAATGTGAACTAGTGACTAAAAAATGGTTAAGGTTAGTTACTTGTAATGTGAATTTGTTATTTGAAATGGTTAAGGTTATTGACTTGAAATGTGAACTAGTGACTTGAAAATGGTTAAGTGTATTGCTTGAAAATGTGAACTAGTGACTTGAAATGTGAATTTGTGACTTTAAAATGGTTAAGGTTAGTTACTTGAAATGTGAATTAGTGAATTGAAAATGGTTAAGGCTAGTTACTTGAAATGTGAACTTGTGACTTGAATATGGTTAAGTGTATTGTTTGAAAATGTGAACAAGTGACTTAAAAATGGTTAAGTGTAGTTACCTGAATTATGAATTAGTGACTTGAAAATGCTTAACTGTAAGTGTAGTTACTTGAATTGTGAATTGGTGACTAGAAAATGCTTAACTGTAGTGACTTGAAATGAAAATTAGTGACTTGAAAATGGTTAAGTGTAGTTACTTGAAATGTGAATTAGTGACTTGAAAATGGTTAAGGATAGTTACTTGAAATGTGAACTAGTGACTTGAAAATGGTTAAGTGTAGTTACTTGAGATGTGAATTAGTGACTTGAAAATGGTTAAGTGTAGTGACTTGAATTATGAATTAGTGACTTGAAAATGGTTAAGGTTAATTACTTGAAATATGAATTAGTGACTTGGAAATGATTAAGTGTAGTTACTTGAAATGTGAATTAGTGACTCGAAAATGGTTAAGTGTAGTGACTTGAATTGTGAATTAATGACTTGAAAATGGTTAAGTGTAGTGACTTGAATTGTGAATTAGCGACTTGAAAATGGTTAAGTGTAGTGACTTGAATTATGAATTAGTGACCTAAAAATGGTTAAGGTTAGTTACTAAAAATGTGAATTAGTGAGTTGAAAATGGTTAAGTATATTGAATGAAAATGTGAACTAGTGACTTGAAAATGGTTAAGTGTAGTTACTTGAAAATGGTTAAGTTTTGTGACTTGAATTGTGAATTAGTGACTTGAAAATGGTTAAGGTTAGTTACTTGAAATGTGAATTAGTGACTTCAAAATGGTTAAGTGTACAAAATGGTTAAGTGTAGTGACTTGAATTGTGAATTAGTGACTTAAAAATGGTTAGGTAGTGACTTGAATTGTGAATTAGTGACTTGAAAATGGTTAAGTGTAGTGAATTGAATTGTGAATTAGTGACTTGAAAATGGTTAAGGTTAGTTACTTGAAATGTGAATTTGTGACTTGAAAATGGTTAAGGGTAGTTACTTGAAATGTGAACTTGTGACTTGAAAATGGTTATGTGTATTGTTTGAAAATGTGAACTTGTGACTTGAAAATGGTTAAGTTTTGTGACTTGAATTGTGAATTAATGACTTGAAAATGGTTATGGTTAGTTACTTGAAATGTGAATTAGTGACTTTAATATGATTTAAGTGTAGTTACTTGAAATGTGAACTAGTGACTTGAAAATAGTGAAGTGTAGTGACTTGAATTGTGAATTAGTGACTTGAAAATGGTTAAGTGTAGTGACTTAAATTGTAAATTAGTGATTTGAAAATGGTTAAGTGTAGTGACTTGAATTGTGAATTAGTGACTTGAAAATGGTTAAGGTTAGTTACTTGAAATGTGAATTATTGACTTGAAAATGGTTAAGGTTAGTTACTTGAAATGTGAATTAGTGACTTGAAAATGGTTAAGTGTAGTTACTTGAAATATGAATTAGTGACTTGAAAATGGTTAAGTGTAGTGACTTGAATTGTTAATTAGTGACTTGAAAATGGTTAAGTGTAGTGACTTGAATTGTGAATTAGTGACTTGAAAATTGTTAAGGTTAGTTACTTGAAATGTGAATTAGTGACTTGAAAATGGTTAAGTGTGGTGACTTGAATTGTGAATTAGTCACTTGAAAATTGTTAAGATTTGTTACTTGAAATGTGAACTTGTGACTTGAATATGGTTAAATATATTGTTTGAAAATGTGAACTAGGTACTTGAAAGTGGTTAAGTGTACTTACTTGAATTGTGAATTAGTGACTTGAAAATTGTTGAGTGTAGTTACTTGAAATGTAAATTAGTGACTTCAAAATGGTTAAGGTTAGTTGCTTGAAATGTGAATTAGTGACTTGAAAATGGTTAAGGTTAGTTACTTGAAATGTAAAGTTGTGACTTGAATATGATGAAGTGTATTGTTTGAAAATATGAACTAGTGACTTCAAAGAGAAGGAAATTGTTGTTGTAGAGGCTCAAAGGGCGAGGAAGAGGTTTATTTTGATGTTTGAATGGTTTATATCTGAATTGGTGGGCTGTAATATTTGTATAACTGGTTTATTTTGAAAATGCAGCATATATGCTATAATTTTTATTACAAAATTACCAGAAAAACTGACCATGAGTGGTGGGTTTTTGGAAAATTACCAGAAATACCGACAACTTGTAGTCGGTTTTTGGAAAATTTACCACAAAAACTGACCACTAGTAGTCGGTTTCTGGAAAATTACCTAAAACACTGACTACATGTGGTCGGTAAACTGGGAAATTTTTTCAAAAAATTAAAAAACCGACCACTTGTGTTTGGTTTTATTATAAAAATTATTAGATAATTACACAAAAACTGACCACGTTGGTCGGTTTTGTTTAATTATTTATTTTTAAAAAAAAAAACGACCACAAGTAGTCGATTTTTATAAAAAAAAAATTAAATAATTAAATAAAACCGACCACAAGTGGTTGGTTTTTTAAAAAATATTTTGATAATTTAATAAAAATAAATAAATAAAAACGACCACAAGTGGTCAGTTTTTTTTAAAAAAAATAATTAAATAAATAAAAGCGGCCACTTGTGGTCAGTATCTCAAATAAAAAAATAAAAAATATATAAAACCGACCACACATTGTGGTCGGAAATATTAATTTTATTTTTTTAATATAAAAAATTATTAAAAAAATTATTTTATATAAAAAAAAAATTGAAAAAAACCAACCACTTGTGGTTTGTTTTTCAAAAGCTACCACTATATTACCGACAACAGCGTGTGGTCGATTTTACGGTAGATAAATGGGGAAAACCGACTACATGTGATAGCTTTTTGTGGTTGCTTTTCCAATTTTTTTTAGTAGTATCATTCACACATAACACAAATTGGGCTTCAACTGCATTAAAACCATCACCTGTCTCAATCCAAGCTTGCACCACTTTATTAAACTTGAACCTTTCCTTTTCATGCAATTTCTGTTTGGTTGTGGTCTAAAAATAGGAATATAACACATAATCAATCAAATGACCTACAATATCAAGTATTAGAACCTAATCCCAAACCCCAAGGCCAATTTCATGATTACTCCCCCCATTCTAGGGCTTTCCCATTATAAGTTCACCTTAAAACTACTAATTTCATGGTAACATCAGTGAATTACAGTTATGCAAGAGTAAATTATCAATATTTAACTAAAATCCAAAGGTTTTGCACCCAATTTACCCCTTTTTACTAGAAAATGCAGCTAGGTCAAGTTAAACTCTCCCTAAGACCCATAAACTAGTGATTCTAGGGTTTAGGAATCGAAAAACTAGTTAATGGGGATAAATAACTTACCTTTATGAAAATTCTGGTGGAAAATAGGTGAAAATCGTCCCAAATCGCTAGAGCCCCCTCAAAACGTATTTAGAAATAATAAACTATTTTTGGAGAAATTTTTGCATAAACAATGATTTACCCCGCTATAGCAGCCCTATCCCGCTATAGCGGCATCGCTATAGCAGAATTCGCCCGCTATAGCGGGATTGACCAACTTTGACTCCCACTATAATAGGAAATTCTCTGCTATAGCGGTTGCCTCATAGCAGCATGCCACCCGCTATAACGGGTGTGATATGGCAGAAATTTGGGAATTCTCCCAGTTTACCTTTTTTGTCATGCACCCTCAAACTATGACATCCCGGACTAACCGTTATGTATCAAGTTTGATATCGGGAGTTCTACTCACCCAAATTCACATATTAAAAGTCTTACGGATTCCTTATCGTCTTATCTAACATAAAATCATGCTAAACTTTATTACATTTACCCAATGCATTCCCGGATTGCCCTAAATTATACTTCACTCAGATTTCTTTTAAGACTAGTCTAGCCTGATATTTTTTACTTTCAATTCGGGGGAAAACTTAACCTGATTTTTTGTATGTTACACTTTCCTATAGCGATGGAAAGGGTTGTTATAACAGACATCAATTTACCCATTGTTCATCCCCGAATAGTCAACAATGTGCCAAGTCAAGAAAAGAAAGACTTCTTGTATTCTCAAACAAGTGAGGGTACTTGTCCCGTATATTCTTTTGGTTTCCCAAGTGGCTTCTTCAATCGGACGATGCTTCCACTAGACCTTTGATTGAATCTCCTTTGTCCTCAACTTTTGGACATCCCAATCAAGAATGGCAACTGGCTCCTCCTTATAAGTAAGATCATTATCTAACAAAACTGAGTCCCACTTGATAATGTAATCCCCATCCCTATGGTATATCTTAAGAATGGATACATGGAACATCGGATGTACCCCCGACAAACTTGGCGGCAATGCTAACCTGTATTCTACCTGACCCACATCATCAAGAACCTCGAATGGACCGATATACCGAGGGCAAAGCTTTTTCTTCTTGACAAATCTCATAACTCCATTCATAGGAGATGCCTTCAACAAAACTTGCTCACCAACCTTAAATGACATATCCCTCACCTTACTGTCTGCATACTCTTTTTGCCTACTCTGGGCTGCTAAAAATTTGATTTGGATAAATCTCACCTTTTTTAAGGTTCTTTCACCAAATTAGTGCCCAAAGGCTTCATATCACCAGTCTCAAACCACCCTATGGGCGATCTAAACCTCCTCCCATAGAGTGCCTCAAATGGAGCCATATCAATGCTAGAGTAATAACTGTTGTTGTATGAAAACTCACATAATAGCAAGAACTTGTCCCAAAACGCCACTGAAGTCGATATCACATGCCCTCAATATGTCCTCAAGCACCTGAATCATCCTCTCTGACTATCCATCAGTTTGGGGATGCAAGGTTGTGCTAAAAGTGAGTTGGGTGCCCAACTCTTCATGCAACCTGTCCTAAAATTTAGAAGCAAATTGCATACCTCTGTCTGAAATGATGGAAAGTGGCACCCCATGTAGCCTCAATATCTCCTTGACGTAGATCTTGGCTAACTGCTTAGAGCTACATTCCACTTTAACTGGAATAAAATAGGCTGATTTAGCTAGCATGTCCACTATGACCCAAATAGAGTCATGATTCCCCAAGGTCTTAGGAAGACCTACCATAAAATCCATAGCTATCCTTTCCCACTTTCACTCGGGAATGGGTATCCTTTGGAGAAAACCCGCAGGCCTTTGATACTCATACTTTACCTGCTAACAGTTGTAACATTTGGACACATACTCAACTATGTCCCTCTTCATCCCAGTCCACCAATAAAGCTGACTCAATTCATGGTACATCTTGGTTGCACTTGAATGAATAGAATATCGTGAACCATGAGCTTCAACAAGCACATTTTGAATCAAATCACCAACCTGAGGAACATATACTGTCCCTCTAACCCACAATGCCCCACACACATCAAGTGTGGTGTCTGAAGCCTCACCAGACACCACTTTGTTCCAGAGTTTATTCAATTTCCAATCCTCAAACTACTTGACCTTGATTTCATCAAGGAATGTTGACTTTACCTCAATACTAGCCAATACTCCACCCCTTTCTGAAACACCAAATTTCATAAAATGAGATGCTAGAGCTTGAAAATCCCTAGTCAAGGGTCGCTTGACACCTCAAATAGGTCAAACTGCTCATACTTACAGCTTTCTGGCTCAATGTGTTTGCCACCAAGTTGGGTTCTCCTGGATGATACTAGATGATCAGATCATAGTCTTTCAATAACTTCATCCATCTCCTTTGTCTCAACTTCAGATCTTTTTGGGTGAACACATGTTGCAGGCTACAGTGGTTTATGAATAACTCACACTCGACACCATAAATGTAGTGTCTCCAAATCTTGAGGGCAAAAACAACCGCTTCTAACTCCAAGTCATGAGTTAGGTAATTCTTTTCATAAGGCTTCAACTACCTTGAAGCATAAGCAATAACATTTATGTCCTGCATCAACACAACACCCAAACCCAAACATGAAGTATCACAAAATACAACAAAAAATCCTTAGCTTCAACCGACAATGAAAGGATAGGAATTGTAATCAAAAGTGTCTTGAGCTTTTGGAAGCTCTCCTCAGACTTATCCGACCATACGAATGGCACCTCCTTCTGAGTTAACCTTATCAAGTGAGTAAAAATAGAAGAAAATTTCATGAAAAACCTGCGATAGTAACTAGCAAGACCCACAAAGCTCCTAACCTCAGTCACAGAGCTAGGCTGAACCCAACTCTTAATCGCCTCAATCTTCTGGGGATCAACCATCACCTCTTTTTCCAAAACCACTTGCCCTAAAAAGGCAATCGAAGACAACCAGAACTCGCAATTTTGAGAACTATTCATACAACTACTTCTCTTTCAAAAGTGTCAAAATAATGGGAAGATAACCTGCATGTTCCTCCTTGATCTTGGAGTAAACCAAAATATCATCAATAAAAACTATCACAAAAGAATTGAAGAAAGACTTGAAAATACCATTCATCAAGCTAATGAAGGCTGCCAGCGCATTAGTCAACCCAAAAAACATCAATAAAAACTCGTAATGTCAATATCAAGTCCTGTAAGCTATTTTGGGTATATCCTCAGGCCAAATTTTCAGCTAATGGTAACCTGACCTTAAGTCAATCTTGTAGAATATTGAAGCACCTTGCAACTGGTCAAAGAGATCATCTATGCTGGGCAGGGGATACTTATTTTTGATAGTAATCTTGTTCAACTACTTGTAATCAATGTACATTCTCATGCTACCATCTTTCATTTTAACGAATAACACTGGAGCACCCCAAAGTTAAGCATTGGGATGAACAAATCCCTTATCAACTAGTTCCTGCAACTGAGTTTTGAGTTCCCTCAACTCTGCCGGAGCCATTCGATAAGGAGGAATAGAAATTGGGCAAGTGTTCGGCTCCAAATCAATACAAAAATCAAGATCCCTACCCGAATGCATATCAGGCAAATACTCGGGAAATACCTCTTGAAACTCAGAAACCACGGGAACTGACTCAATAGAGGGGGATTCCACACTAACATCCCAAAAATGAGCCAGGAAGGATGAACATCCCTTCCCCACTAGCTTTCTAGCCCGAACAAAAGATATGATTTTCACCGCCTGGGACGTATACACTTCCTTCGACTCTAGTTTGTCCTCCCATGCATTTTTAGAGTCACTGTCTTAACATTACAGTACAAGATAGCATGATATGGAGATAACCAAGTCATACCCAGGATAATGTCAAAATCAAGCATATCCAAAACGATCAAGTCAACCCAAGTCTGAAAACCCATGAACAAAACAGAACATACACGATACACATGGATCACCACCACAGAATCTCCAACTGGAGTAGACACAAATATAGGAGAATCGAGTACATCACAGACCAAGTCTAAACCCAAAGCAAATCTAACAAATACATAAGAGTAAGTGGAACTCGTATCAAAGAAAATAGTAGTCATCCAGTCACAGACAAGAATAGTACCTGTAATGACGACATCAGATGCCTCAACCTTAGTCTTGCATGGGAAGGCATAACAGTGATCTCTATCGTCAAGCCGGGCAACCACTCTAGCAGGTTGCGCTCCACCCTTTCTTGCATTACCATTACCTTTGTTTCCACCATGACCTCCCTGATTATTACCCCATCCACCTTGTGGACGACCCTTACTGTTACCACTTCCACCTCTACCTATTGGAACCATAGCCTTGGTCTGCTGTTGTGCCTAATTACCTATCTGCCCTGAAATAACATAATAATAACAACCTCACTCAAGATAAGGCATATTGGCCGACAATTAAGAAGCCCCTTGGCCTCTAGCAATTGAAGGCTGCTGAATAGCCCCTAAATAACCACCTATAGAGGATGGCAGAGCTTACTGAATGGGGTGAGCTAGATAAGCCTGCTGGCTATGACCCCTGGAATAAGAACCACTGAAGTGACCCGCATTCTGGGACTTCTTGGCTAATGCCTTAGCCTGACCCACCTGCTTAACTCCCTTCAGCCTTTCCACATAATCATCCACATCATTGAAACCCTTTCTTGTAGAAGTCATGTGAACAGACAATACCTGAAGATCAGTGTTTAAAACTTTAAAAAACAATCTGATCTGCTCCTCTTCAGTTCCCAACAGCTAGGTATCATAACGAGATAGAGCATGGAACTTAGTCGCGTAGGCTGCAAATGACATACTTTCCTGCTCAAGAGCCAAAAACCCATCTTTCTTGCAGTCACGAAGGGTCCGGGGCACATACATCTAGGCATGAAATTGAGCCCAAGTCAATGGAGGTAGGGCTAGTGACCAACACTCAACATAGGCTCTCCACCACTGCATGGCATCCTCTTGGACTTGGAAAATCATAAACTCACTACCATGTTGTTGCACGATCCCCAATTATGCAGCCTCTCATAGTAATTAATGATGAACTCAAACACATCCTCAGTCTCAGCACCATGTAATAAAGAAAGTTTCATTTTCAGAAACTTAGTCAGCAACTCATGTTCGATACCAGTCATAACGGAATCTAACACAGGACAGGGGAATACATCAGTCCCCGAAGGCTCATCCACCTGTGAAGCTAAAGTGGAAATCAAATAAGCACCCAAAACCTAAAAAGTCAGCACAGTAGGAGTGGCTCCAGTACCGCCTAACCACTCAGATAAGCCAGAACCTACTGAATAACCTCAGAAGATATCGGAGGAAGGACTGCACCTCCAGTCGGTGCCACCACCTTTGGTTCCATAGCATCCTCATCAAGAGTCTCAACCTCCTCAAAATGATCCTGGGAAGGGAGAGGTAATACTGACCTCTGAAGGACCTGGTCAGCTACTGCCTGAGCTCCACCCCTAGAGGGTGTCGCTCTCCCTCTTCCCCTTCCCCTACCCCTACCTCATCCTTATCCTCGAATAGCCGATTCTACAGCTGGAGCTGCTGGTGCTAGAGCTGCAGCTCTTGCTCCATTCGCTCTAGTGTTCACCATCTTCGGACAATAGAATGAAGAAAATCAGATACCAATTTGGATCGCCAAATACCAACTGGAATCAAGTTATAGCATGAAATAAGATAGAAAGGATAATTTCCTAAAGTCCTATAGCCTCTCAAAGAAAAGTACAGACATCTCCGTACCGTTCTACAAGACTTTATTGGACCCATTTTGGTATGATGAGATCAACAAACCTAGGACTCTGATACCAACTTTGTCATGACCCAAACCTGCCGTGAGTGACACCCACACTAACCCTTCGATAGGAGAACCAATTAACCCATAATCCATCCAACACTTAGCCAAAATTAGGCAACTAAACCAATCTCATAAGCAAAACCAATATTTCAACATCTTAAATGAAGAGTAACAAATAAATATGTGGAATAAACAATCTCCTAAAACCTGAAAGTCATCGTACCAAAACTCTAATAAATGTCAAAAAGGGGTTGCAACCCCAAAAACAAAAGTAATAGCTAACTCTGAAATAATGGACCAGAGAAACAGTGAAGAACTCATGGTAGCCCAAAAGAAGCAGCTTACCCTTGAGTTCGAATACGTTCTAAATCGCAGCTGAAGTCTCAAAACAGTCACCAAAATTGGCTCTACACTCAACAAAAAAAAGAGCATGTGTAGTATCAGCACACAAAAAATAACGGCGTACTGGTAGGGTCATTAGTCAACCCAAGATGAGAAATATGAACACATAACTATAACCTAGTATAATAAGACAACCACGAACCCTATCATGCCATCCTACTTCAAGTTCATAACACTTAACCTTGTAAAGAAGTACATCATGAAGTTTAGTCAACATGAGTCAACGAGGATAAAAAGTCAAGTCAAACTATAACCACCAATAAGACTCCAAGTCAACACCCATGATGCAACAATTATGTAGATCATACCCAAATTACACAAGTAGTAGACAACACAAAGTTATGACACAACTTGTCATTAATACGTACCACTCAAGGATCCACAAGGACAATATCAATGGTAATTATCATGCATCTTTGTTTACATAAAGAAACCACCTTTAGCAATTAAGAACATGTACGCGGTTCACTCAAGGAACCAACATAATAATGATAGAACTTAAACCCGGTTCACTCAAGGAAACAATGAAATCAAGAAAACACATAATCCCTTGTTCACTCAAGGAACCGTCAAAGTCACATGTACCTTGTACATACATGCTAAGGGTCTTATGGTCGCCCACTAGTCATGACCTACAAGGGACGAGCTCTTGTCCATGTACCAAAATTCCAGACATCAAGTTCTTGCCAACCTTATATTACCAATCCCGTAGAGATGTCCAAATACCGGTACATTCCATAATATTGACAGATATCACAACAATCACAACCATAATGATAACAGAAACACCACCTGTAAAACCAACAAGCTTTCATCTAAATTCAATGCATGAGATTATCACTTAGGATATCAAACAGCCATTCACTTTCCTTGAACATGCATTGTACAAGCAATACTAAGGAATAGTTATCATTCACACATAGCACAAATTAGGTTTCAACTACATTAAAACCATCACCAACCACAATCCAAGCTTCCACCACTTCATTAAACTTGAGCCTTGCGTTTTTGTGTAATTTCTGCTTGGTTGTGGTCTAAAAATAGGAATATAAAAAATAATCAATCAAATTACCTACAATATCGAGGATTACAACCTAATCCTAAACCCCAAGGCTAATTTCATGTTCATTCCCCCCATTCTAGGGGCTTTTCCACCATAAGTTCACCTTAAAACTACCAATTCCATGGTTACATTAGTGAATTATAGTCATGCAAGAGTAAATTATCAATCTTTAACTAAAACCCAGAGGTTTTGCACCCAATTTACCCCTTGCACCAGAAAATTCAGCTAGGTCAAGTTAAACCTCTCCAAGACCTGTAAACTAGTGATTCTAAGGTTTAGGAATTGAAAAACTAGTAAATGGAATAAATAACTTGCCTTTACGAAGAATTCTGGTGGAAAATAGGTGAAAATCGCTCCAAATCGCCTAATTCCTCCCCAAAACGTATTTAGAAATAATACACCATTTTTGGAGAAATTTTTGCATAAACAACGATTTACCCCGCCATAGCAGCCTGATCCAACTATAGAGGCATCTCTATAGAGGAATCCACCCACTATAGCGGGAATGGCCGACTTAGACTCCTGCTATAGCGGTAGCCCCATAGCAGTATGCCACCCTCTATAGCGGGTGTGGCGAGGCATAAACTCGTGAATGCTAGTAGTTTTGTCTTTTTTACAACACACCCTCAAACCATGACATTCCGGACTAACCCCTTTGCATCAAGTTCAATATCATGAGTTCTACTCATCCGAATTCACTTCCAAAAAATCCTACGGATTCCTTATCGTCTTAGCTAATATAAAATCATACTAAACTTTATTACATTAACCCAATCCATTCCCGGATTGACCTATATCATACTTCACTCAGATTTCATCCAAGACTAGCCTAGCCTGAAATTTTTAACTTTAAATTCGGAAAAAAACTTAGCTCGAATTTTTGTATGTTAGACTTACCCGTAATGACGGAAAGGGCGTTACAATTATACCAATGTGAAGGTGGAGGTTGCTCTATTGAAGAATTTTCTAAAAGGATTAATATTGGTATTAAAAGAAGTGCTACTGGAGAGATTACATCAAATTGAATCAAAATTAAATACGAATACATGCCAAGATATAGCAAGACTTGTTGCTTGAAAGGTCATGATGCGAAAGAATGTTTTGTCTTGCTGTCACAATTCCGAAATTGGAAACAATATGACATATCTCAACCTCACCGATAGATAATCCAACCCTATTATAAAACACATGACGAAAAATAATATACATGGAAGTAATATTTATAATAGAATAAGTCTTAAAACAATCTTTTTCCATAAAACATATAATGAAAAGTGGAAGTACTACAAAATCCTCCAACATCTGGTGTCACAAGTACAAACTTCTATGAATTTCAGGTACAACACAATCTCTACTATAACTGGAAATGAAATACATAGGAAAAAAAAGGTAGAAGAGATTCAGAAACTGTGAATCAACCAATTAGTAGCTACCTCAAAACTTCATAAATGCCCAACCGATACGAGGATCACCAGCCACTTCTACTCGACTCAGAACATGTATAACAAAGGTGCAGAAAGAAACAAGGGGCAGTATGAAATTCACGTGTACTCAGCAAAATAATTGACTGACCCAAATACAAAGTAATGGCGAGGGTCGGTTCTAAACTGTCCTGTTCAATAATTATCATATATACTACTCATTTCTAAGAAACAAACATGGACTAGCAGCTAATGCCAACAACATTATATAAATCAATTCCACACTATTTCCTGACAATCATAGAGAATATAAGCATTAGAAATAGTCGAGTGGTCTTAGAATTGTAATGCTTTTTATAAGTGATATCAACCTGCAACTAGTAACTTGGTAAAACGAATAAGTATGACGATATGAAGACCCAGCTGAATTAATAAGTGCCAAGACCCTAAATTTTCACCTCAATTGATTAAAACCAACATTTTAAAGTCTATTACAAGTTTTACTATTTTCATAGTTAATCTTAGCATAACAACAAATCATCAACTGTTTGTTTCTCGATTAGTCAAAATAAGAATTCAAATTAGATGATTAATCTTTAATTTTAAGTCTCTATGGATGTGGTATCTAAACTTAAAATTTTTATATTACTTATATGACCACGAACACTTGCATATGCATTTGGACGCAATTTTAATCGCAATATCTGTATCACATTTAATTAATATTGTCACGACCCAAACAAACGGACCGTGCGGGCACCTACGCTATCCTAAGTAGCTAGGAGAACCCTTATTACCCAACCAAAAATATGCGGAAGACTTCTGTTTTTAAGAGAATACTGATTTAAATATAACAAAGTAAATTAAACACCAATAAATAAATTTTTCAAAAAACTTCTTACAACTGTCCTTCACTACCTCAAGACCTGGTCAGACATGTACAAGAGCTACCTATTACAGAATAGATTGACAATAAAATAAATAACACAAAGACTCTAACATCTGCCAGGAAGGAAGTGCAGAAGTTAGTGCTGAATATCGCCATTGATCTAGTAACTGCAAACTAACCTGCATCCAGTCTACACCCCAATAAGGGATGTAGAAGAGTAGGGTCAGTACAAACACACGTACTGGTAGGCATCATCGGCCGACCAGTGTTAGTCCACATAATCATAAAATAGAATCAAAGAAAAGAAATCATGACATCTTAATAGAGTATAATTCTACTAAGGCTGTAATATCATTATAACACTTTGCCAATATAATTTATAATTTTCCAACTCTATTAATGAGATTATATTCACCACTAGCATAGTCTAGCCTCACTAATTCACACCATCCACCACAATCTAACACTAAACCATCACTATCACCCTTTTATTCACGTTGCCGTTTCCATTATCCACATCTATAGGATCAACCCAATAATCATAGATAACTCACACTAAACTCTCGGGCTAACAACCAAACACTCTCTTATAATATTAAAGAATAATAACTAGCCAATCGGATAAGCCAAGATCACACCAAGTATAAATAAAGTAAGTCGACCAACATATAGCAAGTAAGCACAGAGTTCCACTTTTTCAAGTACATGTCACACAATCAATCTCAAGGATACAATCAAACAGGGAATACAAATCAACTCACATCTCAGTAAAACACACAAGAGAACTCAAGGTTCATTAGCAAACCTTATAGATACTCTTGGAGAAAGATTAATTCAATTATTGAAACTTTGGGATTGTTTCTTTGAGATTATTCATTGGATTCATCACTTTAGATCACTTCATTATCAATTCCTTTATTATTAATATTACCATGCCGGCTCGTGGCACCCGATCCAATCACGTCTTATAGCAATACTGAAATTTAACGTCGGCCACATTGCTACTAACAATCTTTCCACTTTTCTGTTCTTAATAAATATTCATCATTCACTTTTCAACCTGTATGAAGGTATATCACAAGCCTTCTTTACTCAAGGCATTCTTTTCAATCACATTATCATTATGAATCAAGATTTTTCATTTATCAACAATAGTCTGTACACACATGCTAAGGGACTTATTTCTGCCCAACTAGTCATGACCTGCAGGGGACAATCTAAGTCCATGTACCGTACCGGCGTGGTACCCGATCCTCCATAAATAAGTAATATCAACATCCATATCCGTACCGGCGTGGTACCCGATCCTCCATAATCATATTATGTATATTTTATCAACTTCATACTATCTCTCAGGATACAACACGACGTACTAAATTTACACGTACACTCATAATCACAAGACGATTCGATCAAGTTGGATTTTTCATAATTATTCATGCAAGTATCAACAATCCAAATATCATCAATTCAAGTATGTACGAAAACCAATCAACAAGCATCCAATTTAGGAGCATACACACAATTAAATTGAGTCTAAACTCTAATTAAATCATAACCTACTCAAATACCACAACTTGGGTTCTAACATCACCACCCATAACTAGCGCATTCAACCTTATCATTATTCTTTACCTCTCTCCGCATAATACAATGCACACAATGATTCAAGTCATCTATCCCTTAGGCCTCACCATTATCATGGCACAATATGCAACTTAAACCTTTATAACTCAATTAGGTTCATCACTAGAACAACTAAGAAACATCATGTCCACATACTTCATTCACAACAATCCCCTTTCGGGCACATAACACATAATATCATAAATATCACATAATCAATCAATAACATAGTTTTCAGGATTAAAGTAAAGTTCTTATGTCTTTATTCACCTCAACTCCATGTCTGCAGGCCTAGACATGCTTTCTCCCATCAATTATAAATTATGAAAATATGAAATAACACAGTCTTCTACTCATTAACCTAGCCTACCTGGACGCCAAGCTTTTTGAATCAACAAGTCATGTCAAGGATGCTCATTCCCTTTCTTCATGCTTCGGAATGATCAATCATCTAAATATCAAACAATTATAAGAGTAATTAATCAATTACTCTTTAAATAAATATCTTTGGAAATTCAAAACCCACTAATTCTACCCTAATTCCAGGTTTATATCATTCTCCAAGGTCAATTAACTATTAACTAGTTCTTTCAAACTTAACCCATCTCCATTAATGGAGTTTTTATGCTAAAGGTCTCATCTTTATGGAATTCAAGATTTCCAACCAACAAAATACATAATCTAGTTTACCAAGTTCATACTAGAAATCATTAATTTATAATCTAGAATTAGTTCTAGGTGATATTAAGAACACCCATAAGTTTTTCCCAAAAATACACCATTAAAGGCTCTAACCCAAAATTTCACCATTGAAGGTCTTTCTAAGGATTCTAAGATGTTAATGGATTAAAAGACAAAGAAGATGATGGAAAAACTTACCTCAATGAAGAAATTTCACTCTAAACCTTGGGAAATCACCTCTCTAGGGTTGGGGAATGAAGTTTTGGAGTTTTGGACCTGAAAATCGGCTAAATATGATTTAAATACCACCAGAATTTTCGCTACAGTGAATTCCCGTTTCAGCCCGGACAGTGTTCAGTAAAATGGTCATAACTTTTTATTCTAAACTCGGATTGACGAACGGTTTATTGAGTTGGAAAGAAGACTCATAGATCTTTGATTTGGTGGGTATTGGGACCCCTAACTCCTTATATTCTAGGAGATATGATCGTTTGAATTTGGCCCTAACAGAAACCCATATCGAAACTCTATTGGTTAAAAAATATTTTCAACTTAACTTTGTGCTAGGATATTGTACGACCTTAATTAATATCTAAAGAACTTCCAAATTAAAGGATTGATATTAGTATTCATGAATAATTAAATTCATCAGGCTTAAGTCTATCTAGACACATCGAAAGGCTAAAATCTTCGCCGAAAAGCTTGAGGTCACACAATGAACAAAATGATAGCTATTTTGGACTCAAGTTAATATTGAGGAATGGATAATTTAGTAACGACAAAATGGGTCGTTACAATTAGATACCAATTTACCATCCGTTCGTCCCCGAACGGGCATTCGGTGGAGAGAAGCGCGATATAGAAATTAGAGAGACATTACTAACAAAGTTTCTTATTGTACCATATCCCACTCACTTGATATCATTAATAATTAACCTACATTCTATACTCAATCGTTCTATCAAGGCTTTTCAAAACATGAAGAGGCCGAGCCACACATTTACGCACGAATCACTTATTCTACTTACAACGGTCCACGTCTCAAACTTGAGTGTTATGAGTCAAATCAAGATAAAGAGGGTTCATAAATATATATATAAAAGATTCACCTTGAAGACGACAATCACCCAAAATCACCTCTTTTTCACCCTAGATTCGTTCTCTCTTCTTACAACGGAAGAATGGGGAATGAACTCCGAAACTGAAAAACTGCATTCTTTACCACTGCTGCGGTGCGATTGTCGTTGCAGTGCTAACTGCCACAGAAGACCCACGACGCTAATTCCCTTGACCAAACCAGTGAGCTCTGCCTAGCTCACAGATGCTTCTATTTTACAACACAAAATCAATATTTGGACATAGAATTACAAGACTATCACGATAATTATCATTATCGGAGTTCTAGAGCCCCGAATTCAATTTTGAAAAGTGCTATGGGATGCTACATGAGTCTACTACTCGAATTTCAATACCCGACAAGTCACATCTAATCCACCCAACATACAGGCTCACCCTGAGACACCCGAGTAAGTTTCTAGCCAAGACTACCCCCTGAAAAATCTACATCTTGCTCATATTTAAGTCACTACTCCATTTACAAGTCACATAACTTAGATACTCGCATGCGCCTAATCAAGACTACTAGATTCATTCTATAAAGATAGCTTCAACATCTCGCAATCACTATTCTTTTCACCTCAAGATCACCCACGATTCAAGCTAGCAGTTTACTACTATACATAGGTGACAAGACAACCTCTCACTCATTACACAGACTTACAACTATTAGCCATAGAGATCCTACAGAATTAGAGACTACAACACATTCTCCTCCAAAACATCGCTAATACTCATCTAATCATCATATCTTAATCACTCAATAAGCAATATCCACCAAGTAACACCCACAGAAAGATCAATCATGTCATTTAATAATTCACTTATATTATCCCATTTAGGACCATTCTTAATTATTCTATGGGTATAACTACACCATTTAATTCTGTATTAACACCATCATGGGGATTACTACCCTCTAAAATTATCATCTATCAGTCAATTATATAGGACGCTAATCACACAATTCAATCGCAAGACCAAGTCAACAATCAACTTATATTCTCAAGGCCTCCCTTAATACACCAATCCCCAACTAAAATTTATGCCCAGGCAATCACTAACTTCAATACTTAGAACACGACAAAACCTTCATTGTCAAGCCCAATGACCCTTCCATCACCAACACCAAGCTAAGGTATACAATGTCATTCTTATTTCAACCTTACAACATTTTTATTACAGGCTTCACTAACTCTTAACCACTTCGAGATTGATCTCTATATAATAAGCATATGAGCAAAGTCAAACAACATCATCGATTACAGGTCATTAACAGCCTCATTACTAATATCACATTTCAGATAAGTTATCAATCAAATTCCTTAGGTATCAACAACCTCCACTAGTTTTTGTCACTTTTATTTAAAACTTATTATTTTGTCAAATCTTAAAAGTCAGTTCATACAAGGAGCTCAAAGATAATATCACTGAGCCAGTCCTCACAAGGAACTAATTAAAATTTTAAATAATAGGATTGCAAAAGAATTCAAATAAAGTCTCAATAACCGGACAGTACAAGAATCCACATATAATATCAAATAACTAGACCACACAAGGATCCATTCACAATATCAAGTAACTGAACCATACAATTGAATTCATTCACAATATCAATTGCAAGAGCCCGTCATTAAGTGTAACACATATCACCTCAGTCTTTTGTTCATGTCTTTTTCATTAATCTTCCCTTGACATCATGTCCTCATATCATCCTCTCAATTCTCATATCATAAATATCATCAGCATAACAATAGTATTAAGAACAAGGAAGCACCAAAGAATTTATTAATTTCACAACAACAAGATCACATAGTTCCATTACACTTTTCAACAAAAGCAACTTAGTCAATTTATTTCACCACAATTCAAACAAAAATAATTCACAACAATCATACAGTTTAACAATCCAAGTTCAGCCAAATATCAAACAACAGGCAACCAAATAAGTTCACTACTTTCATACATTTTCATATTATGATATTAACTCTTAGCCATTATTAATAGATACCAATTGGAATCTCCTAGATTCCAAAGCGAACTCACTAAGATACCAATTGGAATCAACTAGATTCTAATTGATCTTTGTTGAGATACCAATTGGAATCGTCTAGATACCAATTGGATCCAACCCAGTAGTCAAAGAATATTACGCCACGATGAAGAGGAAGAAAAAGGAAACGACTTATACATGCCTTATAGCCTTCCAAAGATTGGGTGTGGGGCCCTACACACCAATCTGCGGAACTCTACTTGACATTGCTCTTGTACTTGTGGGATCGATTAACCTAATGCTCTGATACCAACTGTCACGATCCAAACAAACGGACCGTGCGGGCACCTACGCTATCCTAAGTAGCTAGGAGAACCCTTATTACCCAACCAAAAATATGCGGAAGACTTCTGTTTTTAAGAGAATACTGATTTAAATATAACAAAGTAAATTAAACACCAATAAATAAATTTTTCAAAAAACTTCTTACAACTGTCCTTCACTACCTCAAGACCTGGTCAGACATGTACAAGAGCTACCTATTACAGAATAGATTGACAATAAAATAAATAACACAAAGACTCTAACATCTGCCAGGAAGGAAGTGCAGAAGTTAGTGCTGAATATCGCCATTGATCTAGTAACTGCAAACTAACCTGCATCCAGTCTACACCCCAATAAGGGATGTAGAAGAGTAGGGTCAGTACAAACACACGTACTGGTAGGCATCATCGGCCGACCAGTGTTAGTCCACATAATCATAAAATAGAATCAAAGAAAAGAAATCATGACATCTTAATAGAGTATAATTCTACTAAGGCTGTAATATCATTATAACACTTTGCCAATACAATTTACAATTTTCCAACTCTATTAATGAGATTATATTCACCACTAGCATAGTCTAGCCTCACTAATTCACACCATCCACCACAATCTAACACTAAACCATCACTATCACCCTTTTATTCACGTTGCCGTTTCCATTATCCACATCTATAGGATCAACCCAATAATCATAGATAACTCACACTAAACTCTCGGGCTAACAACCAAACACTCTCTTATAATATTAAAGAATAATAACTAGCCAATCGGATAAGCCAAGATCACACCAAGTATAAATAAAGTAAGTCGACCAACATATAGCAAGTAAGCACAGAGTTCCACTTTTTCAAGTACATGTCACACAATCAATCTCAAGGATACAATCAAACAGGGAATACAAATCAACTCACATCTCAGTAAAACACACAAGAGAACCCAAGGTTCATTAGCAAACCTTATAGATACTCTTGGAGAAAGATTAATTCAATTATTGAAACTTTGGGATTGTTTCTTTGAGATTATTCATTGGATTCATCACTTTAGATCACTTCATTATCAATTCCTTTATTATTAATATTACCATGCCGGCTCGTGGCACCCGATCCAATCACGTCTTATAGCAATACTGAAATTTAACGTCGGCCACATTGCTACTAACAATCTTTCCACTTTTCTGTTCTTAATAAATATTCATCATTCACTTTTCAACCTGTATGAAGGTATATCACAAGCCTTCTTTACTCAAGGCATTCTTTTCAATCACATTATCATTATGAATCAAGATTTTTCATTTATCAACAATAGTCTGTACACACATGCTAAGGGACTTATTTCTGCCCAACTAGTCATGACCTGCAGGGGACAATCTAAGTCCATGTACCGTACCGGCGTGGTACCCGATCCTCCATAAATAAGTAATATCAACATCCATATCCGTACCGGCGTGGTACCCGATCCTCCATAATCATATTATGTATATTTTATCAACTTCATACTATCTCTCAGGATACAACACGACGTACTAAATTTACACGTACACTCATAATCACAAGACGATTCGATCAAGTTGGATTTTTCATAATTATTCATGCAAGTATCAACAATCCAAATATCATCAATTCAAGTATGTACGAAAACCAATCAACAAGCATCCAATTTAGGAGCATACACACAATTAAATTGAGTCTAAACTCTAATTAAATCATAACCTACTCAAATACCACAACTTGGGTTCTAACATCACCACCCATAACTAGCGCATTCAACCTTATCATTATTCTTTACCTCTCTCCGCATAATACAATGCACACAATGATTCAAGTCATCTATCCCTTAGGCCTCACCATTATCATGGCACAATATGCAACTTAAACCTTTATAACTCAATTAGGTTCATCACTAGAACAACTAAGAAACATCATGTCCACATACTTCATTCACAACAATCCCCTTTCGGGCACATAACACATAATATCATAAATATCACATAATCAATCAATAACATAGTTTTCAGGATTAAAGTAAAGTTCTTATGTCTTTATTCACCTCAACTCCATGTCTGCAGGCCTAGACATGCTTTCTCCCATCAATTATAAATTATGAAAATATGAAATAACACAGTCTTCTACTCATTAACCTAGCCTACCTGGACGCCAAACTTTTTGAATCAACAAGTCATGTCAAGGATGCTCATTCCCTTTCTTCATGCTTCGGAATGATCAATCATCTAAATATCAAACAATTATAAGAGTAATTAATCAATTACTCTTTAAATAAATATCTTTGGAAATTCAAAACCCACTAATTCTACCCTAATTCCAGGTTTATATCATTCTCCAAGGTCAATTAACTATTAACTAGTTCTTTCAAACTTAACCCATCTCCATTAATGGAGTTTTTATGCTAAAGGTCTCATCTTTATGGAATTCAAGATTTCCAACCAACAAAATACATAATCTAGTTTACCAAGTTCATACTAGAAATCATTAATTTATAATCTAGAATTAGTTCTAGGTGATATTAAGAACACCCATAAGTTTTTCCCAAAAATACACCATTAAAGGCTCTAACCCAAAATTTCACCATTGAAGGTCTTTCTAAGAATTCTAAGATGTTAATGGATTAAAAGACAAAGAAGATGATGGAAAAACTTACCTCAATGAAGAAATTTCACTCTAAACCTTGGGAAATCACCTCTCTAGGGTTGGGGAATGAAGTTTTGGAGTTTTGGACCTGAAAATCGGCTAAATATGATTTAAATACCACCAGAATTTTCGCTACAGTGAATTCCCGTTTCAGCCCGGACAGTGTTCAGTAAAATGGTCATAACTTTTTATTCTAAACTCGGATTGACGAACGGTTTATTGAGTTGGAAAGAAGACTCATAGATCTTTGATTTGGTGGGTATTGGGACCCCTAACTCCTTATATTCTAGGAGATATGATCGTTTGAATTTGGCCCTAACAGAAACCCATATCGAAACTCTATTGGTTAAAAAATATTTTCAACTTAACTTTGTGCTAGGATATTGTACGACCTTAATTAATATCTAAAGAACTTCCAAATTAAAGGATTGATATTAGTATTCATGAATAATTAAATTCATCAGGCTTAAGTCTATCTAGACACATCGAAAGGCTAAAATCTTCGCCGAAAAGCTTGAGGTCACACAATGAACAAAATGATAGCTATTTTGGACTCAAGTTAATATTGAGGAATGGATAATTTAGTAACGACAAAATGGGTCGTTACAATTAGATACCAATTTACCATCCGTTCGTCCCCGAACGGGCATTCGGTGGAGAGAAGCGCGATATAGAAATTAGAGAGACATTACTAACAGAGTTTCTTATTGTACCATATCCCACTCACTTGATATCATTAATAATTAACCTACATTCTATACTCAATCGTTCTATCAAGGCTTTTCAAAACATGAAGAGGCCGAGCCACACATTTACGCACGAATCACTTATTCTACTTACAACGGTCCACGTCTCAAACTTGAGTGTTATGAGTCAAATCAAGATAAAGAGGGTTCATAAATATATATATAAAAGATTCACCTTGAAGACGACAATCACCCAAAATCACCTCTTTTTCACCCTAGATTCGTTCTCTCTTCTTACAACGGAAGAATGGGGAATGAACTCCGAAACTGAAAAACTGCATTCTTTACCACTGCTGCGGTGCGATTGTCGTTGCAGTGCTAACTGCCACAGAAGACCCACGACGCTAATTCCCTTGACCAAACCAGTGAGCTCTGCCTAGCTCACAGATGCTTCTATTTTACAACACAAAATCAATATTTGGACATAGAATTACAAGACTATCACGATAATTATCATTATCGGAGTTCTAGAGCCCCGAATTCAATTTTGAAAAGTGCTATGGGATGCTACATGAGTCTACTACTCGAATTTCAATACCCGACAAGTCACATCTAATCCACCCAACATACAGGCTCACCCTGAGACACCCGAGTAAGTTTCTAGCCAAGACTACCCCCTGAAAAATCTACATCTTGCTCATATTTAAGTCACTACTCCATTTACAAGTCACATAACTTAGATACTCGCATGCGCCTAATCAAGACTACTAGATTCATTCTATAAAGATAGCTTCAACATCTCGCAATCACTATTCTTTTCACCTCAAGATCACCCACGATTCAAGCTAGCAGTTTACTACTATACATAGGTGACAAGACAACCTCTCACTCATTACACAGACTTACAACTATTAGCCATAGAGATCCTACAGAATTAGAGACTACAACACATTCTCCTCCAAAACATCGCTAATACTCATCTAATCATCATATCTTAATCACTCAATAAGCAATATCCACCAAGTAACACCCACGGAAAGATCAATCATGTCATTTAATAATTCACTTATATTATCCCATTTAGGACCATTCTTAATTATTCTATGGGTATAACTACACCATTTAATTCTGTATTAACACCATCATGGGGATTACTACCCTCTAAAATTATCATCTATCAGTCAATTATATAGGACGCTAATCACACAATTCAATCGCAAGACCAAGTCAACAATCAACTTATATTCTCAAGGCCTCCCTTAATACACCAATCCCCAACTAAAATTTATGCCCAGGCAATCACTAACTTCAATACTTAGAACACGACAAAACCTTCATTGTCAAGCCCAATGACCCTTCCATCACCAACACCAAGCTAAGGTATACAATGTCATTCTTATTTCAACCTTACAACATTTTTATTACAGGCTTCACTAACTCTTAACCACTTCGAGATTGATCTCTATATAATAAGCATATGAGCAAAGTCAAACAACATCATCGATTACAGGTCATTAACAGCCTCATTACTAATATCACATTTCAGATAAGTTATCAATCAAATTCCTTAGGTATCAACAACCTCCACTAGTTTTTGTCACGTTTATTTAAAACTTATTATTTTGTCAAATCTTAAAAGTCAGTTCATACAAGGAGCTCAAAGATAATATCACTGAGCCAGTCCTCACAAGGAACTAATTAAAATTTTAAATAATAGGATTGCAAAAGAATTCAAATAAAGTCTCAATAACCGGACAGTACAAGAATCCACATATAATATCAAATAACTAGACCACACAAGGATCCATTCACAATATCAAGTAACTGAACCATACAATTGAATTCATTCACAATATCAATTGCAAGAGCCCGTCATTAAGTGTAACACATATCACCTCAGTCTTTTGTTCATGTCTTTTTCATTAATCTTCCCTTGACATCATGTCCTCATATCATCCTCTCAATTCTCATATCATAAATATCATCAGCATAACAATAGTATTAAGAACAAGGAAGCACCAAAGAATTTATTAATTTCACAACAACAAGATCACATAGTTCCATTACACTTTTCAACAAAAGCAACTTAGTCAATTTATTTCACCACAATTCAAACAAAAATAATTCACAACAATCATACAGTTTAACAATCCAAGTTCAGCCAAATATCAAACAACAGGCAACCAAATAAGTTCACTACTTTCATACATTTTCATATTATGATATTAACTCTTAGCCATTATTAATAGATACCAATTGGAATCTCCTAGATTCCAAAGCGAACTCACTAAGATACCAATTGGAATCAACTAGATTCTAATTGATCTTTGTTGAGATACCAATTGGAATCGTCTAGATACCAATTGGATCCAACCCAGTAGTCAAAGAATATTACGCCACGATGAAGAGGAAGAAAAAGGAAACGACTTATACATGCCTTATAGCCTTCCAAAGATTGGGTGTGGGGCCCTACACACCAATCTGCGGAACTCTACTTGACATTGCTCTTGTACTTGTGGGACCGATTAACCTAATGCTCTGATACCAACTGTCACGACACAAACAAACGGACCGTGCGGGCACCTACGCTATCCTAAGTAGCTAGGAGAACCCTTATTACCCAACCAAAAATATGCGGAAGACTTCTGTTTTTAAGAGAATACTGATTTAAATATAACAAAGTAAATTAAACACCAATAAATAAATTTTTCAAAAAACTTCTTACAACTGTCCTTCACTACCTCAAGACCTGGTCAGACATGTACAAGAGCTACCTATTACAGAATAGATTGACAATAAAATAAATAACAAAAAGACTCTAACATCTGCCAGGAAGGAAGTGCAGAAGTTAGTGCTGAATATCGCCATTGATCTAGTAACTGCAAACTAACCTGCATCCAGTCTACACCCCAATAAGGGATGTAGAAGAGTAGGGTCAGTACAAACACACGTACTGGTAGGCATCATCGGCCGACCAGTGTTAGTCCACATAATCATAAAATAGAATCAAAGAAAAGAAATCATGACATCTTAATAGAGTATAATTCTACTAAGGCTGTAATATCATTATAACACTTTGCCAATATAATTTATAATTTTCCAACTCTATTAATGAGATTATATTCACCACTAGCATAGTCTAGCCTCACTAATTCACACCATCCACCACAATCTAACACTAAACCATCACTATCACCCTTTTATTCACGTTGCCGTTTCCATTATCCACATCTATAGGATCAACCCAATAATCATAGATAACTCACACTAAACTCTCGGGCTAACAACCAAACACTCTCTTATAATATTAAAGAATAATAACTAGCCAATCGGATAAGCCAAGATCACACCAAGTATAAATAAAGTAAGTCGACCAACATATAGCAAGTAAGCACAGAGTTCCACTTTTTCAAGTACATGTCACACAATCAATCTCAAGGATACAATCAAACAGGGAATACAAATCAACTCACATCTCAGTAAAACACACAAGAGAACTCAAGGTTCATTAGCAAACCTTATAGATACTCTTGGAGAAAGATTAATTCAATTATTGAAACTTTGGGATTGTTTCTTTGAGATTATTCATTGGATTCATCACTTTAGATCACTTCATTATCAATTCCTTTATTATTAATATTACCATGCCGGCTCGTGGCACCCGATCCAATCACGTCTTATAGCAATACTGAAATTTAACGTCGGCCACATTGCTACTAACAATCTTTCCACTTTTCTGTTCTTAATAAATATTCATCATTCACTTTTCAACCTGTATGAAGGTATATCACAAGCCTTCTTTACTCAAGGCATTCTTTTCAATCACATTATCATTATGAATCAAGATTTTTCATTTATCAACAATAGTCTGTACACACATGCTAAGGGACTTATTTCTGCCCAACTAGTCATGACCTGCAGGGGACAATCTAAGTCCATGTACCGTACCGGCGTGGTACCCGATCCTCCATAAATAAGTAATATCAACATCCATATCCGTACCGGCGTGGTACCCGATCCTCCATAATCATATTATGTATATTTTATCAACTTCATACTATCTCTCAGGATACAACACGACGTACTAAATTTACACGTACACTCATAATCACAAGACGATTCGATCAAGTTGGATTTTTCATAATTATTCATGCAAGTATCAACAATCCAAATATCATCAATTCAAGTATGTACGAAAACCAATCAACAAGCATCCAATTTAGGAGCATACACACAATTAAATTGAGTCTAAACTCTAATTAAATCATAACCTACTCAAATACCACAACTTGGGTTCTAACATCACCACCCATAACTAGCGCATTCAACCTTATCATTATTCTTTACCTCTCTCCGCATAATACAATGCACACAATGATTCAAGTCATCTATCCCTTAGGCCTCACCATTATCATGGCACAATATGCAACTTAAACCTTTATAACTCAATTAGGTTCATCACTAGAACAACTAAGAAACATCATGTCCACATACTTCATTCACAACAATCCCCTTTCGGGCACATAACACATAATATCATAAATATCACATAATCAATCAATAACATAGTTTTCAGGATTAAAGTAAAGTTCTTATGTCTTTATTCACCTCAACTCCATGTCTGCAGGCCTAGACATGCTTTCTCCCATCAATTATAAATTATGAAAATATGAAATAACACAGTCTTCTACTCATTAACCTAGCCTACCTGGACGCCAAGCTTTTTGAATCAACAAGTCATGTCAAGGATGCTCATTCCCTTTCTTCATGCTTCGGAATGATCAATCATCTAAATATCAAACAATTATAAGAGTAATTAATCAATTACTCTTTAAATAAATATCTTTGGAAATTCAAAACCCACTAATTCTACCCTAATTCCAGGTTTATATCATTCTCCAAGGTCAATTAACTATTAACTAGTTCTTTCAAACTTAACCCATCTCCATTAATGGAGTTTTTATGCTAAAGGTCTCATCTTTATGGAATTCAAGATTTCCAACCAACAAAATACATAATCTAGTTTACCAAGTTCATACTAGAAATCATTAATTTATAATCTAGAATTAGTTCTAGGTGATATTAAGAACACCCATAAGTTTTTCCCAAAAATACACCATTAAAGGCTCTAACCCAAAATTTCACCATTGAAGGTCTTTCTAAGGATTCTAAGATGTTAATGGATTAAAAGACAAAGAAGATGATGGAAAAACTTACCTCAATGAAGAAATTTCACTCTAAACCTTGGGAAATCACCTCTCTAGGGTTGGGGAATGAAGTTTTGGAGTTTTGGACCTGAAAATCGGCTAAATATGATTTAAATACCACCAGAATTTTCGCTACAGTGAATTCCCGTTTCAGCCCGGACAGTGTTCAGTAAAATGGTCATAACTTTTTATTCTAAACTCGGATTGACGAACGGTTTATTGAGTTGGAAAGAAGACTCATAGATCTTTGATTTGGTGGGTATTGGGACCCCTAACTCCTTATATTCTAGGAGATATGATCGTTTGAATTTGGCCCTAACAGAAACCCATATCGAAACTCTATTGGTTAAAAAATATTTTCAACTTAACTTTGTGCTAGGATATTGTACGACCTTAATTAATATCTAAAGAACTTCCAAATTAAAGGATTGATATTAGTATTCATGAATAATTAAATTCATCAGGCTTAAGTCTATCTAGACACATCGAAAGGCTAAAATCTTCGCCGAAAAGCTTGAGGTCACACAATGAACAAAATGATAGCTATTTTGGACTCAAGTTAATATTGAGGAATGGATAATTTAGTAACGACAAAATGGGTCGTTACAATTAGATACCAATTTACCATCCGTTCGTCCCCGAACGGGCATTCGGTGGAGAGAAGCGCGATATAGAAATTAGAGAGACATTACTAACAAAGTTTCTTATTGTACCATATCCCACTCACTTGATATCATTAATAATTAACCTACATTCTATACTCAATCGTTCTATCAAGGCTTTTCAAAACATGAAGAGGCCGAGCCACACATTTACGCACGAATCACTTATTCTACTTACAACGGTCCACGTCTCAAACTTGAGTGTTATGAGTCAAATCAAGATAAAGAGGGTTCATAAATATATATATAAAAGATTCACCTTGAAGACGACAATCACCCAAAATCACCTCTTTTTCACCCTAGATTCGTTCTCTCTTCTTACAACGGAAGAATGGGGAATGAACTCCGAAACTGAAAAACTGCATTCTTTACCACTGCTGCGGTGCGATTGTCGTTGCAGTGCTAACTGCCACAGAAGACCCACGACGCTAATTCCCTTGACCAAACCAGTGAGCTCTGCCTAGCTCACAGATGCTTCTATTTTACAACACAAAATCAATATTTGGACATAGAATTACAAGACTATCACGATAATTATCATTATCGGAGTTCTAGAGCCCCGAATTCAATTTTGAAAAGTGCTATGGGATGCTACATGAGTCTACTACTCGAATTTCAATACCCGACAAGTCACATCTAATCCACCCAACATACAGGCTCACCCTGAGACACCCGAGTAAGTTTCTAGCCAAGACTACCCCCTGAAAAATCTACATCTTGCTCATATTTAAGTCACTACTCCATTTACAAGTCACATAACTTAGATACTCGCATGCGCCTAATCAAGACTACTAGATTCATTCTATAAAGATAGCTTCAACATCTCGCAATCACTATTCTTTTCACCTCAAGATCACCCACGATTCAAGCTAGCAGTTTACTACTATACATAGGTGACAAGACAACCTCTCACTCATTACACAGACTTACAACTATTAGCCATAGAGATCCTACAGAATTAGAGACTACAACACATTCTCCTCCAAAACATCGCTAATACTCATCTAATCATCATATCTTAATCACTCAATAAGCAATATCCACCAAGTAACACCCACAGAAAGATCAATCATGTCATTTAATAATTCACTTATATTATCCCATTTAGGACCATTCTTAATTATTCTATGGGTATAACTACACCATTTAATTCTGTATTAACACCATCATGGGGATTACTACCCTCTAAAATTATCATCTATCAGTCAATTATATAGGACGCTAATCACACAATTCAATCGCAAGACCAAGTCAACAATCAACTTATATTCTCAAGGCCTCCCTTAATACACCAATCCCCAACTAAAATTTATGCCCAGGCAATCACTAACTTCAATACTTAGAACACGACAAAACCTTCATTGTCAAGCCCAATGACCCTTCCATCACCAACACCAAGCTAAGGTATACAATGTCATTCTTATTTCAACCTTACAACATTTTTATTACAGGCTTCACTAACTCTTAACCACTTCGAGATTGATCTCTATATAATAAGCATATGAGCAAAGTCAAACAACATCATCGATTACAGGTCATTAACAGCCTCATTACTAATATCACATTTCAGATAAGTTATCAATCAAATTCCTTAGGTATCAACAACCTCCACTAGTTTTTGTCACTTTTATTTAAAACTTATTATTTTGTCAAATCTTAAAAGTCAGTTCATACAAGGAGCTCAAAGATAATATCACTGAGCCAGTCCTCACAAGGAACTAATTAAAATTTTAAATAATAGGATTGCAAAAGAATTCAAATAAAGTCTCAATAACCGGACAGTACAAGAATCCACATATAATATCAAATAACTAGACCACACAAGGATCCATTCACAATATCAAGTAACTGAACCATACAATTGAATTCATTCACAATATCAATTGCAAGAGCCCGTCATTAAGTGTAACACATATCACCTCAGTCTTTTGTTCATGTCTTTTTCATTAATCTTCCCTTGACATCATGTCCTCATATCATCCTCTCAATTCTCATATCATAAATATCATCAGCATAACAATAGTATTAAGAACAAGGAAGCACCAAAGAATTTATTAATTTCACAACAACAAGATCACATAGTTCCATTACACTTTTCAACAAAAGCAACTTAGTCAATTTATTTCACCACAATTCAAACAAAAATAATTCACAACAATCATACAGTTTAACAATCCAAGTTCAGCCAAATATCAAACAACAGGCAACCAAATAAGTTCACTACTTTCATACATTTTCATATTATGATATTAACTCTTAGCCATTATTAATAGATACCAATTGGAATCTCCTAGATTCCAAAGCGAACTCACTAAGATACCAATTGGAATCAACTAGATTCTAATTGATCTTTGTTGAGATACCAATTGGAATCGTCTAGATACCAATTGGATCCAACCCAGTAGTCAAAGAATATTACGCCACGATGAAGAGGAAGAAAAAGGAAACGACTTATACATGCCTTATAGCCTTCCAAAGATTGGGTGTGGGGCCCTACACACCAATCTGCGGAACTCTACTTGACATTGCTCTTGTACTTGTGGGATCGATTAACCTAATGCTCTGATACCAACTGTCACGATCCAAACAAACGGACCGTGCGGGCACCTACGCTATCCTAAGTAGCTAGGAGAACCCTTATTACCCAACCAAAAATATGCGGAAGACTTCTGTTTTTAAGAGAATACTGATTTAAATATAACAAAGTAAATTAAACACCAATAAATAAATTTTTCAAAAAACTTCTTACAACTGTCCTTCACTACCTCAAGACCTGGTCAGACATGTACAAGAGCTACCTATTACAGAATAGATTGACAATAAAATAAATAACACAAAGACTCTAACATCTGCCAGGAAGGAAGTGCAGAAGTTAGTGCTGAATATCGCCATTGATCTAGTAACTGCAAACTAACCTGCATCCAGTCTACACCCCAATAAGGGATGTAGAAGAGTAGGGTCAGTACAAACACACGTACTGGTAGGCATCATCGGCCGACCAGTGTTAGTCCACATAATCATAAAATAGAATCAAAGAAAAGAAATCATGACATCTTAATAGAGTATAATTCTACTAAGGCTGTAATATCATTATAACACTTTGCCAATACAATTTACAATTTTCCAACTCTATTAATGAGATTATATTCACCACTAGCATAGTCTAGCCTCACTAATTCACACCATCCACCACAATCTAACACTAAACCATCACTATCACCCTTTTATTCACGTTGCCGTTTCCATTATCCACATCTATAGGATCAACCCAATAATCATAGATAACTCACACTAAACTCTCGGGCTAACAACCAAACACTCTCTTATAATATTAAAGAATAATAACTAGCCAATCGGATAAGCCAAGATCACACCAAGTATAAATAAAGTAAGTCGACCAACATATAGCAAGTAAGCACAGAGTTCCACTTTTTCAAGTACATGTCACACAATCAATCTCAAGGATACAATCAAACAGGGAATACAAATCAACTCACATCTCAGTAAAACACACAAGAGAACCCAAGGTTCATTAGCAAACCTTATAGATACTCTTGGAGAAAGATTAATTCAATTATTGAAACTTTGGGATTGTTTCTTTGAGATTATTCATTGGATTCATCACTTTAGATCACTTCATTATCAATTCCTTTATTATTAATATTACCATGCCGGCTCGTGGCACCCGATCCAATCACGTCTTATAGCAATACTGAAATTTAACGTCGGCCACATTGCTACTAACAATCTTTCCACTTTTCTGTTCTTAATAAATATTCATCATTCACTTTTCAACCTGTATGAAGGTATATCACAAGCCTTCTTTACTCAAGGCATTCTTTTCAATCACATTATCATTATGAATCAAGATTTTTCATTTATCAACAATAGTCTGTACACACATGCTAAGGGACTTATTTCTGCCCAACTAGTCATGACCTGCAGGGGACAATCTAAGTCCATGTACCGTACCGGCGTGGTACCCGATCCTCCATAAATAAGTAATATCAACATCCATATCCGTACCGGCGTGGTACCCGATCCTCCATAATCATATTATGTATATTTTATCAACTTCATACTATCTCTCAGGATACAACACGACGTACTAAATTTACACGTACACTCATAATCACAAGACGATTCGATCAAGTTGGATTTTTCATAATTATTCATGCAAGTATCAACAATCCAAATATCATCAATTCAAGTATGTACGAAAACCAATCAACAAGCATCCAATTTAGGAGCATACACACAATTAAATTGAGTCTAAACTCTAATTAAATCATAACCTACTCAAATACCACAACTTGGGTTCTAACATCACCACCCATAACTAGCGCATTCAACCTTATCATTATTCTTTACCTCTCTCCGCATAATACAATGCACACAATGATTCAAGTCATCTATCCCTTAGGCCTCACCATTATCATGGCACAATATGCAACTTAAACCTTTATAACTCAATTAGGTTCATCACTAGAACAACTAAGAAACATCATGTCCACATACTTCATTCACAACAATCCCCTTTCGGGCACATAACACATAATATCATAAATATCACATAATCAATCAATAACATAGTTTTCAGGATTAAAGTAAAGTTCTTATGTCTTTATTCACCTCAACTCCATGTCTGCAGGCCTAGACATGCTTTCTCCCATCAATTATAAATTATGAAAATATGAAATAACACAGTCTTCTACTCATTAACCTAGCCTACCTGGACGCCAAACTTTTTGAATCAACAAGTCATGTCAAGGATGCTCATTCCCTTTCTTCATGCTTCGGAATGATCAATCATCTAAATATCAAACAATTATAAGAGTAATTAATCAATTACTCTTTAAATAAATATCTTTGGAAATTCAAAACCCACTAATTCTACCCTAATTCCAGGTTTATATCATTCTCCAAGGTCAATTAACTATTAACTAGTTCTTTCAAACTTAACCCATCTCCATTAATGGAGTTTTTATGCTAAAGGTCTCATCTTTATGGAATTCAAGATTTCCAACCAACAAAATACATAATCTAGTTTACCAAGTTCATACTAGAAATCATTAATTTATAATCTAGAATTAGTTCTAGGTGATATTAAGAACACCCATAAGTTTTTCCCAAAAATACACCATTAAAGGCTCTAACCCAAAATTTCACCATTGAAGGTCTTTCTAAGGATTCTAAGATGTTAATGGATTAAAAGACAAAGAAGATGATGGAAAAACTTACCTCAATGAAGAAATTTCACTCTAAACCTTGGGAAATCACCTCTCTAGGGTTGGGGAATGAAGTTTTGGAGTTTTGGACCTGAAAATCGGCTAAATATGATTTAAATACCACCAGAATTTTCGCTACAGTGAATTCCCGTTTCAGCCCGGACAGTGTTCAGTAAAATGGTCATAACTTTTTATTCTAAACTCGGATTGACGAACGGTTTATTGAGTTGGAAAGAAGACTCATAGATCTTTGATTTGGTGGGTATTGGGACCCCTAACTCCTTATATTCTAGGAGATATGATCGTTTGAATTTGGCCCTAACAGAAACCCATATCGAAACTCTATTGGTTAAAAAATATTTTCAACTTAACTTTGTGCTAGGATATTGTACGACCTTAATTAATATCTAAAGAACTTCCAAATTAAAGGATTGATATTAGTATTCATGAATAATTAAATTCATCAGGCTTAAGTCTATCTAGACACATCGAAAGGCTAAAATCTTCGCCGAAAAGCTTGAGGTCACACAATGAACAAAATGATAGCTATTTTGGACTCAAGTTAATATTGAGGAATGGATAATTTAGTAACGACAAAATGGGTCGTTACAATTAGATACCAATTTACCATCCGTTCGTCCCCGAACGGGCATTCGGTGGAGAGAAGCGCGATATAGAAATTAGAGAGACATTACTAACAGAGTTTCTTATTGTACCATATCCCACTCACTTGATATCATTAATAATTAACCTACATTCTATACTCAATCGTTCTATCAAGGCTTTTCAAAACATGAAGAGGCCGAGCCACACATTTACGCACGAATCACTTATTCTACTTACAACGGTCCACGTCTCAAACTTGAGTGTTATGAGTCAAATCAAGATAAAGAGGGTTCATAAATATATATATAAAAGATTCACCTTGAAGACGACAATCACCCAAAATCACCTCTTTTTCACCCTAGATTCGTTCTCTCTTCTTACAACGGAAGAATGGGGAATGAACTCCGAAACTGAAAAACTGCATTCTTTACCACTGCTGCGGTGCGATTGTCGTTGCAGTGCTAACTGCCACAGAAGACCCACGACGCTAATTCCCTTGACCAAACCAGTGAGCTCTGCCTAGCTCACAGATGCTTCTATTTTACAACACAAAATCAATATTTGGACATAGAATTACAAGACTATCACGATAATTATCATTATCGGAGTTCTAGAGCCCCGAATTCAATTTTGAAAAGTGCTATGGGATGCTACATGAGTCTACTACTCGAATTTCAATACCCGACAAGTCACATCTAATCCACCCAACATACAGGCTCACCCTGAGACACCCGAGTAAGTTTCTAGCCAAGACTACCCCCTGAAAAATCTACATCTTGCTCATATTTAAGTCACTACTCCATTTACAAGTCACATAACTTAGATACTCGCATGCGCCTAATCAAGACTACTAGATTCATTCTATAAAGATAGCTTCAACATCTCGCAATCACTATTCTTTTCACCTCAAGATCACCCACGATTCAAGCTAGCAGTTTACTACTATACATAGGTGACAAGACAACCTCTCACTCATTACACAGACTTACAACTATTAGCCATAGAGATCCTACAGAATTAGAGACTACAACACATTCTCCTCCAAAACATCGCTAATACTCATCTAATCATCATATCTTAATCACTCAATAAGCAATATCCACCAAGTAACACCCACGGAAAGATCAATCATGTCATTTAATAATTCACTTATATTATCCCATTTAGGACCATTCTTAATTATTCTATGGGTATAACTACACCATTTAATTCTGTATTAACACCATCATGGGGATTACTACCCTCTAAAATTATCATCTATCAGTCAATTATATAGGACGCTAATCACACAATTCAATCGCAAGACCAAGTCAACAATCAACTTATATTCTCAAGGCCTCCCTTAATACACCAATCCCCAACTAAAATTTATGCCCAGGCAATCACTAACTTCAATACTTAGAACACGACAAAACCTTCATTGTCAAGCCCAATGACCCTTCCATCACCAACACCAAGCTAAGGTATACAATGTCATTCTTATTTCAACCTTACAACATTTTTATTACAGGCTTCACTAACTCTTAACCACTTCGAGATTGATCTCTATATAATAAGCATATGAGCAAAGTCAAACAACATCATCGATTACAGGTCATTAACAGCCTCATTACTAATATCACATTTCAGATAAGTTATCAATCAAATTCCTTAGGTATCAACAACCTCCACTAGTTTTTGTCACGTTTATTTAAAACTTATTATTTTGTCAAATCTTAAAAGTCAGTTCATACAAGGAGCTCAAAGATAATATCACTGAGCCAGTCCTCACAAGGAACTAATTAAAATTTTAAATAATAGGATTGCAAAAGAATTCAAATAAAGTCTCAATAACCGGACAGTACAAGAATCCACATATAATATCAAATAACTAGACCACACAAGGATCCATTCACAATATCAAGTAACTGAACCATACAATTGAATTCATTCACAATATCAATTGCAAGAGCCCGTCATTAAGTGTAACACATATCACCTCAGTCTTTTGTTCATGTCTTTTTCATTAATCTTCCCTTGACATCATGTCCTCATATCATCCTCTCAATTCTCATATCATAAATATCATCAGCATAACAATAGTATTAAGAACAAGGAAGCACCAAAGAATTTATTAATTTCACAACAACAAGATCACATAGTTCCATTACACTTTTCAACAAAAGCAACTTAGTCAATTTATTTCACCACAATTCAAACAAAAATAATTCACAACAATCATACAGTTTAACAATCCAAGTTCAGCCAAATATCAAACAACAGGCAACCAAATAAGTTCACTACTTTCATACATTTTCATATTATGATATTAACTCTTAGCCATTATTAATAGATACCAATTGGAATCTCCTAGATTCCAAAGCGAACTCACTAAGATACCAATTGGAATCAACTAGATTCTAATTGATCTTTGTTGAGATACCAATTGGAATCGTCTAGATACCAATTGGATCCAACCCAGTAGTCAAAGAATATTACGCCACGATGAAGAGGAAGAAAAAGGAAACGACTTATACATGCCTTATAGCCTTCCAAAGATTGGGTGTGGGGCCCTACACACCAATCTGCGGAACTCTACTTGACATTGCTCTTGTACTTGTGGGACCGATTAACCTAATGCTCTGATACCAACTGTCACGACACAAACAAACGGACCGTGCGGGCACCTACGCTATCCTAAGTAGCTAGGAGAACCCTTATTACCCAACCAAAAATATGCGGAAGACTTCTGTTTTTAAGAGAATACTGATTTAAATATAACAAAGTAAATTAAACACCAATAAATAAATTTTTCAAAAAACTTCTTACAACTGTCCTTCACTACCTCAAGACCTGGTCAGACATGTACAAGAGCTACCTATTACAGAATAGATTGACAATAAAATAAATAACACAAAGACTCTAACATCTGCCAGGAAGGAAGTGCAGAAGTTAGTGCTGAATATCGCCATTGATCTAGTAACTGCAAACTAACCTGCATCCAGTCTACACCCCAATAAGGGATGTAGAAGAGTAGGGTCAGTACAAACACACGTACTGGTAGGCATCATCGGCCGACCAGTGTTAGTCCACATAATCATAAAATAGAATCAAAGAAAAGAAATCATGACATCTTAATAGAGTATAATTCTACTAAGGCTGTAATATCATTATAACACTTTGCCAATATAATTTATAATTTTCCAACTCTATTAATGAGATTATATTCACCACTAGCATAGTCTAGCCTCACTAATTCACACCATCCACCACAATCTAACACTAAACCATCACTATCACCCTTTTATTCACGTTGCCGTTTCCATTATCCACATCTATAGGATCAACCCAATAATCATAGATAACTCACACTAAACTCTCGGGCTAACAACCAAACACTCTCTTATAATATTAAAGAATAATAACTAGCCAATCGGATAAGCCAAGATCACACCAAGTATAAATAAAGTAAGTCGACCAACATATAGCAAGTAAGCACAGAGTTCCACTTTTTCAAGTACATGTCACACAATCAATCTCAAGGATACAATCAAACAGGGAATACAAATCAACTCACATCTCAGTAAAACACACAAGAGAACTCAAGGTTCATTAGCAAACCTTATAGATACTCTTGGAGAAAGATTAATTCAATTATTGAAACTTTGGGATTGTTTCTTTGAGATTATTCATTGGATTCATCACTTTAGATCACTTCATTATCAATTCCTTTATTATTAATATTACCATGCCGGCTCGTGGCACCCGATCCAATCACGTCTTATAGCAATACTGAAATTTAACGTCGGCCACATTGCTACTAACAATCTTTCCACTTTTCTGTTCTTAATAAATATTCATCATTCACTTTTCAACCTGTATGAAGGTATATCACAAGCCTTCTTTACTCAAGGCATTCTTTTCAATCACATTATCATTATGAATCAAGATTTTTCATTTATCAACAATAGTCTGTACACACATGCTAAGGGACTTATTTCTGCCCAACTAGTCATGACCTGCAGGGGACAATCTAAGTCCATGTACCGTACCGGCGTGGTACCCGATCCTCCATAAATAAGTAATATCAACATCCATATCCGTACCGGCGTGGTACCCGATCCTCCATAATCATATTATGTATATTTTATCAACTTCATACTATCTCTCAGGATACAACACGACGTACTAAATTTACACGTACACTCATAATCACAAGACGATTCGATCAAGTTGGATTTTTCATAATTATTCATGCAAGTATCAACAATCCAAATATCATCAATTCAAGTATGTACGAAAACCAATCAACAAGCATCCAATTTAGGAGCATACACACAATTAAATTGAGTCTAAACTCTAATTAAATCATAACCTACTCAAATACCACAACTTGGGTTCTAACATCACCACCCATAACTAGCGTATTCAACCTTATCATTATTCTTTACCTCTCTCCGCATAATACAATGCACACAATGATTCAAGTCATCTATCCCTTAGGCCTCACCATTATCATGGCACAATATGCAACTTAAACCTTTATAACTCAATTAGGTTCATCACTAGAACAACTAAGAAACATCATGTCCACATACTTCATTCACAACAATCCCCTTTCGGGCACATAACACATAATATCATAAATATCACATAATCAATCAATAACATAGTTTTCAGGATTAAAGTAAAGTTCTTATGTCTTTATTCACCTCAACTCCATGTCTGCAGGCCTAGACATGCTTTCTCCCATCAATTATAAATTATGAAAATATGAAATAACACAGTCTTCTACTCATTAACCTAGCCTACCTGGACGCCAAGCTTTTTGAATCAACAAGTCATGTCAAGGATGCTCATTCCCTTTCTTCATGCTTCGGAATGATCAATCATCTAAATATCAAACAATTATAAGAGTAATTAATCAATTACTCTTTAAATAAATATCTTTGGAAATTCAAAACCCACTAATTCTACCCTAATTCCAGGTTTATATCATTCTCCAAGGTCAATTAACTATTAACTAACTTTCAAACTTAACCCATCTCCATTAATGGAGTTTTTATGCTAAAGGTCTCATCTTTATGGAATTCAAGATTTCCAACCAACAAAATACATAATCTAGTTTACCAAGTTCATACTAGAAATCATTAATTTATAATCTAGAATTAGTTCTAGGTGATATTAAGAACACCCATAAGTTTTTCCCAAAAATACACCATTAAAGGCTCTAACCCAAAATTTCACCATTGAAGGTCTTTCTAAGGATTCTAAGATGTTAATGGATTAAAAGACAAAGAAGATGATGGAAAAACTTACCTCAATGAAGAAATTTCACTCTAAACCTTGGGAAATCACCTCTCTAGGGTTGGGGAATGAAGTTTTGGAGTTTTGGACCTGAAAATCGGCTAAATATGATTTAAATACCACCAGAATTTTCGCTACAGTGAATTCCCGTTTCAGCCCGGACAGTGTTCAGTAAAATGGTCATAACTTTTTATTCTAAACTCGGATTGACGAACGGTTTATTGAGTTGGAAAGAAGACTCATAGATCTTTGATTTGGTGGGTATTGGGACCCCTAACTCCTTATATTCTAGGAGATATGATCGTTTGAATTTGGCCCTAACAGAAACCCATATCGAAACTCTATTGGTTAAAAAATATTTTCAACTTAACTTTGTGCTAGGATATTGTACGACCTTAATTAATATCTAAAGAACTTCCAAATTAAAGGATTGATATTAGTATTCATGAATAATTAAATTCATCAGGCTTAAGTCTATCTAGACACATCGAAAGGCTAAAATCTTCGCCGAAAAGCTTGAGGTCACACAATGAACAAAATGATAGCTATTTTGGACTCAAGTTAATATTGAGGAATGGATAATTTAGTAACGACAAAATGGGTCGTTACAAATATTTACCAAGTACAAGGGGCCACCCTTAGGCCATAAGTCCTACCCCATGTTATGCCACTACTGGTGTTGCACACCATATTGCAGAATTATTTTGTATTTATGAGAAAAACTATAACATGACGAAGTTGGAGCTATCTAAACTCTTATTATCACATTCGAATTTTCAAAGGATCATGTCAATAAGGCGATTTGTTATCATAAACTTTGTCAGGCTGTCAATATAAAATATTCCATCTACCTCAATTTATATTGCAAAGTTTGAAATTCGAAGTCAAATTTTTAAATGTTGATCATAAATTCAAACATGAAATTTTAAAAATAAAATTACATATCTAAAAGTTACGTAGAAAGTACTAAAAGTAAATAATTGACAATTCAAAATACTTAATAGTTGTATGAAAAATTACAGTCAAATAAAAGAGATAATTACCAATATATAGCATTCAGCCATCTAATTTATCAAAAATGACTAAAGTATACACTACGTACATATACACTCGGTTGTGTGTGTGTGTGTGTGTAGTATATGTATATGTATATAGTATATGTATATTAGTATAGAGCATACGCGAACTATACAATGTATGCATATTTTGTAAATTAGATGGCCTAAAGTATTGTACTGTAATTTCTCCAAAAAAAAGCTTGTTTAACTCTCGAAATACAAAAACTACCATAGATATTGAGACGGAAGGAATAATCAACTACTTCTCATAAGTACAAGTTTAGAATGGTTTTCTCCCCCATCCTTCGAAGAAATAATCGCTGAGATTACAAATTTGAATTGACGTCGAATTGGACCACCTAAGGATGAACTATTCCTACTAAAAATTTCTTTTATTCTAAAACCTCGAATTTGAGACTTCTTCCCATTAGTATGACTGCCAACTCTTTATGACACTTCTTCCCATTAGTATGACTGCCAACTCTTTATGACTATACTTTTTTTATTATTATTTTATCTGAATAATTTCTAACTCTTCATGACTATATATATATGCTTTTTATTATTATTTTATCTGAATAATTTCTAACTCTTCATGACTATATACTTATTTCTTAATTTTATCTAAATAATTTCTTTATTTTTTCCCTATTTTATGGTCCAACGAGAGATTTTGCTATTGGATGCGCTAACAGTTGTTTAACCCTATCAACTAACAGCCTCAATGGGTCTGAGTTTCCCATAAGTATAATTTTATCTAAATAATTTCTTTATTTTTTTCCTATTTTATGGTCCAACGAGAGATTTTGCTATTGGATGCGCTAACAGTTGTTTAACCCTATCAACTAACAGCCTCAATGGGTCTGAGTTTCCCACACCCCCTTTCTGAACAATGCTTTCACATTCTATTCATAACATTGGGACCAAATATACCTATGAATTACATTAGTAAATAAATCGACAAAAAGTACGGAGTTGCAATTTTATATTGTGCGACCAACTCTCATATTGTTGTTTGTTTGATTACTTAAATAGAAGCATGTACACATTTTAAGGTAAAGTATTCATGATTACTATATTCTTATAATTGTTTTTCATAATATTGATAATCAGACCAACTTGCTGTCACATATTCTATTCCATCAAGTACTTGCTGCCCCAGTAAGATATTTGAAAGAAGAAAGACCTATTGACTTTTGTTTCATAAAATTTGAATCCGAATCTCCCATAATTTTTACGCACTTAACGAACCGTTAGGCTAGATTTGTAGGTGCTTATCTTATCGTAGCCTTTTATCAACTAAGTAGTTTATAGTTGGGATTTTTACAGAGTTTGATTAGCCACCTCAAATAAAATATGTGGAAAATATATAATATATATACATATACGGTCGTGTATATGTATACCTTCACGAAACTTCACGAACTATAAATTTTCCATTTATATATATACGGTCGAGATTCAAACAAATCTATCTTTTTAATACATATACGGTCGAGATTCAAACAAGTCTATTTTTTACCATAATTTTTTCATATGTCTTTTTAATATTTTTGGGTTGATAATCATTGTGAGTTATAATATTTTTTATATAGTTTCCAAACATATAAATTTTATTTCAAAATTGAAGATTCCATGACCGAATTCACAATCAAAACTAACTTATTTGACTCTCGAAATCCGAACCATGCCAAGTATGGAGTAATTGAACCGTGCACATATATATAGTGGTCCAATGTACAACTTCTTATGAAACTTCACGAACTATATTTATACCTCTTAACTGGTTTAGCAATTTTGTCCAAGTATCGTAAATTCACATGGCACAATTCCATTAGTTCCGATATAATAAAAAAACCCTTAAATTCATTTCTACTCTGACATTATTTTCTTTTTGTGAGAAGGTCAATTATTTGTAGTAACAACTAACAACTAAAAGCCTGAAACAAATGGATTAATTGAATAACATAGGGACGGGATACAAGAACGTTGGTCCATAGGAGTACATATAGTTGAAGAATTAATCTCACGTAATTAGGAGAACAAAATAGTTTCAAGATATAAGCCCTTACCTTACACCTACTTCTTTAATATAGTATAATCTTGTGACAATCCATTACACGTTATATAGAACTTTGTACTACAAAAATGCTTATGCTTCTTTTAATTGTGAACACGAGGAATTGAGTTCACATTTATGTATTCAAGTTAGTTTGACTCTTATTATACACGTATATTAGCTTAAACAATTCCACATATTCCTTCTCTTCTTCCATATGAAAGCATCAAAAACTTAAAAGATTACCACAAACAACTAACTGATTACACGGTACAATTAATCCAATCAAATGATTATAAGCTTCACTGTGTCTGTATGCTACTTCAAGCGGATTCGTTAAAATACACTAAAATTGTGCATACTCATCAATGCATACCGTACTGGATACGAGATCGAGCAACATAGCTTAGATTATGTATTGGTTGGAAAAATGCTTTAATTTTGTATAGGAAAAATATGAAGCTCTAGTTAGCACCAACAACCAGCTTATTTTGTTAGTTAGTAGTAATAAGCACATGACATAGGGTTGGTTGAGGTGTGAACTTTTTGAAAGCTCAGCTAGTCTGTCTTCAATTCCCTCCTTTCCCATTTACAATTTCTCTTCTTTTACTAATTTGGTTAAGTACATATCCTCCTGCTTCTCCAATAATATATGCTTCTCCTTTAAAGTCTTCAAATTTAAATTAAATTATTACCACTATAGATCACTACTGGACCATAATAAAAGTTATCTTCTACATATAGTCCACTATACCCTACGCAAATAGGTCAAAGAATTATGGTTGAACACTTGAACTGTACATGTGTTTTCCTTTTCCAAGCTTATGGACAACCAGCCATCAATCATCAAGTCAGTTGTTCAAATGGAATCCTTTGACTAACTTCAAAATATTCAGTATGGTGAAGTTTACATATCAGCACAAGCCTGTCGCTCGAATTATGACTTTTGGGATATTTGCGCAACTTAGAGTGAAGACTTTATCTTTGGTTTTTATTAAAAATTTAGCAAGAAATTTTGCTTACACAATACAATAGATTTGACGAAAATATGCCATATTTTTTTTTTAATGTTGAAAGGCTTTAATAGATGATCTATTTTTCTGAAATGAATCAAGGTTACAACATTAATATAGTTTATTGTGTGATAGCTAGTTAGTTACTATTTTTATTGTCCAAATTATCATTTAATTTTTATCATAGAGATTTACCGATAAAGATTTAAGTTATAGAGAGAGAGAGATGGGGAAGCTAGATATTTTTTTTCTTCTGGACGTAGGTGTGATCAATGTCCTCAAGGGAAAAACTAGAATTTTATTAGAAAATCAATTTATCCATAACTTAAGGAGTTCAATTCTAAAATTTCATAAAAAACGGAGTTAAAATCGACCTGAAATCATCAAAATACTATCTCTTAACTTTACCTAGAAAACCTCAAATTTTCAAGTTGAAAAACAAAGATTTGAAGATGTAATTATGACACAATCATTGAAAAATGTGTAAAATAGTATAGGAAATTTACCCAATGAAGAAATCTCAAAAATTCCCTTTTGAATCTCCCCAAAATGAGTTCCCAAACTTCAAAAATTGAGTTATAGGTTTTTGCTTCGAAATGATATTTAATTATGTCCAGGACTCGATCCTTCTACGCGAACTCAAAGGACGATTCACTAATGCGACAGACTGACTCAGCCCAACGTCGTGAAAGTGACAAGCCCATCACGAACGCGATGGGAAGGCCCTTGATCCGGCCAAAGACATCCTCCTTCGTGAATGTGACCGAGGTCTCGCAAACACAAAGTAAAAACCTAGTTGCACCAGAACAAGGCAAAGTCAAAATATTCTGAACGGACCCTCAAGATGCGTACGAAACTCGTGAACGCAAATCAACTATGTTAGTAGACTAAATTTGACATTCCAGACTCAATAAAAACACCAGAATCATGAACGGAGGTCGTTATCAATGGATGTTGATCGAAGTCAACTCTAGGCCATAAACTTCCAACTTTCTAACTGACTACCCAAAATGCATTTGAACACCTCGGGACCCGAACCAATAGCACAACTAACCCAAAAATGATATTTTGAAGCTGACAAAACTGATAAAATTCTCATGCAATGTCTAAATAATCAAATATTGACAAAAGTCAATAGTTTCAACTTCAAAACCTTTCGAAATGAAAATATCACCAAAAATACAACCAACCATCTCAGGAACCTTGTCACTCACTCCCGCGGATCATAAATACCAACATAGAACTACGAAAAAGGATAAAATGATCAAGACGCATAAAGATCCAAAATTTAAAATAAGGGTTGTTACAGATCACCAAGTGGTACATTCTACAAACCAAGCATCCAAACTTGGAAATAAGCAAATTAGCCAGTAACACCACAAATCAACAAAGATGTACATCGATGTTTGAATTTGAGTTCAATCACAAGTAATGCACAAAGATTGATGAAAAACATTGTCAATAACACCCGACAAATATCATGAAAGATCTCAAAGGATCGACAACTCAACAATACTAAGAAAATAAAGAAAAATCTAAAGTAATCAACCAACACAGCATCAATAAAGATCTCAATCACACCCCATATTTTTTGAGAGAATCTTTTTGATTACCTGAGAGCATGATATGGGTCCGATAAACACCCTTTTTCATTATATTTTGCCCACACATTTATGCTTTGTTTAGAGGGTAACTTAGCTAATACTAATGGTTTATACTTGAGTTCGTAATTTATCGCTTTGACAAGGAGTTTTATACAATTTAGATGAAAGAAGCGAAAAGGATACTAAAACAAATCTCAAAAGCTAAATTTTGCAAAAAGAAGTTTAGGACAAAGCCAGAGGGTTGTGGAGCAAATTCCAAAGCAAAAGAGATCTAAAATATATCTCCTCTGAAGTTTGCATCTAGAACAGAAGAACCCTAGGTGAGCATATGGGGCTCACGATGCACGCTCCACGGCAAATGATGGAGGTTTGTGTCGCGAGATAAAAGTAGCATGGATAAATTTTGCCCTTTTTTCTAGTCTGACTTGGAGGAGGCTCTTGGGTGTTTTGATATAGTTTAAATATCATCGGTTATTTTTTAGGGGAGGATGAAGTTTTGAGGGGCACAGAATTTGATCAAAGACTCAAATTACATAGTTTAACTTCTAAACTCTTACTTGGCATCATTTATTGTGTATACTTTAATTCTTGCCTTATAATAAGATTATGAATGGCTAAAATCCCTCCATCTAGGGTTATAGTCATAGTATGAAAATCATAATTTGTATAGATTATTTTTGGAATCTACCATTATATTTTTCTCTCTTAACCTTATGATTACTATTCTCTTAACCAAAATTTTTGGATTAGTGCATGAATGTCGTCAGTTTTGACAATATTCATTCTTTTTCTCTTTTCGAATTCTTCCAATTGATAGATTTGTGGGTGCATTTGATCTCTATTTCTACAACATCTTTTCTGTCCCAAAATTTCAAGATTAATGTTTGGGAGCCATTAAATCTGATATCCTGTCCTTCGACATTCATGTTTCTATACGTGCCAAGCTCATAATGATAACTTGCAATTCTATCAGGTAAGTAGGGAGAGGGGAAAATAATTATGACAATCACTCCAATGTCTACTTTAACCGCCACATAGATAGCAATTATACCCATTATAGGGTGGAGGTGGTATATACCAATCTCTTCCAGGAATATATGTAAAATTTTGCCAACAATGGGGTCTTCTAGCGTATGTACATGGGTAATATAGATATAGATTTCCACTCTCAAAGTTATTTCTATTTTATGATGCATTCAACACACAAAATAAATAAAATGAAAAGAATTTTAACTGAGTATTAACAAGTTTAGACTAAAGCAAGTTAGCTATTTTAGAAAATTAACATAATTACACCAATTATTCCCTAGCAATGGCACTAATTCTTGATATGCTCAAGATATATCTTTAGATAATGTACGCATTCGGTCGTATACAATAGTAGTAACCCAACTAGGTTGGAGTCAAATGCCACAAAGAATAACATGATGACGTTTAAACTAATCTAGAAAATTTACCAATCATGGAATGCCAGAAATAAGGGTGCATATATGATATTATTATAGTTAAGTTCTACTCCTAAAAAGAAAGTAAAATTTATCAACGGTCACAAGTAGGAATACTCAGGGGACACGATCAAGTAACGATTCAATGCATGTTAATTACAATTTTATTATTAATAGTGAAATGTCTAAATTCATCTGCCCTATCTCTCAATTTTTTTCGAGTCCATTAACGGTTAATTTATTTACATATGATGCTTCAGCACCTATATGAGTTATTAACATAAGATCAACCGATTATATCAAGTAAATTCTATTATTTCTAATACGAATTTATTAGATGAGGGTTAGCTCCCGATATTCCTGCTAATTAATTTTTCCAATAGGAAATTGTCTCTTTCAAGCTTAACTTGAAGTAGATGGACGAGTTTTAGGATTAACTACTCCCTTTAGAAACTTTCAATAATGAGATTAACTTCACAAATTCTAAAACTTTCTCAATAATAAATAGTAATCATGCAAGCATAAGCATTACAAGAGTTGTAATCAAAATATGAAAATTTAAAGGCAAGATTCAAGATGAGAATACAAAACCAATACTAATGAAAAGATTGTCAAAGTAAAGAGAAATAAAGTTTACAATCAATCTATATAGTTATACAAAACCCTTTCTTCAAGACTTGTGTTGTTCGCTAATTTTGGCTGCTTAAACCATAGAGCGTCTAAGGTTTACCAAAAATGTACCAAAGATCTATTTTCAAGTGGTTAAGTCACCTTATATAGTGGTAGGGACAAACAATAAGAGAAATCCTATCCTTTTCATAGCTGGACCACTGTTGAGTTTACATTTGTGAACCTCGAGTTTGCAATTATAATTTCTAATATTGGCCTACATGTATCACATTTGAGATGTAGGGGTTGATTTGAGATTTCTACTTCTGTTGTATTCTCTTGCCTACAGGTTTCACTTTTGTGAGCTTGTATTGGTATCTATGATACTAGAGATCCATTTTGCTTTCTTTTTGTCCGATTTCACTTCTTATCACTTTAGTGCTTCTTCTTTCTTAAATATACCTGAAACAAGGAAAACACATACAATAACACATTTGTAATAGTAGTAAATGATGTAAAATTAAAATAAAGAGACTATGAGTAAATTGTAATTTAACCACGCATCACCTGTCATATTTTCAACATGTGTCTAATCTGCTCCATTATGAAAAAAATCCCATATGAATTATGGAAATCTAAGAAATTTCTTCACATGAATAATTTCTTGATCATCCAAGTAGCTTGCTTGAGGTTTTCCATTGAGTGCATATCTTGACCCTTAACATAATAAGTATGTATCAAATAATTCACATTTTGTCCTTTTTTGGCTCAATGATCAAAGCATTACGTATTGCCACTTGGTTCCATAACCTCATATTTAGTATGTTCAGCCTACCTGCACTTTTAGATAGACAAACTTTGTCCCAGGCTACCATGATTTTTCTAGTAATAATAGATTCACCGGACCATAATAGCTTTTACTCAGTGCCTTAATTACTTTCTTTGATATCAGGAACAACTAAGTCCAATAGGCTTGAACTCCAAATGACACAGCCTTTACTAGTTGCAATCTCTCAACATAGGAGAGGCACTTTTCCATCCAAGTAGTTATCCTATTTGTGATCTTCTTCACCAGTGGTTCATATTGCATAATTATATGTCTCTTAATAGACAAGGACACCCCCCAAATATTTAAAGGAGAGCTCACCCAACGCATACCTCAGAATAGATAGAATGTTGCTCTTTGTCTGTGCATTAACCCCTTAAAAATATACTTGACTTTTTGACAGATTTGCCTTTAAACACAAATCTTTACAAAACAAAGAAAATTTCTCATAGCAGCATGAAAAAACTCTCATCTCCTCTTGCAAAGAGGAGAAGATCATTAGCAAACTATAGATGAGTTATTCTCAGCATTTGATACTTAGATGATAATTATATTCAGTGCTATGAGGTATCTATTTTAGTATTTCATGATTAAGACAAAAATATAGGGGAACATAGGATCCTCCTATCTTAGACCTCTCTTAGCCTTTGTAATGTCAGACATATCCCCGTTAACCAAGAATGTGTAACTAACAGTCTGAATGCAATTTGGAATCCAGATGTCTATTTTACAAGGAAACTCCAAACCCTTTAACATTTGCTCTATGAAAACTCATTCTCGAGATTCATATGCCTTTATGAAAGTCTATTTTAATTATACATTTTGGGGAGATTTGTTTTATAGTGTATCCTTTTACTAACTGATGACTTAAGATTATATTTTTATATATTAGTCTTCTTGGAATAAAACATACTGACTCTGTCTCACTATACCATCAGTAACACATTTGATTTTATTAGACATAATTTTGGCAATTACCTTGTATACTATGAAGCAACGAGCTATTAGTCTGAAATCCTTGACAGTCTCGGGATATTAAGAGGACAGTACCCCTTCCTACAAGAAGATAACTACACAAAATCAAGTGGTACAATATAACAATTCTCATGACCAGAAAAAGGATGAGTTTCTAAGGTTGGAGCAAGGTAACATGTCTGTGGCGGCCTATGAGGCCAAGGTAACATCTCGAGTTTATCCTTTTATTTTTGAAATCAATTTTCGAATAGATTTTAGACATGGAACCAAAATTTATTGATACAGATATCGATGAACTCCTTTTGACTTATAGATATCATATTTGATTAGATTAGATGTGCTTGGTGATTATTCGAGGGAGTAGAGCTTTTGTTTGGTGCTTCAGATTGTGTTTGGGCTTGCAAATCTTCTTTAAAGGCAAGTTGAGATGTACCTTGATTTTTTTTTGAGATGTTTATGTGTTGTATGTTTATTTACTTGTATTTTGTGAATCTCTTAGGAATTAGAGGTCCCTCTTAAATGAAAATGGCGAGCATCTCCACGGATATCAAAGTCTTTTGATGAGTTGTAGTTATATTAGTAGTTTATCTTATTTAGTCTTATTACTTACGGATACACTTAGAGTAGATTATAGTAGACGACTTGTTGATCTTGGATAAATAGATAGTGGATACCTATTTAAGAGCTTGAACCGTGGTTAGTGAATAGTTGATGTAATTAATAAGGTTTAGTATCTCTTAGAATATGATCGATGGTAATATAGATAAGCACTTTAAGAAAGGAATCTTGGCTTAGATATGAGTAAGCGAATGAAGATGAATCTTGCAGTATATTGTTAACTATCATAGCTTTTTTTTAGTTACTTAGTCTAATAATGTCATCTTTAGGAAATGTGAGACTTATTATTTGGAACAAACTAGGTTTTGGATAAGTTTGCTATATCTGTGTTTTTTGGATTGTGCATTATTATCGTGTTTCCTGTGTGGGGGCTTAAATGCATGTAATTATTGCCTTGAGAGATTATATTATTGTGATGCCCGTGTTGGGGCTTGATTTGATAGCATAGGACTTATTTGTGTATTAATTACCATTGTAATTATTGTGATGTCCGTGTAGGGGCTTTAATAGATATTATAGGCCTTATTTGTGTATTATTTACCTTATTGTTATTGTGATGCCCATGTGGGGGGCTTGAATAGATATTATAGGCCTTATTTGAACATTATTTGCCTCTATCATTATAGTGATGCCTGAGAGAGGGGCTTGAAACGATATTATTAATGTCTTACATGACTATTTGTTCCAGTGGTGTCATGCGATGGCTTATATCATGAATTATTATCATATTAAGTTGATTCTAAACTCATATATACATGTATTAAATTGATTGTGATTTTTATACTGATTGGTTTTGAGAATTATATTCTCATTTCATCCATACATATTCATGAGAGTGGTACCACTGAGAAACACTGATTTTGAAAGAAAAGATATTTTATAAAACCCTTGGCCGAGGTCATTTGCCAGTAAGGATGATTGTAAGACCTTTGGCCGAGATTATTTTCCAGCAAGGTTGATTGTGATATTTTATAAACCCTTCACCGAGGTTAGTTTCCGGCAAGGTTGATTGAGACTGTGAAAGTATATGAGTTGTGAACCTGATTGTGATATTTTATAAAACCCTTGGTCGAGGTCATTTTCCTGCAAGAATGATTGAGACTGTGAAAGTATATGAGTTACGAATCCCCCATGGGTCCTGTCCTAAAGTACTGAGGCTTGGAAGGTGTATACGAAACATCCCACCATCATCACTACATTGTATTGAATCACTTGCATTGCATTCTCTAGTATGGTTTGACACTGTGTTTGAGTATTTACTTTCATATTAAATTACCACGGTTGAACCTTGTTTGTGATATTGTGTATTATGCATTCATTTTACTATATTACAATATATTATACTACATCTTGGTTGATTTGGGAGTTGAAATATTATGAGACGTGGGGTATGACTATGGCTTGATCAGTGAGACATGTAGTGTTACACTCTCACTATTTTATCCCAGATTATTGGTTGAACATGATAATTGAGCCTGATATATTATGTTAGTGAGTCTCCCTTGATAATAAAAATGACTAGTGTTGACTCACCTGGATTAATTTTCCTACCCTATATATTAACATTCTTATAACTGTTGTGTTGGGTTATACCATTAGGATGAAGTGGTGTATCTGCTGGTTCTAGATTGTTTGGGTGATTTGTGTAGTTGCGGGTGGTGGTTCTCGACATAACTTTGGATTAGGATCAGTTATCGATGATGCTTGTTGAGTACATGTGTTTCATACTCACACTTACTTTTTCTTTCTTTTTCTTTTATTCTACACTTCGTGCAGGTATTAGTTTGAGTAGCAGATCTTAGATTGTATTCCCTCAATGTTGACATTGTGGAAATTGAGGTATTGACTGACGGACCTCAGAGCTTACTCGGGTCTCTCTTTTTTTGTCTTGTGCTTTATTCGCACTTAAGATATTTTAGACTAATAGATAATATTATGTATTAGAGGCCTGTACTAGTGACAACCAAACCTGGGATGTATCTTGAATTATTATTTCATCTTTAATTATTTTGAGATTATTCTATTCTTCCGCTTTTGATTTACTTTGAGTATTGAATTTGGGTTAGGATAGATTTACCTGTACAGGAGGGTGTGACAGGTGCCATCATTTACTCTATTTTGGATCGGACATACAATCATTATAAACAACCCACAAAACATTCTAGACATATCAGCAACACGTTGGCTATTAGGCGAGCGACTTGCTCATTAAACTCCCTTCATACATTTGATTCTTTCTACTTCACTTCTCTTATTAGAGTCATAAGTTAGACATATATTGGAAATATTCATAGAATCTAATAATAATGTGGTGCTCGTAAAAATCTGCCATAATCAAACATGCAGCATGCCTGCACAATAATTAAAACTCGGTATATCACCAAACCCTCTAGTTCTAATCCCAAAACAGACACAAACAACCCCAACCATGAGGTTTTCAACTAGTATAACTAACAATAAATATAATATATCCCCAAAATAGTTCAATACAATCAAATTAACATGAACTCATGACTTTCGATCATCGTCCCATGAGTTCATACAATAATTACGTCGAGAATCACTTCTTTTCTTTCATATACAATAAGGGGTTAAGGGGTAGAATTTTACCTTATTTTTCTGTAAATTTAATATTAATACCACACTTCTTCAATTTTAAACTTTTCTCTTCCCAACAATACCTTAAAAGAATAAGAAAACAAGTAAAAAAAACACTACTATATACGTTGAAACGGGATGCCAAAGAGTTTCTCCAAAGGCTACCCAAAATTTCATAACATGTTAGGTTGATATCCACCACCATAACCATGTTAAAACCTTGAGAAAATAAAGCCAAAAACTTACCTTGAAGCTTGAGAACCAGGAGGAATAATTCAAAAATCCTAAGGGGAAAAAGGTTGCCAAGAAGAGCTGAGAGAGAGAGAGAGAGATTTGATTCTTGTTTATGTTGTGGAAATTTTTGGAGAAATAGCTGAATATATATATATATATATATATATATCCTGTGCTATTAGAACCTGTAAGTTGAATTCTATTTTCTTTGATACAGTTTCTCACTACTTTCCTTTGTTTTAGAATTATAGGTCTATGCGTGTTGATTTAAATGCTAGACACGGCTGAGTTTATCTCATCTCTTACCACCAGTTTTCACTCCCAAATATCTCATCAACGACATATTAGCCTTTCTTTGTCCTTTCTGTGTACTTTATCCTTTGTTTTGCCTTTCTACTTACAGGGAATAACAGAAGCCAGTTGTCACAACCCAAAAGTTGAGGTCATGATGGCACTTACCTCTGAATTAGCCTTAGTAAGTAAGTCAAAACCCATCTGAAAGTAAACAAGCGAGTAATAAGAAAGAAACCCATAAAATGAAACTTCTAGAATGAAGTCAGGCTATAACATAACACATAGCAAAAATTCGAAAAAAATACATAAACTCTAGAAATAGTGTCATAAGAAGAAGAGCATCTAATACATGATCTGAAAGTGATAAATACAAAAATTTGTCTCTAAATACTACTCCCTCCGTTTCAAAAAGAATGACCTAGTTTGACTTGGCACGGAGTTTAAGAAAATAAAGAAGACTTTTGAATCATGTGGTCATAAATTAAAGTTGTGTCAAATGTACCAAAATGCCCTTTAATCTTGTGGTCTTAAACATGCCACGTGGAAAGTTGGAATTAAAGTATTGCCAAAAAAGGAAAGGGTCATTCTTTTTGAAACAGACTAAAAAGGAAAGTAGGTCATTCTTTTTGAAACGGAGGGAGTAATAAAAATATGATAAGGATAGATGGAGGCTGGAACAAGGTTCTAAAAGGGGAGCTCATCAGGTACTCCAAATGATCAACTGCTACGGCACAAATCAGCTACCACAGCTTGTACTCATACTGGGATATACATCGAAAGGGCACAGTAGGGGTGAGTACGGTCACTTGTACTCAGTAGGTATCATAGGCCGATTGAGCAAAGTAGAAAATAACACAAGTAACATATACTATGAGCACATCACCTGGAAGCAGAAAAGTTACCAAGCAGTATCTCACACCGTCTCCATTAATAGTTCTATAATGTAAAATCAAAGCGAAATAACTACACATGAAGTATATATGGAAATCTAAGTACACATCAATGGTATATGTAAGGAAACACAGAAAATGTAATAAAATGCAATGCAATGATGCAATAATAGTGGGACTTACGTATACTTTCATAATCTCTACAAACCTTACCGGCAAATGACCTCAGCCTAGGTTTTCCAATACCTCATAATCCACCTTGCCGACAATGACCTCGGCCAAGGGTTTTATAAAAACAATGTTCATTTTCTTTTGAAATCATAATGCCTCAGTGGTATCAAGTCTCATGAACATGAATATGAGGATATAATGCTCTTAACCAATAGTATGAAGATAAACAGCAATTCAATACTGGTATGAATGAGCTAAGAATCTACTCCATATGATAATAATTCATGATATAAGTCATTATAGGGCACCACTGGTATGTATAGTCATGTAAGACATCAATAAGCTCACTTAAAATCATTTTCAGGTATCAATCATGTGATAAAGGCAATTAAATACTCAAATATGGCCTATAATAGTTAGTCAAGCCCCACTACGCAATAAGAAATATGAGAAATAATCCATAAGTAAGGCCTAAAATTATTAAATAAAGCCCTCGCATGGGCATCACATCATTTACTAGATATCAGCAAATGTTGAGCTTTTGACAAGTTAAAATGTCTCCGAACGGATCCTCGAGATTCGTTCGAATCCCCACAGAAACAAATCATATATGCTACTAGGCTATTTTTGACGTTCCAAACTCAGTGACAACATTGGATTTTTGGAAAACGATTATTTTTAACAAATTATCCCCCAGGATTTTAACGACCCAATTTGTCATTACGCTGAAAGAGGGGATAAAATTTTCATTTAGTCTTCCCTTGCCGATTTTTGAGAAATTTAGGGCCAGTCTAAGATCTGATGATTTTTGAGGTGTTTTAGTAAAATGAAATCTGGTACTAATATGATAGTTGATAATGATGTTCGATGTAAAATTTATATAGGCAATGAGCATAGGGAGCCGTAGCAACTTTCGGCACCTGAAACGGAGTAATGAAACTTCGATTATAGAGTTTACCATAGAGGAGTTGGATCGCAATGTTACAATTCCTGGTGTGTGCTGTAAAATGAACAAAACTGAGGAGAGGCCCTCAGTTTCTATCACGAACCGTTGCAGCAGACAAAATAATCGCTGCAGCGGTCATTGGTACCGCAGCAATCGACCTCCATTTTAAGGCGCAAACCACTGCAGTGAAACTTTAACCCTTGTAGCGGTAACACACAGGATTTGACAGTTTTAAAAACTAAAAAATATTTTCATTCCCCACTTTTTTTGAAAAACGCAAGGGAGCTATGGGGAAGCCGATTGTCAGAGGGATTTTGAAGTTTTTCATCCTTGGAGGTAAGTTATTACATTATAGATTTAAACTTACTTCTTATAACCTTAGAAAATCACTAGAGATGAATTCATGGTAGAAAATTGGGGTTGAGCCGTAGTTATAAAATTGATGAAAAGTGATGGGAATGTGTATAAATTCAATAAATAATGATTTTAGGGTATTAGAAAACATTAATGGGGGTGAAATTACTATTTTTCATGCTACTTTGAGTATAACTCATGTGGTTTAAGAGATAAAAAACCCTAAGATGATGAAATAGGATGAATTTATGACTAAAATCAGTGGATTTTGATCCCTAGTAGTTAAAAGGGATAAATTATTGGAATGGGTATATATATTCTTGTTGTTATATATCAAGAAAGAGTTGAACGAGAACAAAAGGGCAAAAGTGTGGCTTAAAGGTGACTTGAGCAAGGAATTGAGGTAGACTATGGTTTTATTATAGCACTTAGACTTTCTTGGCTTCGTGCTTTTTAGTAAACTAAACATCTATGATTACCTTCTAGTATGACTTGTGATATATAGACTGCATTTCATTTCATATGCATTGTCATGATATTAGAAGATGAAGGATCGGGTACCATGCTGGTACAGATATGATATGTTGTGATAAAGGCTAGGGTACCACACCGGTACGATATGATGTTGTTGATGAGGAGGACAAGATCAAGAGATGATGCGCACATCTTGTATACATGCACTCATTCATATGCATTGAGTATCCTTATAATGACTACATGTGATGACGACTTATTGTTGAAAGTGACTAAGTATGAAGCTTGTGAAAGTAAGCTTGTGAATTATCTTTATATGTCGCATTGAGTTGTTGATGTCTTTGATTATGAGTTCTGTTATGATTGCTTTTATACTTGTCTGGCTTGAATACTTGTACACTGTTGAGTTAGTTGGTCTATGATGCTTACCAGTTCTTGTTGATGTACTGATGCTACCTGTACTCTTCTTTTATTGAGCGCAGAACATCTTCCAGTAGTTGACACGCGACCTAGGCTCTAGATAGCGGTTCAGACTTCATTTTGAGGGTGAGCACCATGACTGGGCAACCTTCAGATATTCCTATTGATATTGATGCCCTTTGTTTTTGGACTAAGACTATTTATTATTGCTTATGTTTGGATATTGTTAGTTGTTTCAGACTTGGTTTATTCTTAGATATTCTTGTGCACTAACTTCAAGTCCTTGCGATGTAATAAATAGAGGTTTCCGCACTCTATTGGTTTGAATATTGACATTGGTTGGACGGGTGGTTTAACTCATTGAATAAACTTCCTTTTTACACTTGCTTAAAATTGAAAATTAATATAAGGTGAATATAAAAGTAACACTTGAGTTAGCAAGGGTGAGATTAGTATGGTTCTCCCGCCATAGGTTAGGGTAGGTGCCAATCATGACCGGTTGGGTCATGATAGAGATGGTATCACACTAAGGATTCGTAGATCTCATCGTACAAGAACAGGTCTAGTAGAGTCCTACGGAATGGTATGGCGACGTCTGTACTTTTCTTCGGGAGGCTATAGGACTTTTGGAATGAATTCCTTGCTTTCTTTATTTCGTGCTATGACTTGATTCCAATTGGTAAATAGCGATCCAAATTGGTATCTAGTCTATTAACTCTTGTTTGAAAATGGTGAATACTCATTCTATCAGAGCAGCAGTAGCCACAGCTGCCGCATCTGCAGCAGGACTAGAAGTAGCTTCTGCACCAGCCGCTAGGGCTGCAGTTGGGGGCAGGCCTTGAGCTAAGGACGTATATAGATGAGGAGAAAAAAAGGCAGCACCTGTTATAAGTGGAGCCCAGGCAGCCGAAAGCCTGGCAAGACAGATATCACCGTCCCCTCCCTCACAATAGGATGCCCCAGGTCATGGTCAAAATAAATATAAAGTAGTTAAGAGAGAGGAGATGGTAGCCCCAGAGAATGTGGTGCCAATACTAAATGGTGCATCCCCTGCGCCTTTGTCTGTGGAGGTGATTCAACAAGTGTTGGGATTCTTGGGTAGCTTGGCTGGCACTGGTTATACTCTAATTTTCTGACTATCCCGCCCACAGCCTTGTAACATCCCACTGCTATAGCACTAAGGATGGATGTAGGCTCTAAACGGAGATATATCCCCAGTAGGTACTTGGACCAGTGATGGCGGATGATGAACATGGGCTATTCTGCAAGTTTATGAAAATGAAACCCCCGGTATTCCAAGGTACAGAGTCTGAGGATACATTTGAGTTCTTGATATATTGTCATGAACGTCTGCACAAGATTGGTATTGTTAAGAGGTATGGTATGGAGTTTGTTTCTTTTTAGCTGCAGGCCGAATCCAAGCAATGGTGGAGGTCATTCAGAGAGTGTAGGGATACTTTACCTCCACTTACTTGGGATCAATTTCAGAATATATTCCTTTAGAAATATGTTCCCCGCACTTATCATGATCAGAAGAACAATGAGTTTTGATATTGGAGTAAGGTAACATGTTTGTGGCAACCTATGAGGCTAAGTTTCATGCCTTGTCTTATTATGCACTGCAACAGATCACCTCAGAGGAGGAGCGGATTAGATACTTTATGAAGGTTTTAAACTCTGGGATTTAGTTGGCTACCTTATCGGTGGCTATGTCTGGGAAGTCCTTTTAGGAGGTAGTTGAGTTTGTCGAGAAGGCTGAGGAACTTGAACAATAGAGAAAGGTAAAGGCGGAAGAGAAGAAGGCTCGGACCTTAGGCTAATTCAGTGGTACTTTCTCAAAGGGTGTGGTTCTTCTAAGCCTTACTATTTAGTTATGCCAGTATTTGCAGGGAGCCTATCCAGGGTCAATTATCATCCTTCATAGACCCGACAGTTATACACCTTCATTATTTTCAGTTCAGCATCCTACTTTGGGCAAAAGGTGCAACGAGTGTGGAGGCTTGGGTCACATCAGAAGGTATTGTCCTAATTTCCTATATGCAGGTCAATTGACTCAGTAACCAATTTTTACTGCTCTAGTACTGTCAGGTCGTGGTGGTGGATAAAATGGTAGGGGACGTCCATAGGGTGGGCATGGTGGCCAAGCTAGGGGTGGCAACCAAGCCAACTGAGGTGGAGGACAGGTTGGTAGGGATGGTGGTCAGGCTAGTAGAGGTGGCGGTCAGGGTAATGATAAGGCTCATCTTTATGCTGTTCTGACTCATCCTAAAGCAGAAGCTTCTGATATATTGATCACAGGTACTATTCTTGTCTGTGATCGTATGGCTTCTGTATTGCTTGATCCCAATTCCACTTTCTCTTATGTATCTATGAAATTTGTGATGGGTTGGAACTTAGATTGTAAATATCTTAATACTCTTATGTATGTTTCCACACTAATTGGGGTGTCTATATGTGTTGATTAGGTGTACCGTACATGTCTTGTGATGTTTATGGGGTTTAAGACCCTGGCAAACCTAGTTATTCTAGATATAGAGGAGTTTGATGTTATATTGGGGATGAGTTAGTTGTCCCCTTATCGTGCCATTCTTGATTGTTATGTAAAAACTGTTACTATAGCGATGCCCAGGATGGATAAGTTAGAGTGTAAGGGTACTTTAAAGCCTAATCCTGTGAGGGTTATGTCAGTAATTCATGCCCAAAAGTTAGTAAAGAAGGGGTGTAGGTCGTATTTGGCTCATCTCAGTAAAATAAATCTATAGTTCCTCCTATAGCGTCAGCTCCAATGGTATGTGAATTCTTAGAAGCATTTCCAGATGATCTCCTAAGTATGTCCCTCAGATCGAGAAGTTGAATTTTGTATACACTTAGAGCCAGGAACTTAACCCATATCTATTCCTCCTTATCGTATGGCACCAGCAGAATTGAGAGAGTTAAAGTCTCAGTTATAGGAGTTGTTAGAAAAGGGTTTCATTTGCCCGAGTGTTTCTCCATGGGGTTCACGGGTTTTGTTTGTAAAAAAAAAAAGGATGGTAGCATGAGGATGTGCATAGATTATCACCAGTTGAACAAGGTAACCATCCATAATGAATATCCATTACCTAGGATAGATAACCTGCTTGATCAGTTGCAAAGGGCCGTTGTATTCTCCAAAATTGACTTTAGGTCGAGTTACCATCAGCTCAAGATTATGGAGGAGGATATCTCAAAGACTATGTTCCAAACTAGTTATGGGCACTATGAGTTCCTAGCGATGCCCTTCGGTTTGACTAATGCCCCAGCTTCTTTCAGGAGTCTGATAAATAGAGTTTTTAAGTCATTTTCAGATTCATTTGTTATTGTTTTTATTGATTACATATTTTTATTGATGACATATTGATTTTTACTCTAAAAGTGAAGTAGATCATGAAGCTCATTTGCATACGGTGTTGGGGTTGCTCAAGGAGAAGCAGTTGTATGCTAAATATACTAAGTATGAGTTCTGGCTTTCTCCAGTGTCCTTCTTGGGGCACTGGTCTCTAAGTAAGGGGTTATGGTAGACCCGCAGAAGGTTGAAACTGTTAGGAATTGGTCTAGACCAACAAATGTGAAGGAAATTTAGAGTTTTGTGGGGTTGGCTAGTTATTACCGTCGATTTGTTAAAGGATTTGTTGTTATTGCTTCGCATATGACCCGCCTTACTCAGAAGAAAGTTCCATTTATATAGGATGACAAATGTGAGGAGAGCTTCCAAAAGCTTAAAACTTTGTTGATCTCAGCCCCGATTCTCACATTGCCTATTGAGGGTAAGGATTTCATTACATATTGTGATGCCTCATGGTTGGGTTTAGGTGTTATTTTGATGCAAGATCAGAATGTGATTACTTATGCTTCAAGACAATTGAAGCCTTATGAGAAAAACCACCCCACGCATGATTTAGAATTTTCAGTTGTGGTGTTTGCTTTAAAAATTTAGAGGCACTATCTCTATAGGGTGAAGTGTGACCGCAGCCTACAACATATGTTCACCCAGAGGGATCTAAATCAAAGATAGAGAAGATAGATGGAGCTGATTAAAGACTATGACATCTCAATCCTATATCACCCAGGTAAAGACAATGTAGAGGTGGATGCACTGAGGTGGAAACCAGTGAGCATGGGAAGTTTAGCATTGCTGGAGGTGTCCAGGTGCCCATTGGAAAGGGAGGTACAGTCTTTGGGAAACGATTTTCTAAGATTGCAGGAATCTAGTAAAGGAAGAGTGTTAGCACATATGGAGGTCAGGTCCACATTCTATGACAAAATCAAATGCAGGCAGTTTGGGGAAAAGAAGTTAAACTACCTCAAAGAAAAGGTTTTACATGGTGAAGCAAGAGATGTCATTCTTGATAATGAGGGAGCATTGAGGATTCGAGAGCGATTATGCATACCCTTAGTAGGCAATTTGATCCCGCCTATTCTAGTAGAGGCTTATAATTCAAAGTATTCTATACATTTGGGTGCCAACAAGATATATAAGGACTTGAGGCAACATTATTGGTGGCGAAGAATGAAACGGGACATTGTGGATTTTGTAACCAAGTGTCAAAACTGCCAACAGGTCAAATACGAACACCGAAAGCTTGGTGTTACATTTTAGAGAATGCCCATTCCTGAGTGGAAGTGGGAAAGGATAACAATGGATTTTATAGTTGGTCTTCCAAAGATGTTGAGGAAATACAACTCTATATGGGTTTGTAGATCGGTTGACTAAGTCTGGTCATTTCATTTAGGTGAGAGTAGACTATAATGCGGCATGTTGGCCAAGATTTATGTGAAAGAAATTGTAAGGCTACACGGAGTACCGATGTTGATTGTATCAGACCAGGATACTCAATTCACCTCTAATTTTTGGGAGAGGTTCCAGTCAGAATTGGGTTCTATATTGGACCTGAGCACAACTTTACACCCACAGACTGACGGTCAATCGGAGTGGACTATCCAAGTGATTGAAGACATACTTCAGGCTTGAGTTATGAACTGCTGGGGTCAGTAGGATTAATACTTACTGTTGTGTGAATTTCTCTACAATAATAACTACCACTCTAGTATTGACATGGCCCCTTTTGAGGTCTCATATGGTAGGAGGTGCAGGTCTCCAATTGGGTGGTTTGATGTGTTCGAGGTGAGGCCTTGGAGCACAGACCTACTCAAGGACTCGATGAAAAATGTGAAATTTATACAAGAGAAGATCATAGTGGCTCAAAGCCGATAGAAAGAATATACAGACAATAAGGTAAGAGATGTAAAGTTTTAGAAAGGTGAGAAGGTACTCTTGAAGGTATCACCCATGAAGGGTGTACTGCGATTTGGCAAGAAGGGCATACTGAGGCCCTGATACATCGGACCCTTTGAGATTTTGAAAGAAGTAGGGTCGGTGGCATACAAGTTGGCCTTGCCTCCTGGTATGTCTGGTATTCACCTAGTGTCCCACGTTTCTATGCTAAAGAAATATCATAGGGATGGTGATTACATCATTCGTTGGGACCCAGAACTGTTTGATAAAGAGTTATCCTATGAAGAGAAATTGATTGCTATCTTAGCTAAGGATGTGAGAAAGCTGAGAACCCAAGCCATTCCTTGTGTCAAGGCTCAATAGAGGAACCATACAATTAAAGAGGCCACTTGGGTGATGGAGGAGGACATGTACAAGCGATTCTCGTATTTGTTCATGGAGTCAGGTACTTTCTTGATTAGATGTGTCTTTTGAGGCTAATTATTATTCGGGGATAAATGAGTGATAAATTAGTATCTAATGTAATGACCCAATTTGTTGTTATACTGAAAGATGGGGTAAAATTTGCACTTAGTCTTCCCTTAGCCAATTTTTGAGAAATTCAGGGCCAGTCCAAGATTGAAAGATTTTTTAGGTATGTTAGTAATATGAAATCTGGTATTAATGTGATGGTTGATAGTGATGTTAGATGGGAAATTTAGATAGTCAACAAGCTTAGAGAGCCGTAGCAACTTTTGATACCTGAAATGGAGCTATAAAACTCCAGTTATAGAGTTTATCAGGGAGGGATTGGTTCGCAATGTTACAATTAGTGGAGTGTGTTGTAAAATGAACAAAACTGAGGAGAGGTTCCAAGTTTCTACCTTGGACCACTGCATAGGAAAAAGTAACTGCTGCAGCAGTCCTACTGCAGTGGTCATAGGTACCACTACGGCGGACCTCCATTTTAAGGCACGAACAGCTGCAGGCACGAACCGCTGCAGTGAAACTTTAACCGATGCATCAGTAACATGCAGAATTTGATAGTTTTAAAAACCAAAAAATGTTTTCATTCTCCACTTTTTTGAAAAATGCAAGGGAGCTTCGGGGAACGCAATTTTCAGAGGGTTTTTCAAGTTTTTCATCCTTGAAGGTAAGTTATTGCATTCTAGACTTGAAATTACTTCTTATAACCTTATAAAATAATTAGAAATGGATTCATAGTAGAAATTAGGGTTTAGCCCTAGTTATAAAATTGATGAAAAGAGATGGGAATATGTATAAATTCAGTAAAGAATGATTTTAGGGTGTTAGAAAATAATAATGGGGGTGAAATTACTGTTGTTCATGCTAATTCGAGTAGAACCCATGTGGTTTAAGAGATAAGAAACCCTAAGATGATGAAATAGGGTGAATTTATGACTATAATCAGGGGCTTTTGATCCCTAGTAGTTAAAAAGGGTAAATTATTGAAATTGGTATACATATTCTTGTTGTTATAGATCAATAAAGAGTTGAACGAGAACGAAAGGGAAAAAGTGTGGCTTAAAGGTGACTTGAGCAAGGAATTGAGGTAGGCTATAATTTTGTTGTAGCACTTAGACTTTCTTGGCTTTGTGCTTATTTGTAAACTAAACATCTATGATTGCCTTCTAGCATGACTTGTGATTTATAGACTGCATTCAATTTTATATGCATTGTGATGATGTTGGATGATGAAGGATCAGGTACCACGCCGATATGAATATGGCATGTTGTGATAAAGAGTCGGGTACCAAGCCGGTACAATATGATAATGTTGATGAGGAGGAGAAGAGTGAGAGATGACACACACATTTTGTATACATAAACCCATTTATATGCATTGAGTATCTTTATAATGATTACATGTGATGATGAGTTGTTATGGAAAGTGACTAAGTATAAAGCTTGTGAAAGTAAACTTGTGAATTATCTTTATATGATGTATTGAGTTGTTGATGTCTTTGATTATGAGTTATGTTATGATCGCTTTTATACTTGTCCGACTTTCTTAATTATACATTGTTGAGTTTGTCAGCCTATGATGCTTACCAGTACTTGTTAATGTACTGATGCTACCTGTACTCTTCTTTTGTTGAGTGCAGAACATTTTCTAGCGGCTGACACACGACCTAGGTTCTCAATAGCGGTTCAGACTTGATTTTGAGGGTGAGTATCATGACCGGTCAATCTTTGGATCTTCCTATTGATGTTTATGTTCCTTGTTTAGGAACTAAGACTATTCCTTATTGCTTATGTTTGGATATTTTGTAGGGTGACTTAAGGTCCCGGAGATGTAATAAATAGAGGTTTCCGTACTCTATTAGTTTGAATATTGACGTTGGTTTGACAGGTGGTTTAACTCATTGAATAAACTTCCTTTTAACACTTTATTAAAATTGAGAATTAATATAAGGTGAATATAAGAGTAACACTTGAGTTAACAAGGGTAAGATTAGTAAGGTTTTACTACCATAGGTTATGGTGGGTGCCAATCATGACCGGTTGGGTCGTGACAGCTATCCCTAAAAGCTTAATTTAACTAGTTTTCAAAATAAGGGTCAAATGCAAAATAAAGGCTCCGCGCCGAAACTAACCGCACTACTAACCCAAAATCGATGTTTCGAATCTAATGAAACTATCCAAATTGTCATTTGGTGCTCGAAACACAAAATACTGACCAAAGTTAAACTTATGGCTTTTAAAACCTCTAAGAGTCTCAAACACTCCCAAATCACTCTCAAAAGCATCGGGAACTGTGCCAACCATCCCCACACCTCAAAATCAACATGTAACAACTACGGGAAAGGGTAAAATGGTCAAAAAAATAAAAAAAATTCACATATCAGATTGTTACATTATCCACCACTAAAATACCAGTTCATCCTCGAATAAAAGCAAATAAGATACCTGAAATGGTAAAAAAATTGGGGGTATCTACCACGCATGTCGGACACGACCTCCCAAGTAGCCTAACAATAGGACGATGTCTCCACTAGACCTTTACCGACTCAATACTCTTAAACCTCAACTTCTTCGTCTGCCTGTCTACGATAGCAATAAGGTCCTCCTCAAAGGATAAATTGGGGTCTAACACAATAGAATCCCATCAAATCACGAAGAAATCATCAGGACAGTACCTCTTCAAAATGGAGACATGGAAAATAGGATGAACAGCTGATATATTTGGAGGCAAAGTTAGCCTATACACCACATCACCATACTTATCAAGGATCTTTAAAGGGCCAATGAACCACAGATTGAGCTTCCCTTTCTTCCCGAATCACACCATACCCTTCATGGGTGAAACTTGCAATAGAACTCGATCTCCAATCATATATGATACATCCCGGGCTCGATGGTCGGCATAACTCTTCTTCCTACTCTTGGCAGCCAATAGCCTCTAATGAATCAGTCTTACTCGATCCATAAAATCCCTCAACAAATCTGTACCCCAAGGTCTCACCTCAAACTATTCTAACCATCCCACGGGGGATCTATACCTCCACCCATATAAAGCCTCAAAAGGCGCCATCTGAATATTGGAATAAGAATTGTTGCTATAGGCAAACTCCATTAGGGGCAAGTACTGGTCACAATGACCTCCAAATTCCACGACACATGCTAGAAGCATGTCCTCCAATACCTGAATAGTCCTCTCGGACTGGCCGTCGGTCTGAGGATGAAACACTGTGCTCAAATCAAGCTGAGTACCCAACTCACTCTAAATAGTATTCCAAAAACCCAAGGTAAAAACAGTACCTCTATCAGATACAATAGAAATAGAGACAACATGCAATCGACAATATCACTAATGTAGATCTTGGACAACTTCATTGCATTATAACTAGCCCTTAAAGGAATGAAATGCACTGATTTGGTCAATATATCCACAATCACCCAAATAGAGTCAAAACTTCTCCAAAGTCGGGGGTAAGCCAGCTATGAAATCCATAGTGATCTGCTCCCACTTCCACTCTAGAATGGGCATCCTCTGTATAGTACTACCCGATCTTTGATGCTCATACTTCACCTATTGGCAATTCAAACAGTTGGCCATGAACTCCACAATATCCTTCTTCATACCGCCCCACCAATAATGTTGTTTTAGGTCATTATACATTTTAGCTGCTCCTAGATGAATGGAGTATCTAGTACAATGATCCTCCTCCAAGATCAATCTAACCTATCCACAAACTCTCGGTATACAAACTCGGCCACTGATTCTTAAAACACCATCAGAATCAAGAGATGGCACCTTAGCCACACCACTCAACACCTAATCACTAATCACCCTCAATCTATCATCACCAAACTGATAAGCTCGAATCTACTCCATCAAAGAAGATTTAGCCTCAACAAAAGCTAAAACATGACCGGGTGTCGAAATATCAAGCCTAACTAACATGTTAGCTAAAGACTGAACCTCCAAGGCCAAAGTCGCTCTTGAGTCAAAAGATGAGCTAGACTCCCCATACTAGTTGATTTTTGGCTCAAGACATCCGCAACCATATTTGTCTTGCCCGAATGATAAAGAATAGTGAGATCATAATCCTTAAGCAACTTAAGACAATGTCGCTATCTCATATTAAAATCTCACTAAGTGAAGAAGAACTGAAGGCTACGATGATCTTAGAATATCTCATAATGGACCCCATACAAGTAATGCCACCACAACTTCAACACAAAGACAACTGCCACCAACTTTAAGTCATGGGTAGGGTAATTCTTCTCATGGGGTTTCAACTGACGAGAAGCATAAGCAATCATCTTACCCTCGTACATCAACACACCAACCAAACCAACTCTGAAACTATCACAAAATATGGTAAATCCCACGCCCTCCTTGGGCAAAGTCAAAATAGGCACCGAAGTCAATAACTCCTTGAGCTTTTGAAAGATCACCTCAAGCATCCAACCACTGAAATACAATCTTAGTCTGAGTCAACTTGGTCAAAGGAGCCGTAATAGAAGAGAAACACTCCATAAAATGCCGATAACAACCCGGTAAACCCACAAAACTCTAAATCTTTATAGTAGAAGTAGGTATAGCCCAATCAAAAATCGTGGCTATCTTGGCTGGATCAACCATAATGCCGTCTTTGGTCACCACGTGACCCAAGAAAGAAATAGAATCTAATTAGAACTCATACTTGGAGAACTTAGCATACAACTTCTCATCTCGCAATCTCTGAAGTACAGTCCTCAAGTGTCTCATATGATCAGCCTCATTCGTGGAATAAATCAAGATATCATCTAAAAATACAATCACAAAAGAGTTGAGATACGATCGAAATACCCAGTATATCAACTCCATGAATGCTGCAGGGGCATTGGTCAACCCAAAGGACATGACCAAAAACTCACAGTGACTGTTTCGAGTTCCAAAATCCGTCTTCGAAACATCTGAAGCTCTAATCCTTAATTGGTGATACCCAGATCTCAAGTAAAACTTGGAAAACACCGAAGCACCCTGAAACTGGTCAAATAGATCATTGATGTGAGGAAGAGGATATTTATTCTTGATGGTCACCTTGTTCAATTGACGTTAGTCGATACACATAGGCATAGAACCATCCTTTTTCTTCACAAACAAGATAGGAGCACCCTAAGGAGACATACTAGGTATAATGAAACCCTTACTCAATAAATTCTATAACTGCTTCTTCAATTACTTCAACTTAATCGCCGCCATCATATAGGGAGGAATGGAAATGGGCTTGGTGCCCGGCTCAACATCAATAGCAAAATCAACATTATTTTCTGGAGGCATACCAGGAGTGTACATAGGAAACACATCCATGAACTCACAAACAACTTGAACAGATTCCAAAACAGGTAGTGGGGCAACACTAGAATAGCGAACATAGGCTAAATAAGACAAACACCGATTCTCTACCTTGCGACGAGCACGTAGAAAAGATATAACTCCCTTCGAACCTAAATTAAGAGTACCTTTCCAAGCTAACCTTGGCACACCCGGAGAAGCTAGAGTCATGATCTTGGCATAACAGTCCAAAATAACATGATAAGGGGCTAACCAATCCATACCCAAGATAATATCAAAATCAACCAAATCTAGGATAATCAAGTCTATCCAGGTTTCATGCCCCACAAAAGTAACAACACAAGATTGGTACACCCAATTCTCCACTAAAAAATCTCGTATGGGGGTAGAAACATGAATTGAACAGCAAGGGACTCATATGAAGCATCAAAACCAGTAGCAAAATATGTAGACACATAAGAGAATGTAGACCCAGGGTTAAATAACACAGAAAAAGATCTGTAGCAAACTGGGATGATACATATAATAACTGCATCAGAGGCCTCCACCTTGGGTCTCCCTAGTATAGCATAACACTGTCCACGTCTGCCCCTAGACTGAGTAACCCCACATCCACCACTATGAGCTCCCGATCTCTACCTCGAGCATATTTAGTACCATTCCTGCCACTTAGTGAACCACCTATAACCGCAAAAATAGGAGTAGGGAAAAGATAAAGTTGAGAACCCTACTTGGCAAGACCAAATACACACCGAGAACAGTCCCTCACATGATGTCCAATCTTATGACACATAAAACACTCTATGCTACTAGCATCACGCTGAGAGGGCCCAGAAGAATCTGAATGACCTCCCTTTCCTAAAGAACCATAACCGGAACCTCTATCGGTGTGACCTAAACCCTGGCTACAGGGAGCCACAGAAACCACGGACCTGCTACTCTAACTCTGCAAGGCTACCTAAACTGGTCTACCATGATAACCACGAGAATGCCTACCATAGAAATCCCTAACTTGAGATATATGTCCACTAAACTCACCCTGCCGGTGCACCTTCTTGGCGCCATACTTCGTAGTTTGACTAATCGACTCAATCAACTTAGCATTCTCAAATATACTCTAAAAAAAGGCCCTGATACTACCATCTGTGTTGTAGCCAACTGATAAGAACCATCTAATCCCTTGACCAACTTCCTAATCCTCTCTGACTCAGTAGAGATTCTGGCGGTGGAAAATCTAGATAAAGCATGAAAATGTGCCTCATACTCAACAATAGTCATGGAGCCCTACTCTAGGTGATCAAGCTCATCTCTTATCTAATCCCTCAAACTGTAAGGCACAAACCTCTCTAGAAAAGCCTCAGAAAACTGAGTCCATGTCATAGAAGGTGAACCCAATTGTCTATAACTAGAAAGAGATCTCCTCCACTATCTGGCCACGTCAGTCAACTGATAAGTTGTATAAGCAACTCCATGTGACTCAAGGGATCCGAGGTTATGTCACCTCTCCTGACAGTCAAGCAAAAACTCATAGGTATCATCTCCAATGGCACCACTAAACTTAGGAGGAGCCAAGAGAATGAACCTCTCAAACCTCTTCTGATCATCAGAAGACATCACAAAGGCTGAAGCAACAGGAGGAACAGTGAGCTTAGTAGGTAGTGAATCAATATGTGGGGGTACTATAGAAGATGGTTGTACCCCTAAAGTCGGAATACCATAAGCAGAAGTCGGTACTGACGGTGGAGCACGGCTCGAAGTCTGACAAATACCCGATACACTCACTGGAACACTATCCAAATGACTCAAGAGATGAATCAATAGATCCTGTTGCACTGGGGTGTCAACCAAACTCTGTAGGACCTGAGCTGGTCCCGCACCCACTGTTTGATAGTCATCTTCAGAATAATCAACCTTGGGCACGGAGAGGCCTCCCTAGCACATCCTCTGACTGTGGTAGCTCCTCATACTCGTCCTCTACCTCTGGGTCGGCCATGACCCCTACCTTTCCCCCTAACAGGGGCTCCAAAATTGGGTGCTGAAACAGCATCCCTAGCATCTCCAGACCTAGTCCTCACCATCTACGCAGAACAGATTGAAATGCAAGTTTAGAATATAGGGTATGAATAACCCGCACGATAAGGAATCAAATTAGAGAAGTTTTTCCTAAAGATGTCTTATAGCCTCCCAAAGATAGATACAAACGTCTATGTACCAACCCACGAGAATCTAGTAGAAATTCTGCTCTTACACTTATGAGACCGGTGAAACCTGGCGCTCTGATACCAATTTGTCATGATCTAAAAATTGAGGTTATTATGGCATTTATCTCAAAACTAGCTTTGTAAGTAAGCCAAAACTCATCGAAAAGTAAACAAGCGAGTAATAAGAAAGAAACCCATAAAATAAGACTTCTACAATGTAGTCAGGCTATAACATAATACATAGCAAAAATTCGAATAAAATCCGTAAATTCCATAAATAGTGTCATAAGTAGAAGAACATCTAATACATAGCCTGAAAGTGAAAAATAAAAAAATCTATCTCAGAATACTAATAAAGAGATGATAAGGATAGATGGAGGTTGGAACAAGGCTCCAAACAGGGAGCTCACCAGGTACTCTGAAAGGTCAACTGCTACTGCATAAATCAGTTAATGCAACTCGTACTCGCACTGGGATCTGCACCAAAAGGTCACAGTAGGGGTGAGTGCGATCCACTTATACTCAGTAGGTATCATAGGCCGACTGATTAAAGTAGAAAATAACATAAGTAACATATAATATGAGCACGTCACCTGCAAGAAAAAAAATTCCCAAATGATAGCTCACACCATTTCCACTAACATTTCTATAATGTAAAATTAAAGAGAAACAACTACACACAAAGTATATATGGAAATCTAAGTACACATCAATGGTATATGTAAGGAAACATAGAAAATGTAATAAAATACAATACAATGATGTAATAATAGTGGGACTTACGTATACCTTCCAAGCCTTAGCGCTTCAGGACAAGACCCATGGGGGGTTCGCAACCCATTTACTTTCATAGTCTCAACAAACCTTACTAGCAAATGACCTCGGCCTAGGTTTTCCAATACCTCACAATCCACCTTATTAGTAATGACCTCGGTCAAGGGTTTTATAGAAAGAATTTTTATTTTCTTTCAAAATCATAATGCCTCAATAGTATCAAGTCTAATGAACATGTATAGATGATATGAGGATATAATGCTCATAACCAATAGTATAAAGATAAACATCAATTCAATACATGTATGAATGAGCTCAGAATCTACTCCATTTGACAATGATTCATGATATAAGCCATTACACGGCATCATTGGTATGTATGGTCATGTAAGACATGAATAAACTCATTTAAAATCATTACTCAGGTATCATTCATATAGTAAAGGCAATTAAATGCTCAAATAAAGCCTATAACATCTAGTCAAGCCCCCACTCAGGCGACACAACAAGAAATATGAGAAATAATGCACAAGTTAGGCTTAAAATCGTCAAATAAAGCCCTCGCATGGGCATCACATCATTTACCATCTCTCAAGTCAACAATAATATGCATACAAGCCCCTGCACGGGCAACATGATAAAATAAAGTACTCTCAAATTATGTTTTCCATGTCTAAATCCCTAACTCATAGCATGCTTTACAAGTTCATTAACCACGCCGCCCAGTTTGAAGGAAGTTAAGCCATAACCTACCTCAAAGTGTTGAAATCTAAGCCTAGAACCCTCAACACAGAGATTTTCCTCTTTGAACGGTCTCATCATGATCTAAGACTATCAAAAACATCATCTACGTGTCAAAAGAAAGCTAACAATACCCATATTGACTATATTTAAGACGGATCCAAAACGAATTCGAAAAATGAGTTTAAAAATAAAAGAAGTAAAACCAGAATTTTATTTCGAAAACATGTTTCCCAAGATTATAGGGAAATACAGTGGAAAACCCAAGTAAAAATGATCTAAAAATGAGGCTCAAATCAAAGAAAAATCAATTTAAGAGTTTACCTGCAAAACCCCCCAAATTCTTGTTCGAATTCATGATTAAAAGATATTTTCGAAGATATAATTTATAGGAAATGATTGGAAGATGAATTAGAAGCATAACCAAGAAAGAATGGTGTAGAAATCCCTTAAAATTGCCTCTTCTTGAAGCTTCTAGGTCTAAAAATGCTGAAATTTATGAAAATGAATAATTTATACTATTCTATGAATAGTACCTCACGAAAGCGGTCAACCTGTTGTGTTCTCGAGGGTAAATGCTGACCTGAACAAATAATTGGCCATCGCGTTCATGGCTAGGGCTATTCATTCACGAAGGCCGACAACCCGGATCATCGCATTCGGGACAGTCCTGTCGCGTTCGCAATGAAGGAGATAACCGAACCCGAACCCAAATACCCTTTGTAATCGCGGTCCCCTCCTCGCCATCATGATGAAGGATAGTATCCTTCTTCGCGTTCGCAGCCAGAGGCCCACGTTCGCAAATAAGGAATGCACTTGCACCAGATATCAGCACATGCTGAGTTTTTGACAAGTTAAAATATTTCCGAATGGATCCTCGGGATTCGTTCAAGTTCCACAGAAAAAAACCATATATGCTACTAGGATATTTTCAATGTTTTGGACTCAATGACAATGTTAGATTTTTGAAAAGATAGTGTTTTCAACAAATTAGCCCCCAGGACCCCTAAAAGCTTAATTTAACTAGTTTTCAAAATAAGGGTCGAAAGGTAAAATAAAGGCTCTGAGCCCTAACTACCCATGCTACTAACCTAAAATCGATGTTCTAGATCTAATGAAACTGTCCAAATTATCATTTAGTGCTCGAAACATAAATGTTGACCGAAGTCAAACAAATAACTTTTAAAGCCTCTAAGAGTCTCAAACTCTCCCAAATCACTCCTAAAAGCATTAAAAATAATGTCAACCATCTTCACACCTAAACATCAACATGTAACAACTATGGAGAAGGGCAAAATGATCAAAACACATAAAAAGGAAAACTTCACATATCAGGTTGTTACACTAGCTTGTTTGAGGTGAATGAATTCTCACCTTAAGTTCATAACATACATACTCCCAAGGTAAGATTTCATTCTCTGTGTTGTTGTGATTCTGTTTGAAGATTCTTTGTGATAGTCCTAAGACCGGTACTTCATTAAAACTACCACTTGTTCAATAATCGTTATGCTATCCAGGAAACTTTTTTTGTTAATATAAAAGGTATTTCTACATCTAATTAAAATATGTAATTTGATTAATCCTGTCTCCGAGTATTTTTCCTTTTAAACTATGACATATCACATAAGTCCTACATTATACGCCAAAATGAGAGGCTGTTTTGAAACTCATCGACCTCTTTTTAGTATAGCTTTGGTAAACGACAAGTAGGGAATTGATGTGTGTCTTATACATAACAACATACCTCAAATTAAGTTACTAACTGAACTAATGTAAGTGAAGAATACAGTACGCATTTCAGAGTTGATGTTGTGGCGAAGAGAAGTCCTTTTCTCCAATTTCAACAATACATCCCCACAAATAGCTACCTTATTTCTACTTCTTCAGTAACTCAGATTCTACGCCCAACAAAATCTTACAGGTGAATACCTTATGTTTTCTACGTATATGTGTAATTTTAGATTTTCTGGTTTTCTCTTTGTGTTGTGTTTAGCTTTTGCCCTGTAATCTACCCAGCTATCCCAATTTAAGTGTCTTGATTTGACTAGGCATGAAGTTCAACAAATAAAGAGAAATTTTGAATCTTGAGAGGATCTCTCTCTACAAAAATAAAATAACAGAGAATCTCTCTTTACTTAAATAGCCTATAAAAATTAAAACATTTCAAAGAAGAAGAAAAAAAGAAATCTTCTAATAATTTTGAGTGTACCGTTTACCTTCTTCACATGAGATTTATCTTATGTCTTCAAAGTTAGAGCTCCGCTAAAGAATCTGTCTGAACCTGTCCACATTGTTTCAGCAAAAGTAGAATCCAAATGTTTGTTGTGTACAAAGCCAAGAAAAACAAACCCCATTGTATAAAGCCTTTTCACCTCTACTAGATTCAACTAATTTATCACTATAATCCAGAAAGCCTAGCTGCTAGAAAACTTGACCAGCTGCTCACAGGGACACTAGCACAATGTTTACTACCGAGGAGGAAACACAATATGGCTCCTTTGTAATACCAAGAGATCATATTTAATTAACACAGCTTACAAAAAATAATCTGTAGCGGAAAATCATATTTACAAAAGAATGGCTCAATTTCCATTGACATGTGCTCACAAGATAAATACACTTCAACTGAAAAACCGCCACTCGTGAATCCTTGTACCTTGTTCTTGTATTGCATATAGCAGTCTATCCTTTTCAGTCATGGAGTATTAATACAATACTACAGGGAGTGTTAAAGTTTCTCATTAGAATTGATGTCTTTATGAAATTATATGTTTTCATTAGAATTCAGTTTTAGTTGTACTTACATTTTTATCTAGAATAATTGCCTCGGGATATTCAAAGGGTGAATTTTCTTCCTGATGTTGTATCTACTACAGATGAAACTAATTTTTACAATGAAACTGTGTATATTTTCACACAATCAAAACGTGCAAGTCGTCAAGTCGTTAACTACTGGTTATGTAACTTGATGTGTTTTAGATTTACTCTTATTTTCACCTTTCTACTGGTATATTTCTTATTAAACTCCTTGTGTTTCGTTTCTGCGTGACTCATATATATATATATATATATATATATTCTTTGTATACTTGATTAATTAGAGTATTCTATTTCTTCAATTACATAAGTTTATTTCTTGTTGTCCATTTCTTTCATTACAGAATAAATTGAGTGTTTCATTGCACTTTTTGCTACTTGATATATATCTTTGTTATTCTATGTAAAAGCTAATTACTTTATTGTAAAGATATGGCACCTGGGCCTAACTCAACCCCAAAAGCTAGCTCATGAGGGGAGGATTGCCCAAATCCATTCCCCAACCAATGTGGGACTTTTACCCACTCTAACATCCCCCTTCACGCCCAGGGCCCAACTGGCGCGTGGACCGGGAGCCCAAACGGGGATGGACCTGGCTCTGATACCATGTAAAGATATGGCACCTGGGCCTAACTCAACCCCAAAAGCTAGCTCATGAGGGGAGGATTGCCCAAGTCCATATAAGCAAACCACCAGTCCATTCCCCAACCAATGTGGGACTTTTACCCACTCTAACATTTATTTTTTTAAACATATATTTACAAATACTATTATTAAGGAGATGGTGGGTGAGACTTCAATATTAAGGAATGAAGAAGGTCTTAAAGTAGATGATAGAGATATGAAAAGAAACATGGCCACAAATGGAGAAGAGGAACGAGAAAAAACTAGCGAAGATAATGATGTGATCACGAATTTATTGAAAACTATACCGGAGAAGCGATTACTGAAAATTTGGATAGACACGGTGGAACAAAAAAAGGAAGAATATATGGTGCTGGTCCCAGAAATTATTTGTTGGCAAATTCATCAGACGCTAATTGTGCATCCTCTCATGATCCTAATCCATCAAATATTTCTATTCAACAACTTCTTGATTGTGTGTTGGAGCAACGGATGGCGAATATGCAGGAGCACATGCAAGTGGGTATTCAGGAAAATATGGAACTGAAGTAACTGTCGCTGTTTGTGAAGCTGTGGCTTGAATACTTGGTTTCACTCTTCAACCACTACCGAATGACTTCGGTTCTGCCCCTAACATATCGTAGATATTTTATGTTATTGATTTTTAAATTTTGAGACATGTTTTATTTGCTAGTAAACATGTACTTCATCATTCCAGGATTAACAATACTATGATTGTGTTTATTTTGGAAATTTGAATGGATTTAATTATTTTTATTTTATCTTATGTCAAATATAGAAAATTATATGTGTATTTGTCGTATATCCAATTTCTAGCTAGATTTAGTCAGGAAACATCCCTACTGTTTTTAGCTAGTCATTTAGCTTTGGAAACATTCCAAGCAAAATTTGAAGAACTGCTAGAGAATTAGGTAGGGCTATTCTTGGCTAAGTCTTAGTAAAGTCAAAATTGACCAAACAAACTTTGCTAGGAATTTAGCTAGCAGTTGCCCTAGCAATAGGTTTTCTAGGGAAAGGCCTAGCAGAAATATCCTAGGTAAATTAGCTAGGAATGACAGAAACTTCTAGCTAAAAATTAGCTAAGAGCTTATTAGCCACGAAAGTCTTGTAGGGTCATTTTCCAAGCTAAATTGACGTTAGCTAGGGATTTTGTCACTTTAGCTAGGATTTTTGTCTGTAACTAAACGTCTGTTCTCTTGTAGTGTATAGTTGGATACTTAGACTTTGGTTCAAATTCACCCTCATTTTCACACCTCCAAATAAATTCATCAACGTTACCTTAGTTGTACATGTGTTGAAAAGTATGGGGTATCACAAAATTGCTAATGTGTAACATAATGTAATGACCAAAAAAAATATAATTTGTTCAAACATTGTACTCATCAAATAATACAGTACGGTACAATACTAATACAATACATTATGAAATAATAAATAACCATTAGACGGAGCGGTATGTGTTAGGGTTTTTACCCTAATTTTCTTACCATATTTGAGTTTTACTTTTCTTTGAAGGAAAGTCAAAGTAATACCATAATTACTTTTAATTTTCCTAAAAAAAATATATAAAACTCTTTCATATTTGGCTAACCTCTTTCTTGGAGGAAAGGTTTTGTACCTCTATAAATAGAAGTCCCCTTTTCTCATACAACAACACAATAGCATCTAGAATGTAGTCTTTAAAGAGTTTTATTTAGGGGGAGATTTCCTCCAATAAGTTTAATACTTTTTCAATATTGGTTTTCAATATTTAGGTCAGTTGACCAAAACATATCAATAATATTGTTTTAGTATATTTTTTTTTGTCATCAGATTTATCGTCGTGATGGTTTGCAATTATTAGCTTCTGCATGACGCCCCATCAATTTCGAATCCAACAAGTGGTATCAGAGTCTACGGTTCAAAGGTTCAATGATTTGGTGGAACGAGATTAAAGACAGGTTTAAAGCGGTTTCAAATCAAGTTGCAACCAATTTGATGATAGTGAAGATTTTGTCCAGCTACATGTGGAGAAGTTTCGAGCATATTTCAATATTTTTGTTGCTGCATTTTTAAAAATAAAAAATAAAATATTAATTTTTAACCATAATATTTTAAACCTTATTTTTAACAATGGCAAGCAACAGTAATGAAGATTATGTGAAGAACGGTATTCATGCATGTGACATGAAGAAGGCGGATCAAGTTATGTCACAAGCCATAAAGGGGAGACTTGTTAGGATTTTTGCCCTAATTCTCTTACCATATTTGAGTTTTACTTTTCTTTGAAGGAAAGTCAAAGTAATACCATAATTACTTTTAATTTTCCTAAAATAAAAATATAGAACTCTTCCATATTTGGCTAACCTCTTTCTTGGAAGAAAGGTTTTGTACCTCTATAAATAAAAGACTCCTCTTCTCATACAACAACACAATAGCATCCACAATGTAGTTATTAAAGAGTTTTGTTTAGGGGGAGATTTCTCCCAATAAGTTTAATGCTTTTTCAATATTAGTTTTCAATATTTAGGTCAATTGATCAAAACATATCAATAATATGTTTTTAGTATGTTTTTCTTTGTCATTAGATTTATCGTTGTGATGGTTTGCAATTATTAGCTTTCGCATTACACCCCATCAATTTCGAACCCAACAGTATGTATATACACTACTAAAAAAATGCAAAATAGCGTCGGACAAAAAAGCGATGGACAGCGTCGCTCCAGAAAAACGACAGAAAAAGCTATGTTGTCCGTCGCTTTTTAAATTTATTTTTAATTTTTATTTATTTTTCATTAAAATCAACGGACTACGTCTCAATGTCCGTCGCTTTTTTCGCGGATTATTGTACGAAATAATTAATAAATAATTTATAATTTTTTTATATATAAATACGACGGACAGCGTCGCTATTATTTTTTTAAAAAAAACTAATTTTAGAAAAGTGACGTTGTCTGTCTTTTTTTAATTTAACTTTAATTTTAATTTATTTTTACTAAAATCTACAGACAACGTCTCTATTATTTTTTTAGAAAAAGAAAATTAGTTTTAGAAAAGCGACGTTGTCCGTCGCTTTTTTAATTTATTTTTTTTTACTGAAAACGACGAATAGGGTCGGTTTTGTTAAAAATTAATTTTATAAAGACGACACTGTCCATCAATTTTTTACATTTTTAATTTATTAATAAATAAATAATTTTTATATTTTAATAAATTAAATTATATATTTTTTAAAAAACAATCGACGGACATAGTCGATTTTGTCCGTCGCTTTTTAGTCAAATTTTTAGTCAACATTTATTAGGGAAATACTCCAACTTTCTCCTCACTTTCTCTTTTCCTTTCTCCCTCCCCTGAGTCGCGTCTCTCTTTATCTCCTCTCTTCTCTACCAGCTGCTCCCATCACTGCTTCCTCCGACCGCCGCCGTCGCCGCCCTGGTAAGTCTCCTCTCCTCTCATCTTAAAAATCTTTCCTCTCAACTAACAACCTAATATAAACATATTATAAAAAAATACAGACTTTATAAACTAACATGATATACAATATACAATATTATTCACTTAATCATTTGATCTTTACAGGGAAGTTTTTGGTTACACTTGTGAGTTTTAATTTTAATTCATTTGTATATATAATATTACTTTAGAGGTTGCTTTTAGAGGAAAAATTTAAGAAGCCTGCTAAGTGTTTGATAAAATGTCACATAGAGATGTGCTTTAATTCAATTAACCAAAATATTAGTGTAGATTATTGTATAGAGTTCAACACTTGTATACTTTAACACTTGTGTAGATTGTTGTATAGATTTTTGGGTAAATGGATTGGTGTTGAATTGGAACTCCGACTTCTCCTTATTCTTCTCTTCAACTCCGGCCAAATAAAGGTAAGTTAATTTTCCTCTAGTTTGTTATATTTGATCATGGATTATAAATACATTATAGTATTGTGAACTCACTTGGGTATGGTCTTGTTTGAAATTTATGGTGTGAGAGGGACATGCGACGCCTCTACTTATTTGATTGAATTGTTTGAGTTGTACTAGTTATGAATAATTGGAATACTTGTTTGACTTGTGAATTAGTGAATAATTGAAATTTTGAAATTTTTGTTGTGATTATACAGTGTGAGAGGGACATGCGACGCCTCTACTTATTTGATTGTTTGAATTGTACTAGAATTTATTTAGTGAAGAAATCATGACTTTGTATTGACTTGGAATTAGTGAAGTAATGACTAAAAATTGTGAAGTGTTTGGTGATTTAAAATTGTGAACTATTGACTTGAAAATATAAACTAGTGACTTAAGAAATGCTAACTAGTGACTTAATAAATATGATGTGTTTAGTGAAATTAAAGTTGTGGACTAGTGACTTGGAAATATTAACTAATGACTTAAAATGTTAAGTAGTGACTTGAAAATGTTAACTAGTGACTTAGAAAATGTGAAGTGCTTAATGAATTGAAATTGTGAACTAGTGACTTAAAAAATGTTAAGTGTTTAGTGAATTGAAATTGCGAACTAGTAACTAAAAAAATATTAAGTGTTTAGTGACTTGAAATAGTGAAGAAGTGACTTTTTATTGACTTAAAATTAGTGAAGTAGTGCTTAAAATTGTGAACTATTTAGTGAATTCAAATTGTGAACTATTGACTTGAAAATGTTAACTAGTGACTTAAAAAATGCTAACTAGTGACTTAATAAATATGAAGTGGTTAGTGAAATAGAAGTTGTGGACTAGTGATGGTTGAAGTTGTGAACTATTGACTTGGAAATGTTAACTAATGACTTAAAATTGTGAACTATTGACTTGGAGGAGTTAACTAATGACTTAAAATGTTAAGTAGTGGCTTGAAAATGTTATCAAGTGACTTAAAAAATGTTAGTGTTTAGTGAATTGAAATTGTGAACTAGTGACTTAAAAAATGTCTAGTGTGTAGTAAATTGAAATTGTGAACTAGTAACTTAAAAAATGTTAACTGTTTAGTGACTTGAAATAGTGAAGAAGTGACTTTGTATTGACTTGGAATTAGTGAAGTAGTGCTTAAAATTGTGAAGTGTTTAGTGAATTGAAATTGTAAACTATTGACTTGAAAATGTTAACTAATGACTTAAAAAATATGAAGTGTTTAGTGAGTTAAAGTTGTGGATTAGTGACTTAGAAATATTAACTAGTGAATTAAAATTTGTAACTTGAAATATTTAAGTAATGAATTGAGAATGTTAAGTAGTGACTTGAAAAGTAAAGTGTATAGTAAATTGAAGTTGTGGACTAGTGATTGTTGAAGTTGTGAACTATTGACTTGGAAATGTTAACTAATGACATAAAATTGTGAACTATTGACTTGGAAATGTAAACTAGTGACTTAAAAAATGCTAACTAGTGACTTCAAAATTATAAAGTAGTGACTTGATAATGTTCACTAGTAACTTGAAATATTTAAGTAACGAATTGAAAATGTTAAGTAGTGACTTAAAATAGTGAAGTGTATAGTGAATTGAAGTTGTGGACTAGATGTTACCAATTATCAAAAAAATTGAAGTTGTAGACTAGTGATTGTGGAAAATGTTAAGTAGTGACTTGAAAATGTTAACTAGCGACTTAGAAAATGTGAAGTGCTTAGTAAATTGAAATTGTGAACTAGTGACTTAAAAAATGTTAAGTGTTTAATGAATTGAAATTGTGAACTAGTAACTTAAAAAATGTTAAGTGATTAGTGACTTGAAATAGTGAAGAAGTGACTTTGTATTAACTTGAATTAGTGAAGTAGTGACTTAAAATTGTGAAGTGTTTAGTGAATTCAAATTGTGAACTATTGACTTGAAAATGTTAACTAGTGACTTAAAGAATGCTAACTAGTGACTTAATATATATGAAGTGGTAGTGAAATTGAAGTTGTGGGCTAGTGATTGTTGAAGTTGGGAACTATTGACTTGGAAATGTTAACTAATGACTTAAAATGTTAAGTAGTGGCTTGAATATATTATCTAGTGACTTAAAAAATGTTAGTGTTTAGTGAATTGAAATGGTGAACTAGTGACTTAAAATATGTCTAGCGTTTAGCGAATTGAAATTGTGAACTAGTAACTTAAAAATTGTTAAAGTGTTTAGTGACTTGAAATAGTGAAGAAGTGACTTTGTATTGACTTGGAATTAGTGAAGTAGTGCTTAAAATTGTGAAGTTTTTAGTGAATTGAAATTGTGAACTATTAACTTGGAAATGTTAACTAGTTACTTAAAATTATGGACTAGTGACTTAAAAAATATGAAGCGTTTCGTGAGTTAAAGTTGCGGATTAGTGACTTAGAAATATTAACTAGTGAATTAAAATTTGTGACTTGAAATATTTAAGTAATGAATTGAGAATGTTAAGTAGTGACTTGAAATAGTAAAGTGTATAGTGAATTGAAGTTGTGGACTAGTGATTGTTGAAGTTGTGAACTATTGACTTGGAAATGTTAACTAATGACTTAAAATTGTGAACTATTGACTTGGAGATGTTAACTAGTGACTTAAAAATTGTAAAGTAGTGACTTGAAAATGTTAGCTAGTGACTTGAAATATTTAAGTAATGAATTGAAAATGTTAAGTAGTGACTTAAAATAGTGAAGTTATAGTGAATTGAAGTTGTGGACTAGTGATTGTGGAAAATGTTAAGTAGTGACTTGAAAATGTTAACTAGTGACTTAGAAAATGTTAAAGTGTTTAGTGATTTGAAATTGTGAACTAGTGACTTAAAATATGTCTAGTGTTTAGTAACTTGAAATAGTGAAGAAGTGACTTTGTATTGACTTGGAATTAGTGAAATAGTGACTTAAAATTGTGAAGTGTTTAGTGAATTTAAATTGTGAACTATTGACTTGAAAATGTTAACTAGTGACTTAAAATTTTGGACTAGTGACTTAAGAAATATGAATTGTTTAGTGAGTTAATGTTGTGGATTAGTGACTTAGAAATATTGACCAATGAATTAAAATTGTGACTTGAAATATTTAAGTAATCAATTGAGAATGTTAAGTAGTGACTTGAAATAGTAAAGTGTAAAGTGAATTGAAGTTGTGGACTAGTGATTGTTGAAATTGTGAACTATTGACTTAGAAATGTTAACTAATAACTTAAAATTGTGAACTATTGACTTGGAGATGTTAATTAGTGACTTAAAAATTGTAAAGAAGTGACTTGAAAATGTTAATTAGTGACTTGAAATATTTAAGTAATGAATTGAAAATATTAAGTAGTGACTTACAATAGTGAAGTGTATAGTGAATTGAAGTTGAGTAGTGACTTAAAATAGTGAATTGAAGTTGTGGACTAGTGATTGTGGAAAATGTTAAGTAGTGACTTGAAAATCTTAACTAGTGACTTAGAAAATGTTAAGTGTTTAATGAATTGAAATTGTGAACTAGTGACTTAAAAAATGTTAAGTGTTTAGTGAATTGAAATTGTGCACTAGTAGCTTAAAAAATGTTAAGTGTTTAGTGACTTGAAATAGTGAAGAAGTGACTTTGTATTAACTTAAAATTAGTGAAGTAGTGACTTAAAATTTTGAAGTGTTTAGTGAATTCAAATTGTGAACTATTGACTTGAAAATGTTAACTAGTGACTTAAAAAATGCTAACTAGTGACTTAATAAATATGAAGTGTTTAGTGAAATTGAAGTTGTGGACTAGTGATTGTTGAAGTTGTGAACTATTGACTTGCAAATGTTAATTAATGACTTAAAATTGTGAACTATTGACTTGAAAATGTTAACTAATGACTTAAAATGTTAAGTAGTGGCTTGAAAATGTTATCTAGTGACTTAAAAAATGTTAGTGTTTAGTGAATTGAAATAGTAAACTAGTGACTTAAAATATGTCTAGTGTTTAGTGAATTGAAATTGTGAACTAGTTACTTAAAAATGTTAAGTGTTTAGTGACTTGAAATAGTGAAGAAGTGACTTTGTATTGACTTGGAATTAGTGAAGTAGTGCTTAAAATTGTGAAGTGTTTAGTGAATTGAAATTGTGAACTATTGACTTAAAAATGTTAACTAGTGACTTAAAATTATGGACTAGTGACTTAAAAAATATGAAGCGTTTCGTGAGTTAAAGTTGCAGATTAGTGACTTAGAAATATTAACTAGTGAATTAAAATTTGTGACTTGAAATATTTAAGTAATGAATTGAGAATGTTAAGTAGTGACTTGAAATAGTAAAGTGTATAGTGAATTAAAGTTGTGGACTAGTGATTGTTGAATTTGTGAACTACTGACTTGGAAATGTTAACTAATGACTTAAAATTGTGAACTATTGACTTGGAGATGTTAACTACTGACTTAAAAACTGTAAAGTAGTGACTTGAAAATGTTAGCTAGTGACTTGAAATATTTAAGTAATGAATTGAAAATATTAAGTAGTGACTTAAAATAGTGAAGTTATAGTGAATTGAAGTTGAGTAGTGACTTAAAATAGTGAAGTGCATAGTGAATTGAAGTTGTGGACTAGTGATTGTGGAAAATGTTAAGTAGTGACTTGAAAATGTTAACTAGTGACTTAGAAAACGTTAAGTGTTTAATGAATTGAAATTGTGAACTAGTGACTTAAAAAATGTTAAGTGTTTAGTGAATTGAAATTGTGCACTAGTAGCTTAAAAAATGTTAAGTGTTTAGTGACTTGAAATAGTGAAGAAGTGACTTTGTATTAACTTAAAATTAGTGAAGTAGTGACTTAAAATTGTGAAGTGTTTAGTGAATTCAAATTGTGAACTATTGACTTGAAAATGTTAACTAGTGACTTAAAAAATGCTAACTAGTGACTTAATAAATATGAAGTGTTTAGTGAAATTGAAGTTGTGGACTAGTGATTGTTGAAGTTGTGAACTATTGACTTGGAAATGTTAACTAATGACTTAAAATCGTGAATTATTGACTTGAAAATGTTAACTAATGACTTAAAATGTTACGTAGTGGCTTGAAAATGTTATCTAGTGACTTAAAAATGTTAGTGTTTAGTGAATTGAAATAGTAAACTAGTGACTTAAAATATGTCTAGTGTTTAGTGAATTGAAATTGTGAACTAGTTACTTAAAAATGTTAAGTGTTTAGTGACTTGAAATAGTGAAGAAGTGACTTTGTATTGACTTGGAATTAGTGAAGCAGTGCTTAAAATTGTGAAGTGTTTAGTGAATTGAAATTGTGAACTATTGACTTGAAAATGTTAACTTGTGACTTAAAATTGTGGACTAGTGACTTAAAAATATGAAATGTTTAGTGAGTTAAAGTTGTGGATTAGTGACTTAGAAATATTAACTAGTGAATTAAAATTTGTGACTTGAAATACTTAAGTAATGAATTGAGAATGTTAAGTAGTGACTTGAAATAGTAAAGTGTATAGTGAATTGAAGTTGTGGACTAGTGATTGTTGAAGTTATGAACTATTGACTTGAAAATATTAACCAATGACTTAAAATTGTGAACTATTGACTTGAAGATGTTAACTAGTGACTTAAAAAATGCTAACTAGTGACTTAAAAATTGCAAAGTAGTGACTTGAAAATGTTAACTAGTGACTTGAAATATGTAAGTAATGAATTAAAAATGTTAAGTAGTGACTTAAAATAGTGAAGTGTATAGTGAATTGAAGCTGTGGACTAGTGATTGTGGAAAATGTTAAGTAGTGACTTGAAAATGTTAACTAGTGACTTAGAAAATGTTAAGTGTTTAGTGATTTGAAATTGTGAACTAGCGACTTAAAATATGTCTAGTGTTTAGTGAATTGAAATGGTGAAATTGTGAACTAGTGACTTAAAATATGTTTAGTGTTTAGTGAATTGAAATAAAATGCAGATTTCTTCATCTAAAAAAATGCAAAAATGCGATGGACAGGGTCGCTTTTCTAAAAAAATTATTTTTTTTTCAAAAAGCGACGCAGTCCGTCGCTTTTCTAAAAAAAATAATCAAAAAACGACGCAATCCGTCGCTTTTTTCCTTCATTTTAAAGAACAAAAGGCGAAGAACAATGTCGCTTTTTCTGGATTTTTTTTCAAAAAGAGACGTTGTCCGTTGCTTTGTTTGAAAAAAAAAATTCTTCAAAAATCGACATTGTCCGTCGCTTTTTTTTCATCATTTGTTCTTCATATGAAGGCCACGGACCGCGCCTCTTTTGCGGAAAAAAATTAAAACTTTTTTTCTCCAAAAAACGACGTTGTCCGTCATAAAAAAAGTGATGTTGTCAGTCGTTTTGAAAAAGCAACGGGACTTTTTACGATGCAAGTGATTGCTTCGCTTTTCCGTCGATTTTGACCAAAATAACGATGTTGTCCGTTGCTTTTGGCCATCATTTTTTCGTCTTTTTTTAGTAGTGATATTAGTCCCAGATCAAACCTAATAAGAGCCATAATGACTCGCCATTAGATGACGAATAAGTATCCCAAAGAGGACGTTGTTGTTACAAAGAGTAACCATAATAAATGAATCAAATCAATCAATATATATATATATATACAAGGTGATGTGACACCTCTCTATGACCTCCATTCCTATTTATCTTTTTTCTCTTTTTTTGGAAATTTTCTAGAAATTTTAATATATAATCTAATAATTAAATAGATTTAAAAAGCCACAGAAAATAAATATTGATTAAAGCCCATGTATCACTAATCAAGTTTGATTTTAACCCTTCCCATAAAGTCTAGCCACGTACATGACCTTAATGCCAATTGAAGGAAATTAAAGTCTAATTGTAATTACTCCATCGTTTCTTATAGCCAAATGCACCGTTCCTATTCTCCACTAATGCATTGTCTAAACATTTTCATGCCTATATAAAATTCCTTACTATGGTTGGAGAAGCTGCAAAGATGAAAGAACCCATACTGTGCTAGGAATATCTCTCCCAAAGATGTGTTTGATTTGATATTATATACTTGCACAATATATCGCATCTATGAATGTAACGTCCAGGGACCGTTTGATGCAATGCTATTTTTGTCTTACTTCTGTCGCAAGGTTACTATTGTTGGTTTTGGAATCTTGATGTTAGATTGAGTTATTAGCTTGTAGTAAGTAGACTCTCTTTATTTCAATTTATGTGTCGTAATTACTATTTAAAAAGTCAAATGGTATTTTCTTTGATCATGTTTTTTTTCAAATATTTTCTAAATATTTTGAATTCTTAATCAACAAAGGGATTTTATTAGTATTTTTTATAGTTTTTACTTGATATTCGATATGCATATTTTATTCAAAAAAATTATGCCAGAATTCACACCAAACATTAATATTAGTTTGATTCTCATGCTAAGAATCAAGCCACATAACTCGAAACAGAGTGAAAAGTAAATTAGAAAGAGAGCCGCTTAGATTCAATCCGAGATGTTTATTTATTTATGTAGATTATCAAAAAAAAGAATTCATAATGTCAATCAAGATACGGTTAATTAAATTATGACATTATTCTCTCATATTTTGTTACCTTTAATTTTGGATCACATAGAAGTGGTTTTTTGAAAGTTGGCTGTCACGACCCAAATGGCCATGAGTGACACCCACTCTAATACTTCAGTGGGAGAACCATCTAACCCAAACCATTACCCAATCATTTAGTCAATATTAAGATGAGGTTATCATAAAAACCAACTTAATAATAATAAATCCAAAACTAATCATTAATAATGCGGAAAAATCAAACAAACTACTTATTAAAAATCCCCAAGATCCGAAAGTCATCGTACAAGAACTTCTAAAACCAAAACCATGTCTAGAAGAAATATCTAAATAACAAAGATAAGGAGTGTCTCATTGTCCGAAAGAAGGACAAGAACTAATGTGATGATCCATGGCAGCCTGGAGATGAAGTGCTCACCCTTGGATCGAGATCAACTATTAAACGCTAGAGATGAGGTCGTGTCTGAACCTCTGGAACACTTTCTGCACTCAACAAAAGAAGAGTACAGGGTAGTATCAGTACAAGACACTATGTACTGGTAGGTATCATAGGACAACTCAATTTAATAACATGTACACAACATAAATCAAATAACAAGTAGATGGGCATCAACACATAGCAAGTATTCAATGAATCAGTAAATACATTAATGACGGACCAAGCAATGCTTACAACAATCCATGTAACCATCAAGAGTATCAACCAAAACGTAAACAACCACAAAATCAACAACAATACCATAAGTAACAACTATGTTCTTTTCAACCTCACAATTAGAATACCATTAGCTCGTTATCATCTCATTAAACCACACATCCTCTCAAAATCCACACTATCATGTACATACATGCTAAGGGACTCATTTCTACCCAACTAGTCATGACCTGCAGGGGACAATCTAAGTCCATGTACCGTACCGGCATGGTATCCGATCCTCCATAAATAAGCAATATCAATATTCATATCCATACCGGCGTGGTACCCGATCCTCCATAATCATATTATGTATATTTTATCAGATTCATACTATCTCTTAGGATACAACACGATGTAACAAAATTTACCAGTACACTTATAATCATAAGACAATACAATCAAGTTCGATTTTTTGATAATTATTCATGCAAGTATCAACAATCCAAATATCATCAAATTCAAGTGTGTCCGAAGACCAATCAACAGGCATCCAATTTAGGAGCATACACACAATTAAATCGAGTTTAAACTCCAATTAAACCGTAACCTACCTAAACCGACGAATTCGAATGTACCTAATTTGCAGGGGCCTTATCCTTCCGTAATGCTCCCGAATGGTCAAAATCTATTCAAATACATAATTCCCATAAAAATATGAATCTAAAGACACCCATTTTATAAATTCTTGCTCTAAAAACTCTAGACCTAAAATCTAATTTGTCAAAACTGTGACTAGAAGCTAACAAAAAGATCACGATGCAGCAAATATAACTACCTAGAAATCTTAGTCATTGGATTCATTAATTTATTCTAATTAACATAGCCTACAAATTACTATTTCGTACTAATCCCCTTATCATTAGTGCCCAACCATTGACTAGCCTACCATTACTGCCAATAATTAGCCATATTCATATTGTCATCATTAGGTTGACCCGTAGAATATTTTCTGCCTACTTCCTAATTCACATGCACACTTGCACACTTCACTGACCACAAATTCCCATTCTTGTTTTCATTATCCTAAGGTCCAACCATCATAAGCAATCATTACAAAGTGTTGGGGGTACCGAGATTAATCTCATACCAATATACACCTAATTCCAGCAATTCAACCGTATAACCACCTATTAAATTCTACTCGCCTCACAATATTATGGATATGGCAGCAGGTAGGTGAAGCAATAGTAGATTAATTCAAATAAAAAAGAATTTACCTGAAGCTAGGTTATGCAGTGCAGCGGTGCCTCCCCTTCGAAACTGCTACTTGAAAAAAAAAAAAGAGTTGCTAACCGTATGCCTACTTTCTGATGGTATTCTTATTAATTATGGTAACCCTACCCACTTAAATTCATTCTTGTATTGACCATGTAAGTAAATAAATTGTGGTTTTGTCCCATTAAACCACTAATTAAACTAATTATCTAAAATACCCAAAACTTTTCATAAATTCTCGAAATTTATTCGAAACTCCATAGAAATAAATCAAATATGTAACTTGATTAAAAAGTACATTCCGAACTTATTGGAATCACTAAAACACTAACCTGGAGTCGTCTTGGCCAAAGGTTGACCGTGACCAAGTTTAACTTTATTTAAACTCAAGAACCCAACTAATGACTTAAATCACTTTGAACACCTCAAGAACCGGTACTATCCATCTCCCTAAGTCATAAATCATGTATACAAACTATGAGGAGGATTACAATGGGAAAGACAAGTCAAATTCACAAAAAGACCAGAAGGGTCGTTACATCAGATACCAATTAAATAACCGTTCGTCCTCGAACGGGCAAACAAGAAATAATAAGGTAAAACAAGGAATTACCTGAATCAATAAAAAAAAGAATGTGGATACTTGCTACGTATGTCCGCTTCGGTCTACCTAGTGGCCTCCTCAACAGGATTATTCTTCCACTAGACCTTCACAGATGCGATCTCTTTAGTCCTCAACATACAGACATCTCTATCCAGAATAGCAAATGGTTCCTCTTCATAAGAGATGCTTTCATCTAACAAGACCGAATCCCAACGAATTATGTAATTACCATCAACATGAACTTTCTTTAATATAGATACATAAAACACATGATAAACTCCCAACAAACTCGGAGGCAATGCTAATCTATAGGTCATTGGCCCTATGCGTTGAAGAATCTCAAACGACCGAATATATCTAGGACTAACCTAACCTCGCTTCCCAAATGCATAACACCCTTCATGGGTGAAACCTTGAGCAACACTTGCTCGCCCTCCATAAAATGCATATATCTCACTTTTCGATCCGCATACTTCTTTTGCCCGCTTTGGGCCGCTATAAGTTTCTCCTAGATGAACCTAACCTTCTCCAATGAAGATTTTTTGAATCCATCATCGTCTATAAGAGAATATAAAAGAGTAAATCAAAATCTACTCTTAAAGGAAAACTAAGAACATCAAAATCTCTAAATTTACCCTTACATGGAGTTTAGATCGTTTACCAAAGGTTATTTGGAAAATCTACAAAAAAAAAATTCCTTTTTTTTTTCCAACTTAGGGTTCAGCCCTAACTCAACCCTAAGCCTGAATTTAAGAGATTTTAAGGATAAATTCATAGAGAACTTGTTAAAACAAGTTAGAATTACTTACTTTATGGAGAAAATCATCCAAGAATGATCAAAATCTCTCCACTAGGGGTTGGGAATGGAGTTTTTGAGTTTGGAAACTCAAAAACCGTCAATGACACATATATAATGCGTCTTTACTGCTATAGCGATATACAGTTTTTCTGCACAGACAGTCTTCAGTAAAACGATCATAACTTTTTATTTCGACAACGGATTTATAAACGGTTGGTGGCGTTGGAAAGAAGACTTGAAGACCTTTAATTTGGTGGGTATTGGGCAACCTAAATCGTTATATTCTAGGATTAGTACTCGCTTGAAGTTGATCCTAATTTAAACTTAAACTGAAACTCAGTCGGTAAGAATTCTTTCAACACGACTTTGTGCTAGGGATTTTGTATGACTTAGATCATAACAAATGCACTCTCGTACTAAAGAATTAGTCTTAAACCTACAAATCACTATGGGTAAATCAGTAATAACGGAATGAGTCGTTACAATAGATACTAATTTACCTACTGTTCGTCCTTGAATGATCAAAGGATAAAGAAAGGCACGATACAAATTTTTGATCCTATAGCACCACATAGAACTATAACCATCTTAAATCATCAACCAAAAACAAAATGATGAAAATACACCACTTATTCAATAAGCCATCACAAAATCTAAGCTCTTTCTAATCTACAACATCACCAACTCTTAACATACCAATCTCATTCGTCTACCGCAATCGCTTTCCCTAGATATTACTTCCTCTTAATCATATGCTCATTACGACATATTTCCCTACCACCTATATATAAAAAAATTATACTTGACAACCAACATCTATACACAAAGGCACAAATCACCACAAATAGGTCTAGATACTAAACAATTGTAACCACAATTCCTTTAATTACTTACAACCACTCTTCTAACCTTAAGGATTACTTTAACAGGAACATGAAAACTCCATACGAAGGCTTAATCTAATATGGATACACCCAAACTCCACAACCAAGACAGAACTACAAGAATTAGCTACCGAACATCCTTTTTTCACCTCACTAAGTTCAAGCCTACAATCATTAATGGGTGCATTCAACCAAGGTTATAATACCGACTTTATTCACACTCTTACAATAATACTAAATCCACCAACCTGTATTTCCACACCTATTCATTGATCGTTCAGTTTAGCTAACACTCCAGTATTCAATTACTAATATCAAGTAAAACCATCATTACCATCTCCACCTAGCATATCACCGGAATCAACCCTGGAATATAAATTAATCACTAGCAACAATGTCTACAATTAGGTAATTATACTCCAACTACGAGTCAACAACAAAATAATAAATATTAAACTTAGGCTTCCCTTTTCTAGCACCTCCTGTCAAGGTACCAAATTCCAACCTATGCAATGACTGCAACAATTAGTCTTTACAGTCTTAATACACCGTTCAAGAATATACGACAATCAACCACTTACAGTCGGGAATCTTTAACCGATCAGGTTATCAAGCTAAGTGATCAATCTATCCTTATTAAATCAAAGTCTCGAGTGTCAAACTAGTTAGCACCCAATCATTTCATCTATATGATTTTTAAAAGAAATTGGAAAAGGTATAAAGGACAAGGAAGGATGAAAGTCTCCAGCATTCCCCCCATCCTTCCCAACACAAGACTATTTAATCTCTTCCTTTCACACTTTTCATTTCTTTTTATGAAAATGCTAAGACTTGGTACCCTTAATATTTCATAGCACTGGTTTCTGAATAATTGAATAGGGATTTTGTCAAAATTAGGACCTTGAAAAAGTTCAAATAAAAGTTTAACAAAACAAGACAAGGACAAGGGGAGATTCTGGCTCCCTACTGCTATAGCGGCAAAATGTACCATTATAGCGGCATGCAAACACTGCTTACTTTTCGCTACAACGGAAGGTTACCACTATAGTGGTACACTTGCAGTGTTCTGTAAAAATTTTAATTACTTATCCTATTTTTCTGATAGGCAACTAGTTCCAAACTCGTTTTGATTTTCAGGATCCTTAACTCAGAATCCTTCGTACTTCACTCCTTGATTTAACATCTCTCAAATTTTACGGACTAGACTCTTCATCACAATGATAAATATTCGGGTACTAATCATACTCCATAGTAATTCAATTTAACAACCAGTGGTTGTTATCTTTCCAAGTTACAAATGCATTCACAAGATTTCACACAGATATTTCATTGGACTTTCATCACAAGGTTAGAAATCAATTACCGCATTCGTAACTTCATATTTTCAATAAACATGTTTATAAATACTTCCCACATTAACATCAAGATTATCTATTCATTTGCCAAGTTTTATAAAACTTGTTCATACAAAAGCGATGAACAATGTAAAACAACAAACTGGCCCTCATTAAGAGCTCAAAGGTCATATATCATCCAAAATCCTAGTCCTCTTAAGGAACCGTCATTAATCAAATTATCATTATCAAATATTATCAATCAACACACAATTACTCATAATCATTCTACTAAGCAACTTCATGCCACTGTTAGAAACAACAATACAATCATTTTTTCATAACCCACACTAAAAGAAACATTATTATCCGATGCTCATGCTGTCATTTCAGCATCAGTAAAGCTTTCATTATTTCTCTGACTTCATGGTCAATTCAAACCACATAATAAGCACAATTGGACACTTTGATCCATAATCCGCACATTATTCTATAATCCGCACATTATTTCATAATTCGATAATTTATTCGGTCAATTCATCATGAATCATCATCAATTAATTTATCATACCACAATTTTCATTAATATTTCTCCATGTAACCCATATTTCAATAGGTCACTGTATCACACAGAGTTCAACTAGTACATATAGTTTCAACCAACACATAATTTCAACAAAAAAAATTAAAAAAATAAATAAATAAACTACAATTTTAATCAACACATCATCACTTAACATTTATTCAACACAAATCTAGGTATTGCAACAATCCACTGTACCATGATAGTGCAATTACACAAGTACTTTACAACCAACCATACATACTTTTTATTCATTAGCATTATTTAGGCGGTAAGTGTTTTATTTTTTCCAACGATCACTACTTAATCATTCGCACACAGTACGATTTTTTGGCAGATATCAATTAGAATAAACTATATTCTAATTTAATGCTAGGATATAAACTAAGGCGATAAATCTCAATCATCTTTAGTGAGATACTAATTGGGGTCGACTAGATACCAATTGGACTCAACCCAACTATGCAACTGACTCTGAATGCAGGATAGGAAAGAAGAAGTGAAACAGTTCCTAAAATGTCTTACATCCATCCGCAAATTTAATGTGGATGTCTACACATCAATCCGGGAAACCCTATTCGACATTTGGTCTTGTTCTCACCATTTGAATAAGAATAAAAGAAGTTAGATATCAATTTGTATCACTAGATACCAATTGAAATCAAGTGATAGCACGAAAGAAAGAAGAATTTGAATTTTTTTCTAATGTCTTATAGCCTCTCGAAGAAAAGTACAGACGTCTCCATACCGTTCCGCAAGACTCTACTAGACATGTTCTTGTACGACGAGATCGACGAACCTAGTGCTCTGATACCAACTTTGTCACGACCCAAATGGCCATGAGTGGCACCCACTCTAATACTTCAGTGGGAGAACCATCTAACCCAAACCATTACCCAATCATTTAGTCAATATTAAGATGAGGTTATCATAAAAACCAACTTAATAATAATAAATCCAAAACTAATCATTAATAATGCGGAAAATCAAACAAACTACTTATTAAAAATCCCCAAGATCCGAAAGTCATCGTACAAGAACTTCTAAAACCAAAACCATGTCTAGAAGAAATATCTAAATAACAAAGATAAGGAGTGTCTCATTGTCCGAAAGAAGGACAAGAACTAATGTGATGATCCATGGCAGCCTGGAGATGAAGTGTTCACCCTTGGATCGAGATCAACGATTAAACGCTAGAGATGAGGTCATGTCTGAACCTATGGAACACTTTCTGCACTCAACAAAAGAAGAGTACAGGGTAGTATCAGTACAAGACACTATGTACTGGTAGGTATCATAGGACAACTCAATTTAATAACATGTACACAACATAAATCAAATAGCAAGTAGATGGGCATCAACACATAGCAAGTATTCAATGAATCAGTAAATACATTAATGACGGACCAAGCAATGCTTACAACAATCCATGTAGCCATCAAGAGTATCAACCAAAACGTAAACAACCACAAAATCAACAACAATACTTTAAGTAACAGCTATGTTCTTTTCAACGTCACAATTAGAATATCATTAGCTCGTTATCATCTCATTAAACCACACAACCTCTCAAATCCACACTATCTTGTACACACATGCTAAGGGACTTATTTCTGCCCAACTAGTCATGACCTGCAGGGGACAATCTAAGTCCATGTACCGTACCGGCATGGTACCCGATCCTCCATAAATAAGCAATATCAATATTCATATCCATACCGGCGTGGTACCCGATCCTCCATAATCATATTATGTATATTTTATCAGATTCATACTATCTCTTAGGATACAACACGATGTAACAAAATTTACCAGTACACTTATAATCATAAGGCAATTCAATCAAGTTCGATTTTTTGATAATTATTCATGCAAGTATCAACAATCCAAATATCATCAAATTCAAGTGTGTCCGGAGACCAATCAACAGGCATCCAATTTAGGAGCATACACACAATTAAATCGAGTTTAAACTCCAATTAAACCGTAACCTACCTAAACCGACGAATTCGAATGTACCTAATTTGCAGGGGCCTTATCCTTTCGTAAAGCTCCCGAATGGTCAAAATCTATTCAAATACATAATTCTCATAAAAATATGAATCTAAAGACACCCATTTTATAAATACTTGCTCTAAAAACTCTAGACCTAAAATCTAATTTGTCAAAACTGTGACTAGAAGCTAACAAAAAGATCACGATGCAGCAAATATAACTACCTAGAAATCTTAGTCATTGGATTCATTAATTTATTCTAATTAACATAGCCTACAAATTACTATTTCGTACTAATCCCCTTATCATTAATGCCCAACCATTGACTAGCCTACCATTACTGCCAATAATTAGCCATATTCATATTGTCATCATTAGGTTGACCCGTAGAATATTTTCTGCCTACTTCCTAATTCACATGCACACTTGCACACTTCACTGACCACAAATTCCCATTCTTGTTTTCATTATCCTAAGGTCCAACCATCATAAGCAATCATTACAAAGTGTTGGGGGTACCGAGATTAATCTCATACCAATATACACCTAATTCCAGCAATTCAACCGTATAACCACCTATTAAATTCTACTCGCCTCACAATATTATGGATATGGCAGCAGGTAGGTGAAGCAATAGTAGATTAATTCAAATAAAAAAGAATTTACCTGAAGCTAGGTTATGCAGTGCAGCGGTGCCTCCCCTTCGAAACTGCTACTTGAAAAAAAAAAAGAGTTGCTAACCGTATGCCTACTTTCTGATGGTATTCTTATTAATTATGGTAACCCTACCCACTTAAATTCATTCTTGTATTGACCATGTAAGTAAATAAATTGTGGTTTTGTCCCATTAAACCACTAATTAAACTACTTATCTAAAATACCCAAAACTTTTCATAAATCCTCGAAATTTATTCGAAACTCCGTAGAAATAAATCAAATATGTAACTTGATTAAAAAGTACATTCCGAACCTATTGGAATCACTAAAACACTAACCTGGAGTCGTCTTGGCCAAAGGTTAACCGTGACCAAGTTTAACTTTATTTAATCTCAAGAACCCAACTAATGACTTAAATCACTTTGAACACCTCAAGAACCGGTACTATCCATCTCCCTAAGTCATAAATCATATATACAAACTATGAGGAGGATTAAAACGGGAAAGACAAGTCAAATTCACAAAACGACCAGGAGGGTCGTTACATTGGCAGGGGCAATGTCAAGATAAATTCGAAGGAACACTCATTTCGGACAATAAGTTTTGAATATATACAACATATCAAGATCAACAAAATTATAGTGACAATATTGAGAAAGCAGAGGACAAATTGATGAAAATTCAAATTCAGTAACCATAATTATCCAAGCGACAAGGAGTGTTGTAGTGAATAGCAGAAAAAACAAAGAAGGAAGCAAAAGAAAACATAAGAGTACAAAAATTAGTAAATTCAGAAAACGATTTTGGAGAGCTTTATGATAGTTGTAGACTACTATAGTAGTTTTATTTGTTTCCTCAATTAGATAGACTACTACAATATAGTCGTAATACATAGATACATACTAAGTTGTAGTTGGTTATGTTGGTCGGACTTTCTAATATATTTTGATAAATAGTTGGTGATAGTTAGTGTAGAAATCTCGCATAGCTAATAGTTCAAGTATAAAATTTAAAAAATAAAGTTATTTTATGTCACGCCCGGAATCCCATCGAGACATGATTGGCACCCGTAGCCGATAAGGCCCGAGAGAACCAACCTTTGCCTATGCTCAATCATATGCATATAATATTCATAACCACCATTGCATAATATTATGAAATACGAATAAAGGAGAACATGGGACATATTTAGGCATACATATGAAACTTGGCCGTTGAGGCCATCCAGTCAAAACACATGTGTCTTTTACACTATTACACCCACATCGGTCTACAAAAGCCTCTAACAAGAGCATTGACCAAAATGAACCATAAGTCGGGACAAGTCCCCGCTTTATACAACATGTACAATACCAAAACATATATATACTTTGACTCGGAGAAGCCCCGAATGAGCTGGAGCTCACCAAAGAACCGCTAACACTGGCAGTCTATTGAGGAGGCCTACTGGGACCTGCGCCTGTAGCAAGTAAGGTAAATTCCCCGAGAGGGGTCAGTACGAAATAAGTACTGAGTATGCAAGGCTCAGATGAAACTGTACAACACATGAATATTTCAATGAACTCAAAACATATGAATAATCAATGTGAATAAGTCACCATGTTGCATTTGGAAACCATGTGGATTGCTTTCATTGCTTTCATTACTTTCTTTATCTCAATGCTCACATGTCATTACCTATCACAATGTACCCGGGCCCCGACTGATCAGTGGGTCTTTCATATCATCATATAGGGATCGAGTCGAGCTAGGCTTACGCCCCTAGACTTGCCACCCGTACTTGACCATTGACCACATATGCATTACTTTGTCCATTACTTTTGAGATTGATACTTTGATAGTCATAACATCACTTTGGAACTTTGGAACATAATATTGTTGGAAGCTTTGAATCATTAACCAATGAGTGAGAGAAATGTGAATAAACATCATGAGAAATATAACATTACTAGCACCATGACACCATTGGAACCATTGGACAATAATCCATGAACAAGAGGCACAAGTATAGTCACTATTGAAACATTGGATCATAACTTTATTTGAGCTTTTGGAACATGAACCACGAAAATGTAACATGAGATTCACAAATGATCAAAGAATAGGAAATTTATAACAATGACCATTGCTAACCGGATATGGAATACCTTAGGACATTTCGGGATAGGACTAGTGACATATCAATGTGAACACTATTTGTCGTAGGAAGATACGGACAAAATAACCTTACATACCTTGTATTCACAATACGAATAGACAACCTTTAGATGCGTATACAAAAATCCCGCTCCTTCTTTATGTGTCACTCTACAACATAAATACAAGACGGAATTCACATTAACCACCAATTACTCTACAAATGCATGTAACATTAATGAGTCATATATGTGTCCTTAAACATGCCATTTCCCCTTGACAAAACCGTTGATCATACTATTATTCCAAAAATTCCATAATATTCCCAACATTGACCAATACATGAAAATCAATACATTTCACCACAATACTTCTCCTTTACCCTTTCTTATCCATCACACATCACAAATAATCCATCAAAGTGCCTTAATACAACTCATAACACATATCGGCCAAAATCCCATAATATCCACTTTTAGACAAGAAAAAGTTTAATACCAAAAATAACACCATACATGTTCATATTTTGTCCCTACCATGCTTTTTCATCAAAGGCACAAGTCCTAATTCAAACTTGAATTGTATGGATCCCAAATCTTAGACAAGAACACAAAGTACCATGTCCAACATTTCCAAGCACAACCAACATGATTTACATACCTTCTCATGCATATAATATAGTATTCCATAAGCATAAGTACTTACCGAAGCTTAAAAATGAATGATCTTGCTCCAAGAAGTAACTTAGGGTTCTTGAGAGTTAAGAGAAATTTTGGAAAATTTCTAGAGATATGTTGGGTGTTCCTTTGAATAAAATCAGATTTTTCCATGTATATATAGTCCCTCAAGTCTCCTTGGCATTAAATGCCATGTACAAATGGTCAAAGGTGAAGAATGGGTCATTTTTGGCCTAATTGGGCCATGCATTCTTTTCCTTTTTGGGCCCAATTCACTTATCCCGATAAAATCAATAATTTCTCGTCTTTATATGTATTACAACAATATTCCCACTCATAATATTCATATCCATAGCCTCAATCCCAAGAACAAATGATTCTAGCCACGTTTGGCTTATTTTGACCTTAGGGGTAAAATCGTCATTTCGACGCCAAATTCGTTCTCGAGAAATTTCTCATATCAATATCATATTTGACTCATTTCATATGTGTTGTAGAAGAGACGTGGCAAAAATCGGCTCAAAACGTCCCCAGATACCCTTGGGACTTAAGAAAATTTCCAACTTTGAAAAAGTGGGATTTCCAGCGTGGCACGCCTCTTGGCGCGCTAGCTCTCTGCCCCTGGACTAAAAATTTTAGTCCATAGCAGCGTGGCGCGCTGCCCAATGCGCCCCTGCCTTAATTTTTGACAAAAATTCATTTTTCGACGTTTCTTCGCGGGCTTGGTTAGACACTTCAAATCCTATCCTTTAACCTACTTCTTAACCTTAATATCCTTCGTTTAGAGGTCCTCTTAGCCTCATTTTGAACCCCACAATTGCTCCATGAAAATCACAAAACAACTCTTACGAAGTTTTTAGCATATATACGAGGCCAAATTCAATTTTGCGTATCCTTAACATTACCAAATACATACTCATAGGTCTCTACACCTAAGTAAACATTATTCAATGTCGTCAAGTAGGGTTAGGATGGTACGGGGTGTTACATTCTTCCCCCCTTAGGAACATTCGTCCTCGAATGGTAACAATGTCGTTTCATTACAAGCAATGCATCTCTACAGTAGCATACATATACATAAACTTTTAAGGCTCATGGAGACTTACTTGTTATTGCTCCACTCCCGCACTTTGACCTTCTTGACCCATTTGAAATAGATGGGGATATTTGGATTTCATCATCTCTTCTGCTTCCCATGTGACCTCCTCTACTTGTTGATTTCGCCAAAGGACTTTCACGGAAGCTACGTCTTTATTCCTTAATCTTTTCACTTGTCGATCTAAGATAGCAATGGGTACCTCTTCATAAGTAAGATCCTCTGTAACTTGAACATCTTCAATGGGAACAATACGAGATGGATCTCCTATGCATTTTCGAAGCATGGAAACATGAAATACCGGATGGACTGAAGAAAGTTCTTGAGGTAGTGCTAATTCATAAGCAACTTGCCCAAATCTTCTAATAACTTCATATGGGCCTATGTAACGTGGACTCAATTTCCCTTTCTTTCCGAACCGCATTACCCCTTTTATCGGTGACACTTTTAAAAATACCCAATCACCTATAGCGAATTCAAGTCCTCTTCTTCTAACATCGGTATATGACTTGTGACGACTTTGAGCCGTTTGTAACCGTTTTTGGATAACTTTAACTTTCTCCATGGCTTGGTGAACAATATCTGGCCCAAGTAAGGCAGTTTCACCTGCTTCGAACCATCCTATTGGTGACCTACATTTCCTTCCGTACAAAGCTTCATAAGGTGCCATTTTAATACTCGAATGATAGCTATTGTTATACGCAAATTCAATAAGAGGCAAATGGTCATCCCAACTGCCTTGAAAATCTAATGCGCAAGCTCGTAGCATATCTTCAAGTGTCTGAATAGTACGTTCTGCTTGTCCATCGGTCTGGGGATGGAAATCCGTACTCAAATTCACCCGTGTACCCAGACTCTGCTGAAAAGATCTCCAAAAGTGTGCTGTGAACTGTGCTCCTCTGTCTGATATAATAGAAAGTGGAATACCATGCAATCGTACTATCTCTTTCACATACAACTTCGCATAATCCTCAGCTGTATAGGTCGTCTTGACCGGCAGAAAATGCGCTGATTTGGTAAGCCTGTCCACTATGACCCATATAGAATCAAACTTCCGCAATGTACGAGGCAAACCCGTAATAAAATCCATATTAATCATATCCCACTTCCAGACTGGAAGATTGATACATTACATGTAACCTCCCGGTTTTTGATGTTCCACTTTCACTTGTTGACAATTTGGGCATTGCGCGACAAATTCTGCAATGTTCTTTTTCATGTTGCTCCACCAATACACTTCTTTCAATTCATGATACATTTTAGTAGCACCCGGATGAATGGAATAGCGCGAATGGTGCGCCTCTGTCATTATTCGTGTCCTCAGCTCATCTATGTCCGGTACACATACTCTCCCTTGACATTGAAGTACCCCTTCCTGTGTAATATCAAATGCCTTGGTCAAATTCTGCTGCACATTCTCCTTTAGCTGCACTAAAATAGAATCTGCATACTGCTTCTCTTTCACTTCAGCTATCAAGGAGGATTCTGCTGCATTCTGCACCATAACTCTATCATCGGAGGATTCAATAAGGCGAACTCCCAAGCTGGATAATTGATTCAAATCTTTGATTATCTCACGCTTTTCATTCAACTGACCACTAGTGCTTCCGACTGCCTTACGGCTCAATGCATCAGCTACGACATTTGCTTTGCCTGGGTGATAAATAATATCAATGTCATAATCTTTTAAAAGCTCCAACCACCTTCGTTGCCTCAAATTGAGTTCCTTTTGCTTAAAAAGATATTGCAAGCTTTTGTGATCCGTATAGATGTCAACATGAACACTATATAAATAATGACGCCATATCTTTAAAGCAAAAACTACCGCTGCCAATTCAAGATCATGTGTGGGATAGTTTTTCTCATGTGGCCGCAACTGTCGTGAGGCATATGCTATCACCCTACCATGCTGCATCAACACACATCCGAGACCAATCTCGGAAGTATCACAATACACTGCATAGCCCTCTATGCCCTCAGGAAGTACTAACACTGGTGTGGAAGTCAACTTATCTTTCAATTTTTGAAACCCTCTTTCACATGCATCATTCCATTGAAATTTAGTTGCCTTGTGAGTTAACTTTGTAAATGGTGCTGCAATAGAAGCAAACCCTTCTACAAATCTTCGGTAATAACCTGCCAAACCCAGAAAACTGCGAATTTCTATGGGTGTCGTAGGCCTCGGCCAGTTTTTCACTGCTTCAATCTTTTGGGTATCAACCTGTATGCCTTCATCTGATACAATGTGACCCAAGAACGCGACTGATTTCAACCAAAACTCACATTTGGAGAATTTTGCATACAACTTACGCTCACGGAGAATTTGCAACACTTGTCGTAAGTGATAAGCATGGTCTTCTGGTGATCTTGAATAAACAAGGATGTCATCTATAAATACTGTCACGAACACGTCTAGGAATGGCTTAAACACCCTGTTCATTAAATCCATAAACACAGCCGGTGCATTTGTTAGTCCAAATGACATAACTAAAAATTCATAATGGCCATACCGTGTTCGAAAAGCTGTCTTGGGTACATCCTCCTCTCTAACTCTGACTTGATGGTATCCCGACCGCAAGTCAATCTTTGAAAAACACCTAGCACCCTGTAACTGATCAAACAAATCATCAATGCGAGGAAGGGGATATTTATTCTTGATCGTTACTTTATTCAGTTGCCGATAGTCGATGCATATCCTCAATGTGCCATCTTTCTTACGTACGAATAATACCGGTGCACCCCACGGGGATATACTAGGCCTAATGAAGCCCTTGTCCAGCAAATCTTTCAACTGCTCCTTCAATTCACGCAGTTCCGCTGGAGCCATTCTGTAGGGAGGGATAGAAATAGGCTGAATGCCTGGAATCACATCAATGCCGAATTCCACTTCCCGTTCTGGGGGTAAACCTGGAAGATCCTCTGGGAATACATCAAGAAATTCATTGACCACTGGGACCGACTGCGGAGTTAGTGATTCCGCTTCGGTATCTTTCACCCGTACTAAATGACATATGTAACCCTTAGCAATCATTTTCCTGGCTTTCAGATAGGAAATAAATCTCCCTCGTGGTTCCCCTACATTACCCTGCCATTCAAGAACATTTTCTTGCGGAAAACAAAAGTGTACTTTCTTGACCCGGCAATCTACCGTAGCATAACAAGAGGCCAACCAATCCATTCCCATAATCACATCAAAATCCACCATGTCTAGTTCAATGAGATCGGCCAATGTGTCATGACCACACACAGTTACCACACAGTTATGATACACTCTCTTTGCTACAATATATTCACCAACCGGTGTAGACACTTCAATTGATTTAATTAATAATTTCGGCGTCGTTGCAAATTTCGCAGCAACCAATGGAGTAACATAGGAAAATGTAGAGCCTGGGTCAATTAATGCATATACATTATGTGATAATATGGATAATGTACCTGTGACAACATCTGGGGAAGCCTCTGAATTCTGGCGGTCCACCAAAGCATAAGTACGATTCTGGACCCCGCTAGTACTGGCTCCTCCTCTGGCACCTCTACCTCGACCAATAGGCTGCACCCCTCGGCCCTGTGAAGGAACCGATGCTGATGACGCAACAGCTGACCCAGCTGGTCGTGCTATACCACCCATGCTCCGCTGTGGACATTCCCTCGCTATATGTCCCGGCATACCACACCAAAAGCAGACATTCGTCCCTGTCCGACATGTACCTGTGTGCATACGCCCGCAGTGCTGACACTGCTGACGAAGGAAACCTGCTGCCTGTGATCCATGACCCCCACTACTCTGCCCAGCTGAACCACCTCTAAACCCTCGAGACTGAGAATAAGCACTCCCTGTGGAATAAGAGAATGACGGTCCAGGTGGCCTAGGAAACATGCGGGGCCTAGACCCTCCTTGGGACATCATAGGTGGTCCCATAGGTCTAGCCCTTTTGGACTGTCCCCTATCAAATTCATGTACCCTTCGTCTCTGTCTTTGATCTTCCATTTTCTGGGCGAAGGCTTGTATGCGAGCAATGTCCATGTCCCTATTCAAGGCCACAATAGTGCAATCTCTTACCAAATATGGCTCTAGTCTGTCCACGTATCTATGGACCCTGTCTGTCATCGTAGCCACAACATTTGGCGCATATCGAGCCAAGGAATTAAATTGCAAACTATATTTCCGAACACTCATAGTCCCTTGACGCAAATTCAGGAACTGATCTGCACGTGCTTCCCAAACCTCATACGAAAGATAATGATCGAGGAAAGCCACTTTAAACTCTTCCCATGTCGGCGAATCTGCACTAATGTCACGGGATTTCTTCCAATCTTCATACCACAGTATTGCCTCTCCCTTCAACCTGTACGCAGCAAGTTCAACTGTCTCTACCCCGGTCACATGCATAACTTTCAATGCCCTCTGAATTTGATCCACGAAGTCCTGTGGATCTGCTTTTGGATCTGCCCCTGTGAATATAGGAGGGTCCAGTTTCAAGAAATCCTGTGTTCTGCGACTTGCCATTCTAGCCGCATCATCATCATGTGCTATTGCACCAGCTCTTCCCTGGCTTTGTGCCGCCACTAACTGTGTCAACATCTGTACAGCATTCCTAAGATCCTGATCTGTGGCATTTGTCGGTGGTTCCGCGGGTACTTCCCTTCTTCTCGGCTCTTCTGGAGCTGAAGAAGTAGAAGAAGCTCGCGTTGCGAACTCAGTTTCAGCTCCACCTTGATCAACTTGCTCAGGTGGTGGTCTACTTGCTCCTTCACCAGCAATTCTATCTATCATCTTACTTTTACCTTTTCCTCTTCCTCTTCTAGTATTCGGCATTTTGACTATACCAAAGAAAAACAATTACCAAGATCAGATACAATGCAACTGACAACATTGGCTCTATTGCACGATCTAGAATGAAGGAAAGAAACAACATCCTAAATGTCTCGTAGCCTCCTACGTATAAATGTGGTGCACAACACATCGATACGTAAGACTCTACTCAGACACGGCTTTGTAGACATCCTTAGACCGACTGCTCTGATACCACTTTTGTCACGCCCCGAATCCCATCGAGACATGATTGGCACCCGTAGCCGATAAGGCCCGAGAGAACCAACCTTTGCCTATGCTCAATCATATGCATATAATATTCATAACCACCATTGCATAATATTATGAAATACGAATAAAGGAGAACATGGGACATATTTAGGCATACATATGAAACTTGGCCGTTGAGTCCATCCAGTCAAAATCATGTGTCTTTTACACTATTACACCCACATCGGTCTACAAAAGCCTCTAACAAGAGCATTGACCAAAATGAACCATAAGTCGGGACAAGTCCCCGCTTTATACAATATGTACAATACCAAAACATATATATACTTTGACTCGGAGAAGCCCCGAATGAGCTGGAGCTCACCAAAGAACCGCTAACACTGGCAGTCTATTGAGGAGGCCTACTGGGACCTGCGCCTGCAGCAAGTAAGGTAAATTCCCCGAGAGGGGTCAATACGAAATAAGTACTGAGTATGCAAGGCTCAGATGAAACTGTACAACACATGAATATTTCAATGAACTCAAAACATATGAATAATCAATGTGAATAAGTCACCATGTTGCATTTGGAAACCATGTGGATTGCTTTCATTACTTTCTTTATCTCAATGCTCACATGTCATTACCTATCACAATGTACCCGGGCCCCGACTGATCCGTGGGTCTTTCATATCATCATATAGGGATCGAGTCGAGCTAGGCTTATGCCCCTAGACTTGCCACCCTCGGGATCGAGTCGAGCTAGGCTTACGCCCCTAGACTTGCCACCCGTACTTGACCATTGACCACATATGCATTACTTTGTCCATTACTTTTGAGATTGATACTTTGATAGTCATAACATCACTTTGGAACTTTGGAATATAATATTGTTGGAAGCTTTGAATCATTAACCAATGAGTGAGAGAAATGTGAATAAACATCATGAGAAATATAACATTACTAGCACCATGACACCATTGGAACCATTGGACAATAATCCATGAACAAGAGGCACAAGTATAGTCACTATTGAAACATTGGATCATAACTTTATTTGAGCTTTTGGAACATGAACCACGAAAATGTAACATGAGATTCACAAATGATCAAAGAATAGGAAATTTATAACAATGACCATTGCTAACCGGATATGGAATACCTTAGGACATTTCGGGATAGGACTAGTGACATATCAATGTGAACACTATTTGCCGTAGGAAGATACGGACAAAATAACCTTACATACCTTGTATTCACAATACGAATAGACAACCTTTAGATGCGTATACAAAAATCCCGCTCCTTCTTTATGTGTCACTCTACAACATAAATACAAGACGGAATTCACATTAACCACCAATTACTCTACAAATGCATGTAACATTAATGAGTCATATATGTGTCCTTAAACATGCCATTTCCCCTTGACAAAACCGTTGATCATACTATTATTCCAAAAATTCCATAATATTCCCAACATTGACCAATACATGAAAATCAATACATTTCACCACAATACTTCTCCTTTACCCTTTCTTATCCATCACACATCACAAATAATCCATCAAAGTGCCTTAATACAACTCATAACACATATCGGCCAAAATCCCATAATATCCACTTTTAGACAAGAAAAAGTTTAATACCAAAAATAACACCATACATGTTCATATTTTGTCCCTACCATGCTTTTTCATCAAAGGCACAAGTCCTAATTCAAACTTGAATTGTATGGATCCCAAATCTTAGACAAGAACACAAAGTACCATGTCCAACATTTCCAAGCACAACCAACATGATTTACATACCTTCTCATGCATATAATATAGTATTCCATAAGCATAAGTACTTACCGAAGCTTAAAAATGAATGATCTTGCTCCAAGAAGTAACTTAGGGTTCTTGAGAGTTAAGAGAAATTTTGAAAAATTTCTAGAGATATGTTGGGTGTTTCTTTGAATAAAATCAGATTTTTCCATGTATATATAGTCCCTCAAGTCTCCTTGGCATTAAATGCCATGTACAAATGGTCAAAGGTGAAGAATGGGTCATTTTTGGCCTAATTGGGCCATGCATTCTTTTCCTTTTGGGGCCCAATTCACTTATCTCGATAAAATCAATAATTTCTCATCTTTATACGTATTACAACAATATTCCCACTCATAATATTCATATCCGTAGCCTCAATCCCAAGAACAAATGATTTTAGCCACGTTTGGCTTATTTTGACCTTAGGGGTAAAATCGTCATTTCGACGCCAAATTCGTTCTTGAGAAATTTCTCATATCAATATCATATTTGACTCATTTCATATGTGTTGTAGAAGAGACGTGGCAAAAATCGGCTCAAAACGTCCCCGGATACCCTTGGGACTTAAGAAAATTTCCAACTTTGAAAAAGTGGGATTTCCAGCGTGGCACGCCTCTTGGCGCGCTAGCTCTCTGCCCCTGGACTAAAAATTTTAGTCCATAGCAGCGTGGTACGCTGCCCAACGCGCCCCTGCCTTAATTTTTGACAAAAATTCGTTTTTCGACGTTTCTTCGCGGGCTTGGTTAGACACTTCAAATCCTATCCTTTAACCTACTTCTTAACCTTAATATCCTTCGTTTAGAGGTCCTCTTAGCCTCATTTTAAACCCCACAATTGCGCCATGAAAATCACAAAACAAGTCTTACGAAGTTTTTAGCATATATACGAGGCCAAATTCAATTTTGCGTATCCTTAACATTACCAAATACATACTCATAGGTCTCTACACCTAAGTAAACATTATTCAATGTCGTCAAGTAGGGTTAGGACGGTACGGGGTGTTACATTTTAGGTGTGTTTTTACTATTAACTCTATCTTGAAAAAATCTATAAATTTTTCTTTCTACATTACTGATGTACCGCGCGAAGCGTGGATATGTACACTAGTATATAATAATAAAGGAGAATGTAAGCTAGGTGATGTGGCAACTCTCAAAGACTAGGATTCTTATTTATCTTTTTTCCTCAAATTTTTGGGCTTTTTCTTATTTTTTTAATTTATGTAAATGTTAAAAAATTAAAAAATCATCTCATTTATTAAAAAATGAAACTGTCGCATTCAGTGAATTTAAGTGAATTAAACATGGCAGCCTATCACTTATGGTTTACTATTATTGACATTGGCCATTCCTATCCCTAATGTTACTTTCTTTTCTAATGCCTTTTGACATTCCAGAGAGTATTTTCATATAAATTTGAACATAATTGGATCAACATTCTTTACTGTACTTTTCATACTTGCTATAAATCCTCCATGAAGAATTGAGATTATAATTTTCATATACAAATTTATGCTCCAAAATTTTGTGATTCTCACAAGCAATTCTCAAGGTAAGAAAATGTATTTTTTTTCTCGTGTTTTTTGTTTAAATTTTGTAAGAAAAATTTATTACACTCATAAAATCTTAATACAAATTTCTTTTTATATTGTGATCAAATAATTTAATGACCTAAATCAAAGGAGAAAAAGGGTTACTTTTCAGAATTATAAATCTTCCATGAAGAATTGAGATTTTAATTTTCTTCTAATATGGTTTTTTTGTTACAGATTTATGCTCCAACACTTTGTGATTCTCACAAACAATTCTCAAAATAAGCCAATATATTCTTTTCTTGTGTTTTTTGTTTAAATTTTGTAAGAAAAACTTATTACATATAGGAGTATAATGTGATGAAATTCAAGAAATTGAATAAAATAATTAACTGGTTTAAGTTTATTAAGTTGATAATAATTTTTTTCCTCAAAACTAAATTTGAGATGAGAATTGTACACAAAACATTTTTCATTTTGAAGTATACATGTTTGATCATAAAACTTGGCTCTCCTCTCTCTCAAGCAAGTCTCAAGGTAAGTAAATATACTTTTTGGTGTTTTGTTTTCATGTTAGTAAAAAAAAGAAAACTTATTTACGCATAAAATCTTGAATACGTATTTTCTATCTCTTTTTAGTATTGTGATCAAATATTTTAATAATCTAACTCAAGGGAAGGGGGAGAGAGGTTTTGCTAGAAGATTTTGAAGATTGGGTTATTGAAGAAGTAATTTACATATTGATAATATTTTAGAATATTAGGGTGAAATTAAGGAAATTGAAGAAAATATTAATTGATCCAAGTTTATTAAATTCATAATAGCTTCTTTTTTAAAAAAAATAAAAAATAAAATTAGGCTTTGGATGAGATCATGATCATAATCTTAGATAGAAATATGTTTCATTTTTCAATTAATATATATTAAGTTTTAATCATGGATATGGGACACGAAAAGATACTAACTTATTTGAAATATTTGTTTAGTTTTCTTCTACATAAGAATTTGAAGATTCATTTCAAAGCACTTTATAGATGTGCCTTGTGTTTGTGAGCACAATACGCTATAAAGTACGTACTGTCAAGAAAGACAAGTTGTTATGTTTTCGGTACTAATGATATTCATGCTTTAGTTTGACTTGAAGAACAAAATGAAGAGTATTGAATAGTGATTGGCTTGTGGGAGTGGATGTCAACAAGATCTCGAATGATTGTGCATTGATTTCATATTTTTTACATCTAATTTTTAATGATTAAGGTTATAAGAATGATGCTACATTATTTATCTTTCTGTATGTTCTCTCTACCATTTCTTTTTATTTTATATTTTATATAATTTTTTTTATTATAGCAAGTTTATAATTTCTTTTGGTTCGAAGTAGTAACTTATGACTTTGTTGGAAGTCTGCTAACTACTAATTAGTCGTTTTCCACTATGAAACCAATATATATATATATATATATGTATATATATATATATATTAAATCTGACGCAGTAAAGTATAATTATATAAGAAATATATAAAAATAGGTATAAGATTTTAAAAAACACCCAGAAAACCAAGAAGATAAGTAGGCGCTTTGGTTTCTAGGCGGAACCTTTAAAGTTTGGGGCATCAATATGTGTGTTCGAACTTCTCGAACACCCACGACCCCTAAATCTTTGATCCGCCACACACACGCGCGCACACACACACACACACACACACATATATATATATATATATATATATATATATATATGCATGTGTGTGTATTGCAATGTGTATTGCAAATACCTCTTTTATCTATATTATATTTAATAAAATTATTGATATCTTGTCGTCTTTTATAATCACGGACAAGTTTACTAGTTTATGATATAACAAAACTAAACCAACCCCTTCTCTCAAACTTCAGATTTTTTTTCCCCTCTCAAACTTTAAATTCACATAACCTTGTACTTTCATGTTTCAAATCTCGCCATAGCTTAAGCGAACATTCAAGGGTCATCCTAAGTCAATGCCTGAACCACCATCCTTGCATTGTGTTAAGAATATTAACAACCAGGAAGAGCTTCAAGCTTTTAAAATTTTTTTGGACGACCCGAGTTATCAACTCCGGCTCTTACCACTTACACAAGAGTTTTTCTTTTTTTGTCTTTTTTTTTTTTTTGCAGTTCGTTCTTGACTAAGCTCCCTGATTTTATTTAGTTATTGGCCTAGTACCCATTAGACGACAGTATAACTTCGTCTTCTCGATTGGCTAAGTTACACAATTATTTTTCCAAAAAAAGCCCCTTACTCAAATTATTAAAAAGGGTAAAAAAGAAAAAAAGAATTTAGCTTTCACACTGAATGGCTGCTTTAATTTTCTTGACAGTGCATGAGATGAGATTATTGACCGTCTCAACAGATTCCACTGTAAGCATAGCTGTAGGGAGGCTATTCACCAATATTTGGAAAGCTACAGTCAAGAGGGACCCACTTACTCTCTGGTCTGGGCCCCCATCTCTGGAAGGCCCATTAGCAAGGCCTTTCACCGTACTAGGCCCACGAAACCCGGGCCCGTCTGGTACTATGGAAAACCCTGAAGGGAGCAGTGCCACGTAAGCAGAATCTCCACCGTTCATCACCAAGTGCATTGCCGGTATGTCAACTGGGGCGTATACTACAAGTGAACCCGATGCGTCTATGCAAGTCTCCTGAAGAATTAACATGCTGCTTTGGCTCGTGTTCATAGCCTGTTATGAAAAACCATAGATTTCAGTAGAATTTACAGAAAATGCCATTTATGTGTTTTTTACTCCGGGTTTACTTTTACCTGGAGTTAATTCCTCAAATTATCACTCAACTTGTAGAAGTATCCAACAAAAGTAACTTTTAAATTTTCTTGGACAATATTGTCACTCAATCTGTAGAAACATCTCACTAAAGTAACTTTTGAATTTTTTTTAGACAATATTGTCACTGAATTATACATATATTTTCAACAAGATGAAAACTAACGGAAAAGTTAATTTTTTAACGGAAGTTTATTGATATATATTTTAAGTTTTATTTTTAGATCAAATACCCACTAATTATATAAAATTTACTTAACTCATTTCAAATGTGTCTTTAATAAAAGAATTATATTCAGGTAACTAATGCAAAACGGAGGTGTAATCTAAAACAATATTTTCATAAAAAATCATACTATCTTCCCCTTTTTTCCCTACATATTAATCTCAAGTTTACAATTAAAAATATTTGGTATTTAAGAAGTTCCTCTTAACAAAAAATAAATATTAGCTTAAAAAATAATATCTTAGATGCATAATTACTCTTCATCTTTGCACATCTGTACAATAAATCTATAATTAGATTAGATTTTAAACAAAAAAAGAAAACTAAAATGATAAATGTATAAACTTTTGTTAAAAATAAAAGATACATGTATCACTTTTTAACGAAAGATTGCACCATCGATCATTTTGTTCTAATTACATAAATATAATTTATTTTATTAAAGACACATTTAAAATGGATTATATAAATTTTATATAATTAATGGATATTTGATCTAAAAATATAGCTTAAAATACATATGAGTAAAATTTCGTTAAAAATTTAACTTTTTCGTTAGTTTTCACCTTGTTGGAAATATGTGCATAATTCGATGATCATATTATCCAAAAAAATTCAAAAGTTATTTTAGTAAAATGTTTCTACAATTTGAGTGATAATATTATCCACAAAAGTTCAATTGTTACTTTAATGGGATACTTCTACAAGTTGAGTGACAATTTAAGGGATTTACTTGCTCATTATTCTAAAGAATAGATTTTCAGTTTTACTTGTCACTTTTAACATATTAAAAAAAGGTAATATTTTTTTAATGTTTTACCCAACATTAATTACTTATTTATTAAATCAATTTTCAAGACCTAATATTAAATATCAATTGATACGTGTATTATAGGAAAATATTCATATCAAACATTATTTATTAAACGGAAAAGGGTCAAAACTACCCCTGAACTATTCGAAATAGAGCAAAAATACCCTCCGTTTGTTTTTTGGCTCAAAAATACCCCTCAGTTTATTTTTTGGCTCAAAAAAGCCCCTCATTTTAACGGAGTGCCAAAAAGGGCCAAAACTACCCCTGAACTATCCGAAATGGAGCAAAAATACCCCTCACATTAATGGAGTGCTACCAAGCACACCACGTGAAAAAAAATTGTCACATGGTTAGTCCACGTCAATGTCCCATTTAATATCCAACCAGCCCACTTAACCATATTCCAACTTAACAGTCATTTAATATCCGTACTCGACCCGTCCTCATAAGTAAATGGTAAAGATAGATCCACCCTTCATTTCACTTGAACTCTCCAAAAAAAAATAAAAAATCGATGCAGACTATGGATTCTGCGGGAAAAGAAAGCCTTTAGGGAAAAAAATCAACCCGTGTACTAAGAGCTTTCTTTTCCCTCAGAATCCCTAGTCTGCATCGTTTTTTGTTTTTTTTGAGAGTTCAAGTGAAATGAAGGGTGGATCTATCTTTACCATTTACTTATGAGGACGGGTCGGTTTTTTTTTAAGATGGGTCAGGTACAGATATTAAATAGCTGTTAAGTTGGAATATGGTTAAGTGGGCTGGTTGGGTATTAAATGGGACACTGAGGTGGACTAACCATGTGACAATTTTTTTTCACGTGGTGTGCTTGGTGGCACTCCATTAATGTGAGGGGTATTTTTGAGCCGAAAAACAAATGGAGGGGTATTTTTGCTCCATTTCGGATAGTTCAGGGGTAGTTTTGGCCCTTTTTGGCACTCCGTTAAAATGAGGGGCATTTTTGAGCCAAAAAATAAACGGAGGGATATTTTTGAGCCAAAAAATAAATTGAGGATATTTTTATTCTATTTCGAATAGTTCAGGGATAATTTTGGCCCTTTTCCATTTATTAAATAAAGGGTGTGTAAAATTTAAACTAGAAGAAAAATTTTATGGTGGTAGAGGACTACCATCCATCATAAAATTTTTCGCCATGTAGAATGAAAGCTGGGAATTGATCGACTTTAACAGGAGTGCATTTGTCGTTATTAGAAAAAGGTTGAATTGTAAAAGACAAACAGGGAATTTCGGAAGTATCTTCAAGGACAGTTGGTTACAGATCTGGGTTGTCTGTCCTAGAATTTACACCTAGTTACAAAAGTCAAAACATATGAAACTTGTTAATTTACCTTTATATGGGTCAGCCCATCATGTCACATACTTTTCATGAGAAGTTTCTACAATAGTTGACTCATACACCCTGTTCCAGATATTGTTTATAGGGGTGTGTAAAAATTAGACCGATTAATAAATTAAACCGATAAAATTATTATTGATTTATTATTATTGGATTATTAGACTAACAATTTTTTAATGATTTTATAAAAATTTTTATTGAGTTATTGGTTCGATTTTGATTTTTTCTTATTGGATTATTGGATAAACCGATAATCCAATAAGAATATACTAAATTACTACTTTACTCCTACTTACATTAGATATATATATATATATTACTTATTGTATATTTCTCTTAAATTCTCTTTAATTTCTACCAACTAACAAACCTATTCAATTTCCTGAAAACCTATAACCTAATAAAGACATAAAGTTAAACCTTTTTAATTCTCTCTCTAGTAAACCGACGGCGAGGGTTTGCGATGACGATGGTGAGGGTCGAGCGACTAGGATTCAGTTTTTTTATATAACATTTTAGTTCAAGTTTGAAGATTTTTGTAAATTAAAACACATCATGTAGGATTTTGATTGTAACTAAGATTCAGTTTCTTTTAATGTTAGTTGCTACTAGTTCTATTTGATGATTATTGTCTTATTAGTTAAACCAAAAATCGAACCGTTAAGGACTAAAAATAGATAAACCAAAAATTACTAAAAAATATCTTATTGGTTTGGTTATTGGTTTAACATATTTAAAAATCGAAAACCAATAAATCAAACTGATAAGATATAAAATCGAACCGAATTGACCGATGCACACCCCTAATTACTCCTCTGTTCACTTTTACTTTCCCTTTGTTTATTTTACTTGTCTAATTTTATTTGTTCGATTTAAAAAATTAAAAAATAATTTATCTTTTTATGTCTATTTTACTCTTATTATTAAATACTATTATTTTCTAACTACTAACATTTCATTAGATGATCATAATTAATAGGGGTGATATTGTTCTTTAAATAAAGGATGGGGGGAGTACTAAAGGAAATTTTTTATGATGGTAGAGGACTACCACATAATAGTTGTGTGAGGGTATACTATAAAGAAAGATAAAATAGTGGGGCCTACATTTTTTAATTGCCAAGTAATTTTATATATTCATAGCTGTTGACACCCAATTTTGTCCATCTTTTTCGTCATTTTTCTCATTCGAGTGCTTATTTTGTTTAAGGCCAAAAACATCACTTTTAGTATTTTTTTATCAAATTTTGTGCTAACATGTATTACTCCCATTATTTTGATTGTGATTATTATTATTATTATTATTATTATTCACTTGCAAAGAAATCTTATTTACTTACTCTTTTATTTTTTTTATTTTTTTTTAATTAGTCATTTAAAAACTACTCTTATTATATATATTAGTAGAATTTATTTAGACTCAAATATATTAATGTTGGATTTCAAATTTTGAACATGGTCAAATCTTTCTATATCTATAAACTTTTACAAAATCTTGGCTTTAAATGAAAGAATATATTTTTCCCCTCCAAATCATTCCCACAAAATATTTTTTTTTAAACTCATATCCCTCCATCCTCTCTTTATTTATTCTTTCTCATAATTCTAATTGTCTTTTCATAATATTTTATTTCCTTTCTATTGTTATTTGTTACCTTTTTTCACTACGTATCATTTTTCATATTCAGCTTTTACAAGATCTTTTCTCTTTATCATAAAAGCTTTCTTTTCCGTTGAGAATTGATATACAAAATCCTACCTTAATTTTTCTCTCAGTCAAAATGAATCCATCCATATTTGAGAGATTTGAAATTAAAGTCCCTTTGATTTCTCTATTTTAAATTTAAAAGAAGTCATACCATCTCAATATAAAGACTTTCCTCTTGAGCCTATTGAAAGGTTTTTTTTTTTTTTTTGGACTCTCTATGGCCTCTCCTCTCTATTCACAACTTCTCAGAAACTTTAAGCTCTCTCTCTCAATAAAAATCCCGAACACACGCTCTCTAGCATTCTTTTCCTCCTACGTTCATTATTTCACAAAGGCGTACTGCTCCATGTCTTCTTACTAAAGTGTTTGTTAATCTCCAACTGATTAGTGTCCTAACGAAGTAATTTCGATTCTTAATGTGGTAGTTTTTATTGTAGTATTATTTTCTGTCGTAGTTATGTATGTTGGAAAAGCTTGAATGCATTAGGCATTCCATGGAAAGCAAACAGGTACGCTCTCCCGCTTCTTATGTGTTTTAACTCTTTACTTTGAATATGAATGCATTTAGATATCATGCTTATATATTTCTTTAATAAGTGTCCAGATCCGAGTTAGATGTACATTTAGCTGTTTGTTCCAATGAATATACTTCTGACCTCAACACCTAGAAAGCATGCCTTTAGTATATGATTTCGTATCTGCCTAGAAACCATGTCCATAAGATTCCTTAAATAATTTTAGCATGTTAAATAATTTTTTTTTCCATCTAAAAATCATGCCTATGGAGTCTTTAATGTACTTTCCAGCATTTTTAATTAATTTTCTGCATATTTAAACTAATTTCTAGCACTGTTAATTAATTTTCTGCATACTTTTAATTAATTTTCTGCACATTTTAAATAATTTTTTGCACATTTTAAATAATTTCCTGCATATTTAAACTAATTTCCAGCACTTTCAACTAAATGTCCAGCACATAAAAATTATTTTCCAGCATATATAAATTAACTTTCAGCATTTAAATTTTAATTTCCAGCATCTTAATTTAATTTTCAGCATACTAAAACTGATTTTTGCATGTTTAGTCAATTTCCAGCACCTTTAATTAATTCCAGCATTTTTAATCAATTTTCTGCATATTTAAAATAATTTCCAGCAATTTAAATTAATTTCCTGCACATTTTAAATAACTTCTTGCACAGTTAAATCAATTTCCTGCATAATTAAATTAATTTCTTGCATATTTAATTAAATTTTTTGCATATTTAAATTAACTTCCTGCACGTTTAAACCAACTTCCTGCATAATTAAATTAATTTTTTGCATATTTAATTAAATTTTTTGCATGATTAAATTAATTTCCAGCATATTTAAATCAATTTTCTGCATATTTAAATTAATTTCCAGCATATTTAAATCAACTTTCTGCACATTTAAATTAATTTCCTGCATATTTAAATAATTTTTTAAATATTTAAATTAACTTTCAGCGTTTTTAACTTAATATCTAGCACTTTAATTTGATTTCCGGCATCTTGATTAATATGTCTCGCCTAGAGATCATGCCTATAGGTCTTAATCACGTAAAATAAGTAATTGTCTTTTTAAGCATGTTAACCTCCTAATCAACTTTAATTAACCAAGAGGCCTGCTTGAGACCTTTACGTGCTAGTTGCTAGTCCTATTTATTTTGTTTGACGTAAATCTCGAGTCTAATTAGGAAGCCTAAGATTTTCCTTGAGTCTAGATCCTTATCCAAAATAGGTCGTCCAACGCCTCTTGGGCATTAAGTTGGGACATGTAGGCATTTTAGGTAACGTTAGTTTTATTGTTTTCTTTAGAATGCTTTTAAGATTAATAATCAAACTAGGTGGGATAGATAGAAAGTCGGACATGATGGAAGTTGACCCGAGCAGAATCCGACAACGCGATATGCGACAATGTCATCCGTTAATAAGTCGGACGCTGATCCAAATAGGAAAAAATCAACCTTCGGTCAAATCCTCTGATTTAGTTTTTTCCTTAATTTTATTGTTTTCTAGTTATTTGAGGTAGTTTAGACTTTTTTTTTTATTTGTTTATATATTGTGTCACTTCTGTCTCCTCGCTTATCTGACTTTATGTTCTCACGCATTTTATTCTTTTATCACTTAGATAATTGCTTATTAAACAAAAACTGAATTGCATGTCTAGTTTATTAATTTTTTTATTTATTTTTTTAAACACCTAGTTAAATGTTAAGTTAATTAATTGGCCTTTGTTTATCACATAGAAATTTCCCACGTAATATATGAGTTCGGCCGGGATCCACATTTGTGGACCTCGAAAGGTGCCTAACACCTTCCTTTCGAGGTAACCTGAACCCTTACCCGAATTTCTGGTTGACGTAGACTAAATTAAAATAATTTTGTAATTAGTCTAGAATGGTGCCCTAACGCACCTTAATTCGTTAGGTGGCGACCCCCACCCCCCTCGTTCACTTTCTTTCCCTTCTTCTTCTTCTTCTTCTTCTTCTTCTTCTTCTTCTTCTTCTTTTCTTCTCTCTTTTCACTCTTTTCTTATCATTGATTTACATATTATCTTCTTCACTTTCTTTTCATGGACATTGATTTACGTCCGTTAAAGAGTATTCTAACACTTTTCTGATTTTCCTATAATAAAAAGATAATCCCTTTGCTGCAAAATCAACTTTTTTTTTCCCCCCATTTTGAGTGAATTTATGCTAACCCTTTTGCTGACTCTTTATTATTGGCTGAAAAAAATCAAGAGTTGTGCTGACCCTCTAGATGAAAATAAAATAAAATATTACAACCTATCAAGAAGCATTTAAATTTTACATTAATGGCCATGAGTTGAGAGTTGAAAACTCGTTATAAAGATCCAACGAATTAATATGTTAGTGGCATCGTGAATGTACAGGAATAATAAAGAGAAGAGTGAAAAAATCTATTTCCTTATCATCGAAAAAAAAGGAGAAAAAATAATATGATAGGAAAAATCTATTTTCTTATCATCGAAAAAGAAGGAGAAAAATAATATGTGAGGAGGGGAAGGTTTCAAATTTGTTCATCAGAGAAAACAAGTATGGCAGACGAGTGGGTGGGTTGGGGGGTTTGTGGGTGGGGGTTGGCTGTAAATATAAAATTACTTGGTAATTAAAAAGTATGAGGTCCACTATTTTTTCTTCTTTAAAATATATCCTCACACAACTATTACATGGTAGTCCTCTACCATCATAAATTTTTTCCTACATGGCATACACCTCTCCAAACACACACTATTTTTTACCCTTCAAATATAGAAAATTTTTATATTTAAAGAACATCAACTCCAATCCAAAATTCTATTTTACATTTTAAAAAGAATCTTCTTCTCTCTCTTTAATATTATATTATTATTTTTATTTCATTTATATTTTCTTATTTCATAACTTAAATCTTCTTGTCTCCCATAAATGCTTTATAATAGAACTAACTTATATCTTAAATAAAAATATTATATACAGAAATTAATTTAATAAAATTTAAAATTAATATAATAAATATACTATATTAGAAAAATAATTACAAATATTAGGGACTTAATTAATGGTCTTATATAATTTATACTCCCTCCGTTCCATTTTATGTGGCCTACTTTGATCGAACACGGAGTTTAAGAAATAAGGGAAGACTTGGAGATATTTACCAAATTTCCCTTTATTAAAAATATACTACTACTATCTTTAATTAAGTGAGACCTTATAAGTGAGACCAATAAGGGTAAAAGAGTAATTGTGCTTTTAAAAAGTTACCAAATAAGAAAATGTGATATTCTTTTTTGGACAGACCAAAAAGGAAAGTAGGCCACATAAAATAGGACGGAGGGAGTAATATGTTAAATTTAAAATGTTATATAATATAAATAATAATATAATAATCAAAAAGTAAAATAGAGGAGATGAATAGTACATCTCTAAATTTGGAGAAATACTATTCACCGCTCCAAATATGGAGTTTAGAGAGTAAAATAAAGGATGGTTGGAGATGACCACCTTTCAAATACAGAGTTTAGAGGGTAATTTGAAGGGTGGTTGAAAAGATAAAATTTATACAACAGTTCATTTCATGTTACTCCCTTATTAATCAAAATAAAATGAAGTTTTAACTAAATCAATTTGATTTAAAATAAAGATCACTTTAGGAAATAAAAAAAGTATTGACAATCATCTAAAAATTCTGAAGAGAGATAAAGAATAACTTGAGAAAATATGTAAAGAATAAAATTTACTAGTCAAATAATAAACTATATACTCTATCTGATAAATGCTACTATTGAATGATTTTCTTAATTGGTGTGCCTTCATATAAACGACACTTATTTTGGCCCCATTTGATTATCATCTTGACTTTAAAATATTATTGTATTAGGGATAGTGGAAGAAAATATTTGGACCTGTGTGGTCATAAAAAAAATTCACTTTTTTTCGAAAATTTATTTCATTTTAGTGAAAAAAGTGAAATTTTATGGTGGTTGGCCATAAAATTTATTTCACTAAGTTGAAATTTTTTTCCGGAAAAGTGAATTTTTTCACTCCTACTTCTCTAAAAAAAAAGTCAAAAAGAGCTCAATTTTTTTTCATGGCCAAACATAACTCCAACTCCAACTTCAACTCCAAAAAATTTAATTTTCATGGCCAAACGCCTACGTGTAATAGTTAAAAGTTAATTTAACAGGAAAACATCACAACAAAATTTTAAGATTAAATAATTTTGAAAATTATAAAAAATATACAAATTAAAAGTGAAAGAGGTTCAATAATAAAAACAACAATATATCCAGTGAAATCCCACAAAGTGGGGTCTAGAAAGGATAGAGTGTATGTAGACCTTACCTCTACCTCTATAAGATAGAAGGAATGTTTCAGAAAGAAGCTCGACTCAAGTGAAGCAAATCAATGCAGTAATAGAGTAAATAAGTAGGTATATACTTACCAGCTTATCAAAACAGTGTGTATGTACCAGTTAATTCTCATTTAAGAACCATGCATTATTATTTACTTGGTGCTGTAACCTCATTTAGTTTCTTAAAGATGAGAAGGTGAGAAAGATTACACCAGCACGGAGGAGGGAGACGCAGTTTCCATGATCTTGGCCTTTGGCAATATGTGCCATTTCTTGCATAGGACCACCATTTGACAGTATGTCCCATTCACTCCTCAGCCGTTCATCACGGAGAAAATCGAAAAGTCTTTGAGGGGAAACAGGCAACCAAATAGATGTTGCAGCGCTCACAACAATCCCCGGTGGCTCACTGGGGTCATCGACACTCTTTCGGGTCATAACACGAACATCCTCGTCCACATTTCCTACACAAAGTTTGTTCCACTTGTGTATCGAGGAAGCACAAACACCAGCACAGAAGTTATTGGTCATACGTTGTGCTAACTTCAACATGCTCCTCCTTCCACTTGGTGTTAATGCTGCATTTGAATTATTTTTTATCCCCGTCAATCACAGCATAAAATAATTAAGCTAGTGTTCATACAAAAAAGATCAATTCATTGAACAATGGAGTTATTAAGTTTGGAGTTCATATTATGTGCACTAACATTGTAAATTTGGGTCGTCCGATTAAGTTGACTTACAACAGCACGTGACTCCCAATTTCAACCTTAATATGATAAGCGGAAAACTATAACAATAGGTAACCTACTATAATTGGTTGATTTTAAGTTCTAGGTTTTTATGATCTAAAAATAATTTACACGAGCTCAGTTGTGGTAACTATAAGTAAAAAGCGATGCATGACAACTAACTAGTTATTACAGGTTAAAATATGTATAACGTATACATACTGATTCTTAAACTATACGTATACATACTGATTCTTAAACTATCATTATATATAACATAAATCCTAAATTAGTTAGTAAATTATATCGAAAGTGCAACAATTCATTATATTATTGTCTATGTATATAATACTCCTTCCGTTTAAAAAAGAATGACCTAGTTTGACTTGACACGAAGTTTAAGAAAATAAAAAAGACTTTTGAATCTTGTGGTCCAAAATTAAAGCTATGGCAAATGTACCAAAATGCCCTTTAATCTTGTGGTCTTAAATATGCCACGTGGAAAGTTGGAATTAAAGTGTTGCCAAAAAAAAAAAGGATCATTCTTTTTAAAACGGACTCAAAAAGAAAAGTAGGTCATTCTTTTTTAAACGGGGGAATATAGGTGTATATACCTGTGTGGTCCCTTGACGGCACAACGGATGACATGAAGATTGCAAGGCATTCAGTTTCACACTGACGTTGGAGAGTGGCAACCCATTTTTGTGCACCAAAGCCCATGCCGGCACTAATCAATGGACGGTACAGCTGATGAACCACAATCTCGTCGTATTCCGCATGTTCTACCCATGTAACCTAAAGATTTTCCATTTTTAACTTCAGTAAATTTCTAGCCAGCCATTGTAAATATTAATAAACCACATGAATCATCTCCATCTTCGACCAATATGTCAAAAAAGTATAAAGACACTTTTCACACTACTATATATGAGGTAATTTTTTAATTTTCAATTTTCAATGTATATATATAGATTTTGAATCCTTGAGTAATAAATTAGAACTTGACTCAATCGTTTAAAGGGTTTTAAATTTACCTTGATATTCCAAATTCAAATTATTGACATTACATTGTTATTTTCTTTTTCGAAGCACTAAGTGAAAATTCTTAATCCACCTCGAGACATTAAAAAACACAATAGAATTTGCAACAAAATAAATAAAATTAAAGAACTTTACCCTTTGGATTCTCACGTGGCAACAAAATAATAGTCGGTCTTGGGGTTTGCCTAGAAGGTACTCTACTTCACTAAGTAAAAAACAAACACATCATAATGCTGGAACCAGGTAATACATAGTTAGATGAATTTAATATGGACATATGGTACTGATGGAGCCAGCATCAGAGATTGGAATAGAAACATCAAGTACATTGTTTATTCAAATTAAAATTGAGACTTAACATGCATTTTTCTTCTACATCATAAGATATTAATGTGTCACAAGGCGCAAAAATTAGTAACTACTTCCTCCTTTCATTTCACTTGGCCCATTTACCAAAAGAGTTGTTTCAATTTACGCTCTTCGCGTGATTTTACTTGGCCCTTTACTTAAATAATCGTTTTAATTTATGAAATCAAGAAAAATTTATTATTTTCTTTCAATATTACCCCTTTCATTAAATAATTACATAAAATATTACTGTACTAGTTAAAATTAGATTTTTAAAGCATAATTAATAAGGTCTAGTAAAATAAATCCCTAATAAATATTTTCTTAAGAGAAGTGTTAAGTCAACATGAGTTAAATAAAATGAAACCGAGGGAGCAATATAATTATAAACTCGATTTTCGCACTTTTTGTGATCATACTCCCTACGGCCCATTTTATTTGTCATGTTTGTACATTGCACGTTCCTTAAGAGTAAATATTCGATAAAAAAAATAATATTTTAAATATAATTAATAAAAGTAAAATAGTCAAATATCCCTCCTAGTTAATGTTTTTTCGAGGAACATGTAAATAAAAAGACACAATTAGTATTTTGAGACGGACACCCACCTTTGGATCTATGTAAACATACGATAGTTGGATATGTATAATAAATTAAGAAAAGTGCAAGTTTTACACACTTATTATGTGAAGAATTTTTAACTATGGGAAAAAAAATTCTGTTATAGCAATTTATTAATTTATAAGTATTATTTTTCGATTACCATATTAGATTTGATATAGCAACTTAACCTTACAGTTCAGGGATCATAAACTCAATTGGCAATGATAGACTAGCAAAACAATTCAAAGGCATGCAAGAAATATTTACTTTACTGTACCCATTGGGCATATCTTGCATGCACTACGCATCCAGAAGGTAGTCTCCTGCAATTTGGAAATGTCGCTGCACTCGAAGTTTCTCTTATGGTATCAATGGAAACATCAACAACAGCCCAAACACCATCAGCATGCTGTTTACAAAACCTGAGGAAATTGACCTCTCTGGTTGGTACTAATATAATGGTGAAAGCACTTGTAGTTCCGAACGCATCTGCAAAATTAAGCATATTCGATACGGAACATCTGTACCAAATTAGTTAAATGGAGGTGCAACTTTTTTGCCTATTAAATAAAATTAGACTAAAAGAGAGTGTTTTTTGAATTACAAGTTGAAGCGCACCATTTCTGGTTCCCCCAACACCACTTGATATCACATCTGTTGATGATGTTCTGGCAATCAAGCAAGGAAACATCTCTGCCCATTTATTTTGTCAAATATTAAAGTTTTACCCCAGTTAACAGCAATTGTCAGCAACTACTACTGCTAAGTCTCAAGTTAAAACAAGTTGGGCGTGGATTATGCAAATTCTCATGGATAATGTTGGTTCATTTGATTTAATCTCAAAGCAACATATACAAAATAGAAATAAAAGATAATTAATCATCGAGATCATTAAGAAAATCTCCCTATGTGTGATTCTTGCACAAGTTACCTAAAGATACCACCAATATCAATAACTTTCAAGCAATATACTTTAAAATAAAAATAAAAGAAAATCAAAGTGCTTAGATATATCATAAATGAGGGGATTGAATTACTCACCGAGTCCATTAATGTTTCAACAAGAGCCAAACTATTGATGATTACCATGCCTGTCTCCCTAGAAGCCTCAGAAACAAATGTATTGGGTTTCAAACCAATACAAGGAATAAATGCTCTCATGCACTCCTCATGATTCAGTACTTCTCCACCACGTTCCCTGCTCCTTAGCCATAGATGATTATCAGTTTGTGCCATTTTTACTAATTCATCCATAGCTGCTAAAGCAAGTTCCAAATACATAGATCTTTCTAATGACATTTCAATGCCGTTTGTTTGTCTCGTATGAACCAAAACTGGCATGGAATTTGAAATCCCTACACCAAAATCAGGTGTAGCTCTAAATACTTCGTTTCCAACTTCGAGTTCCAAGTTACAATTAGGCAATGGTGGAGCCATAGATGAAATGGGCAGGCCTACGAATTTTCCAGCAAGTGCACAAACTCGATCTAATTCGTCTTTTAACCTGGAATTCTCAATCCGCAAACGTTGCTCTTCCAATGATACTTCACTAATTATTACTGGACCACCACAGCTTGTGCAAATTGGGTTCCTTAAAGCCTCTCTTATAGACATGTTTTCAGCTCGAAGTTTATCGTTCTCTTGTCGTAGAAACGAATTCTCATGGCGTTCGAGTTGAGTCTGGTGCAATCAAGTTTAAGAAAATTGTTAAAGCACCATTAATTAGACATGATGAACAACAAAAATACCTTAAAGGTTGCACCTTTTTCCCAAGAATTAATTACCTTCATTTGTGTTCTACGATTTTGGAACCAAAACTTAACTTGCCTCGTCTCTAAGCAAAGTCTTCTACTCAATTCCATCCTTCGTTTCTCATCACGATGAGGACACTCCTTGAAAAGCCTGAAAACCCCAGAAAAAAAGTGTGTGAATAATAAAGGGAGAATTAAGGAATATCCTTAACTACTTTTTGTTGAAAAGAAGGTAATTAATGATTACGCTTCAAGTTGTTGAATTTGCTGAGGAGTGTGTCGGTGGTATTTTTTCTTTTTCTTTGGTGGTTTGTCAGCAGCATCTTCATCATCCCCAGAAGCATCCTCCAAATTGTCACTTCCAGATCTGCTTTCTTGCTCTTCCTCTCTGCTTCTTCTACCAACACTATTATTATTATTAGCTTCACAGTTCTCTTCAGGCCTTCTTGCAATTCCACCCTGGCCTTCCATTCCTGTTTGCTGCTTACAAAAGAAAAATATATATAAGTGAGTGTTTGAGTTTGAACAAAGTAAAATGAATACTATACTAAAATGGATGTCTTTTTAAAGGGTTTTTTTGGCGTACAAGTGCAAGAGAGAGTCCAGGAGAGTTGAACATGGACTTAGCAAGTGACTGTGAAATTGTACTAATTGACATGTTATTGTTGCTTCTGTTGTTGCTATTGGTAACCATTCTTGCACCGCCACCAACAGCAGTACTGTTATCGAGGAAACCCCCAAAATTCATGAAATAATATTAAATATCTTTTTCTCTATCGATATATTCTCAAAATATACGTATACTGTAAAGAAATCGAAGAACTAATTACAAGGAGCTTCTGTAAAATTAGTTTCGGAGTATTAAGCAGAAAAATATGTCCCAAATAAATAGGCTATGATGAATATACAAGAAGGATAATAAGAATGAAAAATGGGGTAAAAATATAATTGTTCGATCTCCAATTCTTATATACTAGAGAAAAGAAGCAAAAAAGAATGCCTTTTATCAATAAAGAAAGCAAAAAATCAAAAGGCCCTTTTCTTCTGCAACTTTGCAATTCTTAATTCTATTTTGTAGAGAAAATTTTAGGCAAACTCTAGTTTTGAGGGAATTTTTTTGGCGTGGTTATTCTTTGTATGTGCATGTTTGATTACTTGGAAAAAAGAAGTTTTTTGTTCATGACCAACAGAAGAAAAAGTGAAAAAAGCACCGAGAGAAGCTAAGTAAAAGCTGAAGATAATAGGCAATAATATGGACTTACCAAAGCCTTACATATACACACATCCAAGGGCACACTGGAAAAAGTTTGGTTGACTCTCTCACTACTACTCTCTTTTCTCTCTCTTTCTGTATTTTAGAATCTTCCCCGAGGACAGTCCAAAAAATACAAAAATATTCAATTTAATAGTGTAAAAAAGAATTAATTTACTTGACTTGTTATGTTATTACTCTTCCCATCTAAATTTACCCAACACTTTCGGATTTTGAGATTTGAACAAATTTTTTTTGATCATAATTTTTTTATATATGTCTTTTAAATATTTTAAATTATCAATTATTTTGAGTAGTACTTTTTACATAGTTTTCAAATATGCAAATTTTATTTCAAAAACTTAAGAATTCATGATCGAATTTACGGTTAAAATTAAAATGTTTGAATCTTAAAATTTGAATTGTATCACATAAATAGAAACAAAACGAGTATTTATTATTTTTAATGGACAATTATATGTAATTATTTTTTCAATAACTTAATAATATAATAGAAGTTTATATTGTCTGTATATAATTTTTAAATAAAGATATCTATATACTCTATAATATAATCCATTTGGAGGAAATGTAAATGCTGTGAACTTTTCTCGGGTTCCCTTCCCATACCTATTTTGGGTTGTCGTTTTCTCTCTCTCTCTATTTTTTTTTTTTTTTTTGTAAATCGTTTTTGTTTTCTGATTAGGGAGGGACGTTGGGATCAGTGGTTGCATAAAGACTATTGGTATGAATGAGGATAAATTACAAAAGAACTGACAAATGTTTATACAGGTGGAGAGGTGTATTCAATAGTCAAGCTTCTGTCACCACTCTTCATGTAGAAATAGAGAAGAAAAAAAGATCTCCCTCCAGGTAGGCCATAATTTTCTTTATAGCAAGCCATTGATTATTGAATATGTATAGCAAAGAAGAGCATGAGTAACCAACAAAGTTGTTTATTTCAACGCCATGGTGGCTGATCATGTCCAAAATTAGTCCTAACAAGGATAATCCGTTGCTGTAAATATAATTTAATTTTTAAGTCCGAAGTCGAATTCCACATAGAATTAAAGTTCAACTATAGTTATTCAATATGCTAACAAATAAGTTTGAACAATTATTTGATTGTAAGGACTAACATTTTTATATTAACTACCTAACTAACAAATAATAAAGTAGTAAAATTATCAAACAAAAGAGGATGAAGTTGGAAACAATATTTAAAGAGGCTTAGAGTTATGATTTTCCCAATTATCAGAACCTTTCTCACTACTCGCAGATTTATTCTTTACTAATCATGAGCCCACTACTTATCACAATTCTCTCTCTAGTAATTATGATACTTTACTAGAAATATTTTCTCAAATTAAGCTAGTTGCACTTTCTTACTACTCACTAAGATCACGCCAAGGTTTTGTTATCTCTAAATCTTCCTTTAAACTAGCAATATTAATCTCTCATATACCTATGGAATATAACGTTGTTCAACAACTACCTAAATATGAATTCTCTCTCGAGCAATACATAATAAATAAGCGCATCTAATTGATGGTCATTCAATCAACCAAAATAAGAGTGTAGTAATCAAGTAGAAAACTTCAAAGGCTAAATTATACTGAAATATAACAAGAATCTATCCTACAAAAGGTTCCATCAAAAGTCTAGATTGGAATCTAGCTACTTATCTGCGTCCTATTTTATGTGACACCCTTTGACTTGGATCGGTATTTAAGAAAAAAAAAAGACTATTGAAACTTGTGGTTTAAAACAATTCTTAGATATTTGTGTGGCTAAATCATTTCATTAAGGATACAAAGAAAATTTTAAAGCTAAATAGTTTCTAGCTATAGTAAGGTGAAATTCTTTTTTAAACGGACTAAAAGGGAAAGGGTGCTACATAAAATGGGACGGGGAAGTTTTAATAACATAGCATTTATTTTCATAATGAACAAGTAAAAGAAGAAAAGAAAGTGAAACTTAATGTCGAATTCTCGTCGCTTCCACCTCTCTACGTGTTCTTGCCTCTGAAATAATGTGTCACTCTTTTCTCCCATAAAGTGATGCCTCAAGAAAACCCTTCATGTCTTCACAATATGTTTTCTAGGGTATTCATATACCTAAGATGTGTAGGAACTCAAATAAGTCCATTAAATTTCACAGGGTCAATTTTTTCTGGCTCGTCTAGACTCTCGCTTCACGAGGATTATATTGTAGGCAAGCCTAGCTAGCTTCAAAATTCCTTTTGTTTCATGAATCGTCTGTCCGTTTTGCTTTGCGAGGTCCTTGAACTAGCCCCACCATCCTTCAATCTCCTTCTTTTACTTTAAATAAAGTGATGTAAGCCCGAAAAGCTCCAATGACATAAAAGAATTTTTAATTAATATCAAGAGTGAGGGTGTGGACTATATTGAATATAAAAGCTTTCAATCATCCACGAAGAGCTCAAAGTGCCATGAAAGGTTTATTAAAAGATCTTTTAAAGTTCATAACATGCTCAAATAGATTTATAAAGGAAGTGATTACAATCATAAATGTCATCAAGGACTTTGGAACATTCTTCCAACCATCATAAGCTTGGAGGACTTAAAGAAAACATGGGAAGAAGACTTTAAGGCCACCATTTTGTCTAAGTGGCTATTTTAATAATTTGGCCATTTTTGTAATTGAGATATTTTTGCAAGACTACTATAAATAGTCCTTATGTCTTTCACTTTAGGGTTAGTTAGTTTTTGAATGAACATGGATGTTTAGGCTCTTTTGTGTGTTTTGGAAAAACCTCTTATCTCTCCAAATTGAACCCTCTTGATTACTTGGATAAGTATTCCCTTGTATGAGGAGAGAATTGAAGGAAAGGTATCCTTTAACTTTTTATTTAATTATTGGTGACATCTTGACCAAGGCTAAGATTAAATCCACTTAAATAATAGATTAAGTTAATTGGGGACTCAATTAATATTTTTGAAACTTCTTAATCTTTTTAAAAATACAAAACAACTCACAACTATTTAATTTTTAATAAAAACAAAACATTCAAAGTGGGGGAAATTAGTTTTCAATCGATCAACTTCTCTTCTCACTCAAACGTCTCCTTTCTCTCAAAATCAACCCAATAGCTGTTGTCCTGTAACACCCCGTACCTTCCCAACCCTACTTGACGACGTTGAACAATGTTCACTTAGGTGTTGAGAGCCATAAGTATATAATTTGTAATGATTTTGATGAGATAATTGATGTTGGCCTTCGTACATGTGATTAGATGTAATACCCCGTATAGTTTAGACCCTATTTGACATCTTGGAGTCATGTTTACTTAGTGTTGAGAGCAATAAGTAAGTATTTGGAAGTGCTTTGATGGGGTATCGGATGGTATGCAAGTGTTAGAAAGAGTAGCCGAAAATTCAGCAAAGGGTTGAAACTTGCGCCACTCCTTGTTTCAGAGGGTGTGGCACAAGCCCCTGATTCAGAGGGAAGTCCATTCCTGCGCCACTGCTTGCTTTGCAGCAAGTGGCGCACGGCACAAAAAATGTGCCCTTCCGTGCCCGTTGTGCAACGCAATGCAACGTCGATTCTTCCATGGTTTATTTTGCTTCCTTGGAGTTCTTTTAGCACTGTTAAGGCTTAAAATACCTCAATACACTCCTACATACTCCTACGCAATCAAGTCATGAAACACAAGTATTTATCATATTAAGTTCAAGTATGCCATGGATGGCTAGAATTCCTACTTTTGCGATTGAGGCGACGAACATGTATCTCGTAAGTGAATATTGTCGATACATTATGAAATTATTTTAAACATGAGATATATGGTGAATTATACATTAAAGTTGGTGGGCTAAGCTAACATGTGCAATTGGGCCCAAATTAGGGCCCAAAATAGAATAAAAGACATGGCCCAAAATGGGTCAAATGACCCATTCTTGCCTTGACTTGTCAATGATTGAATTAAATGGCTAAGGATGACTTTAAGAGGTTATAAAAGGTGGCCAAAAATCAGATTTTTAATCTCAAAGGGGCACATGCCATTCTAGACATTTCTACAATATTTCCACAAGACATTTCTCAAGCTCTTCAAACCCTAAGGCACTTTTGGAGCAAGATCATCATATTTCAAGCTTGGGTAAGTGATTATTCTTATGGATTAATATATTATATGCATGGGAGAGTATGTAGATCATGTTGGTTATGCTTGGAAGTGTTGAGCATGGCACTTTGTATTTTTGTAAAAGATGTGTTATCCATGGGATTTAAACTTGAAATATGACTTGTGGTTTTGATTAAAGAGCATGGTATGGATGAAATATCAACATGTATGGTGTTATTATGTTATTAAACTTTTCATTTTGCTATAAGTGTAAATTATGGGATTTTGGCCAATTTGTTGTTGTGAGGTGTATTGAAGTGAATTGGTGGAATCATTGTGATGTTGTGGTGATGGAGAAGTGTAAAGTATGAATTTGGTGTGACATGCTAGTAGTTTATGATATTGTGGTCAATGTTGGGAATATTGTGGTATTGTTGGTGTGATAGTTTAACACATGGTATTGTCAAGGGGGAAATGACATTTTGAGGCCATTGTGTAACTCATTATCGTTATATGCATTTGTAAGGTAGTTGGTGGTTAATGTAAACTCCGTTGTGTATTTTTGTTGTAGAGTGAAACATAAGGAAGGATCGAGACTATTGTGTTCACATATAGAATTGAGTGTTCATATTGAGACGACAAGGTATGTAAGGTTACTCTTTCCGTATCTTTCTGCAGCATAGAGTATTCACCTTGTTATGGTACTTACTCATTTTCGGAATGTCTTAAAGCATCTCATTTCATGTTGTCATCTATTGCTAATCATATATGTACCTTATTCTTGATCTATGGTCATTCATGGATCACATAATCATGGATATGATTCCAAGTTCCAATAATGTTATGTTCCAAAGTTTCTAATAATGTTACAACTTCAAAGGTATCAATCTCATGAACATAAAAGACTGAAGTAATGATGTATTTCCAATAAGGTTATGATCCCCAAGGTATCAATCTCATAAAAGTAAAAGAGAGAAGTAATCCAATGAAGTAATGAAAGAAGTAATTCCCTCATGGTTCCTTTATATTTTCCTTATGGTTACTTTATATTTTCTTTATACTTATTGAGTACGGGTGATAGCTTTGTGGGGGCGCAAGCCTAACTCAAGCCGATCCCGATATTGTTGGATCAGGGGGAAAGCTCAGTGAAGCAAAAGCCAAACTTGATGCCGAACCTGCTTCACTGATTTTCGAGTGATGGCAGGGGGAAAGCTCAGTGGGGCAAAAACCTAACTTGATGCCGAACCTGACAGGGGGTAGCCCTAAGGTCCGAACCTGCTTTATATATATATATATATATATATTGACGGTTATTCTAACTACTAACGGTAATGGACATAAAGGTAAATGAAATAATGAACGTAAAGTACATATTTCCACACATACTGAACGATGATTTATCCACATTGGCTATTCTCTTGCAATCGAGTTCATTGAGGATTTTAAGTTTCATGAAATTTCTTATAACCTTGCATACTCAGTACATTCTTCGTACTGACCCCTTTGGGGGATTTACTTTACTTGCTGCAGACATAGGCGTTAGTAGACCTCTACAATAGGCTACGAGTCATCCGCGGATTATTGGTGAGCTCCAGTTGGTTTGGGGATTTCCGGGTCATTTGTGTACATTGTTTTGGTATTATAAATGTTGTATAAAGCGGGGACTTGTCCCGACTCTAGGTTGGTTATGGTTATATATCTGTAGAGGCTTTGTAGACAGTTGTGGGAAGACAGATGTAAGACATGTATGGCCATTTTTGACATGATGGCCCTAACAACCAAGTCTTGTATATATATAGCATATGTTTCCATGGTTTCCGCTATTGGCATCTTATATCTTTATGTGATGGTGCTGCTTGTTGAGTGACACACATAAGAATGGTCATGAGCAAAGATTGGTTCTCTCGGGCCTTATCGGCTCCGGGTGCCAGTCCGGTCCGAATGGGATTCGAGTCTTGACATGTCCTCCATTGATAACAGATCGACGAACTTCGACCTCCGACGACTTTTCAACCTTCAGCGACCTCAAGTTCGGCCTCTACATCGTTTCTTCTTCCATTCTAACCATCAATTTCTCTCTCTTCTCAGGTAAAGGCTTCTATTTTTTTAAAAAAAAATTAAGGCTTTCTAGTTCCAAAGAAAAAGAAGAACTTGAGTTGTCTTCTCTTCAAGTATTTATGGGTTAACAATTTGAGATTTGATGCTTAAAAAAGAAAGAGAAACTCGAGAAAACCCTAATTTGTGGTATTTTTTCCCTTAATATGATGGTTGATGTAAATGTGGTATCTTTTTGAGTGAAATATATAATTTTTTTTTTTTGTTGTTCTCGAATATTTTTGTATAAATAGTGAAATTTAAATTTTGATTTTTTTCGGAGACATCTGTTGTGACCAAATCCAACAACTTTTGGGATTGTACCATAGATTTTAGTGAACACTTACTTATGATTAATTTTGTGTTCTTAAATGGGTTCAAAAAGTTTGAATTTTTAACTGAATATTATTTGTTCTTGAACAACTGTTGGTTTTATTGGTGTTGTTGATTAGTAAATATTGGTATTGGTGTTATTGGTGTTGTTGTATTATAAATGTTGGTGTTTGTTGGTGTTGTTAGTGTTTGTTGGTGTTCTTGGTTGTGTTGGTTTTATTGGTTTGTTGGTGTTTTTGGTTTCGTTGGTTTTGTTGATTTTGTTGGTGTTGTTGTATTGGTAAATGTTGGTGTTGTTCTTGAAAATTGTTGTTCAAGTGGTGTTATGGCTTGTTGTTGGTGTTCTTGGTGATATATGTATATATGTGGTAAAAATATTGTTAATATCCCAATAAATGTGTGATATATTGCAACAAAATAAGAATCTGTTGGAACATATTAAGCATCTGTTGTGAACAAATATACTATCTGCCGGTTTACTATTTTTTTTGTTCCAACAGATGACTCATCTGTTGCAACAGATGGGTCATCTGTTGGAAGAAATCAAAGCAATTTTACTACTATTTTTATTTTTTCCAACAGATGACCTATCTGTTGCAACATATGGGTTATCTGTTGGAGAAATCAAAACAATTTTGCTACTATTTTTATTTATTCCAACAGATGACCCATCTGTTGCAACAGATGGGTCATCTATTGGAAATATTAGTGTACCGTGTTTTATTTGTTAAATTCACTACTACCCTTTTTTAGTGATGCACAAATCAATTGTAATCTTTTGTATTTTCTTCTTCTTTGTAGATATAATGGCTCTCAAAAGAAAACAAAGTGAATCAACTCCAAAGAAAGAGAAAAAGTAAAGTAGCTAGGCTAAATTCACCACTAGATGAGCTTGATGTATAAGTAATATTCCAATTAGAAGTAGAAGTACCTTCTTAATCATCTCTAGATACATAAAAAAGAAGGAAAAAGAGGATGAGAATGAAGTAGAAAGAAGTGAAGAATCTGGAGATTTAAATAAAGATAAACAAGGAGATGAGTGTTTTGCAGTTTTTCGAATTCAAACACTTAGTAAAAGTTTTCAAAATCGATTTTTGAGAGAGTCACCACTTAATTTATTTGGAAAGAAATTAAAAAAACTTTTAAAAAAATTCTAAGTCCTAAAACAGAAAAAAGACTTAGATTTTTTAAAGAGATTTTGGATAAGAGGTTCTTATTAACACTTTGAAAAGGGTTTTAAGGCATCCAAAATGTCTGCTAACATGCGGTTGTCCTAACTATTTGAAAATAATTTATTTGACTAACTTTGAAAAGAAATTATTTTATTTAAAAAGAAGAAAGTGAGTAAGGGAAAATTAATTTGGAAGAAATTTATGTATAACAAGATTTTGAAAACTTAACGGGGATTTAACTAAGTTAAATAGTTAGTAGCAAACAATTATATAACTAAGAGAAAGAGAAGAAATTTGGACTAAGCCTTGGCTTAATCCCACTTTTCGGACTTTTAATCCAAAACCTGTCCTAATATCTAATGGGCTTGGCCCACCTGTCCTAAACTAAAAATTGGACCTTTAAGGCCCGCATAGTTGCTCCACCTGTCCTATTCTAGCAATTGGGCTTTTGTCCCATAAAGAAATATTTTTTCAAGACATCTGAGTCTTAAAAATCTGATGGCAGCTTCAAACTCATGGGCTTTGGTGCATTTTCTTCAATCCTGTAGAAGCCACTCTTCTTTATGTATCAGTCTCTATGGAATTGGATTGACTCAATGAAGGATGAAATGGGCTTCCTTGGTGATACAAGCCAAATTGGCGTCAACCTTTCTTGGCTTGTATTTCAAGGGCAACAACAATGGATCCAATCCCCAAAGAGCTTAAGGCTACAAGAATGTGGGAGGAGGGTCCATTTTGCACTTCAAGTAGAGCAATATTGCGTCTGAAAGATAGCTTGGAGTCAAGAGAACCATTGAAGAGGTAGTCGGAGAGCTAAAAGGAGCTAAACCACTACTTGGGGATATTTATGCCTTGACCTGCGGCTGCAGGTGTCCATTTTAGCCCTTCTAGAGGCACCTGCGCCCTGACATGCGCCAGCTGGTGCCCCACCTGCGTGGGCGGATGCCCAATTTGCTGAAATGGGTCACTTTTGGTCCCATTAAATGTAGTAAAAGGCCCAAGGCAATAAATACTAGTTCCCCTTTCATTTTTCATAGATTTTTGATGATATTGATATTGTGAGACTCCTTATGGAGCATGAGTGTAGCTTGGACGAGCTTAGGTTGATCTTTTCCTAGAAACGGTGGTTATGAGGGTGTTACAATTCCCTCGTGATCGTTCATATGAGTTAGGTTCCTTCTTTGGATTCATATTTCAAGGTTATTGGATTAATATATCCTTTAGTTTCGTTGATTTCCTTTGTTTGTGTCTATCTTTTATCTCTATCTATCTATCCTTTACTTTTTGTATTTTAGAATTCTATCGTTTCTTTAGTTTTCATGTTTGTTTTCAACTTTCGTATTTTGGGGGTTATCATTTGGTATCACAGCCGAGCTTGAGTTCGTTCCCACGAATTCAATCTTGGGTTTTGTTATCTAGAAAATTGAAAATCAAAAAAAAAATAAAAAATCTGAAAATTCATTTTTTAAGAAAATCTCCAAAAAATATTTTTGAATTTTGAGTCTTCTTGAGTTTCTAATACTAGAATAATATTCTCTAGTATTATTTGAGTCTATATATGAGACTTGAGCTTGTTTGGGTTTGATTGGAAGGATCCACCATTATTGGAGGTGAAGAACTTGAAAACTCTTCAAGTGGGTTTGCATATCTAGATGAAATTGGAGACTCTTGAGTATTGTGGTTTGTTTGTCCTTCACATTTGGAGTTCAAATATGAAAGTTAAGCTAAAAAGAAGAAGGAATCCATTAGGCTTTTGATTTGGGAGTTCTTCAAGTTCATGGAGTTTTCATGACATGAAGAAAATTGCAAATGGGTTCTAAGATCTGAAGACATTGGTTAGGATTGGAGGCTTAAATTCATTTGGGTTGTGTTTGGAAGGTTGAAAAGAGCTTTGGTTTAAAATTTTGTCGAATTTCGAGTTCGTTTGAGTGAGGTTCAAATTTTGGTGTTCTTGAAGTTCTTGGATATCTTCATATCTTCAAGTGAAGAAGATATCAAAAGGTCTTGTTTGATCCTAGAAAGGAAGAGAAAGAAAAGAAAAGGTGTTAGTGCAAAGGAATATCCAAAAGAAAAGGAAAATATTCTAGGAGAGAGAACCCAAAAGGGCTCACAGAAAGGACAAATTCGGAGTGCCTGGAGCACCTGCGCCCACCATCTGTGCACGCAGATGGAACCTGTGGCCACATGTATCCAATGCAGGTTACTCCAGCAAGCCTCTGTCTTCACCTGCATTTGCCCATCTGCGTGGGCAAGTCATGGCCTGCGTCCGCAGGTCATCCCAACACACCTAAATAATCCGAAATCCCATTTTGCTCAGGTTCTAAATTCTTAGTTTCATTTCTTGATTCTTTATTTCATTTCTTGATTCCTAAACTAATTATCAACGGGTAATTGTCCTTACTTAGTTGGTTAATTAGTTCTTGAGTCCATTCTTTCTTAGTCCATTTTGTTTTGTGCCTTTTCTAGTTTAGCTTAGTAGTTAACTTCTTGTTTCAAGTCCTTTAGTTTAAATTGAGTCGTCCGTTCTTCTTTAAACAAGAATCTATTCCGGCCAAGAGTAGCAATCGACACCTTGTGTACTACCGAAGTATATGCAATCTTCAACACTAGCCGCTCCAATTGTGAGGCGATCAAAGGTGTGTAAACACGAGTGATTATGAGCTTTATTTTGCTAATGCTAATGTTGTTGTTGTATTTTTTGAGTGTTTGAAATTTCTAGGTACCAGAGCTTCTAAGAAATAAACTCAAAATCCCATGAGAAATAACACGTTGAAATCTATATGGGAAAAGATTGAGGGCATGAACCGTACAATGGGAGTGATGAAAGGTCAGCTAACCTCCATTAGAGCTGACATGTCAAGCATGGAAGGTAGAATGACAAACATTTAGGAGTCCTTTGACTTCTTGAATTCTACCTCCCAAACTAATCCCCATGTTGAACACCAAGGTGAAGACCATACTTTTTTTGAGCAACAAGGTAACAATGCTAACCCTTGCACTTCCCTAACTTGAAATGTCATGATGTGGCTAGTATCTAAGTGAGTGTAATTAGTGGCTTGTCTAGTGTAGAGTATCATGAGTCTTCCCTTTGTGATAATCTTGGTAGTGCTAAGTTGCATGATGATCAAGTTCTTGTTGTGAGTTTGCAAACACTAGTTTATCCTATAGATGACCGAATTAACTCTTCTAGTAAGATCAATTTGTGTCCACCTAGTGCTAGCACTTGTATCTTGAATGAGGTCCCATTACCATGTAATAGAAGTATTCACACACTAGTTGACCCTTGTGAAAATCAAGGTGAGTCTACGTTGCCATGTGAATTGCCTACAACTAGTGAAGGTGTGTGCATTGATCAACTTGCTTGTGAGTCTAGTCCACTACTTGAGCATGCTTGTTGTGTGCTTGAAGAGCCTTAAGGTAGTGATGTTGTTGATAGAGTTGATCATATGAATGAAAATATTGTGAAAGATGACATGTATCTTTTTGAGAGTGAACTTGTGTGCTTTAATTCCTCACCTTTGGTTAATGAGCCTCTCTGAAAGAAAGATGTCTTGAATGATAAATATGAGATCACTCCTAGTGTGGCATCTAGTGATGTGCATTTTGATATGCTTGAAAAGAAGGATGGTATGCTTAAGATTCACATGTTATCCTATTTCTTGAAATCCATTAAGAATATAGGGTTGAGTGAATATTGTGCTAACTATCCAATTTTTGATAGTGATCTCTCACTTGTGAAAAAGAATGATCAATTGGGTGATGATAAACTTGATTTGCTTGAACATCTGGGAAACCCAACTAGTGATTGTTCTTGTGAAAATGATTTTGGTTGTGATCATTTATATGACACCCCACCATTGTTTGATAAATGTGAGGATGACTTATGTGATTCTTGTAAGGGCTTGAGTCATGACCTCCTTGATGTTGTTGATGGTTTGTGTCTATGATCCTTCCCTTGAAAAAGAAGGTGTTATTTGTTTAGAAATTGCTTCTACTTCTTCTTTGTGTGCTTCCTTTATTGAGGATACTCATAGTGATGATCTTGAATCCAACAGTGAGTACATACTTGAGGATACCTTAGTTGAAGTTAACTTGTGTGACACCTTTCTCTACCCTCTCTTTGCTTATGACATTGTCAATGATATTATAGAGGGTATGTCTATTTGTGAGGTTGACACCTTTGGGGGAAATGAATATTGTCTTGACTATACACCCAACTTGGTGCTTGGTCAAGACGACAAGCGAAGTTTGAATAAGGTTATTGGTATCCTTCCCTATAATGGAAAGTCTTTCTCGAGGATTTACAATCCAGTTGGTAGACTCAAGTTGTGCATGGGAGACATAGCCAACAAAGATGAGTGTTCTTTAAAGAAGGGGAGTAATAAATTGGCCAAAGAGGATTCACCATTGTATATTCCTATTCATGACCAACGTTTCATTACTTGTAGGTCAAAGAGTGAGTCTTCTCTTGAAAACACTTTGGATGAATCTCCTTTATGTGATACCTTTCTTTATTACTTGTTTGCATATGATGATATTCATGACCATGTTGAATTTACATCTTATTTAAGCTTGACTCCATTGGTGACCTCACTTCCCTTGAACATTTCCTTAAAGAAGAGAGGTTATATGAGCTTAAATGCATTTTGTTTACCCATTTGTGTGGGGGATACCTTTGTATTTGACCCCGGGTATGATTTGGGAGTAATCCCACCCATGAATATAGCTAGTGCATTGAGTGGAGTTTTAACTAGGGATTACATTGTTGATGATCTTGCACTTAGCTATGAAAGCTATCTTGTAACTCTTGACTTAATGTGGGGTTCGTGCTTGTTGAAACAAAGAACCAATGTGATCTTACATGTATGGTTGGCGAATTATCGTGGTTCTTTTGGTCTACCTTTTTGTCAAGACCCTTTGAGTAACCAAGTAGTTCTTGCTTTGTGGGGTTACAAACCCTTGATTGATTGTTTTGATGCTTGGTATATGTTAAGTGTGTTCCTCCTTGGCGTGGTGATAAATTTGTTATTGCTAACACTAACCCTTATGCCATGAGGAAATTATTGTTGTTTGTTTTCCCTATGATTTTTCAAGGTTTGGATTCGAGGTTGAATCCTTTTCAAGAAGGGGAGGATGATACAAGCCAAATTGGCGTCAACCTTTCTTGGCTTGTATTTCAAGGGCAACAACAATGGATCCAAGCCCCGAAGAGCTTAAGTCCATAAGGATATGGCAGGAGGGTACATTTTGCACTTCAAGTAGTGTAATATCGCGTATGGAAGATAGCTTGGAGTCAAGATGTAATACCCCGTACATTTCCAACCTTACTTGCCAACTTTGAGTCATGTTTACCTTAGTTTTGAGAGCAATAAGTACGTATTTTGTATTGGTTTTGATGGTCTATTGATATTGTACTAATGTCCGCAAAGAAAAGTCGAAGAAAGGAAAAAAATCAAATTTTTGGTGTGGGGCGTGCCAGGCCGCTCCTGGCCAAAATTTTTTTGACAGAGGCAGCAAAGGGGCATGCCAGGAGGCGTGCCAGGCCTCTCCTGGCCACCTTTTCCAGAGATGAAATTTTTCTAAGTCTCAGAGGCGCCGGGGGGCGTGTCGGGGTGCTTTTTGCCGAATTTCTTCTACGATTACTAGTCTATAAAGAGGACTCTTGGGTTATGGTATCATTATTCTATCATAGTAGGACTACTCTTGAGCGAGTTTGACATTTGAGTTGGGGTTAATTCTTCGTCACAAGTATTTTATCAAATTATGTTCAATTAAGCCATGAGTGGTTCAAATTGATAATTCTTGAGATTGAGGCGATGAACATGAATCTCGTGAGTTGAATATTGTCGTAACATTTATGGAATTATTTAAACATGAGATAATTGGAGTATTACATATTGAATTTGGTGGGCTAAGTTAATATGTGCTATTGGGCTCAATTAAGGCCCAATAGTTAGGCAAAAGACATGGCCCACAATGGAGAAATGATCCATTCTTGTGTTGACAAGTAAACACACATTTATTTTTGGCTAAGGATGACTACAAGGCCTATATAAAGGCACCCAAATCAGATTTTTTTCCATAAAACACACATGAGATTTCTAGACTTTTCTACAAAAAAAAATATTTTCTCTCTACACTCAAACCCTAAGGCAACCATCTCTTGGAGACAAGATCATCACTTTTCAAGCTTGGGTAAGTTATTATTCTTGTGCTTTAATATATTATATGCATGACAGATGATGTAGATCATGATGGTTATGTCTAAAAGTATGAGTAGTGCACTTTTGCTTTTTGCTAAAAGATGTGTCATCTATGAGATTTGAACTTGAAAGGAGACTTGAGGTTTTGATGAAAGTGAATGGTGTGGATGAAATATCAACATGTATGGTGTGTTTATGTTCCTTAACTTTTTATTTTTCTATGAGTATAATTTGTGGGATTGTTGTTGATATGTTGTTATGAAACGTATTGAGGTAACTTGATAGATTAATTGTGATGTGGTGTTAATGAAAAAGTGTAAAGGAGGAACTTGGTGTGGAATGCTATTGGTATATGATGTTGTGGTCAATGTGTGGAATGTTGTGGTATTGTTGGTATGACGATGCCATGAATTATATTGTAAAGGGTGAAATGACGTTATAAGGCAATCATGTAACTCATTGTCGTCTTATGCACTTGTAAGGTAGTTGGTTGTTAACGTGAGCTCCGTTATGTACTTGTGTTGTCGAGTGAAACGTAATAAAGGAGATGGACTAGTGTATTCACATATAGCATTGTGTATTCATATTGGGAAGATAAGGTATGTAAGGTTACTCTTTCCGTATCCTTCTGCAGCACATATTGTTCACATTGACATTGTACTTATTCCATTCCAAAATGTTCTAAGGTATCCCATTTCAGGTTATCAATTATTGTTAATCACGTATTCCTTATTCATTAATCAATTGTGATTCACATGTCTCATGTTCATTGACAAATATTAACTCAAGTTCCAATAATAACGTTTCAACCACCAATATATCAATCTTGTAACAAAAGAACAGAAGTAAAGAGATGAAGTAATGCTTTCTTATTCATTGACCAATTATGGGTCACATATCTTTAATTTGTTGACTAATGTATGAAGCTCCAAATATGATGTTACGACCACCAATGAATAGATCTCTCACAAGTAAGGAATGAGGTCATGTATGTATATCTATTATATTATGGCCCACCGATAAGGTGGAAGATTGTTGATATTATATTATGGCCCACCGATAAGGTGGAAGATTATTGATATTATATTATGGCCCACCGATAAGGTGGAAGATTGTTGATATTATATTATGGCCCACCGATAAGGTGGAAGATTGTTGATATTAAATTATGGCCCACCGACAAGGTGGATGAACGATGTATGTCCCACTAATCAGTTGGATGAATGGTAATGGTAAAAGTAAAGAAAGTAAGGCACTCGAATGAAAGTAAATCACCTAAAGAAAAGTATATACAAATGATGTGATACGAATGATAGCGGTACGACTGAATGATCAAAAATGAAAATAACGAAAGTAATGTACATGGTTCCAAACACATACAGAACGATGACTTATCCATAATTGACTATGCTCTCATATTTGATTCCATTGAAGTTCTTATGTATGATACAATTTCTTATGGCCTTACATACTCAGTACATTCTTCGTACTGACGTCCCTTGGGGGACTTACCTTACTTGTTGCAGGCGCAGGTGCTAGTAGACCTCCACAGTAGGTTGCAGGCCATTTACAGATCGTTGGTGAGCTCCAGTTGGTTCGGGGCTTTCCGGGTCATAATGTACATTTATTTTGCTATGTAGATGATGTATAAAGCAGGGACTTGTCCCGACTGTAGGTTGGTTATGTACATGTATCGGTAGAGGCTTTGTAGACGTATGTGGGAAGATGAATGTGAGATGTATGTCCATTTTGACTTGATGGCCCTAACCCCAAGTTTCATATATAACATGTTTTCCATGACTTCCGCATAGTTGCATGAGATAGAATTATGTTCATACAGAGACATGCATATGAATGTACATGAGCAAAGATTGGTTCTCTCGGGCCTCAACGGCTTCGGGTGCCAGTCCACCCCGTTGGAATTCGGGGCGTGACACAAGAGAACCATTGGAGAGGTCGTCGGAGAGCTAAAAGGAGCTAAATCACAACCTGGGGCCATCTGTGCCCTGACCTGTGGCCGTAGGTCATCCACCTGCTCCAGTAGGTGGCCATTTTAGCCCTTCTAGAGGCACCAACGCCCTGACATGCGCCAACAGGAGCCCCAACTGCGTGAGCGGATGCCCAATATGCTGAAATGGTCACTTTTGGGCCCATTAAATGTAATAAAAGGCCCAAGGCTATAAATACTAGTTCCCCTTTCATTTTACATAGATTTTTTATGATATCGATATTGTGAGACTCCTTATGGAGCATGAGTGTAGCTTGGAAAAGCTTAGGTTGATCTTTACCTAGAAACGGTGGTTACGAGGGCGTTATGATTCCCTCGTGGTCGTTCATACGAGTTAGGTGCCTTCTTTGGATTAATCTTTCGAGGTTATTGGATTTAATATATCCTTTAGTTTCGTCGATTTCCTTTCTTTGTGTATATCTTTTATCTCTATCTATCTATCCTTTACTTTTTGTATTTTAAATTTCTATCGTTTCTTTAGTTTTCATGTTTGTTTTCAACTTTCGTATTTTGGGGGTTATCACTTGGCCCAACAAGAAATGCACGAAAAAGGGAGAAGTCCAATTGGACTCTCAGCAAATTCATATGCAAAGAAAAAAAATAGAAGGGATTTGAAACTAATTAATATCAACCATCACTAAACTTATATGCACTGTACACACACACATTGATCAAGGCATAAAAAAGAAATTCACATGCTTAACATAATTTAACAATCTTTGTTGGAAAGAAACCATTATATGACTTCCAGAAAGGGGAAAGAGATTTTTTAAAAGAAAATAGTTAAAAAATAGTTCAGAGAACTTGAAGGAATAGACAGGCTCAAATAACTAAATTTGCACACAGTTTGATTAAAAATAAAGCGAGGTAAATAAAAAAAAAACATAATCAACGTACAACCAAGAGATCTCATTGGACTCAACATTCTTAGTTTAGAAATCTCAAATTTCTAAAAGGATTAAAGACGAATCCTTATAGAGTAGCTACATCTAATCATGGTGTCTTCACAGTCCAATGAAACTGTCCCAAGGAGATATGAGAGAATCTGGAACATTTCTCAAAAGGGAGAAAGATGGACAGAGGGACAACATGAAGCAAAGCGTTGCACAGATCTTTAAACAAGAATTATATTATAACCTCATAATGCGTTGATAACCTTATTAACCAATTCACATGAATCTCTAGGTGTAATGAGTAAATAGGGATTTCTAAACTTAGACCTTACATCGACAAAACAAGTTTACAATGAACAAAACCCGACATCATTCAAATTTATCTAACACATCAAGGAAAAAAGGAGGATCATTTCCAGAAGTTTGCATTTAACTAAAGAAAACAAGGCTTAATCTAAATAGGAACAACGTTGATACGTGACCTTTACACATGACAAAAAGCTTTCTTCATCATAGAGAATGTAAATAGAACACAGAATGCACATCTTCTTAAATAAGTCTTTACAAAATTATGAGAATTTTAGACTTCACAAATAGAAGATGTCAATCCATAAAAATGAGCAAGCAACCGTACTACCAAAAATGACCTATATTCCACCTATATTAATTGGCATCAAAGACAAAGAAAACAAATAACAAAAACAAACTAGATTCATTTTTCCAGTGGTGATATGATTTATCTGAACAAATGCTATTAAAAGCCTAATACTATGGTAACGACACCATGATCACAGACTTCATAGGAGAAACACGATAATCATGCCACATTCTTATACTCAACCTTTCTTTGACAAGCTCGGAATGAAATTTGAAAGGGTCAAGATGGCCTTTTAGGTTTCATAGGATCAGTGGCATTATCGTACATAGGTTTCAGTCATTCCTTTGGAAATGAGAGCCGAAGAAACTTAAGGGATAGTCTCTATTCAAAACGAAATCAGTACAAGCAACATATTCAAGCCAAGACAGCGACTCAGAGACTAAAAAAACAAAGGCTTGATATTTACAGCAAACAATATTTGAGTTAAACCGAAGTTTGAAAACTGAAGCAAGAGAATATTAGACTGCAAATGATAGACCAAAAGAAAACTAAACAAGAAGGGCATTTGACTAAAATGAGAAACAAACAATTAAGGCAAGGCTATTAATTTAACATAACGACATAGCGATTACCATTGCACAAAAAATCCTAATGATCTGCAAAGGCCTCTACAACACATAATCCCACCATTATCACTAAAAATGAAAACCAAACACTATTATAACTACGATAACGGAATGAAACAGAAAAAAAAACAAAGGGTTTACCTTTTTTGGAGCAGTAAATTAGAACTACGAGCCTTGTCGAAATCCTTTCCATTACGAAACACCACTAAAACTTTAAACTAGGAAAAATTCTTCCAAAATTTCCCTCTTTTGCTCAAAAACTCTTTAAAAAAGTTTCAAGACTTTTGCTTAAAAGTTTTTCACACTCTAAGGCTTGGATTTTAACCTCTCCACAGTAGAGTATTTATAGAAAAGGAATGGGATCGAATTCCTAATTTCTATCGATGTGGGATAGACTATTTTGAGGGTAATTTTGGAATTATTTTTGAGGATATTTTAAATTCAAGATGAGGATAAGGTACACAACTCATTATTGTACCAATTATGGATTTTTTTGAAGAATTTCGAAATTAGGGTAACCAAAAGAATTGAGAAAAATGGGTTTTCTCTGTAGAACCAATGGGAATAGCACTAATATGTACTAATTCGTACCATTCTTTTCGTATTTCATGGAGTTTGATCATTAGAATGGCCATGTAGGCTGCTTCTAGAACTTCACATGTACATTCCTTGAGTGCAAATCACATGACGTGCAAGTTTAAGAGGTAGAGAGAGCGGGAAAGGGAATTGGGTTTCGGGTTTTTGATGGGTTCAGGTTGGGGCTGCTGTTGCTGGAGTTGTTTGTCGATGTTGAGGTTGCTTTTTTGTTGAAGTTGTTGTCGGTGTTGTTGAGGTGTTTATTGGGTCTGTTGGAAAAGATAGAATAGGGGTTTTTAAGGGTGTGGGCCGGGTCAGATCAGGGCTGGTTGGGCCTGGGGCGGCTGATTTGGGATTGGGCTTGGGGAGAGGTTAAGTAGGAAAGGGTAGAAATTAATTAGGTTTAGGCTATTTAGAAAATGGCCCATTAAAATAGGGTTTAACCAATGTCATTTAAATTTTAATCCAAATCAAAAATCAATTGGCCAATTGCATTGCAAGTATGGCCAACTTAATTTCGATTATGGCCAAATTTAATAGATTGACCAAATTGAATCAAAGTTTGAAACAAACTAATAGCCAATTGAACCCCGAACTTTTTGATCTAATAAAATTAAATAAATATTTTATGAATAATTCATTTTAAGAACAACTTACATGCTTGAATCAAAATTCACCTATTTGAATTAATTTTCAAGATGGTTCTTGATAAAAATCTAATTTTTTGATAAAATAATTATTTAAGCAATTAAAATTATATGGTCTCTTATACAAGAATATGGGAATGTATAATTCACCACTTTAATGGAAAATTTAGCTCAAATAAATATTTAAGAAAGCGTTTATCGGGATAAAATAAATATTTCAATTTTATTTAAGACCGAAGAAACTCAGGATTAAATTTAGTCGAGGAGGGAAAAAATTAGGTGTCAATAGCTGCCCCTTCCTTTGGGTAGGGTGAATGCAAGTAACCCTGGACAAAGGGAGTTTGACGTTCGTAATTTTGTTCGGCCACAAATTCGTTTCTCGAAGAGGTTAGTTTTCGCATGAATTTCAAGGAGTTATGGCCAGACCCCGATATCGGATTTCCTACATATCTCAGGTTACATGAAAATTCAGGCCACTTGTAGTTCATAAAGCTTGATTTTTAAGCACGATTTTGAAAGAATTCACAATCCCGATTTTAAATTTTTGGTGAAACCAGAACACTGAGGAATAAGAGGATATTGAGGGGAGTTGGAATGCAGTCGAGTATTCAACAAAGGGCCCATCTTACATATCCCCGAGATTCAGGGAATCAGATTGCTTGTAGTTTGACTCTATCGGTAGAAAAGATAGTCTTTTATTTTTAACAATCTTAGGCTCAGGATGAGTGACAAGTTATTTGAGTTATGGAAAAGAGCCTTGTAACCTCTTAACCATGAATATGGGATCCTTCACATCCATAGGAAGGAGTTTACCTGGACATAATTTTTAAAACTCTGATTGTGTGTAACACCCCGTATGTTTCTGAGTTTAGTTGATTACCGTAACATTTATGGAAATATTGAAACATGAGAGAATTGATGAATTATACCTTAATATGTTGGGTTTAAATATGTCTTGTGCCATTGGGCCCAAATTGAAGCCCAAAGGTGGAGCAAAAGACATGGCCCAAAGGGGTATTTGACCCATTCTTTCAATTGACCAAGTGAGGCCCTCATTTAATGAGTTATATGTGGCTAAGGATGACTTAAGGGTACCATATAAAGCAAGAGAAAAATAAGATTTTTTATTCAACACATTACACATGCCATTTTCTAGAATTATCCAAACTTTTCTCTCAACACTCAAACCCTAAAGCTATCTTCCTCTTGGGACAAGATCACTCCTTAGAAATCTTTGGTAAGTTTTTAATCTCATGGTTTAATATATTATATGCATGGAATATGGTGTAGATCATGTTGGTTATGTTGGTGAAGTGTGAGAAGTTCACTATGTGTGAAACAATTTATGTTTGCTTAATCGGTGAAGGTTTTTACCTTGTAAACTTGAGAATGGACTTGTGGCCTTGAAGGAAGTGAACTTTATGGGTTCAATATTGAAATGTGAGATGTGATTATAGCCTTAAATTATTTTATTCTTGTACATAATGTTTGGAATTATTATTGCAAAATTGAGCATGGATTTGGTGGTGTATTGAAGAAATAGTGTGGTTTTGGTGATGTTCATGTGTGTTGTGAAACCATGGATGATTGTTGGCATCCAATATGATATAAAATATGTCAAGAGAAGTTTAGTTATGATCATGGAGCATTCATCGCATAAAAAGACCCAAAAGAGACTCTTTTTGGCCTAAACGGGCACCCGCCCTCGCAGACGAAACACCTGAGGGCGCAGATGAATTTACAGGTGCCTATGGCTACTGCCAAATGGCACCTTCAGATGCAGGTCAGCCACCTGCGGGCGCAGGTGGCTTCACAGGTCAGCCCAGAACCCCGAATTGCTTGTTTTTGCATCCCTTTGACCCCCGAAGCCCCTATACCCTTCATGGATGCAATTATCAACTTATGGTACCTTTTAAATGACTATAAAGGAGTATAACGGAGGTATTTTGAATGGTATAAAATATGTATTGTTGTTAAAGTGTTATTGTGAAAGCTATCGAGTGACTTGACGGAGAAAAGGTAACGTAGTGTTAATGAGGAAGTGTAAAGGATAAACTTGGTTTGAAATGTTATTGGTTTATGATGTATTGGTCAATGTATGGTATGTTATGGTATTTTTGGTATGTTAATGCAGTGGATTGTATTGTGAAGAACAAAATGATGCTATATAGCAGTCATGTAACTCATTGTGACACTTATACACTTGTAAGTTAGTTGATCGTTAACATACGCCCGTTATGTACTTGTGTTGTAGAGTGAAACGTAAGAAAGGAGATGGACTATTGTGTTCATATATAGGCTTGTGTATTCATACTTGTAAGTGAAGGTATGTAAGGTTACTCTTTCCGTATCCTTCTGCAGCAGATATTGTTCACATTGTCATAGTAGTTGTTCCATTCCGAAATATTCTAAGGTATCTCATTCAGGTTTGATATATGTTGTTATCCACATGTTTTCTATTCATTGAACGATTGGCATTCATGTGTCTCTTATCCATGGACTGAAGTTCCTAAGCTCTCATAATGTTGTAACTACTAAAATAAACTGTTTCAAGGAAAGTGACGACGTAAGGAGAATCTATTCATTCTTAAGTCACATATCCCTCATTCATTAGTCGTTGTTGTTCATGAGTTACATAATTATGGACATGGTTCCAAAGTCTCAATAATGTTATGTTCCACGTTCTAATAATGTTTTAACCATTAAGTATCAATATTATGAAGTGAAGGAGTGAAGTAATGCATATATGTGTGCTTCCAATAATGTCATGATCCTCAATGTATCAATCTTTCACAAGCGAATGTATCAATCTCTCAAAAGTAAGAAAAGAAGTAATGCATATTGTTGGTTGAAAGAGTACGGGGGTTAGCTCTAGAGGCATAAGCCTAGCTCGAGCCGATCCCGAGATTATTGGATCAGGGGGTAGTCCCAGAGGCATAAGCCTAGCTCGGGACGATCCTAACAGGTGGTAGCTCTAGAGGTAATAACCTAGCTCGAGCCGAACCTAATATGCTGATTTATGGGTGGTAGCTCTAGAGGTAATAACCTAGCTCGAGCCGAGCCCGATATATTGATTCATGGGTGGTAGCTCTAGAGGCATAAGCCTAGCTCGAGTCGATCCCAACATAACTTTATGTTATGTTAAGACCCACTGATCAGTTGGGGCCCAGGTACGATATAGCACAGGTGTTGATGAATGAACACAGAAGCAAAGAAAGTAATGAATGTAAAGTACACAGTTCCAAACATACAGAACGATGGGTTATTCGTAATGAATGTAAGGTACATGGTTCCACATATGCAGATCACTGATTTATCCATATTTATTACCCGCTTATATTGGATTACATTGAAGTCTTCTTGTATCATACAGTTTCATATAGCCTTGCATACTCAGTGCATTCTTCGTACTGACCCCCTTGCGGGGGGATTTACCTTACTTGCTGCAAGCATAGGTGTTAGTGGACCTCCACAGTAGAGTGTGGGTTATTTGCAGATTTTTGGTGAGCTCCAGTTCGTTCGAGGATTTTCGGGTCACATGTGTACAGTTGTTTTGGTATTGTTTACATGTTGTATAAAGCGGGGACTTGCCCCGGGTATAGGTTGGTTATGTCTATGTATCTGTAGAGGCTTTGTAGATGTTGTGGGATAAATGAAGGGATGTAAGGAATGTATGACCATTTTGACTTGATGGCCCTAACGGCTAAGTTTCATATGTATATATACATCGCATGTTTTCCATGACTTCCACTAATGGTCACTTGTATCTAAATGATATAGAGTGTGGCTATTGTAATGGTATGCATATGAAAGTACGTGAATGAAGGATGGTTCTCTCGGGGCCTCAACGGCTTCGGGTGCCATGTCCGCCCCAATGGGATTTAAGGTGTGACATTGTGATGTCACTCAAATTTGAAGAAAGGAGAAGGTTACCTCCTGTATGAATTTAGAAATATATCAAAAGTGAAACTGAAACCAAAATATCCCAAAAACACCCATATGCCTTCTGATAGAGGTATGGTTTTATAGTGGTGGCAATTGTCCTTTAGCTCGCACCCAAAGAGTTTGACATCTCTCTCTGGACTACGTCCCAATTTGCTGCTAAAAGAAAGTTTCATGTTGTGATGTGTGTTTTTTGGAGTTGTTCGCACCTGTGGTTTTGGTTTGAGATTTTCATCCTCTCAGATGCTCTCGACAATATCTCAAACAAAAATTGTTAGTAATAAACATAATTCACGAAGGGGTATGTAGTCTTTTATCGTATCTCCACATGAGTTGTTATCTGAAAAAATGATGTTGTTATCTTATGTACCTATTTTGGAGGAAAACAATTCTTCAAAATGATAGATACAACAACCCTCTTGGTTGTTGGATAAGACTGCTTTTGGCAATTGAAAATTTCTTCAAAGTAGGGTGGCCCTCTTGGACACCGACCACACTTTGTGTAGAACGGTCCCTGCAACCACATAATTTTATGTTGATGTGGCAACCCTCTTGGTCACCTATAATTCTTTTTCATGTGGAATGATAACCTCTTTGGCTATTGGCAATGATCTTTTGCATGTGATCGTCGGGTAAGCCTTGCACATCTTTCGTATTGGCACGACTTATAGATATCCCTTAAATTTTTTAATCTTTAGGTCATCACACATATTATACGATATTGGATATAAGATGAATTACATATGTATTTTGAGATGATGGTCTTCTGGGTGATTCTGCACATTATCTGACTTTGGATGAGAGATAGCTTACAGATATCCCTCAAATCGTCAGCCTTTCTAGTAATCCAACACATTATATGTCCTTGGATGCGATGTGGATTATGGATATTCCTTAAATTATCTATCTTCGGGTAATTTTGTACATAATCTATCTTGTATATGGCGTGACTTATAGAGAACTCTCGGACTGTCAATTTTGCTAATCTTGCATATCAACTGATAAGGATTTAGCTGTGGCTTAAGAATAACCTTCAAGCTGTTAATTTTTGGGGTAATCTCGCATACTATCCAGTTAGGATATTGTTGAGAATTACATATGAACCATGGACCATCCACTCTCAGATAATCTTGCACACTATCCTATCTCGAATATTGTGACTTACAGATGACCCTTAGATTATAAATTTCTAGGAAGTCTAGTTTGTCCTCCACTTTTGGATAACGACTTAAGGAAGTACCTTTGGATCATTTACTTCTTTAAATTCGATATGTTGATGCATGAGATGGTGAAATATCCTTGACGCCGAGCTACATCACCTCTTGCGTATCAACAGATATTAAATAATGAGATATCCTCAACGCCAGATTATGTTATTTTTGCATGGTCAATGGATATAGGTGCTCCAAAGCATATTCCAAAACCATACTCTATTGTCTTGCATGATGAGTTATTATGGAGACTTGTTTGTATGATATGATGGCCCTCTCAATAATGGAATGGAATGGCCCTCTCGGCAATGGAATGCAATGGCCCTCTCGGCAATGGAATGCGATAGCCCCCTCAATAATGGAATGTGATGGCCCTCTCAGCAATGGAATGTGATGGCCCTCTCGGCAATATAATGAAATACAGGTACATAAGATGCTGAAATATCCTCAACGCTGGGCTGCAACGCCTTTTACATGGTCAATAGATATAAAATGATGAGATATCCTCAACGCCAAGTTGTGCCATCTTTGCATGGCCTACAAATATAGGTGCTCCAAAGCATCTTCCAAAGCCAGACCTTATCGTCCTGTATGGTGAGCGATTACGGAGACTTATCTGAATGGTATGATGGCCCTCTAGGTATGTCTCTTTTAGCAATGGAATAGAATGTAATGAGATGCAAAGAATGCAAGGAGATGCAATGAAATGTAATGGTATGTAATGTAATGTAATGTAATGAAATGCACTGGAATGCAATGAAATGCGATGCAATAGAATGTAATGCGATGGTACGCAATGGGGTGCAATGGGATGTAATGAAATGTAATGAGATACGATGAGATCTAATGCAATGGAATGCAATGAAATACAATGCAATAGTATGTAATGTGATGGTACGTAATGGGGTGCAATGGTCCCCTCGGCAGTTTGAGGAGAAACTTCATCTGAGTCTGTTTGTTTGCTTGGTGGCTTTCTATATTTACCCGTACTCAAGGTAGATGGTAAGTAGACACAGTGTCACTCTTGCCGGCCACCACAGTTAAGATTTTATGAAAATTTAATGACAAATACTCAGTATCATACTCCGAACGACTTAGTCAGTCATTGTTCTCAAAGGGGATACCACAACAATAAGTCCTTTGAATATGAACAAGCATCTGCAATCCCTTTCTAGGGGCAGCTTGAATACCATTTGCAAACATTATACTTTTGTTTCACCTCATGGCGGATCTTGAGGGAGACGTCTTTGCTCTTTTTCTTATTAGGTGATCCTTTTGATCGTTCCATCATTGTACCGACTCCTTCGAGTATACCTGCACTCAAGGTAAACGATTAGTAGACACAGAGTCACTTTTGCTAGAGACTTATTATTAGGAAAAGTCTTGAATAAAATATTCATAACAAGGATAAGACGCTTTTGTTTGACATCCATATATTTTGAAGCAGGATAGACAAATCAAGAGGCCCTTGATCTTGAATGGGTTATTGAACCCATATTTGGAGCCATCCAAGAATACCGTTCTTGAGCATTATATGCTTTTGGTGCGGTTCTTGATTTGCTCAGTGGATTTTTGAAAGAAACCCCATTTATGTGCGGTGAGCCCTGCATCCACAGAAAAATTGTTAGTTTTGGGTGAAACTACTCTACGTTGACCTCCTTCGATCTTTGGTTTGCTTTTTGCCATCTTTCGGGTGCTCTGTCATGTTTGGACTTCCGCCTAGACTCCCCATTTAAATAGATGTATGATAAAACTAGTCAAGAATAAAATATGCGTAGGTTTTCAAAATAGTTTGGTTTTGAAAAACTTAGCTTTGAAAAACTTGTGCAAAACACTTTAGAAAGTCTCTGCCAGTCATGTCATGTGCTAGCTCGATGAACGTCTTCTACTTGAGGCCTATCTATGTCCGAAACTCAATGGAAGATATCTAAAGACTCCTTGTTGTTGCTGGAGAAGATCAATAGCATAATTTGGAGAAACATATCACAACTGGGGATTTAGTCTATTTGTATTATGTCGCAGCTGGTGATTTTTGAAGTTTTGAAAAACCTCTTGATGCTGGGGAGTTCGGAATTCATTCCAAAATGTTAGTGGAAATTTTGAGGACCTCCTCAAAATATCTTCCCCAGTTAGATACTATTTGAGTCGATCTCGACTTGTGGGGGTCTTGCGACTTTCTCCCTAAGTCCTTACTGGTTTTCATTCTCTTTGTCAGACGATGATCTTCTTCTTCAGAATTTTTGAGATTCCTTCCTAAAAATTCTACCCCAGTTTCCATTTCCTAGGATGATATGATCGAGCCATTAGGGCTCCTACGTATCCCGTTGAAGCAGGAATCTTATCAAACATAGTTCAGGACTACACTAGGGAGATATAGAAAAAATCTAAATGGTTGATCGAAGCCGACATATCTTATTCTTAAGAATTCAGGTCATCACGTTGTTCATACATAAAAGGGAAATAGGGATTCTATGCAATTAAAGATCATTAACGATTACATTCATAAAAGTGCAATTACAAACAAAGGAAACATATAGAAAAGACTATCTTCAGACGTAGTATCTCTTCACCTCATCGGAGTTGATTAGCTTGGTCCACTCCTGACCATCTATCTCGGACAGGATTAGGGCTCCTCCAGATAGCACCTTGCGTACCACATACGACCCTTGCCAGTTTGGAGGAAACTTGCCTTTGTATTCTTCTTGATGGGGAAATATACGTTTGAGAACCAATTGTCCTACTTCAAACCTGTGAGTTCTCACTTGCTGGTATAGCTGACCATGGCATACGATCTCCATTTGCTTTTCATCGATTAGCATGAGTTGTTCATATCGAGCACAAACCCATTCTTCATTACTCAATTTGGCCTCTTGAATAATCTTCAAGGAAGGTATATCCACCTCGGCAGGTATCACGACTTCAGTTCCATAAACCAATAGATATGGAGTTGCCCCGATTGATTTTTTGACCGTCGTACGGTATCCTAACAAAGCATAAGGCAATATCTCATGCTAGGATCTGTTGTTCTCAATCATTTTCCTCAATATCCTCTTGATGTTTTTGTTGGCGACTTCCATAGCTCCATTCATTTACGAAATATACGCGGTTGAATTTTGGTGAGTGATTTTGAACTTTTCATAAATTTCATTCATCAAGTGACTATTCAGGTTAGCTCCATTATCCGTAATGATTGATTCTGATATTTTGAATTGGTAAATCAAGTTGTTTCTGACAAAATCTGCAATGGCTTTCTTGTTCATGGCTTTATATGAGATAGCTTCTACCCATTTTGTAAAATAATCAATGGCAACTAAGATGAATCTATGTCCCTTTGATGATGTCGGCTCTACTATACCAATGACATCCACACACCATTCTACGAATGACCATGGTGAACTCATTCCGTAAAACTCATATGGAGGCATCCGAATCAAGTGTACGTGTATCTGGCACTTTGGGTATTTCTGTACGTACTTATTACAGTCACTCTCCATAGTCATCCAAAAGTAACCCGTCCTCAAGATTTTATAGAGAGAGTGAATCCATTCATATGAGGTCCACAACACCAGCATATATTTCTTTCAGTAACTTAATGGCTTCTGTGGCATCGACACATCTTAGAAATCCTAAGTTTGGGGTCCTCCCAAAAAGGATTTCTCTGCTCGGGAAGTAACTCTTTGCCAAATGACAGATTGTTTTTCTATGAATGTTACTGGCACCTTTGAGGTATCCCCCAGACTCTAAATACCTCTTGATATCGAAGTACCATGGTTTTCCATTGGCCTCTAGTTTAACATGTGCACAGTGTACTAGTTGCTCCCTCAAACTTATTTCCAAGGAATCAATGTAACTTCGATCTGGGTGTTGAATCATGGAGGATATAGTGGCTAAAGCATCAACAAAATCGTTCTGTACCCTTGGGATATGTCTGAAGTTAATCTCCTTGAATCTTTTGCATAAATCCTGTACTAGTTCTACATAAGGAGTGATTTTGGAATTCTTCATAGCCCACTCTCCCCCCACCTGGTGAATTAATAGATCTGAGTCTCCAATGATTAATAATTTTTGAACACCCATATCGAGTGATAAATTGAGGCCTAGGATGGAAACTTCATATTCGTCTATATTGTTAGTGCACGGGAAATGCAGTTTGGCGGTTACCGGGTAGTGCTGGCCTATTTCTGACACTAGAACAACTCCAATTCCTGAACCTTTAAAGTTGACCTCTCCATCAAAGAACTTCCTCCATCCGGGGTATGCTTCAGTTTTTTTTCCCCCCACAAACAAAAATTTTTCATCCTGGAAGTAAGTACAGAGTGGCTCATATTTATTATCAACTGGATTTTCAGCCAGAAGATCTGCTAGGGTTTTCCCTTTGATTGCTTTTTGGGTCACATACAAAATGTCAAACTCGCTTAACAACATTTGCCATTTGGCCAACTTCCCTGTAGGTATGTCTTTCTGGAATATATTTTTCAAGGGATCCATTTTGAAAATGAGATATGTTGTATATGAAGATAAATAATGTCTTAGTTCTGGGCAACCCAAGTTAAAGCACAACACGTCCTCTCAACCAGGGTGTAGTGAGCCTCGTATAGAGTGAACTTCTTACTCAACTAATAAATCATCTTCTCTTTCTTGCTGATTTCATCATGTTGCCGGAGGACGTATCCAAAAGCATTTTCTAAGACTGACAAATACAACAACAATGGATTTCCTTCTCTTGGTGGAACCAAAATAGACGAACTGGATAGATAACCTTTGATCCTATCGAAAGCCTTCTGGCACTCTTCTGTCCACTTGTTCAATGCATCTTTCTTTAATATCTTGAGGATTGGCTCGCATATGACAGTTGACTGGGCAATGTACCTACTAATGTAATTCAAACGTCCCAAGAAACTCATGACTTCTTTCATGATCCTCGGTGGGGGAAACTCCTCAATTGTCTTGATCTTGGATGGGTTGAGTTCGATGCCCCTACTATTGACTATAAACCCCAATAGTTTTCTGGCTGGCATATCGAAAGTACACTTAGCGGGATTCAGCTTCAAGTTATACTTTCTCAATCGATCAAAGAATTTTCTCAGGTGTGTCAAATGATCCGAACTCTCACAGGATTTAATGATTACATCGTCCACGTACACCTCAATTTCCTTGTGGATCATATCATGAAATATTGTTGTCATAGCCCTCATGTATGTTGCACCAGTATTTTTTAGACCAAACGGCATTACCCTGTAGTGATAAAAACCCCAGGGTGTGATAAAGGCCGTATTTTCTGCGTCTTTCTCATCCATTAAGATCTGATGATACTCGGTGAAGCAATCTATGAAGGACTGTATTTCATGCTTTGTACAGTTATCGATGAGAATGTGGATGTTGGGTAGCAAGAAATTATCTTTAGGACTGGCCCTGTTCAAATCTCTATAGTCAACACAAATTCTAATCTTGCCGTCTTTCTTTGGCACCAGAACAATATTGGCTAGCCATGTTGGATATTTTGTGACCTCCATAGCTTTATACTGGATTTGCTTTGTCACTTCTTCTTTAATCCGTAAGCTTATGTCTGGCTTGAATTTCTGTAATTTTTGCTTTACTGGATCAAACTCTGGATTGATTGGCAACTTATGTGACACGATGTTGGTGCCTTAACCCCAACATGTCATCATAGGACCAAGCAAATATGTCAATGTATTCTCATAGCAAATGGATGAGTTTTCTTTTCTGTGCTTCTGTCAGGTGAACACTGATTCTTGTTTCCTTAACTTTATCATGACCCCCTAGATTGACCACTTTAGTTTCTTCTAGGTTAGGATTCGTGCGGTTTTCAAATTCTTCTAAATCCTCTGTTAGCTATTCCTCATTATAATTTTTCCATTCATTGTCATTTGCATCATTTTGTTCATTTAGCTCTTGACATGACATAATACTGAAACAAACAGACAAACCAAGTCAGATAATAACAAGATAACACAAAAATAGGAAAATAAGAATAACATAACTCAAAATAGTTTTCTAGATAAAGGGAGTCCTTTTCATTGAAAATTGGGAAATATTTACAAACTATAGCTCATGACCCACACAAGTACAGGCCCACGCCTTTTTGAAAGAAGTTAAATGCAAAAGAGAATTTGAAAGATAAAAGGATGGATTGCGGGGCCTCCTGTGGATCATAATCGATTTTCAAACACTAGAAATTTGCCCTTTCATTTACCACATAGGGAGAGGAGTCATGAGCAGAGTGGATGCTCGATTCTGTAAAGTTTCCCCAGGTACAACCTTCCTCACTCCACTAGCCTTTGGGAAATCTTCTATTGTAGCATTGCAACCTTCGAACAGAATTCCTATCCCATCCTCCAAACCATCATCCATCTGTATCTCACGTAGGCAATGGCTTAGGAAGACCCATTTTTGTCCTTTTCTCATTCTCATCCTTTTTTGTCGGCTAGTATCCTAGTCCATATTTGAAGGCTCTTTCCAGACTCATGATCGGCTCAATGATACCCTCTAAGTTCTTTCCTAGGCCTCGACCAAGCTTGAACCCATTCCTTAGCATCACAGTTGCCATCATCTTATAGATAGAAGGCATGGGCATCTGGGATGTTGGGTCCTCTTCAGCATCATTCACAATTTCTATCGTATAAAAGTTACTGCCCTTTGGAACATCTTTAATCACAGGTACATAACCATTGGGGTGGCTCAAGTCACTCCCTTCGCCTTGAATGATCACCTCGTAGCCTTCCCAAATGAATTTCAAAAATTGATGAAGAGGTGATGAAATCGCCCTTGCACCATAGAGCCACGACCTCCCAAGGAGCAGATTGTAACTAGGATTAATATCCATAGCATGAAATTTTGGCTTGAACTCGGCGGTTCCTATTTGGATGTACAGATCAACTTTGCCTATAGTTTCCCTCTGTCGTCCATCAAAAGCTCGCACATTAACATGGCTTTGATGAACCTTTCCTAGATCGTAACCCAGTTGAGTCAATATAGAAAGAGGATAGTATTCAGACTGGATCCATCGTCTATTAAAACCTGATTAATCACATAGTCACCAAAAATAACAATAATGTGCAACGCTTTATTATGCATTATACCTTCAAACGGTAACTCTTCTTCACTGAATGATATGCGATAACTTCCTATAACATTACCTACCATTGCGACAAGATTTTCAACACTAGTGCCAACGGGCACATATTCTTCATCTAAGACTTTCAACAATGCTTGTTGGTGGTATTGAGAACTCATTAGCAGTGCCCACACAGAGTTCTATGCGGGTCTTTTCCAAATGCTTGACAATTGAATATTCTTTTAGTTGCATATGCCTCTAAAACTCTTCGGCCTCTCTTTTAGTAATCGGCCTCTTCTGTGAATCCTTCTAATAAGAGTCATTGGCTAATTTCTCGAGAACATAGCATCGTCCAGACTGATTCAACCTATGAGCGGCGGTAGTTTCTACAAAAACTCTCTGCTGGCTGGTGTTGGAGCATATGCTTGAGTCGGGGCTGCCATCACCACAAATGTGGTCCTTTCATTAACACTTAAAGCTGCCACGAATTTCTCTATCTTCTCTACTCCTTCTGTCTTCTCAAGCTTTTTGGAATCAACCTTAGTGATAGTCTTACTAATTGTCCATTCATCCTCCATTTCGATCATGTTAACCGTAGCCCCTCCATGGTTAAGCAACAGATTACTATTAACATTTGGAGCTGGTGTTTGAAGAGTAATAACTTTATGATCAATTAAGTTCTAGATCTTATATTTCAAATTAATGGAATTTTTGGTACTATGGTCGACTCCTCCAGAATGAAAGGCACAGTTTTGATCAGCGTGATAAAATTGGGAACTTGTATTGGTGGGTTTTAGTTGGAAAGGCTGGAGATAGCCGGCTGCTCTTAATCTTTTAAAAAGCTGAGTGCAACATTCAGCCAGCGGTGTGAAGTTTCGAGGAGGTTTCTTTTCAAGGTTTGGATGAGGAAGGTTATTTTGATTACGGAAGGTGGTGCTTGATGATAATTTAGAGCTATATGGACTTTAGCCTGGTGATTTGGGATGTCAGTTTTGTCATGCCCCAAATCCCATCGGGACAAATTGGCACTCGTAGCCGACCAAGCCCGAGAGAACAAATCTTTACTTCTATTCAATCATATGCATGCCATAAGAAACCCATAATCACGTAATAGCTTTAGATACCAACAACGGAACTCATGGAACATGATAGATATATACATATGCCAAACTGGGCCATTGAGGCCATCAAGTCAAAACGACATGTACCTTTTACATTTATACACCCACATCTGTCTACAAAAGCCTCTAATAAATGCATTGACCAAAATGAACTAAAAGTCGGGACAAGTCCCCGCTTTATACAACATGTACAACACCAAAACATATGTACAACTGTGACTCGGAGAAGCCTCGAACTAACTGGAGCTCACCAATAATCTGCAACAACTGGCAACCTACTGTGGAGGCCTACTAGTACCTACGTCTGCAACAAGTAAGGTAAATTCCCCAAGAGGGGTCAGTACGAAGAATGTACTGAGTATGTAAGGCCATATGAAACTTATATGATACGTCAACATGTCAATGAACTCAAATACAATAAATGATCAATACGGATAAGTCACTATACTGTACTTTGGGAACCATGTATTTTGCTTTCGTTACTTTCTTTGTATCTTTAATTCAATGATTATTCATCTTTTCTTGTGACCTTTAATACCCGGGCCCCGACTGAACAGTGGATTTTGACATAACATATCGTTATGTTGGGATCGGCTCGAGCTAGGCTTATCCCCTAGAGCTGCCACCCATGAATTAATATATATCGGGATCGGCTCGAGCTAGGTTATTACCTCTAGAACTGCCACCCATAAACCAACATATCAGGTTCGGCTCGAGCTAGGTTTATACCTCTAGGGCTGACCCCTATCAGGTTCGGTCCGACCTAGGCTTATGCCTCTAGGACTGCTCCCTGATCCAACAATTTCGGGATCGGCTTGAGATAGGCATTTTCCCCCCAAAGCTGCCACCCTATACTTGATCATTGACCACATATATGCATTAATTTATTCATTACTTTGAGATTGGTACTATGATAGTCATAACTTTACTTGAAGCTTTGGATCATTAACCAAAGAGTGAGAGACATGTAAATAAGCATTGTGAGAAACATAATATCATTAGAACCATAATACCATTGGAACCATTGGACAATAATCCATGAACAAAAGACATGAGTATAATCACTATTGGATCATTGGAACATAACCTTATTGAACTTTTGGAACATTAACCATGAATATGAGACATGTGGTTCACAATTGATCAATGAGTAGGAAATATATGATAATGACCATTAATAACCGGATATAGGATACCTTAACACATTTCGGGATGGGACAAGCGTAATGTCAATGTGAACACTATTTTCCGCAGAAAGATACGGACAGAGTAACCTTACATACCTTGTATTCTCAATACGAATATACAATCTTAGATGTGCATACAATGGTCCCGCTCCTTCTTTATGTGTCACTCTACAACACAAATATATAACGGAATTCATATTAACCACCAACTACCTTACAAATGCATATAACGTCAATGAGTTACATGTTTGCCTTTAAACATGCCATTTCCCCTTGACAAAACCATTGATGAAATTATTATTCCAAAAATCCCACAATATTCCCAACATTGACCAATACATGATAATCAATACATTTCACCAAAACACTTCTCCTTTACACTTTCTTATCCACACCACATCACAAATAATCCATCAAATTACCTTAATACACCTCATAGCACATATCGACCAAAATCCCACAATTTATACTTATAGAAAAATAACAAGTTTAATAACAAAATCACACCATACATGTTCATATTTTATCCATACCATGCTCTTTCATCAAAGTCACAAGTCATAATTCAAGCTTGAATCTCATGGATCACAAATCTTATATAAAAACACAAAGTACCATGTTCAACCCTTCCATGCATAACCAACATGATTTACATACTATACCATGCATATAATATATTACCATAACAATAATCACTTACCCAAGCTTGAAAAGTGATGATCTTGCTCCAAAAGTGAGCTTTGAGTCCTTAGGGTTTGAGAGCAAATATCTTATCTTTTGGTCTAAAAAGGCATGAGACTTATGAAGAATAAAAATCATATTTTTTGGTCCCTTTTATAAGACTTTATGTCCATCCTTATCCACTCTTAAAGCATTAAATGCTTGGTCTAGAAGGTCAAGGCAAGAATGGGTCCTTTGACCCATTTTGGCCCATGCTTTCTTCTCATTTTGGGCTCTTTTTGAGCCCAATTCACTTAATCCAATAAAATCAGTAATTTCTCATGTTTAATTCATGTCATATGTGTTACAACAATATTCCCACTTACGCTATTCATATCCGTAGCCTCAATCCCAAAAACAAGTGTTTCTAGCCACGTATGGCTTATTTTGACCACAAGGGCAAAACCGTCATTTTGATGCCAAATTCTTTCTCGAGTAATTTTACCATACCAATATAATATTTCATTCATTCCATGTATATACTCGTGGTTGTAGAAGAAACGTGGCAAAAATTGACTCAGTACGTCCCCGGGTACCCTTGGGACTTAGAAAATTTCCAACTTTTGAAAAAGTGGTAAAACCAGCGTGGCACGCCCTTGGGCGCACCAGCTTGCTGCCTATGGGCACAAAAATTTGGTCCAAAGCGGCGTGGTATGCCCTCTGGTGTGCCCCACACTTAGTTTTTTCAAAAAATTCCGTTTTTTGACTTTTCTTCGCGGGATTGATTAGATACTTCAAGTCCTATTCTTTAACTTAATTCTTAACCTTAATATACTTTGTTTATAGGTCCTCTTAGCCTTGTTTTGAACCCCACAAATGCTCCACGAAAATCACAAAACACCTCCTATGAAGGTTTAATCACATATACGAGGGCCAAATTCATTTATCTCATCAATAGCATTACCCAATACATACTTATAGATCTCGACACCTAAGTAACCATTATTTAATGTCGTCAAGTAGGGTTAGGAAGGTACGGGGTGTTACAGGTTTGGACATTAGGCTGATAATTTGGCAATGGAGTTTGATATTGTGGTAGGACATTTTGTTGTGGAGCTTAGTATTAAGGTAGGACATTTGGCTGTAGAGCTTGGTATTGAGGTAGGATATTTGGCTATGGAGGTATTCCTGGGTCTAAATTTCTTTTTAAACTTAGCAATAGAATCAGTGGATACTGCAGTCACGCCTTCTATTTTCTTCTTAGGGAATCCATAGGACCCAGCCGATGTTGGAGTCTAGATAATTTTCCCGATTTAGATGCTCTCTTTGAGTGATTCACCAATCTTTACCAAATCTACAAAGGTTGCACGAACTGCAGACACCATTTGAGTATAGAACTCTCCTTCTTGAGCATGGGAAAATACCGCTACCATTTCCTCCTCAGTCATAGGAGGTTGTACCTTAGTGGCTTCCTTTCTCCAGCGATAGGCATAGTCCCAAAAGTATTCACCGCTCTTTTACTTGATCCTATTCAGTGAATGTCGGTTTAAAACTATCTCTACATTGTATGCGAACCTATTAGTAAAGTCTTTGGCTAGGGCCCTCCAGCCTGACCATTTTCTCAGGTCCTGGGATGTGAACCAATCCACAGCCTCACCGCTTAAACTTTGACTAAATAGACGTATTAGCAATGCCTTGTTCCTTCCAATTCTAACCATTTAATCATAGTATCTTCTTAAGTGAGCCATGGGATTTCCAGTACCACCGAATGTTTCAAATTTGGGGACCTTGTATCCTTCAAGTAGGTCTACACCGTGGTGGACACACAAATCATCATAACAAAGGCCATCGTTATCCCCTGCTCCATGAGACTCTTTAATCCTCATAATCTCTTCATTCATTGCAAGCAGCTTTTTTTCATGCTCGATCCTCTATTCTTTTTCTTTCTCCTATAATGGTCTACCTCAGGATTAAGAAAAAGTTTATAGAGATCGGGAGATGTGACGACATAGAAAACAGTTGGGGGTATAAGTCAGATGTGAGATGGATTTGGGATAGTGGTGGAAGGGTTTTGGTATGCTGAAGTGTAATTTTGAGGATGAACTAAAGTTAGGTTGTAGGCACGGAGGACATTTTAGGGTTCATAGGTGTTTTATGAAGTTTGAGTGTGGTTTTGTGGGATTTAAGGATGGATTTATGGAGTTAGTGAAGGATTTTGTGGATGGTAAGCATCTGTGTTATTATCTCGATTGGTTTTTTGGATAGGTGGAGTGTGAGTTTGATGAAATGGTGGATTATTGATGATAGGGTCTGTAGGAAGTTGAGAGGCAAAAGTGGATGAAATATTAATTGAATAATTACCGAGGTCAGATATGTTGAGAGGAGGGATTTGGAGTGGAGGACCGTGCCCTTTTGGGACAAGAGCATTAGCAATGATGGCTAGATTAGCCAAGTCTCTAGTACGATTCATTTCCTCTTGGAGCATTTCCAGCTTCGTTGCGAGTTCAGTAATCATCTTGCTCTGTTCTGCTATCACATTGTCCCTGATGGCCAATGCGTTATTTTCGTCGCTTCCAGTCATATTTGAATGATGGCTAGGGGATGGGTTTTTGTGAGCTTTTAATCGGGTGAAGTAAGGATGTTCAGCCAGCTTCTGGCAACACAGAGTAGTTTCTATTATCTGTAAGATAAAGACAACTCAAAGGCAGATGTGTTAGATCCCGTTTGTAATAAACCATGCAAGATAATCACACAAGCAAAAAGCACATAAAGTTGTTTCTTATCGCAGGTGAATTGATCCATATGGTAATAATGACTTGAAGGTTCTAATGAACAGGATTTTGTTCATTGGTTTGGATAAGTAGAATTTATCAGGAAGCTTCAACTCTTCTTATTCCTATCCTTATGTTTTCTTTCACCGAAGTGGGGAATAAGTAGAGTTTTTGAAGATAGGGGCCGGGCCAAAAGGCTGCCTACGTATCTCACAAATGAGAAATCAGGCCCTACTTAGTTCGAATGGATGTAAAATGGATTGTTTTCATTTCATTCACTAAACTTCATTACTCTAAGTTTAAAGCTTGATTCTGGATAGTGAAAAATGCTTCTGTTCTCTTTGACCTCTTTTACTCTATGGATGATTGGGCTCAAACTCCAAACGGATCATCCCAATCTTGATGAAGTGCTCCAGCTCGAAGCGGAAAGCGCCACATTTTTCAATATTGTGCCTTATTTGTTCCATTATGATAGACGCAAGAGTCATCATTCTTCTTCTATTTTGCCAAATTCTCCCTTTACTTTGCCTTCTTTGGATGCAAGATTTGTGCTTGAACCAGCTTGACATAGATGTCTTCTTAGTTGTCCTTGAAAGTCATGAAGTCCACACGATGAATTGAAACACCACTGGTAATAGGAGTTCCTGGCTCGACTATATCACATACCAGCATAGCATATAGCCCATACAAATGAGCAATCTTCCCACAACTAATCATATCACATATCTTAGCTTTCAACACACGATATCTATCTGTGGTATGCCCTTTTTGGAGAAGGTGATAAGTGGACTTCTTATGCTCATTCCGAGGATCACACTTGGGTTCTTGGGTCTTGATTGGGCACAAAGTTCCCATGGCTAGCAATAACTGATAAATTTTTGAGACTTACACAACTTCTGACTCCCTCAGGTAGTTTTTAGCACCTGCCTTGAGTGTGACTTGCCCCTTTTCTTGTGTGGGCCAGGTTATTTCCTCCATATTTTCTGACTATTTTCCCATCTCTTCTATGAGTTTTTTGGGATCTCCAAGAGCCTCATTTTGGTATACTTCAAATTCCAACACCATCCGCATGACTTCTTCGACAAAATTCTTTTCTTGATTTCCTTCATTCAATGCTCGATCTATTTCTGCAATCATTGCCTCAACTTCAGCAGTCTATCTATCCAACTCCTTGTCTTTTTCCAAAGCTACTTTCGTCTGATGGCGGATTCCTCACTTTTTCTTTAGAGCTCATCGATCTCTTGATGAATTGACATAATTCTTCTCCTTGTCAAATCCATTTTCATATCCATCTCTTCAGTTAAACCTTCCTGAAAGTACGAGAGATGGTTCTTTAGGAAATAGTTTATGAGGTATATCAGATTTTTTCGAGAAACTTTGAAAGACTTAGAGTATTTTGGTTGGACTTTTGTCTAGTGGACGTATATTTCTGCTTGAATGGTCTCTATAAAACATGGGATTGGATCAATTTGCCTTTAATTAGAATCAACATAACACATATAAGCACCTAAAACATTTATATCATACAAGCATTAATAAAGCGCGTGTCCTACTCGAGGGGACCTTTTGAGCCAAAGGTAGGCCTAGCTTTTGTTTGAAAAGATGTATGCATTGTTTTTGAACCATTCTATTGCCCCCAATATATGTATATATATATATAGATAGATAAAACCAAAACATTCCCAAAAAGGGATACAAAGCCAGCCGAAAAAAGGGGTTCATATTTAAAGACAATAGAAAATAAAAGGGCCCATGCAGGGGTAACATAAGACAAATCCACGTAGGGGTATTTTAGGGAAAATAGTAAATAAGCCCAAAAAGTAAACAATTCCTCGCCCTTTTCCCTTTTCTTGTACTTCTTCGCGATCTCTCCTAATGTATACTGAGCAAACCAATACTCTAGTTCTGCTTTGAGCATTCTGTGTTCTGGTGGCACCTGACGAAAGCCATGATATTTCTGCAACATATCAGTGGCTTCAATTTCCACCTCTGTTCTCATACCCACGAATTTATGAAACAAGATGTCTATAGTGCGGCGATACTCTTCAATGGTATGACGATCTTCTTCTTGTTTTTTCAAAAGTTCCTGTTCACGTCTTACCATTTCTTCCTGTAGGTGCTAAAATTGGTCGTGGACTTTCGATCTGGAGTTGGTTCTTAGCCAAGAAATATCCATGTCTTGGATGTCCTTTTTTAACTACTCCTTGTAGCCATCTATGTACCCAGCGTTAAACCTATTTTCAGCTATGGTTTCTGGCCCCATTCGTACACATGCTTTCTAAATTTGGACAATGGTATCAGCTTTTGGAACTTTGTTCTCCTCTTCGTAATAGTAGATAAAACCCTCTATGTAAGCTTGCTTATAAATAGTCTGAGTTCTCCTAAACTGTCTAAGGACCCTTTGGGGGGCATATGGACGGACTCCCCTGATTCCCGATAGAAAAGGTAGGCCTTGACTTTCGATGATCACAAATTTTGAGAAAAACCTGTCCAACATCCACTGAATGTTATCTTCTCCCAATTCATAGAACGCCTGGGACTACCCAATCTTGGTTTTGTTTCCCATGTCACCGCAGCGAAGCATTTCTGGTAGGTTATCAAACTCACTTTCCTCATCTAGTTTGGGTAGTTCCTGAGTTCTCTCAAATTTCATTAATTAACTAAGGATCCACCATTGAAGAATCAAGTTGTAACCTTGAAAGAAGTGTTGTTTTTACATCTTTCGAGGGCTCTATAAATATCGTACAAGATGATCGGGACTAGAGAGAAGTACTTAATTGATCCTCTTGTGTTCAAGTCCTTGAAAAGAGTTTGGGCCACCATAATGATCCGAGTGCTGATGGTGCGATTTTGATTCAAAGGAAACACCATGAGTCCCCAAAAAGCTATAGCAAAAGCTAAGGGTCGAGTTTCATCCCATTCGCGATAAGTGTAGAACTCATTTTGGAACAGTGTGAACCACTTGCTACCTTCATCCCAATGAGTATAAAATTCTTGAAAAGGAATTCTCGGAGCATCTATCCAGTTGCATTGGTCCTGACGCAACTTAAGGGTTTGAGCAATATCCTTTGAAGATGGTATGTTTGGAATCAAAATGCCTTTTTGAGGCCTTTTCAAATCTGCCCAATAAGATATGCAATCCCTAATTTCCTAAATACTTGGGGTGATTTCCATATTTTCAAAATGAAACACCATGTTGCTGCTATCCCAATACCCTATTAATATTTAGATTAGCTCCGGCCATGCCTCCATATCTTTTATGCTCACCAAATGTCCTTGGTACTTTTTCACTTCACGCCTTTGCTCCGTGTTCAATGACCTATGCAACTAGTGGATTTCGATCGGAGCTTCTAACACCATGCTAAAGTTCAAGAACCATAACATCCTACAAAAGGAGCAAACCTTAGGACCCGCCCCCGGGACATTAGTTAGATTAGAGCACACATTTCTTTTTGAATAGCACATAGTTGGATGCGGTGTCGATGGGTCGTAGATCCTTTTGACAAATTTGGAGTTTGTCTAATGGAATTAATATCCCCCGGGATATTAATCCATCCTAGCCTAATGCCTAAACATTTGGGATTTGGTTTCGGTCTAGCCTAATTGACTAGAATTGTTTGTTTGAATTGATCGGGAACCCAAAGTGGACTTTTCGGGGTAACACACCAAGTGACTGTTGACCGACTTGAGTCAACTACTTGACTTGGCGGTTCAAAGAAGTTAAGGTGTTATACCAAAGGACGGGTGCAGAAATCCATATAACCACCCTTTTTTCTAATGCCTAATATTTTGCTAGAAATGGCGGAATAATACCATGAAATGTGACAGTTATAATAGCAAGTATTGAAACGAGTAAGCAAATAAAGTAATTATACAAATTATTACAAAATCAAATAGTTAGTCAAAAAGGTTAGTTCAAATATGTGGTTAGAACCTAGTTATTTTCCCAGCAGAGTCGCCATTTATGTTTTGCAGTTTTTTGAATTCAAACACTTAGAAAAAGTTTTTGAAATCGATTTTTGAGAGAGTCGCCACTTAATTTATTTGGAAAGAAATTAAGAAAACATTAAAGAAAATTCTAAGTCCTAAAACAGAAAAAAGACTTAGATTTTTTAAAGAGATTTCAGATAAGAGGTTCTTCTTTACACTTGGGAAGGGTTTTAAGGCATCCAAAATGTCCACTAACATGCGGTTGTCTGAACTATTTGAAAATAATTTATTTGACTAACATTGAAAAGAAATTATTTTATTTAGAAAGAAGAAAGTGATTAAGGGAGAATTTATTAGGAAGAAATTTATGCATAACAAGATTTTGGCAACTTAATGGGGATTTAACTAAGTTAAATAGTTAGTATCAAACAATTATATAACTAAGAGAAAGAGAAGAAATTTGGACTAAGCCTTGGCTTAATCCCACCTTTTGGACTTTTAGTCCAAAACCTGTCCTAATATCTAATGGGCTTGCCCCACCTGTCCTAAACTAAAAATTTGACCTTTAAGGCCCGCATAGTTGCTCCACCTTTCCTATTCTAGCAATTAGACTTTTGTCCCATAAAAAAATATTTTTTAAGACATCTGAGTCTCAAAAATCTGATGGCAGCTTCAAACTCATGGGCTTTGGCCCATTTTCTTCAATCCTATAGAAGCCACTCTTCTTCATATATCAGTCTCTATGGACTTGGATTGACTCAATGAAGGATGAAGTGGGTCTCCTTGGCCCAACAAGAAATGCACGAAAAGGGGAGAAGTCCAATTGGACTCTCAGCAAATTCATATGCAAAGAAAAAGAAAGAGAAGGGATTAGAATCTAATTAATATCAACCATCACTAAACTTATATGCACTGTACACACATACATTGATCAAGACATAAAAAAGAAATTCATATGCTTAACATAATTTAACAATCTTTGTTGACAAGAAACCATTATATGACTTCCAGAAAGGGGAAAGGGAATTTTTAAAAGAAAATAGTTTAGAGAACTTGAAGGAATAGACAGGCTCAAATAACTCAAGTTGCGCAAAGTTTGATTAAAAATAAAGTGAGGTAAATCAAAAACAACATAATCAACGTACAACTAAGATATCTCATTGGATTCAACACTTTTAGTGTAGCCATATCTAATTTCTAAAAGAATTTAAGGCGAATCCTTGTAGAGTAGCTACATCTAATCATGGTGTCTTCACAGTCCGATGAAACTGTCCCAGGGAGATATGAGAGAATCTGGAACATTTCTCAAAAGAGAGAAAGATGGACAGAGGGACAACATGAAGCAAAGCATTGTACAGATCTTTAAACAAGAATTACATTAAAACCTCTTAATGCATTGATAACCTTATTAATCAATTCACATGAACCTCTAGGCGTAATGAGTAAACAGGGATTTCTAAACTTAGACCTTACATCGACAAAACAAGTTTACAAAGAACAAAACCCGACATCATTCGAATTTATCTAACACAACAAGGAAAAAAGGAAGATCATTTCTAGAATTTCACATTTAACTAAAGAAAACAAGGCTTAATCCAAATAGGAACAATATTCATACGCGACCTTTACACGTGACAAAATGCTTTCTTCATCATAGAGCATGTAAATAGAACACAGAATGCACATCTTCTTAAATAAGTCTTTACAAAATTATGAGAATTTTAGACTTCACAAATAGAAGATGTCAAACCATAAAAATGAGAAAGCAGTCGTACTACCAAAAATGAGCTATATTCCACCTATGTTAATTGGCATCAAAGACAAAGAAGAAAAATAACAACAAAAAACTAGATTCATTTTTTCCAGTGGTAATATGATTTAACTGAACAAATGCTATTAAAAGCCTAATATTATGGCAACAACACCATGATCACAGACTTCATAGGAGAAACACGATAATCATACCACATTTTTATCCTCAACCTTTCTTGAAGTGCTCGGAATGAACTTTGAAAGGTCAAGATGGCCTTTTAGGTTTTATAGGATCAGTGGCGTTACTGTAGACAGGTATCCGTCATTACTTTGGCAATGAGAGCCGAACAAAATTAAGGGACAGTCTCTACGCAACAAAATCACAACAAGCAACATGTTCGAGCCAAGGCAGCGACTCAGAGACTCTAAAAAAAACAAAGGCTTGAGATTTATAGCAAACAATATTTGAGTCAAACTGAAGTTTGAAAATCGAAGCAAGAAAGCATTAGAATGCAAATGATACACCAAAAGAAAACTAAATAAGAAGGGCACATTTGACTAAAATGAGAAACAAAAAATTAAGGCAAGGCTATTAATTCAACGTAACGACATAGCGATTACCATTGCACAAAAAATCCTAATGACCTTCAAGGCCTCTACAACACATAATCCCACCATTATCACTAAAAATGAAAACCAAACACTACTATAACTATGATAACAGAATGAAACAGGAAAAGAAACAATGGGTTTACCTCTTTCGGAGTAGCAAAATGGAACTACGAGCCTCGTCGTCGAAATCCTTTCCACCACGAAACACCACTAAAACTTTAAACTAGGAAAAATTCTTTCAAAATTTCCCGCTTTTGCTAGAAAACTCTTTAAAAAAATTTCAAGACTTTTGCTTGCAAGTTTTTCACTCTCTAAGGCTTGGATTTTAACTTCTCTGCAATAGAGTATTTATAGCAAAGGAATGGGATTGAATTTACAATTTCTATCGATGTGGGAGAGACTATTTTGAAGGTAATTTTGGAATTATTTTTGAGGATATTTCAAATTCAAGATGAGGATAAGGTTACACAGCTCATCCTTGTACCAATTATGGATTTTTTTGAAGAATTTAGAAATTAGGGTAACCAAAAGAATTTGGAAAAATGGATTTTCTCTCTAGAACCAATGTGAATTGCATAAATATGTACTAATTCGTGCCATTCTTTCCATATTTCATGGAGTTTGATCGTTAGAATGGCCACGTAGGCTACTTGTAGAAATTCGCGTGTACATTCCTCTCATGCAAATCACATGACATGCGAGTTTGAGAGGTAGAGAGATTGAGAAAGGGGATTGGGTTTTTGCTAGGTTCGGGTTGGGGCTGCTGTTGCTAGAGTTGTTTGTCGATGTTGAGGTTGCTATTTGGTTGAAGCTGTTGTCGGTGTTGTTGAGGTGTTTATCGGGTGTGTTGGGGAAGATAGAAGAGGGGTTATAAGGGTATGGGCTTAGTCAGATCAGGGCTGGTTGGAACTGGGGTGGCTGATTTGGGATTGGGCTTGGGGAGAGGTTAAGTGGGAAAGGGTAGAAATTAATTAGGTTTATGCTATTTAGAAAATGGCCCATTAGAATAGGGTTTAACCAATGTCATTTAAATTTTAAGCCAAATCAAAAATCAATTGGCCAATTGCATTGCAAGTATGGCTAATTTGATTTCGATTATGGCCAAATTTAATAGATCAACCAAATTGAATCAAAATTCGAAACAAACCAATAACCAATTTATCCCCAAAATTCTTGATTTAATAAAATTAAATAAATATTTTTTGAATAATTCATTTAAGAACAACTTACATGTTTGAATCAAAATTCACCCATTTGAATGAATTTTCAAGATGTTTCTTGATAAAAACCTAATTTTTTGATAAAATAATTATTTAAGTTATTAAAATTATAAGATCTCGTATACAAGAATAAGGGAATGTATAATTCATCACTTAAATGAAAAATTTAGCTCAAATAAATATTTTAGAAAGCATTTATCAGGATAAAATAAATATTTTGATTTTATTTAAGACCGAAGAAACTCATAATTAAATTTAGTAGGGGAGGACAAAAATTAGGTGACAAAAATTAGGAAAGTGAGGGAGATAAGAAAGATGAAAAGGAAAGTGATAAAGATGAAAAGAAAGTAGAGGAATGAGATGTAGATAAAGAAGGAGATGGAGAAGATGATAAAGTAGAAGAAGATGATAAAAATGATGAAAGAGAAGAAGATGAAGGAGACGAAGAGGAAGGAGAAGAAGTGGAAGGAGAAGAAGAGGAAGGAGAAGAAGGAAAAGAAGATTAAAGTGAAGAAGGAGAAGATAATGAAAATGAATATGAGGAAGAGAAAATCTTCACAAGAGATCCTGTATTTAGATCAAAAGTCAACATGATCTAAATGCTAATAGTGATCCTAACAATCCTTCCACTGAAGAGTTTGTCAAAACCTTTTGTATTGATAATTTTCCTGTGAGAATGCAGTTTGATGTTGCCTCAAATTTAACTGGTGATGTGTGGTAAAGTCAGCCATGGGAAAATCTTTTGAAGCCTTTAGGAAAATACTTCGTGAACAATAATTGGATGTTTATTTTAGGGACAGTTGCTTTGGGAAATATCTTGATTTGTCGGAGGACCATAATGCTCATTTCTAAATAACCATGCTATATGGTCTTCTCAAATGTAGGTTTATGTATAAGAATGAAAATAAGATAGATGAGGTCCGAATAAATTATTGTGACATGCCAATTTGTTTTAGTAGGAAGGAGTTTGTCATAGACGCTGGACTAAAATGTTATCCTCCTTTTCAACCTATTCCTATTGTTACCAAAAAAAAGCACCCCACACACCAAAGAAAACAACAAATAAAGGAGCTAAGTCAGCAGCCAAGACTGTTAAGAAACCTTAAAAAGGCAAGTCAACTGATGGTGATGACTTGGTGTCTCTTGTTGGTCCAAGCTTCAAAAACACAAATTTGCTTGAAGGGTTGACATGTAAAAAGCTTTCAAAGAAGTACAAGCAATCATTGTGCTTGGTTTGGTTTGTACATAATATTCTTTGGGCCATAGAAATAAAGCTCTCCGAGGATCTTGAGGCATTAACAACTAGTCTTGGGGTCATGAAAGCTTCAAAATGATTGTCAAATATTTGTTGACTCCATTAACGCAAAAGATAGTCAACTTATATGATTTTCCATGGGATTTCATGGTAAATATTTCTTTTTTTGTGTTTCATTTATTTTTTTATTGAATAATGCTTTTGATTTGTCGACATAATTTTTATAGGCTTGGGAATTTGAAGCCATTCCTTATCTTCGACAACAAGTGAAGGGCTATCAAGAAGAGGTTTCTAGTCCAAGAATCCTGAGATGATTGTTGGCCAAGAACGATAAAAAACAAAAGTTCTTGATCTTTTCAATCCCCTCGAGGAAGCAGTAAGTCTACTTTTAATTAAGTTCTTGCTTTAATTAATGATTAATTTTAATGATTTAATCACCATTCTAATAAATGTACTTGTTGGTTCTAGATTGTGCATCCGTGGCTTGTCCTGACTGATCAAGAGTTGAAGATGCCATTTCTTGTTACTCTACGGTCTGTGGAACTTTATTGGACCCTAAGATAAATGATAGAATAAAAAATAAATTTGTTGGAGCAACTACCATCAAAAGAAAAGAACTTGGGGAGGGTGAACTTATTCTTTGTGATGTTGTTATTGATGGTGCTGCTGTTGGTGTTGTTGATGGTGCTGCTGTTGGTGTTAATGATGGTGATGGTAATGCTATTGGTTGTGGTGATAGGCTAGTTGATGCTTCTCTTATAGTTTTTGAAATAAGAAATGACCATGATTATGGTCATACTAGTATGCTGATTTTGGTGGTGGATACACCCCTTTAAGTGGGCATACTACAGATTTTCCAAACAGAATAGTTAGACAATCATTTAGTGATATTTCTTCTTCTAGCTCCTGTTCTACATGCAAATGCCAAGAATGCAAGGAAAAACATAATGCAGTGATTAATGCTCTTGATGTATTGGCTGATGTAGTCAAAGAATTGACATCTAAGAGGGGTGTCATTACATTAAAAAGGCTTAGAGAGCCCTACACTCCTTTGGAGGTTAAGAAGAAGAGAAGAGAAATTAATAAGGTTCTTTGAAGTATTAAAGTAAGAAAAGTTTCTAGTTCTCTTTCCCATGGTACAGAGTATGTTGAGCTGAAAAAGGTCAACATTTACAAAGTGGTAAATCCCAACAACAAGGCTGAGCTGAACAAAGTTCTCAAAGCAAAAAAAAGTAAAAATGGTATACTCCATGCATTAATTTATTCTGATGATTTCAAAACCATGATGAACATGCATAAATAGTGGAAGGACTGGGTAAGTTTTCTAGCCTTCAACAACTTTCGTATGTTTAATAATCTTGTAATTCAAAATCTTAAAGTTGATGAGTAATATGTTAATAAGTTCAGAGATAGTGCAATAGATTTCTCATTTATTGCAACAGATTACATATCTGTTGTAACAAATGAGAAATTTATTACAACAAATTACCCATCTATTGCATAACTTGCAGTAGTTGGGTAATCTACTAACAAGTTTAGAGATAAGTGCAATAAATTTCTCATATGTTGCAACAAATTACCTATCTGCTGCACAACTTGTAGTAGCAGGGTAATTTGTTAACAAGTTCAGAGTTAAGTGCAACAACTTTCTCATCTGTTGCAACAGATTACCGATCTTCTATATATTCTTAACTTTTATTATATATATGTCATGATCCGAGACTACTCCCTAGTCTTAACACAGTGCCTAGAGCCATAAGTGACCCCAATCTAACCCATGGCCTGACATGACACTATAAATACTAAAATAACTGATAAACACAACATGGAAAATGAACTGAATGATAAAATGATAATAAAAAACCGACCACAATATCAAAGTTTAAAACCACAAAGTTGAACATCCAACTATATGTCTAAAAGCCTCTACTAAGATGAGTTGCTGGGACAAGCCCCCATCTAACTCTAACTATCTGAAAACTAAAATAAACATAAATTAAATATAGTGATAAATAGACCTTGAATGATGAGGACTCACCAAAGTACTGCTGCTGATGTAGTAGGAGATCGTTCTATGCGCGATCCGAATGCTGAACGTCAGAACCTATATTATGCGACAATATAGTGCAAAGAAAATTGTGTGATCAGTACTCTGAATGTACTGAGTACGTGAGATAGGAAATGACTAACATATCTAAACTTATTGTATGTAACATGGTAACTGATGCAAGACAAGTAATAAACATGTGCTGAATGATATACTGAATAACTGAATACGAGGTCATGCGACTATCTGAATCTAAACTGTGGATTGTGGGAGCTAATGTTAATTGACATACCCCTATCTGACCTAATAGGGGTCCAACCTATAACCCTAGCTGAAAGGGTTCTCTGTACCTTGCCAAGGGTACAAACACTGACTGACATGGATCTACTAAACTGATATCCGAAAGGACAAAGGTGTCAACCATGATCTGATGGGTGTCTCTTTAGAACCTAACTTAGGGACTTCTACTAAAGGTCTCAGCCCAATTGATGGGTGAGCCTCCATCCCTGCGTACGCTTAGTGCTAAGTACTACTCCCAACTGAATGACACTGATAACTGAAATGCACAATAATAGTAATATTCTGAAGACTGAAAATAAATGTGTTATCTCAGAGCATTCAAAACATGTAAATTGGAGGATATAATAATCATAACTATATGCATGAAATCCTAGGTCATCGGGTGTTCATAATCCACCATCTCTGAAGAATGCAACTATTATGACAATTCTATAAACTGAGCGAATTAAGGAATTTAATAACTCAAGTCCAAAAATCATGGATTTCATAATATAATTAGGATTTATAATTTTGAACATGCAATGGTACTGAAATTCGTGTTAAAATATGGGCTTATAACTCAATGATATCAAGGAACTGGAATATCAAGAAATTCACAATATTCATGAACCCTAAACTCTAAGAAAGGAATTCGAATGAAACTGATAACTGAAATGCTCAATACAACTAATATTCTGAAGACTGAAAATAAATGTGTTATCTGAGAGCATTCAAAACATGTAAACTAGAGGATATAATACTCATAAGTATATGCATGAAATCCTAGGTCATCGGGTGTTCATAACCCACCATCTCTGAAGAATGCAACTATTATGACAATTCTATAAACTGAGCGAATTAAGGAATTTAATAACTCAAGTCCAAAAATCATGGATTTCACAATATAATTAGGGTTTATAATTTTGAACATGTAATGGTACTAAAATTCGTGTAAAAACAAGGGCTTATAACTCAATGAGATCAAGGAACTGGAATATCAAGAAATTCACAATATTCATGAACCCTAAGCTCTAAGAAAGGAATTTAACTGAGAAATTGAGTTAAATTTAAGACTCAATAGGTGAAAGGATACCCATTGATGAAATCCCACATACCTGGAGATGAGAACCTTGAAGAAATCTTTGAAATTGGAGACTAAAGTTGAAGAACCTTAGTTTGCCCTGAAGAGAGGAAATCACCTCTTTCTTTCTCTGTAATACTAAGTGTCGAATGTTTTTATAAGTAATGAGGGATTAGGGTAATATTAATCTTAATAATAATATTTGGGGTGGCTTAAATGATGTAGTTTTGATTTTAAAAGAGTGGGAAAAAACTGATGTGCCTTTTTAATTCGTAACTGAAAAAGCTGCGAGAGGTGACATACGGACCATCCCACGATCATACGACGCACCTATGATCGTGGGTGGTGCTCATGGTTGAGTGGCTGATTTGAGGTGCAATGAACTTGATCATATGAGCCATGGTACGATTTTGGGACCCACCTACAATCGTATCTTGGTTCATAGGTTGTAGGTTCTAATCGGATCAACTTTAGAAGTCAAGATCGTAGTTTCTAACCATGGTCGTGGTTCGCTATCATGGTTGGAAGGTATACTTGTCAACTTTAAGGTTTTTGGGGCTGTTTCATGCAGACGAGACCATTGTATGGTCATACAATGTAACCCACGATCGTGGTTACAATCGTATGTTCTCACTGCTGTACAGTGATTCACTAAAATGGCCATAACTCTTAGCTCCGGCATTGGATTAAGGCGAAAATGGATGCATTGAAAATATAATTCAAATATATATTATTTAGTGGTTCAGAGATCAGAAATATGTCTGAATCTAGGAGTTATACTTGTTTGAAGTTAACTATAACAAAATTCTTCACAAGAAAACCACCGGTAAGGAAGGTTTCAACTTGGCTATGAGCTAGGAGTTACTTGTGGCCTTAATACATGTCTAAATCACTTCTCATACTACCAAAATATGATGTTTTATTTTACATGTGCTTGAATTATGATTCTAATCTTAGCTTAAATATTTGGAGTGTTACAATATCTCCCCTTTGGGGTCATTCGTCCCCCGAATGAAAACTAACTAAGCTAAAATGTTAGGGAAAAATCTGTAATCCCAACACTGAATTTCTAAGACCTGAATACTAACATAATAACTAAGTCTATAACTGAAACATGGACTGAACCAAACTCATGAATGCATGCTATGACATGAGAATAACTGGGTGACATGAAACGAAAATAATTAATTAAGGGAAAACTATTACCTCACTCTGGAACTGAGTTCGAAGAGAAAAGATGGGGATACTTGGTCATCATATCTGCCTCTGCTTCCCAAGTATCTCCCTCAACAGACTAATTTCACCAAAGAACCTTTACCAAAGCAACCTCCTTATTTCTCAACTTACGAACATGACGGTCAAGGATCTCTACTGGGACCTCTTCGTAAGAGATACTATATTTCACACCCATACTTCTTAAGGTCACAACAAATGCAGGATGACCAATGCATTTCTTTAACAAGGACACATGAAAAATTGGATGCACCGATGCTAAGTTTGCAGGTAAATCTAACTCATAGGCTACATTGCTAAAACGACCCACAATTTTATAAAGACCAACATAGCGGGGACTGAGCTTTCCCTTCTTACCAAATCTCTTTACCCCTTTTATGGGTGAAACCTTCAAATAGACAAAATCACCAAAGGCAAATGATCATCCCAACTACCCTTAAAATCGATCACACATGCTTTCAATATATCCTCCAAGTCTTAATGGTCTGCTTTGCCTAACCATCCATCTGTGGATGTAAAACCATACTAAGATGAACCTGGGTACCTAGACCCTTCTGAAAAGTCTTCTAGAATCTGGAGGTAAATTGAGTACCTCTATTTGAAATGATAGTCAGAGGGACTCCATGCAATTTTACAAAATCCCTAAGATAGAGTTTAGCATAATTCTCGACTGAATCTAAAGTGTTAACTGGCAGGAAATGGGCTGACTTAGTCATTCGGTCCATGATAACCCAAATAGAATTATGCTGTGGACGAGTACGAAGCAACCCTGTAATGAAGTCCATATTCACCACTTTCCATTTCCAAGTATGAATACTGATATCCTTAAGCTTACCACTAGGTATCTGTTGCTCAACCTTAACCTGCTGGTAATTTAGAAACTTAGCCATAAATTTTGCGATATCCTTCTTCATGCCATTCAACCAATAGACTTCCCTTTGATCACGGTACATCTTAGTGGCTCCTAAGTGAATAGAATACCGAGAACTGTGAGCTTATTTTAGCATCCACTGTCTCAAGTCATCCACATATGGGACACATAGTATACCCTAAAAATGAAGAATACCATCTCCCCCTTGGGAGAAAACCTCAACCTTCTGACTCTGGACCGCTTCTTTCAACTTAAGCAAAATAGGATCACTATCTTGCTTTTGTTTCACCTTAGCTATTAATGAAGATTCTGAACTATTCTAAACCAAGACACTACCTTCAGCTGAATCAACCAATCGTAGTAAGCTAGTAAACCTTGTGAACTAAATCTTTCTTCTCATCTTTTATATGAGAAATACTTCCCATAGAAAACCTACTAAGAGCGTCAGCCACAACATCGGTTTTACTTGGATGGTATAAGACACTCATATCATAGTCCTTTAATAACTTTAGCCATCTACTCTAACGAAGATTTAGATCCTTCTGTCTGAACACATACTGAAGGCTTTTGTGATCCATGAACACATCAACCTCCAAATCTTTAAGGAGAAAACCACTGCTGTCAACTCAAGATCATGAGTCGGGTAATTCTTCTCCTGAGGCTTAAGCTATCTAGAGGAATATGCTATAACCTTGAAATACTACATCAACACACAACCAAGTCCATCTATGAAAGCATTACAATAAACCACAAACCCAACTGAACCCTCTGGCAGAGTTAAAACTGGAGCGGAGGTGAGTCGAGTCTTTAACTCCTAAAAAATCTTCTCACAAGAATTGGACCACTGAAATTTGACTTTTTTCTGAGTTAATATGGACATAGGGAAAGCTATAGAGGAAAATCCAACAACAAACTTCATGTAGTAACCAGCTAAACCTAAGAAACTCCTGATATCTGATGAAAAGATTAATCTAAGCCAATTCCTAACTACTTCAGTCTTTTGAGGATCAACCTGAATGCCCTCACCAGAAATGATATGACCAAGGAATGCTACCAATTTCAACCAGAATTCACACTTGCTAAACTTAGCAAATAACTGGTGATCTTTAAGAGTCTGCAAGATAATATTCAAATGGTCTGCATGTTCATCCTCACCCCGAGAATAAATGAACATGTCATCTATGAAGACTATAACGAACATGTCCAAGTACTGCTTGAACACCCTTTTCATCAAGTTTATAAAAGTTATAGGAGCATTAATTAGTCCAAAAGACATAACAATAAATTATAAGTGACCATATCGAGTTCTGAAGGCTGTCTTCGAAATGTCACATTCTTTGACTCTTAGCTGATGATAGTAGGATCTGAGGTATATCTTAAAGAAAAAATTGGAACCCTGAAGTTGGTCGAACAAGTCATCAATCCTAGGAATGAGATACTTATTCTTGACTATGACTTTGTTCAATTGATGATAGTCGATGCACATTCTGAGAGAACCATTTTTTTGGTGCACGAAAACAATTGGAGCACCCCATAGAGAGATCCTAGGTATAATGAAACCCTTGTATAAGAGGTCTTTCAATTTCTCTTTTAATTCCTTAAGCTCAGTTTGAGCCATTTTGTAGGGTGAAATTGAAATAGGTTGGGTATCTGGAAGGAGATCTATTTTGAAGTCAATTTACTGCTCAAAAAGAACTCTAGGGAGATCTTCGGGAAATAGTTTTGGGAACTCATTAATCACTGGAACTAAATCAAGAGTTGGGGTCTTACACTTTGAATCCTTAACCCGAACAAGATGATAGATGCACCATTTGGAAATCATTTTTCTAGCCTTAAGGTAAGAGACAAACTGATCTATAGGCACTGAGGTACTACCCTTCGACTCTATGACTGAATCATTTGGAAACTAAAACTGTACTACTCTGTTTCTAAAATCAATTGAGGCAAAACAAGAGTGGAGCCAATCCATGCCAAGAATAACATCAAAATCTGTCATGTCTAACTCTATAAGATCAACTGAGGTGACTTTTTGATAAATTGTGATTGGGTGATTTCTATATACCCATCTAGCTATGACTGAATCACCGACTGGAGTAGAGACTGAGTAGGGTTCTAAGAGGATTTCAGGACTGACACCGAAGTATACTGCTATATAGGGAGTCACAAAGGAAAGTGCAGCTATGAGATCTAACAATGAATAGGCATTAATATGAAAGACCTTCAACGTACCAGTGACCATTTTAGGAGAACCCTCCTGATACTGTAGAGTTTGAAGGGCATAGAACCTATTTTGACGCTGTCTGCCACCTGCACTAGATGAGGCACCCTACTGAGTCGGGCGACTTGCTGGAGCTGATGAAGAGTTAGAATAATTCTGTTTATGAGTATCTCTACCTCTCTAAGAAGCCATTGGACACTCTCTTAATATATGGCCTGGCTTGACACACCCAAAACAAACTTCACTACCAGCCATACACTCACCCTTGTAGTTCTTACCATACTTCTTGCAAACCAGATTAGTACAACCACCATTCATACTACCCTAGGACTTAGAGCTTGGTTCTCTATCCTGATTATCTTGCCTGAACTTGGGCACTGGAGCACTAGCAGAAGATGGGGATGGAGCTGAAGATTTTTGGCGGAACTGATAATGATTACCACCATCCGACCTATGCTGAGAGAAATTAAAGCTACCTGTTCTGGCCCTCTTACTCTCTCTTTCCTTCTACTTGATTTTCTCTTCTTCAATCTATTGAGCATAAACCATAAACCTAGAGATATCTATCTCCTTAACCAACATAGCAGTCCTACACTCTTTAACCATATCCTCAAAAACACCTATCACAAACTTACTCATGCAGGCTCTGGAGTCACTAACCATTGCCGGCGCATACTTAGCCAGTTGAGTAAACTTAAGAGAATACTCTTTCACACTTATATTACCCTGCTTTATATTAATGAACTCCTGAACCTTGGCTTCCCTCAACTCAAGTGGGAAGAACCTATCCAGTAAAGTAGCAACAAACTCATCCCATTCTACCGGTCCTGCATCTGCACCTTTATCCTTCTTCCATTATTTGCACCAAGTGTGAGCTACTCCCTTCAACTAATAAGCAGCCAAGTTAGCACTCTCAAATGGAATGACTCCCATAATCTCAGTAACCTTCTGAATATCATCAAGAAACTCTTTCCAATCTTCCTTAACCTTAGAACCATAGAATTCAGGAAGATTTATTCAAGTGAAGTCCCGGACCTTAGCCGCTACTGTGGTACCAGCGGGTTTGATCGGGGCAACAATCTACTGATTAGCCTGAGTAGTCATGGCTTGATCTAGCACAGTAAAAAAAGTCCTGAACTCAACATAAAAGACTTGATTTGTCACACCCCCAATCCCAACGAGGCATGATTGGCACCCGTAACCGATAAGGCCCGAGAGAACCAAGCTATGCTTCTATACATTCGTGTGCATAACCTCGAATGAATAACATACTATCTCCTGTAACTGATGAAATGTAAAATGCCATACATATACATATATAAACTTGGCCGTTTGGGCCATCACGTCGCACTGTACGTACATATCTTACATCCATACCCACACATGTCTACAAAAGCCTCTAAATACATACAAGACCAATGCATAACATCTACAACATCAAATCCAATGTACAACTATGACTCGGAAAGTCCCGAACCAACTGGGGCTCACCAAAGATCTGCAACTACTGTTACTCTACTGTGGAGGTCTACTAATGCCTGCACCTGCAACATGTAAGGTAAGTCCCCAAAAGGGGTCAGTACGAAGAATGTACTGAGTCAGTGCATAAGAACTTCAATGGAAATAATTATAAGAGAAACTCAATGTGTGGAATCATGTACCTTTCCTTCATTATTATCATCTCTAATGATACATACATAATAAAAATAACCATGGAATCAACATAAGAGAAATAGCAAATGTGAACAAACTCTCTTTCTGTATGTGGGATACCATGTACATTACGTTCTTTCTTTCCCCTGCCTTTACTTTACTTTTACATTACTCATATACTGTTAGGGCCCTCATCATGCAGGTGTTCATTTCACCCCATGGATACATCATGCAGGTGTGTTCTTTCACCCCATGGATAAAATATCATCATCATGCAGGTATTCTTTTTACCCCATGGATAAGATCATGTCATCATGCAGGTGTCCTTGCACCCCATGGATAAAATGGCCATCATCATGCAGGTGTTTGCACCCCATGGATAAAGGAACATCATCATGCGGGTATTTGTACCCCATGGATAAATAACATCACCATTATACATTGCTTTGCTCTTACTTTATTTCATTACTTTGAGATTGATACTTCAACTTGTGAGAGATTGATACTTTGATTTGGAACATAACATTTATAGAACCATGAAATATTTAGAACATTACTCAAAGCGTATGAAACATGTGAATGACAATTGATCAATGCATAAAGAACATATGATGAACCATAATTGATACCCGGAATTAGGGTACCTTGGCTTATGAGGGATTGATACTTTTGTAGTCATAACATTGTTGGAAGCTTTGGAACAATAACCAATGAGCTAGAGACATGTATATAAACATTCTTGGAAACATAGCCTTCATGGAAACATAATACTGTTGGAACCGTTGAACAATGATCAATGAACAAGATACATGAGTATAATCACTATTGAACCCTTGGAACATAACCTCATTTGACTTTTGGAACATTACTAATGGATATGAGACATGTGTAGAACTCTATTGGAACTTTGGATCATGACACTAATTGGAACACACCCATATACTTTACCTTACTCTTGTACTTTATGAGATTAACAACTTAGCCAAACACGTACTTACATGCACATCTCACTTCACCCTTTTATCTCATGAGATTGACAATTTCACTTATGAAGTATAACTATACTAACTTGCACATCACCTCTCTTATTACTCTTATGAGATTGATACTCTTACAATTGGCACAAGGATAATCATCATACCATAGGACTCATAACATGATTGGAACAATGATATTCAACTAAACAAGCTCTCTTTACTTCATTTCTCTTATTGGGATAATTCTCTTAGGATCAACAACATATGACAACTTAAGAACTTCCGCCCATAAATAAGAACTAAGTGATTCATGATTTGTATAGGAGTAAAACACATATGACTATCAATATATCAACCCTAGTTGGAATACTATAGAACCCCCTTGGTATAGTACACTTTTGGAACCTTAACATAATGATCACTAAATACGATACATGTGGATACTAACTATTCACCACCCTGCGATGCAATACCTTAGACCATTTGGAACTTTTGACATATTAGCCAATGAACGTGAGTCAACCAATGGACATGAGTCAATCAATAAATATGAGTTATACGATTCACCATTGACCAATGAATAAGGACCATATGAGTAACTCTAGCCAACTATTGAATATGAAATACCTTAGAGTATTTCAAAATCAAGTGAGTGCTATGACAGTGTGAACATCATATGTTGCAGAAGGATATAAAAGTAACCTTACATACCTTGTATTCTCAATACGAATATACAACCTTAGATGCGTATACAATAAGCCCGCTCCTTCTTTTGTGTCACTCTACAACATAAATACATAACGAATTTCACATTAACCACCAATTACTTTGCAAATGCATACAATGTCAATAAATTACATGTTTGCCTTTAAACATGTCATTTCCCCTTAACAAATCCATTGACAAAATTATTATTCCAAAAATTCCATAATATTCCCAACATTGACCAATACATGATAAGTGATACATTTCACCACAACACTTCTCCTTTACACTTTCTTATCCATATCATATCGCAAATAATCCGTCAAATCACCTTAATACAACTCATAACACATATCGGCCAAAATCCCACAATTTCCACTTATAGACAAGAACAAGTTTAATACCAAAAATAACACCATACATGTTCATATTTTGTCCATACCATGCTTTTTCATCAAAGGCACAAGGCCTAATTCAAGTTCAAATTACCAAGATAGCACATCTTTCACCAAAGGCAAAAATACACTATTCACCACCTTGCCAACACATCTACCATAATATACATAATCTTCCATGCATATAATATGTTAATTCATGTGAATAGATACTTACCAAGGCTTGGAATATGTTGATCTTGCCCAAGGAGTCCAAAGGAATATATTGCTTTAGGGTTTAAAGCTTAAAGAAATATGTGAGAAAATATCACAAAGGCATGAGAGTTTTTGGACAATAAAATCTGATATTGGGGCCTTTATATATACCCCAAGTAATCCTTAGCCACACTTGGCATTACATGATATGTTTCATTGGTCAATTATTGGAAGAATGGATCACTTTGCCTTTGGGCCCATGTAGTTTTATTCCATTTTGGGACTCAAATTGGTCCCAATACACATATCCATGTAACCCCTCCAATTTAATGTATTAATCACCATATATCTCATGTAAATAAGGTCACGACATTATTCTCTTACGAGATTCTCATTCGTCGCCTCGATCGCAAAAATTGGAATTCTAGTCGCCCTTGGCTTCATTGAACATTTTAGATCACTATTCACATTTCATGATTTGATAATGTATGAGTATGTAGGATTATATTGAAGTTTTTGAAGCCTTCACAATGCTCAAATAACTCCAAAGAACCAAAAGAAACCATCTAAGAATCGTCGTCGAATTGCATCGCGAAACGAGCTCGGGAAGGCAAAATGTTTGTTCCTTGCGCCACTGCTGCAAAACAAGCCAGTGGCGCAAGAAATGCACCCTCTATGATCTCAGGGGCTTGCTCCACACCCCCTGAAACAGGGCAGTGGCGCAAGTTTCCATGTCTTGCTGAATTTTTCGGCAATTTTTCCAACACTTGCGTATCGTCCAATACCTTATCAAAACACTATAAAATACTTACTTAGTGTCCTTAATCATCAAGTAAGCATGACTCCAAGTCACCAATGAGGGTAAAATGTGTACGGGGTATTGACCAAATGCTCCACGAAATCACAAAACACTTGCTATAAAAGGCTCGTCACATGTACAAGGCCAGATTTTAATTTTTTCTCATCTTTAACATTTCCAAATACATACTTATAACTCTCGACACCTAAGTAAACATTATTCAATGTCATCAAATAGGGTTGGGAAGGTACGGGGTGTTACATGATTGTTCAAATGGTCAACTGGAGCTGGTGGTGCTTTCTAGTTTCTATTTCTGTTACCATTCCGTTTCTCCTTCCGTTGGCTATTCTGGGAGGCATTTACTGTAAACGCGTAGAGAACAAGTTAGAAGAAGGTTTTAATAGAGTTCAGACTCTATCGTATGATATGAACATGAAAGAAGTGAAACTTTTTGTAAAATATTTCATAGCCTCTCACTCATAAGAGTGGTGCACTTCGCACCTATGAACAAGACTCCACTTAACGCGGCTTTCCAACACCCTAGGAAACTTTATACCTGATGCTCTGATACCAAGTTTATCATGACCCGAGACTAACCCCTAGACGTAACATAGTGCCTAAAGCCACAAGTGACCCCAAGCTAACCCATGGCCTGGCATGACATTATAAATACTGAAATAACTAATATAAACACTATGCGGAAGATGAATTGAATGATAAAATAAAAATAAAAAATTGACAACAATATCTGAGTTTAACACCACAAAGATGAACATCTAACTATATGTCTGAAAGCCTCTACTAAAACAAGTTTCTGGGACAAGCGCCCAGCTAACTCTAACTGTCTAAAAACTAAAAGAAATATAAATGAAAGATAGTGATAAATATCCCTCAAATAAAAAGGATGAACCAATGTATTGGTGCTGATGTAGTAGGAGATCATACTATACGCGATTCAGATGCTGAATGTCAGAACCTATATTATAAGATAATATAAAGCAAAAGAAAGTATGGGATCAATACTTTTAATGTACTGAGTACATGAGATAGGAAATAACTAAAATATGTTGAACTTAATGCATGTAACATGGTAAACTGATGCAAGACTAAGTAATAAACATGTGCTGAATGATATACTGAATAACTGAATACGAAGTCATGCAACTATCTGAATCTGAACTGTGGACTGTGGGAGCTACTGTTAACATACATACGCCAATCTAAGCTAACCGGGGTCCAACCTATAACCCTAGCTGGAAGGGTGTTCTATACCTTGGCAAGGGTATGAACACTGACTGACGTGGATCTACTAAACTGATGTCCAAAAGGACTAAGGTGTCAAGCCTAACTTGATGGGTAACCCTTTCAGGACCTATGATGGCACCGTGGTTCTGGGACTTAGGGACTTCTACTAAATATTTTATCCAAACTGATGGGTGAGCCTCTATCCCTGCGTCCGCTTGGTGCTAAGTACTACTCCCAACTAAATGACACTGATAACTGAAATGCTCAATACTAGTAATATTCTGAAGACTGAAATTTAATACATTATCTAAGAGCATTCAAAACATGAAAAATGGATGATATAATACTCATAAGTATATGCATGAAATCCTAGGTCATCGGGTGTTCATAACCCACCATCTCTGAAGAATGCAACTATTATGACAATTCTATAAATTGAGCGAATTAAGGAATTTAATAACTCAAGTCCAAAAATCATGGATTTCAAAATATAATTAGGGTTTATAATTTTGAACATGTAATGGTACTAAAATTTATGTTAAAACATGGGATTATAACTCAATGAGATCAAGGAACTAGAATATCAAGAAATTCACAATATTCATGAACCCTAAGCTCTAAGAAAGAAATTAAACTGAGAAATTGAGTTAATTTTGGGACTCAATAGGTGAAAGGAGAAACATTGATGAAATCCCCCATACCTGGAGATGAGAACCTTGAAGAAATCTTTGAAATTGGAGACTGAAGTTGAAGAACCCTAGTTTGCCCTGAAGAGAGGAAATCGCCCTTTGCTTTCTCTCTGATGCTAGGTGTTGAGTGTTTTTCTAAGTAGTGAGGGATTAGGGTAATATTAATCTTAGTAATAATATTTGGGGTGGCTTAATGATGTAGTTTTGATGTTAAAATAGTGGGAAAAAACTGATGTGCCTTTTTTAATTTGTAATGGAAAAAGCTCGGAGAGGTGATGTACGGACCATCCCACGATTGTGGGAACCACCTACGATCGTGGCTGGTGATGATGGATTATTTGAGATTCTCTAAACTTGTTCAAACGAGCCATGGTATGATTGTGGGACCTACCTATGATTGTACCTTGGTTTGTAGGTTGTAGGTTCCAATCGGATCAACTTTAGAAGTCAAGATCTTACCTAAGATAGTGGTTTTTAAACATGGTTGGAAGGTATACTTGTCAACTTTCAGGTTTTTGGGGCTTTTTCATGCAGACGAGAACATTGTGTGGTCGTACAATGTAACCCACTATCGTGGTTACAATTGTATGTTCTCACTGCTGGATAGTGTTTCACTAAAATGGCCATAACTTTTAGCTCCGGCATCGGATTAAGGCAAAATTTTATGTGTTGGAAAGATAATTCAAATATATATTATTTGGTGGTCTTGATATAAAAAATACATCAGAATCTAGGAGCTAGGCTTGTTTGAAACTAACTATAGCAAGATTCTTCACAAGAAATTCACTAGTAAGTAAGGTTTCAACTTGGCTATGAGCTAGGAGTTACTTGTGGCCTTAATACATGTATAAATCACTTCTCATACTACCAAAGCATGATTTTTGGTTTTACATGTACTTGAAACATGGTTCGTATGTTAGCTTGGATTTTTGGGGTTTATAATATATTTATGTAAATTCTATTTTCATTTCAGAAGGTTGATGTAATCTTTTATATGATGCATGAGAGACATACCAAATACTCTATGTACTATGATATAAAAGATAGAATCATGGATCTCAACTTCTACAGTAAATTCCTATTGAGTTACAATGAGCTGACCAAGGAAGAGACAACCAAAGATGGAAAGCCACTTGACCAATTACTTACTAAATTCAAATAGGATGATGATATGCTCAATTACTGTATAGGTAATAGACCCTACCCAGGTGCCTTACCCTGGATAGGTGCTCGGAGGAATTTGGCTTTGATGAACTTTAACAAAATACACTTTGTGACTCTTGAGATAATCATTGAGGAGGATTCATGAATGTGTATGATGGAAATATTACTGTCTTTGATGATGGGGCTTTCTTTTGTCGAATGGAATTTGTCTTGGAGTTATTTACCAAGTTGTTGAAGAAAAGTGGCATGTTTGTTCACTTGCTAGAAAAGTTTCTTAATGAACAATAAGGTTTTAATGGGAGAACATTGAATCTCGCCAAAAATAAAACTGGTCATGCGTGCGCGTCATACTCGCTTGGCTTTATAGAGAATTTGATAACCGATACCTCTGTGAAAAATCTTGACACTTTAATGTCTGACAATACTATTTCCAACATGCAGGTTGTATGGGCTGCTGGTGTAGTATGCAAGAGTTTAGAGTCCTAGTCAAATAATTTGTAATTTATGATGGTTTTGATTTCTTGTAATTGTTGGTTCTGACAACATATTTTCATGTTTTTGTTGAGTTATTTTATATAATTTGTGATGGCTTGGATTTGTTTTTTGTTATGAATTTTATTTTGTTACAAATGAATTTCTTAGATGCATAAATATACAATATCATTTCCAATAGATCTACTGTATCTTCTGCAATAGATGTATATCTGTTGGAAATGATCAAACAGATATAGACATCTGCTGCATACTCTACATATGTTGTAGCAGATGATTAATCTATTTTAATAGATGAATAATTTATTGGAAATAATCAAAATAGATATAAACATTTGCTGCAACAGATTACTAATACGTTTGATTATTTCTAACATACTCTACAAATGTTGCAACATATGATTAATTTGTTGTAATAGATAAACACATCTGTTGCAGCAGATGAATGATATGATTGATTATTTCCAACATACTCTACATATGTTGCAGCAGATGATTAATTTGTTGCAATAGATAAATAATCTGTTTGAACTAATCAAACAAATATAGAAATCTGTTGCAATAGATATACACATCTGTTGCAGCAGATGGATGATATGTTTGATTATTTCCAAAATACTCTACATATGTTGCAACGGATGAATAATATGTTGTAACAGATGTTTAATATGTTGGAACTAATCAAACAGATGTATATATCTGTTGCAGCAGAAGTCTAATATGTTTGATTATTTCCAACAAACTCTACATATGTTGCAACAGATGAGTAATTTGTTCTACCAGACTTATAAGCTATTGAGAATAATCAAACAGATATTTACATCTATTGCAACAGGTTATAATCTGTTGCGACAAGTTATACACTTAGTTGAACGTGTAATTACTATCTAATTCATTATGATAGTAATTGAAGGTATTAATTTATAGCTAATTGTAGTTAAATAACTTTGTTTGATACTAATCATGGTTTAATGAAGCAATTCACATCAAATTAGTCAGTCGATCACACCATTTAGGATGAATACACTTAGTGAACATGTAATTACTATTTGATTCACTATGATTGTAATTTAAGGTATTAATTGATGGCTAATTATAGTTAAATAAGTTTTTTGTTACTAATCATGGTTTAATGAAGCAATTCACATCAAATTAGTCAGTCGATCACTCCATTTAGGACGAATACACTTAGTTAAACATGTAATTACTATCTGATTTATTATGATTGTAATTGAAGGTATTAATTGATAGCTAATTATAGTTAAATAAGTTTTTTTGTTACTAATCATGGTTTAATGAAGCAATTCACATCAAATTAGTCAGTCGATCACTCCATTTAGGATGAATACACTTTGTTGAACATGTAATTACAATTTAATTCATTATGATAGTAATTGAAGTTATTAATTGATATCTAATTATAGTTAAATAACTTTGTTTGTTACTAATCATGATTTAATGAAGCAATTCACATCAAATTAGTCAGTCGATTACTTCATTTAGGACGAATACACTTAGTTGAACATGTAATTACTATCTAATTCATTACGATTGTAATTGAAGGTATTAATTGATAGCTAATTATAGTTAAATAACCTTTTTGTTACTAATCATGATTTAATGAAGCAATTCACATGAAATTAGTCAGTCGATCACTCCATTAAAGACTAATACAATTAGTTGATAGTGTAATTACTATCCAATTCATTGAGAATGCTATTGAAGTTATTAATTGATAACTAATTATAGTTAAATAATTTTGTTTGTTACTAATCATGGTTTAATGAAGCAAATCATATAAAATTAGTCAGCCGATCACTCTCTTTAGGACGAATACACTTAGTTGAATATGTAATTACTATCTAATTCATTATGATTGTAATTGAATGTATTAATTGATTGCTAATTATAGTTAAATAACTTTATTTGTTACTAAATATGTTGAAAATAATCAAAAATATCATTTATCTATTGGAACATATGTAAAATATATGTTGGAAATAATCAAACAAATATAGACATCTGCTAAAGCAGATGTTTGTTGCACCCTACCACACACACAACTGTACGTGGCTGTGTAAGTAATAAAGTGTCTCTTTCGAGCAGAATATCGATCCCACAGGGACTTGGTGTTTATCAAACGATCCAATTCAAATATTACTACTCAAGTTAAACTACTTTAATATATAACCAAGATAAGTTCAAGTTTGTTTTTATAAACTATATAACAACAATAACAACGACATGAAATTCAGATAGTAAACAATAGATAGACAGTTCCAGGGTTGAGGCATTTACTTCACATTCATGCATAACTATGGTTTCTAGTCGGTGTTGGTGTTTATCGAGTTTATTGATCTACGAGGTTGAAATTACAACTTGGGAATGGTCATCCTCTAAGTCATCTACCCAAATTAATCTCACAACTACATCGTTGAGCGGTAATGTGAGTCATTAATTTGGATGCATTAAACTATCTTCCTGTTTCATTAACCAAGTGGGGCGTTTAGGTATATCTCTATCCTACCCACAAATCATATTTTAAAAATTACTATCTAACAATCAAAGATATGATCCACACTTCCTACGTTCTTTATTCCTTCTCTCCACTTCTATGGTAGATTTGTTTTGAGACTTAGATTTATCCTAAATTTCATGACTCTTTAGAAGGTAAAACAAGAATGCAAGAATAATCACATAACATGATAAACATATAAACCAACTATAAAACCATAATTACACAATCATGTTGTAGCCTCAACCCTATTATGGGGGATGCGGCGCAAGGCCCCCTCCCATATTATGGGGGATGCGGCGCATGGCCCACTCCATAGGGTGTGGGTTCGCCCAATTCTTGCTCTATTCTTCTCGTTTTCTTGTTCATTTTTACCCACTCCTTGTGGCTTGTTTATAGGATTTATTTAGATTCCATATCTTCTACAATGGTCACATACAAAAACTCATAACAAATATTAGTCCATACAACATAATAGAGCTCATCAAAGTTTACTAGAACAAGCATAACTTAAGCTCGCAACACTAGTTTTCTCATTTAAGCTCTATTTGATCATTTTGACTCTTGACTTGTTTCAAAAGCACCTTAAACGCTCTAAACATGTAGCTTAGCACATAAATACACAATTACACACTTTATACATGATTAATCACATCAAATTATCCTCAAAACCAAGCTAAACGCGCGTAGATAATGACACTTAGGTGTATGAATATGCCTAAGATCACCACCCCACACTTAAACCCTTGCTCGTTGTTATGAACCAGCTATACACGCAAGTGCACGTGATAGTTCAAGTAATAAAGTGTCCCTTTCGAGCCGGATGTCGAACCCACAGGGACTTGTCGTTTAACTATTCACTAGACTAAACTAGTTCTTGATTATTTATTTAAGCGGTGGAATATAGAGATATGATGGTTATAAAGTATAAAATAACTATGAACTAACACTACAAGAAATTGGACTTTTTGCGGCAACAAAAGTCGCTACAATAACCCCAAAAGTCGCCACTAAATACTTGTAGTGGCGACATTAAGGACGTGGCAAGTACTTCCATAGCTAAAAGTTTTCTGTGGCGATTCGATGATGTCGCCACAGAAAGCACAAATTGTGGCGACTATGTTTGCCGCAAAAAGCAATCATAGTTGCCACAAAAAAAAAGGTCCACAAGATGGTTTTAAAATACGTCGCCGCTGAAGAATTACATTCAGTGGCGACAATGATCGCCACAAAATCAACTACACGTTTCAGTGTCAACACTTATCGCCACAATAACCCAATATTTAGTGGCAACTTTAGCTGCTGCAAATACGACAATGTTGTTCTGACAAAATTATGTCGCCACTAAAACCTTATTTTGTCAACTGTAATACCCAAAATTCCAATAGATTTTCAATGGGCCTAATTTTCTTCAGTATTAATGACATTCAATATTATTTAACTAACACCAATAAAATTTCTCAAATCAAATATTATAAATAATTCCATTACAAAAAAGTCAATTCAATACTTCATTGTCATTTACTCATGATGATATGATAAAAGAAAATACATAAAGTGCCTTCAAATTTGTTGGTCAATATCGTGTACTGTGAAAAATCTTGTCCCTGTCATTGAGCGGAAAAAATACAATATCAGTCTGATATCATGCAGGGACGCTTTGTCTTCAACATCTAGCTGACTTAGGTCGACTTGAATTTTTGAGGTATATGCGCGGCTGGGCACAAGAACTTTAGGGTAGGTCTGATCTTGTTTAGATAACCACCTGCTTTCATTTTAAAAGCTACTAATCACTTTATTGAACATTTTTAAACAAATATTTGCATGATGGATATTCTCATGAAATAATTAGTTGCAAAGGATGCACTACACAGCATGAAAGCATATCAATGAGCATAATGAGATTATGAAAAGCCAATCTATGCAATAAGCTTTTCTTTCCATTAAAATTTCAACACTTCACAGGATATTGAGCCGATAAGTTGATACGTTCACTGAATCTAAGCATACCAAGTCTACAATGATTTGTTACAGACTTACAATATAGGTCAAAATACCTTATTTCTTAGCTTACAGCCAGCTGGTGTTAACAAATGTATGCTCCTAAAGTATTTGTCCTTTCGAAAATGAAGGTGAGTATAATAACTACGGCAGCGAAAGGATTCTCTTGAATACTAGATCACGTAAAATATTGATATGTGGAGTTCTCCTCACTATGCATCTTCAATCAGTTTACTAAAAATTATTCAGAGAACTGGATAAAGGAAGTGGTACTTTTTTATAGTTACCGTGCAACTGTAGAATGCATAGAATGCATATCCAGCTAACAAGGTCTCATGTTAAGAAATAAAATGGTAAAAAGATTGAGATTTAAGGTTGAAGTAGACAGTATTCAAGTATCTTAGTTAACTACTTGTGTTCTCTTCGGGGACATCTGATAAAATTTGAGCAATACCAAGAAGATTAGCATGGCTCGTGCACAAGGACATGCAAAGACAACTGGTGGTCCAAAACAAAAAGAAGTGATAAATATGAGAAGGCACACCTCATGCTCATTATTGAAAGATCCTGTGCTGACATACATTTGCCGTTCATTCCTCAAAGCTGCAAGTATCTGGCGGAATCGATAACCAATAAATTCTCAAGCAATTCAAAGTCAATTGTAAGTTTAACTAAAAAGCTCACTGCAGTGTGCAGCTATGAAAGAGAAGGTAAAACCAATACGAGTGAACGATTTTGCAGGCTCTGAGCATTAGTGAAAGCATTATAAATAAAAGGGAAAAAAGCTAATTACCATGGTAAGACCTTCAGCAAGATATACATGGCACTGAAGAAACAAAATTGCAGGTGGTAGTTGATAATCTTTTCCCCCTTCTTTCTTCTTCCCTTTCCTTTTACCTGATACAACTCAAATATTTAGATAACACGTTCCTTATCTTGAAAAGAACATATTAATAAAATTCAATTATATATTTATTTTATATCTGCGGATGAGTTGCAATGCTATTAAAGGAGTGGCAAGCAGATGCAATAATTAAAAGTTAGGAGTAATAATTTAAACAAGAGTCATTCCCCTTGCTTTCCATCTCTATTTTCCTCATTCCAGCTCTCCAACTTAATACATGGACATTCAATATCTCTTTCTAGCTATTGCCTCGGCATATCAATTGTCTACACTAAGGGTGTGTTCGGTACCAGCTCAACTAATTTTAGCTCCTTCTCCAAGGGACTTCAGATATGGGCATTTAGATGGGTTGGATTGTACCAAGTCTGAAGTTATTTGCAAGAGGTAGCCACCAATTGATCAAGTTTTTCCCCAGTCAACAATTTTAGTGATTTATTACAGCTAATACTATTTCCTTTGGAAACTATTTGATAATCCCTGTCGAGAATCAGTAACTCAGAGAGCAAAGAAATGTTTGTACTCTTAACCGTCTATACCCCAATCATGAAGTAATATGAACCTAACCCAGGAGGAGTTTGCTTTAACCAGAAATCTGATTCCATTGCATAGGAGGAAATGCTCAATCAGAGAACTTAATACACACACACACACATAACAGTATTCTCTCCTTGATCCACATCAAGACAGCATATATATCATGACTTTTCAGTCGCAGAAGGTCGCAGATCAAAAGCTGATAGCATATTGAGTCCAACACTAGTACAATTCAAGAAACAAGATTCAAGTCGGAACTATAATGAACGAAGCATAGTTCCACATAAGACATTGTCTATAACATATGGTTTCATAATTGACGAGAAGCTGTTTCTACATAATATAAGTGTTTTTTTCAGTCATCAACGAGAGGAAAGGAACATTGAGTTATTGGCCCAACCAGTATCCTTAAAAAGTTCAGTGAGAGATGAAACTTGTCTATTTCAAATGAAGCAGCAGCTCACAGAAGAAATAGATTATACGTGAGGATAAGATACAACAACAAGATATGAGATAAACCGTCTTTGTGGGAAAACATAGTGGTGCCAATGAATTCAAATGAAGATCAACAGCAAGTAAAATCGCAAAGGTCCCTAGCCGAGTTAATTACTCTTATCTGACCTAAAACTACTTTTAACCAAATCCTTACCTCAGGAAAAGTGAACATGATGACCAAAATTTCCCAGGTGAAGTGAAGAAAGTATAAAATTTACATGAACGTGAACCTTTAACATAATTTTCTTCTATCAAACTAACTCTTCAACCATTCAATAATATTTTCGTATCACTAGCAAAACATATAAATCAATCTAATATCTTAACAATAGATGAATTTTAATACTTGGCGGAGCTGATGGAAAATTATGTGCACAACACGTGAACTTTATCCTTCCGTTAGTTATTTAACCTTGAGTACCAATAAGATGTTTTTTGTTCCTTTTGTTTAACCTTGAGGATAAAAAGAACTAATTGATATTTTTTTTTAGCACCCAGAATTGATCACTTGGACTGTTTTAGCCTATGATAACAAGCAAGTGAAAAACAACACTTGACAACAAAAGGCTTAGTTCTCTTCTATACCAATACGTCCACGAGCATAGATTGCATATTAATCTCAAACAGTATCACATAATTACTCAAGTATCCAAAAGTTTCAATATACCCATGAGCATTTCAGATCTGAGAAATAAAAAATGACAAAGGACCAATGAATTTTAGCATTCATGAGCTCAACACTGAAATTAGAATATACGACGAACAATCAAATCACACTTTTGATTTCAAACAAAGAACTCAAATTCACCTGAAAAATTTAAAACTATAGGCAAAGACAAATAAACTTTACCAACATAAATTTCAATCTATCGAGAGGAATGGTTCGACCCATGCTGCTTCATGTGGAACTTCGAAGTTCAGACGGAGATGAAGGAGATTTTGCTTGAGTACCTATATCCTCAATCACCAAGAAAAATATCCTATATCCTCGAAATTCCCCAAAATCGCTTCTTAAGTAGCGATTTTGGATCTCTCTGTCATCTCCTCTCCGTCATTCTTTTCCCTCAAATCTAACAAAAATCCATCCAATCCATAAAGAATCGGTATTGAAGGATAGATAACGAGTGAATCGAATTTGGGACTAAGAGAATGAAGGAATTTGGGGAAAATGGGAAAATGGAATTTGGGGGAAACGGGTGCTGGAGATATTAGGTCTTGGATGTGGGAAGGTAAATGTAGATGGATGGCTTATATATTTTTATTTAATTATTTTGACTTTCTTTATTTTTTTGCCTATTTAATTTTTTTTGGATTATCTAAATTAAGAAATTAAAAATGACATTCTTATAAACTAATAACAATAAAAATAAATTAAGTGTTTCTAAAACTAATTGTTATTGTCAGAAGCAAATAGTTTCAATATTTGTGTGCTAATTTAAACTGTGCTTTATTAAATTATGAAATTACTCCAAGTATTTATTTAAATAATTCTAAACCCATTAAAACTTTTTAATATATGAATATTTATATTAAAAACGTATGTTTAGACGTATGGAATTACTATAAGTAGGGATGGACATTCTATCGATTCGATTTTTTGATTTTTGATTTGAAAAAAGTTAAAATTAAAACTGAATCAAAATCAATTCTTATAATTTCTCCTTAATTAGGATGCAATAAAATCACACTGAAAATGAACATTTTCAAATAGAAATTAAATTCACACTTTTATGAGGGAACTTACAGATATATATAATGATAAAAATATATGAAAGTTTATAAAAAACACCTTAATTGAATTTATATACAAAATCATAATTAACATAAACAAAAGATTATAATTAATATAAAACGTTAACTATATACCAAAAAACATTGGTTTTTCTTTATTTCTATTACCAAAATATTGAATTTACATACAAAATTATAATTAATATAAAATCAAAAGCTTTTGTGGCGACATTAAATGTTGCCTATAAATCCATTTTTAGCGGCGACAGTGTCGCTGCTAAAAGATCTTTTTGTAGCGACACTTCTAAGTCGCTACAAATACCTTTTTCATTTATATTTTATTAGAAACTTGATTCATATTTGCAGCGACTTATTTATTATCGTCACTAAAAAGGTCACGTTTAGTGACGATATTTAGGGTCGCCGCTAAACTGTAACTTTCTGTGGCAACTATTTGAAGTCGCCACTAAAGCCCTTACTTTTGTGGCACCTACTTGTGTCGCCACTAAAAGTCGTCGCAAAAAATCATATTTCTTGTAGTGTAAGCTAACATGATTAACTAGGGGTATAAACAATGGTAAGTTGAATTCCCAGGTTCAAGGCATCCCGAACGTCATCTCTAGCACATGAATATTAATGGTTTAAGCAAATTGAGCTGTCTATCGTGGTTATTGATCACAAGGTCGATAATATGATTATATTCGTCTCCAAACTATAACCTTCTATTAGAAATTGGAAACCTAACTACATCGTTGAGCGGGGATAGATTTAACAACTTCTAACGCCTTTAAGCTATCTTCCCGTATTCGAACAAGCGCGGCGAATTAGGTACCTCTCGGTCCTAACCGCATATCAATCTCTTGGAATCGCTTCCTCGAGTAAAGATCACGCTCCTTATATTCCACGTTATATCTCTCAATTTCTCTCTCGAGCTCCTCTCAAGACAATAGATTTATTTCAATTGTAATTAAGCATTAAAATAATAAAATCAAGAATATAAAAATAACCAATAAATTGATAAACTTCAGCAAAAACCAAATAATATTCAACTCTAGAGATTCATGTTCATAGCCTCAACCCCAAGAATTAGGGATTTTAGCCACTCATGGGTAGATTTAACATAAATTGATAAAAAATTATAAAAAAGAAATAAAAATATAAAGGAAGAAGAATTAACCCTAATTTGGATGCCAAAATCCCCCAAGAGTATTCCTACCAAGATGGAATTATGATACAATAACCCAAGAGCCCTATTTATAGACTGGTGGTCGGAGAAGAACTTTGGCAAAAAGTGGCCCGACACGCCACAAAACGCGCCTGACACTTAGCCAATTTCTGCCTCTGAAAATATTGTTCCAAAGCAGCCCGACACGCCAGTTGGTGCGCCAGACCCAAAAAATCCGATTTTCATCATTTTTCCGACCTTTCTTCGAGGATTCGGGTGGATTCTTCAAGTCCAAATCTTTGGCTTGTCTCTTATCTTCAAGTTCCTTTTCTCATAGCTCCTCCAAGCCTTACTTTCCACGCCAAAAATGCTCCAAATAGTCGCAAATTTCACCTACAAGGGTCTAATCACATTTGTTAGCACAATATCAAATATTCCATTAAAACAATACAAAATACACACTTATTGCACTCAAAACTAAGGTAAACACGGGTCAAAGTCGGCAATAAGGCATATAAATACGTCTTAGATCACCACCCCACACTTAAACCTTTGTTCGTTCTCGAACAACAACCACAATCAACTCAAGGCGACTCTATAATTACTACTACAAATAAGACACTCAAGCTAGCACTACAACGACCACATGAATAGCAAGCTCTACACTCGACATGTTATATTACAACTTGAAACACATGAATACTACTTTAAAACTTCCTAACCTCAAGAATCGAAACTACTAAGTTTGCCCACTCATGCACATTACTCAACAAGGTGATCACATAAGTCACCTATCTATCATCAAACATGTGCCCTCACCATAAGAAAGTCACCCACATTCACTCACAGATATGCAATTTATCACCATAATGGGTGTAAAAATCAAATTCCGCTCACTCTCACAAAGAATTCACATGTCACATAAGATGAACCATAAGCTTGCCCTTAGTGTAGTACTCCACTAGTATCAGAATGTCAAAGTTCAAGATCAAGTAGGACTTTAAGGGTTGTCATGTAGGCTGAGGGACGGGTAGGAACTATTGGTCAAGAATAGTGACTATCTTCCCTAAGCGCTTTAATACACTACAATTTACATTAAGATCACCTCCAACCAACCTACTTTACACTACTTTTATCTTCCCAACTCTCATTTGTTTTGCCCCATCTCTTTAAGCTAGCTTACACATATTAGGCAAAGGGTATTTGCTATAAACACATGATTCACTTCTTTTGGTCAATTTTTTTCTTCATTACATTACTCCCTACCAACAACACATAAACTTTTTCACACACCAAAAGCTATTTACTTGGGGCTTCAACTTCACTTTTTCCATCTTCAATTTTTATACTCCTTAACATCTTAATTTCTCAACTAAAGCGCTTAGGATTTTTGGATCAAATCACGGTTAATTGAAAGAAAAGGATTAATCTACATATAACGCTACCAAAGAATAGGCTAAAGGCTCAACGGGGGTAACTAAGATCATGCAAAAAGGGTAGATAAGGTAGGTATAAAATATGGCTATCAAAGAAATGCCTATATCATCTCCTAAACTCAACACCCTTTATTTCGCTTTGCAAACACACCGGGCAAGTTCTAGACATCAATATGCACATGGAATATCACAAAAACCTCACTCACACATGACACATGTCTAAATCAAGACGGATCCCTATAGAATCTCAACCAAGCAATAGAAAGAATTCAACATTAAGCCAACATCACAAAGAGTCAAACAAATGAGCCTAGGTGTCTCAACAATAGTCATTCAATTCACTACACATGCTTCAACATTCAAAACCAACTTGCATCATGCAATCATGCGTAGCATCTGATTAGAGCATCTCTAAAATTTTAAAATTACTCCTAAAAATAAAAAGGATACTGGGTTCAAAGGGCTTCCCCTCAAAAAAGAATCGAAAAGAAAAATCGAGGGGTGGATGAAGTGTGCTCCTAAATAAAATTAAAAATTACTAAAAGAAAATCTTTTTGTATTTTTCAATTTTTCAGTAACATAAGCAAAAAACAAAAAACCAAAAGACTCCTATAGCACACTCCACCCTAACCAATCGGAATATTTCCCACCCCATACTTAAAATCATACTTTGTTCCCAAAGTATAACTCAAAGAATAAAGAAAGAGAAATACTCCCTGAGGCCTCTAGGCCTAGCTAGTAGCATCTTATCCATCAAAGAGGTCCGAAGGACCCCCACTTAGTTTTTACAATGCTCCTTAGCTTAGATTTTAGGTATTCAAACTTCCCCTAATCTGCAAAACAAAATAGACAAAGACAAAAACAAAAACAAAGGTGACAATAATAAAAAAATAACATAATAAAAACAAACTACTTACTAAACATTGGGGTGCCTCCCAAAAGCGCCTAATCTAACGTCGCGGCACCACCCATCAACTTTTTCCTCCACCTTGAGGATATAAATTTCACCACCAACATCGCATCCATCTGTTTGCTTCGCTCATAGGGTAGTGGTGCACAAATGAAGGGACCAAGTGATGGATGGTGCATGTTCAATCTCTTGGCCCTGAGGTGAGGCATGCTGTTTTGTTGATGGTCTGGTGTAAATTTAAGCATGTAGGATTCTTGTTCCTCATCTACACAATCCTCCGCTAGTTCAGATGACTCAAAATACATGTCATCATCTAAACATAATGTAGAAAAATGCTTTGAATGAGATCCAATACATTCCACTTTCCCGCTTGCACTAGTTGCAACATGCTCACATTTATACTCCCTATCAACGTCAGCCTAAATCAAAGAATGATAGTTGAATTGTTAACATTCTTCTTCTTTCTCCATAGAATGGATAGTCTCCGCAACTATTGATGATTGGACATCAGACATTTCAATCTTTTTCATCAACTGAACATTCAAGTCACAGATATCCAAGCCAAATTGAGCTATCTCTAAAATAAGTTCAACTCTCTAATGTTGCCCAAAGTATACCTCCAAAAAAGTACAATGCAGTCGTTGAATCAAATATAGAACCCAACTAGGTTGGGGTCGATCCCACAGGGAATAGGTCGAAGTATTAGTAGACTACCAGATGGAGTAATTAGAACGTAAGTAAAACTGGGGGGTTTTGCTAGTGAATAGTAACAATAACGAATGTTGGTTGTATTGAGTTTGTAATCAATAAGAGAAATTCACTAGGACTGTGATCCCCAATGATTCCTTAACTCCACCGGTTACTTGTGCTTAACAAGATTGCCCCACTACGCTGCATGCAAAATCTAACAAGTTAGGTTCATCTAACTATCTCTCGACCTTCATTAGATAAATTTCACTCTTCTCCTCTCGAACTCCGAGTGTCGCACTACTAACCCTTGTCCTGGATCTCAGATAACCATTCCCGCTAAGGCTCCAGTTATTAGATGGAGGTTGATAGCTTTAAATCTCTGTTGTTATCTCATTTTCCCTATAGCTACCTCTCTCTCGAGCAAGTCTAGAATACAGGCGAGTTTCCAACGTTTGCAACCGTTAGAAAAGCAATCACAACGAAGGAAACAATACAAAGTTGCTTTGCACTTAACCAGTTTCGTTACTTCCTCATGGTTCACACAACCCTAGTTGATGGGTTTAGCTGCTCATGATTGTAAGAACACAAGAATAATTCAAAGATGAACGCATAATTATGATCTCACAATAATGAAGGAAAACCGAAACTTCAATTATCAATAAAGCTCCAATTAGGGTTTATGAATACAAAACCAAATATATGTCTGAAACAGTAGGAAATAACTCTCAAAGTACTAAATTGTCCAACTCTCGCACTTAGGAATACATAGGGGTATTTATAGATACAAAACTAGTCCTATCCAAAAGCAAATAGGAGAATAGAGTCGGCAACTTCCACGGTATCATGACTTGGTGTCGTGGAACCAAGTCACGCCACGTAGGTTGATGTGGTGGGAATCAGGCTCAATTTTTGGTCTTCAGAAGTTGGATCACAGCAGGCTTCCACGTCACGTGGGTGTCAGTCACACCACGTGACCCCTGTTGTGGAAATTAGGCTGAAATTTTCTGTTTGTGGACTTAGTCACGATAGCCACTCACGTGGCGTGAGTGGCTTGTGGCGTGAGTGGATCTCTTCTGCGGCCTCTTGTTCTTCCTTCGTTCTCAGGATTTATTCTTCCGCTTTTGCTCATTTTGCCTTTAAAGCCTGTTTTCCTTCAAAATAGGACAGACACCACATCATACCTATAAAACACACCCAAGTTATTGCATATTTTCCTCGTGTTAAGAATCAACAATCCCATGTAACCATGGCACATCAACACCCTCAACTTGGAATGTTTGCATGTCTTCAGGCGAACAAAATTAAAAAATACACAGACACAATGCTTAACTAAGAAAAACCTAAGGGACTTATGGCAGTCAACTTATTGCTTTTGATACAAAACTTTTTCGACCCCTCCTATTTTCAAAGTAAAACCAAAGTGTTTATGTAAGCAACACAGAATCATAACATAGAAGGGATCAAGTGATGGCACCAAATTATGCACAAACAACTAAGCTGATATGCAATTTGGCATGTCTCGAATAATTAGTAGCTAATTATGCAACCCATGTGCTCTCACAATAAAAGAAGTCCCATGCACTCTCAATGTACTAATGAATATCAACATGGGGACGAGGTCAAAACACTCACGCTCACAAAGAAGTTAAGACAGTGTGCATTAAATACCATAGGCTTGCCCTTATTTTCTACGCCTTCGTTTTCAGACAGTCGAACTAGGATCACTATAGGACTTTACTCGGCTTGTAATGTAGGCTTAGGGACGGGTATGATGCATATGGGTATAGTGACTCAACCCTCCTTGACACTACACACTTTTTGGCTCCAACTTCCAACCTTTTTCCATTTTTTTTTATTCTCCCTTCTTTTATTTTCAGATTTTGGGTGTGATTTTTCTTCTCAAACTTTTAAACACATATATATTTTTTTTCCTTTTCTTTTCTTTTTTTTTTTCTTTTTCACACCCAAATCTGTTTTCTCTTTTTCTTTTATTAACCCTTCTTCATACCCAACTCAATCTACGCACCCCTATAATAGCCACCCTCAACTTAGGCGATTTGCCTGAGTTGAGGTACACAGTGTCCAAGGAGGGACCAGGGCCAAGACAGGCTCATTGTAATTAAAATGGGAAGGTGAATAGGCTAAATGAAAGAAATAGGACAATTATGGCTCAAAGTTGGGATCAAGGGATACTTCTTCCTTTGGTTTGGCATTTAGGCTAAAAGTAGACTTTATTCAAAAACGGCCTATGATCCTTTCCTAATCCCTATCCTTTAACTTAGGCAAGACTAACCGGGCAAGTTCTGGATCGCACACACACAGCTAACTAAGTAGTGACCTCACACACACATAGCACAGGGTTGTATTACCAACTACTACCTATCCGTTCATGCAATGCTAGCTACAGTTATTTGCCTATAATTCTAGTACCATAACAAGATCCAACATCAGTCACACACAAAGCATGCCATTCACACAATTCAAAAACCAAAATTTCAATAGGCGTATCCTTAGCAGTCAAAACACATAAAACAAATCTTTCAAAACTGGACTGCACTAAAGTTCCCTATTTTTCTCCTAATATAGCAAGAAACATAAAAACATCATCAATAACAGCCTAAACATGCCGATTCTACTATGATAGCAAACTCGGGGGAAAAGAAACACAGTAACAAAACCCCCCAAGTGGTGGTACACCCCCACCCCCAACTAAACATGGTGCAATGCCCTCAATGCACCGATATCAAATAAAAAACAAGGGAGTGAAGACATACCTGCGGCGCTCTAAGCATCGAAAGTGGGCCCGCCAACAGCGGGATCATCAGACTGTGCAGTAGTCGCGTTTGGTGGGGGTATAGCCTAACTGGCAGATGCACCACGTGCCCTCTGCTCTGCCTCAATCTGTCTCGCGTGGTACTCTTCCCGGGAGGCTTTAACAGCCCTTCTCAGATCACTCTCGTACTCAGCATAACTCACACCCCCATCCACCGGACTGCGGCGTCTCTTTCCTCTATCTATCGGAGGCTCTTCATCAGCAAACAAATCAACCTCAAAGGCTGGTCTCACGGAGGTCGGGGTAGGCATATGTGGTATAATGGGAGTGCTACTCGATGCCAGTGCCCGAACCTCCTCTCTCAATGCAGCAACCTCCTAGGTCAAGCCGGCCATATCAGGGCTCGGTGCAGCACTCAATCGGGAGGCCATACGTGCCTCAAAACTGTCAATCCGCCCATATAAGCCCCGCATAAACTAGTCCATAGCTGCAGTCATCTGAACCTCCACCCTAGTCTCCGCAACCTCTACTGTAGATCGAACCTAAGGATTAAGCTGGGATACCAACTTAGCCATCTGTGTCTCAGTGTGAGCCTGGCCCTCAAACATCTCCGTCTTCCTGTCAACCATCTGCTACAGAAAATCTTGTGATACTGAAACCATCCCAGCAGGAGTCGATTGGGCACTAGTATTGGGTACTCCTTCATCAACAGGGCCAGCGCCCTCAGTCTGTACAGGTACCCTAACTGGTGCAGGAACAGGCAACGGGGAACTACTCGGCTCATCCAGGGCTGCACCCGCCGACTCAGACGTTTGTGACTCTCATGGAAGCACGGGGTGTGAACCCCTCTGCTGCATCAGTGCAATATCCGTAATGCGGGTCACCTTGATATAATGGTCTAGGGTAGGTATCCTGGCCACCCCTGCCCTATCACACAACCACTAGATCAAGCATGGAAAGGGGATACTCGTGTGATCTCTGAATGCCCGCTCCTGAATCTCCAGACTATGTATCTAGCAAAAGGAATCTCATAACCAGCTAAGATACTGGCTACCTCTACTGCCCACTCCAACGTGAGTGAATTGTCAGCATTAGGTGGACCCAACCGATGTCGAACCACAGACCACCAGAACTTACCACCAAAATAAAGCGTGGACTTTTTGATGTCCAGCTTCCCAGTTACCCAACTAGCCGCCACACCATCTTCGGCTAAGTACCCTGAAATCCATTTAAGCAAATCCAACTTCTGCTCCGCATCTCTCCTCTTCACCTTATCTCTGACAGTGTCCATCCTATGATCATATTCAGCAGTCAACACAGGAAGTGGACGGTCAGCCCCAAATAAGAAGCGGTGAATGGTCTGCTCTAAAATATCCACATGGGTACCACAAACCATGACATGAGTCAAAAATGGCGGGAATATAAATTTCTGCCCAATAGGAGTGCCCAAATCCACTGACGCAGCATACGAGGCATAAAACTCTTGGACTAACTCCGAGCTATATAGACCAGAAGGCTGCGCCATCCAACCTAACCTATATCTCTCAAAAACAGTCCATATATCAGTCAAAGTCCTCAACTCATCCACTCGATACCTTGTCTCCTCCATTATGCTCCTCTGACACACCCCTCTCTCAGTCAATTCAGCATCTCTATCATAAAAGTCATGCATGCCCTGCACACACCAACGCTGAATCTCAGTACTCTGCACGGGATTTAGAGCACTCTGGGCACCAGAACCTAAAACAGAAGCCGTAGCCTCCACTGCAGACGTACCCTGACCCGTAACATCATCAGTCGAGCCCAACGCAGAACCATCCTCCCCCTCTTTAGACTGGGGGGTGAACTCAGAATACTTAGCTGGAATGACTGGCTCAGCAGGTGGTGAGGTCGGGTGACGTGCTGCCTGGGCAGCCGCTCAGGCTAACATCTGTAACCTCGTAGCCCAAGGGACCAAAGCAGTATCATCTTGGATAATATCAAATTCTTTCACCGAACCACTTTGCTTAGACTCAGTTGGTTCATCCCGCAGACGGGTCGGTAATCCAGATTTTTGGTCTGAATCCGGGATGATGCATCAAGGTGGTCACTTTTGGGATTGGATTTTGGAGGCATGGTAATAGGTTTGGATTGAATTTTTGGGTATTTGGTTTGGGTTTGGTATGTTTGATTCAAATTTTTAGACTTAGGGTTCGGATTTTCTAATGGGTTTGGTAATGGGGGTCAGATTTTGTGAGTTTGTTGGGGAAGGGTTCAGATTTTGTGAGTTTGAGAAGGAGGGGATTCAGATTTAGTAGGGAGAAGAAGAGAAAATTGGAATTTTAGGGTTTTAGTTTAAGGATATGAAAGTGGGGAAAGAGGAACATGGATTGGACTATATATCGGGTAAGGAAGAAAGGATTCAGATTTATTTTGAGAAAATTTGGATCGGGTCGGGTTGGATTTGGGTTGCTGAAATTTTTACTTTTCACGCCACGACCCACGCCACGTGGGTGTGACCTACGTGACGTGAGGTATGTCGTGACTGATGTTCTGAGACTGTCCTGAAGGTCTGATTTCCACAACACGACTCACGTGGCGTGGATCCCATCCACGTTACGTGGATGCCTTCCTTGGAATAGATTTAGAACTTGGAATTTTTCCTCTGATTTTGATGATACCAACCACGTGACGTATAATACCTTCACGTGACGTGGTTCATGTCGTGGGTGGTATTTCACTTATTCAGTTAAATTCTGTGATTTTTAGCTAACTGTTCCTCAATAATCCTATCTCCACATAACAGAACTTGGGTTGCCTCCCAATCAATGCTTGATTTAATGTCGCGGCACGAGATGGCTAATCTTGGATACTCAAACTTCCCCAACTAGCCCATGGGTTGCCTCCCATGAAGCGCCTGATTTAACGTCGTGGCACGACATGGCTAACTTGACTACTCAGACTTCATCAAGTTTAAGTTCTTCAATCGTCCGTATCTCTTTCGAAACTCCTAGATAATGCTTAACACGCTGTCCATTGACTTTGAATAGGACACCATCTGCTCCTTTTAGCTCAATAGCACCATGTGAGAATACCCGATCGACAGTGAATGGGCCAGACCATTTGGATTTTAGTTTTCCATCAAACAGGTGAAACTTAGAATTATACAATAAAACCGAGTTGCCCGGGTGAAATTCGCGGTTCTCAATTCGACGATCACGGTACAATTTCATCTTCTCTTTATACAATGCTGAGTTTTCATAAGCCCGGAGACAAAATTCATCCATCTCATTCATCTGCTCAAGTCGCAATTTGGCCGCTTCATTCCAATCTAAATTCACCCTTTTCAACGCCCACAAGGCTTTATGTTCTAGTTCAACGGGCAAATGGCAAGACTTTCCAAACACCAACTGATATGGGGATGCACCAATTGGTGTTTTGAAAGCTGTCTGATATGCCCATAACGCATCATCCAGTCGTCGAGCCCAATCAGTCCTATTTGCATTGACTGGTTTTGCCAGAATGGACTTAATCTCACGATTTGATACCTCGACCTGCCCGCTTGTCTGAGGATGGTAAGGTGTTGCCACCTTATGTTTGACACCATATTTTTCAAACAGGGCTTTGAACAGACGGTTGCAAAAGTGGGACCTCCATCACTAATAATAACTCGGGGTGTCCCAAAACGTGAGAATTTGTTCTTTTTCAAGAATGCTGTGACACTTCTCCCTTCGTTATTAGGAAGCGCAATTGCCTTCACCCACTTAGACACATAGTCTACAGCCACCAAGATGTACTTTATTCCATGCGAGCTCACAAAAGGACCCATAAAGTCAACTCCCCACACATCGACCAATTCAAGCTCAAGTATGGTTGTCATGGGAAGTTCTTATCTGCGTGAAATATTACCTTGCCTTTGACATCGGTCACAAGCGCGGGCATAGTCATGAGCATCTTTGTAAATACTGGGCCAGTAGTACCCACATTGCAAGATTTAATGGGCGGTCCGTGCACCTCCATGATGACCCCCAACTGGAGATGAGTGACACGCCTCCAGAATACTTATCATTTCGAACTTTGGGATACATCTTCGAATTATGCCATCAGCACACACCCTAAAAAAATATGGATCATCCCAAAAGAACTTTCTTACCTCATGCATGAATTTCTTTCTCTACTGATATGTCACATCTTTCGGGACTAGATCACTTGCCAAAAAGTTGGCAAAATCAGCAAACCATGGGATCAAGTGTTGAGATGCTGCCAGTACTTGTTCATCTGGAAAAGTATCATCAATCTCAAGATCGTCCTTCAATTTCAGCATGGCTTCCTCCTCAAGGCGTAAAAGATGGTCAACCACTTGATTTTTGATCCCCTTACGATCCTTGACTTCAAAGTCAAATTCTTGCAACAGAAGTACCCACCGAATCAGTCTTGGCTTAGCATCCTTCTTCGACATAAGATACCAAAGAGCTGCATGATCTGTATGTACAATCACCTTTGTACCAATCAAATAAGATCTGAATTTCTCAAAATCGAATACTAAGGCCAACAACTCCTGCTCAGTCACAGTGTAATTCTTTTGAGCTGGATTAAGCACTTTGCTAGCATAGTAAATTGGGTGCAATATCTTCTCACATCTCTGGCCAAGGACTGCACCCAAAGCCACTCCACTAGCATCGCACATAACCTTAAAAGGCTTAGTCCAATCCGGTGACACAATAATAGGGGCTGACACCAACTTCTCCTTAAGACACTCAAATGCTTTAATACATGTTTCATCAAACACAAATTTCACCTCTTTCTCTAAAAGTTTGCACAAGGGATGAGCAATCTTGGAGAAGTCCTTGATGAATCTTCTATAAAAACCAGCATGAGCTAAGAAACTTCGAATACCTTTCACAGAGATAGGTGGGGGCAGCTTCTCAATTACTTCGATTTTCGCCTTATCCACGTCAATGCCGTTCTTCAAAATTTGATGCCCCAAGACAATACCTTCATTAACCATAAAGTGACATTTTCCCAATTCAGCACGAGGTTGCACTCCTCATATCTTTGTAGCACATTAGCAAGGTGTGACAAACAACCCTCGAATGAGTCACCTATAACAGAGAAATCATCCATAAAAACCTCGATTGTGTCTTCTACCATGTCGGAGAAAATAGACATCATACAGCGTTGGAAGGTGGCTGGTGCATTACACAAACCGAAAGGCATCCTCTTGAATGCAAATGTCCCATATGGACAAGTGAAAGTGGTCTTCTCTTGGTCTTCGAGGGCAATAAAAATCTTATTATACCCCGAATAGCCATCAAGAAAACAATACCATCCTCTACCAGCAAGATGGTCTAACATCTGGTCCATGAAGGGCATAGGAAAATGATCCTTTTCAGTCCACGAATTCAACTTTCGATAGTCCATGTAAACTCTCCACCTAGTCACCGGCCTTATTGGAATCAACTTATTTTTGTCGTTTGGAACCACTGTGATTCCTCTCTTTTTCGGCACACACTGAACCGGGTTCACCCACTTGCTATCCGCAATGGGGTAAACCACTCCTGCATCCAACCACTTGATAATCTCTTTCTTCATAACTTCTTGCATAGGTGGGTTCAGACGACGCTGGTGCTCAATACTAGGTATACAATCAGGAACAAGCTGGATCTTATGAGTGCAAATACCGGGTGAAATACCTATGATATCTGCAATGGACCAACCAATGGCCCTCTTAAATCTTTTCAAAACTGAAACCAAAGCCTCTACCTGCCAATTCACCAATTTAGCAGAAATAATCACTGGCAAGGTATTGTTGGCTCCCAAGAATATGTAGCGAAGGTGGGCCGGAAGAGCCTTAAGCTCTAAAACTGGAGGCTCCTCAATAGATGGACGAGCTGGTGGAGTCACCCTATTCTTCAAATCAAGATCCAGTTTCTTGGGAGCATAAGCGTATGCTCCTCTACCTGCGAGTGCACCCACCATCTCATCATAGTCTTGTATACTATCATCTTCAAATTCATGATCACGGCAGCCAGAGGCTCTACTCCCAACCTTTCTTTGATGGACACAGCAACCTCACTATCATCAACAACATCTATCACTGAAATCACTCGCTTATCTCTTGGTTGCTTCATAGACCGACAGACATTGAAAGTAACCTGTTCATCATTCAATCTAAATTTCAGCTTCCTGATTTCCATATCAACCAATGCACGACCCGTGGCAAGGAATGGTCTTCCCAATATGATGGGCACCTCAAAGTCAACTTCACAATCGAGAATCACAAAATCAGCCAAAAATATGAAAGAGGCAACCTTCACCAAAACATCGTACAGAATGCCAATCGGCTTTTTCACAGTTCTATCAGCCATGAGAAGTCTCATTAAGGTTGGTTTTGGTACTCCTAACCTCAATTGGTTGAACACGGTTAATGACATTAGGTTGATGCTAGCACCCAAATCACACAGTGCTTTAGCAAAACCGTAGGACCTAATAGTACACGGGATTGTGAAAGCTCCTGGATCTTCCTTATTTTCAACTAAGGACCATGAAGCAACTTCACTACAATGGTGAATGTTATCTGCTGGCTCAAAACTGACCGTTCTCTTCTTTGTCACCAAGTCTTTCATGAACTTTGCATAACCTGGCATCTGCTCTAATGCCTCTACAAGAGGGATGTTTACTGACAGCTCCTTCAACATGGTGATGAACTTATGATACTTCCTTCCTCTGCCTTATTCTTCAACCTTTGAGGATAGGGAGGAGGAGGTTGTGGGATAGTTTTGAGCACTTTTGGTACCTCTTTCTCCTTTCTCTTCTCAGATTTTGCATTGTCGCTATCATCATGCTGATTAGGAACCATGTCACCTTTTGCACTATCCGACTCAGCTTCAACATTGATAACCACTGGATCATTAAGCACACTATTGTCAGCAGGCATAGGTGGATCTGTCATGCTCTTCCCGCTTCTAGTAGTAATAGCGAGACAATGAATATCATTTTTTGGATTCTGGACGGTATTGCTTGGAAGGGTGCCTGGATGACGTTGATTCAGTGCCAATGAAATTTGCCCAAACTATTCCTCCAACTGTTTAATGGCAGTCGAATGAGACTCCACTTTCTGACTTATGCCCAAAATGTCAGTCCTAATCTCTTTCAAGCAATTTTCCTGACTTTCGGCTCCTTTGACCAATTTATTTAGGAGTGCCTCCATTCTTGAATTTCCAGAATCCTTATCACGCCTTCCAGGTGGTACATATATGTCATTCTTTTCTTGATTATCATCCTTCCTCCTCCAATCACTATCTCGATCCTGTTCTCGATCTCTGTATCCCAATTTGTTGTAGCTGTCTCCATAATAGTTTCGACCTTGATTCCCTTGCCTTGAGTTCCAAGAGTCTTGATTAGACCCTTGGCCCTTGGCTCGGAAACCCGCCACTTCATGATCTAGATATTTTGCCTCTTCATCTGACTCACTATCATCATGTCTTGCAGATTTATTTTGTGCACCAACAACATGCACTTTCTCCGTATCTTTGGCTGCTATCTGTTTAGCCAAAAGACCAATTTCTATCCTCAACTGAGCAACCTCTTGTGCCACAGATTTATCCAACACCCTTTGAGCTGCTGAAGCTCCAATAGCATATGTTCCAGCCGACGTATCTTCCTCCTAAGTATGCCATCCTCGGTTGGTCTTAGTGACACGATCTAATATCTCAGAAGCTTGGTCCCATCTCAAACTCATGAATGCTCCACCAGTGATAGTATCTGCTACTGCTTTTGTGTTGACATTCAAAGCTCTGTAGAAGATTTCAAGTAAGTTCCTGCCGCTCATCCTATGATTTGACACCATTTGCAGCTTCTTTTTATATCTCAGCCAAGTCTCATAGAGTGCTTCCGAGTGAAGCTGTCTGAAATTATAGATCTCGTCTTTCAACTGCAGTATCTTGGACGGTGGGAAAAATCTTTCCAAGAATTGATTTCTCAATTCCTTCCAAGTAGTGATAGAACCTCGAGGTAGCTCAGCCAACCACAATGTGGCTTCTCCTATAAGAGAAAATTGGAACAACCTCAACCGTATCGCCTCTTGGTCAACTCCAGGCAGATTGTATGAAGTGCAGACCCCCACAAAATTGATTACATGCATGTTTGGATCTTCAAAAGGAACACCTGCAAACACGCCCTTCAAGTTCATCAAATGGATCATGGCACTAGTGATGTCAAACTTAGTGCCTGGAGGTAACTCAGGTGGAACAATGGCACCGTTCTCGATTGGATCAAAATAGGCCATATATTCATCTTCAGGATCATCATAAACAAGCACATATTGTCTCGGTTTTTCTCTTAATCATCTTTGTTGCTCTTCAGTATCAGCCAGACGCTGTGCTGCTTCTTGCATAGCTCGATTATCTCTTTCTACTTGTCTAAGAGCAGCTTGTCTAATATGTTCTTCTTGTGTCAATCGAGCATTAGTTTGTTCCGCTGTTTCCTGACCAGACGGATGAAGTGGCTGGTTGTGAATGTCTCCCGCAGTTGCGGGATTCTGGACTCCTTCAGTATTCACCATTCTCCAATTAGCTCTTAAAGTCCTTTCAATTTCAAGATCAAGTGGAATTAGGGGATTGCATTGACTCCTAGTATTTGGCATACACCGGCGTATGCCCTCGAGAGTATGTAAAAACACACCCAATCAACTCCAACCAGTAATGTTCAACTTCGTAATCGTATTCCCCAGCAACGGCGCCAAAATTTGATGTCGCCCAAAGTATACCTCCAAAAAAGTACAATGGGTTCGCTGAATCAAATATAGAACCCAACTAGGTTGGGGTCGATCCCACATGGAATAGGTCGAAGTATGAGTAGACTACCAGATAGAGTAATTGGAACGTAAGTAAAACTGGGGTTTTTGCTAGTGAATAGTAACAATAACGAATGTTGGTTGTATTGAGTTTTTAATCAATAAGATAAATTCACTAGGACTGTGAACCCCAATGATTCCTTAACTCCACCGGTTACTTGTGCTTAACAAGATTGCCCCACTGCGCTGCATGCAAAATCGAACAAGTTAGGTTCTTCTAACTGTCTCTCGACCTTCATTAGATGAATTTCACTCTTCTCCTCTCGGACTCCGAGTGTCGCACTACTAACCCTTGTCCTGGATCTCAGATAACCATTCCCGCTAAGGGTCCGGTTATTAGATAAAGGTTGGCAGCTTCAAATCTCTGTTGTTATCTCATTTTTCCAATCGCTACCTTTCTCTCGAGCAAGTCTAGAATACAGGCGAGTTTCCAATGTTTGCAACCATTAGAAAAGCAATCACAACGAAGGAAACAACAATACATGCATACACAGCAGTACAAAGTTGCTTTGCACTTAACTGATTTCGTTACTTCCTCATGGTTCACACAACCCTAGTTGATGGGTTTAGCTGCTCATGATTATAAGAACACAAGAATAATTCAAAGATGAAAGCATAATTATGATCTCACAATAATGAAGGAAAATCGAAACTTCAATTATCAATAAAGCTCCAATTAGGGTTTATGAATACAAAACCAAATATATGTCTGAAACAGTAGGAAATAACTCTCAAAGTAGTAAATTGTCCAACTCTCGCACTTAGGACTACATAAGGGTATTTATAGATACAAAACTAGTCCTATCCAAAAGCAAATAGGAGAATAGAGTCGGCAACTTCCACGGTATCGTGACTTGGTGTCGTGGAACCAAGTTACGCCACGTAGGTTGATGTCATGGGAATCAGGCTCAATTTGTGGTCTTCAGAAGTTGGATCACGGTAGGCTTCCACGTCACATGGGTGTCAGTCACACCACGTGACCCTTGTCATGGAAATCAGGCTGAAATTTTCTGTTTCTGGACTTAGTCACGATAGCCACTCACGTGGGGTGAGTGGCTTCGACGCCACGTGGCTTGTGGCGTGAGTGGTTCTCTTCTACAACCTCTTGTTCTTCCTTCGTTCTCGGGCTTGATTCTTCCTCTTTTGCTCATTTTGCCTTTAAAGCCTGTTTTCCTGCAAATTAGGACAGACACCACATCATACCAACAAAACACACCCAAGTTATTGCATATTTTCCTCGTGTTAAGAATCAACAATGCCATGTAACCATGGCACATCACTCTCCCCCCTTTTAATTGGGTTGCCATAGTTGTGAGACCATCCTAGAGATACTCATGAATTTTTAATTGATGTGCTTGCTCCATTAGCCATTCCTGGCTTATTATGTCTTCTTTATCACAACTTTTTTCTACTGGTGCCTCCCTTTCTTTATCAATCCGAGGTTCCTCTTGAGTGTTGGATAAGACTGCAACTTGCTGATTAACACAAGTTTCAGCCCTAGCCTATAACTTTGCGACTTGGGAATGCATCTCCTCTGTGGCTTCCCATATTCTCTGCATGTCTTCCCTTTGTTGTGTCTGCATCTCCATTATTTGCTTCAGCATATCCATAAAGTTAGCCTCATGTTCTGCCTCATTAGCTTCATTAGCCCTTCCAACATCACAAACTATAGACTAATCATAATAGGGGTTCAGGGGAGGGGAATAATAGTTTGGACAGTCACTCCAATGTCTATCCTGACCACCACACATCTGACATCTATTCAATTCAAAAGATTGAGCAGGTGCGCCCAACCCTCTCTCTTGAACATCATGACAATTACCATCCAAGTGTGGTCCTCCATAAAAATAACATGAATTGTCATCATTCAATGACCATCTATCCCAGGCTGACATATCAACAAGAGTGGTAGAAAAATAAAACAAAATTTTATACAAAAATAAATTATATACAACTTAAACAAATAAAAAGAAAAAGTCCAATCTAGATAAACAATTAAAACCGAAGTCCCCGACAACAGCGCCAAAAACTTATTGCGACCCAGCTATACACGCAAGTGCACATGATCGTTCAAGTAATAAAGTGGCCCTTTCGAGCCAGATGTCGAACCCACAGGGACTTGTCATTTAACTATTCACTAGACTAAACTAGTTCTTGATTATTTATTTAAGTGGTGGAATATAGAGATATGATGGTTATAAAGAATAAAATAACTATGAACTAAGCTAACATGATTAACTAGGGGTATAAACAATGGCAAGTTGAATTCCCAGGTTCAAGGCATCCCGAATGCCATCTCTAGCACATGAATATTAATGGTTTAAGCAAATTGAGCTGTCTATTGTGGTTATTGATCACGAGGTTGATAATATGATTATATTCATATCCAAACTATAACCTTTTATTAGAAATTGGAAACCTAACTACTTCGTTGAGTAGGGATAGATTTAACCAATTCTAACGCCTTTAAGTTATCTTCCCGTATTTGAATAGGCGCAACGAATTAGGTACCTTTCGGTCTAACCGCATATCAATCTCTTGGAATCGCTTCCTCGAGTAAAGATCACGCTCCTTATATTCCACGTTCTATCTCTCAATTTCTCTCTAGAGCTCCTCTCAAGACAATAGATTTATTTTAATGGTAATTAAGCATTAAAATAATAAAATCAAGAATATAAGAATAACCAATAAATTGATAAACTTCAGCAAAACCCAAATAATATTCAACTCTGTAGATTTATGTTCATAGCCTCAACCCCAAGAATTAGGGATTTTAGCCACTCATGGCTTGATTTAACATAAATTGATAAAAAATTATAAAAAAGAAATAAAAATAAAAAGAAAGAAGAATTAACCCTAATTTGGATGCCAAAATCGCCCAAGAGTAGTCCTACCAAGATGGAATTATGATACAATAACCCAAGAGCCTTATTTATAGACTGGTGGTCGGAGAAGAACTTTGGCAAAAGGCGGCCCGGCATGCCACAAAACGCGCCTGACACTTAGCCAAATTTCTGCCTCTGAAAATTCGTGCAAAAGTGGCCCGGCACGCCCCAAATCGCGTCCCTATTCTGTCCATACAAAAAAAATATTGTTCCAAAGCAGCCCGGCACGCAAGACCCAAAAATTCCGATTTTCATCATTTTTTCGACCTTTCTTCGTGGATTCGGGTGGATTCTTCAAGTCCAAATCTTTGGCTTGTCTCTTATCTTCAAGATCCTTTGCTCATAGCTCCTCCAAGCCTTGCTTTCCACACCAAAAATGCTCCAAATAGTCGCAAATTTCACCTACAAGGGTCTAATCACATTTGTTAGCACAATATCAAATATTCCATTAAAACAATACAAAATACACACTTATTGCTCTCAAAACTAAGATAAACATGGGTCAAAGTCGGTAATAAGGCATATAAATACGCGTTAGATCACTCATCCTCAAACAACTCTTTACATTCAAGGAAGACTCTAACATTACTACTTTAAATAAGAAACTCAAGCAAGAACTACAACGACTACATGAATAGAAAGTTCAACTTTAAGCATGACATATTACAATTGAACCCACATGAATACTACGTCAAGATATCCTAGCCTCAAGAATTGAATCTACCAAGTTGGCAAACTCATGCATATTACTCAACAAAGAGATCATAGAAGTCACCTATCCATCATTAAACATACACCCTCAGCATAACAGAGTCACCCATATTTACTCACAAATATGCAATTTATCACAAGAATGGGTGTAAGAATCAAATTCGCTTACTCTCACAAAGAATTCACATGTCACATAAGATAAAAAATAAGCTTTCCCTTAGTATTTTACTCTACTAATATAAGAATGTCAAAGCTCAAGATCATGTAGGACTTTACGAGTTGTAGTGTAGGCTAAGGGATGGGTGGGAACTATTTTGGTCAAGAATAGTGACTACCTTTCCCAAGCGCTTCAATACATCACACTTTCCATTAAGCTCTTCTTCAACCAACCTATTTTTTCACCACTTTTGTCTTCCACAACTCGCTTTTGTTTTGCTCCTCTCTTTAAGCTAGCTTACACATCTTTTGGAGGGGAGTTTTGATTATTTTTTTCAAAACACTTTACTCTTTTTACTTTGCTCCCTATCAACAACACATAAACCTTTTTAACACACCAATAGCTACTACTTTGGGGCTTTAAATTCACTCTTTCTCTTCAACTTTCACTACTTCACAACTTTTATTTTTCAACTCAAGCGCTTAGGAGTTTTGGATCAAGTTACGGTCTATTGAAAGAACAGGAGTAAGCTACATATGCGGCTACCAAGAAATAGGCTAAAGGCTCAACGGGGCTAACTAAGATCATGCATCATGGGTAGATAAAGAATGTATAAAACATGGCTATTAAAGAAATGCTTATATCATCTCCTAAACTCAACATTCTCTATTTTGCTTTGCAAACACACCAGAAAAGTTCTAGACATCAATATGCACATGGAATAAAATAAAAACATTACTCACACACTTGGAACATGTTCAAATCAAGAAGTATCCCTACAGAATCTCAACCAAGCAATTGCAAGAATTCAAATTTAAGCCAATATCACACAAGAGTCAGATAAAAGAGCCTAGGTGTCTCATAGAAGTCATTCAATTTTTTCAACATGCCTTAGAATTCAAAACCAACTTGCATCAAGTAATCATGTGTAGCACCTAAAAAGAGAATCAAATGACAAAAAAATTAAAATTATTCCTAAAAAGTCAAAAAGTATACTAGATTGAAAGGGCTCCCCCTTGGAAAAAACTGAAAAGAAAAATGAGGGGTAGGTGAAGTGTGCATCTACTTAACAAACAAAACAACAAAAAACAAACTAAGATAAAATCTTTTTGTTATTTTTTTAGTCTAGTCAGAAAGTTGAAAATAAATCAAAACCAAAATCCTATAACGCACTTCGCCCTAAATAAATCAGAAGATTCCCCACCCCACATTAAAATCATACTTTGTCCCAAAAGTATAACTCAAAGAATAAAGAAAGAGAAATACTCCCTGAGGCCTCTAGGCCTAACTAGTAGCATCATATCCATCAAGGAGGTCCGAGGGACCCTACACTTAGTTTTGGCCATACTCCTTAGCTAAAGATCCCAAGTACTCAAACTTCCCTTCAACTTGTGATAAGTTGACATTTTACCCATTTCTTAACACATTTGAGTTTGAATTATCTTGTATTTTACATTAAGTCGATGTAATTCTCATGTTATATAGCTCTTTTATATAGGTAGTGGATGAATACGAGCTCAAGCTAACCATACGAGTCAATGGGAATACGAGAAGTGAAGAAAGGGAGCTCAAACTAATACATGGCAGGATTAGAGGTCACCTGCGCATGCATGTCATGGGCTGCACACGCAGGTGGCCTATGAAGTGGGAAGGCAAAACCACCTGCGTTAATTTCCTGCGCACGCAGATCTAGTACCTGCACTGGCACTTGCGCCAGCAGATGACTAGTGCGATGACATTTTCATAATTTCCAAGAACGCAATTTTTGGGCTATAAAAGGGATTTTTCAGATATGAAAAGGGATCTTTTTGGGCATTTTTAAAAAGCTAGAGAAAAAAAGAGTGAAACCCTAAGAAGAAAATAGCTACATTCTTTTATTTTGTATCGATTTTGGATCTAATTCTTGTGAAAAAACTTGGATTCAATGGAACATTGGGAAGAGAATTTGGATGATTTCCTTTTTCTCCTTCTATGAGTAGCTAATTCCTTTGCTTGGGGTTATGTTTGAGTAAGATGTGATAATTGTATGGGTGTTGTTTATTTGACTTCTTATTTAGATAATTGTTATGGGTTTTAACCCTATTCCATGTTTTGATTTAAAATTAGAGGTTGCAAACTCTAATTAACCATAGAACTCTCATCATCCTTGACAAATGGGATGAGGGTGAGGAATGGGAGTGAACAATAACTTGATATGTATCATTTAATAGCATCTCTTAGACATAAGGATGCTAATTGAGGTATTGGATTGGTTACATAAGATGCACTTTGAGGTGTTCGAAAGAACCCATTAGTGAGACCTTGGTGTTTGGTTGACAAATCAATGCCAAGTACCTATAATCTAACCTACCCATAATCCTTAGCTAAATTTAGGCAAATATTCAATTACCCATACATCTTCTCACTTTTACGATGGCATAACCCCAAGTCCCGTATTACACTTGCTTTCAACTCTATTTTTCTAGTCTCTAAATTGTGTGTCTAAAACTACAAGAGTTTCAATAATTACAAATTGATAAATTATATTCCTCCATTTACTTTTATGTATTATTTTTATAGCATTACGTGTTAGCACTAGTTTCTTTTGACACTTAGAGGTGAAAGCTATCACATTCATTCCTCGTAGATTCAACCCCGACTCTAAGTTGGGTAATTATATTGCTAACGACCGCGTACACTCAATTCTAGGGTGTATGTGAGCGTTATCAAAAAATGGCACCGTTGCCGGGGAATAAAATGTAGCATTTATTCTTCTTAGTGTTTTAAGTTATTTGTGTCTACCGTGGTGTAAGTTTACTTTATTTGTTTTTTTTTTCTCCAAGGTGACAACCAAAGTCTTCACGATTCAATGAGTCAACATGGTAGTCATGATGCTTCATTTGACGGACATTTAGAAGATAAAGACTATTTGGGAGATGCTGAGAGAGCTAGTGCCATCCGCAAACAATAATGGACTGTTTCACGTTCCTAGTATGATGCTCCACCTCCTTCAAATGAAGGGGTTATATGGGGGTCAAGCCCATGAAGACGCAAACCTTCACTTAACGAATTTCATTGATGTGTGCATGTCGTTTTATATCGCCCACATATCACAATAGTCCATCCGATTGAGACTCTTCCCCTTTTCATTGACGGGCGAAGCTGCATTGTGGTTGAGGCAATTACCAGCGGGTTCAATCACTACATGGGTGGAATTGATGAAAGCATTCTTGGATCAGTTCTTTCCACCATCCCGGATGTTATAATTGAGAGATGAGATTATTAACTTCCGCAATTGAATGGCAAACCATTACACGAGGGTTGGCGTCACGCCCCGTATTCCAACGGGGCGGACTGGCACCCGAAGCCGTTGGTCCTGAGAGAACCAATCTTTGCTCATGTCCATTCATATACATGTCATTCAAGAAATATCACCATCACGTATAGAGATACAAGAAACCAATAGCGGAAGTCATGGAAACATGTGACATATACATATAAGGAATTTGGCCGTTAGGGCCACCAAGTCAAAATTGATAGGGCAACCAAGTTAAAATGGACATACATCCCTTACATTCATAATCCCACATACATCTACAAAAGCCTCTAACAGATGCATATACAAAACCAACTTAAAGACGGGGCAAGTCCCAGCTTTATAAAACATTTACAATGGAAAAACAAATATACAACTGTGACTCGGAAAGCCCCAAACCAACTGGACCTCAACAAAGATCTGCAAATAATCGGCAAACTACTGTGGAGGTCTACTGGCACCGGCGCCTGCAGCAAGTAAGGTAAGTCCCCCAAGGGACGTTAGTACGAAGAATGTACTAAGTATGTAAGGCTCATATGAAACTGCATGATATATAAGACTTCAATGAATTCAAATACAAGAGAATCATCAATATGGATAAACCATCATTCTGTATGTTTGGAACCATGTACATTACATCCTTTACTTCTTTTGCTTTTACATTTATTCATCTTTATCGTGCTACCCATGCTAGGCTTTTCTATCACCCCTGGGATGAGATTAACCCATGCTAGGTATTTTAACCCCTGGGATGTGATTAACCCATGCTAGGCTTTTCTATCGCCCCTGGGATGTTATTATGATAACCGGTGCTAGGATTTTATATCGCTCCTGGGTTGTTATTAACCTATGCTAGGTACTTTGACCCCTGGGATGTTATATTAACCCATGTTAGGCTTCTATGTTGCCTCTGGGATGTCACTCAAGAATATACAAAAAATTATACATCACTTCATTCTTTCATTATAAGAGTAATACATTACTTCATTTCTTTACTTCTGTGAGATTGACACGTTGATAGTCATAACATCATTGGAACTTTAGAATGTAACATTATTGGAAATGCTACTCAAGAATGAATATATGCTCTTTACATCATTACTTTCTTTGAGATTGTTCTTTTAGTAGTTACAACATTACGAGAGCTTTGGAACCCCGGTCAATGAATAAGAGACATGGGAGTAACAATTTGGTCTAAGAATAAGAAACATGTGAATAACAATATATGTCAACCTGAGCTGGGATACTTTAGAACACCTCGGAATAGAACAAGTACCATGTCAATGTGAACAATATCTGCTGTATAAGGATACGGAAAGAGTAACCTTACATACCTTATTTTTCCCAATATGAATAAACAATCCTATATGTGAATACGACAGTCTAGATCCTTCCTTACATGTTACTCTACAACACAAGTACATCACGAAGCTCCCGTTAACAACTAACTACATTACAAGTGCATAAGACGACAATGAATTACGTGACTGCCATATAACATCATTTCACCCTCTTAAAATACCATTTATTGCATCACCATACCAACAATACCATAACATTCCACGCATTGACCAAGACACCATAAACCAATAACATTTCTCACCAAGTTTACCCTTTACGCTTCCTCATTATCATTACGTCACAATTACTCCATCAATTATCCTCATAACAACATATTAGAAATAATACATAATTGATATAGTCCAACATGCCTCCATACGACCCCTTTAATTCATTCAAAAGGTATCATAAGTGGATAATTACATCCATAAAGGGTATAGGGGCCTTCGGGGGTCAAAGGGAGACAAAAACATACAAAATGAAATTCAAGACTGGGTTGGCAGGCCACTTGTTCCCGCAGGTGGATAACATGCGTACAAAGGTTCCCCTATGGCCTTGTCCAGAGCCACCTGCGTTGGCACCTGCTCCCGCAGGTGCTCCAGACGCGTGGGCGGATGCCCGGTTCGGCCAAAAAGGGTCTCTTTTGGGTCCTTTTATGTAATAATTGGTCCATGGCCATGAATAAACTTACCTTTACATAATTTAGGTCAAATTTGATGCCAACAATCAACCATGGTTTCACAACACGCATGAACATCACCAAAACTACACTTTTCCTTCAGTACACCATCAAGTCCATGCACAATTTTACAATAACAATTCCAAACATTATGCACAAGGATAAAACAATATAAGGCTATAATCACATCTCACATGTAAATATTGAATCCATCAAGTTCACTTTCTTCAAGACCACAAGTCCATTTTCAAATTTATACGGCAAAACCCTTTTCCGATTGAAAAAATAGACAGTTTACACATAGTAAACTGTCCAATACTTTGCCAACATAACCAACATGATTTATAAACCATATTAAACATATAATATAATAAACCATGAGAATAAATACTTACCAAATCTTGCAATATGATGATCTTGGCCAAAGGAATGAAGGCTTAGGGTTTGGAAGAGAAATAAAATATCTTGTAAAAGTCTAGACTTGGCATGTGAGTCTTTGCGAATAAAAATCTTATTTTTATTCCCTTTTATAGTCCCATTTAGTCTCATTATTAGCCACATATTAGTCATAAGGCTTACTTGGTCAATTGAAGAATGGGTCAAATTCCATTTTTGGGCCATGTCTTTTTGTCTAATTTTGGGCCTCCATTGAGCCCAATAGCACAAAAGTCATTTAAGCCCAACAATTAATGCATAATTCACCAACACTCTCATGTTCAAATAATTCCATGAATGTTACGGTAATTAACTAGGTTCGAAAACATACGGGGTGTTACATTCTTTCCCCCTTAGAAACATTCGTCCTCGAATGTTAGTTACATTATTCAATTTAAAAAATGGTAAGTCTAGTAGCATTCTTCATGTTATCATATATATACTCAATGCTTATAAATACTTACTTGTCATTGTTCCAATCTCGTATCGTGAGCTTTCACTCCCGTTTAAAAAAATTATGGGTACTTCGACCTCATCATTTCTTTGGCTCCCCACGTGATTTCTTTTACTTGTCGATTCCTCCACTGTATCTTTACAGAAACTACTTTTTTATTTCTTAATCTTTTCACTTATCGATCTAGAATAGCAATAGGTACCTCTTCATAAGTGAGATCCTCCATAGTTTGTACATCTTCACTGAAATCAATACGAGATGGATCTCCCAAATACTTTCGAAGAATTAACACATGGAACACTGAATGAAATGTGGAGAGTTCTTGGGGTAGCACTAACTCGTACGCAACTTGACTAATTCTTCTTCCAATTTCATATGGCATGTTATATAGGACCAACTTTCCTTTCCTTCCAAATTTTATTATCCCTTTCATTGGTGACACTTCCATGAATACTCAATCATCTATGGCAAATTCTAACTCTCTTCTAACAGTGATATATGATTTGTGTCAATTTGTTTTTTTTTTGGTCATTTGTAGCCTCTGTTGTATCACTTTAACTTCCTCTATAACCTGATGAACAAGATCCAGTCCAAATCAGGAAGTTTTATGCACTTCAGCTCATTCAATTGGTGATCTACACTTTTTCCCATATAAAGTTTCATAAGGTGCCATTTTGATACTTACATGATAGCTATTATTGTAGGTAAGTTTAATACGAGGTAATTGATCATCCCAACTTACCTTTTAAGTCCGATGTGCAAGTTCGTAACATACCTTCAAGTGTTTGGATAGTACATTATGCTTGTTCATTTCTCTGAGTATGAAAAGCCGTACTTAAATCCAATTGGATTCCCAAACTTTTCGGAAAAGATTTCCAAAAGTGTGCTATCTTGGTAAACCTGTCAACTACCATCCATATGGAATCAAATTTTTTGCAGTATACGAGGCAACCCTGTGATAAAATTCCATGTTAATCATGTTCCACTTCTAGACTGGAAGATTGATACATTGCTTATAACCTCCAGGTTTCTAATGCTCTACTTTTTCTTGTTGAAACTTGGACACTGAGCTACAAATTTTGCAATGTTCTTTTCATGTTACCCCTCCCATACATTTTTTTCAAATCATGATACATTTTGGTTGCTTCCAAATGGATAGAATACCGTGAATGATGTGCTTCTGTCATAATTCGTTTCCTTAACTCATCTATCTCCGGTACACAAGATCTACCCTAGGTGTTGAAGTACTCTCTCTCGTGCCTAAAATAAAATGCCTTCATCAAACCTTGCTGTCATTCTTTGTCAGCTACAATAAAAATAGGATTCACATACTGGTTTTCCTTTACTTCACCTACCAATGAAAACTTTGCCGCATTTTACACTATAATTCTTTCATCTGGAATTTCAAGAAGATGAACCCCCAAGCTGTCTAATTGATAGAGATTCGTGACTATGCCTTGCTTTTCCGTCAACTGGCTATTAGTGCTTCCTACTGCTTTGCGACATAATGCATCAGCTATCACATTTGATTTTCCTAGATGATATAATATATCGATATCATAGTCTTTTAAGAGTTCCGCTACCTCCGTTACCTCAGATTTAAGTCTTTCTGCTTAAGGATATATTGCAAACTTTTATGATTAGTATATCTATGTCAACGTGAACCCCATACAAGTAGTGGCGCCATGTGTTTAAAATAAATATCACAACTTCTAACTCAAGATCATGTGTTGGATAAGTTCTTTCATGTGGACACAGTTGTCTTGAACATAAGCTATACAATATACTGCATACCCCTCTGTGCCTTAGAGAAAGTACTAATACAGGTATAAAAGTCAATTTATCGTTCAGCTCTTGGAAACTCTTCTCACATGCATCATGCCACTGAGACTTAATTACATTATGTGTTATCTTTGTCAAGGATGTAGAGATAGAAGAAAATTCTTCAACAAATCTCCTATAATAACCAACCAATCCAAGAAAACTATAAATATCAGTAAACGTCGTAGGCCTTAGCCAATTTTTTTCACCGCTTCTATCTTTTGTCTATCAACCCTGAGTCCTTCATCCTATACAATGTGACCCAAGAATGCTACGAATTTTTACCCAAATTTTACATTTAAAGAACTTTGCATATATCTTACGGTCATGAAGAATCTGTAATACCTGTCGTAACTGTTTAGCATGGTTCTCTTGTGATCTTAAGTAAACCAAAATATCATCTCCAAACACGGTCACGAACACATCTAAAATGGCTTGAACACCCTATTATTCAATTCCATAACAACTGTTGGTGCATTGGGTAGACCAATGGCATAACTGAAAATTCATAATGGCCATATCATGTTCGAAAATCTGTCTTATAACACCCCGTACCTTCCCAACCCAATGTGACTACGTTGAACAAGGGTTACTTAGGTGTCAAAATGCCATGAGTATGTAATTTGTAATGTTAGTGATGAGAAAATTGAAATTTGGCCTTGTACATGTGATTAAACTTGCGTAGGAGGTGTTTTGAGATTTTCATGGAGCATTTGTGGGGTTCAAAATGAGGCTAAGAGGACCTCCAAACAAAGGATATTAAGGGTAAGAAGTAAGTTAAAGAATAGGACTTAAAGTATCTAACCAAACCCGCGAAGAAAAGTCGAAAAACAAAATTTTCAAAAAAATTAAGGTTGAGGCGCACCAGAGGGCGTACCAGGCCGCTTTGGGCTAAAATTTTTAGCGCCCAAGGGCGTGCCAGGATGGTTTCAGCCACTTTTCAAAGTTGGCAATTTTATTAAGTCCTAAGGGTGCCCGGGGACGTACCGAGCCAATTTTTGCCACATTTCTTCTACAAACAAGAGTATATAAATGGAATGAGTGAAATATTATATTGGTATGGTAAAATTACTCGTGAATGAATTTGGCATCAAAATGACGATTTTACCCTTTTGGTCAAAAAAAGCCATACGTGGCTAGAATCACTTGTTTTTAGGATTGAGGCCACAAATATAAATACCGTGAGTGGGAATATTGTCGTAACGCGTATGAAATGAATTAAATATGAGAAATTATTGATTTTATTGGGTTAAGTGAATTGGGCTAAAAAAGGGCCCAAAATGAAAAAGAAAACATGGGTCAAGAATGGGTCAAATCCATTGACCAAGCCAAACCTTGCATTAAATGCCAAGAGTGGATAAGTATGACTTCAAAGGTCTATAAAAGGGTCCAAAAGTCAGATTTTTAATACACAAAAACACACATGCTTTTCTATCTTTTTCTTGAGAATTCTAGAAAACCACTTTGGGCTCTTCAAACCCTAAGCCATCTTTCGAGCAAGATCATCATCTTCCAAGCCTAGGTAAGTGATTATTCTTATGGATTAATATATTATATGCATGGGAGAGTATGTAAATCATGTTGGTTATGCTTGGAAGTTTTGAATATGGCACTTTGTGTTTTTGCTAAAAGATGTGTTATCCATGGAATTATAACTTGAAATATGACTTGTGGGTTTGATGAAAGAGCATGGTATGGATGAAATATCAACATGTATGGTGTGATTATGGTCCAAAACTTGTTATTTTTCTAAAAGTGTAAGTTATGGGATTTTGGCCGATTTGTTGTTGTGAGGGGTATTGAAGTAATTTGATGGAATAATTGTGATGTGGTGGTGATGGAGAAGTGTAAAGTATGAACTTGGTGTGACATGCTCTTGGTTATCATGTATTGGTCAATGTATGGAATATTGTAGGATTATTGGTACAATAATTTCATAAATGGTATTGTCAAGGGGGAAATGACATGTTAAAGCCAAACATGTGACTTATTGTTATTGTATGAGATTGTAAGGTAATTGGTGGTTAATGTTGGTTCCGTTATGTACTTGTATTGTAGAGTGAAACATAATAACAAAGCGGGACTATTTTGTGAAGACTTAAGATTGTAGAATCGTATTGAGAATACAAGGTATGTAAGGTTCCTTTTTCCGTATCCTTCTGCAACATATTGTTCATATTGACATTGGGCTTGTTTCAATTCCGAGGGGCCTTGAAGTATGTCAATTCAGGATGATGTATATTGTATCCATATGTGTCCTATTCTTAGATGACTTATGGTTCATATATCTCTTGTTCATTGATTAAAGTTCCAAAGTGTCATAATGTTGTAATTCCTAAAAGAACTATCTCAAGAGAGTAATAACGTAAAAGAATCTATTTATTCTTGAAACGCATTTTCCAATCATGTCATGTTCCAATGTCCAATAATATTATTATGATTATCTTGGTACCAATCTCTTATGGGTCATGAAGGGAGTAGTGTGCAACCAAATATACCAATCCCTCAAAAGAAAGAGATTAAGTTACGTATGTTTGTTGAGTGCAAAAGTGTGGGAAAATCCTAGATGTGGGGTGAACATGATTCCAAAGTTCCACGTTCTAATATTATTATTATGATGTTTGTACCGATCTCTCACAAGTGTAAAGTACCAATCTCATAAGAGTCATAAAGAGGTGATGTGCGAGCTAATATATTTATCCCTCAAGTTAGGATGTTAATCTCATGAAGTAAAGAAGTGAAGTAATTTATATGTGTGCTTCAATAGTGTCATGATCCTCAATGTATAAATCTCTCATAAGTGAGTATATCAATCTCTCATAAGTAAATAAATCAACCTCTTCCAAGAAGGATAAGAATATAAGAGATGTAATTAATAAGTAATCATGGGTGGTATCCCTGGGGTTAAAATACCTAGCATGGGTCGATCCCAATAAAACGGGTGGTATCCCAGGGGCGACAGAAAATCCTAGAATGGGTCGATCCCGATACATCCCAGGGGCGATAAGCCTAGCATGGGTTAGTATAACATCCTAGGGGCGATAAGCCTAGCATGGGTTAATGATATACCAGGGGCGACACGAAAGCCTAGCAAGGGTTCACTTAACATCTAGGGGTCACAGTACCTAGCATGGGTTAATCTCATCCCAGGGGCGACAGAACAGCCTAGCATGGGTTAATCCCATCCCAGGGGCGACAGAACAGCCTAGCATGGGTCGATCCCAATAAAACGGGTGGTATCCAGGGGCGACAGAAAAGACTAGCATGGGTCGATCCCGATACATCCCAGGGGAAATAAGCCTAGCATGGGTTAATATAACATCCCAGGGGCGATAAGCCTAGCATGGGTTAATGATATCCCAGGCGCGACACGAAAGCCTAGCATGGGTTCACATAAAACCCAGGGGTCACAGTACCTAGCATGGGTTAATTTCATCCCAGGGCTGACATAACAGCCTAGCATGGGTAGAACAAATAAGATGAAAGTATGTAAAGAGAAGAGGAGTAAAGTACCCCACATACAGAAAAAGAGTTTATTCATGTTCATTAATTCTTTTATATTTGATTCCATTGTGATGTATGATGATTTCTTATGAGCCTTACATACTCAGTACATTCTTCGTACTAACCCCTCGGGGGATTTACCTTACATGTTACAGGTGCAGGCATTAGTAGACCTTCTCTATAGACTGGGGATCATTTGCAGAGTTTTGGTGAGCTCTACTCGGTTCGGAGCTTTCTGGGTCATAGTTGTATATTTGTTTTGATATTATAAATATAGTATAAAGTGGGGACTTGTCCCGACTTTAAGTTAATATTGCTGATACAACTGGTAGAGGCTTTTGTAGACATATGTGGGTATATGGATGTAAGATATGTACGTTCAGTTTGACGTGATGGCCCTAACAGCTAAGTTTTATATATATATATATATGGCATATGTTTCCATGTCCATGACTTCTGCATAGTTGGATGAGGTATAATAAGATTCATACGAGGTTACGCATATGAATATTCATGAGCAAAGATTGGTTCTCTTGGGCCATATCGACTTCGGGTGCTAGTCCGGCCCGAATGGGATTTCGGGTCATGACAAAAGTGGTATCAGAGCAGGTCATCCTAAGGGTGTCTACAAAGCCGTGTCTAAGTAGAGTCTTGCTTATGGATGTGTTGCGCGCCACATTTATCAGTAGGAGGCTACGGGACATTTAGGATGTTGTTTCTTTTCTTCATTCTAGATCGTGCAATGGAGCCAGTGTTGTAAGTTGAATTGTATCTGACCATGGTGATTGTTTTTCTTTGGTATAGTAAACATGCCAATCACGAGAAGAGGTAGAGGTAAAGGTAAGCAGGTAGATATGCCTACCGATGAAGGAATGAGTAGATCACCACCTGACCAAACTAGTCAAGGTGGAGCTGACACTGAAATTGCATCACGATCTTCTTCTACCTTTCCAGCTTTAGAAAAGCCAAGAGGTAGAAAAGTGCCCGCAGAACCACCAAGGAATACCACCGATCAGGATTTGAGAAATGCAGTACATATGTTGACACAGCTAGTCGCTGCACAAGCATAGGGATGAACTGGTCCGATGATAAATGAAGATGACGCGGCTAGAGTAGCTAGTCGGCATACACAGGACTTCCTAAAATTGGACCCTCCTATATTCACTGGGTCAGATCTGAAAGCGAGATGCACGTAACAGGTGTAGAAACAGTTGAATTAGCAGCTTATAGATTGAAAGGAGAGGCTATATTGTGGTATGATGACTGGAAGAAAGCTCAAGGTATTAGTGCAAACCTACCTATATGGGAAGAATTTAAAATGGCATTTCTGGATCACTATCTTCCCTATGAGATTCGTGAGGCTCGCACAGGTCAGTTTTTAAATTTGCGTCAAGGAAATATGAGTGTTAGAGAATAAAGTTTGCAATTTAATTCCTTGGCACAATATGCTCCACATGTGGTGGCCACAATGGAGGATAGAGTCCATCGATACGTGGATAGACTGGAGCCATACTTGGTACGAGACTGTACTATTGCAACATTAAATAGAGACATGGACATCGCCAGAATTCAGGCCTTCGCACAGAAAATGGAGGACCAAAGGCAAATAAGAAAAACACATAAATCAGAGGAAGGGCCATCAAAAAGGGCAAGATCTATGGGACAATCTATGGTGTCCCCAGGAGAATCTAGACCTCGAATGTTACCGCCTAGGCCCTCATTTTCTTATTCCACAGCAGGTGCTCACTCACAATTTCGAGGGTCTAGAGGTGGTCCATCTGGACAGAGTAGTGGAGTGTAAGGCTCACAGGCAGCAGGATTTTCTCGTCCTCCGTGTCAACGTTGTGGAAGGTACCATTTAGGTGAATGCCGATTGGGGACGAATGCTTATTTTTGGTATAGAACAGAGGGGCACATAATGAGAGAATGCCCACAAAGGGGTGCGAGTGGTGTAGCACGACCTACGGGATCAACCGCTGTATCATCAACATCGGTTCATTCCCCAGGTAGAGGCGTTCAAACTATTGGTCGTGGTGGAGATCTTAGAGTAGCAGCGAGTTCTAGTAGAGCCCAAAATTGCACTTATGCTTTAGTGGATCGGAAGAATGAGGAAGCATCTCCTGATGACGGTACAGGTATTTAGGTATATTACCATATTTTACATGATGAGTATGTATTGACTGATCCGAGCTCTACTCTATCGTATGCTACTCCATCGACTACTGTGAATTTGATAGTACACTGGTGTCATTGCTTAAGTTAATAGAAATATCTCTACCTGTCGGTGAGTTTAGTATAGTGAAAAGAACATATTGTAATGGTATAGTAGATATTGTGATCATAGATGAGTAAGTACTCTTGAACGTGTCACCAATAAAAGGGGTAAGGAAATTTTTAAACAAAGAATGTGAAATTTGCCGGAGGCGCATAAGAGTTTCATTTCATATTGGTCCCATTGAAATACTTATTGTGATTCTATACCGACAAGTGAAAAAGGCTAATAAGTAAAGACGTAATTTTTGTAAGAGTCCTTTGGAGAAATCAACAAGTCGAAGAGATCGCATGAGAAGTTGAAAAAAAAATGATGAAATCGACGTACCCATATTTGTTTCAAACGGAGGAAAAGTTTCAAAGTATGGAAGTAGACCTATAACAAGTAAATATCCATGAGCCTTAAGTGTTTATGCGTACATATGCTAATATAGAGACGCATTTATCGTAATTGAAGCGACATCATTAACATTCGAGGATGAATGTTTCTAAGGGGGGGAGAATGTAACACCTCGTACCTTCCCAACACAATGTGACGACGTTGAACAATGGTTACTTAGGTGTCGAGATGCCATGAGTATGTAATTTGTAATGTTAGTGATGAGAAAATTGAAATTTGGCCTTGTACATGTGATTAAACTTGCATAGGAGGTGTTTTGCGATTTTCATGGAGAATTTGTGGGGTTCAAAATGAGTCTAAGAGGACCTCCAAACAAAGGATATTAAGGGTAAGAAGTAAGTTAAAGAATAGGACTTCAAGTATCTAACCAAACCCGTGAAGAAAAGTCGAAAAACAAAATTTTCAAAAAAATTAAGGCTGGGGCGTGCCAGGCCACTCTGGGCTAAAATTTTTAGCCCAGAGGCAGATAACTGGCATGCCCAAGGGCGTGCCAGGCTGGTTTCGGCCACTTTTCAAAGTTGGAAATTTTCTTAAGTCCTAAGGGTGCCCGGGGACGTACCGAGCCAAACATGACTAGGAATGAGTGAAATATTATATTGGTATGGTAAATTACTCGTGAACGAATTTGGCATCAAAATGACGATTTTACCCTTTTGGTCGAAATAAGCCATACATGGCTAGAATCGCTTATGTTTGGGATTAAGGCCACGAATATAAATCCCGTGAGTGGGAATATTTTCATAACGCGTATGAAATTAATTAAACATGAGAAATTATTGATTTTATTGGGTTAAGTGAATTGGGCTCAAAAAGGGCCCAAAATGAAGAAGAAAACATGGGCCAAGAATGGGTCAAATGACCTATTCTTCCATTGACCAAGCAAAACCTTGTATTAAATTCCAAAAGGGTATAAGTATTACTTCAAAGGTCTATAAAAAGGGTCCAAAAATCAGATTTTTAATACACAAAAACACACATGCTTTTCTATCTTTTTCTTGAGAATTCTAGAAAACCACTTTGGGCTTTTCAAACCCTAAGCCATCTTTTGAGCAAGATCATCATCTTCCAAGCCTAGGTAAGTGATTATTCTTATGGATTAATATATTATATGCATGGGAGAGTATGTAAATCATGTTGGTTATGCTTGGAAGTTTTGAATATGGCACTTTGTGTTTTTGCTAAAAGATGTGTTATGCATGGAATTGTAACTTGAAATATGACTTATGGGTTTGATGAAAGAGCATGGTATGGATGAAATATCAACATGTATGGTGTGATTATGGTACTAAACTTGTTATTTTTCTAAAAGTGTAAATTACGGGATTTTGACCGATTTGTTGTTGTGAGGGGTATTGAAGTAATTTGATGGAATAATTGTGATGTGGTGGTGATGGAGAAGTGTAAAGTATGAAATTGGTGTGACATGCTATTGGTTATCATGTATTGGTCAATGTATGGAATATTGTAGGATTATTGGTACAATAATTTCATAAATGGTATTGTCAAGGGGGAAATGACATGTTAAAGCCAAACATGTGACTTATTGTTATTGTATGAGATTGCAAGGTAATTGGTGGTTAATGTTGGTTCCGTTATGTACTTGTATTGTAGAGTGAAACATAAGGATGGAGTGGGAATATTGTGTGCAGACTTAAGATTGTAGAATCGTATTGAGAATACAAGGTATGTAAGGTTCCTTTTTCCGTATCCTTCTACAACATATTGTTCATATTGACATTGGGCTTGTTTCAATTTCGAGGAGCCTTGAAGTATGTCAATTAAGGTTGACGTATATTGTATCCATATGTGTCCTATTCTTAGATGACTTATGGTTCATATATCTCTTGTTCATTGATTGAAGTTCCAAAGTGTCATAATGTTGTAATTCCTCAAAGAACTATCTCAAGAGAGTAATAACGTAAAAGAATTTATTTACTCTTGAAACACATTTTCCAATCATGTCATGTTCCAATGTCCAATAATATTATTATGATTATCTTGGTACCAATCTCTTATGGGTCATGAAGGGAGTAGTGTGCAACCAAATATACCAATCCCTCAAAAGAAAGAGATTAAGTTACGTATGTTTGTTGAGTGCAAAAGTGTGGGAAAATCCTAGATGTGGGGTGAACATGAAAGTTCCAAGTTCTAATATTATTATTATGATGTTTGTACCGATCTCTCATAAGTGTAAAAGTACCAATCTCATAAGAGTCATAAAGAGGTGATGTACGAGCTAATATATTTATCCCTCAAGTTAGGATGTTAATCTCATGAAGTAAATAAGTGAAGTAATTTATATGTGTGCTTCAATAGTGTCATGATCCTCAATGTATAAATCTCTAATAAGTGAGTATATCAATCTCTCATAAGTGAATAAATCAACCTCTTCCAAGAAGGATAGAAATATAAGAGATGTAATTAATAAGTAATCATAGGTGGTATCCCAGGGGTTAAAATACCTAGCATGGGTCTATCCCAATAAAACGGGTGGTATCCCAGGGGCGACAGAAAAGACTAGCATGGGTCGATCCCGATACATCCCAGGGGCAATAAGCCTAGCATGGGTTAATATAACATCCCAGGGGCGATAAGCCTAGCATGGGTTAATGATATCCCAGGCGCGACACGAAAGCCTAGCATGGGTTCACATAACATCCCAGGGGTCACAGTACCTAGCATGGGTTAATTTCATCCCAGGGACGACATAACAGCCTAGCATGGGTAGAACAAATAAGATGAAAGTATGTATAGACAAGAGAAGTAAAGTACATAAAATATACATGGTTCCCTACATACAGAAACAGATTTTATTCACATTCATTAATTCTTTTATATTTGATTCCATTATGATGTATGATGATTTATTATGAGCCTTACATACTCAATACATTCTTTGTGCTGACCCCCTCGGTGGAATTACCTTACATGTTGCAGGTGCAGGCATTAGTAGACCTCTTCTGTAGACTGGGGATCATTTGCAGCGTTTTGGTGAGCTCCACTCAGTTCGGAGCTTTCTGGGTCATAATTGTATATTTGTTTTGATATTGTAAATATTGTATAAAGCGGGGACTTGTCCTGACTTTAAGTTGATCTTGTTGATACATATGGTAGAGGCTTTTGTAGACATATGTGGGTATATGGATGTAATATATGTACGTTCAGTATGACGTGATGGCCCTAATAGCCAAGTTTTATATATATATATGGCATATGTTTCCATATCCATGACTTCCGCATAGTTGCATGAGGTATAATAAGGTTCATACGAGGTTATGCATATGAATGTTCATGAGCAAAGATTGGTTCTCTTGGGCCATATTGGCTTCGGGTGCCAGTCCGGCCCGAATGGGATGTCGGGTCGTGACATGTCTCGGGTATATCTTTTTCTCTAACCCTTGCTTGATGACAATCCGATCTTAAGTTAATCCTTGAGAAGAATTTTTCACCTTATAACTGATCAAATAGATCATCAATTCTGGGGAGGTAATATTTATTCTTAATTGTTACCTTACTCAGTTGACGATAGTTAATACACATTCTCAATGTGCCATGTGCACCCCAAGGGGGCATGCTAGATCTTATGTGTCCCTTGTCCAACAAGTCTATTAATGGCCCTTTTTAATTCCCGTAAATCTTCTGGAGCCATTCTATGGGAGGAACAGAATACCTGGAATCACATCAATACAAAACTCTACTTTTCATTTCAGGAAACACATCCAGGAATTCATTTACTACTGGAACCGATTGAAGTGTTGGTGACTTCACATCGGTATCCTGTACTTTTACTGGGTGGCTATATACCCCTTGGATATCATTTTCTTTACCTTAATATAGGAAATGAATTTTCCTCTCGGTACTCCCACATTACCCCTCCGTGTGGAAAAATGAAAATGTATCTTCTTAGCTCGGCAATCTACTGTGGCCAAATAAGAAGTCAACAAATCCATACCCATTATAACATCAAAATCGACCATTTGCACTTCAATAAGATCAACCAGTGTGTCATAACCACAAACAATTACTATACAATTATGATATACTCTTTTAGCTATAATAGATTCACCTTTTGGTGTAGATACCTCAACTAGGTTAGCTAATAATTCTGGTGTCCTTTCAAAATTTTTTTCAACAATCAATGGAGTAACTTATGATAGGGTAAAACCCAAATCAATCAATGCATACACCTTCTGTAAAAATAAGAATACTGTACATGTGTCTACATCAGGAGAAGCTTTCGAATTCTGTCGATCCGCTAAGGCAGGGGTAGGGTTCTGAATTCTACTAGAACTAGCTGCTCCGCTAACACCTCTGTCACGGCCAGCAGGTTGTACACTTGACAATGATAATACGATGGTTAAACCCGTAGGTCATGTCATACTACCCGTGTTCCTTTGTGGACACCCTTTCCTTATGTGCCCTGACATACCACACCAGTAATAAACATTTGTTCCAAAACAGCATTCACCCGAATGAATCTTCCCACAGAGCTAACACAGCGGACGAGAAGACCTCGAGCGGTTCATAATTCCTTGTGTTTGATACCTCACTGTCCGTGAATCCTGAATCTCACTTCTTTACCCAAACTGGTTGCCTCTAAACCCTCAGAATCGAGGTAGAGAGAATGAGAAAATAATGGTCTAGGTGGTCTGTTAAACACCCGAGACCTAAATTCCCCTTGGGACACCATAAACTGTCCCATAGTTCTAGCCCTCTTTGACGACCCTTTTTAAAATTCTTGTGCCATCCTCCTTTGCCTTTGATTACCCCTCTTTTGTGCAAATGCTGGACCAACCTGTCCTTGATTTTGTGCGACAACTATCTGAGTCAACAGGTGTACCGCATTCCTTATATCCTGCTCAGTAGTATTAACAGATGTTTTGGCAGGGTCTTCTCTCCTTCTCGGGTCTTCTGGAGCTGGAGAGGTAGAAGAAGCCCGCGATGCAAATTCAGTTTCAGCCTCATTCTGACTAGCTTGGTCAGGTGGTGATTTAATAGTTTCTCCTCCGGCAAGCATATTTACCTTCTTACCTTTGTCCCTATCTTGTCTTGTAATCGGTATTTTACTATAACAAAAAAAATCAACTTCAATGGTCAGATATAATTCCACCTACAACATTGGCTCTATTGAACGATCTAGAAATAAAGAAAAGAAACAACTCCTAAATGTCCCGTAGCCTCCTACTTATAAATGTGGCGCGCAACACATTCATAAGCAAGACTCTACTCAGACACGGATTTGTAGACACCCTTAGAACTACCTGCTCTGATACCACTTTTGTCACGCCCCAAATTCCAACAGGGCGAACTGACACCCGAAGCCATTGAGGCCCGAGAGAACCAATCTTTTCTCATGTCCATTCATATGCATGTCATTCAAGAAACATCACCATCAAGTATAGAGATATAAGAGACCAATAGCGGAAGTCATGGAAACATGTGACATATACATATAAGGAATTTGGCCGTTAGGGCCACCAAGTCAAAATGGACATACATCCCTTACATTCATAATCCCACATACGTCTACAAAAGACTATAACAGATGCATATACAAAACCAACTTAAAGTCCCCACTTTATACAACATTTACAATGGCAAAACATATGTACAACTGTGACTCAAAAATCCCCAAACCAACTGGAGCTCACCAAAGATCTGCAAATAACCGACAACCTACTGTGGAGGTCTACTGGTACCTGCGCCTGCAGCAAGTAAGGTAAGTCCCCCAAGGAATGTCAGTACGAAGAATGTATTGAGTATGTAAGGCTCATATGAAACTGCATGATATATAAGACTTTAATGAATTCAAATACAAGAGAATCATCAATATGGATAAACCATCGTTATGTATGTTTGGAACCATGTACATTACATCTTTTACTTCTTTTGCTTTTACATTTATTCATCTTTATCGTGCTACCTATGCTAGGATTTTCTATCGCCCTTGGGATGAGATTAACCCATGCTAGGTATTTTAACCCCTGGGATGTGATTAACCCATGCTAGGCTTTTCTATCACACCTGGGATGTTATTATGATAACCTGTGCTAGGCTTTTATATTTCCCCTGGGATGTTATTAACCCATGCAAGGTACTTTGAACCCTGGGATGTTATATTAACCCATGCGAGGCTTCTATGTCACCCCTGGGATGTCACTCAAGAATATACAAACAATTATACATCACTACATTCTTTCATTATAAGAGTAATACATTAATTCATTTCTTTGCTTCTGTGAGATTGACACGTTGATAGTCATAACATCATTGGAACTTTAGAATGTAACATTATTGGAAATGCTACTCAAGAATGAATATATTCTCTTTACATCATTACTTTCTTTGAGATAGTTCTTTTAGTAGTTACAACATTACGAGAGCTTTGGAACCTCGATCAATGAATAAGAGACATGGGAATCACAGTTTGGTCTAAGAATAAGAAACATGTGAATAACAATATATGTCAACCTGAGCTGGGATACTTTAGAACACTTCAGAATGGAACAAGTACCATGTCAATGTGAACAATATCTGCTGCAGAAGGATACGGAAAGAGTAACCTTACATACCTTATTTTTCCCAATATGAGTATACAATCCTATATGTGAATACGACAGTCCAACTCTTTCCTTACGTGTTACTCTACAACACAAGTACATCACGAAGCTCCCGTTAACAACTAACTACATTACAAGTGCATAAGACGACAATGAATTATGTGACTGCCATATAACGTCATTTCACCCTCTTAAAATAACATTTATTGCATCACCATACCAATAATACCATAACATTCCATACATTGACCAATACACGATAAACCAATAACATTTCTCACCAAGTTTATCCTTTATGCTTCCTCATTATCATTACGTCACAATTACTCCATCAATTCTCCTCATAACAACATATTAACAACAATCCATAATTTATATAGTCCAATATCCCTCCATTTGACCCCTTAAAGTCATTAAAAAGGTATCATAAGTTGATAATTACATCCATAAAGGGTATAGAGGCCTTCTAGGGTCAAAGGGAGACTAAAACATACAAAATGAAATTTTGGAATGGGCTGGGAGGCCAACTGCGACCTCTGGTGGATGACATGTGGCCGCAGGTTCCCCTTTGGCCTTGTCCAGAGCCACCTGCGACACAGGTGCTCCAGACGCGAGGGCGGATGCCCGGTTCGGCCAAAAAGGGTCTCTTTTGGGTCCTTTTATGTAATAAATGGTCCATGGCCATGAATAAACTTCCCTTTACATAATTTAGGTCAAATTGGATGCCAACAATCAACCATGGTTTCACAACACGCATGACATCACCATAACTATACTTTTCCTTCAATACACCACCAAGTCCATGCACAATTTTGCAATAACAATTCCAAAAATTATGCACAAGGATAAAACAAGTTAAGGCTATAATCACATATCACATGTCAATATTGAATCCATCAAGTTCGCTTCCTTTAAGACCACAAGTCCATTTTCAAGTTTATAAGGCAAAACCCTTTTTCGATTGCAAAAATAGACAGTTTTACACATAGTAAACTGTCCAAGACTTTGCCAACATAACCAACATTATTTCTACACCATATTAAACATATAATATACTAAAAAATGAGAATAAATACTTACCAAAGCTTGCAAGAGGATGATCTTGGCCAAAGGAATGAAGGCTTAAGGTTTGGAAGAGAAATAAAATATCTTGTAAAAGTCTAGACTTGGCATGTGAGTCTTTGTGAATAAAAATCTGATTTTACGTCCCTTTTATAGTCCCATGTAGTCTCATTATTAGCCACATATTAGTCATAAATGTTAGGCTTACTTGGTCAATTGAAGAATGGGTCAAATTTCATTTTTGGGCCATGTCTTTTTTTCTAATTTTGGGCCTCCATTAAGCCCAATAGCACAAGATTCATTTAAGCCCAACAATTAATGCATAATTTACCACCACTCTCATGTTCAAATAATTCCATGAATGTTACGGTAATTAACTAGGTTTAGAAACATATGGGGTGTTACACTTGGCAAAGATTTAATAAGAAATTAATGCAATGTCCGACTCACGAGGTTTCGGATAAGATGCTCCTCCAAATATTTTATCGAGCATTAGATCAATTGAACAAAAAGGTTACAGAAAATGTAGCTGGGTGATCTTTGATGAAACAAACTTATGGTGTTGCATCGGCATTATTGGACCAAGTCACTAAACAAAGTCGAGGTTGGCATACAAGAGATTCCAAGGTAGCCGTGGGGGCTCCCTCCGCATCTTTTGTGAGCCAAGAGCAAAGAAATAAAGATGACGAGAGAGATGAAAGTATGGCTAAAATGATGACACAACTAGAGCTACTCACCAAGCATGTAATGGGGTCAACACCAAAAGCGGTTAACGTCATTACTTCCAAGGGTGCTAAGCATTATGATGATGATGAAGCGGAGGCTCTTGATGAAAAAATCCAATTTATGTAAACCCAAACGGGGGGTTCCCGCCCCAATCAAAGGAAAGGCGGGAATCAAGGTTGGATGGATAAATTTCGTGATTGGAAAGATCGTGAGAAGAAGGATCATGATAGAGATCGAGAGTGGAGGGATAAAGATAGAGATCATGATTGGCAAGATACAAATCGGGACTATGATAGGTATGTTCCTCCACATGATAGGTCCAAGGGTAAAGAAGCAACTTCTATTAATCCGGAGAAGTATAAGAATGAAGATGTGCTTGCTCGTATCCTCTTGGGAGTTGAAGGAAGCGATAAGATGTTAAGAGAAATGAAAGGGGATTTGTCGCATCTCAATCAAACCTTCACCTCACACTCGGCTTCGATAAAGTAACTTGAAACCCAAATGGGTCAACTCTCCTCCCAAATGAATGCAAGACAAAGAGGAGGACTCCCTAGCAATACGATTGTGAATCCAAAAAATGACGCTCACGTCATGACAATTGTTACTAGAAGTGGGATAACTCTTGGAAATGATGCTGTAAATCTTGATGAAAACCTTAGTAATAAGGGTATTAGAGGACAAATGAGAAAAAAGAGAAATCGGCTTGATAATTCAAAAGATGAAACTGCAATATCACAAGAGCAAGGTGTTGATGGGTTGAAAAAAGTGGAAGAGAAGGTTCAAAATGATGCAGACCCACAAGTGGTTGATTATGGTAATTCAAAACCGAATGAAAACTCGATTGTCTCTAAGGCACAGATTAAAATCCCTCCTCCATTCCACAAAGGATTAAGAAGAAGAAAGATGATTCAAAGTTCAAGAAATTCCTTTTTAAATTTAGCAACCTTTCGATAAACATACCATTGTTGGAAGCCCTATAAGAGATGCTTGGGTATGCTAAGTTTATGAAAGATTTGGTAACAAATAAGCGAATCATGGACTTTGAGACAATTAAAGTTACACATAATTGTAGTACTATCATGTCTAGTACAATGGTTGTGAAGAAGGATGATCCGGGGGCATTCACTATCCCATGTACTATTGGAGTGTATCAATTTGGGAAAGCTTTATGTGATCTTGGGGCAAGTATTAATTTGATGCCATTAGCGGTATTTCGAAAGTTAGGCTTGGAAGCTCCAAAGCCAACAACAATGCGGCTATTAATGGCCGACCGCTCTATAAAAAGACCCGTGGACCCGTGTGTTGTATGATGTACTTGTGAAGGTGGATCATTTCATCTTTCTTTCCGATTTTGTGATCTTGGATTGTGAAATTGGCCATGAGGTCCCTATTATTCTTAGTAGGCCATTGTTAGCTACCGGATGGGCTCTAGTTGATTTTGAATGAGGTGAAATGAAAGTTTGAGTAAACAATGAAGAGGTTTCATTCAATGTCTGCAAGTCCATGAAACAACCTATGGATTTGCAAGTTGTCTCCATAATCGATGTGATTGATGATGTAGTGGCTAATACTATGGAGACTGAATTTGTTAGTGAACCTTTGGTGGGGGTTTTATGGAATCTTGAAAGTGAGGGGAATGAAAGATATGAAGAAGAAGTTGCATCCTTGCAAGGCCTTGGGTCTTACCCAAAAAATCCTTGTAAGTTGGACCTTTACTTGAAAAATTGGGAAACTCCTCCTGCAAAGCCTTCAATTGAAGATCCTCCACAAATTGAGCTCAAGCCATTGCCAACTCATATCCGTTATGTGTTCTTGGTAAAAGGTGAGACTCTACCTATTATTATTGCAGGGGACTTGTTATCTTGGCGAATTGAGGTATTGAAATCGGTGGTGATTCGGTATATTAGGGCACTTGGATGGACCATAGCTGATATTATTGGAATTCCATCCGGCATATGTACCCACAAGATCAATCTTAAGCCCAAATTTGTAGCAAGTGTAGAACATCAAAGAAGGTTAAATCCGCCGATGAAAGAAGTTGTGAAGAAAAAAATCATCAAGTGGCTTGATGCGGGTGTAGTTTATCCTATCTCAGATAGCACTTGGGTAAGCCCAGTTCAATGTGTTCCTAACAAAGGTGGTATTACAGTGGTCCCAAACAAAAATAATGATCTTATACCCGTTTGTCCTGTCACGGGTTGGAGAGTGTGTATTGATTATAGAAAATTAAATTCATAGACCGAGAAGGATCATTTCCCCATGCCCTTCATGGACCAAATGCTTTATAGATTGGCGGGCAGGGGTTGATATTGCTTCCTCGATGGATACTCGGGATATAATTAAATCTCAATAGCTCCTGAAGATCAATAAAAAACTACCTTCACTTTTCCTTATGAAACTTTTTCCTTTAGGCGTATGCTCTTTGTACTATGCAATGCACCGACTACCTTTCAACAATTTATGCTTTCCATCTTTCCTAACATGGTGGAGAATTCTATGGAGGTATTTATGGATTATTTCTCAATGGTTGGTGATATATTTAAAGATTGCCTTGGTCACTTGGAGAAGGTGCTTGAAAGATGTGTGGCAAACAATCTTGTTTTGAATTGGGAGAAGTTCCACTTTATGGTAAAGAAAGGGATTGTTCTTGGATACAAGATATCGGGCCATGAAATACAAGACGATCAAGCTAAGGTGGAAGTCATTGCTAAGCTACCACCTCCAATATCTATCAGGGGGTCTGGAGTTTTCTTGACCATACAGGTTTTTATAGGAAGTTCATTAAAGATTTCTCCAAAATTACCCATCCGATGTGCGAACTCCTTGAGAAGGAGGTAAAGTTTGAATTCAATGGAGAGTGTTTGAAGGCATTTAATTTCCTTAAGGAGAAGCTTGTCTCAGCCTCTATTATAGTGACCCTAAATTCGTCACAACCATTTGAACTCATATGTGATGCTAGTGGGATGGCATTGGGAGCTGTGCTTGGACAATGAAAGGAGAAACTTTTTCATCCCATCTAATATGCTAGAAAGTCGTTGAATGATGCCCAAAGGAACTATACTATTACAGAACAAGAATTACTAGTTGTGGTTTATGGGTTTGGGAAATTTTGAGCTTACTTGTTAGGCACAAAGGTTATCGTGCACACCGATCATGCTGCTCTCCAATATTTGATGGCAAAGAAAGAAGCAAAACCACCCCGACTGATAAGGTGGATTCTACTACCTCAGGAATTTGACTTTGAAGTGAAGGATTAAAAGGGTTGTAAAAACCAAGTAGCAGACCACCTATCACGTCTTGAGATGGATGAAGCAATTTTGGGATATTTTGAACTTGATGATACATTCCCTGATGAACTTGTCATGAGCTTGAAAAGGAGCATACCACCATGGTATGCTAATTTTGCAGACTATATAGTGAGCGGACTGCTTCCTGATGAGTTGAGTTACTATCAAAGAAAAAGATTCTTTCATAACGTGAAGAGGTACTTTTGGCACGAACCCTATCTTTTTAGGGAATGTACGGATGGAATTATACGTTGATGTGTCATGGAAGAATAGATGAAATCCATTCTTGAAGCTTGCCATTCTTCTCCATTTGGTGGCCATCATGGTTGTGTGAGAACCGCTGCTAAAGTTCTTCAGTGTGGGTATTATTGGCCTACCATCCACCGTGATACTTATGAATTAGAAAAAACTTGTACACAATGTCAAAAGCATGGTGGTGTCTTGAGGAGGCATGAAATGCCTTTGAGACCCAACCTTGAGGTGGAGCTATTCGATGTATGGGGTCTTGATTTTATGGGTCCTTTTGTGAGCTCATATGGTAATAAGTATATATTGGTGGCCATTGATTACCTGTCCAAATGGGTGGAGGCCATTTCCTTGCTGACCAACGAAAGTAAAAGTGTTACATTCTTCTTAAAAATATACATTTTCACTAGGTTTGGAACTCCTTGAGCCATCATTAGTAACGATGGCTCTCATTTTTGCAATCGGCTATTCGAAGCTTTGCTTAAAAAATATGGGGTGAGGCATAAGGTGGCTACCACGTATCATCCTCAAATGAGTGGCCAGGTGGAGGTTTCCAATCGAGAGATAAAATCGATCTTGGAGAAAACTGTAAATGCTGGGCGTACAAATTGGGCAAGACAACTTGATGATGCTCTTTGGGCATATAGGACCACATTCAAGACTTCTATTGGCATGTCACCCTATCAACTGGTGTTTGGAAAGGCTTGTCATCTCCCGGTTGAATTAGAGCACAAAGCATTATGGGCCTTGCATAAATTGAATATGAATTGGGTGGATGCCTCCAAATCAAGAATAGACCAAATTCATGAGTTAGAGGAGTTTCAATTTAAGGAATATGAGAGCTCAGTGTTATACAAGGAGAAAATAAAGAAATGACACAATGCTAGGATCTTAAAAAGAGAGTTTCATGCGGGTGATAAAGTGCTACTCTGCAATTCGAGGTTAAAACTCTTTGCGGGTAAGCTAAAATCCAAGTGGTCGGGCCCTTTTGTAATGGTTAATGTCTATACTAGTGGTGCTATTGAGATGGAGGATCATGAGAAAAGGAGGTTCATGGTAAATGGTCAAAGGACAAAACATTTTTATGAGGTTGGACCCGGAGCGGCTAAGGTCGAGTTGCTCTGTTTTAAGGATGCATGATGATAAGGAACAACGTCGAGCCACGACGATAACCAAGGCACTTCTTGGGAGGCAACCCAAGGTTACTTCTTGTCATTTTCAAATTATTTGATTGCTAAATCTTAGTTATTTTGGTGGATGCAGGTGAAAAATGCTAAGTGTGGGAGATGGGATATACTGTTTTGGGCTAAATCAGCCACCTGCTGGCGTAAATGACAACATGCCCACTCATGTAAGGGTGCATGAGGCCACCAAGTGAAGTGCAACCTACTGGTTAGGGTCCAGTAGCCACCTGCGGGTGCAGGCTAGGCACCTGGGTAGGCAGGTGGCTCGGCTTCGTAGCTTCGTGTGCCATTTCACTTACCTGCGTGCGCAGGTATCCAACATGCATGCGCAGGTTACCCTCCATAGCTGATCCAGTGCCATCAGGCATTCTGCCCAGGTAAAACCAGCCCACCTGCGTTCGCGTCTCCCCACATGCGTGAGCATGGCGGGGCGAAGGTGAGGTTTGGAGCTCAAATCTTTTAAATTAAGTTGTTGGGTCGACCTGACCTAGGTTGACCCATTCTTTTCTTTAAAACATAACCCATAACCCATATCCTCATACTTTCAAAATTCAACCCATATTACCAAAATCGAAAATCACACTCTCTCTATTCTCAAGTTTTCTCTTTCTTCACATTTCATCTATTTCACCTTCACTTCCAAAGAAGATTTGCACACTTCACTAATTAAAATTTAAGAGCTCTTAATCTTCAAAATTCTCTTGTCATTGCTTTGCATCTTCTCTTAAGATTGGTAAGTTCACTTGTTTTAATTTCTTCTAAAAAAAGCTTTAAGGCTAAAATGGTGAATCATGTTCTATTCTAGATTATTGTGAAGAGTTGATTGATATGGACTTCCTGTGGTGTAATATTGATGTTTTTGTGAATTATTTGAATTGGGGGCGAGTCTTTATATGCAAATTGGGGAATTCTTGAGTACCCAAAATTTATGCCCCCTATGTGTTTGATTAAATTCCTACATGAGCATTTCTTTGTAGTTTATTTTGTGAATGATCTAAGAGACCTAATCAAGGTTTCTTGAGCTTATCTTGAACACTCTTCCATGAATAAATGATTTGCAATAATTTTTTGTAGTTGAGATATGTGAATTGAATGCTTTTTCAAGTGCCATGCTCATTATTGCATTTTTCCACTTCATGATGCATGCCACATGTTTGTTCAAATCTTCATGAAGATTTTGTAACTTGATTTCTTCAAATGGTTGATAAATGGGATTGTGGTACATCTTTTGAATATTCATTAAAGTTATTAATGATGGAACATAGCCGATGATTCTTGTTAGTGATATGAGTTATTAAGGATGGTTGATCATGACAAAAATGCATAATTTGCCCTATGATAGATTAGTTGACACCATTCTTAAGGGAAAATCATCGTTTTTGTTCATATAAGGGTCATGGATGGATTGTGCACTTCAAGACGAATTAGGTTGTGTCTGAGATTTAGTGGTACTCATTTACTCCTATGTGGTTTCATATAATATTTTTCCTTGCATTCACCTCATTTAACATAGTTTTAACTTTCTTTTATATAAAAAAATTCCAAAAACATGTTTTATCTTTTTCTTTTTGTGTTGTTTCGTTCTTTTGTGTTCTTTTTAGGGAAGACTCTACGAAAATCAATGCCGCGTGGTGCAAAGAAGGATCATATCAAATACAAAGGAAAGGCCATAGCTACTACCTCAAAGAAAAAGATTCCGACACAACAAGGAATTCCTAGCATCCCCAATGTTCAAAGCACACTTGATATTTCAAGGGGATTAGCTAAGAATATTGACAAAATCAGATTTGCAATTGAGGAAATGCATGAACTTTATGATGAATGGGTTTATACTCGGGGGTTCAATCCCAAAAAAGTGTTTATCTTGAAGGGTGTTCACGATCACTTCCCGGACATCATACGATAAGTCAACAAGTATGGATGGGAAGTCTTCACCGATATTAACCCTGAGTCTCCTCCCGAGGTTTATTATCTAGATCTTGTCAGGGAATTATATGCCTCCTATGTCATCCGGCACAACCAACACATGTATCAACCACCGGTGTAGGATCAACCTTGTCTACCCAGTGTACTTATTCTAGGAGTGGAGGTGCCCTGCTACGCCTCCGCGATAAACAAGCTATATTTTGGTTATGAGGGCGTACCTGGGATTGAAAGAAAGAAACAGGTTCTAGGGGGGCGTGTTCATTTACCATGGCTATCTAAAATAATTGCAAAAGGTCTTCTGCTTTGGGCAAATGGAGTAGGATAAATTAAATGAAGGGACCTTTCTATTCAAGCCAAGCATTGGCTTGGTTTTGTGGTCAACCAGTTGCTTCCATCAATCAATTATCAAGACGTCACCATTGAGAGAGCTATCATTGTGGGGTGCATTATTGTCACGCCTCGAACCCTATCAGGATGGATTGGCACTCGTGACCGACAAGGCCCGAGAGAACCAAACTCTGCTTACATTCATTCATATGCATGCCATAAGAAACACCAACATCACATAAGACATAATAGGCTAACATCAGAAATCATGGAACATGTAATATATATATATATAGACATATGAGAAACTTGGCCGACATAGCCATCAAGTCAAACGACACACATCTCTTCTCCTCACATTACTTCTCATACCCACGTACTTTAGCCTCTAATAGAAGTACATACATGACCAACCTAAATTCGGGACAAGCCCCGCTTTACATAACCTTTACAATACCAAAAATACATATACAACTGTGACACAGCAAGACCTGAACCAACTGGAGCTCACCAAAGGTCAATGGAAGTCCTGCAGCTCACTGGGGAGGTCTACTAGTGCCTGCTCCTGCAGCAAGTAAGGTAAATCCCCCAAGAGGGGTCAGTACGAAGAATGTACTGAGTATCTAAGGCTGCGTGAAACTGAATGATACATAAAGACTTCAATGAAATCAAATATAAATGAGTACTCAATAAGGATAATTCACCATTGTTCAAATATGGAAAAAAGGTACACATTATGTGAATTACTTTCTTTACTCTCATATTCTTTACTTTATCCATCACTCATTCATCCATTCATATAATGCTTCTGATCATTGGGTAATCAATAGTAATCGGGATCGACCCATGCTAGGCTTTTCTTTGCCCCTAGGATACCACCCGTAGCGGAATCGACCCATGCTAGGTGTTCTTCTCACCCCTGGGATACCATCCGTAAATATTGGGATCGACCCATGCTAGGTTATTTAACCCCTGGGATACCACCCATGAAACATCTCTCCTCTTTACAACATCACTTCTCAAATCTTTGAAATCGCTCAATCAATGGTAACTTCATTTTTGGGAACTTTTGAATATAACCTTATTGGAACTTGGAACCATGTTCATAATTATGTGACTCATGAATGATAATAAGCCAAGAATGAGATATATGTTATTAACAATAAATGATAACTCGAATTGAAATACCTTAGGAAAATTCGAAAATGAGTAAGTATCCTAATAAGGTGTACACTATATACTGCAGAAGAATACGAAAAGGGGAACCTTACATACCTTAGCTTCTCAATAAGAATCCACAATCCTAATGAATATAATGATCCAGCCTTTTACTCTACAATACAAGTACATAACGGAGTTTATGTCAACATCTAACCACCTTACAAGTGCAAAAGATGACAAAAGTTACATAATTGCTTATAACGTCATTTCCCCCTTTACAATGAAATTTCGGCATGACCATACCAAAAATACCACAACATGCCATACATTTACCAAACATCATAACCAATATCATTTCGCAACAAAGCTTCTTCTTTACACTTTCTCATTCACACCATATCACAAATAATCCATCATGTCACCTTAATGCACCTTATAACACATATCGACCAAAATTCTACAATTTCCACTTATAGAAAAGAACAAGTTTAATACCAAAAATAACACCATACATGTCCATATTTTGTCCATACCATGCTCTTTCATCAAAGGCACAAGTCCTAATTCAAGTTCAAATCACCAAGATAGCACATCTTTCACCAAAAGCAAAAATACACTATTCACCACCTTGCCAACACAACTAGCATAATATACATAATATACCATGCATATAATATGTTAATCCATGAGAAGAAATACTTACCAAGGCTTGGAATATGATGATCTTGTCCAAGGAGTCCAAAGGAATATTTTGCTTTAGGGTTTGGAACTTAAAGAAATGTTGGAGAAAATATCTTAAAGGCATGAGAGCTTTGAATGATTAAAAATCTGATATTTGGGCCTTTATATAGACCCCAAGTCATACTTATCCATTTCTTTGGCATTTAATGTGGCCAAAGTTGAAGAATGGGTCTTTTTGCCCTTTGGGCCAAATCTTTTAATTCCCATTTGGGCCTAACTTTGGGCCCAATAACACATATCCATATAACCCATCAAATTTCATGTATTATTCACCATATATCTCATGTTTACATAATTCCATAATGTCATGACAATATTCTCTTACGAGATTCTTATTCGTCGCCTCGATCGCAAAACTAGGAATTCTAGTCGCCCTTGGCTTCATTAGACATTTTGGATCACTTATTCATGTTTCATGATTTGATCATTTACGAGTAGGTAAGAGTGTATTGAAGTGTTTGAAGCTTTAACAATGCTCAAAGAACTCCAAAGAACCAAAAGAAACCATCCAAGAAGCGTCGTAGAATTGCGTTACAAAACGGGTCCGGAAAGGCACAAGATTTGTGCCTTGCGCCACTAGCTGCAAAGCAGGATGTGGCACAAGAAATGATCCTTCTCTGAATTCTCTAAATTCAGGTGGCTTTCGCCACACCCTCGAAACAGGGTAGTGGCACAAGTTTCAGCACTTTGCTGAATTTTTCGGCCACTTATCCAATGTTTGCATATCGTTCAATCCTTTATCAAAACACTACAAAATACTTACTTAGTGATCTGAATCATCAAGTAAACATGACTTCAAGTCACCAAATGAGGTTAGAATATGTGCGGGGTATCACCCAAATGCTCCACGAAACCACAAAACACCCCCTACAAAGGTCTAATCGCACATTTTAGGTCCGATATCAAATGTTTTACCAATGACACTATAAAACACCTACTCATGGCATATCAACACCTAGGTAAGCATTATTCAATGTCGTCAAGTAGGGTTGGTAATGTACGGGGTGTTACATTCTTCCCCCCTTAGAAACATTCGTCCCCGAATGTTAATAGTATCGTTTTAATTACGACAAATGCATCGCTTCTTTAACATACGTATACACATGCACTTAATGATCTTAAATACTTACTTGTTATTGTTACACCTCCTCACTTTGAACTTCTTGGTCCATTTGAAATGAATGGGGATACTTGGATTTCATCATTTCTTCCGCTTCCCATGTGATCTCCTCTACTTGTTGATTTCTCCAAAGGACTTTCACGGAGGCTATGTCTTTATTCCTCAATCTCTTTACTTGTTGATCTAGGATAGAAATGGGTACCTCTTCATACGTGAGATCCTCTGTAACTTGAACATTTCCAATTGGAACAACACGAGATGGATCTCCTATGCATTTTTGAAGCATCGAAACATGAAATACCGGATGGACTGAGCAAAGTTCTTGAGGTAGTGCTAATTCATAAGAAACTTGCCCAAATCTTCTAATGATTTCATATGGGCCTATGTAACGTGGACTTAATTTCTCTTTCTTTCCGAACCGCATTACTCCTTTCATCGGTGACACCTTTAAAAACACCCAATAACCTATGGCGAATTCAAGCCCTCTTCTTCTAACATCGGCATATAACTTGTGATGACTTTGAGCCATTTGTAACCGCTGTTGGATCACTTTAACTTTCTCCATAGCCTGATGAAAAATATCTAGTCCAAGTAAAGCAGTTTCACCCACTTCAAACCATCCAATTAGTGACCTACATTTCCTTCCGTACAAAGCTTCATAAGGTGCCATTTTAATACTTGAATGATAGCTATTGTTGTAAGCAAATTCAATAAGAGGCAAATGGTCATTCCAACTGCCTTGAAAATCTAATGCGCAAGCTCGCAACATATCTTCAAGTGTCTGAATAGTACGTTCTGCTTGTCCATTAGTCTGAGGATGGAAAACCGTACTCAAATTCACCTGTGTACCCAAACTCTGCTGGAAATATTGCCAAAAGTGCACTGTGAACTGTGCTCCTCTGTCTGATATAATGGAAAGTGGAATACCATGCAATCGTACTATCTCTTTCACATACAACTTCGCATAATCCTCAGTTGTATAGGTCGTCTTGACTGGTAGAAAATGCGCTGACTTGGTAAGCCTGTCCACTATGACCCATATAGAATCAAACTTCTGCAACGTACGGGGCAAACCAGTAATGAAATCCATATTAATCATATCCCATTTCCAGACTGAAAGATTGATACATTGCATGTAACCTCACGATTTCTGATGTTCCACTTTCACTTGTTGACAATTTGGGCATTGCGCGACAAATTCTGCAATGTTCTTTTTCATGTTGCCCCACCAATACACTTCTTTCAATTCATGGTACATTTTAGTAGCACTCGGATGAATGGAATAGCGCGAATGGTGCGCCTCTGTCATTTTTCATGTCCTCAGATCATCTTTGTCCGGTACACATAATCTCCCTTGACATTGAAGCACCCCTTCCGGTGTCATATCAAATGCCTTGGTTAAATTCTGCTGCACATTTTCCTTTAGTTGCAATAAACTAGAATCCGCAAATTGCTTCTCTTTCAATTCAGCTATCAAGGAGGATTCTGCTACATTCTGCACAATAACTCTATCATCTAAGGATTCAATAAGGCGAACTCCCAAGCTGGATAATTGATTCAAATCTTTGATTATCTCATGCTTTCCATTCAACTGACCACTAGTGCTTTCTACTGCCTTACGGCTCAATGCATCAGCTGCTAAATTTGCTTTGCCTGGGTGATAAATAATATCAATGTCATAGTCTTTTAAAAGCTCTAACCACCTTCATTGCCTCGAATTGAGTTCCTTCTGCTTAAAAAGATATTGCAAGCTTTTGTGATCCGTATAGATGTCAACATGAACCCCGTATAAATAATGACGCCATATCTTTAAAGCAAAAACTACCGCTGCCAATTCAAGGTCATGAGTGGGATAATTTCTCTCATGTGGCCGCAACTGTCGTGAGGCATATGCTATCACCTTACCATGCTGCATCAACACACATCCGAGACCAATCCCGAAAGCATCACAATAAACTGCATAGCCCTCTGTGCCTTCAGGAAGTACTAACACTGGTGTGGAAGTCAATTTATCTATCAATTTTTGAAACCCTCTTTCATATGCATCATTCCATTGAAACTTAATTGACTTGTGAGTTAACTTTGTTAATGGTGCCGCAATAGAAGCAAACCCTTCTACAAATCTTCGGTAATAACCTGCCAAACCGAGAAAACTGCGAATCTCTGTGGGTGTCATAGGTCTTGGCCAATTTTTCACTACTTCTATCTTCTGTGTATCGACCTGGATCCCTTCGTCTGACACAATGTGACCCAGGAATGCAACTGATTTTAACCAAAACTCACATTTGGAGAATTTTGCATACAACTTACACTCACGGAGAATCTGCAACACTTGCCGTAAATGATTAGCGTGGTCTTCTGGTGATCTTGAATAAACAAGGATGTCATCTATAAATACTGTCACGAACACCTCTAGGAATGGCTTAAAAACCCTATTCATCAAATCCATAAACACAGCTGGTGCATTTGTTAGTCCAAATGACATAACTAAAAATTCATAATGACCATACCGTGTTTGAAAAGCTGTCTTGGGTACATCCTCTTCTCTAACTCTTACTTGATGGTAACCCGACCTCAAGTCAATTTTTGAAAAACATTTGGCACCCTGTAACTGATCAAACAAATCATCAATGCGAGGAAGGGGATATTTGTTCTTGATCGTTACCTTATTCAACTATCGATAGTCGATGCACATTCTCAAGGTGCCATCTTTCTTCCATACAAACAATACTGGTGCACCCCACGGGGATATACTAGGCCTAATAAAGCCCTTGTCCAATAAATCTTTCAACTGCTCCTTCAATTCACGCAGTTCTGCTGGAGCCATTCGATAGGGAGGAATAGAGATAGGCTGAGTGCCTGGAATCACATCAATGCCAAACTCTACTTCCCATTCTGGAGGTAAACCTGAAAGATCCTCTGGAAATACATCAAGAAATTCATTTACTACCGGTACAGACTGTGGAGTTAATTGTTCCACATCATTATCTTTCACTCGTACCAAATAACATATGTATCCCTTGGCAATCATTTTCCTTGCTTTCAGATAAGAAATAAATCTTCCTCGTGGTGCCCCTACATCCCCCTTCCATTCAAGGACATTCATTGGTGGGAAATGAAAATGTACCTTCTTAGCCCGGCAATCTACCGTGGCATAACAAGAAGCCAACCAATCCATCCCCATTATCACATCAAAATCCACCATATTTAGTTCAATGAGGTCGGCCAGTGTATCATGACCACACACAGTTACCACACAATTTCGATACACTCTCTTTGCAACAATATATTCACCCACCGGTGTAGACACTTCAATTGATTTAATTAACAATTCTGGTGTCTTTGCAAATTTCGCAGCAACTAACGGAGTAACATAGGACAATGTAAAACCCGGGTCAATCAATGCATATACATTATATGAAAATATGGATAATGTACCTGTGACGACATCAGGTGAAGCCTCTAAATTTTGTCGGTCTACCAAAGCATAAGTGCGATTCTGTACCCCACTAGTACTGGCTGCTCCTCTGGCACCTCTACCACGACCGAAAAACTGCATACCTCGGCCTAACGAAGGAACCGATGATGATGACGCAACAGTCGACCCTGCTGGTTGTGCCACATTACCCAAGCCTCTTCGTGGGCAATCTCTCATCATATGTCCCGGCATACCACACCAGAAGCAAGCATTTGACCCAATTCGGCATTCACCTACATGAAATCATCCACATTGCTGACATGGTGGATGAGAAAATCCAGCGGTCTGCGAACCTAGTATCCCACTACTTTGCCCAGCATTGCTACCTATGAACCCCCGAAATTGAGATTATGCGCCTGCTGTGGAATGTGAGAATGAAGGTCTAGGCGGTCTACTAAAACTCTGAGGCCTGAACTCTGTTTGGGATGCCATAAACTTTCCCATGGGTCTAGCTCTCTTGGACTGTCCTCTATCAGATTCATGTACCCTTCTTCTCTGTCTTTGATCCTCCATCTTTTGCGCGAAGGCCTGAATTTGAGCTATATCCATATCTTTGTTCAAGGCAGCAATGGTGCAGTCCCTCACTAAATACGGCTCCAACCTGTCCACATAGAGATGTACCCTGTCCGTCATTGTGGCCACTACGTTTGGACCATATCGAGCCAAGGAATTAAACTGTAAGCTGTACTCCCGCACACTCTGATTCCCTTGATGAAGATTCAAGAATTGATCCGCACGAGCCTCTCGAATCTCATAGAGGAGGTAGTGGTCGAGGAAGGCCATTTTAAATTCTTCCCAACTAGGTGGGTTTGCACCAATATCACGAGACTTCTTCCATTCTTCATACCATAATATCGCCTCTCCTTTCAATCTATACGCAGCAAGTTCAACTATTTCAACCCCCGTCACGTGCAAAACTTCCAGAGCCCTCTGAATTTGATCTATAAAGTCTTATGGATCTGCATTCAAATCTGATCCAGTGAATGTAGGAGGATCTAGTTTTAGAAAATCCTACATTCGTCGACTGGCTGCCCTAGCTGCGCTATCATCATTTATAACTGGACCACCTTGTCCCTGAACTTGTGCAGCAACAATTCGAGTCAACATTTGTACTGCATCCTTTAAATCCTGATCAGTAGTATTCACTGGTGGTTGTGCAGGTATTTCCCTTCCTCTTGACTCTTCTGAAAATGGAAGAGTAGAAGAGGCCTGTGATGGCATTTCTGGTTCAGGGCCTCCCTGATTAACTGGTTCAGGCAAGGCTCTACTAGTTCCTTCTCCCGCAATTCTATCTATCCTCTTACTTTTACCGCGTCCTCTTCTTGCCATCGGCATTTTTCTATCATATACAAGAACAACAATACTTATGGTCAGGAACGATTTCACTTATAGCTTCGACTCTAATGGACGATCTAGAAATGAATAAAAAGAAACAACATCCTAAATGTCCCGTAGCCTCCTACTTATAAATATGGTGCACAACATATCGATAAGTAAGACTCTACTCAGACACGGCTTTGTAGACACCCGTAAAATGACCTGCTCTGATACCAATTTTGTCACACCCCGAACCCTATCAGGACGGATTGACACTCGTGACCGACAAGGCTCGAGAGAACCAAACTCTGCTTACATTCATTCATACGCATGCCATAAGAAACACCAACATCACATAAGACATAATAGGCTAACATCAGAAATCATGGAACATGTAAGATATATATATATAGACATATGAGAAACTTGGCTGACATAGCCATCAAGTCTAATGACACACATCTCTTCTCCTCACATTATTTCTCTTACCCACGTACGTCTACAAAAGCCTCTAATAGAAGTACATACATGACCAACCTAAATTCGGGACAAGCCCCACTTTACATAACCTTTACAATACCAAAAATACATATACAACTGTGACACAGCAAGACCTGAACCAACTGGAGCTCACCAAAGGTCAATGGAAGTCCTGCAGCTCACTGGGGAGGTCTACTAGTGCCTGCTCCTGCAGCAAGTAAGGTAAATCCCCCAAGAGGGGTCAGTACGAAGAATGTACTGAGTATCTAAGGCTGCGTGAAACTGAATGATACATAAAGACTTCAATGAAATCAAATATAAATGAGTACTCAATAAGGATAATTCACCATTGTTCAAATATGGAAAAAAGGTACACATTATGTGAATTACTTTCTTTACTCTCATATTCTTTACTTTATCCATCACTCATTCATCCATTCATATAATGCCTGGGCCCCAAGCTGATCATTGGGTAATCAATAGTAATCGGGATCGACCCATGCTAGGCTTTTCTTTGCCCCTAGGATACCACCCGTAGCGGAATCGACCCATGCTAGGTGTTCTTCTCACCCCTGGGATACCATCCGTAAATATTGGGATCGACCCATGCTAGGTTATTTAACCCCTGGGATACCACCCATGAAACATCTCTCCTCTTTACAACATCACTTCTCAAATCTTTGAAATCGCTCAATCAATGGTAACTTCATTTTTGGGAACTTTTGAATATAACCTTATTGGAACTTGGAACCATGTTCATAATTATGTGACTCATGAATGATAATAAGCCAAGAATGAGATATATGTTATTAACAATAAATGATAACTCGAATTGAAATACCTTAGGAAAATTCGAAAATGAGTAAGTATCCTAATAAGGTGTACACTATATACTGCAGAAGAATACGAAAAGGGGAACCTTACATACCTTAGCTTCTCAATAAGAATCCACAATCCTAATGAATATAATGATCCAGCCTTTTACTCTACAATACAAGTACATAACGGAGTTTATGTCAACATCTAACCACCTTACAAGTGCAAAAGATGACAAAAGTTACATAATTGCTTATAACGTCATTTCCCCCTTTACAATGAAATTTTGGCATGACCATACCAAAAATACCACAACATGCCATACATTTACCAAACATCATAACCAATATCATTTCGCAACAAAGCTTCTTCTTTACACTTTCTCATTCACACCATATCACAAATAATCCATCATGTCACCTTAATGCACCTTATAACACATATCGACCAAAATTCTACAATTTCCACTTATAGAAAAGAACAAGTTTAATACCAAAAATAACACCATACATGTTCATATTTTTTCCATACCATGCTCTTTCATCAAAGGCGCAAGTCCTAATTCAAGTTCAAATCACCAAGATAGCACATCTTTCACCAAAAGCAAAAATACACTATTCACCACCTTGCCAAAACAACTGGCATAATATACATAATATACCATGCATATAATATGTTAATCCATGAGAAGAAATACTTACCAAGGCTTGGAATATGATGATCTTGTCCAAGGATTCCAAAGGAATATTTTGCTTTAGGGTTTGGAACTTAAAGAAATGTTGGAGAAAATATCTTAAAGGAATGAGAGCTTTGAATGATTAAAAATCTGATATTTGGGCCTTTATATAGACCCCAAGTCATACTTATCCATTTCTTTGGCATTTAATGTGGTCAAAGTGGAAGAATGGGTCTTTTTGCCCTTTGGGCCAAATCTTTTAATTTCCATTTGGGCCTAACTTTGGGCCCAATAACACATATTCATATAACCCATCAAATTTCATGTATTATTCACCATATATCTCATGTTTACATAATTCCATAATGTCACGACAATATTCTCTTACGAGATTCTCATTCGTCGCCTCGATCGCAAAACTAGGAATTCTAGTCGCCCTTGACTTCATTAGACATTTTGGATCACTTATTCATGTTTCATGATTTGATAATTTATGAGTAGGGAGGAGTGTATTGAAGTTTTTGAAGCTTTAACAATGCTCAAAGAACTCCAAAGAACCAAAAGAAACCATCCAAGAAGCGTCGTAGAATTGCGTTACAAAACGGGTCCGTAAAGGCACTAGATTTGTGCCTTGCACCACTAGCTGCAAAGCAGGATGTGGCGCAAGAAATGAGCCTTCTCTGAATTCTCTTAATGCAGGTGGCTTGCGCCACACCCCTGAAACAGGGTAGTGGCGCAAGTTTCAGCACTTTGCTGAATTTTTTGGCCACTTATCCAATGTTTGCATATCGTCCAATCCTTTATCAAAACACTACAAAATACTTACTTAGTGATCTGAATCATAAAGTAAACATGACTTCAAGTCACCAAATGAGGTTAGAATGTGTGCGGGTTATCACCCAAATGCTCCACGAAACCACAAAACGCCCCCTACAAAGGTCTAATCGCACATTTTAGGTCCCATATCAAATGTTTTACCAATGACACTATAAAAAACCTACTCATGGCATATCAACACCTAGGTAATCATTATTAAATGTCATCAAGTAGGGTGGGGAATGTATGGGGTGTTACAATTATTGATGGATTGGATATCAATCCGGGGGAGATTATTGCCGAAGTGATCAAACTCCGATCGAAACAAGGGGGAACTTTGCTACCTTTTCCTGTGCTTATCTCCGCATTATGTGTTGTTCCCCAACTTCCTTTATTTCCCAAGATTGATAAGAAAATAAAATGTATAGGAGTTATTGATATTCGGACTATTCAAGATGATGACAATCCGATGGGCATAAAAAAAAAGTTTGGTGAGGTCTACGATTCATCCTTGAGAGAGGTACCCACTGCTAGTACTTCCCCTATGACTTCACATGCATATGATGCTCCACTGAGTCATAGTGACACTACTCCGGTTATTGATCTCCCTCAGGTACCACCGCCTTCACACACTACTCAGTCTACCGAGCCTCCACGATCTTCTACATTGACATTTGCTAAGGTTGCAGCCATGACCTTAGCAAATGACAGTTCCATATCACGCTTGGTGGATGATATCCCCCATTTCATATAGGTGGCTATTTAGAGGAGTCTTGGGCCTCTACGTGCTCAAATGTTAGACTATGAGTGGAGATTATCCGTGGTTGAGGCCAGAGAGGATAGTAAAGCGCTTACTACATTGAGGACTGACCTTGATAATATGCGTTTGGAGGTTCAGTCAATCCATACATCCATCACTTTTGATGATGCCAGATCACCATCCCACAGGCTGAGACTGGCCCTATCCTACCATTTGCTGACTTGTTCGGGTACTCTCCTATGGGGAAGGATATAACGATCAATTTTAGCACAGGGCTTTCTAAGGATCAACTGGTAGAGTTGGCCAAGTGGAAATCCATTGAGGAATAATATGCACGGATAGTTGGTGCTGGTCCTAGCTCTCAACATCCCGAGGTGGTACATATAAGAGCCCAGTCTGAGGAGGCTCCTACTATTAAGCGCAGTCACAGTCTTTACATGATATAGATACGCGCGCCTAGTGCGCTTCAGGGAGTTTTGGTTTTCCCCTCCTCCTTTCTCATTCTATATTATTGCATTGGTGACAATGCAATACTCTTTAGTTGAGGGGTGGGGCATTTCATTTTATGGTATGTAATATTATTTCATTTCATGATATTATTCGGATAGTGCCCTTACCGGGCCTTCTTTGTGATGTTGATTAGGATATTGCCCTTGCCGGGCCATCTTTGTGATGTGATTATGATATTGCCCTTGTCAGGCCCATATTATGCGCTTGTTATTAATTGAGACCCAAATGTCATTATTCTAATACTAACTCTTGTTTGAGCCTTGTTTGGGTGATGTCTATTTTAAACATGCGTACCTTCTTTATCGCCTTGTGTATATATGTGTCAAATAAACTCCAAGGGTTTTCTTCAAAACTCGATTCTTTCCCAAGGATCATTTTATTTTATTTTATTTTATTTTATTTTTCTTGTCGAACCGAGTGGTACTCCCCCATAATAGATGGATTGGGAGACATTCTTAGGGGAAATACGCATTGTCTTAAATTAGAGTCAAGTGGTAGTTCAAAAAGTTCAAAACGTCCCCTCCAAAAAATTTTCGTGGCAAACAAAATGATTTTTGAAAGGTCTAATTGTCTTTGAAAATGATTTTTGAAGAGAAAAGAGCAAAGTGATTTCAAGTTTTCTCTTGTGTTGTGATCTTCTAATTCAGTTTTTGGCTCCTTCCTCATAAAAGAAAAGTCTTCGAGTCAGAGTAGTTTATCAAGTTCATTGGCTACAATTGGTGGGAAGACTAGCTTTCTATTTTAAGGAAAAAGTGCCTAGTGTGGTGAGGTCTTTGATCAATTCTTGTGCACACATGATAGTCTAGAACTTGCCCTACGTGTATTCAAGGTGAAATCTGGGACCCAGCTTGGTTTGGAGAATGACCCGAGGCCATCTTGAACCATCATTTTACCCACCTTGACAGTTGTCCCTAGTTAACCTACTTGAACCTTTTCCCACATTCATTCTCTTCTTGGAGATAACCATACTATGACACCCTATTTTTGTCTTTGTCCAACCATATTTTTTTTTTGTCACCCAACTTTCGTTAACACATCGCGTGGTTCTAGTGTGAACCAATGTAGGCAAATGCCTAAGTTTGGAGAAGCATGCTTGTGAATATGATTGAGATGGACTCAAAACCTAAGTTAGGGGAAAATGAGATGTGTAAGATTGTAAAGAGAGGTGTATGCTTGGTTAGTTCATTAAGAGGGTTATAGGACTAGAAGTATGCGTGTAATTGAAAGCATGAAGCCTAGCCCTGAAAAAAAAAATAATAATGAGAAAGTTTGCAAAAAGAAAAGAGGGGCACAAGTAGCTAAGGAGTAGAAAGTCTCTTGAAAGAACCGAAAAGCAAATGAAGAGGGAAGATTCTTTTGGATGGTTAACAAAAGGAGGTTAGAAAGCAAAATGTAGCAAAGGCAAAATAAGTGGGGGAGAATAATATGGAAAACTTGAATGAAGGGGGCCTAAGAAGTGATAAAGCGATTGTGTTTAGGGAGATTTTCTAGTCACTTGATCCATAAATCCTTTCCCTCAACCTAACCTTCATCATTTCCCACAAGTCCTTGGTGACTTTAAACCTCGTTGGTCCCCATTAGTGGCGAATAACACAAAGGGAAAGCCTATGGTTCTACTTGTGGTACTTGAATTTCTTTGTGAGTGTTAGAGAAAGTTCTTTCTGTCTTTATGCTCTTAGTGAATTACATTATCTTGTGGGAGTAGAGAAAACTTTTGCAAGTGAGAGGCATTGATACCTTGAAGCGGAGAGTGATGTCCTAGCTTCAATTAGGGAAAATGAGCAAGACAAATTGCAAGTTGAAGATGAGGAAATCTCTGAAAAATCTTGTGTCACACCTTGAGAAGCATTTACTTGCCTATTTCTTATGCTCTTGGTTGATGAAGATTGACTCTTGAAAAGGAAAACGTGATTTACTTGTTTGCCTTGTTGGAGGAATTGATTAAACTTTATAGTTTAGTTGTTTAGTGAAGTCCCTTGTGGTTGTTTCATGGTTAAGAGTACCCTTTTCTTTTCACTTTAAACATTCTTGATTACTTAAGGACAAGCAATAGTTTAAGTTTGGGGGAGTTGATAAGTTGACATTTTACCCATTTCTTAACACATTTGAGCTTGAATTATCTTGTATTTTACATTGATTCGATATAATTCTCATTTTATATAGCTCTTTTATGTAGGTAGTGGATGAATACGAGCTTGAGCTAACCATGCGAGTCGATGGGAATGTGAGAAGTGAAGAAAGGGAGCTCAAACTAATACATGGCAAGATTAGAGGCCACCTGCACACGCATGTCATGGGCTGCGCATGCAGGTGGCTTATGAAGCGCGAAGGAAGAACCACCTGCGTTAGTTGCCTGTGCGCGTAGGTCTAGCACCTGCGCTGGCAGGTGACTAGCGCGGTGGCATTTTTGTAATTTCTAAGAACACAATTTTTGGGCTATAAAAGGGATTTTTCAGATCTGAAAAGGGATCTTTTGGGGCATTTTTAAAAAGCTAGAGAAAAAGAGAGTGAAACCCTAAGAAGAAAATAGTTACATTCTCTTATTTTGTATTGATTTTGGATCTAATTCTTGTGAAAAACTTGGATTCAATGGAACATTGGGAAGAGAATTTGGGTGATTTTCCTTTTTCTCCTTCTATGAGTAGCTAATTCCTTTGCTTGGGGTTATGTTTGAGTAAGATGTGATAATTGTATGGGTGTTGTTTATTTGACTTCTTATTTAGATAATTGTTATGGGTTTTAACCCTATTCCATATTTTGATTTAAAATTAGAGGTTGCAAACTCTAATTAACCATAGAATTCTCATCATCCTTGACAAAGGGGACGAGGGTGAGTAATGGGAGTGAACAATAACTTGATATGTATCATTTAATAACATCTCTTAGACATAAGGATGCTAATTGAGGTATTGGATTGGTTACATAAGATGCACTTTTGAGGTGTTCGAAAGAACCCATTAGTTAGACCTTGGTGTTTGGTTGAAAAATCAACGCCAAGTACCTACAATCTAACTTACCCATAATCCTTAGCTAAATTTAGGCAAATATTCAATTACCCATACATCTTTTCACTTTTATGATGGCATAACCCCAAGTCCCGTATTACACTTGCTTTCAACTCTATTTTTCTAGTCTCTAAATTGTGTGTCTCAAACTACCAGAGTTTCAATAATTACAAATTGATAAATTATATTCCCCCATTTACTTTTATGTATTATTTGTATAGCATCACGTGTTAGCACTAGTTGCTTTTGACACTTAGAGGTGAAAGCTATCGCATTCATTCCTCGTGGATTCGACCCCGACTCTAAGTTGGGTAATTATATTGCTAACGAATGCATACACTCAATTTTAGGGTGTATTTGAGCGTTATCAACTTGTCACTACAAAATAAAACCAAAACCGATGGTGATACTAAAAAAAACTAAAAGAAATGAAAATAACTACCTTAACTTGGGTTGCCTCCAAAGCTGCACCTGATTTATTATCGCAGCTTGACTCACAACACAACTATCATCCACAGTCTCTCATTCTCTTCCTTTCTTTTGGGGCCCATTTTCTCCTCCTCCTATGAACTTTGTGCTAACACTCAAGGTCTACTTATTTTCTCACATTCACTTTTTTTGAATTCCATTCTAGTTTTTCAAGCTCAGGCTTAGTCCTAAATTTGGGCAACTCTATGAGAGAGTCTGAAGAGATAATTGGTAGTTTGCACTCTTCCACCCCATACTCATCCTCTTTCATTACTGCGACCATGTATAGATCTCTGTAGTGTGAGGGTGTGTTGAGTGATTTATATACCCTAAAGACCGGCACTTTATCATTCAGTCTCATCTTGAGTGTCCCTTCTCTTATATCTATCAATGCTCCACCAGTAGCCAAGAATGAAAGTCCCAATATGATTGGTACCCTGTCATCTACATCATAGTCAAGAACAATAAAGTCAGCAGGAATAATGAAGTTACCAACCTTAATAAGAACATCCTTAATAATCCTGAAGGGGACAACTCTAGTCCTATTCGCCATCTATAGCACAACTGAAGTAGGCCTTGGCTTTCCTAACCTAAGAGTGTTTAACACTGAAAGGGGCATCAATTTGATGCCTGCCCCTAAATCACTTAGAGCTTGAACAACATCACTTTCACCAATTTGTATGGGGAGGGTTAAACTCTTAAGGTCCTTGAGCTTTTTGGGCATCTTGCTCATAACCACAGAGTTACACTCTTTACTAAGTTCTACAATCTTAATATCACCAAGCCTCCTTTTGTTTTTCACCACATCCTTCAAGTACTTAGCATACTTGGGAATTCCCTGCAAAACCTCTATCAAAGAAAGATTAATGTGAAGTTCTCTGAATGTGTCAAAGAACTTCTAAAAACAAGCATCCTCTTTTGCTTTCTTAAGCTTTTAAGGGAATGGTGGTGGTAGTCTGCTTTGGGTTTACTAAACTAGTTTTCCATTAGGGTACTCAAACTTCCCCTTTTTGTTAGCTTCTTTAGACTCAACTAGCTTTTCTTTCTGGTTGGGTGTGATCAACTCTGCTTGCACCTCATGATTTTTTTTTGAGGTGTATTAATCAAATCTCTACCACTCTTTAAGGTGATTTCCGTAACTTGCTTTAGATTTTGATCTATATCACTAGGAAAACCCACTTGAGGTCTTGTGTTTTATGCCTGAGCTAATTGACCCATCTGTGTCTCTAAATTCTTTTGAGCCAATTACTGATTTTTTTTATCTCTGCAGCCATTTGTTCTTAGTTGGCCAAAATCTTTTCCAAAGTCTCTTCTATATTGCTGGCCTATGTGTCGTTTTGAATACCTTGCTGCTGCTGAATTTGTTGAGCTTGCCTCAAGAGTAGTTTGGTTGACTCTTCCAGTTATGATTGTAGGCATTACCATAGTTTTATTAGCTTTTTGTGTAGTTCCCACAAAATTTACCGACTCCAAATTTGTTTGACATAAGTCTACAGAATGAAAACTACAACAACAAATTTTGCACCAAGTCTGAACCTGCTAAACTGTATTAACCTGTGCCTAAGGTTTAGCCACACTCAACTTGCTGAACTGAGTCATCATTTGTTTCTAAAAAGTGGCCAACTGTGCAGCCAAAGTTATGGTACTATCTACCTCGATCATACTTGTAGGCTTCTTCACCATACTTCTTGATACATCACCCTGCGCCTCTGGATTACCTTGTGTAATACAGTTGAGTAGATAATACAACTCATCATAGGTTTTTTCCTAAGCCTGACCACCTGCTGCCGAATCTAGCAAAATCTTTGTGTTATGATCAAGACTTTCAACAAAAGTATGAGCTAGTACCTCATTGGTCAGTTGGTGATACGAACAATCTCTGAGAAGAAACTTAAATCTCTCCCATGAATAATAGATACTTTCATCTAGCTTCTGCTTGAAACTTAAGATCTCACTCCTCAACTTTGCAATTTTTCCAGAAGGAAAGAATTGAATGAGGAACTTCTTTGCCAAGTCATCCCAAGTTGTGATTGAATTTGAAGGTTCTGCCTTCAACCATTTCTTTGCTTCTCCCAAAAGTGAGAATGGGAAAAGAGTGAGCCTCACATAATTTGTGGAGACTCCCGCGGGAATGAATGTGTCACTGATCTCTAGAAAATTCTAAAGATGGACCTGTAGATCCTGATGTGACAGGCCTGTAAAATGCCTACTTGTGTGCAACAATTACACCATGTTCTGTTTAATCTCAAATCTGCCTCCTATATCTGGTTTCTAAATACTGGAGGTCATATTGGTTATGAGTGGGATTGTCACTTTGCGTACTATCCTGCAGGGTGGTTGTTCATCACCTATTGCTGCAAGAATAGTCTCATCCTCTTTAACTTATGGGATTCGATAGAGAAGTGTTGTTTCTCTCCTTAATTGATGTAAGCATCGCTCAGGTTTGGGATGTAGTTCAACTAGTTCCCTCTCCCTTGCGAGCTTTCTTAGGATTCAAACTTGTACCTATAAATTCAGTAGCTAAAACCAAGTTTACAGCACTTATCAAACAAAATAGTAAAGCTAGAAATCAGAAGGTTGCTAATTTTTCAAGTACCCGGCAACGACACCAAAATCTTGTTGTATCCTACCACACACAAAAGTGTAAGTGGTCGTTTAAGTAATAAAGTGCCTCTTTTGAGCAGAATAGCGATCCCACAAGGGCTTGGTGTTTAGCAAACGATCCAATTCAAATATTACTACTCAAGTTAAATAAGTGTAATTTGTAACCAAGATGAGTTTGAGTTTGTTTATATAAACTAAGTAACAAAAATAACAACGGTATGAAATTCCTTTTGCAAACAATAGATGGAGAGTTCCAGGGTTGAGGCATTTACTTCACATTCAAGCATAACTATGATTTCTAGCCGGTGTTTGTGTTTATTGTGATTATTGATCTACATGGTTGTTATTACTACTTGGGAATGGTCATCCTCTAAGTCATCTACTCAAATTAATCTCACAGCTACTTCGTTGGGCGGGTGTGTATCTTCCCGTTTTATTAACAAAGTGGGGCGTTTAGGTATATCTCTATCCTACCCACAAATAATCCTTTAACAATTAGTATCTAACAATCAAAGATATGATCCACACTCCCTACGTTCTTTATTCCGTCTCTCCATTTCTATGGTAGATTTGTTTTGAGACTTAGATTTATCCTAAATTTCATGACTCTTTAGAAGGTAAAACAAGAATGCAAGAATAATCACATAACATGATAAACATATAAACCAACTATAAAACCATAATTACACAATCATGTTGTAGACTCAACCCTAGAAATATGGTGTTTATCCACTCATAGTCATATAAAAAATCATTATTAACGAATTCATAAGTAAACTACAAGAAAACTAGAAGTAAAAGAAGCAAAACCCTAGCGTAGACCCTTCGTTGCATTCTCCTCCTCTCCAAATCGTGTTTTTCCCAATATGATGTGTAAATGTGGCTAAGTACACATTATATAGTGTTTTAGGCTGCCCCATACGAAATATATGCATTTACAACCTTACCTCCACTCAAATAACATAAAAACCAACTTTTAGACGTCCTGGGGGAGGGGTTGCATTACACCCCCCATTGCATGGCCTAAGGTGTGCGACGCAGGGCCAACGTAGGGGAAAAAATAGTGTGACCTTGACCTAGGGGGAGGGGCACAAGGACCCCTCCCATACGATGTGGGATGCGGCGTAAGGTCCCCTCCATAGGGTGTGGGTTAGCCCAATTCTTGCTCTATTCTTCTCATTTTCTTGTTCCTTTTTCCCCCACTTCTTGTGGCTTGTTTGTAGTCTTTATTTAACTTCCTTATATGCTCCAATGGTCACGTAAAACAACTCATAACAAATATTAATCCATACAACACAATAGGTATCATATTCCTTATCCACTATATATAAAGTCACCGGAAAGATATGGTTCTCTACATCCCGTGCCACCGCCGATAGTAAAACTCCTTTATACTTTCTCTTCAAGAATGTCCCATCGACAGCTATGACTTTTCTCATTTGTTGAAAACCATGAATCCAAGCTGCATAGGCTATAAAAAAGTACTTGAACTCTCCATTTTCATAAACCTGAAATGTCGTCTTACTTCCTGAATTTACGAACTCAAGCATATAATTGTACACATTAATCTTTGTATACACGTGATCATATGTTCCCCTAACCAAATACTTTGTAGTCTCCATGCCCTTAAAAATCTTCCAATAACTCAACTTACAACCTAATTCTGTACGGAGTTGATTGGCCATATCTCTTATAAATGGACCTTTACCATTAGGGAAGTTTAACAACCCAAACTGTTGTTACGTACAAAAATGCCTAGAAAATAATTTATGATAAATAATATGCTTAAATTGGATTGAGAAAAATTAAAATGGAAAATCAAAATGAGGCCCAAAGTGGATTGGGCTAAAAGGCCCAAAAAGAAGTTAGGCTAGAATGCTGCCGACCACGATAGTGGTCTGTTAACTGCTGCAGCAGTACCGCTGCAGTGGTAATAGGAACCGCTACAACAATAGCGGGCAGTAGGTAACCCAAGGGATTATAAAAATACTTTCTTTTATTATTTCCATAGGTAGCTTTCTTCCTCCAAAAATACTCTAAAAACTCCAACTCCCCAACCATGAGATTTCAAAGGCCAGGGTTTATGAGGGCTATTTTGAGACACACCCGGAGGGAACCTGACATGGGAATATGCTTAGCGGCAGGTCAGCTCACCCTTCTCTGTAGTAGCATGTTCTAACTAAAAGGAAAGTTATGATTTACTTTGTAGCAACTAGACTTGGTCTAGATTTATTTAACGTTAATAGTAGTATCGGGAGCCTCATGCATTAGGCCTTTGGGTACGGAGTTGGATGGATGGACACATTATAATCCGGGTCGGTTTAAATAAGTCACATTATTGTACATTATGTTGATACATTAATGGTGATAAGCGGCGGGTGTAATCGTGTAACAAATGTACGTAGATTAATAACTTCCAGGGCTTTTTGGGATAACGAAAATTTAGATGAGGCTGTAAGGGATAGCAAGAGGAAAATAGATTTACCTGAGTAAATCTAAACCTCATAAATGGTCAGTTATGTTCAGAAGCGCGGTTAAAAGGGAGATGTGGAAAATTGGGGATCGCAATCGAGTCATGTAGTTGATGACTAGAATAAAAAAGGTAATATAGTGAAGTGAACAATATTTTCCATTAGAAGTAGTTAGAAATAAACAGAGGATGAAAGGTGAACGTGAGTCTGGGGGTGGATAGAGAAGAAGCTTAGGATGGTGTGAACTTAGGTTGCGGCAGCCCTGTAGGTGTGTATGGTATATGATGGTTGAGAATACATATGTAACCTAATGTCATTTATCAAATGAGTTAGACGATTGATGTAACACTTAGACTGGCTTGGATCAGGCTTATTCGTGAACTAAACATCTGTGATTGCCTTTTTCCTGACTTATGATTCTTGATTGCATCTCATATTCATATGCATTGTGATGATATTGTATAATAAATGATCGGGTGCCACACTGGTATGGATATGAAATAATGTGATATGGGTCAGGTACCATGATGGAAGAAATATAATATATTATGATATGGGTCAGGTACCATGATGGAAGAAATATAATATATTATGATATGGGTCAGGTACCATATCGGTATAATATGATGTTGATGAGATAGATGAAAAGGGATAAGGAGAGATGATGCACACATCTTACATACATGCACTCATTTATATGCATTTTCATGTGATTCCACTTTATGTATACATTCTTATATATGTTCATGATGTGGTGAATTATGGAAGGGAGTCTATAAGAGTATAAGGGGTTCCTTGTGCGGACCAGCTGTTTGACGAGAATCTATGGTCCCTTGGGTGGACTAGTTGTGGTAGGGTAGGGTTGTTAAAACTTTGAGTTCTTAAAAGTGGTGTAGTTCTTGGTGCTTTGTGTTAGTTGTTTACCAGGAAATTGGGGGCAGAGGTAGATTAAGAATTATAGATACCATAAGAATAAGTTAGTTAAGGGTAGAAGAAGTATAGGCTAGAACGGTTAGTCAAAGGAAAAAGATATATAATAATATTAAATGACAGGTAGGTCACTGAGATGATAAAGTAGGATGTTAGTGATTTTATAATTAGGATTTAGAATCGAAACTTTACTTGATGCTATGATCTCTCCGTATTTGTTATTGATGTTATTTGTTTCTAACCCTGGTCAGCCAATGATGCTTACCAGTATGTGTAGTTGTATTGATGCTACACTTATTGTACCTCTCATTAGGGGTACAACTATGGTGCAGGTTAGTTGGAGTTTCTTTAGCAATGACGCCGATCACTCTACAGTAGCTCCTTCCCTTTCTATTCTTTATAGATATCATGTCATGGATGTTCCTACTCCTTGTCTAGTGCTCTGGTACCAATTTAGGCTAGTTTCTGGGGATTCGTTATTACTTATTCTATGAATTTGTTTTATGTACCTAATATATTAACTAAAATTGTATAAGGACTAAATTGAATAATCAAAGTTGGTTTCACGTTGCTATTAAGATAATTAAGTTTAAGGATTACTTTTAAAATTGTTAAACTTTCACGTTGATTAAGTGATGGGGGTATTCAGGGTTCTACTAACTTGGGTTGATGTAGGTATGTACCCGCACGATCAGGTAAGTGGGGTCTTGATAAGATAGTATCAGAGCCGAGGTTACCAGTCTCCTAGTACATGAGCAAATATAGAGTAGAGTCTTGCAAATTTTTGTGTTGACGTCCACATCAAATATGTTAGAGGCTACAAGATATCTAGGAATCTATCTCACCTTCTTCGTTCTTATCACGCCATCTCAATTTCGTCTCCTCGGGTTAAGTCCAATTGGTTTCTAGCCGATTCTAATTAGTATCTCAACTGTCATAATTAGGACTAGTTGGTTCCTATTGGTATCTTTTAACATTGGAAGGTTAGGACAAGAAGCTCCAATTAGTAGAGGGTAGTAAAGAAGTGTAGGGGGTTAAGTGATATGGTTACTTGATGATGTATTAAATACTTGCCGTGAGATATTGGTGTGTTAATAGTTACTATGTTGTTGTTATGAACCGTACTGAAGTATAATTTGAATTGTGATTTATTAACTCCTATGTATAGTTGCTTGTTATGTGTTTCGCCTGCATTATGTGTGGCCAAGGACATCAGGCATCGTAGGGATCGGGTATGATATCAAGTGTTTTTTTGTTTTTGCGACTTAAGACCCGTCTCATCTCTCCATGATTTAGAGTATTACTTGACTCCTATCCGAGTCCAGACAAACTACCAAGGTGCCTTGCCATTTTGTGAAACATATTATGTAGAGTGTGGCGTTTGATTGGAAAAGGGAGGAATAAGTATGATAATAACTGATTAAGTTGAGGAGTTAGTTGCATTTGCGAGGGCTTGAGTTGAAATATAATTATTTAGACATTAAAAACTTGGGTACGTGAGAGTTGGAAACTGTAATAGTTCTCAGAAGATGGCATAGTCTGGGAAAAGACCTGGGAACTATTAGCCAAAAAGAGAAAAGCAAAACCACTGGGGGTTACCGCTGCAACGGTCACTACAGCAGTAAACCGACTACTGCAGCGGCTATAGGAAGTAGCCTGCTAGGGGCTTCCCACATTTTGTGATTTTGCAAATTGCTTGAAGCACCCCTATTTTTGAAATAATAAGATGACAGAAATCAATTTGTCATGTACCATAAGCTAAAACATATAGTATTGAAGGTACGATAAGGAGAAACGTCTTAAAAAGCAAGAAAAATAAAGGAAAGTAATTGTTTGTTACATGCCCCAAATAGGGGCAACACAAATCCAAATACAATAAAATATAACCGGGGGGACATCCAGCTGGTGGCACTTTCTTCGAGGCTTGAAGCATCTAAGCCCTCCTCCTCTATGCCATTGAGGAATGAGAACTCCTTAGTGTCCTTCCTTGTAAGCTTTGGGAGCTTTTTAGTGGGGGAGGCGCAATCAAACATCACCTGGACTGCCTTCCACATCTTCACCAACATGTGGTCACGGGAGTGATGCTTTTTCTTTTCTTTATCCATCTCTGAACAGAGCTCCGCTTAGGATTGTGCCAGGTCTAGTAGAGTCATCGAACTCTTCTAGGAGGGGGAAGCTAAGTCCTTTTTAGGTAGCCCCAAACAACTACAAGCTCGGCCTTCCAACCTTTGAGAGATACGGGAGCCTGAGTAGAAGGGTTAACCGACTCTTTAGCCCCACCTACTGGACTACTCTCACCTTTTTCCCCCTTTTTTTTTTCTTACTCCCTCCTTATATGCCCTTGACCCAATGAGGTGTATGCGACCTAGTACTCATCCATGGTGTTTTGAACCTCCCGAGGTAGGTCCACCCTATCACATAGTGTGGTGACCAAGGAAGGCTAGAAAATATCCCTCGCCGACCTCTCACTGGCATATAAGTAATGTCACTCATCTATAATCTATACCCCCACATTCACCTTAATCCCTGCAAGAGCATACACCGCCACCATAGATCGATCAAAGGCCACGTCTGTAATATTTCCTGAAAGAAGAATCCTCTGGGACACAAATTGTAACCACACTCTGGCCTCGAATGAGAAGTAGGTACTCTTAGTCCCCCTGACACTAGACCATTTCACCTCATGTGCTCGCTCCTCCGGTGCCAAAACCTTGGCCTCCCACTATAAGTCAGATTCCCAAAAAATTTTCATCTCAAAGGTGGCATTGAAAGGGTTCAGGACATCTAAAGCATCATTGTTGGTGGCAACATCCTTTGGGACCCTCTTTCATCGAACACGGATTGTGCAGAGAGGCATCGATCAATCCATAATTGGGAGGTTGGTATAAAACTTTCGAATGACCTCCATATTGTATTAAGGGACTAGCTCAGTCAACATCTCCCACCTGAAAGCTTTTAGCTGGTTGTAGAAACCCGCTAAATTGTCCTCCACATTTGTCATCACCACGCTCCACTCAAGAAGAAATCTCCAATTATGCAGCTCCTTCTCATAATGGTTATAGCATTCGATGTTCGGAAATCTGTGGTAGTAGGGTTGTTGGGCCACGATGTACCTAAAAAACACCACAAAACCAGGGTAGAAACTAAGATGGGGTACTGAGAGAGGGAAAGGAAATTAAAAAATTACAGGAAAAAAATAAAGAAACTAGGAAGCTACTGCCTAGTATTGCAGCAGCGGCACCGCTGCGGGGGAGCTTACCTTTTTAGCAATACCACTGCAGTGGAAAATGCTACCACTACAGTGGAAAAAGCTACCGCTGCAGTAGTTCATCATCTTCAACCCGCCGACCTCCCCTTCTATGGAGGATTTTTGGCTTTTCTCCATAATTTTGAAAACCTAGTATAGATCTGTCTTGGTGAAGTCCCCATGAACATTTTTATACTAAAACAGGAGTGTATAACACTCAAATTCACCCTCAAATCACCCAAAATCATTGGGGAGGATGACCTTCCACCTTCTAGCCCTCCCATGGCCAAAATCCACTATAAACTACATCAATCTTATGCCCAGGATTGCTTAGAACTGTTGTAGATGTAAGAGATCCTAACATATTCTTCATTTCATTTATGAACACCACCAAAGTCAAGTTCAAAGAGTTACACCAAAAACCACCCAAATTCTCTCTATTCTAACGTAACCCTATCATGCTACAATGTGAAGTGCATAAAGTAAGTAGTGAAGATGAAGAAATTACCTTGAATTTGTCATTGAGAGAGATTTTGTAGAAAGAGTTAAGAGAGTTTTGAGTGAAATTGGGGGAAAGAACATTCCCCCAACTTAAAACTATCACAAACCGCTGCGGTGGTTATTTATCGTTATAGCGGTACTGCTGCAGTGGTAACCAATTGCTGCAGCGATTAAATCATCCCGATGTAAGTTTTGTCCCAACTTTTTATGAATTGTGGTGTCGTGTCCTATTCAGATAACCATAGTGGATAGTGATCATAAGAATTAATCGTGTACGACTTCTATGGGGGTGTGGCAATAACTGTTATGCCAAAAACTAGGAAATGCTTAGCTACAACTAATTGTAAAGCAGAGAGGTACGTAGGCGCGTTATTAGATGTTGCAGTTTTCCTTTTAATGACCCATTGTAGTTGGAATTCCTCGAGTAATCGTGTGAGTGTCCGAAACCCCTCCTTAGGACCATTCAAGGATGAATGGTGGGTAAATTAGTATCTAATGCAATGACCTAAATCATTGCTGCGTGTGAAAATGTCCTAAAAAATTATTTATGATAAATAATACGCTCAAATTGGGTCGAGAAAAATTAAAACGGAAGGAAAAATGAGGCCCAAAGGGGATTGGGCCAAAAAACCTAAAAATAAATTGGGTTGGACTACTGTCGACCTCTATAGTGGTCGGTTGACCACTGCAGCGGTACCACTACAGTGGTAATGGGAACCATTACAGTTGTAGAGAGAAGTAGCCAACTCGAGGGATTTTTAAGAAGCCTATCTTTTATTATTTTCCTAGGTCTCCCCATTCCTCCAAAAACACTCTGAAAACTCCCATCTCCCCAACCATGGGATTTCAAAGACTAGGGTTCATGAGGGAAGTTTTAAGACACACTCGAATGGAACCTGACATGGAAATACGTTTACCACTTGCAAGTCAGCTCACCCCTCTCCGTAGTGGCATGTTCCATTTAAAAGGTAAGTTATGGTTTACTTTATAGCAACTAGACTCGGTCTAGATTCATTTAACATTAATAGTAATATCGGGAACCTTATGTATTAGGCCTTCAGGCATGGAGTTGGGTGGATGGACATGTTATATTATGGTTAGGTTTAGATAAGTTGCACTATTGTACATTATGTTGATGCATTAATGGTGATAAGAGACAAGTGTAATTGTGTAACAAATATATGCAGCTTAATACCTTCCAGGGCTTTTGGAAACTAGATTAACCTGAGTAATGCTAAACCTCATAAATGGTCGGTTGTATTCAGAAGTGCAGTTAAGAGGGAGATGCGGAAAATTGGGGTTAGTTATTATCACAATCGAGTCATGCAACTGATGCTGATGATATTGATAAGATGGATGAGAAGGGATAAGGAGAGATTATGTGCACATCTTGCATATATGCGCTCATTCATATGCATTTTCATGTGATTCCACTTTATGTATACATTCTTATATATGTTTGTGATATGGTGAATTATGGAAGGGAGTCTATAAGAGTATAAGATGTTCCTTGTACAGACCAGCTGTTTGATAAGAATCACTATTCTGTTGTAATAAATGACTAATCTGTTTGATTCAACTTCTTGTTCTATCCCAGTATTGCCACCTGCTGTAACATGAACCTAACAGGTAAGTCATCTATTACAATAGGTAGGTTATCTATTACAGCAGATGACTCATCTGTTGCAACAGATGACTTATCTGTTGCAACAGATGACTCACCTGTTGGATACATGTTCAGAAATAGAAGATGAATCCAATATGTAAGTCATCTATTGCAACAAATGATTCATCTATTGGATTATGCTTCTGGTTTTGTCCAATCCCAAGCTTTACCAGCTAGTATAACATGTATCCAACAGGTAGGTCATCGGTTGTAGAATATGACTTACCTGTTGGATTCCTCTTCTGATTTTGAGCATGTATCCAACAAATAAGTCATATGTTGCAACAGATGATTCATTTACTGCAATAAATGACCTACCTATTGCAGCAGATCACTTATCTATTGGATTTAGCTTCTAATTTTGTTCCATCTTTAATAAAAGCTAATCTAACAACTAAGTGATCTGTTGCAATAGATTACTAATCCTTTGTATTCACTTAAGACATATGTTGCAACAGATTTCCTATCTGTTGCAACAGATGACTTATCTATTGGAACTACTTTTAACAGTAGTGGAAACAATCCAACAACTATTGTAAATGAATACAACAGCTGTTGGATACGATATTGTAAATTGTTGGAAAAACACCAGTCATACCCAGATGAGAAATTAAACTAAAAATCATTATTTTACTTACCAAAATCACCTATGAAGTAATTCCAATGATACACGAACAAAATTTGGTCTAAAAATTTTGTCCAATCACAGCAGCAACAACAACAACAATGATGACAAGTAGTAGTAGTAGAAGAAGAGGAAAAAGAAGAAAAAGAGGATGAAGAAGAACAAAATGAAGAAGAAGAATAAGAGCATGAAGAAGAATAAAAAAAAAGCAGCGGCAACAACGAACAACAACAATGGAGAAAAGCAGCAACAACAGCTAAAATGAGAGAAGAGAGCCCTATTTCCCCCCCTTTATCCTCCATTTTTTGTTGTTAGGGTTTTATATAAGATGGTCTAAAGTGTAAAATTTAAAACTTAGTGATGTGAAATTCATATGAGTCAAACACCTTTAATCCTTAATCTAAAACTTGTCACCCCTGCAGAATAATTAAGACTTGAGTCAACATAACTTAATTTTAAAACTTTTTGGCCACCCTTAATTCATTGTCCATGAGTTCACTTTCTCTTCTCTCTTGGATTGAATCTAATGATTAATGTATTTTAATTGTTAGTTTTCACTTCTTTTGTTCTAAATCTCTTCTCCCTTTCTTTCTAGTTCTTAATTATACCCTTGTATCTTATCTTACTTGTCTTGTTTGAGTTTGTTGTAACTCATTTTACATCAATTGGTATTAGATAAAGGCTAAAGAATTGTTCCTACAATTATTAATCCTTGGCTAGTAGTTTTTGAATATTTCTTTAAAAAAGAAATCCAAAAGATTTAAAAAAAATTGAAATTGATTTAGAAGTTGTTTGATATTATAGCTTGAGCTACATATTGGTGTTTTCTAGTTGAAAATCAAGAAATACATGACTTAAAAAAATTAAGAGCCATTGTTGAGATTTGAAGATTTGAAGAAGCTTGAAAATAAGTTTTGTTGATTTATTATTTATTTGAAGAAATTATTGGTTGGAAGTTGTTGATAGAGTTGTGGGGGGTTGTATCTTAAATTTGAGATCATTTGATTGAGTATTGAAGGATATTGGTTCGAAGAAAAATTGAGCTTCTTGGAGAAGAAGATGAACGTGAAACTTTCAAAAATAGCCCAAATCTTCCCCCATTTAATATATAGCCTTCCAACTTGTTTTCTCTTCTTTTCTTGTTAATTCTTGCTAGTTTACTTTGAGTAATAGTTCACACTGAATGTTAAACTAGTTTTTTCCGTTAATTTTGTTTGTACCAATTTATTTTGTGTTTGTTGTATGTTTATTTATTTTCTTGTCCTTTAGTTTTTAATTATCCTTTCTTTATTTACATAAACTCCACTCCGAACCGATACTTGGATGCTTACATTAAGTTGATTGAGTTGTTGTTTCTTGAAGAGATTTAAGGAAATTTCCTTGAGAAGAAAAAGGAAAGAGTTGGCGAGATTAATTGAGTGAGGTCTAAAATACTTGACCATGAGTGTATACACGAGTGTTGAGTGATACATGTCAGGGAGTGAATTTGTGAGGTACTTTAACTTTATTTCTACCTTTTTTAGTTGCAAGCATGTCTTCCATAGCTTCGGGTGATCCTTGTGATTATGATTTTAAAGACTATGATTGTGAGGATGATGAAAGTTACTATGATGAAGATTGTGGATCTTTTGGTGAAGAGTGTGAGCATAATGATAATGAGGAAAGACATAGGGAATATTGTTGCTCATCTTCATACTATGGTTTTAATTCTAAACATGAAAATGGTGGTAGTTCTTATGTTTGTTTTGTTGGAGAAGGAGATGGTAGATCTTTCACCATAAAATTAAGACAAAATGTGAATAGATATACTAATTATGGTAGAAATATTATGCATCGATCTAGTGATGATTTAAATACTTTGATAAAAGGAGATCATTTTATTGAACAACATGAATGTGATGAAGCATGCATTGACAAATTTGTGAAAGAAAGAAAGAACATGTTTCATATTTATGGTAAAATTAAAGGACTTTGTGGTGCCATGATTATACATAGCAAGAGTTCCAGATATATTGTAAGTTCAAGCATGGTTGAGCACTCAAAATTGAAGACTAGAAAACATCTTCAACAATATGGATTGCCATGATCAAATGAAAAAGGAACTTTAGAAATCACAAAATAGGTTATGGTGAAGTTTCATCTGGAGATGTTTCATGATGGTGAAAGAAATGTTAAAATGGACAAGAAGAAAGGTAAAGCTTGAGGAGAAAGATGTTATTTCCAAAGAGAAGAACGTGAAGAGGAAAATTGATGATTCTCAAAATGGAAAGTTCAATGTTGAAGTGGAGAGTCATTGTAATCCTTCAAAAGGAATTCTTGGGCCTTGTCTAATGTTAAGTAATCTTGAGAGAGAAAAGTTTGAGAGAAATAAGAGATTGACAAGTGGCAACTCAAGAGTGGAAAAATGAGATCTTGAGTTGAGGATAGTGAGTGTGTTACCATAAGAAAAGAGTGAAGTATTTAAAAATGAGAAAAATGAAAAGAAAGAGGAAAAGAAAATTGAGAAAAGTGAAGAAAAAGAGAATTTGAGAGAGCTTACTTCTTGTTTAATTTCTAATGTTAATTCTTCTTTTTCTAGTTGTGATGTCTCTTTTGTAGTTACGTTTGGAAAAAAAGGCATGATGAAAACCACATTGAAAGGTCTTCCACTATTGTAGATTCAAGAGTTTATCGAGACATCCACTTCTTCTTCAAATATTCATGTGAATTTAAATGATAACTTCAAAGGTAAAGAAGGAAATTAAGGAGCATTTCACGGTAAAATGGCTAACTGTAATATTTTATTTACTTTAAGTGAACTTGAAGGAAATTTAATTTAGGTAAAATTCATTCTTCTTTTGTGCAAAACGAATCTGTTCTTTGTGATGAAAGTGATGTTGAATGTTGTAGTCAAGTACTAGTTCAAGTTATTTGTGCAAATCATTGTAATGATTCTCTTGGGTGTAATGTGTTTGCAACTAGTGTTCACACTTGTGATGAATTTGGAAGATTCTAAAGAGATTCTTTGACTACATATGATGTGGATTATGAATATTCCTTATGTAAAAAGTATGCTCTTGTTGTTGATAATGGTTTTGAGGAATCACTCCAAGATAAGATTGAATTAAAGGAATGTGATTCTTTTGAAATCGATTGTGATAGCCGACTTGTTTGTGTTGATATGCCACTAGTTGAGGGGACTTGTGAATTATTTAGTGAACCTCAAGTTAGTGTTGAAAATGTAGTTGGTTATTTTGAAAACAATGAGAATTTTGAATATAACATTCCACCTTTGATTGATAAAGATGAAAAATGAGGTTTTGATTCTACTTTAATTTTATTTGATGGAATTCATGATGTTTGTGGTAATGTGTGTCATTTTGAAAGTAGTAATGGCTTATTGCATTTTGCCTTTGCTCCATTTGTTGGGTTAAATTGTGAGATTAAAATAATTAATTCTTGTGAGCTTAAATTGTGGACAACTAGTGATGTGAGAACCAATGATTTTGATGTCCAAACAAGTGATTCTTGTAGTATACATAGTGTTATTGATCCTATCTCTTGTTTCACTCACAGAGATTATATTATGGATAATCTTGTGAAGGAGGATATTTATCATTTTGAGAGTGAATTTAGATAGTTTGATTCTCTATTGTATATGTATTTTTCTCTCTTTAAAGATAATGTTTTATTTCACTACAAAAAGGGTAAAATGTGTGAACTATTTTCTGCCATCAAATAGCGAAGGTTTTAAACCTCCACAAATTTCAGCGTTAACCTCTGTAACTTACCATTTCTTTTGTAGTGCTTGAATATGACATGAGAATTTATAATTATGAACATAGTGGTATTTATTGTGAAGTTGATCATGTAACAATATTGAAGGCTACAAGATATATGGTAATCCACTATGAGATGCAATGCGGAAGATAATAATGAATATCTGAAAGTGAAGTAATTGATTCTAGCATGAGCATTAACTTCTTTACTTATTCTACTCCACTTATTGATGATACATTCTTGTTGGATTTTGTCAATACTTCTTTTCTAAATTATGATGACAAGTCATTTAATAATTGGTGTGATCTAGTTAAGGAGCTTAATTTGATTCTATTTGTGTATGATGATTTGATATTGGTACTTTTGGGGATACGTATAGTAATTCTTGATGTTCTTAGAGGATTAAAGTTTGTTTTTGATCCGGAGATTTTTATTGTTGCATTGGTGTTACTTTGAAGGATTCTAATAATCTTTGTCTAGTTGTTGTTCCCTTCTTTATTTTGGAAGGCTTGAATTCGATGAAGAATTCTTTTTAAAAAGGGGAGAATGATGTAAGCCCGGAAAGCTCAAATGACGTGAATAAATTTCTAATTGATATCAAGAGTGAGGGCATAGACTATATAGGATATAGAAGCTTTCAATCATCCACGAAGAGCTCTAAGTGCCATGGAAGATTTATTAAAAAATCTTTTAAAGTTTATAACATTCTCAAATGGATTTATAAAGGAAGTGATTACAATCATAAATGTCATCAAGGACTTTGGAGCATTCTTCCAACCATCATAAGCTTTGAGAACATAAAGAATGCATGAGAAGAAGGCTTCAAGGCCACCAATATGCTTAAGTGACTATTTTAATAATTTAGCCATTTTTTTAATTGAGCTATTTTTACAAAACTACTATAAATAGTCCTTATGTATTTCACTTTAGGGTTAGTTAATTTTTGAATGAACATGGATGTTTAGGCTCCTTTGTGAGTTTTAGGGAAACCTCTTAATCTCCAAATTGAACCCTCTTGATTACTTGGGTAAGTATTTCCTTGTATGAGTTCAATTTCTCTTTTCTCTTGGATTGAATCTAATGATTAATGTATTTTAATTGTTAGATATTCCCTTATTTTCTCCTAAATTTCTTCTCGCTTTCTTTCTAGTTCTTAATTATATTCTTGTATCTTATCTTACTTGTCTTGTTTGAGTTTCTTGTATCTCGTTTTACATCATAAAGTCAAAATGATCTTCTTTTAATTGTGTCAACATGTTTCCTACTCACATAAAAGTTGTAATAAGCTCAAAAAACAAAAAATAACAATTTAACAACACAATTAGATATAAGAGATGTGGTGACAATTTAATATAAATATACACTTTTAGCTGAATATCACTACCCCATACTAGGACTTTTGTTCGACCACGAGAAACTTCAAAATTTAACGTCATGGCCAAAAAACTTTCAAGCATGGTCATGATAATAACTCCCAACGATGGTCTATATCAACACTTAGACCATAGAGTATACATATATACACCTATCTATACTTTTTCATGTCAAGACTATTCAAATTTTCAAATGATCTCTCCTAACATCTTAAGCCTCAAAAATTGACTTTCTTCCTATCTAATTCTCAACTTGCTTTTTTATGCCAATTTAAGAACCACGTACCTGACATATCCTTCACCAATCATGTGCCGTGACCAATCAAACCAATAGATAAATCATTTAACACATTCAAATAAAATTCAAATGTACTTCAAAAACTTACATGTAGAAAACATTTAGTCTTTCTCACAAATAAAAATAGTGTGCCTCCCTTGGTTGCACTATAGGTTTATCCATAGTGTAAGACTCAACTAATATAAGCATGTCAAATCTAGAATCAAGTAGGACTTCATAGGTTGTAATATAGTCTAAGGGACCTGTAGGTTATACTTAGAAAAAATAGTGACTCGATCCTCTAAAGGACTTCAATACACTATATTTTTTTTCTTTCAAGCACATACTTCTCATAACCTTGATTCTGTTACTCCTTTACAAATGCATCACAATTTTTTAAATTTATTTTCAACCCATCATATATTATAAGTTTCACTAGAAAGGATCAAAGTCATATTCTTTCTTTCTTTTTTCATCATTTTTTTCTTGTTCTACTAATGAAACTATTTTCTATTCCTTTCTTTGGTTCCACTCCAATGCTACCCATATTCCCTACTTACGTCGTTCTAGCTCTTATTCTTGAAAATCAAGTACTTTCAGAGGTAAAGATTCAACAAGAATTAATTAAGAACAAAAAGTTATAGACTTGTAATGTGGGTGCCAAAGAAAAGGCTTATAGGCTCAAAATGGATGACTAGAGATATTGTTGATACCATTAGGAAAAGAGGCTGAAAAGAGGTTAATCAAAGAAATGCCTTTGTCATCTCTAAAATTTAACATGAATTTTGCTTTGACCACACACAGGACAAGTTCTAGACAAATACTGAATGACACTGCTTATCCTCTAAACTTCAAAGTTTTATAATGCCCCGAGACTGCCCCCTAGACGTCACTTGGTGCTTAGGACCAAGTAGCTCCAAGGCTAACCCGTGATATCTGGCATGAAACTAAACCATATTCAAATTACTTAAAGTCATGAGAGGAAGCTGATCTTGTTTACAATAGCGTAGGTAAGAAATAACAAGCCTGCAAGTTTTTTTTCAGTATTTACCTGAAATACTACTAAGTTTAAAAAAGCTTCTATACTACTGAAGAGTTGCTGAGACAGACCCCCCAGTGACCCAAATCATGAAAGTCTGAACTGAATATAAACCTAAACTAGTGAAAAGAAGAAACATAACATCCTCAGAACATGAGGACACTCACCATATGAACGGTAATAGGCATTGGTGATCGCACAAATCCTGATGCTGAGGGTGAGTACCAGAACCTACATCATGATAGGATGCAGAGCACAAAAAATATGTGGTCAGTACTTATGGAATGTACTTAGTATATGGGGTATACGTGGAACATATAAATATGATGAAAATCAGGTGATAATGATACGCATGTTAAGTATATAAATATTCACCATTTTCATAACTAAAGCTGAAACTAAATACATATACATAGAGTGTACAAAACAAAATTTACAAAATTTAGTGAGCGCCTTCACACTTAATTATAGATACCGATTTACTATGGGTGATTCCTTAACCGACATACCCCATTTAAGGTAAGAATAATACTACTATGACTTCAGTTATCCGGTAGATTACTTCTATGCTTTGAAAAACTTCTAAACCACGCTTCTCCTGTTGAATACCACACTTCATTGGATACAAATTATAACCTTCACAAGGGTACAAGTTACTACTTCTACCATAGTATGAGTTGAACTACATGCTCTCACCATGTTTAAGCCTAACTTGGAGTCACAAGGCACTACACATGAAGCAACAATACTAGTCTAAACTATGGGATTCTGTATCCTATGTCTTTTTCAGAGCTCCCATCTCAAGAATAATACTCCTTACCACTTCAATAACCAACTCCAAGCTCAAATCAAGAATTCACTAGTGCACAATACATTCATTCATGTGTATACCAACATGACATTCAAGCCTATCATTATAACCACAGATGAACTTCTAGGAAATCAAACCATCTAAGAATTTTCTCATCTTCTCTAATACCTATATCAATAAAAATTTCATGAATTATCGCTAAAAAACACACCAAAACTTCTCAACTAACTATTACATATACCAATGCTTTGCCTAGATCTCCCTTCACACTTGTATCATTAGATAGAACAAGCACAAAATAATTTTCCATAATAAAGAACATCTACTCTCTCCATTCTAAACCCTGTTCAACCACTTTTAACACCACTATCTTATCATAAGGGGGTCATTGAAGGACTAAAGCATGATGATCTCAAATAAGAGGGATCCTACTCAACTATAATTTATAAATTTTGGGACCTTGGTACTTAGAAATGAAACCTATGAGGTAAGGTATCATATGCACGAATACGCATCTATGAGTTAAGGTATCACACGCATTAATACTTATGAGGTAAGTTTCTCAATGAACAATGGGGTTTTAATTGTAGAATATTGAATCTCACCAAAAATAAAATTGGTCATGCATGCGTGTCATACTCGATTGCCTTCATATAGCATTTGATAACCAGTACCAATATGAAAATTCTCGACATTTTAATGTCTGACAATACTATTTCAAACATGCAAGTTGTATGGGCTGCTGGTATAGTATGTAAGAGTTTGGAGTCCTAGTCAAACAATTTGTAATTTATGATGGTTTTGATTTCTTGTAATTGTTGGTTATGACAACATAACAATTTTTATATTTTCATGTTTTTGTTGAATTATTTTATGTAATTTGTGATGGCTTGGATTTATTTTTTGTTATGGATTTTATTTTGTTACAAATGAATTCCTTAAATGTATAATTTACAGCATCATTTCCAATAGATCTACTGTATCTGCTGCAACAATTGTATATCTATTGGAAATGATCAAACCGATATAGACATCTGCAGCAGCAGATGAATAATATGTTTGATTATTTCCAACATACTCTGCATATGTTGCAATAGATGATTAATTTGTTGCAACAGATGAATAATTTATTGGAAATAATCAAATCAAATATAGACACCTGCTGCAGCAGATTACTAATACGTTTGATTATTTCTAAAATACTCTACATATGTTGCAATAGATGATTAATTTGTTGCAATAGATGAATAATTTATTTGAACTAATCAAAAAGATATAGACATCTATTGCAATAGATAAACACATTTATTGAAACAGATGAATGATATGTTTGATTATTTCCAACATACTCTACATATGTTGTAGTAGATGATTAATCTGTTTCAACAAAGAAATAATATTTTGGAGCTAATCAAATAGATATAGAAATTTGTTGGGCCAAATATATACATCTATTGCAGTAGATGAATGATATGTTTGATTATTTCCAAAATACTTTACATATGTTGCAACAGTTGAATAATCTGTTGCAACATATGTTTAATCTATTGGAACTAATCAAACAAATGTAGACATCTGTTGCAGCAGAAATGTAATATGTTTGATTATTTCCAACAAACTATACATATATTGTAACAGATGAGTAATTTGTTCCAGCAGATGTATAATCTATTGAAAATAATCAAACAAAAATTTACATCTATTGTAACAGGTTATAATCTGTTGCGACAGATTATACACTTAGTTGAATATGTAATTATTATCTAATTCACTATGATTGTAATTGAAGGTATTAATTTATAGCTAATTATAGTTAAATAACGTTATTTGTTACTAATCATGGTTTAATGAAGCAATTCACATCAAATTAGTCAATCGATCACACTATTTAGGACGAATACAAGTAGTTGAACATGTAATTACTATCTAATTCATTATGACTGTAATTGAAGGTATTAATTGATAGCTAATTATAGTTAAATAACATTGTTTGTTACTAATCATGGTTTAATGAAGCAATTCACATCAAATTAGTCAGTCGATCACTCCATTTAGGACGAAAACACTTAGCTGAACATGTAATTACTATTTAATTCATTATGATTGTAATTGAAGTTATTAATTGATAGCTAAGTATATTTAAATAACATTGTTTGTTACTAATCATAGTTTAATGAAGCAATTCACATCAAATTAGTCAGTCGATCACTCCATTTAGGATGAATACACTTAGTTGAACATATAATTACTATCTAATTTATTATGATTGTAATTGAAGGTATTGATTGATATCTAATTATAGTTAAATAACTTTATTTATTACTAATTATGGTTTAATAAAGTAATTCACATCAAATTGGTCAGTCGATCACTCTATTTAGAACGAATACACTTAGTTGAACATGTAATTACTATCTAATTGATTATGATTGTAATTGAAGTTATTAATTGATACCTAATTATAGTTAAATAACTTTTTTTGTTACTAATCATGGTTTAATGAAACAATTCACATCAAATTAGTCAGTCGATCACTTCATTTAGGATGAAATCACTTAGTTTATAATGTAATTACAATCCAGTTCATTCAGAATGCAATTGAAGTTTTTAGTTGATAACTGATTATAGTTAAATAATTTTGTTTGCTACTAATCATGATTTAATGAAGCAATTCACACCAAATTATTCAGTCGATCACTTTATTTAGGATGAATACAGTTAGTTGAACATGTAATTACTATCTAATTCATTATGATTGTAATTGAATGTATTAATTGATAGCTAATTATAGTTAAATAAATTTGTTTGTTACTAAATATGTTGAAAATAATTATCATTCATCCATTGCAGCAGATGTCAAATATATGTTGGAAATAATCAAATAGATATAGACATTTGTTACAACATATGTTTGTTGCATCCTATCGCACACGTAAGTGTAAGCGGCCGTGCAAGTAATAAAGTGTCTCTTTCTATCCGAATATCAATCCCATAGGGACTTGGTGTTTAGCAAACGATCCAATTCAAATATTACTACTCAAGTTAAACAAGTGTATATATAACCAAGATGAGTTTGAGTTTGTTTTTATAATCTAAGTAACAACAATAACAACGGTATGAAATTCAGATTGTAAACAATAGATGGAAAGTTCCATGGTTGAGACATTTACTTCACATTCATGCATAACTATGGTTTCTAGTCGGTGTTGGTGTTTATCGTGTTTATTGATCTACATGGTTGATATTACAACTTGGGAATGGTAATCCTCTAAATCATCTTCCCAAATTAATCTCACAACTACATCGTGGAGCGTAGATGTGAGTATTTAATTAGGATTCACTAAACTATCTTCCCATTTCATTAACCAAGTGGGGTATTAGGTATATCTCTATCCTACCCGCAAATCATCCTTTAGCAATTAGTATCTAACAATCAAAGATATGATACACACTCCCTACGTTCTTTATTCCGTCTATCCAATTCTATGGTAGATTTGTTTTGATACTTAGATTTATTCTAAAGTTCATGCCTCTTTAGAATAGTAGAACAAGAATGTAAGAATAATCACATAACATGATAAACATATAAACCAACTATAAAATCATAATTACACAATCATGTTGTGGACTCAACCCTAGAAAGAGGGTGTTTAGCCACTCATAGTTATACAAAGAATCATTATTAATGAATTCATAAGTAAACTACAATAAAACTAGAAGTAAAAGAAGCAAAACCCTAGCGTAGAGCCTTCATTGCTTTCTCCTTCTCTCCAAATCATGTTATTCCCAAGATGATGTGTAAATCTGGCTAAGTACACCTTATATAGTGTTTAGGTCATCCATAGGCTGACCCATATGAAACATATGCATTTAAAACCTTACCCCCACTTAAATAACATAAAAACCAACTTTTAGGCGTCCTGGTGTGTGTGTGTGTATCGCACCCCCCATCACATGGCCTAGGGTATTCGATGTAGGGCTAACGTAGGGGAAAAACAGTGTGCCCTAACCCTAAGGGGTGAAGTGCAAGGCCCCCTCCCATGTGATGGGGGGTGCGGTGCAAGGTCCCCTTCCATGAGATGGGGGGGGGTTGTTGTGTAAGGCCCCCTCCATGGGGTGAGTGTTCGTCCTATTCTTCCTCTATTCTTCTCGTCTTCTCATTCCTTATTTTCGCACTCCTTGTGGCTTGTTTTTAGGCTTCATTTAGCTTCCATAGGTTCTCAAATGGTCACCTATAACAAATCATAACAAACATTAGTCCATATAACATTATAGAGCTCATCAAAGTATGCTAAAATAAGTATAGCTCAAGATCGCAACACCCATTTTCTCGTCTAAGCTCTATTTGATCATTTTGACTCTTGACTTGTTTAAAAAGCACCTTAAACACTATAAACATATACCTTAGCACACAAATACACAATTACACACTTTATACTTAAACCAAGCTAAACGTGCGTAGATAATGACACTTAGGTGTATGAATATGCCTAAGATCACCACCCTACACTTAAAGCCTTTTCGCCCTCGAACAACACTTTAAAATCAAGGAAGACTCTAAAATTACTACTTTAAATCAGACACTCAAGCTAGAACTATAACGAATGCATGAATATCAAGTTCTACTTAAGCATGTCATATTACAATTTAACCCACATGAATACTACTTCAAGACTTCGTAGCCTCAAGAATTGACTCTACCAAGTTGGCAAACTCATGCATATTACTCAACAAGGAGATCATATAAGTCATCTATCCATCATTAAACATGCGCTATCACTATAACAGAGTCACCCATATTCACTCACAAATATGTTATTTATCTCAAGAATGGGTGTAAGAATCAATTTCACTCACTCTCACAAAGAATTTACATGTCACATAAGATGAACCATAAGCTTGCCCTTAGTGTTTTACTCTACTAATATAAGAATGTCAAAGCTCAAGATCAAGTAGGACTTTATGGGTTGTAATGTAAGCTAAGGGATGGGTAGGAACTATTTTGGTCAAGAATAGTGACTAACTTTCCCAAGTGCTTTAATACATCACACTTTCCATTAATCTCTTCTTCAACCAACCTATTTTTTCACCACTTTTCTCTTCCACAACTCTCTTTTGTTTTGCCCCTCTCTTTAAGCTATCTTACACATCTTTTGTAGGGAGTTTTTGATTATATTTTTCAAAACACTTTACTCTTTTTACTTTACTCCCTATCAACAACACATAAACTTTTTAACACACAAATATCTACTACTTTGGGGCTTCAACTTCACTCTTTGTCTTCAACTTTCACTCCTTCACAACTTTTATTTTTCAACTCAAGCGCTTAGGAGTTTTGGATAAAGTTACAGTCTATTAAAAGAAAAGGAGTAAGCTACATATGTGTCTACCAAGGAATAGGCCAAAGACTCAATGAGGCTAACTAAGATCATGCATCATGGGTAGATAAAGAAGTTATAAAATATGGCTATCAAAGAAATGTCTATATCATCTCCTAAACTCAACATTTTCTATTTCGCTTTGCAAACACACCGAACAAGTTCTAGACATCAATATGCACATGGATTATAACAAAAACCTCACTGACAATTGGCAGATGTTTAAATCAAGAAGGATCCCTATAGACTTTCAACCAAGGAATTACAAGAATTCAAATTTAAGCCAACATCACACAAGAGTCAGATAAAAGAACCTAGGTGTCTCACAAAAGTCATTCAATTTTTTTACAACATGCCTTAGAATTCAAAACCAACCTGCATCAAGTAATCATGTGTAGTACCCAAAAAGAGCATCAAAATGACAAAAATTTTAAAATTATTCCTAAAAAATCAAGAAGGATACTTGGTTCAAAGGGCTCCCTATCAGAAAAGAATCGAAAAGAAAAACTGAGGGGTGGGTGAAGTATGTTTCTACCTAACGAACAAAACAACAAAAAGCAAAAAAAAATAAAATCTTTTTGTAATTTTTTAAATTTAGTCAGAAACTTGAAAATAAATCAAAACCAAAATCCTATAGCACACATCACCCTAAATAAATCGAAAGATTCCCCACCCCACACTTAAAATCATACTTTGTCCCCAAAGTATAACTTAAAGAATAAACAAAGAGAAATACTCCCTAAGGCCTCTAGGCCTAGCTAGTAGCATCATATCCATCAAAGAGGTCGGGGGGACTCCACAGTTTTGGCCATGCTCCTTAGCTAAGATCTTAGGTACTCAGTCTTCCCTTCAACCTATCAACACAAAACAAAAACAAACCCAAAGGTGATACTAAAGAAAACTAAAAGAAGTGAAAATAACTACCTTAACTTGGGTTGTCTCCCAAGCAATGCTTGATTTATTATCGTGGCTCGACTCACATCACAACTATCATCCGTAGTCTCTCATTCTTTTCCTTTCTTTTGGGGCATATTTTCTCCTCCTCCTATGAACTTTTGAGTGCTCACACTCAAGGTCGGTATATTCTCTTACATTTACTTTTTCCAGATTACATTCTAGTTTTCAAGCTCTGGCTTAGTCCTAAATTTGGGCAACTCCATGAGAGAGTTCAAAGAGGTAATTTGTAGTTTGTACTCTTCCACCCCACACTCATCCACTTCCATCACTGTGATTATGCATAAATCTCTGTAGTGTAAGGGTGTGTTGAGTGCTTCATATACCCTGAAGACCACCTCTTCATCATTCAATCTCATCTTGAGTGTCCCCTCTCTCACATCTATCAATTCTCCACTAGTAGCCAAGAATGGATGTCCCAATATGATTGGTACCCTGTCATCTACATCATAGTCAAGAATAATAAATTCAGTAGAAACAATAAACTTAACAACCTTAATGAGAACATCCTCAATAATCCCTTTGAGGACTACTCTAGTTATGTCCGCCATCTATAGCACAACTGAAGTAGGCCTTGGCTTCCCTAACCCAAGAGTATTAAAAACTGAGAGGGGCATCAAGTTTATGCTTGTCCCTAAATCACTTAGAGCCTGAACAAATCACTTTCACTAATTTGTATGGGGTGAAACTCCCAGGGTCCTTGAGCTATATAGACATCTTGCTCATAACCACAAAGCTACACTCTTCAGTAAGTGCTACAGTCTCAATAACACCAAGCCTTCTTTTTTGTCACCATATCCTTCAATCACTTAGCATACTTGAGCATTCCCTGCAAAAATTCTAACAAAGGAAGGTTAATGTGAATTTCTCTAAATGTGTTAAACAACTTCTTAAAACAAGCATCCTCTTTGGCTTTCTTAAGCTTTTGAGGGAACGATGGTGGTGGTATGCTTTGGGTTTGTGCAACTAGTTTTCCATTAGGGTACTCAGACTTCCCTTTTTTGTCAGCTTCGTTGGACTCACCTTGCTTTTCTATCTGCTTGGGTTTGATCAACTCTGCTTGCACCTCATGATTTTTCTTTTGCGGTATATCAATCACATCTCTAGCATTCCTCAAGGTGATTGCCATAACTTGCTTTGGATTTTGATCTGTATCACTAGGTAAACCCCCTTAAGGTCTTGTGTTTTATGCCTGAGCTAATTAACCCATTTGTTTCTCTAAATTCTTTTGAGCCAATTGCTAATTTTTTTTATCTCTACAACTATCTGTTCTAGGTTGGGCAAAATCTTTTCCAAAGTCTCTTCTATATTGCTGGCCTGTGTGTTGTTTTGAATACCTTGCTGCTGACATTGTTGTGCTTGACCCTGATTATTTCCCCAAGAGTAGTTGGGCTGACTCTGCCAGTTATAATTGTAGGCATTACCATAGTTTTTATTACCTTTTTATGCATTTCTTATAAAATTTACCGACTCTGAATTTGCTCCATATAACTCTGCAGAGTGACTACTACGACCATAAATTTTTCACCAAGTCTAAACCTGTTGAACAACATTAACCTGTGCCTGAAGTTGAGCTACACTCAACTTGCTGAACTGAGTCATTATTTGGCTTTAAAAAGTGGCCAACTGTGTAGCCAAAGCTGTGAGACTATCTATTTCGATCATACCTATAGGATTTTTCACCATACTTTTTGATACATCACCTTGCCACTCTAGATTACCTTGTATAATATGGTTGAGGAGAGTATATAACTCATCATAGGTTTTCTCCAAAGCCTGACCACCTGTCGCTAAATCTAGGAAAATCTTTGTGTTAAGGTCAAAACTTTCAACAAAAGTACAAGTTAGTACCTTATTGGTCTGTTGGTGATGCGAGCAATCTCTGAGAAGAGACTTAAATCTCTCCCATGAATGATAGAGATTTTTTTCTGGCTTCTGCTCAAAACTTAAGATCTCACTCCTCAACTTTGCACTTTTACCAGAAGGAAAGAATCGAACGAGGAGCTTCTTTTCTAAGTAGTCCCAAGTTGTGATTGAATTTGAAGGTTCTTCCTTTAACCATTTCTTTACCTCTCCTAAAAGTGAGAATGGGCAAAGAGTGGGCCTCACATAATCCGTTAAGACTCCTATGGGAACGAATGTGTCACTGATCTCAAGAAAATTTTGAAGATAGACCTATGGATCCTCATGTGACAATCCTGTAAACTGCCCGTTTGTGTTCAACAATCGCACCATGTTCTGTTTAAGCTCAAATCTACCTACTGCATTATTTTTTTGGATAGTGGAAGTCATATTAGTTGCGAGTGGGATAACCACTTCACGCACTGTCCTGCGGGGTGGTTTTTCATCACCCATTGCTACAGGAATAGTCTCATCCTTTTAAACTTATAGGATTGGATAGAGAAGTGTTGCTTCTCTCCTCAATTGATGAAAGCGTCGCTCAGGTTCGGGATGTGGTTCAATCAATTCCCTCTCTCTTAATAGCTTGCTTAAGATTTAAACTTGTACTTGCAAATTCACTTGCTAAGACCAAGTTCTCAGCACTTATCAAACAAAATAGTAAAACTAGGAATTAAAAGGTTCCTAATTTTTCAAGTCCCCGGCAACGGCGTAAAAAACTTGTTGCGTCATACCACACACGCAAGTGTATATGGTCGTGCAAGTAATAAAGTTTCTCTTTCAAGCCAAATATCGATCCCACAAGGACTTGGTGTTTAGCAAACAATCCAATTCAAATATTACTACTCAAGTTAAACAAGTGTAATTTGTAACCAAGATGAGTTTGAGTTTGTTTTTACAAACTAAGTAACAAAAATAACAATGGTATGAAATTCAGATTGTAAAAAATAGATGGATAGTTCCAGGGTTGAGGCATTAACTTTACATTCATGCATAACTATGGTTTCTAGTTGGTGTTGGTGTTTATCATGATTATTGATATACGGGATTGATATTACAACTTGGGAATGGTCATCCTCTAAGTCATCTACCCAAATTAATCTCACAACTACTTCGTTGAGTGGGGATATGAGTTTTTAATTCAGATGCATTAAACTATCTTCCCGTTTCATTAACCAAGTGGGGAGTTTAGGTATATCTCTATCCTACCCACAAATCATCCTTTAACAATTAGTATCTAATAATCAAAGATATGATCCAGACTTCCTACATATTTTGTTTCCATCTCTCCACTCCTATGGTCAATTTGTTTTGAGACATAGATTTATTCTAAAGTTCATGACTCTTTAGAATAGTAAAACAAGGATGCAAGAATAATCACATAACATGATAAACATATAAACCAACTGTAAAACCATAATTACACAATCATGTTGTAGCCTCAACCCTAGAAAGAGGGTGTTTAGAAACTTATAGTCATACAAAGAATCATTATTAATGAATTCATAAGTAAACTACAAGAAAACAAGAGGTTAAAAAAAAACAAAAAACCTAGAGTAGAGCTTTCATTGCCTTCTCATCCTCTCCAAATCGTGTTATTCCTTAGATGATGTGTAAATATGGATAAGTACACCTTATATATTGGTTTAGGTTGTCCATAGGCTTACCCATATGAAACATATGCATTTATAACTTTACCCCCACTAAAATAACATAAAAAACAGCTTTTAGAAGTCCTAGGAGGGGTTGCGTCACACCCCCCATCGCATGGCCTAGGGTGTGAGATGCAGGGCCAACGCAGGGATAAAATAGTGTGACCTAACCATAAGGGCTGTGTAAAAAGTCCCCCTACCATGCTATGGGGTGTGCGGCGCAAGTCCCCCTCCCATGCAATGGGGGGTACGACGCAAGACCCCCTCCACAGGGTGAGGGTTCGCCCAATTCTTGCTCTATTCTTCTCGTCTTCTCGTTCCTTGTTTACCCACTCCTTGTAACTTTTTTGTAGCTTCATTTAGATTTTGTTAATTCTCAAATGGTCACCTAGAACAACTTATAACAAATATTAGGCCATACAACACAATAGAGCTCATCAAAGTATACTAGAACAAGCATAGCTCAAGCTCGCAACACTAGTTTTCTCATCTAAGATTTATTTGATCATTTTGACTCTTAACTTGTTTCAAAAGCACCTTAAACACTGTAAACATATACCTTAGAACACTAGTTTCTCATCTAAGCTCTATTTGATCATTTTGACTCTTAACTTGTTTCAAAAGCACCTTAAACACTCTAAACATGTACCTTAGCACACAAATACACAATTACATACTTTATAATTCATTAAGAACATCAAATTATCCTCAAAACCTAGCTAAACACGTGTAGATAATGACACTTAGGTGTATGAATACGCCTAAGATCAATGTCTATTATGTTTGAATATTTCCAACATAAACTATATATGTTGCAAAAGATTATTAATCTATTGAAATAGATGGCTCATATATTAAAAATTATCAAACATATTAGACATCTGCTGCAACAAATGTCTATATCTATTTGATTATTTCTAACTGATGAGTCATCAATAATCTGTAGCAACATATGTAGTTTATGTTTGAAATAATCAAACATATTAAGCATCTACTACAACAGATATCTATATCTGTTTGATTATTTCACATCGATAAATAATCTGTTGCAATATATGCAGAGTATGTTGGAAATAATCAAACATATTAGACATCTACTACAAAAGATGTCTATATTTGTTTGATTATTTCCAACATATGTTTGACATCTGTTGCAACAGATAACAATAATTGTTTGACCATAAACAAAAATATATTTTATATAATCTGTTGTAACAATAAATAACATATGTTGCATTAGAAGTTGTTCCTACACATACATTAACTGCTGGACCATAAACAAAAATATGTTTTATATAATAACTATCATACATCAGCAACTAAAATTATCAAGTTCATAACAAAACTAACAACAACACTAATTACTGTTATTATAGAGCATTTCGATCCGGGCATGTAGTTCTTTGGTGGCCAACCGTCTTACACATGGAGCACTTATTTTTTCTCATTGGAAATGATTTCCTGACTCCACGCCTCCTCTTCATTCACCTTCTTCCCAATTTACTTAGGTCAACATATGGAGAAGGTATTTCTCTCTCTAAAATCTTCAAAGGAACAATTGAAGAATCTTCAAGAGGCACAAAATTAATTTCCTCACAATATGTAATTATGTATTTTTCCACCACATACTATGGAGATAAGTACTCATAAATATGATTTCCAAATTATGCCCCATATTGGGCTCGAAGTGCTGCCATACCATATGTACAAAGTGTTTTGTCCAAGTCAAAAACTCTACATGTACAAGTTCTTCTTTGAGGATAGACCATGGCAACATCACTATGACCGGTGATACTGAACATGTACTTTGATATTTGTTTTACCATTATAGGAACAAGTCTGTTTGGTGAGTTGACCAACTCCACATGCCTCTCATGAAATAATTTTGCAAACCTTATGTTTATTTCATTAAATAGAGCGACAATGGGAAATTCTCTTTCAACCACAAACGCATTTGCCGGCTCAGCAATGTTTGGCATCATAATGTTATACCTATACAAAACAAATCACTTAGTAAGATATAAAATTACAATAAACTCAAATAAGACACTCAATTTATAATATTGTACCTATTTTTGGGGTAGAATACCCTGCTCCATATGTGGAATCTAACACCTTCAAGATGTTCGGTTGCCTTGAGTACCATATTTCTTATTTGATTGAAATAGTGATAGAACTCACCTATATCGTACTCTTTTGCTGCTTTATAAAAATGAGACACGACCTTTGAATTATGAAAGTTGTTTCAAATATTTTCCCAAAGATGCCTCATGCAACAACCGTAATGAGCTGAAGGGTACACAATTGAAATTATCTTTCTAATACTTGGATGCCTATCAAAAATTATGCACAACTTATCGGTATCATCTTCATAGCTTTTCATTTGTTCAAAAAAATATTTGTACCAGGTATTACATTCCTTGTCCACTATATAAAAAATCACCAGAAAGATATGGTTCTCTATATCCTGTGCCACCATCGATAGAAAAACCCCTTCATACTTGCTCTTTAAGAATGTCCTATCGACGGCTATGAGTTTTCTCATTTGTTGAAAACCATGAATCCAAGACGCATAGGTGATGTCGCCCAAAATATGCCTCCTAAAAAGTATAAAGTGATCGATTGTCAAATATAGGAACCAACTAGGTTGGCGTCGATCCCACAGGGAATAGGTCAAAGTTTGAGTAGAATACCGGATGGAACAATTGGGAAGTAAATAAAACTGGGGGGTTTATGTGAATATCAAGTGCTAGTAACAATTGCTGGTCGTATCGAGTTTGTAGACAATAAGAGAAATACACTAGGACTGTGATCCCCAATGATACCTTAACTCCACCGGTTACTTATGCTAACAAGATTGCCCCGCTGCGCTGCATGCAAAATCTAACAAGTTAGGTTCATCTAACTGTCTCTCGACCTTCATTAAATGAATTTCACTCTTTTCCTCTCGGACTCCGAGTGTCGCACTACTAACCCTTGTCCTGGATCTCAGATAACCATTCCCGCTAAGGCTCCGGTTATTAGATGAAGGTTGATAGCTTTAAATCTCTGTTGTTATCTCATTTTCCCAATCTCTACATCTCTCTCGAGCAAGTCTAGAATACAGGCGAGTTTCCAACGTTTGCAACCGTTAGAAGAGCAATCATAATGAAGGAAACAACAATACATGCATTCACACCGATACAAAATTGCTTTGCACTTAACCGATTTTGCTAATTCCTCATGGTTCACACAACCCTAGTTGATGGGTTTAGCTACTCATAATTGTAAGAACACAAGAAGAATTCAGAGATGAAGACATAATTATGATCTCACGACAATGAAGAAAAATTGAAATCTCAATTATGAATAAAACTCAAATTAGGGTTTGTGACTACAAAACTAAGAATATGTCTGAAATAGTATGAAATAACTCTCAAAATAATATAATGTCTAATAATCGCACCTAGGACTATACAGGGGTATTTTATAGATACAAAACTAGTCCTATCCAAAACAAAATAGGAGAACAGAGTCGGCAGCTTCCACGGTATCGTGACTTGGTGTCGTTGAACCAAGTCACGCCACGTAGATTGTTGTCGTGGGAATCAGGCTCAATTAGACGTCTTCAGAAGTTGGATCACAGCATGCTTCCACGTCACGTGGGTGGTAGTCACGCCACGTGACTCCTACCGTAGAAATCAGACAATTATTTCAGTCTCTGTAGTGGACCCACGCCAGCCATCACGTCACGTGAGTGGTAGTCACGCCACGTGACTTGTGTCGTGGGTCCCTGTCTTATGTAGGTTCTTGTTCTTTCTTCTTCTGACACTTCGTTCTCGGGCTTGATTCTTCCTTCTTGATCATTTTGCCTTTAAAACCTGTTTTCCTGCAAAGTAGGACAGAAACCACATTATACCAACAAAACACACCTAAGTCATTGCATATTTTCCTTGTTTTAAGCATTAAAAGTGTCACGTAACCATGACACATCAACACCCTCAACATAGAATGTTTGCATGTCCGCAGGCGAACAAAATAAAAATACACAATGCTTAACTAAGAGAAACCTAAGGGCCCTATGTCAGTCTACTCATTGCCTTTGGCACAAAACTTTTTTCGACCCCTCCTATTTGCAAATCAAAACCAAAGTGTGTATACAAGCAACATAGTATCATGACGCAGAAGGGATAAAGTGATGGCACCAGATTATGCACAAACAACTAAGCATATACGTAATTGACATTTCTCGAACAACTAGCAGCTAATAATGCAACCCATGTGCTCTCACAATCAAATAAGTCCCATGCACTCATAGTATACTAATGAATATCAACGTAGGGATGAGGTAAAAACACTCACGCTCTCAAAGAAGTTAAAATAGTGTGCATGAAATACCATAGGCTTGCCCTTATTTTCTATGCCTTCGTTTTCAGACAATTGGACTAGGATCAGTATAGGACTTTTACTCAGGACTTTTACTCAGCTTATAATGTAGGATTGGGGACGGGTATGGTACATATGGATATGGTGACTCAACTCTCCTTGACACTACACTATTTTTGGCTTCAACTTCCAGCTTTTCTCATTTTTCTTCTCCCTTATTCACCTTTCTTTTATTTTCAGATTTTGGGTGTGATTTTTCTCAAACTTCACAACACAACTCTTTTTTTTTTCTTTTTCTTTGCAATTTCTCTTCTTTTCAATTTAATTTTTTTTCTTTTACTCTTCACACCCAAACCTGTTTTCCCTTTTTTCTTTTATCTAACCACTTCTTCATACCCAACTCAATCTACACACCCCTATAATAGCCACCCTCAACTTAGGTGATTTGCCTGAGCTGAGGTGCACAGTGTCCAAGGAGGGACTAGGGCCAAGACAAGTTCATTGTAATTAAAATAGGAAGGTGAATAGGCTTAATGAAAGAAATAGGTCAATTACGGCTCAAAGTCGGGATCAAGGGATACTTCTTCATTTGGTTTGGCATTTAGGCTAAAAGTGGACTTTATTCAAAAATGGCCTATGATCCTTTCCTAATAACTATCCTCTAACCTAGGCAAGACTAACCAGGCAAGTTCTGGATCGCACACACACAGTTAACTAAGTAGTGACCTCACACACACATAGCACAGGGTTGTACTATCAACTACTACCTATCCGGTTCATGCAATGCTAGCTACCGTTATTTGCCTATAATCCTAGTGCCATAACAAGATCCAACAACTATCACACACAAGCATACTATTCATAAAATTCAAAAACAAAAATTTTAGGAGGGGTATCCTTAGCATTCATAAACCTGCAATGTCGTCTTACTTTCTGGATTTATGAAATCAAGCACATAACCGTACGCATTATGCACTACATACCCGTGTTCATGTGTTCCCCTATCCAAAGACTTTGCAATCTCCATGCCCTTATAAATCTTCCAATAACTCAACTTTCAATCCAATACTGTACGGAGATGATTGGCCATATCTCTTATAGATGGACCTTTACTATTGGGGAAGTTTAACAACCCAAACTGTTGTATACGCTCAAACTAGATCAAAAAAATTAAAATAAAAAGGCAAAATGAGGCCCAAAGGGAATTGGGCCAAAAGGCCCAAAAAGAAATTAGGCTAGACTGCTACCAACCACTATATCGGTCTGTTAACCACTTCAGCGGTACCGGTACAACTATAATGGAAACCGCTGCATTGATAGCAGGCAGTAGCCAACCCGAGGGATTATAAAAACCGTCTCTTTTATTATTTCCCTAGGTAGTCCCCTTCCTAAAAAAATACTCTAAAAAACTCAATCTACCCAACCATGATATTTCAAAGGTCAGAGTTTATGAAGGCGATTTTGAGACACACTTAGAGAGAACCCAACATGGGAATATACTTAGCGGTAGGTCAGATCGCCCCTCTCTATAGCAGCATGTTCCATCTAAAAGGTAAGTTATGATTTACTTTGTAGCAATTAAACTCAGGCTAGATTCATTTAACATTAATAGTAATGTTGGGAGCCTCATGTATTAGGCCTTAGGGCATAGAGTAGGACGGATGCACAAATAATAATCCAGTTATGTTTTAATAAATTGCATTATTGTAAATTATGTTGATGCATTAATGGTGATAAGAGGTGGGTGTAATCGTGTAACAAATGTACGTAGCTTAATACCTTCTAGGGCTTTTGGGCATAATGGAAAGTTAGATGAGGTTGTAAGGGACAGCAAGAGAAAATTAGATTAACCTGTGTAAGGCTAAACCTTATAAATGGTCGGTTGTGTTCAGAAGTGTAGTTAAAAGGGAGATGTGGAAAATTGGGGTTAGTTATTATCGCAATTGAGTCACGCAACTGATGATCAAAATAAAAAGAGTAATATAGTAATCTGAATAGTAGATTTTCCATTAGAAGCGGTTAGGAATAAAGAGAGGATGATGAGGGCACGTGAGTCTGGGGGTGGATAGATAGGAAGTGTGGGATGGTGTGAACTTAGGTTACGGTAGCCTTGTAGGTATGTATGGTATATGATGGTTGAGAATACGTATATAACCAAATATCATTTATCAAATGAGTTAAACGGTTGATGTAACACATACACACGCTTGGCTCGCGCTTATCCGTGAACTGAACATCTGTGATTACCTTTTTGTGTTACTTATGATTCTTGATTGCATCTCATATTCATATGCACTGTGATGATATTGTATAATGAAGAATCAGGTACCACACCAGTATGGATATGATATAATGTGATATGGGTCGGGTACCATACTAGTATGAATATGATATATTGTGATATAGGTTGGGTACTATATTGGTATGATATGATATTGATGATGTTGATGAGATAGATGAAAAGGGATAAGGAGAGATGATGTATAGATCTTGCATACATGCACTCATTCATATGCATTTTTATGTGATTTCACTTTGCGTATACATTCTTATATATGTTTGTGATGTGGTGAATTTTAGAAGGAAGTCTATAAAAGTATAAGGGGTTCGTTGTACGGACCAGCTATTTGACAAGAATCTACGGTCCCTTGGGTGGACTAGTTATGGTAGGGTAGGGTTGTTAAAACTTTAGGTTCTTAAAGGTGGTGTAGTTTGTGGTGTTGCGTGGTAGTTGTTTATAGGGAAATTGGGGGTATAGGTAGATTAAGAATTGTAGATACGATAAGACTAAGTTAGTTAAGGGTAGGAGAAGTATAGTCTGGAACAGGTAGTCAAACGACAAGGATATACAAAAATGTTAAATGACAGGTAGGTCATAGAGATGCTAAAGTGGGGTGTTAGTGATTTTATAATTAGGATTTAGAACCGAAACTTTACTTGATACTATGATCTCTCCTTATTTGTTATTGATGTTATTTGTTGCTAACCCTGGTCGGCCTATATGCTTACCAGTACGTATAGTTGTACTGATGCTACACTTGTTATACCTTCAATAGGGGGTTTAGCCATGGTGCAGGTTAGTTGGAGTTTCTTTAGCAGCGACGATGATCACTCTACAGCAGCTCCTGCCCTTTCCATTCTATATGGATGTTGTGTCGTGGATGTTCCTACTCCTTGCCTATTGCTTTTATACCGATTTAGGCTAGTTTTGGGGGATTCTTTGTTGCTTATTTTCTATATTTCTTTTATGGATTACTTTTAAATTTGCTAAACTTCCGCATTTATTAAGTGATGGGGTATTTAGGTTTCTGCGGTAGGTATTGGTATGTAACCACATGATCTGGTGGGTGGGGTCTTGATAAGATGGTATCAGCGCTTAGGTGAATAGTCTCCTAGTACAAAAGCAAATGTCTAGTAGAGTCTTGTTGATTGGTGTGTTGACGTCCATATTAAATCTGTAGGAGGCTACAAGACATCTAGGAATCTATCTCACTTTCTTCTTTCTTACTGTGCCATCTCAATTTCATCTCCCCGAGTTGAGTCCAATTTGTATCTAGCCGATTCCAATTGGTATCTCAACCATCATAATTGGGACTAGTTGGTCCCTATTGGTATCTTTTAACATTGGAAGGTTGGGACAAGATGCTCCAACCAGTAGAGGGCATCAAAGAAGTGTAGGAGGTTGATTATGTGTAAAATACTTGTTGTGAGATAATGGTGAGTGAATAGTCACTATGTATGTTGTTATGAATTGTACTAAAGTGCGACTTGAATTGAGATTGTTTAACTTTTATGTATAGTTGCTTGTTATCTATGTCACCTGAATTATGTGTGGCCAAGAAAATAGGGCATCATAGGGATTGGGTATGATATCAAGGGTGTCTTTATTTTCATGACTTGAGACACATCACATCTCTCCATGATTTGGAGTATTTCTTGACTTCTATCTGAGTCCGAAAAAACTGCCCAGGTGCCTTGCCATTTTTTGAAACATAATATGTGGGGTGTGGTGCTTGAGAGGAAAGGGAAGAATAAGTGTGATAATAACTGATTAAGTTGAGGAGTTAGTTTCATTTGCGATGGCTTGAGTCGCTATATAATTATTTAGACACAAAAACTTGGGTACGTAAGGGTTGGAATCTAAAATAGTGCTCAGGAGATGGCGTAGCATGGGAAAAGACCTGGGAACTGTTAGCCAAAAAGAGAAAAGCAGAACCACAGAGGGTGACCACTGTAGCGGTAAGATTGACTGCTGTAGTGGCTCTAGGTAGTATCCTACCAGGGGGCCCCCACTGTTTGTGATTTTGCAAATTGCTACGAAGCACCCCTATTTTTGAAATTATAAGATGACAGAAATCAATTCGACACGTACCATAATCTAAAGTATTTATTATTAAAGGGACGGGAAAGAGAAATGTCATCAAAAGCAAGAAAAATAAAGGAAAGTAATTGTTTGTGACATTCCCCAAACGGGGGCAACCCAAACCCAAACATAATAAAATGTAATTAGGGGGAGGGGGAAGGGAATATCTAGCTGGCGGTACTATCTCTGAGGCTCAAAGCATCTGAACCCTCCTCCTCCATACCACTGAGGAACGAGAACTCCTAAATATCCTTTCTTGTAAGCTTTGGTAGATTTTTAGTGGGGGAGGCGCAATCAAACATCACCTGGACCACTTTCCACATCCTCACCAACATACGTTCATGGGAGAAACACTTCTTATTTTCATCTATCTCTTAGGATCTTGCAGGGTCTGGTAGAGTCGTTGAACTAGAAGAAACTAATCTAGAAGGGGGAAGCTAAGTCCTCTCAAGGTAGCCTCAGACAGCCGCAAGGTCGACCTCCCAAGCACTGAGGGATGCAGGGGCCTGAGTAAGAGGATTACCTGACTCTTTAGCCCCACTAGCACAACTACTCTCACCTTCTTCACCCACCTTCCTCTTCTTCTTACTCCCTCCTTATATTCCCTTTCCACATAATGGGTTGTACGTCACCTAACACTCATCCATGGTGTCTTGAACCTCTCGAGGCACGTCCACCCTATCAAATAGTGTGATGACCAAGAAAGGTAAGAAACTATCAATCTCCAACCTCTCAATGGCATAAAAGTAATGCCACTCATCCACAATTTGTGCCCCCACATTCACCTTGATCCATGCAAGAGGACACGCCACCACCATATCACGATAGAAGGATATTTCCCGAAATATGTATCCTCTACGACACCAATTTTAACCATACTCTGGCCTCGGCTAAGAAGTAGGTACTCTAAGTCTGCCTGACACTGGACTATTTCATATCATGAGCTCGCTCCTCCGATGCTAAAACCCTGGCCGCCCATTTTAAGTCAGATTCCCAAATTTTTATCTCAAAAGAGGCATTGGAAGGGTTCAGGACATCTAAAAAATCAATGATGGTGGCAACATCATATGAGACCCTCTTTTATTGAACACGAATACTGGGGAGAGGCACCGACCAGTCCATAATTAGGAGGTTGGCATAAAACTCCCAAATAACCTCCATGTTGTATTGAGGGACTATCTCGGTCAACATCTCCCACCCAAAAGCTTTTAGCTGGTTGCAGAAACCCGCTAACTCCTTCTCCACAATAGTCATTGTTGCAACCCAGCTATACACGCAAGTGTACGTGATCATTCAAGTAATAAAGTGTCTTCTTTAAAAGAGCTGGATATCGAACCCAAAAGACTTTCGTCAATAAAAATCAATTCAGGCATCCCACTATAATTAAAAACTAGTGTTGCAAAAACGTCAAGAGAGTTGATACTGAAAATTAAATGGTTGCGGACTATGAACTCCTATCTTCGCTACCGTAACTTTAGTTCTCGCAAATACGCTTGAAAAATCAATAAAAAGTGAATTCCCAGGGCTAAGGCACCCTGAACGTCATCTCTTGAGCATAGTTGTTATTGGTTTAAGCACTTTGAGTTGTTTATCATGGTTATTGATCCAAGGTTAATTTTATAACTATATTCGTCTCCAAAATATAATCTTCTACTAGAACTTAGAAACCTACCTACATCCGTGAGTGGTGATAAGCTTAACCAACTCTAGAGCATTCAAGTTTTCTTCTCCTAATTGACCAAGTGTGGTGGATTAGGTACCTCTCGGTCCTAACCACATGTCAATCCCGTAGAATTACTTCCCCGAGAAAGACCACACATCATATATTCAAGTTCTATCTCTTAGTTTCTCTCTCGAGCTCACTTCGAGACAAGGAATATATTCCAATGGTGATCAAGCATCAAAATAATGAAATTGAGAATATATGAATAACCAATTTATGATAAACTCCAGCAAAAACCAATTCAATCAACCCAAGAGATTCATGTTCTTGGCCTTAACCCCAAGAATTAGGGATTTTAGCCACTCATAATGTTTATCAACATCCAAAAGTAATAAATACCTCAAAAAATAATTAAAAACTAAAGAGAAGAGGAATGGAACCTAATTGAGATGCCCAATAATGCCCAATACATTATAAGGATGATGGAATGTGATACAATAACTCAACAACCCTATTTATAGACCCAAGTCGAGGCAAAAATCAACCAAAAAGCGGCCCGGCACGCCCTTGGGCGCGCCTAGCACTTAGGCAGATTTTGCCTCAGCAAAAAAGGGTGCTCCCAGGTAGCGTGGCACGCTGGCCATCATGCCTATGCACTGCCTAGGCAAGTAAAAATTTTTCCAAAATTGGCCTGGCACGCTGCCTAGCGCGCCAGACCCTTTTGTTTTGTGATTTTTTTGCTTTCGTGGACTTCTCTTCGCGGATTTGAGTATGATTAATTGTTCGAGGACAAACAAAGGTTTAAGTGTGGGGTGGTGATCTAAGGCGTATTTATATGCCTTAGTAGCGACTTTAACTCATGATTACCTTAGTTTTGAGAACAATACTTGTGTATTATATAAGTTTTTGATGGAATATGGGATATTATGCTAACCAATATGATTAGACTCTTGTAGGTGGAATTTCCAAATTTTTGGAGCATGTTTGGCATGCAATGTGAGGCTTGAAGGAGCTACGAGTGAAGAATATTGAAGATAAGAGGCAAGCCAAAGAGTTGATCTTGAAGAATCCAAGCAAATTCGCAAAGAGAAGTCGACGAAAGCAAAAAAATCAAAAAAAAAAGGGCCTGGCGCCCTAGGCAGCGTGCCAGGCCGCTTTTGGCAAAATTTTTACTTGCCTAGGCAGTGCACAGGCGCGCTGGCCAGTGTGCCACGCCGCCTGGGAGCACCCTTTTTTGCTGAGGCAAAATCTGCCTAAGTGCTAGGCGCGCCCAAGGGCGTGCCGGGCCACTTTTTGGCCGATTTTTGCCTCGACTTGGGTCTATAAATAGGGATTTTGAAATATTGTATCACATTCCATCATCCTTAGAATATTTTGGGCGTGTTTGGGCATCTCAATTAGGTTCCATTCCTCTTTTTTTAAGTTTTTAATTATTTTTTGGGGTATTTATTACTTTGGGATGTTGATAAACATTATGAGTGGCTAAAATCCCTAATTCTTGGGGTTAAGGCCAAGAACATGAATCTCTTGGATTGATTGTATTGGTTTTTTCTGGAGTTTATCATAAATTGGTTATTCATATATTCTCAATTTCATTATTTTGATGCTTGATCACCATTGGAATATATTCCTTGTCTCGAAGTGAGCTCAAGAGAGAAACTAAGAGATAGAACTTGAATATATAAAGTGTGGTCTTTCCCGGGGAAGTAATTCTACGTGATTGACATGTGGTTAGGACCGAGAGGTACCTAATCCACCACACTTGGTCAATTAAGAGAAGAAAGCTTGAATGCTCTAGAATTGGTTAAGATTATCACCACTCACGGATGTAGGCAGGTTTCTAAGTTCTAGTAGAAGATTAGGAATAAAGAGAGGATGATGAGGGCACGTGAGTCTGGGGGTGGATAGAGAGGAAGTGTGGGATGGTGTGAACTTAGGTTACGGTAGCCTTGTAGGTATGTATGGTATATGATGGTTGAGAATACATATATAACCTAATATCATTTATCAAATGAGTTAAACGGTTGATGTAACACATACACACGCTTGGCTCGTGCTTATCCGTGAACTGAACATCTGTAATTACCTTTTTGTATTACTTATGATTCTTGATTGCATCTCATATTCATATGCACTGTGATGATATTGTATAATGAAGAATCAGGTACCACACCAGTATGGATATGATATAATGTGATATGGGTCGGGTACCATACTAGTATGAATATGATATATTATGATATAGGTTGGGTACTATATTGGTATGATATGAAATTGATGATGTTGATGAGATGGATGAAAAGGGATAAGGAGAGATGATGTATAGATCTTGCATACATGCACTCATTCATATACATTTTTATGTGATTTCACTTTGCGTATACATTCTTATATATGTTTGTGATGTGGTGAATTTTAGAAGGAAGTCTATAAAAGTATAAGGGGTTCATTGTACGGACCATCCATTTGACAAGAATCTACGGTCCCTTGGGTGGACTAGTTATGGTAGGGTAGGGTTGTTAAAATTTTAGGTTCTTAAAGGTGGTGTAGTTTGTGGTGTTGCGTGGTAGTTGTTTATAGGGAAATTGGGGGTATAGGTAGATTAAGAATTGTAGATACGATAAGACTAAGTTAGTTAAGGGTAGGAGAAGTATAGTTTGGAACAGGTAGTCAAACGACAAGGATATACAAAAATGTTAAATGACAGGTAGGTCATAGAGATGCTAAAGTGGGGTGTTAGTGATTTTATAATTAGGATTTAGAACCGAAACTTTACTTGATACTATGATCTCTCCTTATTTGTTATTGATGTTATTTGTTGCTAACCCTGGTCGGCCTATATGCTTACCAGTACGTATAGTTGTACTGATGCTACACTTGTTATACCTTCAATAGGGGGGTTTAGCCATGGTGCAGGTTAGTTGGAGTTTCTTTAGCAGCGACGATGATCACTCTACAGCAGCTGCTGCCCTTTCCATTCTATATGGATGCTGTGTCGTGGATGTTCCTACTCCTTGCCTAGTGCTTTTATACCGATTTAGGCTAGTTTTGGGGGATTCTTTGTTGCTTATTTTCTATATTTCTTTTAAGGATTACTTTTAAATTTGCTAAACTTCCGCATTGATTAAGTGATGGGGTATTTAGGTTTTTGCGGTAGGTATTGGTATGTAACCGCATGATCTGGTGGGTGGGGTCTTGACAAGATGGTATCAGTGCTTAGGTGAATAGTCTCCTAGTACAAAAGCAAATGTCTAGTAGAGTCTTGTTGATTGGTGTGTTGACGTCCATATTAAACCTGTAGGAGGCTACAAGACATCTAGGAATCTATCTCACTTTCTTCTTTCTTATTGTGCCATCTCAATTTCATCTCCCCGAGTTGAGTCCAATTTGTATCTAGCCGATTCCAATTGGTATCTCAACCATCATAATTGGGACTAGTTGGTCCCTATTGGTATCTTTTAACATTGGAAGGTTGGGACAAGATGCTCCAACCAGTAGAGGGCATCAAAGAAGTGTAGGAGGTTGATTATGTGTAAAATACTTGCTGTGAGATAATGGTGAGTGAATAGTCACTATGTATGTTGTTATGAATTGTACTAAAGTGCGACTTGAAATGTGATTGTTTAACTTTTATGTATAGTTGCTTGTTATCTATGTCACCTGAATTATGTGTGGCCAAGAAAATAGGGCATCATAGGGATTGGGTATGATATCAAGGGTGTCTTTATTTTCATGACTTGAGACACATCACATCTCTCCATGATTTGGAGTATTTCTTGACTTCTATCTGAGTCCGAAAAAACTACCCAGGTGCCTTGCCATTTTTTGAAACATAATATGTGGGGTGTGGTGCTTGAGAGGAAAGGGAAGAATAAGTGTGATAATAACTGATTAAGTTGAGGAGGTAGTTGCATTTGCGATGGCTTGAGTCGCTATATAATTATTTAGACACAAAAACTTGGGTACGTAAGGGTTGGAAACTACAATAGTGCTCAGGAGATGGCGTAGCATGGGAAAAGACCTGGGAACTGTTAGCCAAAAAGAGAAAAGCAGAACCACTGGGGGTTACCACTGTAGCGGTAAGATTGACTGCTGTAGTGGCTCTAGGCAGTATCCTGCAAGGGGCTTCCCACTCTTTGTGATTTTGCAAATTGTTGCGAAGCACCCCTATTTTTGAAATTATAAGATGACAGAAATCAATTCGACACGTACCATAATCTAAAGCATTTATTATTAAAGGTACGGGAAAGAGAAATGTCATCAAAAGCAAGAAAAATAAAGGAAAGTAATTGTTTGTGACATTCCCTAAATGGGGGCAACCCAAATCCAAACATAATAAAATGTTATTGGGGTGCGGGGGAAGGGAATATCTAGATGGCGGCACTATCTCTGAGGCTCAAAGCATCTGAACCCTCCTCCTCCATACCACTGAGGAATAAGAACTCCTAACCATCCTTCCTTGTCAGCTTTGGTAGATTTTTAGTGGGGAAGGCGCAATCAAACATCACCTGGACCGCCTTCCACATCCTCACCAACATACGTTCATGGGAGAAACACTTCTTGTTTTCATCTATCTCCACTCAGAGCTCCGCTTAGGCTCTTGCAGGGTCTGGTAGAGTCGTTGAACTAGAAGAAACTAATCTAGGAGGGGGAAGCTGAGTCCTCTCAAGGTAGCCTCAGACAGCCGCAAGGTCGACCTCCCAAGAACTAAGGGATGTAAGGGCCTGAGTAAGAGGGGTACCTAACTCTTTAGCCCCACCAGCACAACTACTCTCACCTTCTTCACCCACCTTCCTCTTCTTCTTACTCCCTTCTTATATTCCCTTTCCCCATAATGGGATATACGCCACCTAACACTCATCCATGGTGTCTTGAACCTCTCGAGGCACGTCCACCCTATCACATAGTGTGATGACCAAGAAAGGTAAGAAACTATCCCTCTCCAACCTCTCAATGGCATAAAAGTAATGCCACTCATCCACAATTTGTGCCCTCACATTCACCTTGATCCACGCAAGAGCACACCCCACCACCATATCCTGATAGAAGGATATTTCCCGAAAGATGAATCCTCTAGGACACCAATTTTAACCATACTCTGGCCTCAGCTAAGAAGTAGGTACTCTAAGTCTACCTGACACTGCACTATTTCATCTCATGAGCTCGCTCCTCCGATGCCAAAACCCTGGCCGCCCACTTTAAGTCAGATTCCCAAATTTTTATCTTAAAAATGGCATTGGAAGGGTTCAGGACATCTAAAAAATCAATGATGGTGGCAACATCCTACGAGACCCACTTTTATTGAACACGGATAGTGGGGAGAGGCACCGACCAGTCCACAATTAGGAGGTTGTCATAAAACTCCCAAATAACCTCCATGTTGTATTGAGGGACTGTCTCGGTCAACATCTCCCACCCAAAAGCTTTCAGCTGGTTGCAGAAGCCCGCTAACTCCTTCTCCACAATAGTCATTGTTGCGACCCATCTATACACGCAAGTGTACGTGGTCGTTCAAGTAATAAAGTGGCTTCTTTAAAAGAGCTGGATATCGAACCCAAAAGACTTTCGTCAACAGAAATCAATTCAGGCGTCCCACTATAATTAAAAACTAGTGTTGTGAAAACGTCAAGAGAGTTGATACTGAAAATTAAATGGTTGCGTACTGTGAACTCCTATCTTCACTACCGTAACTTTAGTTCTCGCAAATACGCTTGAAAAATCAATAAAAAGTTAATTCCCAGGGCTAAGGCACCCTGAACGTCATCTCTTGAGCATAGTTGTTATTGGTTTAAGCACTTTGAGTTGTTTATCATGGTTATTGATACGACGTTAATTTTATAACTATATTCGTCTCCAAAATATAATCTTCTACTAGAACTTAGAAACCTACCTACATCCGTGAGTGGTGATAAGCTTAACCAACTCTAGAGCATTCAAGTTTTCTTCTCGTAATTGACCAAGTGTGGTGGATTAGGTACCTCTCGGTCCTAACCACATGTCAATCCCGTAGAATTACTTCCCCGAGAAAGACCACACATCATATATTCAAGTTCTATCTCTTAGTTTCTCTCTCGAGCTCACTTCGAGACAAGGAATATATTCCAATGGTGATCAAGCATCAAAATAATGAAATTGAGAATATATGAATAACCAATTTATGATAAACTCCAGCAAAAACCAATTCAATCAACCCAAGAGATTCATGTTCTTGGCCTTAACCCCAAGAATTAGGGATTTTAGCCACTCATAATGTTTATTAACATCCCAAAGTAATAAATACCCAAAAAAATAATTAAAAACTGAAAAGAAGAGGAATGGAACCTAATTGAGATGCCCAAAAACGCCCAAAATATTCTAAGGATGATGGAATGTGATACAATAACTCAAAAGCCCTATTTATAGACCCAAGTCGAGGCAAAAATCGGCCAAAAAACGACTCGGTACGCCCTTGGGCGCGCCTAGAACTTAGGCAGATTTTGCCTCAGCAAAAAAGGGTGCTCCCAGGCGGCGTGGCACGCTGACCATTGCGCCTGTGCACTACCTAGGCAAGTAAAATTTTTGCCAAAAGCTCCTGGCACGCTGCCTAGTGCGCCAGGCCCTTTTTTTTTTTTGATGTTTTTGCTTTCGTCGACTTCTCTTCAGGGATTTGGTTGGATTCTTCAAGATCAACTCTTTGGCTTGCCTCTTATCTTCAATATTCTTCACTCGTAGCTCCTCCAAGCCTCACATTCCATGCCAAACATGCTCCAAAAAGTCGTAAATTCCACCTATAAGAGTCTAATCATATTGGTTAGCACAATATCCCATATTCCATCAAAAACTTATATAATACACAAATATTGTTCTCAAAACTAAGGTAATCATGAGTTAAAGTCGCTACTAAGGCATATAAATACGCCTTAGATCACCACCCCACACTTAAACCTTTGTTTGTCCTCGAACAATTAATCATACTCAAATCCGGGCGACTTTAGACAATAGACACAAAATGAGCATTCTTGCACAGCTTACACAACCACATTTATCAACTTATGCACCAATATACTAGGATATCTAACAAATAAATAGCAAATTGAAACAACCTATCCTCACAAAACAACTTACTAGTTGCAAATTCATGCGTGACACATTATTAGTAGATCACCAAACTTCACTAACCATGTGCCCTCACCACAAAAGAATCACCCCACACTTCTACAAAGTAATTACTAACTGGGTGCATGAATAAAAGTCACTCACTCTCAAAAAGAATTCACATGCAACACAAAGATGAACCATAGGCTTTCCCTTAGTGTAATACTTCACTAATGTTAAAATGTTAAAGCTCAAGATCAAGTAGGACTTTGTAAGGGTTGTAATGTAAGCACAAGGACGGGTAGGAACTATTTGGTCAAGAATAGTGACTATCTTTCCTGAGCGCTTTACTACACTACAAATTACATTCAGAGCACCTTCAACCGACCTATTTTTCCACTACTTTTATCTTTCCAACTTTTCTTTGTTTTGCCCCATAACTTTAAACTAGCTTCAGCATATTGGATAAGGAATACTGTTATCACCCATTGATTACAAAAACAATTTTTAAATATTTTTTTTTCTTTAACATATTCCCCACCAACATGCACAAACTTTTTCACACACCCATAGGAAATATGCTTGGGGCTTTAACTTAACTCTTTCCTTCTTCCAAACTCTTGTACTCCTTCACCTCTTGATTTCTAATTAAAGCGCTTAGGAGTTATTGGATCAAATTCTGGTTCATTGAAAGAAGAGGATTGAGCTACATGTAAAGCTACCAAGGAAAAGGCTAAAGGCTCAACGGGGCTAACTAGGATTATGCCCAGAGGGTAGATAAAGTAGGTCTAAAATATGGCTATCAAAGAAATGCCTATATCATCTCCTAAACTTAACATCTCTTATTTCGCTTTGCACACACCCCGGGCAAGTTCTAGACATCATTATGCACATGGAATATCATAAAAACCTTACTCACACATGGCACATGTTCAGCTCAGTAGGTTCACCATAAAACCTCCGAAATCATGAATAAATTCAACACTAAGCAACTTAGCGAGTCAACTAAGTGAGAATTAGGCGTCTCAACACTTTCTATTATATATCCGGGCATGTTTCACACGTGTATGCACAATTATATAGCAAGCAAGAACACCCGATACGACACTACATGACTAATTTGCTCTTAAGACGGTCGTCATCCATCCATCATAGAGAAAATCCCTTAGTCCTCTGATTAAGGCGACTCAAAAGTAATAAAAACCAAAAACAACACAAAACAACATCAAAAATCCAACATTTAGCTAAAATTTTTTTTTTGTAAGGTTCAAAGGGACTCTCCTTAGTAAAAGAACCGAAAACAAACGCTAAGGAACCCAAAATAAAAGCATACACCAGCACACATATACATACATACAAGGAAAGTCCATCACACCCCACCCCACACTTAAAAGATTAGCACTGTCCCCAATGCTATCAAAATAAACACAGCAAGAGTAGGATGTAAGGAGCTCCCTAGTCAGTCGAGGTAGTCGTCGTCCTCTGGCCGACGGACCTCTAACTGTGGATCATCTGCCTCAGCCTCCTCATCCTCAAAATCGCTCTGGAGGTCATCTTCATCTGTGTGGACATCATTATCCACAGGCTCCACAAAATCAGGACCAATCCTCAATAAGGCCATGGCATGCTCATTGAGAGGATAATCCCTCTCTACCTGGCTCAGCTCATCCACCGTGGAGGGCCTACCCCCAGTCCTGTGTCACAGCATCTCCAACCCATACATACGGGCTAAAATCCCGTCATCTCGAGCATGATGCTCTGCTAATGTAAAAGTGGGGTCGAGTGAATCCGGCGCTTTAGTCTGGGTGACATCCACAGGCGTCGTCACCAAAGGAGGATGATAGTCAAAATTTTCTTCGGGCACTTCGAATGCTCGCATTAATTTGGTCAATAGTCCACCGAAACCATATCGAAGACCTCCATGGAGGCGAGCTCTGCGCATAGCCGACAATAACACAGAACCTACATCAATCTCTGCATCAGTCATGAGAGCATATACCAGACAGACACGATCCCTTGTAACTTCAGTCATGTGGCTCCTTAGAATTAAACAACAACACACAATCTTTAGCCAAATCCTTGCCTCTTTGTTGAGATGGGCAAAGGGTAGAATCTTGTGATACCCTCTTTTGTGATGGCGAAGCCACCTCACTGTTGAACGTGGGCCGCACAGAGTGTGTCGAATTTCAGCATATGGAGGCCTAACATTTAGCCTGAGTATGTCTTGGGGACTAGCCCGAGTGGAAACTCCTAATAATCCAGTCAAGCTCAAGGAGTCAAGTATCACATCCGAACCTTGTACCACTACCGAGCATGTAGATGCATCCGGGGTCCAATTTGTGTACAATTCCCTCACCAGATGGAGGTTGAAATCTGTAGGTCTGTTGAATACAAAGCCCATCCCAACTTGCTCAAGCCGAGCCAATATTATTGGGTAAGCCCGAGCCATGCTTGCCCTATCAATACACTCATCGAAAAAATATTTAGCTTCCGGGTGGCTTTTGTACCAACTTTTCCCCGTACTGGAGACCGCGTGTATCCCATACTTTCGTTTTTACCCTTTTGGGACTGGGGGAGCGGCGAGGCACCTTATTACCCGACCGACGTCTCTTGTGAGAGCTAGAGGCTGCTACATTAGAATCAGACATAGTACCTGTAGCAAAGATCCACAAACATGTCAATTACCCATGTAAAAATAGCTAACCAACTTAATGCGCGGTGACGTTGAGGGCCACCCCACACCTAGTCGCTTAGCACCAAGTCAAAATAAATATGGGCGGAGGGTACTCAGACTTCCCCCCATCACTTAATGCCCAAAACCAAGTCCCCACCATAGATAAATGCACATTCCCACACAAGGTTAGCAATCTTATAAATAGCATTAGAATGAAATGCTCGTTTTACTCAAGAAGTCCAACAATAGTCATACATATTCCACACATATGAGTTGTATTCAGTGATTTCCACCACCAATCTGCTCAATTTTCACCAATATAGATAAACCCACTTCCAATTGTGCACTAAAATAAGATTATTACCCACAAGTTCACATGCCTTCCAAGTTCATTGTAATGCCACCCCATAAACCCCAACCATATGATAAGAAGCAAGTCAACAAACCAAGAACATATTTGAAAATGACAAACGAAATCCAAGGAAACTCCAAAATCGCATCGTCCCTATAGCAAACTAGAGAGAGAAAGCTAAGGAAACATACCTTGAGAGCTTTGAATGGAGACTCGGACACAATTCCAAGAGTAGAAGGCAAGAATTCGTGTAAAGAAATAAGCGAAAATTTTGAGGTGCTTTAGGATGAAATTAGGGATTTAAAAGAAAAGGGAAGGGGGTGGGTCATTTATTAAAAGAAAAATATTTGCCCCAAAAATATAAGGGGGTAGCGGCGTGGCACGCTGCCTAGCGCGCTACCCCACTGCCTCCTTGAAAAACATTTTGGGCACAAGAAGCGTGGCAAACTGGCCAGCGCGCCTGTGCACTGCCTGTGGGTGCCAAATTTTTGGGGAAGGCAGCGTGGCACGCTGGCCAGCGCGCCTCCCCACTGCCTCAAAAAATATTTTTTTTAGATTTTTCATCCTGGTACGTTGGGTAGCGCACCCAACACTTATCCTCATACATGAGCAATTTTTCACATTTTCCACATAATCTTGGGGCTTTTACAAGTCCCAAGACTCAAAGCTTTGCTCCAAAACATGTCCTGCCTGCCCGGTACCTTCAAATAATCATCCATCCGCCAAATTTACCTTTTTCTTGGGGATTCTCATACCAACATGCTCCGTGCCTCTGCATAAACACAAGATCCTAGCACTACGTTAGAAAACAAAAACTATAAAAGAGATGGGTTTCCTCCCATCAAGAGCCTTAGTTTTGGTCGGGGTACGACTCTTCTTTTTGTATTTTTACTTTATGAATCCTAACTATTACAACACATGCATGGGTTGCCTCCTATGTAGCGCCTGGTTTAATGTCGCGGCTCGACCAAATATAAGATCTCAGTTATCATCAAGGCGAAGCACATCCTCCGTCTGCTTCTCTTCCTCACCAAAATAATGCTTCAATCTCTGGCCATTTACCATGAACCTTGTACCATCCGCTTTGTTCAAAATTTCCACCGCACCATGAGGTGTCGAGCGACTTACCTCAAAAGTCCCACTCCACTTAGATCTTAACTTGCCCGGAAACAACCTAAGTCTTGAGTTAAACAAAATTACCAACTGGCCTGGCTCAAAAGTGCGGGGGAGAATATTCTTGTCATGCCATTGCTTCCTTTTCTCCTTGTAGAGCTTAGCATTTTCATACGCCTGGGCACGAAATTCTTCCAACTCATGGATTTTTAACAACCTCCTTTTACCAGCCAACCCCGGATCTAGATTCAACTTCTTTACTGCCCAATATGCTCGGTGCTCAAGCTCAACTGGGAGGTGATAAGCTTTCCCAAAGACCAAATAATAGGGAGAAGTCCCTATAGCAATCTTATACGCCGTCTGATAAGCCCAAAGATCATAATCCAGCTTAAGTGACCAGTCTTTCCTCTGAGTATTCACCGTCTTTTGCAAGATTTGCTTTATCTCGCGATTAGACACTTCCACTTGGCCACTTGTTTGGGGGTGATACGCTGTGGAGACCTTGTGTTTCACTCCATACTTCGCCAATACACTCTTCACCCAATAATTAATGAAGTGTGACCCTCCATCGCTAATAATAGCTCATGGAGTTCCGAACCTAGTGAAGATGTGTTTTTGAAGAAACTTTACCACAACTTTGGAGTCATTCGTAGGAAGAGTTGCAACCTCTACCCATTTAGATACATAATCCACTGCTATGAGTATGTATAGATTTCCATTCGACTTTGGGAAAGGCCCCATAAAATCAATCCCCTATACATAAAAAATTTCAACTTCTACGATGTTGTTAAGAGGCATCTCATGTCGCTTGGCGATCGTCCCCATACGTTGACATTGATCACAGTTCTTCACAAAGGCATGAGGATCTTTAAATATAGAAGGCTAGAAGAAACCTGATTGCAATATTTTTTGGGCTGTGCGTTCACCACTATGATGTCCACTATAAGGTGATGCGTGGCATCTCTCTAACACTTTCTTAACTTCCGCATCCGGAATACATCTTCGTACTATTTGATCAGGCCCTTGCTTGAATAAATAAGGCACATCCCATATATAAAAACGTGCCTCATATGCCTGTTTCTTCTTCTGTTGAGGACTAGAATCAGGAGGAAATAACCCACTTACCAATAGGTTCACGATGTCTGCATACCATGGAAACTCATCGATATCTAACACCAACAACTGCTCATCTGGAAATTCCTCACCAATACGCCCATCATCCACTATATGTGTCGAGCTCTCAAGTCTAGAAAGATGGTCAGCAATTTGATTTTCTGTCCCCTTTCTATCTTTAACCTCTAAGTCAAACTCCTGTAGCAATAGGATCCATCTAATCAAGTGGGCTTGGCATCCTTTTTATTGAACAAATACCGTATTGCTGTATGATCCGTGTATACAATGACGCTCGTGCCGACCAGGTACGATCTGAATTTATCAAATGCATACACCAAAGCTAACAACTCTTTTCTAGTCACCGTGTAATTAATTTGGGTTGCATCAAGGGTCTTGCTTGCATAATAAATAGAGTGAAATACCTTATTCTTCCGTTGACCGAGGACCACAACCACTGCAACATCACTTGCGTCACACATGAGCTCAAATGGCAAAACCCAGTCAGGAGCAATAAGGATAGGTGCCTCTACCAACTTCTTTTTCAAAACATCGAATGCCTTCACACATGATTCACAAAATACAAACTTCACGTCTTTCTCCAAGAGTGCACACATGGGACGTACAATTTTGGAAAAATCTTGAATAAACCTTCTGTAAAATCCAGCATGTAACACCCCGTACATTCCCAACCCTATACGATGACATTGAACGAGGGTTACTTAGGTGTTGAGACACCATGAGTATGCATTTGGTAAAGTAAATGATGAGAAAATTGAAATTTGGCCTCGTATATGTGAGCAAACCTTCATAGGAGTGTTTTGTAATTTTTGTGGAACATTTGTGAGGTTCAAAACGAGGCTAATATGACCTCTAAACAAAGTATATTAAGTTTAAGAAGTGAGTTAAAGAATAGGACTTGAAGTATCTAACCGAACCCGAGAAGAAAAGTCGAAAACAAAAATTTTGGAAAAAAAATAAGGAGGGGAGCGCCCAGGGGTGTGCCACGCCGCTCTGGACTGAAATGTTCAGTCTATAGGCAGTAAAGGGGCGCGCCAGGTAGCGTGCCACGCCGCCCCTGCGCACCTTTCAAAAGTTAAAAATTTTGTTTAAGTCCCAAGGGTTCCCGGGGACGTATTGAGCCGATTTTTGCCACGATTCTTCTACAACCATGAGAATATACATGAAATGAGTGAAATATTATATTGGTATGATAAAATTACTTGATAACGAATTTGGGGTCAAAAATGACGATTTTACCCCTATAGTCAAAATAAGCCAAACGTGGCTAGAACCACTTGGTTTTTGGGATTGAGGCTACGGATATGAATATTATGAGTGGGACTATTATTGTAATACGTATAAGATGAGAAATTATTGATTTTATTGGGTTAAGTGAATTGGACCCAAAAATGAAAAGAAAACATGGCCCAATTAAGCCAAAAAGGACCCATTCTTCATCCTTGACCAATTGTACATGACATTTAATGCCAATGAGACTTGAGGGGCTATAAATAGGTGGAGAAAATCTGATTTTTAATCAAAAAGAGTGCACTACACTTTTCTAGAAATTTCCCAAATATTGCTCTCCACTCTCAAGAACCCTAAAACCCCTAAGCCAACTTCTTGGAGCAAAATCATCACTTTTCAAGCTTGGGTAAGTGATTATTGTTATGGATTAATATATTATATGCATGAAAGAGTATGTAAATCATATTGGTTGTTCTTGGAAATGTTGAACATGGTATTTTGTGCTTTTAGAATAGATTTGTGATCCATGGAATTCAAGCTTGAATTAGGACTTGTGCCTTTGATGAAAGATCATGGTATGGATAAAATATGGACATCTATGGTGTTATTTTTGTTGTTAAACTTGTTCTTGTCTATAAGTGTAAATTATGGGATTTTGGCCGATATGTGCTATGAGTTGTATTAAAGTAAATTGATGGATTATTTGTGATGTGGTATGGATAAGAAAGTGTAAAGGAGAAGTGTTGTGGTGAAAAGTATTGATTTTCATGTATTGGTCAATGTTGGGAATATTATGGAATTTTTGGAATAATGATGTTATCCATGGTTTTGTCAAGGGGAAATGACATGTTTAAGGGCAAATATGTGACTCATTGATGTTATATGCATTTGAAGAGTAGTTGGTGGTTAATGTGAATTCCATATTGTATTTGTGTTGTAGAGTGAGACATAAAGAAGGAGCGGTACTATTGTACGCACCTCTAGGATTATATATTTGTATTGCAAATCCAAGGTATGTAAGGTTACTTCTATATCCTTCTGCAACATATGATGTTCACACTGTCATAGCACTCACTTGATTCCGAAATACTCTAAGGTATTTCATATTCAATAGTTGGCTAGAGTTACTCATATGTTCCTTATTTATTGGTGAATGGTGAATCGTATAACTCATGTTTATTGCTTGACTCATGTCCATTGGTTGACTCACGATCATTGGCTAATATGTCAAGAGTTCCAACTGGTCTAAGGTATTGCATCGCAGGGTGGTGAATAGTTAGTATCCACATGGATCATATTTAGTGATTATTATGTTAAGGTTCCAAAAGTGTACTATACCAAGGGGGTTCTTTAGTATTCCAACTAAGATTGATATGTTGGTAGTCATATGTGTTTCACTCTTATACGAATCATGGATTACTTAGTTCTTATTTATGGGCGGAAGTTCTTAAGTTGTCATATGTTGTAGATCCTAAGAGAATTATCCCAATAAGAGCAATGAGGTAAAGAGAGCTTGTTTAGTTGAATATCATAGTTCCAATCATGTTATGAGTCCTATGGTATGATGATTATCCTTGTGCCAATTGTAAGAGTAATAAGAGAGGTGATGTGCAAATTAGTATAATTATACTTCATAAGTGAAATTGTCAATCTCATGAGATAGAGGAGTGAAGTGAGATGTGCATGTAAGTACATGTTTGGCTAAGGTGTAAATCTCATAAAGTACAAGAGTAAAGTAAAGCATATGGGTGTGTTCCAATTAGTGTCATGACCCAAAGTTCCAATAGATTTATACACATGTCTTATCCATTAGTAATGTTCCAAAAAGTCTAATAAGGTTATGTTCCAAGGGTTCAATAGTGAGTATACTCATGTATCTTGTTCATTGATCATTGTTCAACGGTTCCAACAGTATTATGTTTCCATGAAGGCTATGTTTCCAAGAATGTTTATACATATGTCTCTAGCTCATTTGTTATTGTCCCAAAGCTTCCACCAATGTTATGACTACAAAAGTATCAATCCCTCATAAGCCAAGGGTACCCTAACTCCGGGTATTAATTATGGTTCATCATATGTTCTTTATGCATTGATCAATTGTCATTCACATGTTTCATATGCTTTGAGTAATGTTCTACATATTTCATGGTTCCATCAACGTTATGTTCCTAAGTTCAAAACGATATTATGAATATCAAAGTACCAATCTCTCACAAGTTGAAGTATTTATCTCAAAGTAAAGAAATAAAGTAAGAGCAAAGTAAGGTATGATGATGATGTTTATTTATCCATGGGGTGCAAAGACACCTGCATGATGACATGATTTTATCCATGGGGTGAACTGACACACCTGCATGAGGTATCCATGGGGTAAAAAGAATACCTGCATGATGATGATCTTTTATCCATGGGGTGCAAAGACACCTGCATGATGACATGATTTTATCCATGGGGTGAACTGACACACCTGCATGAGGTATCCATGGGGTAAAAAGAATACCTGCATGATGATGATCTTTTATCCATGGGGTGCAAAGACACCTGCATGATGACATGATTTTATCCATGGGGTGAACTGACACACCTGCATGAGGTATCCATGGGGTAAAAAGAATACCTGCATGATGATGATTTTTTATCCATGGGGTGCAATGACCACCTGCATGATGACATGATTTTATCCATGGGGTGACAAGATCACCTGCATGATGAAGGCCCTAACAACATTGAGCAATGTAAAAGTAAAGTAAGTAAAGGCAAGGAAAAGAAAGAACTTAATGTACATGGTATCCCACATACAGAAAGAAAGTATATTCACATTGCTATTTCTCTTATATTGATTTCATAGTTGTTGTCATTATGTACGAATCATTGGAGATAGTCATAAAGAAAGAAAGGTACATGGTTCCACATATAGAGTTCCTCTTATAATTTTTCCATTAAAGTTCTTATGTACTGACGTAGTTCTTATGGCCTTACATACTCAGTACATTCTTCGTACTGACCCCTCTTGGGGATTTACCTTACATGTTGCAGGTGCAGACATTAGTAGACCTCCTCAGTAGACTGTGGATCAATTGCAGAGTTTTGGTGAGCTCCACTTGGTTCGGAGCTTCCTGAGTCATAGTCGTATATTTATTGTGATGATGTACATATAGTATAAAGCGGGGACTTGTCCCGACTTTTAGTTGGTTTGGCAAATGCATCTGTTAGAGGCTTTTGTAGACATATTGTGGGTACATGGATGTAGGATATGTACGTTTAGTGCGATGTAATGGTCCCAAAGGCCAAGTGTTATATATGTTTATGCATGGCATTTTAATATTTCATCAATTACATGAAACAGTGTGTTACATGAAATAGTGTGTTATTCATGCGAGAGTATGCGTACGAGTGTTCATGAGCAAAGATTGGTTCTCTCGGGCCATATCGGCTTCGGGTGCCAATCACGTCCCGTTGGAAGTCGGGGCGTGACACAGCATGACCCAAAAAACTTCGCACCCCTTTAACCAATACAGGTGGAGGGAGTTTTTCAATAACTTCAATTTTTTCCCTATTAACTTCTAGCCCCTGCTTTGACACCTTATTCCCAAGAACTATACCTTCTGTCACAAGGAAATGGCACTTCTCCCAATTGAGAACAAGATTAGTTTCTTCACACCGAGTAAGGACTTTATCAAGGTTTTGCAAACATACCTCGAAAGAGTTACCAAAGACTGAAAAATCAACCATAAAAATCTCTACAAACTACTCCACCATGTCGTAGAAAATAGCCATCATGCAACGCTGAAAGGTAGCCAGTGCATTACACAATCCAAATGGCATACGCTTGAAAGCGTATGTGCCGTAAGGACATGTGAATGTAGTCTTCTCCTGACCTTGAGGATCTATAGCAATTTGATTGTATCCGGAATACCCATCAAGAAAGCAATAATACTCCTGCCCAGCTAAACGATCCAACATCTGATCAATAAAAGGGATTGGATAATGGTCTTTCCTCGTAGCATCATTAAGTTTCCGGTAATCCATACAAATACGCCATCCAGTTACAGTTCTTGTCGGAATCAGTTCATTATTGTCATTTGTGATCACCGTCATACCACCCTTTTTTGGAACACATTGTACTGGGCTTACCCACATACTATTAGAGATAAGGTCAACAATGCCAGAATCTAGCCACTTAATTACCTCCTTCCTTACTACTTCTTTCATCACCAGATTTAAGCATCGTTGGTGTTGCACACTCGGCTTGTGACCTTCTTCCATGTAAATTTTATGCATGCATAAACCCGGATTAATACCATGGATGTCAGACATCTGCCAACCAATAGCCTTCTTTCTTCGTTTTAGTATCAACAATGCCGCATCAACTTGTTCCTGTGACAAATATGCTGCCAGAATAATATGAAGAGTCTCATTTTCACCTAGGAAAACATATTGAAGGTGAGATGGAAGTCCCTTCAATTCAAGCTTTGGTGCTTCCTCAATTGAGGGCTTAGTTGGAGGACCGAGTAGATGATTTAACGGTTCCCATCTATCCTCTTTAGCATAGATACCCATAAGATCAAGAACTTGCACCATCTCACTAGCTTCTGCATCACCAAACACATCTTGCCCCATAAAAACTTTTTCCAACAGATCTGTAGACAAAGTGTAGATGCTTTCAACCGCCAAATCTATTGTTGTGATAGCCGACAAGTTCTCATAAATCTCAAGAAGCTTCAAAGCCCTATATACATCAAAGACTTCAACCTTATCATGAGCTCGCATAGTAAGTTTCCCGGCTGCTACATCAATGATTTCCCCTCCTGTAGCCAGGAACGGACGCCCCAAAATAATTGGGACTTCAGGGTCAGGCTCAAAATTCAGCACCACAAAATCAATGGGAAAGATCAATGACCCCACTTGAACCAGAACATCATCAACAATACCATCAGGTTTAGTCACAGATCGATCTGCCAGCTGCAAAATAATAGTAGTAGGCTTAGGACGACCCAAACCCAACTCCTTAAAAACCAAAGTGGGCATCAGATTTATACTAGCCCCCAAATCACACAATCCACGAGCGCAGACACAATCTCCCAGAGTAATCTTCACAGTGAAGCTTCCAGGATCTTTCAGCTTAGTAGGTAACCAGTTATGAATACGAGAACTAACCTCCTCAGTCAAAGCAACTATGGTATATTCTGTCAATCTACTCTTGTTTGCTACAATGTCTTTCACGAACTTGGCATACTTTGGAATACCCTGCAAGATATACACAAGAGGCAAATTAATGTGCACTTGTTTAAGTAGTTCTATGAACTTACCAAAGCATTCATCCTCCTTCTTCTTTTTGAACTTCTGAGGGAAAGGAGGAGGCAACTACATACTATGTATCACTTTATCATCATTAGAGCTTTTGGTAGACTCCACTTGTTCGTCTTCAATCACCACTACTTTTGGCTCCAATTCTTTTGCTGGTGCAACCGTATCCTCTAACTGCTTACCACTACGGGTAACTATAGCATTTACTTGCTTGGGATTTGGCTTAGTATCTCCTGGAAGACCTCCTTGGGGCCTTGTATTCTGTGCATTAGCTAACTGGCCAATCTGCTTTTCCAAATTTTGAGTAGCCAACTGATTGTTCCTCACATCTGCTGCCAGCTTTGCTTGTTCAGCCATAATCTGTTTTAACATATCCTCCATACTCATGTCTCCAGGCTTAACACCCACTTGATTTCCTTGACCTTGTTGTTGGTTGTACTGAGGTGCATATCCTTGAGGCCTATATTGATTTTGATTTCCTCCCCAAGAGAAGTTCGGATGGTTTTTCCACCCGGCATTATAAGTGTTTCCGTAGTTCTGAGCTCCACCTCCCCTTTGTCCATTACCAACAAAATTTATCGAATCTAGATTAGCACTACACAAATCGCTGGTATGATCACCATTTCCACATACACTACATATTACAGAAACCTGTTGCTGGATTGCATTCACGGGAGCTGGTTGTTGCCCCAAATTTAAACTACTAAAGTGATTGTTCATCATGTTTTGCATAGCTGAAATTTGGGCAGATAATGCTGTGACTGCATCCACATCTAGTTTCCCAGCAACCTTCTTTGTAGAATTCCTCGAACTGTCGCTATGCCAGTCTGGATTTCCCTGCCAAATATGATTCAATAGAGCATATAATTCATCATACGTCTTCTCTAAAGCCTGTCCACCTGCAGCTGAATCAAGTAGAATTTTAGTGTTTGGGTCGAGAGCCTCTATAAATGTATGCACCAATACTTCATTAGATTGGTGGTGATGAGGACAATCCCTCAACATAGATTTGAAGCTATTCCAAGCTTGGTACAAATTCTCATCATCTCTCTGTCTCAAACTTAGTATCTCACTCCTCAGCTTTGCTGTCTTTCCAGACGGAAAGAACCTTATCAAGAATTTTCAAGCAAGATCATCCCATTTAGTGATAGAATTAGCCGGCTCTGCTACTAACCACCTCCTTTCTTCCCCCAATAGAGAAAAGGGAAACAAAGTAAGTCTCACATAATCTGAAGACACACCTGCAGGAATATATGTGTCACTGAGCTCTAGAAAATTCTGAATATGCCTCTGCTGGTCTTCATGAGCAAAACCAGTAAACTGTCCACTTGAGTGCAAGAGTTGCACCATGTTTTGTTTAAGCTCAAATCTACCTCCAGCTGCCGGTTTGAGAATACTGGAGGTAACATTAGTGGCGAGTGGGATTGCCACATCGCGAACTGTTCTAGCTGCCATTACTTATGGTTCACGTCTCTCTACACCTGGTTCTTCAATTCTTACGGGATTACCCCGTATTCCTTCACCAGCCAGTTCGACTTGTGGGATTGGGTAGTCTCCAGCCTGTCTCCTCAATCTATTGAAATATCTTTCAGGTTCAGACTGCGGGGCTACCAAATCTTTGTTCCTTGCCAGTGTTCTGATGAAGTAAGCCTGTAAAATAGAATAGCTAAGATCAAGTTGTCAACACGTAGCTGAAAATTAAAGTACAAACAACAGTAATTGAAATCTATCTATTTGAAAGTCCCCGGCAACGGCGCCAAAAACTTGTTGCGACCCAGCTATACACGCAAGTGTACGTGATCGTTCAAGTAATAAAGTGGCTTATTTAAAAGAGCCGGATATCAAACCCAAAAGACTTTCATCAACAGAAATCAATTCAGGCATCCCACTATAATTAAAAACTAGTGTTGCAAAAATGTCAAGAGAGTTGGTACTGAAAATTAAATGGTTGCGTACTATGAACTCCTATATTCACTACCGTAACTTTAGTTCTCGTAAATAAGCTTGAAAAATCAATAAAAAGTGAATTCCCAGGGCTAAGGCACCCTGAACATCATCTCTTGAGCATAGTTGTTATTGGTTTAAGCACTTTGAGTTATTTATCGTGGTTATTGATCCGAGGTTAATTTTATAACTATATTCGTCTCCAAAATATAATATTCTACTAGAACTTAGAAACCTACCTACATCCATGAGTGGTGATAAGCTTAACCAATTCTAGAGCATTCAAGTTTTCTTCTCGTAATTGACCAAGTGTGGTGGATTAGGTAACTCTTGGTCCTAACCACATGTCAATCCAGTAGAATTACTTCCCCGAGAAAGACCACACTTCATATATTCAAGTTCTATCTCTTAGTTTCTCTCTCGAGCTCACTTCGAGACAAGGAATATTTTCCAATGGTGATCAAGCATCAAAATAATGAAATTGAGAATATATGAATAACCAATTTATGATAAAATCCAGTAAAAACCAATACAATCAACCCAATAGATTCATGTTCTTGGCCTTAACCCCAAGAATTAGGGATTTTAGCCACTCATAATGTTTATCAATACCCAAAAGTAATAAATACCCCAAAAAATAATTAAAAACTGAAAAGAAGAGGAATGGAACCTAATTGAGATGCCCAAAAATGCCCAAAATATTCTAAGGATGATGGAATGTGATACAATAACTCAAAATCCCTATTTATAGACCCAAGTCGAGGCAAAAATCGGCCAAAAGCGGCCAGGCACGCCCTTGGGCGCGCCTAGCACTTAGGCAGATTTTTCCTCAGCAAAAAAAGGTGCTCCCAGGCGGCGTGGTACGCAGGCCAGCACGCCTGTGCACTGCCTAGGCAAGTAAAAATTTTGCCAAAACCAGCCTGCCACGCTACCTAGCGCGCCAGGCCCTTTTTTTTGTGATTTTTTTGCTTTCATCGACTTCTCTTTGCGGATTTGGTTGGATTCTTTAAGATCAACTCTCTGGCTTGCCTCTTATCTTTGATATTCTTCACTCGTAGCTCCTCCAAGCCTCACATTCCATGCCAAACATGCTCCAAAAAGTCGCAAATTCCACCTACAAGAGTCTAATCATTTTGGTTAGCACAATATCCCATATTCCATCAAAAACTTATATAATACACAAGTATTGTTCTCAAAACTAAGGTAATCATGAGTTAAAGTCGCCACTAAGGCATATAAATACGCCTTAGATCAGTCATCACTACACCTCACTTAAGCAGAAAACCCTTATTATGCAGTTCTTCCTCATAATGGTTACCATGTTTGATATTGGGAAATCTATGGTAGTGGTGTTGTTGGGCCATGATGAACCTGGAAAACACTATAAAACCTGGGTAGAAACTAAGATGGGGTACTGAGAGAGAGAAAGGAAATTAAAAAATTACAGGAAAAAAATAAAAAAACTGGGAAGCTACTGCCTAGTACAGCAGTAGCGGTACAACTGCTGTGGAGCTTACTGCTATTGTGATACTGCTGTAGTGGAAAAAGCAACCGCTGCAGTGGAAAAAGCTATAGCTGCAGTAGTTCATCATCTTCAAATCGGCAACCTTTCCTCCTATGGTGAATTTTTGACTTTTCTCCATAATTTTGAAAACCTAGTATAGATCAGGCTTGGTGAAGTCCCCATGAACATTTTTACACTAAAATACGATTGTATAACACTCAAATTCACCCTCAAATTACCCAAAATCATTAGAGAGGATGACCTTCCATCTTCTAGCCCTCCTATGGCAGAAATCCACCATGAACTACATCAATCCTATGCCCAGTATACTTTAGATGCGTTGTAGAAGTAAGAGATCCTAACATATTTTTCATTTCATTCAAGAACATCACCAAAGTCAAGTCCAAAGAGTTACACCCAAAACCACCTAACTTTTCTCTATTCTAACATAATTCTATGATTCTTCAATGAGAAATACATAAAGTAAGTAGTGAAGATAAAGAAATTACCTTGAATTCGTTATTGAGAGAGATTTTGCTGAGAGAGTGTTGAGAGTTTTGAGAGTTTAGAGTGAAAATGGAGGAAATAACATTCCCCCTACTTAAAACTGTCACGAATAGATGCTACTTTTCATGCATTATGGTGTCGTGTCCTGTTTGAATATCCGTAGTGGCTAATGATCATGAGAATTAATCAAGTATGACTTATATGGGGGCATGGAAACAATCGTCATTCCAAAAACTAGGCAATGCTTAGCTACAGCTAATTGTAGAGCAAAGAGGTACGTAGGTACGCTAGCGAATATTACAGTTTTCCTTTTAATGACTCATTGTAGTTGGAATTCCTCGAGTAATCATGAGAGTGTCAGAAACCTCACCTTAGGACTATTTGGGGATGAACGATGGGTAAATTATTATCTAATGTAATGAACAAACCATCGTTAAGTGTGAAAATACCCTAAAAATTATTTATGATAAATAATACTCTCAAATTGGGCCGAAAATAATTAAAATGAAAAGGCAAAATGAGGCCCAAAGGGGATTGGGCCAAAAGGCATAAAAAGAAATTGGGCTAGACTACTGTCGACCACTACAGTGGTCGGTTAACCGCTGTAGTAGTACGACTGTAGCGGTAGAGGGAATTATCCAACCTGAGGTATTTTTAAAAAGCCTCTCTTTTATTATTTCCCTAGGTCGCCCATTCCTCCAAAAACACACTGAAAAACCCCATCTCCCCAACTATGGGATTTCAAAGACTAGGGTAGGTTTATAAGGACACTTTCAAACACACCTGGAGGGATCTCGATATGGGAATATGTTTAGCACGTGCAAGTCATCTCACCCCTCTCCGTAGTAGCATGTTCTATTTTAAAGGTAAGTTATGGTTTACTTTGTTGCAACAAGACTTGGTTGATTAACTCAATTAGTGCTAAACCTCATAAATGATCGGTTATGTTTAGAAGCATGATTAAAAGGGAGACATGGAAAATTGGGGTTAGTTATTATCACAATCGAGTCACGCGCTTGTTGTTGATGAGACAGATGAGAAGGGAAAAGGAGAGGTGATGCGCCTTGCATACATGCACTCATTCATATGAATTTTCATGTGATTCGACTTTGTGTATACATTCTTATATATGTTTGTGATGTGGTGAATTATAGAAGAGGGTCTATAATAGTATAAGGGGTTCCTTGTCTGTACCAGTTGTTTCATGAGAATCTACGATTGCTTGGATGGACGGTTTGTGGTAGGGTAGGGTTGTTAAAACTCTGAGTTCTTAAAGGTGGTGTAGTTTTTGGTGCCTTGTGGTAGTTGCTTATCAAGAAATTGGAGGCAGATATAGATTAAGAATCATAGATACCATAAGAATAAGTTAGTTAAAGGTAGAATAAATATAGACTAGAATGGGTTGTCAAAGGACAAAGATATACGAATATGTTAAATGATAGGTAGGTCACAGAGATGCTAAAGTGGGGTGTTAGTGATTTTATCATTGGGATTTGGAACTGGAACTTTACTTGATGCTATGATCTCTCCGTATTTATTATTGATGTTATTTATTTCTAACCCTTGTCGGTCGATTATGCTTATCAGTACATGTGGTTGTATTGATGCTACACTTACTATACCTTCAATTGGGGGTATAGCGATGGTGTAGGTTAGTTGGAGTTTCTTTAGCCACGATGCTGATCACTCTGCGGCAGCTCCTACCTTTTACATTCTTTATAGATGTTGAGTCATGGATGTTCCTACTCATTGTTTAGTGCTCTTGTATCGGTTTAGGCTAGTTTTTGGGGATTCATTGTTGCTTATTTTTTGTATTTCTCTTATGTATCAAATGTATTGACTGAAATTGTATAAGGAGTAAATTGAATAATCATAATTGATTTCACGTTGCTATTCAGATAATTAAGTTTAAGGATTACTTTTAAAATTGTTAAACTTTTGCATTGATTAAGTAATGGGGTATTCAGGGTTCTCCTATCTGGGGAAGGTGTAGGTAGGTACCTGCATGATCTGGTGGGTGGGTCATGAAAGGAAGCTTTTTTTGAAGTATTTACTGATGACCTTAATAGTGGCATGTGAATTATGGATCCCAATATGCTCTGAACCACATGTATGATACTTTTCATAGGTTCTAATATAAAATCTATCAAAATTTATGAATTTTACAGCCCTCAACCACCACTTTCACTCCGGATGTGAACATTTAAAACAATACACACTACGCGGATTACTCACCTTCTTGAGTCTAAAATCTTTTTTCAAGCAAGCAATATGCAATGAAGTGTCTAGTTCTTCCTTGTTCTTGAATGTCATTCCCTTATAAAAACCCATTTCATCATCTCGAACTTTGCTCGACTGTGTTGATTGATAATTACCCACTCTATTGTTCGTAACAACAAGTGTAGGTGTTTGGTCCTCTTCCACTCCATCTCCACTCTCATCATCTGAAATATTCATGTCCACCCCATCTAATTCATCATTTAATATATCTTGTTAGTCTTGTTCTACATTTTGGTTCTCTATTGGTTTTTCAACCATGTACACTCTTAAGATGGGCCTAGCTGTATCACTTAGATAAGCACGCAAAACACACCTGATTGCTTATCTTAAAAGGCATGACCCTCTGATTTTCAAAAGAGATGTGCATGTAACTGATGATAAGATCTTTCGGTTGGCAATTTAGTCTACAATAGCTGATGATTAAGTTCACAAAATCATCATACAAAACATCTTCTTGGACTGTCATCATTATCGTTTCTTATATGTCACCATCCTTCCAATGCCAAATAAATTAATTGTTCTTCTCGATCCATTCACCATGACAATAAACCCCTATTGTTATTGAATCCTCCATTGATACTACCTAAAGAAATTTGTTATAAAAAAGTTAATAATGATAGTATAGTAAGTTGAGTGGCTATATTCAACAACAAAATTATATGCACTATCATTGTCCCAATAAGTAACTAATTTGTTGCAATAGATGAGTTATCTGTTGCAATAAATCACTATTCTGTTGTAATAGATGACTAATCTGTTGGATTAAACTTCTCATTCTATCCCAGTATTACCACCTACTGTAACATGAATCCAACAGGTAAGTCATCTGTTGTAATAGGTAGGTCATCTATTACAGCAGATAACTCATTTGTTGCAGCAGATGACTCATCTGTTAGATACATGTTCAGAAATAGAAGATGAATCCAACTAATAAGTCATCTATTGTAATAGATGAGTCATCTGTTGGATTAAGATTCTGGTTCTGTACTAGCTTTGCTATCTACTATAAAATGTATCCAATAGGTAAGTCATCTGTTGCAGCAGATGACTTGCCTGTTGGATTCATTTTCTATTTTTGAGCATGTATCCAACAGGTGAGTCATATATTGCAACATATGACCTACATATTGCAGTAGATCACTTATCTATTTGATCCAGCTTCTGATTTTGTCCCAGCTTTGATAAAAGCTATCCAACAACTAAGTGATCTGTTGCAATAGATTACTAATATTTTGGATTCACTTAATACATATGTTTCAACAAATGACTTATCTGTTGGAACTACTTTTAACAGTAGTGGAAACTATCCAACAACTGTTGTAAATAAATACAATAGCTATTGGATACGCTACTGTAAATTGTTGGTAAAACACCAGTTATACCCAGATGAGAAATTGAACTAAAAATCATTATTTTACTTACCAAAATCACCTATGAAGTAATGTCCAGTGATATACAAACAAAATTTGGTCCAAAAATTTTATCCAGTAGCAGCAGAAACAACAACAACAATGACAAGTAGTAGTAGTAGTAGAAGAAGAGGAACAAGAAGAAGAGGATGAAGAAGAAGATGATGATGAAGAATAGGATGAAGAAGAGGATGATGAAGAAGAAGATGAAGAACAACAAAAATAAATTCATTTCCTCCCTCCCTTTTACCCTCCATCTTTAGTTATTAGGGTTTTATATAAGATGGGTCAAAGTGTAAAATTAAAAACTTTGGGATGTGAAATTTATATGAGTCAAATACCTTCTCAATAACTAATACTTGAGTTAACACAACTTAATTTTAAAATTTTTTGGTCACCCTTAATTCATTGTCCCATGAGTTCAATTTCTCTTCCCGCTTGGATTGAATCTAATGATTAATGTATTTTAATTGTTAGTTTTCACTTCTTTTCTTCTAAATCTCTTCTCCCTTTCTTTCTAGTTCTTAATTATAACCTTGTATATTATCTTACTTGTCTTGTTTGAGTTTCTTGTAACTCATTTTATATCAATTGGTATTAGAGCAAGGCTAAAGAATTGTTCCTATAATTCTTAATCCTTGGCTAGTAGTTTTTGAATTTTTTTTTAAAAAATAAATCCAAAAGATTTTTAAGAAATTGAAATTGATTTGGAAGTTGTTTGATATTGTTCCTTGAGCTACATATTGGTGTTTTCTAGTTGAAAATCAAGAAATACATGGCTTAAACAAATTGAGAGCCATTGTTGAGATTTGAAGCTTTGAAGAAGCTTGAAAATGAGTTTTGTTGATTTATTATTTATTTGAAGAAATTATTGATTGGAAGTTGTTGATAGAGTTGTGGGGGGTTGTATCTTAAATTTGAGATCATTTGATTGAGTATTGAAGGAGATTGGTAAAAAATTGAACTTCTTCGAGAAGAAGATGAATGTTAAAATTTCAAAAATAGCCCAAATCTTCGTCCATTTAATATATAGCCTTCCTACTTGTTTTCTCTTCTTTTCTTGTTAATTCTAGCTAGTTTACTTTGAGTATTAGTTCATACTTAATATTAAACTAGTTTTTGTCTGTTAAATTAGTTTGTACCAATATATTTTGTGTTTGTTTTATGTTTATTTATTTTCTTGTCCTTTAGTTTTTAATTATCCTTTCTTGATTTACATAAACTCCACTCCGAACCGATATTTGAATGCTTACTTTAAGTTGATTGAGTTGTTTGTTCTTGAAGAGATTTGAGCAAATTTCCTTGAGAAGAAAAAGGCAAGAGTTGGTGAGATTAATTGAGTGAGGTCTAAAAGCCTTTACCATGAGTGTATACACGAGTGTTGAGTGATACATGTGAGGGAGTGAATTTGTGAGTTACTTTGACTTTATTTCTACCCTTTTTTGGTTGCAAGCATGTCTTCCATAGCTTCGGGTGATCCTTGTGATGATGATTTTGAAGAGTATGATTGTGAGGATGATGAAAGTCACTATGATGAAGATTGTAGATCTTATGGTGAAGAGTGTGAGCATGGAGATTCTTATGCTTCCAACAATGATTTTGAAAATAATGAAGCTTTAAGGTATGACTCTTTCACATACTCTTCTTGTGATGAATCTAATAGTGAAGAAAGTGACTATGGGATTGATAATGATAATGAGGAAACACATAGGGAATATTGTTGCTCATCTTCATACTATGTTTTTAATTCTAAACACGAAAATAGTGGTAGTTCTTATGTTTGTTTTGTTGGAGAAGGAGATGGTAGATCTTTCACCAAAAAATTAAGACAAAATGTGAATAGATATACTACTTATGATAGAAATATTGTGCATCGATCTAGTGATGATTTAAATGATTTGATAAAAGGAGATCATTTTATTGAACAACATGAGTCTGATGAAGCATGCATTGACCAATTTGTGAAAGAGAGAAAGAACACATTTCTTAAAATTGAAGGACTTTGTGGTGCCATGATTAGACATAACAAGAGTTCCATAAATATTGGAAGTTCAAGCATGGTTGAGAACTTAAAATTGAAGACTATAAAACATCTTCAACAATGTAGATTGCCATGGTCAAATGAAAAAGAAACTTTAGAAATCACAAAACAAGTTATGGTGAAGTTTCATGATGGCGTACTATGTAATGTTATCCCAATGAAAACTTGTATTGTTATTTGGGAGGTCTTGGATAATTGAAAGAGAAGCTACATTTGATAAAACGACTAACAAGTGTTGTGTCGACCTATGAGCTCAAAAGTATTTCCTTGTTCCATCTACACTTTTGAAGGTTAAAGAAAGGTATTTGGAGTTGTTGAAATTAACAAGAAGAAAGACAAAGCTTGAGGATAAAGAAGTTATTTCCAAAGAGAAGAACGTGATGAGGAAAATTGATGATTCTCAAAATATAAAGTTCAATGTTAAAGTGAAGAGTCATCCTAATCCTTTAAAAGGAATTCTTGGGCCTAGTCTAATAATAAATAAACTTGAGAGAGAAAAGATTGAGAGAATAAGAGATTGACAAGTGGCAACTCAAGAGTGGAAAATGAGATCTTGAATTGAGGATAGTGAGTGTGTTGCCACAGGAAAAGAGTGAAGCATTTAAAAATGACAAAAATGGAAAGAAAGAGGAAAATAAAATTGAGAAAAGTGAAGAAAAAGAGAATTTGATAGAGCTTACTTCTTGTTTTAATTCTAATGTTAATTCTTCTTTTTGTAGTTGTGATGTCTCTTTTGTAGGTACATTTGGAAATAAAGGCATGATGAAAATCACAATGAAAGGTCTTCCACTTTTGAAGATTCAAGAGTTGATCGAGACACCCACTTCTTCTTCAAGTCTTCAAGTGAGTTTAAATGATAACTTCAAAGGTGAAGAAGGAATTTTAGGAGCATTTCAAGGTAAAATGGGTAACTCTAATAGTTTTAGTTTAGGTAACATTCATTCTTCTTTTGTGCAAAATGAATATCTTCTTTTTGATGAAAGTGATGTTGAATGTTGTAGTCAAGCACTAGTTGAAGTTACTAGTGCAAATCATTGTAATGATTATCTTGAGTGTAATGTGTTTGCAACTAATGTTCACACTTGTGATGAATTTGGAAGATTCAAAAGAGATTCTTTGACAACATATGATGTGGATTATGAATAATCCTTCTGTAAAAAGTATGCTCTTGTTGTTGATAATGGTATTGAGGAATCACTCCAAGATAAGCTTGAATTAAAGGAATGTGATTCTTTTAAAATTGATTGTGATAGCCGACTTGTTTGGGATGATATGTCACTAGTTGAGGGGACTTGTGGATTATTTAGTGAACCTCAAGTTAGTGTTAAAATGTAGTTGGTTATTTTAAAAACAATGAGGATTTTGAATATGTCATTCAACCTTTGTTTGATAAAGATGAAAATGAAGTTTTTGATCCAACTTTGATTTTATTTGATGGAATTCATGATATTTGTGGTAATGTGTGTCATTTTGAAAGTAATGGCTTATTGCATTTTGTCTTTGCTCAATTAGTTGAGTTAAAGTGTAAGATCAAAATAATTAATTCTTGTGAGCTTAAATTGTGTCCAACTAGTGATGTGAGAACCAATGATTTTGAAGGCCAAACAAGTGATTCTTGGAGTATGCATCGTATTGTTGATCCTATCTCTTGTTTCACTCATAGATACCATATCATGGATAATCTTGTAAAGGAGGATATGTATCATTTTGAGAGTGAATTTAGATTATTTTATTCTCTATTGTATATGCATTTTTCTATCTTTAAAGATAATGTTTTATTTCACTACAAAAATAAGGTAAAGTGTGTGAGATTGAAACTGCAATTCACGAAGGTTATAAGCCTCCACTATTTTCTGCCATCAAATAATGCAGGTTTTAAACCTTCACAAATTGCAGTGTTAACCTCCATAATTTACCATTTTTTTTGTTGTGTTTGAAGATAACATGAGCATTTATAATGATGGATATAGTGGTATTTACTGTGAAGCTTATCATGTAACAATATTTGAAGGATACAAGGTATATTGTAATCCACTATAAGATGCAATGTGGAAGATAATAATGAGCATACACATGAAAGTGAAGTAATTGATGCTAGCATGAGTATTAATTTCTTAGTGAAGTAATTGATGCTAGCATGAGTATGAATTTCTTTACTTATTCTACTCCACTTATTGAAGACACATTCTTGTTGGATTATGTCAATACTTCTTTTCTAAAATATAATGACAAATCATTTAATAATTGGTGTAACTGAGTTAAAGAGCTTAATTTGATTCTATTTGTGGATGATGATTTGATATTGGTGTTTTTGGGGATACGTATAGTGATTCTTGATGTTCTTAGAGGATTAAAGTTTGTTTTTGATCTGGAGATTTTTATTGTTGCATTGGTGTTACTTTGAAGGATTATAATAATCTTTGACTAGTTGTTGTTCCCTTCTCTATTTTGCAAGCTTGAATTCGATGAAGAATTATTTTAAAAAAAAGGGGAGAATGATGTAAGCCCGGAAAGCTCAAATGGCGTGAAGAAATTTCTAATTGACATCAAGAGTGAGGATGTGGACTATATTGGATATAAAAGCTTTCAATCATCCACGAAGAACTCAAAGTGCCATGGAAGATTTATTAAAAAATCTTTTAAAGTTTATAACATTCCCAAATGGATTTATAAAGGAAGTGATTACAATCATAAATGTCATCAAGGACTTTGGAGTAGTCTTCCAACCATCATAAGCTTGGAGGACTTAAAGAAAGTATGAGAAGAAACCTTCAAGGCCACCAATATGCTTAAGTGACTATTTTAATAGCTTAGCCATTTTTTTAATTGAGCTATTTTTACAAGACTACTATAAATAGTACTTATGTCTTTCACTTTAGGGTTAGTTAGATTTTGAATGAACATGGATGTTTAGGCTCCTTTGTGAGTTTTGGGGAAACCTCTTATCTCTCCAAATTAAACCATTTTGATTATATGGGTAAGTATTTCCTTGTATGAGTTCAATTTATCTTTTCTCTTGGATTGAATCTAATGATTACTGTATTTTAATTATTAAATTTTCCCTTATTTTCTTCTAAATCTCTTCTCCCTTTCTTTCTAGTTTTTAATTATATCCTTGTATCTTATCTTACTTGTCTTATTTTAGTTTCTTGTATCTCATTTTACATCATAAAGTCAAAACGATATTCTTTTAATCATGTTAACATATTTCCTACACACATAAAACTCGTATTAACCTCAAAACACCAAAAATAACAATTTAACAACACAATTAGATATAAGAGATGAGACGATAATTTAATATAAATATACACTTTTAGCTAAATATCACTACCCCATACTTGGACTTTTGCTCGACCTCAAGCAAGTTCAAAACTTAAAGTCATGGCCAAAAAATTTCAAGCATGGTCATGCATCATAACTCCTGACAATGGTCTATATCAACACTTAGACCATAGAGTATACATATATACACCTATCTCTACTTTTTCATGACAAGACTATTTCAAATTTTCAAATGATCTCTCCTAACATCTTAGCTTCGAAAATTGACTCTCTTCCTATCTTATTCTCAACTTGCTTTCTTATGTCAATTTAAGAACCATGTACCTGACAAATCCTTCATGAATCATGTGCCGTGACCAATCAAACCAATAGATAAATCATTCAACACATCCAAATAAAATTCAAATGTCCTTCAAAAACTTACATGTATTAAGCATTCAGTCTTTCTCACAAATTAAAATCGTGTGCCTCCCTAGGTTGTACTTTAGGTTTATCCATAGTGTAAGACTTAACTAATATAAGCATGTCAAATCTAGAATCAAGTAGGACTTCATAGGTTGTAATGTCGTCTAAGAGACTGGTAGAATATACATAGAAAAAATAGTGACTCGATCCACCTAAGGACTTTAATACACTACACTTTTTTCTTTCAAGCTCATACTTCTCATAACCTTTATTCTTTTACTCTTTTACAAATGCATCACAATATTTTAATTTATTTTCAACCCATCATATATTTAAAGTTTCACTAGGAAGTAACAAAGTCATATTCTTTCTTTCTTTTTTCATCACTTTTTTCTTGTTCTACAAAAGAAACTATTTTCTATTCCTTTGTTTGGTTCCACTCCAATGCTACCCATATTCCCTACTTACTTCATTCTAGCTCTTATTCTTGAAAATCAAGTACTTTCAGAGGTAAATATTCAACAAGAATCAATTAAGAAGAAAATGTTATAGACTTATAATATGGGTGACAAAGAAAAGGCTTATAGGCTCAACATGGCTGACTAGGGATATTGTTGATACCGTTAGGAAAAGAGGCTGAAAAGAGGTTAATTAAAGAAATGTGTATGTCATCTCTAAAATTTAACATGACTTAACTATTTTTCTTTGACCACACATAGGATAAGTTCTACACCAAAATGGAATGACACTGCTTATCATCCATACTTCAAAGTTTTGTAACGCCCCGAGACTACCCCTGGATGTCACACGGTGCTTAGGACTAAGTAGCTCCAAATCTAACCAGTGACATCTGACATAACATTAAATCATATTCAAATTACTTAAATTCATGAGCAGAAACTGATCTTGTTTACAATAACATAGGTAAGAAATAACAAGTCTGAAGTTTTTTTTTTCAATATTTAACTGAAAACAATCCCAACACAAGAGTAAGCATAAATACTACTAAGTTTAGATAAGCTTCTATTCAACTGAAGAGATGCTAAGACAGACCCCCAAGTAACCTAAATCATGAAAGTCTAAACTGAATATAAACCTGAACTACTGAAAACAAGAAACATAACATCCTCGAAACATGAGGACTCACCATCCAAATAGGAATAGGCACTGGTGATCGTACAAATCGTGATGTTGAGGTTGAGTGCCAAAACCTATACCATGATAGGATACAGAGCACAAAAAATATGCGGTCAGTACTTGTGGAATGTACTGAGTATATGAGGTATGTGTGCGGCATATAAATATGATAGAAATCATGTGACAAAGATATGCATGTTAAGTGTGTAAAAATTCACCATTTTCATAACTAAAGATGAAACTAAAATACATGTACATAGTGAGTACAAAACATAGTTTACCAAATTTAGTGAGCGTCTTCACACTTAAGTTATAGAAACCGATTTAAAATGGGTTATTCCTTAACCGGCATGCCCCATTTGAGAAACCATGGATACCAACTTGTAACCCATGTTGGGTGGACAATCAATACCTTGCCAGAGGTAGAGAACCTTAATTGGCATGGATTCAATCATAACTACATTTAGAACATAGGATGTAAGCTCCCTACAACCTACGGTGGAACGTAGTTTGGAATTTTTTGTACGCTAAACCCGCATACTCTCGGTTCTCAATACTACTTCTAAAACCATACTAGTGCTCATATAATATAAAGTTAATCACTAAATAAGCATGCTAGTTTGTAATCCTGACAAACAAACTATGCTATATTTTTAAATCATATTTATAAACCAATTCGTAAGTTTCATATTGAGTTGGAGATCATAAGAATTGAACTTCATATTAAATGCCTTAAATCATTCTAAAATCATGCAACATTTACCAAATCATAAGATTTCATGTCAAGGGGTTAAAATCGAATCATAAGGTCAAGCATATGACTAGAGTTGTAAATAAATAAATAATTTTAGTAAAAAAGTGTAAATAAATTCGTAAGGGAGCATAACGATCAAAATTATGTAAGTTGGGTATGAACCCTAGTTGTTTAATTTGTAACATTGTTTAGGAAAACAACATTCTTGGGCACAAAGATGAAAGGAAATCCTTGTTGAAATCCCACATACCTGGCCTTGTTGATTTCTTGAAGGAAAGCTTGAATCTTGAAGCTTTGGAAGTTGAAACTTGACAGAAAAACCCTTATTTCATTTTCTTAAGAGTTGAGAGGAGAATGAACGATGAAAATATGATAGGTGTTAAGGAAATAAAATTTATTGGGTGATTAAAATCGTGGAGAGATATTTAAAGGTAAGGAAAGGACCAAACTATCCTTCAAAAAATTATTCAAAAGTGCAGAAATTTCTGTCCGACGATTCAGGTAACAACCCATCACCCCAAACCGTCAAAACATGGCCAAACATTGGTATTACTTGTTAAGCCTGACGGGAAGCCTTGACAAACAGTCACAAGTGTGACGGTTCATCACACCAAGTCGTCACACTCTGGCAAACAGACACCTTCTGGTAAACTAAGCATAACTTTCTCCTTAGGTATTGGATTGACCAACGGCCGGTGGCGTTGGAAAGAAGACTCAAAGAACTTTAATTTGGTGGGTATTGAGCTACAAAAATCTTTATATTCAAGGAGTTATGGTTGTTTTAAGTTGACCCTAGTAAAATTTCATACTAAAACTCAATCGGTATGGAAGCTTTCAACTAAACTTTGAACTAGAGGTTCCTTATGACCTTAATTCATATGCAAAGATCTTCACACACTAAGGTATTGATCTTAGCACCTATGTAAAATTAGGAATCATTATATTTGGGTCTATAAACATTTGATGAATGGTTCGGATCTTAACTCAGTAATTTGGGGTGTTACAATATCTCCCTCTTGGGATCATTCATCCTCGAAAGAAGGTCAAAGCTATAATTAGCATATAAATAGAGTAAACAAGACTTCTTTGGGCTATCTATGTCACATATACTAGCATGAACTAAACTATGCTAACAATAGGGGTCTAGCTAGCAATACTAATAAATGTAGAAGCACGAGCTATTAGCACTAGAACTAGCATAGGCATGAAGAACATAAACAAGGATGTGATATTGGACTCTATTAGCCTCTGTAAGACTTGGAAAGGGAACTCTTATAACATTTCCAGGGAAGGAGTCATAGGCATGATTCATGTAAGATATATGACATAATTCATAAAGTATGAACCATATTATTTCAAACATAGGACACATACTATTTGTAGCTACTTGACATGAAATGTGGGTACCCTGGGCATGAGGTAAGAATAATACTACTATGACTTCAGCTATCCGTCAGATTACTTCTATGCTTTGCAACACTTCAAAACCATGCTTCTCCTGTTGAATACCATACTTCATTGGATGCAACCTATAACCTTCACAAGGGTATAAGTGACTACTTCTACCAAAGTCTGAGTCGAACTACATACTGTCACCATGTTCAAGCCTAACTCAAAGTCACAAGGCACCACAACAAAGCAAAAATACTAGTCTAAATTATGGGATTTTGTATCCTATGTCTTTTCCAGAGCTCTCATCTCAAGAATAATACTCCTTACCACTTCAACAACTAACTCCAAGCTCAAATCAAGAATTCACTAGTGCACAATACATTCATTCATGTGTATACCAAAATGACATTCAAGCCGATCATTATAACCACATATGAACTTCTAGGAAACCAAACCATCTAAGAATTTTCTCATCTTCTCTAATACCTTTATCAATAACAATTTCATGAATTGTTTCAAAAAAACACACCAAAATTTCTCAACTAACTATTACATATACCAAAACTTTGCCTCAATCTCCCTTCACACTTGTAACCTTAGATAGAACAAGTGAAAAACAATTTTCCATAATAAGGAACATCTACTCTCTCCCATCTAAATCCTGTTCAACCACTTTCATCACCACTATCTTATCAAAATGGGTTGATTTAAGGACTAAAATATGATGATCTCAAATAAGAGGATACTACTCAGCTATGATTTATACTTTTTGGGACCTTGGCACTTAGAAATGAAACCTATGAGGTAAGGTATCATACGCATAAATACTTCATATATTAAGCAATGGAGTATGAGTGTAGATTTGTTCTGGGTATGGACATGACATAACTATCTACCACTTTCATAGGTAGGCATATGTAGAGCATAAAGAAAGAGATAATAAGCACAAATTATTTAAGAGATCTGATCCTAGAACATACATGACATAGCGTGACTTCCACTAGCCATTAAAGATGTATCATAAGTTTATAAGACTTAGCATACTATGAAATTGGAGTGCATATATTGTGAGTGACATATCATAAAGCTGGAAGTCATAGATTTGTGGAGTAATATGGGAGTCATTATCCTAAAGCTATTGCTTCTCATTCTATAATCAGAGCATAGATGTGAATCTGTGTGAAGTGTATGAGTATGGGTTATGGGCATGATGCTAACACACAGACATGAGTAGGCTGTCAAATGACTGAAAAGTGAGGAATAATTTAGAGTAGAAATGAATTGCTATCTCATCATAACTCATTCTGAAATATATTACAATTTAAACTCTTACTAGTGAATTGTCACAACCCGAGACTACCCCCTAGTCGTAACACGGTGCTTAGAGCTACAAGTGACCCCAAGCTAACCCATGTCCTAGCATGACACTATAAAAACTAAAATAATCTGTAAATCACTTATGCGAAAGTTAATAATCTAGATAATAAGTTTTGCAATATGTCCAAGTAACAATATCTGATTAAAACTCATAAAGCTGACAACATAATCTAACTAACTGTCTGAGATAAATAATATGCTGAAAATCTAATTATATGGGTGAAAGCCTCTAAATCATATAAGTTGTTGGGACAAGCCCCCAACTAACTCCAACTATCTGAAACTGAGATAGCATAAAATGAAATACTGATAACTAGTCCTCGAATGATGAGGACTCACCAAAGTACTGCAATTGATATGATAGGAGATCGTACTAGGCGCGATCCGAATGCTGAACGTCGGAACCTATATTATAATATAATATAGAACAAAGAAAAGTATACGATTAGTACTTTGAATGTACTGAGTATATGTGATATGAAAATAACTAAAGTAGACTGAACATAATGCATATGACATAAATAAACTAATGCAAGACCAAGTAATAAACATGTACTGATAGATAAGATGAAATACTGAATACATGGTAAGGCAAGGTCTGAGACTAAACTATGGGAGCTACTATCAATTGATATACCCTATCTGAGTTAAAAAGGGCCCAACTAGTAACCTTAGTTAGATGGGTGTTTAGTACCTTGCCAAGGGTACGAATACTAGCTGATATGGATCCACTAACTGATGTCCAAAAGGACTATAATATTAATCTACGGTGGGAACATATTTATGGGACTTGGGTTATCTGAACCCGTATACTCTCGATGCTTAGTACTACTCAGAACTGAAGGTAAGATGATATACTAAAATGCTCAACAATAATGATTTTCTTAAACTTAAAGATAAGTGCTTTATCTGAAAGCATTCTAAATCATGAAAATTGAATGATTGAGAACTCAACTGAAAATGAATGATATCCTAGGTCATCGGGTGTTCATAACCCGCCATCTCAGAAGAATGCAACTACAAATGGCAATTCTATAAACTGGCCACAATAAGGAATTTCATAACTCCAGCCCAAAATCAATAATTATTCAATATAATGAGAGTTACATAATCATGAGTATGTAAAGGTGCACAAATTTATGGGATAACATATATTCATGGTTCAGTCAAAGCAAGAAACTAAAAACTAAAGGAATTCACACTTTTCATGGAAGCCCTAGGATTGAAAGGTGAATTAAACTTGAGCAATTTGAGTTAACTTTGGGACTCAATGGGTGAAAGGAACCCATTTATGAAATCCCACATACCTGGATATGAAAACCTTGGAGATATCTTTGGAATTGGAAGCTTGAAGAAGATGAACCCTACTTGCCTGAAGAAGAGAGAAATTGCCTCTTTTCTCTTGTGAAAGCTAAGTGTCGATTATTTTCTGAGTAATGAGGGATTTGGGAGATTTTAGGCTTAATAATCAGTCTTGGTAGTACTTAAACAACGTAGTTTAGATGTTAAAAGAGTGGAAAAATACTGTTGTTCCCTTTTAAATTCGTAACTGAAAAGTTGCAGGATGGAACCCACGAGACCTTCCTACTATCGTGGGTCCTACTTACGATCGTGGGTTGTGAATATAGTATGGGGTGGAATTTTGGGTTATATAAACATGATCAGATGAGACTTGGTACAATCGTGGTACCCACTCATGATCGTGCCTTGGTTCATAACTTGGAAGTTCAAGCCGGATCAAGTTTTGAAGTCACGATAATCGTGGTTTCAAAGAACGGTCATGCTTCCCTTTTAAGGTTAGAAGGTATACATGTCAAACTTCAGGTGTTTGGGGCTGTTTCGATTAGACGGGAGCATTGTACGATCGTACAATGTAACCACGATTGTACCTACAATCGTGTGTTCTTACTGCTGGACAGTGCTTCACTAAAATGGCCATAACTCATAGCTCCAACATCGGATTAGGGTGAATATGGATGTTTTGGAAAGGTAATTCAAATATATATAAATTAATAGGTCTTGAACTCAAAAATACCAAAGAACGTAGGAGTTATGATCATTTGAAGTTGACTATGGCAAGATTCTTCACTAGAAAACTACCGGTAAGGAAGATTTCAACTTGGCTATTAGCTAGGTGTTACTTGAGGCCTTAATACATGTATAAATCACTTCTAATACAGATGAAATGTGAATTTTAAATCCACATGTACTTGAAGCATGATTCTAATCTTAACTTGGATTTTCAGGGTGTTATAATATCTCCCCCTTGGGGTCATTCATCCCTGAATGAAAACTAACTAAGCTTAAGAGTTAGGGAAAGAGCTGCAATCCCAACACTAAATTTTTGAGGGATGAATATTGACATGATAACTGAAACATGGACTGAATTTGAACTCGCGAATTCATGACATGACATGAGAGTAACTAGGTGACATGGAATAGAAAGAATTAATTAAGGGGAAACTATTACCTTGAGCTGGAGTAGAGTTCGAACAGAAAAAATGAGGGTGCTTGGTCATCATATTAGCCTCTGATTCCCAAGTAGTTCCCTCAACTAGTTGATTTCACCAAAGAACCTTTGTTGAAGTGAACTCCTTATTCCTCAACCTACGAACCTGACGGTCAAGGATCTCAACTGGAACCTCCTCATAAGAAAGGCTATCCTTCACACCCACACTGTCTAAAGGTACAACTGATGTTGGATCACCAATGCACTTTTTCAACTAAGACACATAAAAACCTGGATGTACTGATGTTAAGTCTACGAGTAGGTCTAAGTCATAGGCTACATTGCAAATATGACCCACTATATTATCAGGACCAACATAGCAGGGAATTTGTTTCCCTTTCTTACCAAATCTTTTCAGCCCTTTCATGGGTGAAACTTTCAAGTAAACAAAATCACAAATAGCAAACTCAAGCTTCATCCTCCTCATATCTGCATAGGATTTTTGACGACTTTGAGCTATTTTTAATCTTTCTCTAATCAGCTGAACCTTCTCCATTACCTCATGGACTAAATCAGGACCTATCGAAGTAGCTTTACCAACCTCAAACCAACCAATAAGAGATCTACACCTCCAACCATAAAGTACTTCAAACGGGGCCATTTTAATAGTAGAGTGATTACTATTATTATAAGCAAACTCTATCAAAGGAAAATGATCATCCCAACTACCTATGAAATCGATCACACATTCCCTCAAAATATCCTGTAACATCTGAATGGTCTGCTCTTCCTGACCATTTGTCTGCGGGTTAAAAGTTATACTGAGGTAAACTTGGGTACAAGACCCTTCTGGAATATCTTCCAAAGCTAAGAGGTAAACTGAGTACCCCTATCTAAATGATGGTCAAAAATACACCATGTAACTTCACTAATTCTCAAAGATAGAGTCTAACATAATCCTCGACTGAGTCTGAGGCATTAACTGGCAGAAAATGGGTTGACTTAGTCACTCGATCTACGATAAACCAAATAGAATCATGTTGATGCTGAGTACGAGGAAACCCTATAATGAAGTCCATATTCAGCACTTCCCAATTCCAAGTAGGAATACTAATAACCTGAAGCTTACCACCAGGTCTCTGGTGCTCAACCTTAACCTGCTGGCAATTTGGAGACTTAGCCATAAATTTTGTGATATTTTTTTTCATGCCATTCCACGAATAGACATCACATAGGTCACGAGACATCTTAGTGGCTCCTGGATGAATAGAATATCGAGAATTGTGAGCTTCTGTTAGCATCCGCTGTCTCAAGTCATCAATATCTAGAACACATAATCTACCATGACAATGAAAAACACCATCTCCCCCTTGGGAGAAAACCTCAACTTTTTGACACTGGATTGCTTCTTTCTACTTAAGTAAAATGGGATCATTATCTTGCTTTTCTTTTAGTTCAGCTATTAATGAAGATTTTGAACCCTTCTGAATCAAAGTATTATTTTCAGCTAAATCTACCAATCGAACTCCCAATCTATCAAGCTGGTGAACCTCACAAACTAACCCTTTCTTATCATCCTTATTATGATCAACGCTTCCCATAGACAGTCTTCTAAGAGCATCGGTCACAACATTGGATTTACCTAGATGGTATAAAACATTCATATCATAGTCCTTCAACAACTCTAGCTATCTCCTCTGATGAATAGTTAGATCTTTCGGATTGAACACATACTGAAGGCTCTTATGATCAGTGAACACATCAACATGAACCCCATACAGATAGGTCCTCCAAGTCTTTAAGGCAAAAACAACTACTGTCAACTCAAGATCTTGAGTTGGGTAATTCTTCTCATGAGGCTTGAGTTGTATAGAGGCATATGTTATAACCTAGTTATGCTGCATCAACACACACCTAAGGACAACTCCTAAAGCATCGCAATAAGCCATGAAACCATCTAAACTCTCTGGCTACGTCAGAACTGGAGCAGAGGTGAGGTGAGGCTTCAACTCCTGAAAACTCTTCTCACAAGAATTGAACTACTGAAACTTGACTTTCTTCTGAGTCAACCTGGACATGGGAGAAGCAATAGAGTAAAATCCCTCTAAAAATCGGCTAAACCTAAGAAACTCCTGATAACTGATGGAGAGATGGGCCTTGGGCAATTCTTCACTGCTTCGGTCTTTTAAGGATCAACCCTAATACCTTCACCGAAAATGATATGACCAAGGATTGCTACTGATTTTAACCAGAATTTACACTTTCTGAACTTAGCGAATAACTGATGATCTTTGAGAGTTTGTAATACAATCCTCAAATGGTCCGCAAGTTCATCTACACTCCAAGAATAAATGAGTATGTCATCTATGAAGACTTTAATGAACATGTACAAGTACTTCTTGAACACTTTATTCATCTAGGTTATAAAAGTTACAGGAGCATTCGTTAGTCTAAAAGACAAAACAACAAATTCAAAATAACCATATCGAGTTTTGAAAGTTGTCTTTGGAATGTCACATTCTCTTACTCTGAGCTGATGATAGCTGAATCTGAGGTCTATCTTAGAGAATCAATTTGCACCCTGAAGTTGGTCGAATAAGTCATCAATCCTGGGAATGGGATACTTATTATTGACTGTAACTTTGTTCAATTGATGGTAGTTGATGCACATTCTAAGAGAACTGTCTTTCTTTCACACGAAAAGATATGGAGCACCCCTTGGAGAGATGTTGGGCCTGATAAAACCTTTGTCTAAAAGATGTTTCAGCTGCTCCTTAAATTCTTTAAGCTTAGCTAAATCCATTCGGTAGAATGGAATCAAGATCGGTTGGGTATTTAGGAGGAGATCTATTCTGAATTCAATTTCCAGCTCAGGAGGAACTCCAGGCAGATCTTTAGGAAACACTTCTGGGGACTCATTACTACTGTAACTGACTCAAAATTTGGGGTTTCATACTTTGAATCCTTAACCTGAAAAAGATGATAGATGCACCTTTTTGAAATTATTTTTCTAGCCTTAAGGTAAGAGACAAACCGACCTATAGGCACTGAAGTATTACCCTTCCACTATATGACTAGTTCATTTGGAAACTGAAATTGGACTACTCTATTTCTACAATCAATAGTGGCATAAAAAGAGTGGATCCAATCCATGCCAATAATGACATCGAGATCTATCATGTCTAACTCTACAAGATCAACTATGGCATAAAAAGAGTGGATCCAATCCATGCCAACAATGACATCGAGATCTATCATGTCTAACTCTACAAGATCAACTAAGGTGACTTTGTGAATGGGAAATTTCTGTATACTCGTCTAGCTATGACTGAATAACCAACTCGAGTAGAGACTGTAAATAGTTTTCAAAGAGTTTCGGGACTGACACAGAAGTCTACTGCTATATAGGGGGTCACAAAGGAAAGTATGGACCCGTGATCTAACAATGCATAGACATGAATATGAATGACCTATAATATACCAGTGACTACATGAGAGGAACCTTCTTGATCATGTCGGGTCTAAAGGGCATAAAACCTATTCTGACGCTAACTGCCACCTGCACTAGATGAGGCACCCTGCTGAGTGAGGCGACCTACTGGAGATGCTAAAGTTTTTGACTGAGTCTGCTGACGAGCATCTCTACCCTTTAGATTGGCACCTGGGCACTTCTTTAAATAAGGCCCTGGCTTGCCGCACCCAAAATAATTCTTTTTATGAGACATACACTCTCCTTAGTAATTCTTACCATACCTCTTACAAATCGGGTTAGTACTACCACGAGTACTACTGACTTAGGATTTAGAGCCTGGTGCTCTATCCTGATGATCCTACCTGAACTTGGGCACTGGAGCAATGGTAGAATATGGGGCTAAAATTGATGACTTCTAGCTAAACTGAGAACGGTTACCACCATCTGGCCTCTGTTGAGAGAAATTAAAGCTACCTGTCCTGGCCCTCTTGCTATCTCTCTCTCTTTCCTTGACTTTCTCATCCTCAATCTGTTGAGCATGAACTATCAATATGGAGATATCCATCTCCTTGACCAACATAGAAGTCCTACACCCCTTGACTACGTCCTCAAAAATACCTCACACAAACTTACTCATTTGGGCCTAAGAGTCAGCAACCATAGCTAGAGCATACTTTCAAACTGAGTAAACTTAAGAGAATACTCTTTCAAGATCATGCTGCCCTACTTTATATTAATGAATTCCTGCACCTTAGCCTCTCTTAGTTCAAGTGGAAAGAATCTGTCCAGAAAAACAACAACAAATTCATCCTATTCTACCGGTCCTACTTCTGCATCTCTATTGTCATTCCACTGCTTGCACCAAATGTGAGCTACTCCTTCCAAATAATAAGCAGCCAAGTTAGTACTCTCAACTAGAGTGAAATCCATAATCTCTGTAACCTTCTGAATATCATCAAGAAAATCTTGTGGATCTTCCTTAGTCTTAGAAAAATGGAACTCAGGAGGATTCATTCGAGTAAAGTCCCTGAACCTATCCGCTCTTGTTGTACCAGTAGGTTTAACTGGGGCAAAAGCCTACTGGTTAGTTTGGGCAGTCATGGTCTGAGCTAGCACCATAAAAGCAGCCCTGAATTCAGCACGCGAGACTTGTTCATTCAAAGGGTCTGCGGGAACTGGTGGTGCTTATGGATTCCCATTCAGGTTACCATCTACATTTCTATTCCTCCTTCTGTTAGCTCTTCTGGGAGGCATTTTTTGTAAAAGCGTAGAGCACAAATTAGAGCATTTTCCTAAAATGTTTCATAGCCTCTCACTCATAAGTGTGGAGCGCTTCACACCCATGAACAAGACTCTACTAAAAGTGGCTTTCAGACACCCTAGAACACTGTAAACCTAATGCTCTGATACCAAGTTTGTCATTACCCGAGACTGCCCCCTAATCATAACATAGTGCTTAGAACCACAAGTGACCCCGAGTTAACCCATGGCCTAGAATGACACTATAAATAATGAAATAATCTGGAAGTCGCTTATGCGGAAGTTAATAATGTGGAAAATAAGTTTGGTAATACGCCCAAGTGACAATATCTTAATAAAACTCATAAAGCTGACAACATAATCTAACTGACTGTCTGACATAAATAATATGCTAAAAATCTAACTGTCTCTCTGAAATCCTATAAATCATAAAAGTTGTTGGGACAAGCCCCCAACTAAATCCAACTGTCTAAACTGAGATAGCATAAAATAAAATACTGATGACTAGTCCTCGGATGATGAGGACTCACCAAAGTACTGCAACTGATATGATAGAAGATTGTACTAGGCGCGATCAGGATGCTGAACATTGGAACCTATATTATAAGAAAATATAGCACAAAGTAAAGTATGCGATCAGTACTTTGAATGTACTGAGTATATATGATAGGAAAATAACTGAAGTAGACTGAACATAATGCATGTGACATGAATAAACTAATGCAAGACCAAGTAATAAACATGTAATTATAGATAAACTAAATTATTGAATACATAGTCATGCAGGTATTAGACTAAATTGTTGGAGCTACTATTAAATGACATACCCCATCTGAGCTAAATAGGGCGCAACTAGTAACCCCAGTTGGATGGTTGTTCAGTACCTTGCCAAGGGTATGAACACTTGTTGATGTGGATCCACTAACTGATGTCTAACAGGACTATATTATTAACCTTCGGTGGAAACGTAGTTTTGGGACTTAGGTTGTCTGAACCCGTTTCCTCTCGGTGCTAAGTACTACTCCTAATTGAAGGTAAGCTGATATACTGAAATGATCAACAATAATGATTTTCTCAAACTGAAAGATAAGTGCTTTATCTAAAAGCATTTTAAATCATAAAAACTGAATGACTGAGAACTCAACTGAAAATGAGTGATATCCTAGGTCATCGGGTGTTCATAACCCACCATCTCAGAAGAATGCAACTACAAATGGCTATTTTATAAACTGGCCATAATTTGGAATTTCATAACTCAAGCCCAAAATCAAGAATTCTTCAATATATTTGGAGTTAAAAATAATGAGTATGTGAAGGTGCTAAAATTTATGGGATAACATATATTCATGGCTCAGTCAAAGCAAGAAACGGAAAACTAAAGGAATTCACCCTTTTCATGGAAACCCTAGGTTTGAAAGGTGAATTAAACTTGGGGAATTTGAGTTAACTTTGGGACTCAATGGGTGAAAGTAACCCATTGATGAAATCCCACATACCTGGAGATGAAAACCTTGGAGAAATCTTTGAAATTGAAAGCTTGAAGAAAATGAACCCTATTTGCCTGAAGAAGAGAGAAATCGCCTCTTTTATCCTGTGAAAGCTAAGTGTTTATTGTTTTTTGAGTAATGAGAAAATTAGGATGATTTTAGGCTTAATAATCATCTTTTGAAGGACTTAAATGACGTATTTTAGATGTTAAAAGAGTTGGAAAAGACTGTTGTGCCCTTTTAAATTTGTAACTGAAAAGCTGCTGGATGGAACCCATGATACCTTCCCATGATCGTGGGTCCTACCTACGATCTTGGGTTGTGATTGTGGTATAGGCTGGACTTTTGGGTTCTCTGAACATGGTCATACGAGCCATGGTACGATCATAGGACCCACTCATGATCGTGCCTTGGTTTGTAACTTGGAAGTTCAAGCCGGATCAAGTTTCAAAGTCACGATCTTGCATTTGATCATGGTTGCAAAGCATGGTCGTGCTTCCCTTTCGTGGTTGAAAGGTATACATGTCAACCTTCAGGTTTTCGGGGCTATTTCTATCAGACAGGAGCATTGTATGATCATGCAATGTAACCACAATTGTACCTACGATCATTTGTTCTTACTGCTGGACAGTGCTTCACTGAAATGGCCATAACTCATAGCTCTGACATTAGATTAGGGTGAATCTTGATGCGTTGGAAAGGTAATTAAAATATATATCATTAGGTGGGTCTTGAGCTCAAAAATACCCCATAAACTAGTAATTATGATCATTTGAAGTTGGCTATGGAAAGATTCTTCTCAAGAAACTAGGAGTTACTTGAGGCCTTAATACATATATAAATCACTTCTAATACAGCTGAAACATGAAGTTTAAATTCACATGTACTTGAAGCATGGTTCTAATATTAACTTGGATTTTTGGGGTGTTATAATATCTCCCTCCTGGGGTCATTCGTCCCCGAATGAAAACTAACTAAGCTGAAGAGTTAGGGAAAGACCTGCAATCCCAACACTAAATTTTTATGGCTGAATACTGACATGATAACTGAAACATTGACTTTATTTGAACTCACGAATGCATGACATGACATGAGAGTGACTAGGTAACATGGAATAGAAAGAATTACCTATTGGGAAACTATTACCTTGAGCTGGGGTAGAGTTCGAAGAGTAAATATGAGGGTACTTGGTTATCATACCCACCTTTGCTTCCCAAATAGCTCCCTCAACTAGATGATTTCGCCAAAGAACCTTTACTGAAGCGACCTCCTTATTCCTCAACCTACGAACCTAATGGCCAAGGATCTCAACTGGAACCTTTTCATAAGAAAGGTTATCCTTCACACCCACACTTTCTAAAGGCACAACCGATGCTGGATCACCAATGCACTTTTTCAACTTAGACAGATAAAAAATTGGATGCACTGATGCTAAGTCTATGGGTAGGTCTAACTCATAGGCTATATTGCCCAAATGACCCATTATCTTATAAGGACCAACATAGCGGGGACTAAGCTTCCCATTCTTTCCAAACCTTTTCACCCCTTTAATAGGTGAAACTTTTAAGTAAATAAAATCACTAATAGCAAACTCAAGATCCCTCCTCCTTTCTGGAATGTCTTCCAAAATTGAGTACCCCTATATAAAATGATGGTCAAAGGGACACCATGTAATTTCACCAATTCTCAAAGATAGAGTCTAGCATAATCCTCAGTTGAGTCTGAGGTGTTAACTGGAAAAAAATGGGCTGACTTAATCACTCGGTCTATGACAACCCAAATAGAATCATGCCGGTATCAAGTCCATATTCATTAATTCCTACTTCCAAGTAGGAATACTAGTATCCTGAATCTTACTACCAGGTCTCTGGTGCTCAATCCTAACCTGCTGGCACTTTCGACACTTAGCCACAAATTTTGTGATTTTCTTTTTCTTGCCACTCCACCAATAGACTTTATGTATGTCATTACACATCTTAGTGGCTCCTGGATGAATAGAATACTGAGAACAGTGAGCTTCTGTTAGCATTCGCTGTCTCAAGTAATCAGCATATGGAACACATAAAATACCCTGACAAAAAAGAACACCATCTCCCCTATGTAAGAAAACCTTAACTTTCTAACTCTGGACTGCTTCTTTCAACTTAAGAAAATGGGATCATTATCTTTCTTTTCTTTCACTTTAGCTATTAATGAAGATTCTAAACCATTATGAATTAAGTTATTACCTTCGGCTGAATCTACTAATCGAACTCCCAATCTAGCAAGATGGTGAACCTCATGAACTAACCCTTTCTTCTAATTATCAATATGAGAAATTCTTCCCATAGACAGTCTACTAAAAGCGTCATCCACAATATTGGCTTTACCCGGATGGTATAAGACATTCATATCATAGTTCTTCAATAACTCTAGCCATCTCCTCTAACAAAGATTTAGATCTTTCTGACTGAACACATACTGAAGGCTCGTTTGATCAGTGAACACATCAACTTGAACCCCATACAGATATTGCCTCCAAATCTTTAAGGCAAAAACAACTGCTGCCAACTCAAGATCATGAGTGAGGTAGTTCTTTTGATAAGGCTTGAGCTGTCTAGAGGCATATGCTATAACCTTTCCATGCTTCATCAACACACACCCAAGGCCAATTCTGGAAGCATCACAATAAACTACAAATCCATCAAAACCCTCTGGCAGAGTCAGAACTTGAGCGGAGGTGAGTCGAGTCTTCAACTCCTAAAAACTCTTCTATCAAGAATCGAACCACTAAAGCTTGACTTTTTTTTGAGTCAACCTAAACATGGGAGAGGTAATAGAGGAAAATCCCTCTACAAACCGTCTGTAGTAACCGACTAAACATAAGAAACTTCTGATAGCTGATGGAGAGATGGGTCTAGGCCAATTCCGCACTACTTCGGTCTTTTGAGGATCAACCCTAATGCCTTCACCAAAAATGATATGACGAAGGAATGCTACTGATTTTAACTAGAATTCACACTTTCTGAACTTAGTGAATAACTGACGTTCTTTGAGAATCTGCAAGACAATCCTCAAATGGTTCACATGTTCATCCTCACTCTGAGAATAAACGAGGATGTCATCTATGAAGACTATGACGAACATGTCTAAGTACAGCTTGAACACCCTGTTCATTAAGTCCATAAAAGCTGCAGGAGTATTTGTTAGTCCAAAAGACATAACAATAAATTCAAAGTGACCATACTGAGTTCTGAAGGTTGTCTTCAAAATCTCATATTCTCAGAATCTGAGCTGATGATAGACGAATCTGAGGCCTATCTTAGAGAAGCAATTTGCACCCTGAAACTGGCCAAATAAATCATCAATCCTTAGAATGGGATACTTATTCTTGACTGTAACTTTGTTCAACTGACGGTAGTCGATGCACATTCTGACAGAACCATTTTTCTTTCGCACGAAAAGAACTGAAGAACCCCATGGAGAGATATTGGGCCTAATAAAACCTTTGTCTAACAGATGTTTTAGATGCTTATTCAATTCTTTAAGCTCAACTGGAGCCATTCGGTAGAATGGAATCAAGATCGACTGGGTATCTGGGAGGAGATTTATTTCGAAGTCAATTTCCTATTAGGGAGGAACTTCAGGCAGATCTTTAGGAAACACTTCTGGGAACTCATTAACCACTAGAAATGACTCAAGAGTTGGGGTTTAAGACTTTGTATCCTTAACCCAAACAAGATGATAGATGCACCCTTTCAAAATTATTTTTCTAGCCTTAAGGTAAGAGATAAACCGACCTAAAGGCACTGAAGTATTACCCTTCCACACTATGACTAGTTCATTTGGAAACTGAAATTGGACTACTCTATTTCTACTATCAATAGAGGCATAGAAAAAGTGGAGCTAATCCATGCCAAGAATGACATTAAAATCTATCATGTCTAACTCTACAAGATCAACTGAGGTGACTTTCTAAAAAACTATGACTGGGAAATTTCTGTATACCCGTCTAGCTATGAATTAATCACCAATTGGAGTAGAGACTGCAAATGGTTGTGAAAGAGTTTCGGGACTGACATCAAAGTCTACTGCTATATAGGAGGTCATAAAGGAAAGTGTGGACCCAGGATTTAACAATGCATAGACATGAATATGAAAGACCTATAACATACCAATGACTACATCAAGGGAACCTTTTTTATCCTATCGGGTTTGAAAGGCATAAAACCTATTCTGGCACTAACCGCCACCTGCCCTAGATGAGGCACCCTGCTGACTGGGGTGACCTGCTGGAGCTGCTGAAGTATTGGACTGAGTCTGCTAACGAGCATCTCCACCCTTTTGATTGGCACTTCTTCAAATGATGCCCTATCTTGCCACACCCAAAACAATTCCCACTACCGGCCATACGCTCTCCTTGGTAATTCTTACCATACCTCTTACAAATTGGGTTAGTACGACCATTAGTAACACTTTCTTGGGATTTAGAGCCTGGTTCTTTATCTCCATTATCCTGCCTGAACTTGGGCACTGGAGTACTAGCAGAAAATAGGGCTGGAACTGATGACTTCTGGCAGAACTGAGAATGGTTACCACCATCTAGCCTCTGTTGAGAGAAATTAAAGCTACCTGTACTGGCCCTCTTACTATCTCTCTCTCTTTCCTTGACATTCTCTTCCTCAACCTGCTGATCATGAACTATCAATCTGGAGATATCTATCTTCTTAACCAACATAGCAGTTCTACACTTTTTTACCACATCAAAAACACCTGACACGAACTTACTCATTCGGTCCCCCTAGAGTCAGCAACCATAGATGGAGCATACTTTGCTAACTGAGTAAACTTAAGAGAATACTCTTTCATGCTCATGCTGCCCTACTTCAGATTAATGAATTCTTGCAACTTAACCTCTCTTAGTTCAAGTGGGAAGAACCTGTCTAGAAAAACAATGACAAACTCATCCCATTTTATTGATCCTACTTCTGCACGTCTATTCTCTTTCCACTACTTGCACCAACTATGAGCTACTTCTTAGAACTGATAAACAACCAAGTCAGCACTCTCAACTAGAGTGACATCTATAATCTCTATAACCTTCCTAATATCATCAAGAAAATCTTGTGGATCTTCCTCAGTCTTAGAACCATGGAACTCAGGAGGATTCATTCGAGTGAAGTCCCTAAACCTATCTATTTCCGTGGTACCAGTGGGTAAACTAGGGCAATAGCCTGCTGATTAGTCTAGGCAGCCATAGCCTGAGCTAGCACCATGAAAGCAACCCTGAATTCAGCATGCGAGACTTGTTCATTCAAAGGGTCTGCGAGAACTAGTGTTGCTTGCAGATTCCCATTCATGTTACCATATGCATTTCTATTCCTTCTTCCGTTGGCTCTTCTGGGAAGCATTTTCTATAAATGCGTAGAGCACGAGTGAGAAGAAGATTTTAATAGAGTTCACACTCGATTGCATGATATGAACATGAAAGAAGTGATAATTTTACCTTAAATTTTTCATAGCCTCTCCCTCATAAGTGTGGTGCGCTTCACACCTATGAGCAAGATTCTACTAAACGCGGCTTTTAGACCCCCTAGGGCACTTTAAACCTAATGCTCTAATACAAAGTTTGTCACAACCTGAGACTACCCCCTAGTCATAATATGGTACTTAGAGCCACAAATGACCCCAATCTAACCCATGGCCCGGCATGACACTATAAATACTGAAATAATCTGGAAATCACTTAAATATTATGCTAAAAATTTAATTGTCTGTCTGAAAGCCTCTAAATCATATGAGTTGTTGGGACAAGCCCCCAACTAACTCCAACTGTCTGAAACTAAGATAACATAAAATGAAATGCTGATAACTAGTCCTCAAATAATGAGGATTCACCAAAGTACTACAACTGATATGATAAGAGATTGTATTAGGCGTGATCCGGATGCTAAACTTCGGAACCTATATTATAAGGCAATATTGCACAAAGGAAAGTATGCGATCAGTACTTTCAATGTACTAAGTATATGTGATATGAAAATAACTGAAGTAGACTGAACATAATGCATGTGACATGAATAAACTAATGCAAGACCAAGTAATAAACATGTACTGATAGATAAGCTAAAATACTTAATACATGGTTAAGAAAAGTCTAATACTAAACTGTGGGAGCTACTATTAACCGACATACCCCATCTAAGCTAAATAGGGCCCAACTAGTAACCCCAGTTGGATGGGTGTTCAGTACCTTGCCAAGGGTATGAACACTGGTTGATGTGGATCCACTAACTGATGTCCAAAAGGACTATATTATTAGCCTATGGTGGAAATGTAGTTCTGGGACTTGGGTTATCTGTACCCATTTTCTCTCAGTTCTAAGTACTACTCCCAACTGAAGGTAAGCTGATATACTGAAATACTCAACAATAATGATTTTATCAAACTGAAAGATAAGTGCTTTATCTATATCCTAAAAACTGAATAATTGAGAACTCAACTAAAATTGCATGATATCCTAGGTCATCGGGTGTTCATAACTCACCATCTCAAAAGAATGCAACTATAAATAACAATTCCATAAACTAGCAACAATATGGAATTTCATAACTCAAGCCCAAAATCAAGAATTCTACAATATAATGAGAGTTCATAATCATGAGTATTTAAAGGTGCTAAAATTTATGCGATAACATATATTCATGGTTCATTCAAAGAAAGAAACTAAAAACTAAAGGAATTCACACTTTTCATGGAAACCCTAGGCTTGAAAGGTGAATTAAACTTGAGGAATTTGAGTTAACTTTGGGACTCAATGGGTGAAAGGAACCCATTGATGAAATCGCACATAGCTGGAGATGAAAGCCATAGATAAATCTTTGTAATTTGAAGCTTGAATAAGATGAACCCTAGTAGCTTGAAAAAGAGAGAAATCACCTCTTTTCTCTTGTGAAAGCAAAGTGTCGATTGTTTTCTGAGTAATGAGGGGGTTTGGCAGATTTTAGGCTTAATAATCAGATTTGGGGGGACTTAAATGACGTATTTTTGATGTTAAAAGAGTGGGAAAAGACTATTGTGCCCTTTTAAATTTGTAACTGAAAAGCTACTGGATTGAACCCATGAGACATTCCCATGATCGTGGGTTGTGATCGTAGTATGGACTGGACTTTTGGATTCTTTGAACATGATCAGATGATCCATGGTATGAGCGTGGAAACCACTCACAATCGTGCTTTGGTTCGTAACTTGGAAGTTCAAGCCAGATCAAGTTTCGAAGTCACGATCGTGCCTTTAATAGTGGTTTCAAAGCACGGACATGCTTCTCTCTTTCGGCGTTTGAAGGTATACATGTCAACCTTCAGGTTTTTGGGGCTATTTCTATCAAACGGGAGCATTGTAAGATCGTACAATGTAACCACGATCGTACCTACGATCGTGTGTTCTTACTGCTGCATAGTGCTTCACTAATTCATGGAGAATAAAACTTTACTAAGAGACTCATCACCATTTATCTCTAATTCCTTGATTCAGCTCTAAAGAACACCATATAATACATACTATACTTATCCTTCTCCATACCTAGAAACTCAAAGATACTAATTAGGAACACATAAAACCTAATAATAATTGAATACCATACAGTCACATACCACCTTAGGTACATATCTATCTCCTTAATGCTTATGGCTATCTGTTATCTAACGACTTAGTCACTAATTAGTGTCTCACCTAGGATCACATCTAGCTCATACCTGCACCATCAAACTTATTCAAAACTAATGAACTTAAATTCCTGCATACACTATTTCAAGCCTGCCAAATCAATTCCATAAAACTAGCATCACTAATCCCAAAATATCATTTTTTTTACTTTGGTGATCATCCATAATTCAAACTTAGTGTCTAGCACAAAATATGTATAACAACGCAACTTCACATACTATCTTGGCTCAACAACTACTAGAAAAAATTGAGAAACACTAGTCCACTTAAAACCTCATGATAACAATAGTCAATATTAATCTTACAGTCTAGCTACTTATAATACATTATTGTATCCTCCTTTCATTCATCAATACTACTTATCCATCCATATGTCGAAGCTACCTTCACAACTCTATTAGCATCAACAATCCCTTTTCGAAATTATAAAGTGTAGACTAGATCTATCAATCCTTAACCAATTTATACTTTCATTAATGACCTATACTTTTCTAACAACATGACACGCCATCATAAACTTATTCCCTTGTTCAAGCATAATCTAAGTAATTTAACCAATAACTCCTTCTCTACCTTCTACCATGAAGTTTACACCACACTTACTACCCCTTAATTAACACCCAAAGACATATAACCTTGATTATAACTTAATCGATACATAACTTCTATATATACATATATTCTATACTTTAATAATTCACTATCCCCACCTTTCTGGATACTACACTTTTGGATTCATACTTCTAATTTTGGGGTCATTCTACTACTTATAAATCATAACATACATAAATCATACTATCTCTCAGGTGACAATACTAACCAAGAATTTGGACATATACTTTATCTTTTCATAAATGACATATGTAATAAAGAGTTAGAGAAGAATCTGAATGTATTCGGTCCCAATTCACATAAATAAGGATTTAAACTTTTGAATCGCTAGACTAGAATGCAATAATGGACTCCTCTCAAGCCCTTTGTGCAGTCTCTAAAATTTTTGCTAGTTCTATCTGAGAGCACTATATCGGTAGTAACTGAGCAAGACTACTTCTGTCACCTCAAATATCAGGCATAACTGGAGGAATTTTGTACAAAACATGAATCTGTATAAGTTTCCTAGGGGATTGCTCTATTGCACGATAAAGATCATGAAAGAAGGGATAATTCTTAATGACATCTCATAGCCTATTACTAATAAGTATGGCACGATTCTCACCCATAAAAAAGACTCTACTTGATATGGCATGTCAGACACCCTAGGACACCATAAACTCTGCATTTTGATACCAAGTTTGTAACGCCCCGAGACTACCACCTGGATGTGACATGGTTCTTAGAACTACAAGTATCCCAAAAGCTAACCCATGGCATCTGGCAAACACTAAACCATATTCAAATTACTTAAAGTCATGAGTGCAAACTTATATTGCTTGCAATAACATAAGTAAGAAATAACAAGTCTAAAGATTTTTTCCAAATATTTAATGAAAACAATCCCAACACGAGAGTAAGCTGAAATAAAACTAAGTCTCGATGAGCCTCTATACTACCAAAGAGTCACTGGGACAGACTCCTAGCTGACCCGAATCATAAAAGTTTGAACTGAATATAAACCTGAACTACTAAAAATAATAAATATAACTATTGTCCTCGAAACATTAGGACTCAACATTTGAATGGGAATAGGCACTAGTGATCTGAAAAATTATGATGTTGAGGGTGAGTACCAGAACCTACATCATGATAAAAAGCATTACATAAATAATATGTGGTCAGTACTTATGGAATGTACTGAGTATATGGGGTATGCGTGCAACATATAAATATGATGGAAATCATGTGATAAAGATATTCATGTTAAGTGTATAAAAATTCACCATTTTCATAACTAAAGTTGAAACAAAAATACCTATACATAGAGAGTACAAAACATAGTTTACCAAATTTAGTGAGCGCCTTCACACTTAAGTTATAGAAATTGATTTACTATGGGTGATTCTGTTAACTGACATGCCTCATTTGAGCAAGCATGGGTCCTAACTTGTAACCCATGTTAGGAGGACAATCAATACCTTGCCAAAGGTAGTGAACATTAATTGGCATGAATTTACTGATAAGTCCTTTTAGTGCATAAGATGTAACCTCCCTATAACCTACGGTGGCACGTAGTTTGGATTTTTTTGTACACTAAACCCGCATGCTCTCGGTGCTCAATACTACTCCTAAAACCATACTGTTGCTCATATCATATAAGGTTCATCACGAAATAAGCATGCTAGTTTGTAAGTCTGAAAAACAAACTATGTTATATTTCTAAATCATATTCATAAACCAATTTATAAGTTTCATACTGAGTAGGAGATCGTAAGAATTAAACTTCATATAAATCCCTTAAATCATGCTAAAATCATGCGACATTTATCAACTTATAGAATTATAGAATTTCATGTCAAGGGGTTAAAATCAAATCATCAGGTCAAGCATATGAATAGAGTTATAAATAAATCAAGAATTTTAGTAAGAAAGTGTAAATAAATTCATAAGGGAGAATAAGGATCAAAATTATGTAAGTTGTGTATGAACCCTAGTTGTTTAATTTATAACATTATTTAAGAAAACAACGTTCTTAGGAAAAAGGATGAAAGGAAATCATTTTTGAAACCCAACATACCTGGCCTTGTTGATTTCTTGAAGGAAAGCTTGAATCTTGAAGCTTTGGAAGTTAAAACTTGAGAGAAAACCCATTATTTCATTTTCTTAAGAGTTGAGAGGAGAATGAATGATGAAAATGTGATAGGTGTTAAGGAAATAAAATTTATTGGGTGATTAAAATAGTGGAGAGATATTTAGGGGTAAGGAAAGGACCAAAATATCCTTCAAAAAATTATTCAAAAGTGCAGAAATTTCTGTCCGACAGTTCAGGTGACGACCCGTCAAACCCTTGATGAACCATTATCCCAAACTATCAATACATGGCCAAAATTTGGTCTTACGAGTTAACAAGTACGGTTTGCCTTGATGGACCTTCAAAAGTGTGATGGTTCGTCACACTCTGTCAAACAGACACCTTATGGTAAGCTCAGTGTAACTTTCTCCTCTAGAATTGGATTAACAAATGATTGGTGGTATTAGAAAGAAGACTCAAAGACCTTTAATTTCTTGGGTCTTGAGTTGTAAAACTCTTCATATTCAAGGGGTTATGATCGTTTGAAGCTGACCCTAGCAAAATGCCATACTAAAACTCAATCAGTATGGAAGTTTTCAACTCAACTTTGAACTAGAGGTTCCTTATGACCTTACTTCATATGAAATGTCATGACCCAGACCAGCCGTGAGTGGCAGCCACACTAAACTCCCGATGGGAGGACCAACCAACCCAATAAAACATCCAACATTTAGCTGAAAAATAGGCAACTAAACCAGTGTCATTGAATAAAAACAAATATTTACTATCTAAACAAAAGTAACAAAATAGATAATGTAGAAAAACCATCCCCTAGGATCTCAAAGTCATTGTACCAAAACTCCAAAAAAATTCAAAAAGTGGGGATGCAAACCCAAAACTAAAGTAATATATAAGTCTGAAACAAATGGACCAGAAAACAATAGAAAAACCCATGGTAGCCCAAAATATACAGCTGATGATAGGTGCATTTATACACTTATTGGCCAACTTCTACCCACGTTTAAGCTTAGTTTTGAGGATAATTGAATGTGTTTATGTGAATATCTATTGAACTTGGTGTAAATGTGTTCTAATACTTATGTTTATATGGTTTAAGGTACAATTGAATCAATTCAAGATCCAAAATAATCAAATAGAGATTAGACGATATAACTAGTTAGGCCGGCCTAAGCTATGTTTGTTCTAGTGTACTTTTGATGAGCTTTATTGTATTGTATGGCCTAGAGTTTGTTATGATATATGGCTTAAGCTATGTTTATTGTATTGTATGGCCTACACATAATATACATGAGCCATAATGAGTGGGTAAATGTGGAACAAGTTAGACGAGAAGCATAGGAAAAAGAATGAACGAAATCGCATGTTGTGGAGTACACGGCGCGCTGCGCCCTCCAACTCCTGATATCACTTGACCACCGCATCCCCTACTGCCAGTATATACTGGTTTTTCTCCAAAATAATCCATGCAACGTGCCCCTAAAAACCATAACTCAGTTGTGCGCCGCACATCTTCCAAAACTGGGCAAAAGTTAGTTTTTAACTTGGTTTAAGTTGAAGGCAAGTTGGTCAATACATATATTTCGTGTGGGACAGATTATGGATGAATTAAAGGGCTATATATGGAGGACTTAGTCATACTTCAACACATCTTTGGAGCAGGAAACGAATTGGAGTGCAAATAAGACATCAAGGAGCTCAAACTAGGGTTCTTTGTTCTTTTACTTTTCCTTCTTGTAGTTTTACTTTATGAATTCATTAATGGCAATTATTTGTAAGCCTATGAGTGGATAAACGCCTTCTTTCTAGGGTTAAGGCTACAACATGATTTCTTAATTATGGTTTATTGGTTTGGTTTATATGTTTATCATGTCATGTGATTGTTTTTGCGTTCTTGCTTACTACTCTAAAGAGTCACAAACTTTAGGATAAATCTATAGTATTTAGGTGAAATGACCATGGAATCCAAGAGACAGAATGAAGAGTGTAAGGGGTGTGTATCTTATCTTTACTTCGTTAAAGGAAGATTTGAGGTTAGGATAGAGATATACCTAAATGCCCCACCTGGTTAATAAAACGGGAAGATAACTTAGTGCATTCGAATTAGACACTCACATCCCCATTCAACGATGTAATTGTAAGACTAATTTGGGTAGAGGACTTAGAGGGTGACCATTTCCGAGTTATACTTTCAACCTCATAGATCAACATTGACGATAAATACAAATATCGGCTAGAAACGATAGTTATGCATGAATGTGAAGTTGATGCCTCAACCCTGGAAACTCTCTCTATATTGTTTACAATCAAAATTTCATACTAGTGTTATGATTGTTACTTAGTTTATAATGACAAATCTCATAATCTTATTACAAACTCGCACTTGTTAAATTGATAAGTATTATTGGAATTAGAACTGAACTAACTTCAAGTCCTTTGGGTGAGACAACCCGGCTCTTAAAAAGAGTAACTTTTCTACTTGTTTGACCATGTACATTTACGTGTGCAAAAGTCGCAACAAGTTTTTGGTGCCGTTACCGAGGACTTAAGATTAGTATATTTCTAGTTTTAAGTTTACTGTTTTATTTGATAAGCGTTAACAACTTGGTCTTAGCTTCTCATCTTGTAGGTGAAAGTTTGTGAAGCTTGTAAGATGGCAAGGGATAAGGATTTGGTCCAACCAGATCCTGAACATAAGCTTCCTTTACATCGGTTGAGAAGAGAAGCAACACTTCTCTACCCATTACCACAGGTTGAGCAGGATCAACCGGTCGAGGTTGTTCCTAAAATTATGGCAGTATCCAGGATAGTTCATAAAGTGGCAGTCCCACTTGCAACCAATGTCATCTCCCATATTCACAAACCCACATCGGGAGGTGTTTTTAAGCTTAAATAGAATATGGTACAATTATTGCACTCAAGAGGGAACTTCACTGGTCTACCACATAAGGACCCATAGGTCCATCTTCAAAATTTCTTAGAGATCAGTGACACGTTCATTCCTATAGGGGTCACTACAGATTATGTAAGACTTACGCTTTTCCCATTCTCACTTTTGGGAGATACTAAGAAGTGATTAAATGGAGAGCTTGAATTCTATCACATCATGGAATGATCTTGCAAGAAAGTTCCTAATTTGATTCTTCCCATTTGGTAAGACTACAAAATTGAGAAGTGAAATCATGGGTTTCACTCAGAAGCCAGAAGAAAATTTTTACCAGGCTTTGGAATAATTCAAGGGTCTTCTCATAGATTGCCCTTATCATCAGCAGTCTAATGAAGTGTTAGCTTACACTTATATTGAAAATCTTTGCCCAAATACTAAAATTTAGCTAGATTCAGCTGCAGGTGGTCAAGCTTTGAAGAAAATGTATGATGATCTTTACACTTTGTTGGATATACTTGTGTAGAGTAACCCAAATTGGCATAATGTGAAGCATGTTTCAAGTACATCATAAACCGATGCCATCACAGTATTGACTGCATAAGTAGCTATCATGCATAATCAGATGATGATTCAGTTGAAAAACTTGGGTATGGCGCAAGACCAAGCTCCATCAAATGTTATGCAACCAGTGTAGCAGGTTTGGCAGGCTCAGATTTAGTGTCAAGTCTGTGGACGCAGTGATCATTATACAAACCTGTGTGGTGATATTCCAGATTCAGTCAAATTTTTTAGGTAATGCTCAGAGAGGTAATCAAGCTTATAGTAACACCTACAATCAAACTTGGCAAACTCAACTCAATTTATATCGGGTAATAATGTAACACCCCGTACCTATCAAACCCTATTTGACGACGTTGAACAATGGTTACTTAAGTGTTGAGAGCCAAAAGTATGTATTGTGTAATGTTATTGACGAGGTAATGGATATTGGGCCTAGTACATGGGATTATACCCTCGTGGGAGGTATAACACCCTGTATGTTGTCGATCCTATACGACTACGTGTACATTTAGGAAATTAATTAACCATGAGAGATTTGACGAATTATGCAATTATTTGTTGGGGCTTATATGAGTCTTGAGCCATTGGGCCAAATGAGGCCCAAATATCATAAGAAAGACTTGGCCCAATGGGGCAAAACATGATCCAATCTTCTATTTGACTAATCAACCATGCATTTAATGCCAAGAGATGGATAAGAGTGACTTGAGGTATATATATATACATATATGAGGGATTATTCATTCAATTGGTGGGCTCAATTAACAAATTGTTAATTAGTTAAATGAGGCCCAAAATTGGCATGAAGACATGGCCCAAAAAGGGCATAATGACCCATTCTTGCAAGAACAAGTCCCTACATTATTATTGGACCAAGTGTTTGGATAAAGAGAGACTTAAAGGGTCTATAAATAGAGCCAAAAATCAGAATTTTATTCATTTGGACACCCATGCCTTTCTAGAATTTTCTCAATATCTCCACAAACCCTAAGCTCTCATCCTTTTGGCCAAAGATCATCACTTGGTGAGTATTGGTAAGTGTTTATTATTATAGTTTAATATATTTTATGCATGGTATATGGTTTATATCATGTTGGTTATGTTGGTGAAATGTGAGAAGTTCACTATGTGTAAAACAACTTGTGTTTGCTAAATCGGAGGATGATTTTGCCTTGTAAACTTGAACATGGACTTATGGTATTAAAGGAAGTGAACATGATGGAGTTAATATTTACATGTGAGATGTGATTATATCATTTCCTTGTTTTGTCATGGTGTATAATGTTTGGAATTTCTATTGTGAAATTGGTTATGGTTTTGGTGACGTATTGACCGTAAAGTGTCATTTTGGTGATGTTTATTTGTGTTGTGAGACCATGGATGATTTTTGGAATATAATATGATCAAAAATATGTTAAAATAAGTTTAGTTATGATCATGGACCATTCATTGCATAAAAAGACCCAAAAGAGACCCTTTTTGGCCGAAAAGGGCACCCGCCCTTGCAGACGAAGCACCTGCGGGCGCAGGTGCCTATGACTACTGCCAAAGGTCACCTACGGACGTATTTCATCCACCTGCGGTCGTAGGTGGCTTAGCGTATCCACCCATAACTCCGAATTGTTTGTTTTTACATCCCTTTGGCCCCCCGAAACCCCTATACCCTTCATGGATGTAATTATCAACTTGTGATGTCGTTTTAATAACTTTAAAGTGTCGTATGGAGGCATGTTGGACTATTTTAAGTATGTATGATTGTTCATAATTTGTTATGAGGCAAGTTGATAGGGTAATTGTGATGGAATGATAATGTAGAAGCAGAAAGGGTAAGTGTGGTGTGAAATGCTATAGATGTATGATATCTTGGTCAATGTGTGGAATGATTATGGTGTTGTTGGTATGATAATGCAGTGGGTTGTATTGTAAGGAGTTAAATGAAGTTATATGGCATTCATATGGTTTATTGTCATTTTGTACACTTGTACGGTAAATAATTGTTAACGAGAGTTCCATTGTGGACTTGTATTGTAGAGTTAAACATAAGGAAGAAGCTGGACTATTGTGTTCATATATAGACTTGTGTACTCATACTTGGAAGTAAAGTTATGTAAGGTTACTCTTCTATATCCTTCTGCAGCATGTGGTGTTCACATTGTCATAGTACTTATTCGATTCCGAAATACTCTAAGGTATTCCATATCCTGTAGTTGACGAGTGTACTCATATGTTCCTTACTAATTGGTCAATGGTGAATCACATAACTCATGTCCATTGGTCAACTCATGATCATTGGCTATATGTCACAAGTTTAAAAATGTTCTAAGGTATCACCTCTCGGGTTGATAAACAGTTGTTGTCCACATGTGTCTTACTCAACAATCATTATCCTAAGGTTCCAAAAGTGTTCTATTCCAAAGGGGTTCTATAGTATTCCAACTAAGGTTGATATATATTGTTATTCATATGTGTTTTACTCTTCGATGAAGTATGATTCACTATTCTCTTAGTTATTGACGGAAGTTCCTAAGTTGTCACGATGTTGTAGATTCCAAGAGAACTATCTCAAAGAGGGTAAGATGTAGATTTATTGACGGAAGTTCCTAAGTTGTCACGATGTTGTAGATTCCAAGAGCACTATCTCAAAGAGGGTAAGATGTAGAGAGGATCTACTTATTCTTGAAAAGCACTCTCCAACCATGTCATGTTCCAACGTCCAATATTATTATGAATATCTTTGTACCAATCTCAAAAGAGTAGTGAAGGAGATTCAGTGCGAACTGATATATCTATTCCTCACAAGTCATTCACTTGAAAGTAAGGAAGTGAAGCAAGATATAGAGATGTGTTTCCAATATTTATTATCATGATCCTCAATGTGTTAATCTCTCACAAGTTAAAGTACCAATCTTATAAGAGTAATAAGAGAGGTGATGTGCAAGTTAATATAATTATTCCTCATAAGTGAAGATGTCAATCTCATGAAGTAAAGGAGTATGGGTATATAAGTGTGTGCTTCAATCAATGTCATGATCTCTAATATGCCACTCTTATAACTATGGAAAGTAAAAGGTATAGTAAAACAGTAATGTGCATATGGTTACGTTATGCTTTATTGAGTATGGATCACAATTTAAAGTGTGTAAGTTCAAGATGGAACAATCCCAATATTATGTTATGTTTTTTATTATAGCCCACCAAAGGTGGAGGCCCGGTACTCTATATTATAGCCCACCAAAGGTGGAGGCCCGGTACTATATACATCTATATTATAGCCCACCAAAGGTGGAGGCCCGGTACTATATATATCTATATTATAGCCCACCAAAGGTGGAGGCCCGGTACTATATACATATATATTATAGCCCACCAAAGGGGGAGGCCTGGTACTATATACTTATTTAATATAGCCCACCAAAGGTGGAGGCCCGGTATTATGTACTTACCTATAAGGTGATGATTGGTATTGCATTATAACCCACCTAGAAGGTGATGATCGGTATTATATTAAGATCCACATAATGAAGATAGTTGTAAAAGAAAGTAGAGTATATCCCTTGCATAAATTTAGAGCTAAAGGTAAAGGCTAGTACAAGACTGATGATGGTAGGATTGAATGATCAAGTAATGAAATAATAGAAGTAATGAACATGGTTCCGCATCTTCAGGATGGAAGTATATCCATATTGATTATTCTCTTACGATTAATTTTTTGGCAGTACTTATGTATTATTATAGTTTCATATGGCCTTACATACTCAGTACTTTCTTCGTACTGACCCCTCTTTGGGGACTTACCTTACATGCTGCAAGCCCAGGTGTTAGTAGATCTCCGCAGATTATTGGTGAGCTCCAGTTGATCCGGGGCTTTTCTGAGTCATTATGCATATTGGTTTGGTATTGTATATGAGCATGGAGCAGGATGTTATCCCGACTCTAGATTTGTCATAGTCATGTATCTGTAGAGGCTTTGTAGACTTATGTGGGAAGTTGAATGTAAGATATGTACGTTCATTCTGACATGATGGCCCCAACGGCCAAGTTTCCTAATATATATAGCATACGTTTCCATGTTCATGTTTTCCACATAGTTGCATGAGGAGTAATACGAATCACACGATAATATACATACGAAGGTTCAGGAGCAAAGATTGGTTCTCTCGGGCCATATCGTCTTCGGGTTCCAGTCCAGCCCGAATGGGATTTCGGGTCGTGACAAATAATCACGCACAAGGTAAGAATTTTCATCAACAGGCTCAAACTAGCAATATAGAGGAGAAGCTGGAACAAATCATGGCTAGCCAAGCACAAACACAAGCAAGCTATGCAACGCTTGCTGTGAATCAATACAAGATAGCTTCAGACCTAAAAACTTAGAACTTGCCACTCAGGCTTTAGAAAAATAGATGAGCCAGATATCCAGTCTCAAAATACAAGACCTCAAGGGGGTTTTCTTGATGATACAGAGAATCCCAAATAGTTTATGGCAATCACCTTGAGGAGTGATAGAAACTTGAAAACTGTACCACCAAAGCATAATCATGAGGTGCAAACAGGGTTGACAAGATTGACACCTTTAAAAAAACAAGTCCTAGAGAAAGTGGTTGAAAAGAAGAAGACTGAACAGGATGAGAAAGATTCAAAGAGACTACCACCACTATTCCCTCAAAAGCTTAAAGACCCAAAGAGGATGCTTGTTTAAGAAGTTCTTTGACATGTTTATAGAACTTCACATTAACCTTCCTTTGTTAGATGTTTTGTAGGGAATCCCCAAGTATTCTAAGTACTTGAAGGATGTGGCAGCGAATAAAAAGAGGCTTGGTGATATTGAGACTGTGGCACTTACTAAAGATTGTTGTTCTGTGGTTATGAGCAAAATGCCCAAGAAGATTAAAGACCTTGGGAGTTTCACCCTCTTCATACAAATTAGTGAAATTAATATTGTTCAAGCTTTGTGTGATTTTGGGGGCAAGCATTAACTTAATTCCTCTTTCAGTATTTAATACTCTTGGTTGGGGAAAGCCAAGGCCCTCCTCAATTGTGCTATAGATGGCTAATAGAACTAGAGTGGTGCCCAAAGGAATTATTGAGGATGTTCTTATTAAGGCTGGTAAGTTCATTATTCCTGCTGACTTTATTGCTCTTGACTATAATGCAGATAATAGGGTTCCAATTATATTGGGATGTCAATTATTGGCTACCTGTGGAGATTTAATAGATATTAGAGAGGGCACACTCAAGATGAGACTGAATGATGAAGAGGTGGTCTTCAAAGTGCACAAAACACTAAGCACACCCTTACACTATAGGGATCTATGTATTATTATAGTTATGGAAGTGGATAAGTGTGGGGTGGTAGAGTGTAATATTCTAATTACCTCTTCGGACTCTCTCATAGAGTTGCCCAATTTAATAAGTAAGCCTGAGCCTGAAAAGCTTGAATGAAATCCTGAAAGGGTGAATGTGACAAAAGCTACAGAACTAGAGTATGAGCACTCAAGATTTCCAAAAAGAAGGATGTATAAAATGATCAAATCAACCCAAGTATGAAAACCCATGAACAAAATAGAATACACACGATACACATGAGTCAGCACCACAAAATATCCAACTAGAGTAGACACATAAATAGGAGAATCGAGTACATCACAGACTAAGTTCAAACCCAAGGCAAATCTAACAGATACATATGAATAAGTAGAACCCGGATCAAATAAAATAGTATCCATCTGGTCACTGATAAGAATAGTACCTGTAATGGCGGTATCAGATGCCTCAGTCTTGGTTTTTCCTAGAAAGGCATAATAGTGAGCTCTATTATCAAGATGGGCAACCTCTTTAGCAGGTTGTGCTCCACCCTTCCCTGCATTACCATTACCTCTGTTTCCATCTTGACCTCCCTTATTATTACCCCATCCATCCTATGCACGACCCTTACCATTACCATATTTATCTTTACCTACTGGAACTGTAACTCTGGTCTGCTATTGTGCCTGATTACCTAACTGCCTTAGAGTACAGTCTCTCTTGAAGTGCCCTGCAACACCATAATAATAACAACCTTGCTTAAGAGAAGGTTTATTGGCAAAAGAATAAGAATCCTTTTGGCCTTTAGCAACTGAAGGTTGCTGAATAGCTGCTAAATAACCACCTATAAAAGCTAGTAGAGCTGACTGAATTAGGTGATCCAAATATGCTTATTGGCTATAAACCCTGGAATAAGAACCACTGAAGTTACCTGCATTTTGGGACTTCTTAGTTAATGCCTTAGCTTGACTAACCTGCTTAACTCCCTAAAGTTTTTTCACATAATCAGCCACATCATTGAAACTCTTTCCTACAGAAGTCATGTGAACAGAAAATACCTGGAGATTAGTGTTCAAACCCTTAACAAATAATCAGATCCTCTGCTCCTTAGTGCTCAACAACTGGGTAGCATAGCAAGACAGAGCATGGAACTTAGCCTTATAGGTTGCAACTGATATTTTCCCTGCTCAAGATTTTAAATCATTCTTCTTGAGGTCACTAGGGGTCTGGGGCATACACTTCTCCAAGAATAGGGAATAAAACTAAGCCCAAGTCAATAGAGGCAATGTCGGTGACCAACACTCTATATAGGCTATCTACCACTACTTGGAATCCCCTTCTAGTTGGAAATTCATAAACTCAACACCATGCTATTGAACAATCCCCAACTTGTGAAGCTTCTCATAACAATCAATGATCAACTCAAATACATCCTTAGTCTCAACACTATGAAATGAAGGAGGTTTCATTTTCAAAAACATAGGCAGCAACTCATGTTCGGTACCAGTCATAACGGGGCCTAAAACAACATAGGGGAATACATTAGTCCATGAAGCGTCATCTATTCTGAGAGCTAAAGTGGCAGTGGGATGAGCACCCAGAACCTAAAAGGTCGACATAGTGGGAGTGGATATAGTGCCATCCAACCTACTCAGAAAATCCAAAACCTTCTAAATAACCTCGATAGACATTAGAGGAAGAACTACACCTCTAGTTGTTGCTACCACCTCTGGTTCCATACCATCCTTATCCACTGCCTCAACCTCCTCAAAATGATCTTGAGGTTGGGGAGGTGTTACAAACCTCTAATGATCCTGGTCAACTGCTACCTGAGCTCCACCCCTGGCAGGAGTTGCTCTCTCTTTTCCCCCTTCTTCTACCCCTTCCTCATCCTTGCCCCAAATAGCTAGTTCCACAGTAGGAGCTTCTAGTACTGGGGCTGCTGCTTTTGCTCCATTTGATCTAGTGTTAACCATCTGTGAATAAAAGAATGAAGAGGGTCAGATACCAATTAAGATCGCCACATATCAATTGGAATCAAATTATAGAACGAAAGAAGAAAGAAAGGATAGTTTTCTAAAGTCTTATAGCCTCTCGAAGAAAATTATAGATGTCTCCATACCATTCCACAAAACTCTACTTGAACCATTTTGGTACAATGAGATCAACGAACCTAGGGCTCTGATATCAATTTTGTCACAACCCAAACCAGCCGTGAGTGGCACCCAAATTAAACCCCCGGTGGGAGAACCAACTAACCCAATAAAACATCCAACACTTAGCCAAAAATTAGGCAACTAAACTAGTTTCATTGAATAAAAACAAGTATTCAATATCTCAATGAAAGTAACAAAATAGATAATGCGGAAAAACCATCCCCTAGGACTTAAAAGTCATCGTACCAAAAATTTAATAAATGTCAAAAAATGGGAATCCAACCCCAAAACAAAAGTAATATCTAAGTCCAAAACAAATGGACAAGAAAACATAGAAGAACCCATGGTAGCCCAAAAGATGCAGCTCAGCTTGAGTTCAAATATGTTTGAATCACAACTGAGGTCTTGAAACAGTCGCCAGAATACGCTCTGTACTCAACAAAAAAAGGGCACGTGTAGTATTAGTACTTAAGAAACAATGGTGTACTAATAGGGTTATCAGCCAACCCAAAATGAGAAATATGAACACAAAACCAAAACATAGTGAAACAAGACAACCATGAATCCTATCATGAAACTCTATTTAAAGTTCATAACCTTAACCTTGTAAACAAGTACAACATGGAGGTTTGCCAATATGAGTCAACAAGGATAACAAGTCAAGTAAAACTATGACTAACAATAGGACCCTAACTCAACACCTATGACACAACAATCATATAATTCATGTCCCAATTACATAAGTAATAAACAACCCAGAGATATGTCACAACTTGCAACTAACCCGGACCACTCAAGGATCCATAAGAAACAACAACAATGGCAATTATCATGCATCTCGATTTATATAAGAAACTACCTTTAGAAGTTAAGTACATAAACCCGGTCCACTTAAGGAACCAATATATAATGACAACACTTAAGCCTGGTTCACTCAGGGAACCAATATAATCAAGAAACACATAATCCTCGATTCACTCAAGGAATCATTACACTCACCTGTACCTTGTACATACATGCTAAGGGTCTTATGTGTTTGCCCACTAGTCATAACCTACAGGGGATGAGCTGTTGTCCATGTACTAAATCTCATACATCAAGTGTCTGCTAACCTTATACCCACCAATCTCGTGAAGATATCCAAATATCGATACATTCCACAATAACGACTGATATCACAATAATCGCAACCATAATGAATATAGAATCAACACTTCTAACAACTAACTAGATTTACATATAAGTTCATTGCATGCGATTAACACTTAGGATATCAAATAGTCATTCACTTTCCTTGGACATGCATTGTACAAGAAATACTAAGGAATAGTTAGCATGTTCATATAGAACAAGTTGGGTTTCAACAAAAATTAAACCATCACGTACCTTAATCCAAGCCTGAAGTGCTCTAACAAACTTGAACTTTCCCTTTCCTTGCTACCTCAACTTGATTGTTGTCTAAAAATAGGAATATAACACATAATCAATCAAATGGCCTAGAATATCAGGGATTACAACCTAATCCCAAACACCCAAGCCAAATACATGATCATCCCAACCATTCTAGGGTATCCTACCATCAATTCACCTTAAAATTACCAATTTCATAGTTACATTAGTGAATTATAGTCATGAAAGAGTAGATTATCAACCTTTCACTAAAACCCAGAAGTTTTACACCCAATTTAACCTATTGCAGTAGAAAATTTAGCTCTGTCGAGCTAAATCATCCCCTAAACATATAAACTATTGATTCTAAGGTTTAGGAATCAAAAAATTAGTTAATGGGGGATAAATAACTTACCTTTATGAAGGATTTTGGTGAAAAATAGGTGAAAATTGCCCCAAATCTTCTAAGTCCTTTTCAAAATGTGTAAGAAATAATAAACTATTTTTGGGGAATTTTCTGCATAAACATCAATTTATGCCACTATAACGACCTGAACCTGCTGTAGCGGTATCGCTATAGTGGAATCTGCCTGCTATAGAGAGATTAACCGACATTGACTCCCCCTATAGAGGGAATTTCTCTGCTATATTGGTATCCCCATAGTGGTTTGTCACCCGCTATAGTGGATGTGGCAAGGAATAAACTTTAAATAGCTCCCAGTTTTGCCTTTTTTGTAACATACACTCAAACCATGACATCCCAGACTCCTTATCTCCCAAATTTAGTTATAAAAATCCCTATAGATTTCTTATTATGTTAGCTAACATAACATCATGTTAAACTTAATCACATTTACCCACTCCATTCCCAGAATGCCCTAGACCATACCTCGATTAGATTTTGTCCAAGCCTAGCCTAGCCTAAAATTTTTAACTCCCAATTCGAAATAAATATTAATCCAAATTCTTGCATGATTTACTTATCCCTAATGATGGAAATGGTCATTACAACGAAGCTCTTCATACACTAAGGAATTGATCTTAACACTTATGTACAATTAGGAATCATTAGATTTGGGTTTGTACACATTCAATGAACAGGTCGGATCTTTGCTTGGAAATTTAGTGCAACGACTCAAATTGTCATTACGTTAAAATAAGAGGTAAAATTTGCACCTAGACTTCACTTGGTTAATTTTTGAGAAATTCAGGGCTAGTCTAGAATTGGGTTATTTTTTATGATGTGGTAGTCAAACAAAATTCGGCACTAATGTAGTTTGTGGTAGTTGAGTTTGACATTATAATTAAATAGTCACTGAGTATAGGAGGCTGTAGCAACTTCTGACACATGAAACAGAGTTATAGAACTCAGGTTATAGTGGTTATCATGGAGGGGTTTGTTCGCAATGTTATGATTTGGGCTATGTGTTGTAAAATGTGTTAATCTGTGGAGAGGTCCCAAGTTTGTACCTCAAACCAGTGTAGTGGTACCAGTGCAGTAGTAACAGAAATTGCAGTAGCGACCTCTGTGAAAAGGGAACGAACCGCTACAGCAGTAATTATCTGATGTAGTGGTAACACACAATAAAATTACAGTTTAATAAATCAGAAAAAAAATTCATCCCTCACTTTTTCAAAAAAATGCAATAGAGCTTTGGGAAAGGCAATGTTCAAAGGGTTTGTGGAGTTTTTCATTTTTAAAGGTAAGTAATTATATTCTAGACTTGAATTTACTTCGTTTATGCTTATAAAATCACTAGAAATGAATTAATGGTGGAAATTGAAGTTTAACCCTTGTCCATGAAGATTGATGAAAAATGGTGGGAATGTGTATAATTTTGGTATATAATGATCATAGGGTGTTAGAAAACACTAATGGGACTAGAATTATGGTTATTTATGCTAATTCAAGTAAAATCCATGGGGTTTAAGAAATAGAAAACCCTAAGATAATGAATAGGGTGAGTTTATAGCTAAAATATATGATTTTTTATTCCTAATGATTAAGAGGGGATGAATTATTATAATGAGTATATATTCTTGTTGTTATAGATCAATAACGAGATCAAAAGGCCAAAAGTATGGCTTAAAGGTGACTTTGAACAAAGGAATTGAGGTAGGCTATGGTTTGTTGTAGCAGTTAGACTTTCTTGGATTTGTGGTTGTTTATAAACTAAACACCTATGATTTCCTTCTAGCATGACTTGTAATTCATGGACTACATTTCATTTCATATGTATTGTGATGGTGTTGGATAATGAATGATCGGGTACCATGCCAGTACGGTTATGATATGATTATGATAAGGGTTCAAGTACCACACCTGTACGAATATGATATATTGTGATAAAGGGTCGGGTACCATGGTAGATAGTAAGAGATGATTTACAGATCTTGCATACATGCACTCATTCATATGCATTGAGTGCCTTTATAATGATTACATGCGATGATGAGTTTTTGTTGAAATTGATTAAGTGTAAAAGCATGTGAAAGTAAACTTGTGTGAATTTTTTCTCATATGATTCTTTTAGTTGTTGATGTCTTTGATTGTGAGTTTTGTTATGATGTCTTATATACTTGTTTGGCTTTCTTACTTGTACATTATTGAGCTAGTAAGACTATGTGCTTACAAGTACTTATTGACGTACTGAGGCTACTTGTGCTCTTCTTTTGTTGAGTGCAGAACATCTTTCGGCGTTTAACACGTGACATCAGCTCTAGTTAGTAGTGGAAACTTGATTTGAGTGTAAGTACCATGACCGAGCAACCTTCAGATCTTCTTATTGATGTTGATGTCCTTTGTTTCGGAACTGAGATGATTTCTCATTATTTATGTTTTGGATATATTAGTTGTTTCAGGCTTAGTTTATTCTTAGATGTTCCTATATAGTGACTTTAGGTCCTGGGGAATATAATAAATAGAGGTTTCCATACTATACTCTTTTTTGGATGTTAATGACATTGACAATTAATCTTTATTGAATGAGGGCCTTTTGAACATTTTTAAAACATGAGGGTAAATATAATATAGATATGAAATTAACACTTCAGTAGTAAGGGTGAGATTTGTATGGTTCTCCCGCCATAAGTTAGTGTGGGTGCCAATTATGATCGTTTGGGTTGTGACAGAGATGGTATCAGAGCACTAGGTTCGTAGATCTCTTCGTACAAGAACACTTCTAGTAGAGTCCTAAAAAATGGTACAGAGACATCTGTACATTTCTTTAGGACTCTGTACATTTCTTTAGGAGGCTATAGGACTTTAAGAATGAATTCCTTTCTTTCCTTCTTTTATGCTATGACTTGATTTCAATTGGTATCTGGTGATCCAAATTGGTATCTAATCCTTTCATTCTAGTCCATAGATGGTGAATACTCATTCTACTAGAATAGAAGCAACAGTAGCAGTATCCGTACCTACAGCAGTACCAGCAGTATCTCTCTCACCGGCCAATAGGGCCACAGTTCATGGCAGGCCTCTAGCTAGGGGTGGAGCTAATAGGGAGGACAAAGGGTAGCACCTATTAGGGATGGAGCCTAGGCATCCTAAAGACCAGTAAGACAAATATCACCATATCCTCTCTCATATCAGGATGTCACAGACCATGCTCAAAATAAAGAAGAGGTAGTTGAGAAAGAGGAGATTGTAGCTCCAGAGAATGTGGTGCCAACACTAAATGGTGCAGCTCTAGTGCCTTTGTCTACAAAAATGATTCAACAAGTGTTGGGATTCTTGGGTAGCTTGACTGGCATGGGCTACACTCCAGTTCTTCCAAATATTCCACCCACAACCTTACAACATACCGCTGTTGTAGCACCAAAGATGGATGCAGGATCAAAAATAGAGGCGTATCCTCAATAGGTACTTGGATAAGTGATGACTGATGATGAACATGGGCTGTTTTGCAAGTTCATAAAAATTGGAACCTCTTGTATTCTAAGGGATATAGTCTGAGGATACATTTGAGTTCTTGATCAATTGTCCTGAACGTCTACATAAGATGGGTATTGTTGAGAAGTATTAGGTGGAGTTAATTTATTTTTAGCTACAGGCTAAAGTTGATCAATGGTGCAGGTCCTTTATAGAATGCTGAGAGTTTTTTCCTGCACTTACTTGGGCTCAATTTCAGAATCTTTTCCTTGATAAATATATTCCCCACACCTAATATGATCAGAGGAAGTATGAGTTCTTGAGATTGGAGTAGGGTAACATGTATGTGATAGCCTATGAGGCTAAGTTTAATGCCTTGTCTCGTTATGCACTGCAGCTGATCACCAAAGAGGAGGAGAGAATTTGGTACTTTGTAAAGAGTCTGAATTCAGGGATTCAGTTGGCTACTTTATCTATGGCTGTGTCTGGTATGTATTTTTAGGAGGTTTTTGAATTTTCCAAGAAGGCTAAAGCACTTGAGAAATAGGGAGAGACAAAGACAGAAGAGAAAAAATCTCGTACCTCGGGCAAATTTAGTAGTACTTTCTCAAAGAGGCGTAGTTCTTCTAAGCCTTACCATTCGGCCATGTCGGTGTCTTCAGGGGCCCCGTATGGTGTCAATTATTAGCCTTTCCAAACCAGCAGATATACACCTTCATCCTCTTCAGATCAAAGGCCTAATTTTGGACCTAAATGCTTTGAATATAGGGGTTTGGGATATGTCAAAAGATATTGCCCTAACTTCTTATCTGCAGGTCAGTTGACTCAGCAACCGACTTATACTACTCTAGTTTTGATAGGTCGTGGTGGTAGAGTTAATAGTAGGGGTTGTCCACAAGGGAAGAGTGGTGGCTAGGCTAGGGGTGGCAACCAGGCTAATTGAAGTGGAGGACAAGTTGGTAGAAATGGAGTTCATGGTGGTAAAGGTGGTAGTTAGGGTGGTGATAAGGCATATTTATATAGTTCCAGCACATTCCAAGGCAGAAGCTTCTAATGTTGTGATCACATGTACTATTATTATCCGTGACCATATGGCTTCTGTATTGTTTGATCCCAGTTCTACCTTCTCTTATGTGTCTGTGAAATTTTCTTTGGGCTGGGACTTAGACTATGAGTATCTTGAGGCTCCTTTGTATGTTTCTACGCTAGTTGGGGTGTATGTATGTGTTGATCAGGTGTATCATGCATGCCTTGTGATGTTAATGGGGTTTAAGACCCTGGCAGACCTAGTTATTCTAGATATGGAAGATTTTGATGTTATATTGGGAATGAGTTGGTTGTCCCTTTATTGTGCCATTCTTGATTGTTATGCCAAAACGTCACTATAGTGATGCCTGGGATGGATGAGTTAGAGTGGAAGGGTACTTTTAAGCCTAATCCTGTGAGGGTTGTGTCAGTAATTCGTACCTAAAAGTTATTGAAGAAGGAGTGTAAGACATTTTTGGCCCATCTTCAGGAAGATAAATCTGTGATCCCTCCAATAGCGTCATTCCCAGTGGTATGTGAGTTTTTAGAAGTGTTTCCGGATGATCTTCCAGGTATACCTCCAGACCGAGAAGTTGACTTTTGTATAGATTTAGAGAAAGAAACTAGACCCATTTCCATCCCACCATACCATATGGCACCAATAGAGTTGAGAGAATTAAAGTATCAGTTGCAAGAGTTGTTAGAAAAAGGCTTTATTTGCCCAAGTTTTTCCCCTTGGGGTGCACCTGTGTTGTTCGTAAAAGGAAAGATGGTAGCTTGAGGATGTACATAGACTTCCACCAGTTGAATAAGGTAACCATTCACAATAAATATCCCATGCCTAGGATAGATGATTTGTTTGACAAATTGCAAGGGGCTTCCGTATTCTCCAAAATTGACTTAAGGTTAGGTTATCATCAACTCAAGATTAAAGATAGATTAAAGAGAACGATATCCCCAAGACTATTTTTCATACTCGATATGGGAACTATAAGTTCCTAGTTATGACCTTTGGTTTGATCAATGCCCCAGGTGCTTTCATGAGCCTAATGAATGGAGTTTTTAAGCCATTTCTTGACTCATTTATTATTTTTTCATTAGTGACATACTGTTATACTCTAAAAGTGAAGAGGAGCATGAAGCTCATTTTTTTGCGGTGTTGGGATTGCTCAAAGAGAAGCAACTATATGCTAAATTCTCTAAGTGTGAATTTTGGCTTTATTCAGTATCCTTATTGGGGAACATGGTTTCTAAAAAAGGAGTAATGGTAGACTCGCAGAAGGTTGCAGCCATTAAGAATTGGGCTAGACCGACAAATGCGACAAAAATATAGAGTTTTGTAGGTTTGGCTAGTTATTACCACTGATTTGTTAAGGGATTTGATGCTATTGCTTCATACATGACCCACCTTACTCAAAAAGATGTCCCATTTGTGTGGGATGATAAGTTTGAGGAGAGCTTCCAATAGCTCAAAACCCTGACCTCAGCCCCGATTCTCATATTGCCCATTGAGGGTAAAGATTTCATTGTATATTATGATGCCTCACGATTGGGTTTAGGTGCTATTTTGATACAGGATCGGAACATGATTGTTTATGCTTTTAGGCAACTAAAACCTTATGAGAAAAACTATCCCACGCATGTTTTAGAATTGGCAGCTCTGGTGTTTTCTTTAAAAATTTAGAGGAACTATCTCTATGGGGTAAAGTGTGAGGTGTTCACGTACCACCACAGCCTACAACACATGTTCACCTAGAAGGATTTGAGTTTAAGACAGAGAAGATGGATGGAGATGATTAAAGACTATGATATCTCAATTCTATATCACCCAGGTAAAGCTAGTATGGTGGCGGATGCATTGAGCCCGAAACCAGTGAGCATGGGAAGTTTAGCATTGCAGGAAGTGTCCAAACGCCCATTGGCAAAAGAGCTACAGTCTTTGGCTAATGGTTTTTTGAGGCTGCCGGAGACTAGTGAAGGAAGGGTGTTAGCACATGTGGAGTTTATGTCCATGTTTTATGACCAAATTAAAAGCAGGTAATTCGAGGACAAGAAGTTAAGCAACCTCAGAGAAAAATTATTATGAGGTGAAGCAAGAGAGGACATTCTTAATAATTAGGGAGCGTTGAGGATTCAAAGGCGGTTGTTCAGACTTTCGGTAGGTAATTTCATCTCGACTATTCTAGTGGAGGATCATAATTCTAAGTACTCTATAGATCTAGGTGCCAACAAGATGTATAGGGACTTGAGACAACACTATTGGTGGCAAAGGATTAAATGGGATATTGTGGATTTCGTAACAAGTGTCAAAATTGTCAATAGATTAAGTACGAACATCGAAAGATTGGTGGTACACTTCAGAGAATGCCCATTTCAAAGTGAAAGTGAGAAAGGATAATGATGGATTTTGTAGTTTGTCTTCCAAAGACATTGAAGAAGTACGACTCTATATAGGTCATTATGGATTGATTGACTAAGTTGGTTCACTTCATTTAGGTAAGAGTATACTATAATATGGCTAAATTGACCAAGATTTATATGAATGAGATTGTAAGGTTACACGGGGTACTGGTTTTGATTGTGTCAGATAGAGGTACTCAGTTCACCTCTAAATTTTGAGAGAAATTCTAGTTAGAATTGTGGTCTATATTGGACCTAAGTACGGCCTTCCATCCACAAATCGATGGTCCAATGGAGCAAACTATACAAGTACTTGAGGACATGCTTTGGGATTGTGTCATGGACGTTGGGGGTCAGTGGGAAAAATATTTACCATTGTGTGAATTCACCTACAACAATAGTTACCACTAGAATATTAACATGGCCCCTTTTAAGGCCTTGTATGGAAGGAGGTCTAGGTCTCTAATTAGGTGGTTTGATGCATTTAAGGTAAGGCCTTAGGTTACCGATATGCTTAAGGATTCAATGGATAAAGTGAGGTTCATTTAGGAAAAGATCATAGCCACCCAGAGTAGGCAAAAAGAGTGCGCAGACAATAAAGTGAGAGATGTGAATTTTGCAGAAGGAGAAAAAATGTCATCCATGAAGGGTGTAATCTGATTTGGCAAGAAGGGCAATTTGAGCCCCAAGATACATTGGACCCTTTGAAATTTTGAATAGAGTGGGGTTTGTGGCGTATAGACTGGCCTTACCCCTTAGTATTTCTGGGGTTCACCCAGTATTCCACGTGTCTATGCTAAAGATGTATCATTGGGATGGTGATTACGTCATTTCTTGGGACCCCGAATCCTTTGATAGGGAGTTGTCTTATGAAGAGGAATAATTGATATATTAGCTAAGGATGTGAGGAAGTTGAGGATCTGAGTCATTCCTTGTGTGAAGGTTCAATGGAGAAATTATACTATTGAAAAAGCTACTTAGGAGATGGAGTCGGACATGCCCAAGTGGTATCTGCACTTATTTATTGACCCAAGTACTTTCCTTTGTCTCCCTATATATTTTTGGGCTAATGGTCATTTGGGTACGAATGAGGGGTAAATTTGTATTTAATGTAATGACCCAAATTATTGTTATACTAAAATAGGAGGTAAAATTTGCACCTAGACTTCCCTTGGTTAATTTTTGATAAATTCAGGGCTAGTCTAGGATTGGATTATTTTTGATAATGTGATAGTCAAAAAAATCTGGTATTGTTAGTGGTAGTAGAGTTTGATGTGATAATTGAATAGCCAACGAGTATAAGAGGCTGTAGCAGCTTCTAGCACTTGAAATAGACTTATCAAACTCCTGTTATAGTGGTTATCATGGAGGGATTTGTTCGCGGTGTTACCATTCGAGGTGTGTGTTGTAAAATTAGCAAAAATGTTGATAGATCCTAAGTTTCTTCCTTAGACCGCTGTAGGGGAAAACTAACCACAACAACGGTAACATAAACTGCAACAACGACCTTTATAAAAAGTAATTATCCACTACAGCGGTAATTCGCAGTAAAATTATAGTTTTAGAAACTAGAAAATGATTTTATTTCCCACTTTTTTTGAAAAATACAATAGAGCTCTGGAGAAGGCAACTTTCAAAGGGTTTGGGAAGTTTTTCATCTTTGGAGGTAAGTAATTACATTATAAACTTGAATTTACTTTATTTAACCTTAGAAAATCATAAGAAATGCATTAATGGTGGAAATTGAGGTTTAATCCTAGTTCATGGAGATTGATGAAAAGTGGTGGAAATGTGTATAATTTCGGTATATAATAATCCCAGGATGTTAGAAAACACAAATGAGACTAGAATTATGGTTGTTTATGCTAATTCAAGTAAAATCCATGAGGGTTAAGAAACAGAAAGACCTAAGATGATGAATAGGGTGAGTTTATGACTAAAATTCGTGATTTTTTATTACTTATAGTTAAGAGGGGATGAATTATTGAAATGAGTATATATTCTTGTTGTTATAGATCAAGAACGGGATCGAAAGGGAAAAAGTGTGGCTTAAAGGTGACTTTGAGCAAATGAATTTAGGTAGGCTATGTTTTTGTTGTAGCACTTAGACTTTCTTGGCTTTGTACTTGTTTGTAAACTAAACATCTATGATTGCCTTCTAGCATGACTTGTAATTGATGGACTGCATTTCATTTTATATGCATTGTGATGGTGTTGGATGATGAAGGGTCGGGTACCATACCAATATGATTATGATATGATCATGATAAGGGGTAGGGTACCACATGGGTATGGATATGATATGTTATGATAAAGGTTCGGGTACCATATCAGTACGTTTTGATGTTGTTGATTATGAGGAGAAGAGTAAGAGTTGATGCGCAGATCTTGCATACATGCACTCATTCATATGCATTGAGTGCTTTTATAATGATTGCATGCGATGATGAGTTGTTGGTGAAAGTGATTAAGTGTAAAAGCTTTTGAAAGTAAACTTGTGTGAATTTTTCCTTACATGGTGTTTTTAGTTTTTGATGTCTTGATTATGAGTTATTCTTTGATCACTTTTATACTTGTTTGGCTTGCTTACTTGTACATTGTTTAGTTAGTCGACCTATGATGCTTACCAGTACTTGTTGATGTACTGATGCAACTTATGCTCTTGTTTTGTTGAGTGCAGAACATGACACGCGAGCTCGGCTCTAGTTAGTGGTTTAGACTCAATTTGAGGGTGAGCACCATGATCGAGCAACCTTCGGATCTTCTTATTTATGTTGATGTTCTTTGTTTTGGGACTAAAATGATTTCCTATTATTTATGTTTTGGATATATTAGTTGTTTCAAACTTAGTTTATTCTTAGATGTTCTTGTAAGGTGACTTCAGGTCCCGGGGATTGTAATAAATAGAGATTTCCACACTATACTCTTTTATGGATGTTAATGACGCTGACAATTAATATTTATTGTATGAAGGCCTTTTGAACTTGTTGAAAATATGAGGATTAATATAATATGGATGTGAAAGTAACACTTGAGTAGTAAGGGTGAGATTTGTATGGTTCTCTCGCCATAGGTTAGGGTGGGTGCCAATCATGACCGGTTGGGTCGTGACATTCAGGGTGTTTCAAGTTTACACAATGTAAATGATTCACTCTAGATAGTTTAGTCATGATTCTCAAGTTAAAGTAAGAAGACACAATCATAAAAATAATTAAAGCACGGAAGGTAATAATAAAAGTCAAAATTTGAGCTTCAAGCCTCGATAGATGATCATAAAAATTTTGAAGACATCTTAAAAACGGTATATAATACACATGCTTAGCTCTAAAACCCAACATAAAACATATCATATAGTTCACAATACTATATTTCTTCCTTATCTTTACTTGCTCGTTAATCCTATTGACTAATTCTCTCAAGACAGTCATCAGACTATCCATCGTCGGGAAATGTCCAAACTAAGACAAAAAAATCTATCTAAAAATAATAAAAGAGATAAAAAATAAAATAAAATTACTACAATCGGTTCAAAAGATCATCCCTTGAAAACATTATCAAGACCATAAGAAAAACTAAAAGAAATTATTAGTTACTGGTAAGAATAAGCATATAGTACCCTCACCTCACACTTAAAACTATTGCAGTACCCCTAATGCACACTATACATAACAAAGAGGTGGAAGAAACTCCATGGTAGGACAAATGTCAAAGAAATAACAACTTATAGGGTACTTAGATGTTTTCCTAACATGGTCCTTTATGCAAAAACTCCACACTTAGTTCCAATCAACTTGTTTGTTTTTGCTCGCTTTTGCATCCTTCAAATGGCTTTGCTTCACATTCTCCTACAATATAAAAAAAAAAACTACAAAAAACATATATAATGAAAAATAAAAATAAATAAAATAAAACAGCAAAGTTGGGTTGCCTCCCAACAAGCATATTATTTAACATCGTGGCACGACGTGAACCACTTTTTGCCTCCACCTTGAGCTTATGAATTGCACTTATAACATTTCTTCAAGTTTTTGACTTTGCTCCAGTGGTGGAGGTACCAAACCATTCAAGCCAAGAAACAAATATTCCATTATGCTTTTTTTTGTTTTCAAGTGAAGAATTCCATTTTCGCTACATGGCCTTGAAATTTCAGAATATAAGACACATCTACCTCCTCTATCGACCTTTCTAACAAATTTGGTGCATTGAGTGAAATAACACTCCCTGACACTACTTAGACAAAGGACCTAGGTATCAAACAACAATCCTCATTATTATCACAATATGAATGTTAGGAGGTTGAATCAGCCTTGGAAACAAAAAGAGTTGAAGCTCTTTCTACAAAAGCATAAGGTAGATGTAATGGGTGTCTTAGGAATAAGAAATAAGGAATAAAAATCTCATTATATTTTGTAAAATTTGCATAGTATGGTCTCACTAATGTAACTATACTATGACATAATAGGATTATTTAGCAGTTATGGAGAAATCAGATTAAGGTCCAAGTATTGTAGGTAGATGAATAATTTATACACTGTCATATGAATAGTGAAAATTTATCAAGTTATCTCATAATTATGTATGCTAGAAATGAAGCCTAGGAGAGGAAAAACAACTGTGAAAGGACCTTTGTTTAATTGGTAACACTATACAAGGAACTTGGCTAATTATTTGGGAATTCAACTCCATCCTATCTTTTGAGGATAAACATGAATCCTCGATCACAATTGTTGAAACACAAGATTTCAAGAAGTGTGTTGACACCCTATATAATACCCCGCTTAGATCAAATAGATGATATTACAGGTTCTGCAACAAGCAACAAGACAACAATAGGGTCTACTCTAAGATAGACTGGGCCTTTCGATAACATCTATTAGCGGCATACATGGACATGTGTAAGCAGAATATTTTAACCCAGAGTCTTAGATCATTCTCCCATTCTTATTCAATGAAGGACCACTATAAGTATTCATCCTAAACCTTTCAAGCTGCTCACAATATTCATGCACCACTATGATTTCCAGACTATATTAACTACTATATCTATTGGTAGACATAAGGATAAATATATGTTTAAGTTGTGGATGAAACTGAAGCATCTAAAAGTTAACCTACAATGACCCTTTCCATATTTATGGATAAGTCTACATGCAAAAATTTGGGTTAATATTTTTCCACGAATTATGGGTTAAAAATTACATGCTAGGCTAGCCTTGGACAAAATCCGAGTAAGGTATGATCAAGGGAAATCTAGGAATGGATTAGGTAAATGTAACAAATTTTAGCATATTTTATTGTTATCTAATATGATAAGTAATCCGTAGGATTTTTTGGAAGTGAATTCGGGTAAGTAGAACTCCCGATATCAAGCTTGATGTAAAGGCGTTAGTCCGAGATGTCATGATTTGAGGGTGCGTAGAAAAAAAGGAAAAAATGAGAGCAATCCCAAGTTTTTGACTCACCCCCCCCCCCCCCACTATAGCGAGAGTCAAAGCCGGTCAATCCCGCAATATCGGGCGGCTTCCACTATAGCGATGCCGCTATAGTGGGATCAGGCCGCTATAGTAGAGTAATTGTTGTTTAATGCAGAAATTTCCCCAAAATAGTTTATTGTTATATAAACTTGTTTTGGGGAAAGCTTAGGCAATTTTGGGTGATTTTTCATCAAATTTCTTCATAAAGGTAAGTTAATCAGACCCATTATCTAGTTTTCCGGATTTCTAACCTTAGAATACTAGTTTACGGGTTTTAGGGAGGATTTAGCTTAACCTAGCAGATTTTTTGGGTGCAATAGGGTAAATTGGGTGTAAACCTTTGGGTTTTGGTTAAAAGTTAATAATTTAATCTTCCATGTCTATAATTCACTAATGTAACCATGAAATTGGTAGTTTTAAGGTGAATTTATGATGACAAACCCTTAGAATTGAGGGAATGATCATGAAATTGGCCTTGGGATTTGGGATTAGGTTATAATTCTTGATATTGTAGTCCATTTCATTGATTATGTGTTAGATTCATTCTTTTAGACCACAATCAAGCCAAGGTTGTAAGAAAAGGGAAGGCTCAACTTTGCTAGAGCATATCAGGCTTGGATTGAAGTGGGTGATGGTTTAATGTAGTTAAAACCCTTTCTTTTTTTATTCGTGTATGATAACTATTCCTTTGCATTGCTTGTACAATGCATATTCAAGGAAAGTGAATTACTATTTGAAATCCTAAGTGTTAATCGCATGCAATGAACTTATATAAGAGCTTGTTGGTTTTTACAAGTGTCGTTTCTATTAATATTGTGGTTGTGATTGTTGTGATATTTTTCATTATTGTGGGATATTTTGGTAGTTGGACATGTTCACGGGATTTGGTTGGTATAAGGTTTGTAGGCACTTGATGTCTGGGATTTGGTACATGGACAAACGCTCATCCCTTGCAGGTCATGGCTAGTAGGACGCCATAAGACCCTTAGCATGTATGTACAGGGTATTGGTTAGTGTGATGGTTTCTTGAGTGAACCAGGGATTATGTTTTTACTGTTATATTGTCTCCTTGAGTGAATCGTGCTCTGGGATAATTGAAAGTTGTGGCGTAACTTTATATTGTATATTTACATGTGTAATTGAGACATGGTTGTTTTCTTAGAGTCTTGTTGGTAGTCATGCCTTTTTACTTGTCTGGTTATCCATGTTGACTTGGTGACTAAACTCCATAATGTGTTGAATAAGGTTAAGTGTTATGAACTTGAAGTAAGGCTACATGGTAGGAGTTCGTAGTTGTCTTGTTTTACTAAGTTGTGGTTTTGTGTTCATATTTGTCATTTTGGGTTGGCCAATGACCTTACCAGTACACCATTGTTTTCTTTTGTACTAAACTAAAATATGCTCTTCTTTTTTTTGACTGTAGAGCATATTTTGGCGACTATTTTGAGACCTCAGTTGTGATTCAGATAGTGTTTGAACTCAAGGGTGAGCTACATCTTCTAGGCTTCCATGAGTTCTTCATTAAGTTTCTGGTCCATTATTTCAAACTTAAACAGTTCAGTAGTTTATGGGTTGGTCCCATTTGTTGATACTTTAGTGTTTTGGTACAATGACTTTCAAATTCTAAGGTATTGTTTAGATTTTGTATTTCCACATTATTATTTTGGTTTAGCTATTGAATACTTGGTTTTCTTAATGGAAAATGGATTAGTTGCCTAATTTTTAGCCAAGTGTTGAATTGATTAACTGGGAAAGTTGGTTCTCCCACTGGGGTTTAGTGTGGGTGCCACTCATAGCGGGTTTGGGTCGTGACAAAGTTGGTATCAAAGCCCTATGTTTGTTGATCTCATTATACCAAAACCCATCTAGTAGATTTCTGTAGAATGGTACGTAGATGTTTGTTCCATTCTTTGAGAGGCTATAGAACTTTAGGAAACTATCATTTCTTTCTTGTTTTTGTTTTATGACTTGATTCCAATTGGTATCTGGTGATACAAATTGGTATCTGAACTTCTTTATTTTTTTGTTCGCAAATGGTTAATACTAGAGCGAATGGAGCCACTGCACCTGCACTAGCAGCTCTAGCTGTAGAATCGATTGTTCGGGGATGAGGATGCAAAAGAGGTAGGGTAAGGGGAAGAGGGAGAGCAATACTCGCCAGGGGTAGAGCTCAGGAAGAAGTTGATTAGCCTTGTCAGAGATTAGTGACTCCTCCCCCACCCCAGGATCATTATAAGAAGGTTGACAATATGAAAGAGGATATTGTAGAGTAGGAGAAGGTGGAACTGGTTGGAGGTACAGCACTTCCCTCTATGTCTTCTAAGATAATTCAGCAGGTGATTTCTTTTCTAAGTAGATTGGCTGGTACTGGGGCCATTCCTGCTATGCCTTCTTATCAGTTTCCAGGTGTTCAGTCAACTACTATAGTTGCTCCTAAGATGGGTAAGGCTTTAGGGACTAAGATCATTCCTCATCTGGTGTTGGGTCCTATCAATATTGGGATTAAGCATGACATGCTGACCAAGTTCCTAAAGATGAAACCTCCTACTTTTCTTGGCTCTGAGATGGAGGGTGTATTTGAGTTCGTTGTTGATTGTTATGAAAGGTTGCACAAAATGGGTATTGTTGAGTAGTATGGTGTTGAGTTTGTTACTTTTTGCTGTAAGGTGATGCCAAGCAGTAGTGGAGTGCATATGTGTAGTGTTAGTCACCAATTTTGCCTCCATTGACATGGGCTTAATTTCCTACCCTATTTTTGGAGAAGTATGTGCCCCATACTCTTCCTGACTGTAAAAAGGATGAGTTTTTGGTCCTTAAGTAGGGTAATATATCTATTACAACCTATGTAGCTAAGTTTCATACTTTGTCTCGCTATGCTACTTAGCTACATGGTATAGAGAAGGAGAAGATTTGGTTGTTTCTGAAGGGCCTGAACACTGACTTGCAGGTTTTGTCTGTTTATATGACTTCTGTCGGAAAGACCTTTAACGAGGTTGTTGATTATGTGAAGAAGCTAGAAGGGGTAAAGCAAGTTGGTCAGGCGAAGGTGCTAGCAAAGAAGTCCTAGAATGCAGGTAACATTGGTGGTTCTTATTCTAGGGGTCATAGCCAGCAGATTTATTCAATTCCCCCCATTCAGTCTGCTCTGTCATCTTTTACAGGTGGTCAGTCAGGGGCTATTAAGTAGGCCTAAGTTGCTAAAGGCCAAGGGGATTCTTATTCTTTTACCAATAATCCTTCTCTTGAGACAGGTTATTATACTTGTTGTGCGGTGGGGCACTTTAAGAGAGAGTGTCCTTAGAGATAGGCTGGGTTATAGAGCCAGCAGCAAACTAAGGTTGTGGTTCTTGCTTGTAGAGGTAGTGGAGGTAACAGTAATGGTAAGGGTCATCCACTGGGTGGGTAGGGTAATAATCAGGGAGGTCGTGGTGGAAATTGAGGTAATGGGAATCCAGGGAAAGTTGGAGCACAACCTACTAGGGAGGTTGCTCAGCTTGATGATAGAGCTCACTACTATGCCTTCCCAGGTAAGACCTAGGCCGAGCCTGAGTCTATTATTTTATTTGATTTGGGTTCCACTTATTCTTATGTATCTATTAGATTCGCCTTGACTCTCCTAGTTATGTGTCTACTCTGATTGAAGACTCTATTGCAGTAACCCCATGTTTATTGTACATATTTAATTTTGTTCATGGGTTTCCAAACTTGGGTAAATTTGATATTCTTGGATATGCTTGACTTTGACATTATCCTGGGTATGACTTGGCTATATCCATATCATGCTGTTCTAAATTGTAATGCTAAGACAATGACCCTAAAAATGCCCGAAATGGATAAGTTAGAGTGGGAAGGTGTGTATAAGCCTAAGCCTATGAAGATTATAACTTTTATTGAGACTAAAATGTTAGTTGGGAGAGGGTGTTTGAATTTTCTAGACCATCTCTGGGATGTTAGTGAAGAATCTTCTTCTATTGAGTTAGTCCCTGTAGTGTCGAAATTTCAGAAGGTGTTTCCTACAGATTTGCCTAGTATGCCTCTGGACTGGGACATTGACTTCTATATTGATTTGGAATTGGGAACTCGCCTAATTTCTATTCCTCCCTTTTAAATGGATCCAACTGAGTTGAGGGAACTCAAGACTTAGTTGCAAGAGTTTCTTGATAAGGGATTTATTCATCCTAGTTCTCTCCTTAGGGTGATCCAGTGTTGTTCGTTAAGAAGAAGGATGGTAGCATAAGAATGTGTATTGACTACAGGCAGCTGAATAAGGTTACTATTAGGAATAAGTATCCCTTGCCCCAGATAGATGATTTTTGTTAACCAGCTATAGGGTACTTCTATTATCTCTAAGATCGATTTGAGATAGGGTTATCACCAGTTAAATATTCAGCCTAAAGATATACCTAAGACAGCCTTAAGGACTCGGTATGGGCACTATGAGTTCTTAGTGATGTAATTTGGGTTGACTAATGCGTCGGCATTTTTCATGAGCTTGATGAACGGTATTTTTAAGTCTTTCTTGGATTCTTTTGTGATTGTTTTTATTGATGATATTCTGGTTTACTCCAAAAGTAAGGAGGAACATGCATGTTATCTTTGCATTGTGTTAGGGATTTTGAGAGAGAAGCAGTTATATGCTAAGTTATTGAAATGCGAGTTTTGATTGTCTTCGATCACCTTCTTAGGGCATGTGATTTTATAAAAGGGGTGATGGTAGATCCCTAGAAGATTGAGGTTGTTAAGAGTTGGGCTTGGCTAAGCTTAATGACTGAGGTTAGGTGTTTTGTGGGTCTTGCTAGTTGTTATCGCAGATTTGTCAAAAATTTTGCATCTATTGCTACTCACTTGACAAGGTTGACCCAAAAAGAGGTGCCATTTATTGGGTAGGTTAAGTGTGAGGAGAGCTTATAAAAGCTCAAGATACTTTTGACTACAGCTCATATTCTTTCCCTGCTAGTAAAAGGTAAAGATTTTATTATATTTTATGTTGCTTCACTTTCTGGTTTGGGTGCAGTATTGATATAGGATAGGAATGTAATTGCCTATGCTCCAAGGCAATTGAAGCCTCATGATAAGAATTACCCAACCCATGACATGGATTTGGCGGCAGTGGTCTTTGCACTTAAGATTTGGAGACACTATCTCTATGGTGTCAAGTGTGAGGTGTTTACAGACCATCTCAGTCTGCAATATGTGTTTACACAAAGGGATTTGAATTTGAGGTAGAGAAGATGGATGGAATTATTGAAAGAGTAAGTTGTAACCATCTAGTATCATTTCGGTAAGGCCAATGTGGTGGCAGATGCATTGAGTAGGAAAGTGGTAAGTATGGATAGTCTGGTTTGTTTGAGGGCGTCAAGACGGCTCTTGGCTAGAGAGATTCAGCCTCTAGGATCTCTGTCTATGCAGTTTGATATTTTTAAAGGGGTGGATTATTGGATAGCGTGGAGGTATGTTCAATATTCCTTGAGTAAATTAAGGCCAGACAATTTGAAGATGAGAAGATGAATAAACTTTGAAATAAGGTAGTATGTGGTTAAGCTTTTGATGCCACACTTGATACGTGTAGGGTATTGATGGTGAAAAGACGCGTGTGCATGCCCCAGGTTGGTGATTTGATTCCAGGATTGCTTGCAAAAGCTTATGGATCTCGATATTCTATTTATTTGGATGCAACCAAGATGTATCGTGACATGAGAGAGCTTTATTAGTGGCTCGGGATGAAAAGAGACATAGTGGAGTATGTGTCTAAATGTCACAATTGTCAGTAGGTGAAATATAAGTATCAAAGGCATGCGGGTTTACTTTATATGATGCCCATTCCTGAGTTAAGATAGGAAAGGACAGCTATGGACTTCATGGTAGATCTTTCGAACACCTTGGGTCAACATGACTCAATTTGGTTCATAGTGGACAGGCTGACCTAATCAGCTTATTTCATTCCAGTTAATGTGGACTACAGCTCTAAGAAGTTATCTAAGATCTATATCAAGGAGATAGTATGGCTACATGGGGTGACACTTTTCATCATTTCAGATAAAGATAAGCAATACACCTCTAAATTTTAGCACAGCCTTTCATTCTTATCCTAATGGATAGTCGGAGAGGATGATTCAGGTACTTAAGGACATATTGAGGGCATGTGTGATTGACTTTAGTGGTCATTGGGATAAATTCTTGTCGTTGTGTGAGTTTTCATAGAGCAACAGTTATTACTCAAGCGTTGATATGGATCCATTCATAGCACTTTATGAGAAAAGGTATTGATTGCCCATAGGATGGTTTGAGGCTGGTGATGTAAAGCCCTTGGGCACTGATTTGGTGAAGAAAGCTTAGGAAAAGGTGAGGCTCATCCAAACCAAGTTATTGGCAACCCAGAGTAGGCAAAAGGAGTACACAGACCGCAAGGTGAGGGATATGTCATTCAAAGTGGGTGAACAAGTTATTTTAAAGGTGTCTCTAATAAAGGGAGTCATGAGGTTTAGTAAGAAGAAAAATCTTAACCCTCGTTATATCGGTCCTTTTGAGGTTCTTGATGGTGTGGGTTTGATAGTGTACAGGTTGGCATTACCACCAAGCTTATCAGGGGTCCATCCAGTGTTTCATGTATCTATGCTTAAGAGATATCATGGGGAGAAGTATTATGTGATGAGGTAGGATTCAGTCTTGCTAGATAAGGATCATTCCTGCAAAGAAGATCCAGTGGCTATTCTAGATCAGGATGTCCAAAAGTTGAGGACAAAGGAGATTCGGTCAGTAAAGGTTCAATGGAAGCATCGTCTAATTGAGGAATCTACTTGGGAAAATTATAAGGACATGCGGGACAAGTACCCTCACTTGTTTGAGGATACATGTACTTTTTTTTTCTTAACTTGGCTTATTTTTCCTAGTTTGGTTATTCGGGAACGAACGATGGGTAAATTTGTATCTGTAGTAACAACCCTTTCCATCATTATGGGTAAGTCTAACGTACAAAAATTGGGCTAAGATTTTTCCCCAAATTAGGGGTTAAAATTTTTAGGCTAGGCTAATCTTGGATAAAATACGAGCGAGGTATGGTCTAGGTAAATTCGGCAATGGATTGGGTAAATGTAATAAAGTTTAGATTGCTTTTATGTTAACTAAGATGATAAGGAATCCGTAGGACTTTTCGAAAGTGAATTTAGGTAAGTAGAATTTCTGAAATCAAACTTGATGTAAAGGGGTTAGTGCGGGATGTCATGGTTTGAGGGTGCGTTGCAAAAAAGGAAAAACTAGGAGCAATATCAAATTTCTATCTTGCCACGCTCACTATAATGGGTGGCGGGTCGCTATGAGGTTACCGCTATTGCAGATAAATTCCCACTAGCAGTAGTCAAAGTGTGTCAATACTGCTATAGCGGGTGATATTTGCTGTAGCAATACCGCTATAGTGGGATCGAGCAGCTATAGTGGGGTAATCGTTGTTTAATGCAGAAATTTCCCCAAAATAGTTTATTAATTTCTAAACTCATTTTGGGGAAAACTTAGGCAATTTTGGGCAATTTTCCATCAAATTTCTTCGTAAAGGTAGGTTAATCACTCCCATTAACTAGTTTTGGTAGTTTTAAGGTGAATTTATGGTGGAAATCCCCTAGAATTGAGGGAATGATCATAAAATTGACCTTGGGGTTCAGGTTTAGGTTATAATTCTCGATGTAGTAGGTCATTTTGTTAATTATGTGTTACATTCTTGGTTTTAGACCACAATCAACCCGAGGTAGCAAGGAAAGGGAAAACTCAAAATCATTAGAGAATTTTAGTCTTGGATTGAGGTACATGATGGTTTAATTGTAGTTGAAACCCAACTTGTTTTATGTGTACATGCTAACTATTCCTTCATATTGCTTGTACAATGCATGTTTAAGGAAATTAAATGAGTGTTTGATATCATTGTGGTTGTGATCGTTGTGATATCTATCATTATCGAGGGATGCATAGGTATTTGGATATATATACGGGATTTGATTGGTATAAGGTTGTCAGGAACTTGATGTCTAGGATTTGGTACATAGACAAAAGCTCGTCCCCAGCAGGTCATGGTTAGTGGGCCACCATAAAACCCTTAGCATATATGTACAAGGTATTGTTCAGTTTGAATATACCTTGAATGAATCAGGGTTTATATGTTTACAGTTATATTGGTTCCTTAAGTGAACAGGGCTTAAGTGTTAACTTGTTGTATTAATTCCTTGAGTGAACCGTGTTCATGTGCTTATTTGATAAAGGTAGTTTCTTTGGGTAAACCAGGTTGGATGATAATTGTAATTGTTATTATTCTTATGGATCCTTGAGTGCTCTGGGCTAATTGTAAGTTGTGGCATAACTCTATATTGTCTATTTACTTATGTAATTGAGACATGGTTGATCTAATTTCTGGTTTCATGGTTGTTAACTTGGAGTCTTGTTGGTAGTCATGGTTTTTGATATGACTGGTTATCCATGTTGACTTATATTGACTAAACTCCATAATGTGTTAAATAAGGTTAAGTGTTATAAACTTGAAGTAAGGCTATATGGTAGGTGTTCATGGTTGCCTTGTTTTACTAAATTATGGTTATTTGTTCATATTTCTCATTTTGGGTTGGCCGATGACCCTACCAGTGCACTGTTGTTTCTTGTGTACTAATACTATACGTGCTCTTCTTTTTATTGATTGCAGAGCATATTTCGACGACCGTTTCGAGACCTCAGCTGTGATTCAGATAGTGTTCGAACTCAAGGATGAGCTACATCTTTTGGGATGCCATGAGTTCTTCATTCAATTTATGGTCCATTGTTTTGGACTTAGATAGTTCAGTTATTTTTGGGTTGAACCCGTTTGTTGGACTTAGATAGTTCAGTTATTTTTGGGTTGAACCCGTTTGTTGATACTTATTAGTGTTTTGGTACAATGGCTTTCAGATTCTAGGGGATTGTTTAGATTTCGTATTTCCGCATTATTATTTTTGTTTAGCTATTGAATACTTGGGTTTCTTAATGGAAAATGGATTAGTTGCCTAATTTTTGGCCAAGTGTTGGATTGATTAACTGGAAAAGTTGGTTCTCCTACCGGGGGTTAGTGTGGGTGCCACTTATGACGGGTTTGGGCCATGATAGAAACTGAATAGTTTGAATGCATATTAGGTTCTTAGAATTAAAGGTTAAATTAGGAAAGATAGACTCTTGAGATAGTAAAAAGTGCATTGATAGGCCAACCAATATGTCAAAACTTAATAGATCAGAAGAAGGAGGTATTTGGTGAAATTTTACAATGGAGTAAGGTGGAGGAGCAAACATTCAAACAGAAGTCCAGAGCGAATTCGATTTTATATTAGGATGCTATCACTACCTACTTCCATGCCAAATTAGTGCAAGACTAGAGAAAATAGAAATGTTATAAACTCCATCCATGAATCAGTAAGGACCAATATTAGTAATCTAGTGCAAATTAAGACTGAATTCATTTCCTTTTTCTCCAACTTTATATCCCTTAGTGTGGATGGATACCGCATACAGTTTTTCTACAGAAAATAAGGAGATTCTGAAAGGGGATATATTGAATGCAGTTGTCACGATCAGAGCCTAGGCCCTGGACGTAACAAGCACCCAGAATCATTAATGGCCTAAGAGAATCACTTAGCTTACACCATGAACATTCAACTAAATGAACAGAAGTAAAACACTTTTAAATATCAATATAAAAACCCATTTCAAACTTCAAATCTTTTAAGGACATAATTAATAAAAACTCCCACAATGTATGAAAGAAACTAATAACATCTGCAAACTAATGTATAGTTAGGTCTACAAATCCTCTAGATAAATGTGTTAATAACTAGGTCGGGATTAGGACCCAGCTATACCATAAAATTAAGACAAGGTCTAAACATTAAGTGGAATATGCCTTTTGGAAGATGGAGGGCTCCTCAATAGAGGATTCATCAAGTCATAGCACTGCACTAAATTACAAACGTATATCCTGAAACCTGCACAATGAAATGATACTGCAGCCAAGCTAGTCAATACGTGAAATTTATTGGTATGTAAAATTAGAGAGTGAATCATATCATAAAATAAATTCGTGAAACTGAAATAGAATAGAAGAAATAAGGGATCGAGGACATAAATCATCAACTTAAAAGGTACTCATTAACATCATTAGTTTACTTCTGAACTAGATAGTATAACCAATTGTAACACCCCGTATATTCCCGAAACCATGAGATTACTTTGACATTTATAGAATAATTTAAACAAAAGAAATTTGGTGAATTTATGCATTAAATTATTGGGCTTAAAGGAGTCATGTGTCATTGGGCCTAAATGAGGCCCAAAAAAAAAATCATAAAAAGACATGGCCCAAACATGGAAATGATCCATTCTTGTGTTAACCAATTAAACATGTATTAAATGTACAAGGATGTGGCTAAGGATGACTTAAGGGGACCATATAAAGCAAGAAAAATCATATTTTATTCAACACAATACACATGCCATTTTCTAGAATTTTATCCAACATTTCTCTCTCACACAAACCCTAAGCCTTCATCTCTTTTGGGACAAGATCATCAATTTTGTATATATTGGTAAGTGTATATTATTATGGTTAAATATATTTTATGCATGAGATATGGTGTATATCATGTTGGTTATGTTGGTGAAGTGTGAGAAGTTCACTATATGTGAAACAATTTATGTTTGCTTAATCGGTGAAATTTTTTGCCTTGTAAACTTGAAAATGGACTCGTGGTCTTGAAGGAAGTGAACTTGATGGGTTAAATGTTGACATGTGAGATATGATTATAGCCTCAACTTGTTTTATTCTTGTACATAATGTTTGGAATTGTTATTGTAAAATTGTGCATGGATTTGGTGGTGTATTGAAGGAAAAGTATGGTTTTGGTGATGTTCATGTGTGTTGTGAAACCATGGATGGTTTTTTGCATCCAATATGATATAAAATATGTCAAGAAAAGTTTAGTTATGATCATGGACTATTCATTGCATGAAAAGACCTAAAAGAGACCCATTTTGGCCAAAATAGGCATCCGCCTCCACAGACGAGGGCACCTGCGGGCGCAGATGCCAATGCAGGTGCCTTTGGCTTCTACCAAAGGTCACCTGAGGGTGCACCTCAGCCACCTGTGGGCGTAGGTGGCTTCACAGGTCAGCCCAGAATTCAATTTTGTATGTTTTCATCTCTCTTTGATCCCCGAAGGCCCCTATACCCTTTTTGGATGTAATTATCAACTAGTGATATCTTTTTAATGACTTTAAAGGGTCGTATGGAGGCATGTGGAACTATATTACTTATGTATTGTTGTTCATAAGTTGTTATGAGGAAATTTGATGAAGTAATTATGACGGAATGATAACAAGGAGGCGTAAAGGGTAGATGTGGTGTGAAATGCTATTGGTCTATGATGTTTTGGGCAATGAGTGGAATGTTATGATGTTATTGGTATGATGATACAGTGGATTGTATTTTAAAGGGTAAAAATGACGTTTTATGACAGTCATATAGCTTATTGTCGTCTTGTACACTTGTACGGTAACCAGTTGTTAATGTAAGCTTTGTTATGTGCTTGTATTGTAGAGTGAAACGTAGGGAAGGAGATGGATTGTTGCATTCATATATAGGCTTGTGTATTCATACTTGGAAGTGAAAGGTATGTAAGGTTACACTATCTGTATCCTTCTGCAGCACATAGTATTCACTTTGACATTGTACTTGTTCCATTCTGAAATGTTCTAGGGTATCCTATTTCCGGGTATCAAGTATGGTTCATCACATGTTCCTTATGCATTGATCAATTTTCATTCACAGGTCTCATATGCATTGACTAATGTTCCAAAGATTCCTTTGTTCCAATAATGTTATGTCTCCAATCATGTTATGACTATCATGGTATCAATCTCTCAAAAGTAAGGAAATGAAGTAATGCATAGTTGTTGGCTACAAGAGTACGGATGGCAGCTTTAGAGGCATAAGCCTAGATCAAGCCGACCCCGAGATTATTGGATCAGGGGGCAGTCCTAGAGGCATAAGCCTAGATCGGACTGATCCTGACAGGGGGTAGCTCTAGAGGTAATAACCTAGCTCGAGCCAAACCTGAGAAATTAGTTATGGGTGGCAGATCTAGGGGTAATAACCTAGCTTGTGCAGAGCTCGATGTATTGATTTATAGGTGGTAACTCTAGAGGCATAAGCCTAGATCGAGCCGATCCCAACATAACGTTATATTATGAAACCCACTATTCAGTCGGGGCCCGGGTATCACATGTCACAGGCAAAGATGAATAAACATAGAAGCAAAGAAGCAAAGAAAGTAATGAAAGCAATATACATGGTTCCCAACAAACAGAATAGTGACTTATCCATATTGATTATTCATTTGTAATTGAGTTCATTGATGTATTTATGATTTATACAGTTTCATATGAGCCTTAAATACTCAGTACATTCTTCATACTGACGTCCCTTGGGGGACTTACCTTACTTGATGCAGGCGCAGGTGCGAGTAGACCTCCTCAGTAGGTTGCAGGACATTCGCAGAGTTTTGGTGAGCTCCAGTTGTTCGGGGCTTTTCTGAGTCACAGTTGTACATGTGTTTTGTTATTGTACATGTTGTATAAAGCGGGGACTTGTATAAAGCGGGGACTTGTCCCGACTTTCAGTTGGTCTTATAAATGCATCTGTTAGAGGCTTTTGTAGACATATGGGGGCACATGAACATAAAAGATGTATGTCCTTTTTGACTTGATGGCCCTGACGGCCAAGTTTCTCATATGTATATAGCACATGTTTCCATGTTTCACGCTATTGACATCTTATATCTCCATGTGATGGTGCTTCTTATTGAGTGACATGCATATTAATGATCATGAGTAAAGATTGGTTGTCTCAGGCCTTATCGGCTCCGGGTGCCAGTCCACCCCGTTGGGATACGGGGCGTGACAAAAGTGGTATCAGAGTAGGTCGTTCTAAGGGTATCTACAAAGCCGTTTCTGAGTAGAGCCCTACTTATCGATGTGTTGTGCACCACATTTATAAGTGAGAGGCTACGGTACACTTAGGAGTTGTTTCTTTTCTTCATTTCTAGATCGTGGAATAGAGCCAATGTGGTAAGTGGAATCGTATCTAACCATTGGAATTGGTTTTCTTTGATATAGTAAAAATGCCAATGACAAGAAGAGGTAGAGGCAAGGGTAAGCAGGTAGATATGTTTTCCGGTGAAGGAATGAGTAAATTACCACCTAACCAAGCTAGCCAACATGGAGCGAATGCTGAAATTTCATCGCGGTCTTCTTCTACTTTTCCAGCTCCAGAAGAGCCAATCGGTAGAGAAGTACCCGCAGAACCACCAATGAATGGCACTTACCAGGAACTAAGAAATTCTGTACATATGTTGACTCAGTTAGTTGCGGCACAAAGTCAAGGACGAGCTAGTCCAACGACAAATGAGGATGATGTGGCTAGAGTGGCGAGTCGCAGAACACAGGATTTTCTGAAACTGGACCCTCCTATATTCACTGGGTCAGATCCAAAAATAGATCCACAGGACTTCGTGGATCAAATCCAGAGGGATCTAGAAGTTATGCACGTGACTGGGGTCGAAACAGTTGAACTTGCGCCTTATAGATTAAAAGGTAAAGCGATATTGTGGTATGAAGACTGAAAAAGATCAAGGGGTATTAATGCACTTTCAACTGGTTGGAAAGAATTTAAAATGGCATTCCTTGATCATTACCTCCTATATGAGATTCGGGAGGCACGTGCAGATCAGTTTCTAAATCTCCGTCAAGGAAATCTGAGCGTTAGAGAATACAGTTTGCAGTTTAATTCCCTGCCTAGATATGCTCCGAATGTGGTAGCCACAATGACAGACAGAGTCCATAGATATGTGGACAGATTGGAGCTATATTTGGTAAGAGATTGTACTATTGCTTCTTTAAATCTAGATATGGATATAGCTAGAATTCAGGCCTTCACACAAAAGATGGAGGACCAAAGGCAAAGAAGAAGAGTACATGAATCTAAACGAGGACAGTCCAAAAGAGCTAGACCTATGGGATAGTCTATGATGTCCTAAAGAGAATCTAGACCTTGGATTTTTCCTCGACCGCCTAGACCAGCATTCTCTTATTCCACAGTAGGCCCTCACTCTCAATTCTGAGGGTTTAGAGGCAGACCATCTGGGCAGAGTAGTGGAATTCACGGATTACAAGCAGCAGGATTTTCTCGTCAGTAGTGTCAGCACTGCGGGCGTACTCATTCAGGCCCATGCCTGCTAGGAATGAATGCATGCTTTTGGTGTTGTATGATGGGTTACATGATGAGAGAATGTCCACCTAGGAGCATGGGGGGCATAACATGACAACCGGGATCAGCCGTTGCGTCGTCATCATCGGTTCCTTCTTTAGGCCGAGGTGTACAGTCTGTTAGTCGAGGTAGAGGTGCCAGAGGAGAAGCCAGTACCAGTGGAACCCAGAATCGTACTTATACTCTTGTAGACCGGCAGAATTCGAAGGCTTCCCCAAATGTCGTCACAGGTACATTATCCATATTTTCATATAATGTATATACATTGATTGATCCGGGTTCTACATTGTCATATGTTACTCCATTGATTGCTGTGAAATTTGAACGAACACCGAAACTATTAACTAAGTCAATTGAAGTATCTACACCATTTGGTGATTATATTGTTGCAAAAAAAATATATCGTAATTGTGTGGTAACTGTGTGTGGTTATGATACATTGGCCGATCTTATTGAACTGGACATGGTAGATTTTGATGTCATAATGGGCATGGATTGGTTGGCTTATTGTTATGCCACGATATATTGCGAGCTAAGAAAGTACATTTCCATTTTCCACAAATGAATGTTCTTGAATGGAAGGTTGATGTAGGGGCACCAAGAGGCAAATTTATTTCCTATCTTAAGGCTAGGAAAATAATATCTAAGGGGTATATATGCCACTTAGTGAAAGTGCATGATATTGATGCGAAACCACCAACTCCTTAATCAGTTCTAGTGGTCAATGAGTATCTTGATGTATTTCCAGAAGATCTTATAGGTTTACCCCCAGAGCGGGAAATAGAATTTGGTATTGATGTGATCCCAGGCACTCAGCCTATTTCTATTCCCTCGTATAGAATGGCTCCAGCAGAATTGCATGAATTGAAGGAGCAATTGAAAGATTTGTTGTACAAGGGCTTCATCAGGCCTAGTATGTCCCCGTGAGGTGCACCGGTATTATTTGTACGAAAGAAAGATGGTACATTGAGAATGTGCATTGACTATTGACAATTGAATAAGGTAACGATCAAGAACAAATATCCTCTCCCTCGAATTGATGATTTATTTGATCAGTTACAGGGAACCAATTGTTTTTCAAAGATTGACTTGAGGTTGGGTTACCATCAAGTCAGAGTTAGAGAAGAAGATATACCCAAGACAGCTTTTCGAACACGGTATGGCCATTATGAATTTTAAGTTATGTCATTTGGACTAACAAATGCACCAGCTGTGTTCATGGATTTGATGAATAGGGTGTTTAAGCCATTTCTAGATGTGTTCGTGACGGTATTTATAGATGACATCCTGGTTTATTCAAAGTCACAGGAGGATCATGCCAATCACTTACTGCAAGTGTTACAGATTCTTTGTGAACGTAAGTTGTATGCGAAATTCTCTAAATGTGAATTTTTTTTGAGATCTGTAGCATTCTTGGGTCACATTATGTCAGATGAAGGGATACGAGTTGATACACAGAAGATTGAGGCGGTGAAAAATTGGCCAAGGCCTACGACGCCTACGTAAATTCGTAGTTTCCTTGGGCTAGCAGGTTATTATCAAAGGTTTGTTGAAGGGTTTTCTTCCATTGCTGCATCTTTAACAAATCTTACACAAAAGGAAGTCAAATTTCAATGGAATGATGCATGTGAGAAAAGTTTCCAAGAGCTGAAAGATAAATTGACTTCTACACCGGTATTAGTACTTTCGGAAGGCACAGAGGGCTATGCAGTATATTGTGATGCATCCGTAATTGGTCTAGGGTATGTATTGATGCAGCATGGTAATGTCATAGCATATGCCTCACGAGAGTTGCGGCCACACGAGAGAAACTATCCCATACATGATCTTGAGTTAGCAGCGGTGGTTTTTGCTTTAAAGATATGGCGTCATTATTTGTATGGAGTTCATGTTGGCATCTATACTGATCACAAAAGTTTACAGTATATCTTTAAGCAAAAGGAACTTAATTTGAGGCAAAGAAGGTGGCTTGAGCTATTCAAAGATTATGCTATTGATATTCTATATCATCCAGGAAAAGCAAATGTTGTAGCTGATGCATTGAGCCGCAAGGCAATAGGAGGCACTAGTGGCCAATTGACAGAAAAGCAAGATTTAGTCAAAGATCTACATCAATTAGCCAGCTTGGGGGTTCTCGAATCCTCGGATGAAGGGGTTATTGTACAAAATTTGGCTGAATCTTTATTGATAGTTGAAGTGAAAGAAAGCAGTTTGTGGATCCTATATTATTGCAACTAAAAGAGAATGTACAATAGAATTTGACATAGACATTTGATCTTACACAAGAAGGAGTGCTTCAATGCCAAGGTAGATTATGTGTACCGGATGTAGACAAATTGAGGAAACGAATTATGATCGAGGCGCATTATTCGCGCTATTATATTCATTCAGGAGCTACTAAAATGTACCATGATTTAAAAGAAGTGTATTGGTGGGGAAATATGAAGAGGAATATTGCAGAATTTGTCGCCCAATGCCCGAGCTGTCAACAAGTTAAAGTGGAACATCAAAAACCCGGAGGTTCCATGTAATATATCAATCTTCCAGTCTGGAAATAGGATATGAATAATATGGACTCCATCACAGATTTACCTCGCACACTGCAGAAATTTGATTCTATATGGGTTATAGTTGACAGGCTTACCAAGTCAGCACATTTTCTACCAGTCAGGACCACCTATACATCAGAAGATTATGCAAGGTTGTACGTTAAAGAAATAGTGTGATTACATGGGATTTCGATCTCCATTATATCAGATAGAGGAGCACAATTTACTGAGCACTTTTGGAGATCTTTTCAGCAGAGTTTGGGTACACAGGTGAATCTAAGTACGACTTTCCATCCTCAGACAGATGGACAAGCAGAACGTACTATCCAAACACTTGAAGATATGCTACGAGCTTGCACGTTAGATTTTCAAGGCAGTTGGGATGACCATTTGCCTCTCAGTGAATTTGCTTACAACAATAGCTATCATTCAAATATTAAAATGGAACCTTATGAAGCTTTATATGGAAGGAAATGTAGATCACCAATCAGATGGTTTGAAGCGGGTGAAACTTCTTTACTTGGGCCAGATCTTGTTCATCAGGCTATGAATAAAGTTAAAGTGATTCAATAACGTCTAAAAATGGCCCAAAGTCGACATAAGTCATATGGTGATGTCAAAAGAACAGGGCTCGAATTTGCCATTGGTGATTGGGTATTCTTGAAGGCGTCACCGATGAAAGGGATAATGAGATTTGGAAAGAAAGGGAAGTTGAGTCCTCGGTATATAGGACCATACAAAATTGTCCGAAGATTTGGGCAAGTTGCGTATGAATTGAAATTGCCCCAAGAACTCTCCACAGTTCATCCAGTATTTCATGTTTCGATGCTTCGAAAGTGCATAGGGGATCCATCTCGTTTTACTCCCATTAATGATGTACAAGTTACAGAGGATCTTACCTATGAATAAATACCTATTTCCATTCTTGATAGACAAGTGAAGAGGTCTAGGAATAAAGATATAGCTTCTGTAAAGGTACTTTGGAGAAATCAACAAATAGAAGAGATCACATGGGAAGCTGAAGAAAGCATGAAGGCAAAGTACCCTCATTTGTTCCAAAGGGATAAACAAGCTCAACATACAAGTAAGTAATTATAAGAATTAAGTATATATATGAAAACATGAAGAACGCTCCTAGACTTGTATTTGTTTAAATTTAATGATGTCACTAACATTCGAGGACGAATGTTTCTAAGGGGGGAAGAATGTAACACCCCGTCAATTCTCGAAACCATGAGACTAATTTGAAATTTATAGAATCATTTAAACATAAGAAAGTTGGTTAATTTATGCATTAAATTGTTGGTCTTAAAGGAGTCATGAGTCATTGGGCCTAAATGAGGCCCCAAAAAAATCATAAGAAGACATGGCCCAAACATGGAAATGATCCATTCTTGTGTTGACCAATTAAAAATGTATTAAATGTCCAAGGATGTGGCTAAGTATGACTTAAGGGGACAATATAAATCAAGAAAAATCAGATTTTATTCAACACAATACACATGCCATTTTCTAGAATTTTCTCCAACATTTCTCTCTCACCCAAACCCTAAGCTTTCATCTCTTTTGGGACAAGATCATCAATTTTGTAAGTATTGGTAAGTGTATATTATTATGGTTAAATATAATTTATTCATGAGAGATGGTGTATATCATGTTGGTGAAGTGTGAGAAGTTCACTATATGTGAAACAATTTATGTTTGCTTAATCGGTGAAGGTTTTTGCCTTGTAAACTTAAAAATGGACTCTCGATCTTGAAGGAAGTGAACTTGATGGGTTAAATGTTTACATGTGAGATGTTATTATAGCCTCAACTTGTTTTATTATTGTACATAATGTTTGGAATTGTTATTGCAAAATTGTGCATGGATTTGGTGGTGTATTGAAGGAAAAGTGTGGTTTTGGTGATGTTTATGTGTGTTGTGAAACCATGGATGGTTATTGGCATCCCATATGATCTAAAATATGTCAATAAAAGTTTATTTATGATTATGGACCATTCATTACATTAAAAGACCCAAAAGAGACCCATTTTGGCCAAAACGGGCATCCGCCCCCGCAGACGAGGGCACCTGCGGGCGCAGATGCCAACGCACGTGCCTCTGGCTTCTACCAAAGGTCACCTGTGGGTGAAAATAAGACACCTTAGGTCATAGGTGGCTTCGCAGGTCAGCCCAGAATTCGATTTTGTATTTTTGCATCTCTCTTTGATCCCCGAAGGCCCCTATACCCTTTTTGGATGTAATTATCAACTTGTGATATCTTTTTAATGAATTTAAAGGGTCGTATGGAGGAATGTGGAACTATATTAATTATGGATTGTTGTTCATAAGTTTTTATGAGGCAATTTGATGAATTAATTATGACGGAATGATAATAAGGAGGCGTAACGGGTAGATGTGGTGTGAAATGCTATTGGTCTATGATGTTTTGGGCAATGAGTGGAATGTTATGGTGTTGTTGGTATGATGATACAGTGGCTTGTATTGTAAAGGGTAAAAATGACGTTGTATGACAGTCATATAGCTCATTGTCGTCTTGTACACTTGTACGGTAACCAGTTGTTAATGTAAGCTCTGTTATGTGCTTGTATTGTAGAGTGAAACGTAAGGAATAAGATGGACTGTTGTATTCATATATAGGCTTTTGTATTCATACTTGGAAGTGAAATGTATGTAAGGTTACTCTATCCGTATCCTTCTGCAGCACATAGTATTCACTTTGACATTGTACTTGTTCCATTCCGAAATGTTCTAGGGTATCCTATTTCCGTGTATCAAGTATGGTTCATCACATGTTCCTTATGCATTGATCAATTGTCATTCACAGGTCTCATATGCATTGACTAATGTTCCAAAGATTCCTTTATTCCAATAATATTATGTCTCCAATCTTGTTATGACTATTATGGTATAAATCTTTCAAAAGTAAAAAAATAAAGTAATGCATAGTTGTTGGTTACAAGAGTATGGGTGGCATCTTTAGAGGCATAAGCCTAACTCAAGCTGACCCCGAGATAATTGGATAAGGGGGAATTCCTAGAGGCATAAGCCTAGATCGGATTACGTAATGAACCATTCCTACATCAGTAAAACATAAGTTTTGGGTGATGAGTCATAGGGACTCACACCTTCTTAGTTAACCATCTAATTCTCTTAAGCCCATAGTTTATTCATTTCCATCTAATCTATCATCTTTCAAACAAAATTTCATCTTTATGTCATCAACCTTCCACTAAACATGAAAGAGTTCATATAATATTGATATCATCATACCAAGACTTGCAAGTCTATCTATTTATCATTTAAATATCATCATGGAGGTTGTGAAGGATCATTAATAAAGGTCGTGCTTTATAAAGGTTATTAGAGGCCATTTAAAATACTTTCTTAAAAGTGATAATGGTTGGATATTGGTAAATGTAAGTAATTTATTATATGGAATACCTTCAAAGTCATGTTCATCCCAATAATTCCATAAGTTTGTAGCATAGAAAGGAAATTCATCATAAAGCATAACTTGTAAAAAAAATAATGATTCTTACTCAACCCAAAATATGATTCTAAGAAGTTCACACATTTATTAAAAAAAATAAACTAAGTGTATGAGTAAAGGTTTCTCTTGAAAAAAAAAAGGAACATTAAGGAGTTGGGAACTTTCTAAATATTTAAAGAATATGTTTTAAAACCAGAATCACCTCAAGGAATATAAGATAATACGAGAAAACAAATAATTGATAAAGCTTGATTGACTGAGGGTAGTTCTACATACCTTGGAGAAGAGGAATTGGAAAACTCTTACTTGGAATCCCTAGGATTTCTTGAAAATCTTTCCCTTTGAGGTGTTGGGTAAAGAGAGGAGGAGAGTTGTATTGTAGCATTTGAAATATTAGCAAATTAGAATTTTGGGGAAGTTAATAGTCGGTGGATTGGGGTTATTGAATAAGGAAAGGATGAAATCACCCCTCCTATAATGTAAAAAGAAAAGAAACTAAAATAATATTCCATAGGATATGGCTTGGTGCACGACACCACTTAGTGTATCAGATATGGGTAGTGGAAGTTTTAGGCTTGGTACACTGTGCCTCTCAGTGCGCCAATAAGATGGATGTTAAGTCTTAGACCTGGTGCATTGTGCCACTCAATTCACCAATTGGACATTTTGCCTAGAAACTTGTCTTAAGTTCCAAAACTTGCTTTCTTATACTTCTAGGTACTTTTTGGTTCAAATAATTTGGTTCCAAGTCTTTAATGTACACACGAGATAACATACAAATGACATGAAATATGGTGTGTTACAATATCTCCCCCTTGGGATCATTCGTCCTTGAATGATGGATTTGGAACTCTACATAAAAGGAATAGAGGAGCATAACGTTACTCAAGAACTTTATTTTGTCTCGTACGTACTATATAATCATGAGAATATTTACAATCCATCACAAAGGAAACATATAAGTACTAATCATAAGATATAAGGGACTTGACATTGTCCTTAGCTAAGAGGTGAGTTTGCATAATAAGTGTTGACCTTAGCACACAAGCATGTCATGAATAGCGTGTCATCTTGGTTGAAGTATGAGTAATACACTAGAATAAGAATGGATCATTAAGGAACTCATTACCATAAGAATTTCAAGGCCTGACATGGATCATCACCTTACCATCTCCCCTTACTTTAAAGTTTGTTATCCTAGGTTTATGGGCCTATTCTATAGACTAAGCTATAAGTTGTAACAATCTTTTCCATCGTTACAGGTAAGTCTAGCATGCCAAAATTTAGGTTTAGGTTTTTCCCAAATTAAGAGTTAGAAATTTCAGATTAGGCTAGTCTTGGATAAGATCCAAACGTGGTATGGTCTAATATAATTCGGGAATGGATTAGTTAAAGGTTAAGTTATTTGAGATGATTTTTTGATAGCTAAGATGATAAGGAATCTATAAAAAAAATTGGAAGTGAATTCAGGTGGGTAGAACTCTCGATATCAAATTTGACATAAAGGTATTGGTTTAGAATGTCAAAATATGAGGATGTATAGAAAAAATGGAAAAACTAGGAGAAAGCCTGAGTTTCTTCCTTTCCTACCCAGCTATATAGCAGGTGGCAGGCCGCTACCACTTCGTCGCTATTTTCCTACTATAGTGGGAGTTAGCTTTGGCAAATCCTGTCATAGTGGGCGGATCTTGCTATAGCGGGATAGGGCTGCTATAGTAGAATATGCACTGATTAATGAAAAAATACCCCAAAAATGTTCTTTGTATTCCACATTCGTCTGAGGGATGGGAGAGGCAATTTTCACCTAAATTCCTTCAAAAGCCTTTGTTAAGGTAAGTTAACTTGACCTAGATAATTTTTCTGGTGCAATTGGGTGAATTGAGTAGAAAAACCTTGGGTTTTGGTTAAAAGTTTTTAATTTATAATTGCATACTTAGAATTCACCATTAAATTTATGAAATTGGTAGAATTAAGGTGGAATGATGATAGAAAACCCTATAATGGTAGGATTGATCATGAATTTGGCATTGGGGTTATGGGATTAGGTTGTAATACATGCATGTACTAGGTGATTGTCTGAAATTGTGATCATGTTATTGTTTTTAGACCACAACCATACCAAAAATGCACAGAAAGTCAAGGCTCAAGTTCAATAGAGTGGTGCAATCATGGATTGAGATAAGAGATGGTTCAATGTAGTTTAAACCCAACATGATTTATGTGTACATATTAACTGTTTCTTTCTACACTTGTTACAATGCATGTTCAAAGAAAGTAAATGGTTAAATGATATCCTAAGTGTTAATTGCATGTATAAGGTTATATTAAAAGCTTGTGGGTTTTACAAACGTGATTGTTGTTTTCATTGTGGATGTGATTGTTGTATATCTATTGATTATTGTGGGACGTACTGATATTTGGACATCTTTACGAGATTTACATTTATTATTATAAGATGTGCCAGTTTTTGGACATCTTCATAGGAATGGGTGATATAAGGTTGGCAGACACTAGATGTTTGGGATTTTTGGTACATGGACAAGAGCTCATCCCCAGCAGGTCATGGCTAGTGGGCGGTTATAAAACCCTTAGTATGTGTGTACAAAGTATTGGTGAGTGTGATGGTTCCTTGAGTGAACAAGTTTTATGTGTTGACTTATTATATTTTGTTCCTTGAGTGAACTAGAATTTATGATCATGGTAATTGTTGTCTTTGAATTTGATGTTTGAGTGGTCCAGACTAAATTTGAAATGACTGGCATATCTCTTTTATTGTCTATTCACTTATATAATTGAGACATGGTTTAGCATATTATTGATGAGTCATGGTTTGTTGACTTGGATTGAATGCTGGTAGTCCGAGTCTTGACTTGAGTTATTGTCTATATTGACTTGTACTTGATTGAACTCTATGGTGTTGTTTGAAAGGCTAAGTGTCACATAATTAAAGTACAATTATATTATAGGTGTTCATAGTTGTTCTTGTTTCCTAAGTTATGGTTGCTTGTTCACATTTCTTATTTTAGGTTGGCCCATGATCCTACCAGTACACTATTGTTTTTTGTGTTTTGATACTACATGTGCTTTTCTTTTTGTTGAGTGCAGAGTATTTTTCTTGTTGACTGCATTGAGACGTCAACTTTAGAGTAGACTGCATTCCAACTCAAGGGTGAGCTATATTTTTTGGGCAGCCATGAGTCATCGACTTAGTTTCTGGTCCATTATTTTGAACTTGGATATTTTTAGTTACTTTTGGGTTGAAACCTTTTTATTGACATTTGTAGTGGTTTTAGTACAATGACTTTCAAATTTTAGGGGTTGTTTTAGACATTTGTTTTATTTTTTGTATCTATAATCATTAGAACACTTTGAGACATTAGGTTATTAAATGAAGTAGCTAGCATATTTTGATTTTCGACTTGTTGTTGGGTTGAGTTTTTTGAGTTAAATGGTTCTCTTATTGGAGAGTTAGTGTGGGTTCCACTCATGATGGGTTTGGGTCGTGACAAAGTTGGTTTCAGAGCCCTAGGTTCATTGATCTCGTTGTACCAAAACTTATTCAATCGAGTCTTGCAGAACGATACGGAGACGTCTGTACTTTTGTTCAAGAGGCTATAGGACTTTAGAAAATTATCAATATATCTCTTCTTTCGTTCTATACCTTGATTCCAATTGGTATATGCCATCCAAATTAGTATCTGACCACCTTTGTTCTTGTATCGGTAGATGGTGAACACTAGAGCTAACGGAGGCAAAGCAGTAGCCCCCACACTAGTGGTTCCAGCTACAGAGGTGGTTGTTTAAGGTCAAAAAAGGGGTAGGAAAAGGGGTAGAAGTAGGTCAGCATACGCTAGGAGTGGAGCTCGAATAGCTGCTAATCAAGCCCGTCAGAGATCTAAGACACCTCCTCTAATATAGGATCAATATGATGAGGTTATGAATGAGGATGTTGTGGTACAGGAGGAGGTGGCACCAGCTAGAGGTGAAACTTTTCCCTTGATATTTTTTGAGATGATTCAGCAGGTGCTTTCTTTTTTGAGTGGGTTGTTCGGTATAGGAGCCACTCCTTCTATTTCTTCTTATTAGTCTTCAGGTGTTCAGCCAACTGCCATTGTTTCTTCTAGAATTGGTGAGTCCTTAGGGACTGAGATTTTCCCTCATCCGGTGATAGGTCTGTCATAACTGGGGTTGAACATGACATGCTGACTAAGTTCCTGAAAATGAAACCTCTTATTTTTATTGGATCTGAGACTGAAGATGTATTTGAGTTCATTGTTAATTGTTATGAAAGTCTGCATAAAATGTGTATTATGGAGTAGTATGGTTTTGAGTCTATGACCTTCCAACTGCAAGGTGATGCAAAGCATTGGTGGAGGGCATATTTGGAGTATTGGTCACCATCTCTTCCTCCATTGACATGAGCTTAGTTTTATACTCTATTTTTGGAGAAATATATACCCAATACTCTTTAAGATCGCAAAAATAATGAGTTTTTGGACCTTGTGCAGGGAAATATATTTGTTACAGCCTATGAGGCTAAATTTCATGCTTTGTCCCATTATGCTACTCAGTTACTTGGGACAAAAAAAAGAGGGGATTCAGTTATTTGTAAAGGTTCTAAACTCTGACATGCAAGTTTTGTCTGTGCATATAACTTCTGTCGGAAAGACCTTCAATGAAATTGTTGATTATGTTAAGAAGGTAGAAAGAGTCAAACAGGTTAGTCAAGCTAAGGTATTAGAAACAAAGTCTCGGAATACGAGTAACTCTAGTGGTTCTTACTCTAGGTGTCATAATAGACATCAGATTGGTCTAGCTCACCCTATTCAGTCAGCTCTTCCAACTTTTACAGTAGGATAGTTAGGGGTAACACAACAACCCTCAACTGCTAGAAATTAAGGAGCTTCATATTCATCGACTAACAAGCCTTCCTTAGATCAAAGTTGTTATACTTGTGGTGCTTTGGGGCACTTTAAGAGGGAGTACCCTCAAAGACAGGGTAGTTTTTACTAGCTAGAGCTATGGTTCCTACTAGTTGACGTGGTGAAGATAATGGTAAAGGTTGTCCACAGAGTGGATGGGGTAATCATTAAAGAAGCTGCAGTGGAAATAGAGGTGGTGGTAATTCAGGGAAAGATGGTGTGCCGCCTTCTAAGGAGGTTGCTCAGATTGAAGATAGAGCCCATTGTTATTCCTTCCTAGGAAAGATTGAGGCCAAGGCTTCAGATGTTGTCATTACAGGTACTATTCTCATCCGTGACCAGATGGATACTATTTTGTTTGATCCATGTTCCACTTATTCTTATGTATCTATTAAATTTTTCTTGGAATTGGACTTGGTTTGTGATATACTTGACTCTTCTATTTATGTGTCTACTTCAGTTGGAAACTCTAGGGTAGCGACCCAGGTGAATCATACTTGTTCTGTCTTTTTTATGAGTTACCAGACTTGGATAGATTTGATAATCAAAGATATGATTGATTTTGACATCATCATGCGCATGACTTGGCTATCTCCATATCATGTTGTTCAGAATTATAATGCTAAGACTGTGACTTTAGAGATTCCTGGGGTGGATAAATTATAATAGGAAGGTATGTATAAGCCTAGACCTGTGAAAATTATATCTTTTATCCTAGCTAAGAAGTTAGTTGGGAAAGGGTGTCCAACCTTTCTAACACATCTTTGGGATGATAGTGTAAAGTCCCTTTTATTGAGTCAGTTCTCGTGGTGTCAGAATTTCAGGAGGTATTTCCCACAGAAATTCCTTGTATGCCTTTGGACTAGGACATTCAATTCGACATTAATTTGGATCCGGATGCCCATTTTTGTCCCTCCTAATAGAATTTCTCCTGCTGAGTTGAGGGAACTTAAGACTCAATCACAGGCATTACTTGATAAGGGATTCATTCATCCTAGTTCTTTACCTGGGGGAGCTCCAGTATTATTTGTAAACAAAGAGGATGGTAGCATGAGAATGTGTATTAACTATAGATAGTTCAGATAGATGATCTTTTTGACCAGTTGCATGGTGCTTTAGTTTTATCCAAGATAGACTTGAGGTTGGGTTAGCATCATTTAAAGATTCGGCCTAAGCATTTACTCAAGACAACTTTTAGGACTTGGTATTGGGGTTACGAGTTCATAGTGTTGTCACTTGGGTTGACCAATGTATTGGTAGCCTTCATGAGTTTGATGAATGATATTTTTAAGTCTTTCTTGGATTCATTTATGATACTTTTTATTGATGATATTTAGTTTACTCCAAGAGTAAGGAGGAATATGGGTCATCTTCGTATTGTTTTGGGGATTTTGAAAGAGAAGCAGTTGTATGTTAAGTTCACTAAATGCAAATTTTTTGGTTATCTTCTGTTGCCTTTTTAGGGCATGTGGTTTCCAAAAATATGGTGATGGTAGATCTCCAGAAGATTGAGGTTGTTCAAAGTTGGGTTGGCCTATCTCTATGATTGAGGTTGGAAGTTCTATGGGTCTTGCTAGTTATTATCGCAGGTTTGTCAAGAACTTTGCCTAAATTGCTACTCACTTGACTAGGTTAACCCAGAAGAAGGTGCCATTTGTATGGTCTGACAAGTGTGAAGAGAGCTTTCAAAAGCTCAAGTCCTTTTTGGCCACAATTCCCATCTTTGCCTTCCCAATTAAAGGTAAGGACTTTATTGTGTTTTGAGATGCTTCACGCTCTGGTTTGGGTGTTGTGTTAATGTAGTACGAGAATGTGATTGCCTATGCTTCAAGGAAATTAAAGCCTCATGATAAGAATTATCCAACCCATTATTTAGAGTTGGCAACAGTGGTTTTTACAGTTAAGATTTGGAGACACTACCTCTATGGTGACACGTACGAAGTGTTTATAGACCATCGTAGCTTCCAGCTTGTTTTCACCTAAAAGGATTTGAAATTGAGGCAGAGAATGTGGATAGTATTGCTGAAGGATTATGATATGACCATCCAATACCATACGAGCAAGGCCAATATCGTGGCAGATGCATTGAACCAAAAATCAGTAACTATGGGTAGTCTGTCTTGCTTAAGGGTGTCTAGGCGAACTATTTCTAGAGAGACTCAGACTCTAGCATCACACTTCAAAGAGTTTGGTGTTTCTGAAAGGGGTGGAGTGTTGTCTAGTGTTGAGGTAAGGTCAAAATTCCTTGATCAAATTGAGGCAGACGGTTTGAAAATGTGAACCTAAATAAACTTTGGAACAAGGTGGTATGTGGTGAAGCTTTTGACACCACACTTGATGCATTTGGGGTGTTGATAGTGAGGGGACATGTGTGCATACCTCAGGTTGGTGATATGGTTTAGTGTTTGCTTGCAGAAGCTTACAATTCTTGATACTCTATTCATCTGGGTTCAACCAAGATGTACCGTGACTTAAGACAACTCTATTGGTATCCCAGGATGAAGAGAGATATAGTTGGAGTATATGCATAAATACCACAGCTGTCAGCAAGTGAAATATGAGCATCCAAGGACTATAGGTTTGCTTCAGAGAATGCCCATCCCCGAGTAGAAGTGGGAGAGGATAGTTATGAACTTCGTAGAGGGTCATCATAATACCTTAGGGTAGTATGACTCGATTTGGGTCATATTGGACAGGCTGACCAAGTGAGCTCATTTCATTCCAGTAAGAGTGGATTACATCTCAAAGTTGTTAGCCAAGATTTATATATAGGAGATATTGAGGCTGCATAGGGTGACAATTTCTATCATTTTTGATATAGGTACGCAATTTACCTCTAAGTTTTAGGATAGGTTACATGAAGAACTGGGCACCATGCTTGATTTCAGCAATGTTGTAACACCTTGTATGTTTTCGAATCTATACGACTACGGTTACATTTATGGAATTAGTTAAACGTGAGAGATTTGATGAATTATACATTAAATTGTTGGACATTAATGAGTCTTGTACCATTGGGCCCAAATGAGGCCCAAAAATCATAAGAAGACATGGCCCAAAATGGAAATTTGACCCATTCTTTCATTGCTCTTTCATTGACCAAGTAAACCATTGAATGTGTGGATAATTATCATTAGTGAGGGACTATATAATTCAAGGAAATCAGATTTTTATTCATCAAATCCCACATGCCTTTTCTAACATTTTTCTCAAACATTATCTCTCACACAAAGCCTTAAGGCAACTACTTGTTGGGACAAGATCACTCTATGGTACGCTTTGGTAAGTATTTATTCTCATGTTTTGGTATATGATATGTTTAAAATAGGGTATAAATCATGTGGTTGTGTTGGCAAAGTGTTGGACAGTGTGCTATGTGTAAAACTGTCTATTTTTGCAATCGGAGAAGGGTTTTGTCTTGCAAACTTGAACATGGACTTGTGGTATTGAAAGAAGTGAACTTGGTGGATTCAATATTGACATGTGAGAGGTGATTATAGCCTTAACTTGTTTTGTTCTTGTACATAACGTTTTGGAATGGTTATTGTAAATTTGGTTATGGATTTGGTGACATATTGAAAGGAAAGTGTGATTTTGGTGTTGTTTATGTCTGTCGTGGAACCATGAGTGTTTTTTGGCATACAAGTGACCAAATATATGTAAATAAAGTCTTACTTATGGCCTTGGACCATTTATTACACTAAAGGACCCAAAAAGAACCCATTTTGGCCTATTTGGGAATCCGCCCCCACAGACGAAGGCACCTGCGGGCGCAGATGCTAACGCAAGTGCCTCTGGAATCTACCAAAGGCCACCTGCGGGCATACCTCAGCCACTTGCAGGTGCAGGTGGCTTCGCAGGTCAGGCCAGAATTTGATTTTGTATGTTTTCGTCTCTCTTTGATCCCCGAAGGCCCCTATACCCATTTGGATGTAATTATCAACTTAAGATACCATTTTAATGACTTTAAAGGGTCGTATGGAGGCATGTTGGATTGTATTAAGTATGAATTGTTGTTCGTATGTTTTTATGAAGGAGTGTAATTGTGACGGAATGATAATAAGGAGACATAAAGGGTAAACTTGATGTGAAATGCTATTGATGTATAATGTCTTAGTCAATGGGTGGAATATTATGGTGTTGTTGGTATGATAATGTAGTGGATGGTATTGTAACGGAGGAAATGACATTATGTGGTAGTCATATAGCTCATTGTCGTCTTGTACATTTGTACGGTAACTAGTTGTTAATGTAAGCTCCGGTATGTATTTGTGTTGTAAAGTAAGACGTAAGGAAGGAGCTAGACTTTTGTGTTCATATATAGGCTTGTATACTCATACTTGGAAGTAAAGGTATGTAAGGTTAATCTTCCGTATCCTTCTTCAGCTCATAGTATTCATATTGATGTTGTATTAGTTTATTCTGAAATGTCCTAAGGTATTCCAATTCCGGATAACGATTGTTATTAGTTACATACTCCTTACTCATTGATCAATAACGATTCGTATGACTCATGTTCTTTGGCTTATGTTACAAACTCCCTATGATGTTACGTTCTAAAGTCCTAAGGTTCCAATAAAATACTATTACTGATGTATCACTCTTAAAGTTAAAAGAATGAAGTAACGTATAATTAGTTGTATCCATGGGGTGACATAAACACCTGCATGATGATATCCATGGGGTGAAGGAACCACCTGCATGATGACTATCCCAACATTATGGGTGTATCCATGGGGTGAAATGAACACCTGCATGACGATATTATTTTTCCCACTGATCAGTTGGGCCCGGGCAGTATATGAATAATGATTGATGATTGATTGATGAAGTAAAGTAAGGTAATATAAAGAAGCGAAGAAAGTAATGAAAGTAATATGCGTAGTTCCACATATAGATTGATGGCTTACCCATATTAGGCATTCTCTTATGATTATTTTTCCATTGAAGTTCTTATGTACTGATACAGTTTCATATAGCCTTACATACTTAGTACATTCTTTGTACTAACCCCTCTTGGGGGACTTACCTTACTTGTTACAGGCGCAGGTGCTAGTAGACCTCCATAGTAGGTTTCTAGTTATTTGCAGATCTTTGGTGAGCTCCAGTTTGTTCGGGGCTTTTCGAGTCACAGTTGTATATAAGTTTTGGTATTGTATATGTTGTATAAAGCGGGGACTTGTCCCGACTTTCAGTTGGTCTTGTAAATGCATCTGTTAGAGGCTTTTGTAGACGTATGTGGGTGTATGAACGTAAGAGGTGTATGTAAATTTTGACTTGAGGGCCCTGTTGGCCAACTTTCACATATGTATATATATTACATGTTCCATGAATTTTGTTATTAGCATTTTATGTTCTTACGTGATAGTGGTGTTTCTTATGGAATGCATATGAATGAACATAAGCAACGTTTGGTTCTCTCGGGCCTTATCGGCTATGGGCCCCAATCCGCCTCAATGGGGTTTGGGGTGTGACAAAAGTGGTATCAGAGCAGGTCGTTCTAAGTGTGTCTACAAAGTCGTGTCAGAGTAGAGTCTTACTTATCGATGTGTTGTGCACCACATTTATAAGTAGAAGGCTACGAGACATTTAAGATGTTGTTTCTTTTCTTCATTCCTAGATCATGCAATAGAGCGAATGTGGTAAGTGGAATCGTATCTAACCATTGGAATTGATTTTCTTTGATATAGTAAAATGCCAATGACAAGAAGAGGTAGAGGCAAAGGTATGCAAGTAGAAAGGCTTGCCGGTGAAGGTACAAGCAAATCACCACCTGACCAAGCTAGTCAAGGTGGAGCTGAGGCTGAAATTGCATCACGATCTTCTTCTACTTTTCCAGCTCCGAAAGAGCCAAGGGGTAGAGAAGAACCCTCAGAACCACCAATGAATGCCACAGACCAGGATTTATGAAATGCAGTATATATGTTGACTCAGATAGTTGCTGCACAGACTCAGGGACGAGCGGGTCCAATGACAAATAAAGATGATGCGGCTAGAATAGCGAGTTGCAAAACACAGGACTTCTTGAAATTAGACCCTCCTATATTCATTGGATCAGATCCGAATAAAGATTCGCAAAATTTTATAGATCAAATCCAAAGGGCTCTGGAGGTTATGTATATGGTCGGGGTGGAAACAGTTGAGCTCGCGGCCTATAGATTGAAGGGTGAGGCTATACTATGGTATGAAGACTGGAAGAAAGATCGTGATATTGGTGCAAACCCACCTACATGGGAAGAATTTAAAGCGGCATTTCTTTATCACTACCTTCCCTATGAGATCCGTGAGGCTCGTACGGATCAATTTTTAAATCTCCATCAAGGGAATCTGAGTGTCAAAGAATATAGTCTACAGTTTAATTCTCTGGCTCGATATGTTCCAAATATAGTTGCCACGATGACAGATAGAGTCCATAGATATGTGGACAGGTTGGAGCCATATTTGGTAAGGGACTGCACTATTGCTGCCTTGAATAGGGAGATGGACATAGCTAGAATACAGGCCTTTGCGCAGAAAATAGAAGATCAGAGGCAACAGAGAAGAACACAAGGGTTGGAAGAAGGGCCGCCGAAGAGGGCTAGATCTATGGGATAATATATGGCATCCCAAGCAGAGTTCAGGCCCCGGAGTTTTAATAGACCGCCTAGGCCTTCATTTTCTTATTCCACGGCAGGAACTTCATCTCAGTTTTGAGGATTCAGAGGTAATCAAGCTGGGAAAAGTAGCGGGAGTCGTGGTTCACAGACAGCGGGATCTTTTTGCCTGCTGTGTCAGTATTGTAGAAGATTTTATTCAAGTGAATGCCGGTGGGGGGCAAATGGTTGTTATTGGTGTGGTATGGCGGGACATATGATGAGAGATTGCCCGCGAAGAGGCTTGGGTGGTATGGCGCGACCTGTGGGATCAATCGTTGCATCATCATCATTGGTTCCTTCCCTAGGAAGAGGTGTACAGCCGGCGGGTTGTGGTAGAGGTGCCAGAGGAGCATCCAGTTCTAGGGGAACTCAGAATCGTACTTATGCTCTGGTAGACCGACAGAATTCAGAGGCATCTCCTGACGTAGTCACAAGTACATTATCCATATTTTTGTATAATGTCTATGCATTGATTGAAGAAGAGTCAATTGAAATTCTTGACTAGGATGTTCAAAAATTAAGAACGGAGGAGATTCTATATGTTAAGGTTTAGTAAAAGCATCATCCTATTGAGGAAGCTACTTGGGAAATCGAGAGGGATATGCAAGACAAGTGCCCTCACTTGTTTGAGGATACAGGTACTCTTTTACTTCTTACTTGCCTCATTTTTATTATTTGATCATTATAGGATGAATGATGGGTAAATGTAATAACACTTTGATTCTTTATGGGTAAGTCTAGCATGCCAAAATTTGGGTTAAGGTTTTTCCTAAATTAAGAGTTAGAAATTTTTAGCTTGGCTAGACTTCGATAAAATTTGAGTGTGGTATGGTCTAGGGTAATTTGGAAATGGATTAGTTAAGTGTTAAGTTATTTGCATGATTTTATGAAACCTAAGATGATAAGGAATCCGTAGGAATATTTGGAAGTGAATTCGGGTGAGTAGAACTTCCGATATCAAAGTTGACATAAATGGGTTGGTTCAGAATGCCGAAATCTGAGGAAGTATTACAAAAATGGGAGAAATTTGAAGTTTCTACCTCACCTACCCCTCTATAATAGGTGGTTGTCCAATACCACTACGGCTATAGCGGGACTTTTCTCGCTATAGCGGGAGTCAGCTTATGGCGGGATAAGGCCACTATAGTGGGATATGCGCTGATTAATGCAGAAAATATCCCAAAAATATTATTTTTATTCCACATTTGTATAAGGGCTGGGAGATACGATTTTGGGTGATTTCCACCTAAATTCCATCAAATTCCTTTGTTAAGGAAAGTTAATCTCTTTCATTAACTAGTTTTTCGATTATTAATCCTTAAAATCACGTGTTTTTGAGTTTTGAGAAGGATTTAACTTGACCTAGGTGATTTTTCTAGTGCAATTGGGTGAATTGAGCAGAAAACGCTTGGGTTTTGGTTAAAAGCAATATTTTTCAATTGCATGCTTAGAATTCACCATAAAATTCATGAATTTCGTAGAATTAAGGTGGAATGATTATAGAAAACCCTAGAATAGGAGGAATGATCATGAATTTGACCTTGGTATTATGGAATTTGTTTGATATCCATGCATTTACTAGGTCATTATCTAAAATTAAGATCAAATTACTGCTGCGACTGTAACTAACCTTGGGTTTTGGTTAAAAGTTGTTAATTTATAATTGCATGCTTAGAATTCACCATTAAATTCATGAATTTTGTAGAATTAAGGTGGAATGATGATAAAACCCTCTAAAATAGTAGGAATGATCATGAATTTGACATTGGGGTTATGGGATTAGGTTGTAATCCATGCATGTACTAGGTGATTGTCTGAAATTGTGATCGTGTTATTGTTTTTAGACCACAACCTTACCAAAATTGCACGGAATGTCAAGGCTCAAGTTCAACAGAGTGGTACAAGCTTTGATTGAAATAAGTGATAGTTCAATGTAGTTTAAACCCAACTTGATTTTTGTGCGCATATTAACTATTTCTTTATACACTTGTTACAATGCATGTTCAAAGAAAGTAAATGGTTAAATGATATCCTAAGTGTTAATCATATGTAATGAGGTTATATTGAAAGCTTGTAGGTTTTACAAGTGTGATTGTTGTTTTCATTGTGGTTGTGATTGTTGTATATTTATTTATTAGTATAGGATGTATCGATATTTGGACATCTTTATGAGATTTATATTTATTATTGTGGGATGTACCAGTTTTTGGACATCTTTATGGGATTGGGTGATAATAGGTTGGCAGGCACTAGATGTTTGGGATTTTTGGAACATGGACAAGAGCTCGTCCCCAGAAGGTCATGGCTAGTGGGCGGTCATAACATTCTTAGTATGTGTGTACAAAGTATTGGTGAGTGTGATGGTTCCTTGAGTGAACAGGGTTTATGTGTTGACTTGTTATATTTTGTTCCTTGAGTGAATTGGAATTTATGATCATGGTCATTGTTGCCTTTGAATTTGATCCTTGAGTGGTCCAGACTGAATTGGAAATGACTGGCTTATCTCTTTTATTGTCTATTCACTTATGTAATTGAGACATGGTTTAGCATATTATTGATGAGTCATGGTTGTTGACTTGGATTGAATGTTGGTAGTCAGAGTCTTGACTTGAATTATTGTCTATATTGGCTTGTACTTGACTGAACTCTGTGGTGGTGTTTGAATGGCTAAGTGTCACATTATTGAAGTACAATTATATGGTAGGTTTTCAAGGTTGTTCTTGTTTCCTAAGTTATGGTTGCTTGTTCACATTTCTTATTTTAGGTTGGCCCATTATCCTACCAGTACACTATTATTTTTTGTATACTGATACTACACGTACTCTTTTTTTTGTTGAGTGTAGAGCATTTTTTTGTATGACTACATCGAGACCTCAGCTTTAGAGTAGACTGCATTCTGACTCAAGGGTGAGCTACATCTTTTGGGCAGCCATGAGTCATTGACTTAGTTTCTAGTCCATTGTTTCGAACTTGGATATTTCTAGTTACTTTTGGGTTGACCCCTTTTATTGACATTTGGAGTGGTTTTAGTACATTGAATTTCAGATTTTAGGGGTTATTTTAGACATTTGTTTTATTTTCTACATCTATAATTATTAGAACACTTTGAGACATTGGGTTATTAAATGAAGTGGCTAGCTTATTTTGATTTTTGACTTGTTGTTAGGTTGAGTTGTCTGAGTTAAATGGTTCTCTCATTGTAGGGTTAGTGTGGTTTTCACTCACAATGGGTTTGGGTCATGATAAAGTTGGTAGCAGAGCCCTAGGTTCGTTGAGCTCATTGTACCAAAACTGGTTCAATAGAGTCTTGCAGAACGATATGGAGACGTCTGTACTTTTCTTCAAGAGGCTATAAGACTTTAGGAAATTATCAATATCTCTCTTCTTTCATTCTATCACTTAATTCCAATTGATATATGTGATCCAAATTGGTATCTGACCATCTTCGTTCTTTTATCAATAGATGGATAACACTAGAGCTAATAGAGCCAGAGCAGCTGCCCCCACACTAGTAGTTCCAGCTATAGAGGTGGCTATTTGAGGTCAAAGAAGTGGTAGGGGAAGGGGGAGAAGTAGCACAGCATACGCCAGGGGTAGAGCACGGGCAGCTGCTAATCATGCCCGTCAGAGATCTGAGACACCTCCTCTAACATAGGATCAGTACGAGGAGGTTATGAATAAGGATGTTATGGTACAAAAAGAGGTGGCACCAGCTGGAGGTGCAGCTTTTCCCCTGATGTTTTCTGAGATGATTCAGCAGGTACTTTCTTTTTTGAGTGGGCTGCTCGGTATAGTAACCACTCCTTTTATGTCTTCTTCTAAGTTTACAGGTGTTCAGCAAACTGCCACTGTTTCTTCTGGAATGGGTGAGTCCTTAGGGACTAAGATTTTCCCTCATCCGGTGATAGGTCCTGTCATAACTAGGGTTGAACATGACATGCTGACTAAGTTCCTAAAGATGAAACCTCCTATTTTTGTTGGATATGAGACTGAAGATGTATTTGAGTTCATTATTGATTGTTATGAGAGGCTACATAAAATGGGTATTGTAGAGTATAATCGTGTTCACTCTATGACCTTCCAACTATAAGGTGATGCAAAGCAGTGGTGGAGGGCATATGTGGAGTATCGTTCACCAGCTCTACCTCCATTGACATGGGCTCTGTTTCATACTCTGTTTTTGGAGAAATATTTACCCAATACTCGGTTACTTAGGACAAAAAGGAGAGGATTCAATTGTTTGTAAAGGTTCTAAACTTGACATACAAGTTTTTTTTGTGCATATGACTTCTATCGATAAGACCTTCAACTAAGTTTTTGATTATGTAAAGAAGTTAGAAGGAGTCAAACAGGTTGGTCAGGCTAAGGTATTAGCAATGAAGTCCTGAAATACGGGTAACTTTGGTGCTTCTTACTCTAGGGGTCATAATAGACCTCAGGTTGGTCTGGCTGGCCCTATTCAGTCAGCTCTTCCAGTATCTACAATGGGATAGTTAAGGGCCGCACAACATGCCTCAGTTGCAAGAAATCAAGGAGCTTCATATTCATCAGCTAACAAGCCTTTCTTAGATCAAGGTACCGATACTTGTGGTGCTTTGGGGCACTTTAAGAGGGAGTGACCTCAAAGATAGGCTAGTTTCTAGGGGCAGTAGTAGGCTAGAGTTGTGGTTCCTATTGGTAGAGGTGGCAGAGATAATGGTAAGGGTTGTCCACATGGTGGGCATGTTAATCAATAAGGAGTCTACTGTGGAAATTAAGGTGGTGGTAATGCAGGGAGAGATAGTGTGCAGCCTGCTAAGGAGGTTGCTCAGATCAATGATAGAGCCCATTATTATTCCTTCCTAGGCAAGATCGAGGCCAAGGCTTCTAATGTTATCATTACAGGTACTATTCTTGTCTGTGACTAAATGGCTACTATTTTATTTGATCCATGTTCCACTTATTCCAATGCATCTATTAAAGTTTTCTTGGGATTGGACTTGGTTTGTGATATACTTGACTCTCCTATTTATGCGTCTACTTCAGTTGGAGACTCTATGGTAGTAACTCATATGAATCATAATTGTTCTGTCTTTGTTATGAATTTTCGAACTTGGGTAGATATGATAATCTGGGATATGCTTGATTTTGACATCATCCTGGGCATGACTTGGCTCTCTCCATATCATATTATTCAGAATTGTAATGCTAAGACTGTGACTTTAGAGATGCCTGGGGTGGATAAATTAGAATGGGAAGGTATGTATAAGCCCAGACCTGTGAAAAATTATATCTTTTATCCAGGCTAAGAAGTTAGTTGGGAGAGAGTGTTCAACCTTTCTAGAATATCTTTGGGATGATAGTGTAGAGACCTCTTCAATTGAGCCAGTTCCCGTGGTCTCAGAATTCCAGGAGGTATTTCCCACAGACTTGCCTTGTATGCCTTTGGACCAGGAGATTGAATTTTGCATTGATATGGATTCGGATGCCCATTTTTATACCTTTCTATGGAATTGCTCCAGCTGAGTTGAGGGAACTTAAGACTCAGTTACAGGCATTACTTAATAAGGGATTCATTCATCCTAGTGCTTCACTGGGGGTGCTCCAGTATTATTTGTAAACAAAAAGGATGGTAGCATGAGAATGCTTATTGACTACAGATAGTTGAATAAGGTTACCATTAGAAATAAGTTTCCCTAGATAGATGATCTTTTTGACCAGTTGCAGGGTGCTTCAGTTTTATCCAAGATAGACTTGAGGTTGGGTTATCATCACTTAATGATTCGGCCTGAGGATATACTCAAGACAACTTTCAGGACTTGGTATTGGCATTACAAGTTCATGGTGATGTCAATTGGGTTGACCAATGTGTTAGCAACCTTCATGAGTTTGATGAATTGTATTTTTAAGTCTTTCTTAGATTCGTTTATGATACTTTTTATTGATGATATTTTAGTTTACTGCAAGAGTAAGGAGGAGCATATGGGTTATCTTCATATTGTTTTGGGGATTTTAAAGGAGAAGCAGTTGTATGTTAAATTTTCTAAATACGAATTTTGTTTATCTTCTGTTGCCTTTTTGGGGCATGTGGTGTCAAAAAAAGTGGTGATGGAAGATACCTAGAAGATTGAGGTTGTTTAAAATTGGGTTCGGACTAACTCTGTGATAGAGTTAGAAGTTCAATGGGTCTTGCTATTTATTATCGCAGGTTTGTCAAGAACTTTGCCTAAATTGCTACTCACTTGACTTGGTTGACCCAGAAGGAGGTGTCATTTGTATTGTCTGACAAGTATGAACAGAGCTTTCAAAACCTCAAGTCCTTTTTTACCACAGTTCCTATCTTTGCCTTGCCAATTAAAGGTAAGGACTTTATTATGTTTTATGATGCTTCACGCTCTGGTTTGGGTGTTGTGTTATTGCAAGAAAGGAATGTGATTGCCTATGCTTCAAGGCAATTAAAGCCTCATGAGAAGAATTATCCAACCCATGATTTAGAGTTGGCAATAGTGGTTTTTGCACTTAAGATTCGGAGACACTACCTCTATGTTTACATGTGCGAAGTGTTTACAGACCAACGTAGCTTGCAGTATGTTTTCACCTAAAAGGATTTGAAATTGAGGCAGATAAGGTGGATGGTATTATTGAAGGATTATGATATGACCATCTAATACCATCCAAGCAAGTTCAATATAGTGGCAAATGCATTGAGCCAAAAATCAGTAACTACGGGTAGTATGTCTTGTGTAAGGGTTTCTAGGCTAACTTTTGCTACATAGACCCATACTCTAGCATCATATTTCATAGAGTTTGGTGTTTTTGAAAGGGGTGGAGTATTGGCTAGTGGTGTGGTAAGGTAAAAATTCCATGATCGAATTAAGGCCAAACAATTTGAAGATGTGAACTTGAATAAACTTTGGAACAAGGTGGTGTGTGGTGAAGCTTCTGATGCCACACTTGATGCGTTTGGGGTGTTGATAGTGAGGGGACGTGTGTGCATGCCTAGGGTTGGTGATATGATTCTGGGTTTACTTTAGAAGCTTACAATTCTCGATAATCTATTCATCCAGGTGCAACCAAGATGTACCAGGACTTGAGATGACTCTATTGGTATCCCATGATAAAGAGAGATATAGTTGGAGTATATGTCTAAATACCACAACTATTAGCAAGTGAAATACGAGCATCAAAGCCCTATAGGTTTGCTTCAAAGAATGCCTATCCCCTAGTGGAAGTGGGAAAGGATAGTATGAACTTTGTAGAGGGTCTTTATAAGACCTTGGGGTAGTATGACCCGATTTGGGTCATAGTGGACAAGCTAACCATGTCAGCTTATTTCATTCCAGTTTGAGTGTCTTACATCTCGAAGCTGTTAGCCATGATTTATATAAAGAAGATATTGAGGCTGCATGGGTACCAATTTCCATCCTTTCTGATAGAGGTATGTAGTTTACCTCTAAGTTTTTGGACAAGTTACAGGAAGAGTTAGGCACTATGCTTGATTTCAGCATTACTTTCCATCCTCACACTTATGGGTAGTCAAAGAGGATTATTCAGGTGCTTGAGGATATTTTAAGGGCCTATGTGATTGACTTTGGTGGGCATTGGTATAAGTTTTTTCCATTGTGTGAGTTTTCATACAATAATAGTTACCATTCTAGTATCGACATGGCTCCATTCTAGGCACTCTATGGGATGAGGTGTAGATCACCCATAGGATGGTTTGAAGTTAGTAATGTCAAGCCTTTGGGAACAAACTTGGTAAAGAAAGATCAGGAGAAGGTGAGGTTTATTCAAGGCAAGTTGTCGGCATCCTAAAGTAGGCAAATGGAGTATGCGGATCGAAAGGTAAAGGACATGTCATTCAAACCTGGTGAGCAAGTTTTGTTTAAAGTATCTCCTATGAAGAGATTTATGTGGTTTGGCAAGAAAATTATGCTTAGCCCTCGATATATTGGTTCGTTTAATTTTTTTGATGATGTGGGTCTGGTAGATTAAGGGTTGGCCATGCCACCAAGCCTGTCAGGGGTTCACCCGGTACTCCATGTTTCAATGCTCAAGAGAAACCATGGAGATGGGTATTATATCATCAAATGGGACTCAGCGTTACTTGATAAAAATCTTGCATATGAAGAGGAGCCAGTTGTAATTCTTGACCAGGATGTTCAAAAATTTAGAACGGAGTAGATTTGATCTGTAAAAGTTCAGTAGAAGTAACGTCCTTGTAACACCCCGTACCTTCTCAACCCTATTTGATGACATTAAATAATGTTCACTTAGGTGTTCAGAGCTATACGTATGTATTTGGTAATGTTAGTGATGGAAAAATTAAAATTTAGCCTTGTACATGTGATTAACCTTGCGTAGGAGGTGTTTTGCACTTTTTGTGGAGCATTTGTGGGGTTTAAAATGAGGCTAAGAGTACCTATAAACAAAGGATATTAAGGGTAAGAAGTAAGTTAAAGAATAGGACTTGAAGTATCTAACCAAACCCGCGAAGAAAAGTCGAAAAACAAAATTTTCAAAAAATACTAAGGGTGGGGCGTGACAGAGAGCGTGCCACGCCGCTTTGGGCTAAAATTTTTAGTCCAGAGGCAGCAAGGGGGCGCGCCAGGCAGCGTGCCACGCTGGTTTTGCCACTTTTTCAAAGTTGAGTCCCAAGGGTGCCCGGGGATGAATCGAGCCAATTTTTGCAACGTTTCCTATACAACCATGAGCCTATACATGAAATGAGTGAATTATTATGTTGGTATGATAAAACTACTCGAGAACGAATTTGGCATCAAAATGACGATTTTACCCTTTTGGTCAAAATAGGTCATACGTGGATAGAATCGCTTGCTTTTGGGATTGAGGATACGAATATAAATATCGTGAGTGGTAATATCGTTGTAACGTATATATGATGTATTACACATTGATTTTAGTGGGCCAAGATAATATATGTGTTAATGAGCCAAAAGGTAGCCAAAATGCATGGCCAAATGGGTCAAAAAGACCCATTCTTCAATTGACTAAATACATACAAAAATAATATTGGATAAGCATGGACTCAAGGCCTATAAAAAGGGGGAAATATCAGATTTTAATTCATTATCCATACACATCACTTTCTCTCATTTTCTAGAGGTTTCAAGATAACTCCTTTGGTGGCTCTTCAAACCCTAAGGTATTTTTGGACAAGATCATCCTCTTCCAAGCTTGGGTAAGTGATTATTCTTGTACTTTAACATATTATGTACATGATAGACTATGTATATCATGTTGTTTATGCTTGGAATTGTTGGACATGGCACTTTGGCTTTTTGCTAAAAGATGTGCATTCTTGTGAATTAAACTTGAAAAAGGGCTTGATGTTTTGATAAAAGTGAATGGTATGGATGAAATATCAACATGTATGGTGTGATTATGTTATTAAACTTGTTATTTTTCCATAAGTGTAAATTATGGGATTTTGGCCGATTTGTGATATGAGGTGTATTAAGGTGACTTGATGGATTAATTGTGATATGGTGTTCATGAGAAAGTGTAAAGGAGAAACTTTGTGGTGAAATACTATTGATATGTGATATTGTGGTCAATGTATAAAATGTTATGGTATTGTTGGTATGTAAGGGGCCATGAATGGTATTATAAAGGGTGAAATAATGTTATAAGGGACTCATGTAACTTGTGGTTGTCTTATACACTTGGAATGTTGCTTGTGGTCAATGTATGGAATGAATGGGGCATTATTGGTATGTCAATGCCGTAAATGGTATTGTAGAGAAGGAAATTCCATTTTAAAGATAAACATGTAACTCATTCTTGTCATATGCATTTGTAAGGTGGTTGGTGGTTAATGTTGGTTCCATTATGTACTTGTGATGTAGAGTGAAACGTAAAGAAGGAGCAGAATTGTTGCGCTCACATATTTGATTGTGTACTTACATTGGGAAGATAAGGTATGTAAGGTTACTCTGTTCGTATCTTTCTGCAACACATAATGTTCATATTCTGTCCTATTCCAAAATATGCTAAGTTATCTCATTTAGCTTTGATGTATATTGCTATCCACACGTTTCTTATTCATTGACCGATTGGTATTCATAAGTCTCCTATCCATGGACTGAAATGCCTAAGCTCTCATAATGTTGTTGTAACTACTAAAAGAAATTGTTACAGGGAAAGTGACGACGTAAGGAGAACCTATTCATTCCTAAGTCACGTATCCCTCATTCATTAGTCGTTGTTGTTCATGAGTTACCTAACTATGGACATGGGTCCAAAGTCCTCATAATATTATGTTCCAACGGAGTCATAACGTTGTGATTCTAGAATAATTATCTCAAGGAGGGTAAGGTGTAAAGAGAAGCTAGTTATTCTTGAAAAGCATTCTCCAATCATGTCATGTTCCAAAGTCCAATATTATTATGAATATCTTTGTATCAATCTCATAAGAGTAAGGAAGTGAAGTAAGGCATATAGTGTACACCTTGTTATGGTACCTACTCATTTCCGAAATGTCCTAAGGCATCTCATTTCATGTTATCATCTAGTGTTGATCATATATATCTTATTCTTGATCTATGGTCATTCATGTATAACATACTTATAGACATGATTCCAAGTTCCAATAATGTTGTGTTCCAAAACTTTCAATAATGTTACAATTATCAAAAGTATCAATCTCATGAAATGAAGGATAACGAAATGCATATATATGTGCTACCAATAATGTCATGATCCTCAATGTATTAATCTCTCATGAGTGAGTGTATCAATCTCTCATAAGTGGATGTGTTAATCTCTCACAAGTTGTAGTATCAATTTCATAAGAGTATTAAGAGAGGTAATGTGCAAGTTAATAGAATTACTTCTCATAAGTGAAGATGTTAATCTCACGAAGTAAAGGAGTGAAGTAATATATATAAGAGGGTGCTTAGTATATGTATATAAGGGTGTGCTTCAATTAATGTCATGATCTTTACTGTGTTACTCTCCTAGCTATGTAAAGGGTATAAGATTTGTAGAGAAGTAATGTGCGTATGGTTACTATATGTTACATTGAGTATGGATCACAATCTAAAGGGTGTGAGTTCAAGATAGAACAATCTCAATACTATGCTATGTTATTTATTATATCCCATCAAAGGTGGAGGCTCGGTACTATATATATCCCACCAAGATGGAGGCCCGGTACTATATACTCATTTATTATATCCCATCAAAGGTGGAGGCCCGGTACTCTATATCACACCAAGATGGAGGCCCGGTACTATATACATATACATTATATCCCACCAAAGGTGGAGGCCCGGTATTATATACTTACTTATAAGGAGATGATCCATAAGGTATTATGAATCACTAACTAGTTGAGTGAATAATAATAAAGATAGTAGTAAAAGAGATGAGAGTATATTCCTTGCATGAGTATATAAATATGGGGGTTATGATAAGAATGATGATGATGCGACTGAATTGATGAGAATGAATGACCAAGTAGATGAAAAATAGAAGTAATGAAATAATAGAAGTAATGAACATGGTTCCACACATTCAAGTTGGAGGTCTATTCACATTGATTATTCTCTTACGTTTAATTTCTTGGAAGTACTTATGTATTACTATAGTTTCATATGGCCTTACATACTCAGTACTTTTTTCATACTGACCCCTCTCGGGGGACTTACCTTACATGCTGCAGGCCCAGGTGTTAGTAGATCTCTGCAGTAGGCGACGAGATATCCTCAGATTGTTAGTGAGCTCCAGTTGCTTCGGGGCTTCCCAAGTCACATGTGTTCATTAGGTTTTGGCATTTTGTAAATATTGTATAGACATGGTCATGTATCTATTAGAGTCTTAGTAGACATATGTGGGGTAGCATGAAGGGAAATGACGTACGTTCATTTTGACGAAATAGCCCTAACGGCCAAGTTTCATATATTGCACATGTTGTCATGCATTCCACTATTGATATTTAATTACAGGAGATAAGATGATATTCATATGAAAACATGCATATGAGAGTACATGAGAAAAGATTGGTTCTCTCGGGCCTTATCGGCTTCGGGTGCCAGTCCGGCACGAATGGGATTTGGGTCGTGTCAAAAGTTGTATCAGAGCAGGTCGTTCTAAGGGTGTCTACAAAGCCGTGTCTGAGTAGAGTCTTGCTTATGGATGTGTTGCGCACCACATTTATAAGTAGGAGGCTATGGGACATTTAGGGGTTGTTTCATTTCTTCATTCTAGATCGTGCAATAGAGCCATTACCATAGGTGGGATTACATCTGACCATTGAAATTGGTTTTCTTTGATATAGTAAAATGCCTATTACAAGACAAGGTATGGGCAAAGATAAGCAGGTAGATATGCAAGTGGGAGAAGGAATTAGTAAATCCCCACCAAACCCAGCTAGTCAATATGGGGTTGAAACTGAGTTTACATCACGGGCACCTTCTCCTCCCCCTTCTCCAGGGAGGCCACAAAGGAGGGAAGTATCCCTAGAGTCGCCTGCTAATGTTACTAGGAAGGAGTTACAGGATTTGAAAAATGCGGTACAAATGTTGACTCAGATAGGTGTTGCCCATAGTCAAGGATGAGTTGGTCCAGTGACAGGTGATGATGGTGAGGCTAGGATAGCTAGTCGGCGGACACAGGATTTCCTGAAATTGGATCCTCTCACATTTACCGGGTCCGATCTTAATGAACATCTGCAAGACTTTATAGATCAAATCCAAAGGTCTCTAGATGTTATGCATGTGACTGGAGTAGAAACAGTAGAGCTTGCAGCATATAGACTGAAAGGAGAGGCTATATTATGGTACAAAGATTGGAAACGATCCAGAGGTATCGGTGTAAATGCATCTAGTTGGGAGGAATTCAAGGTGGAATTCCTGATCATTACCTCCCATATGAGGTCTGCGAGGCTCGTGCGGATCAGTTTTTAAATCTTCGTCAAGGAAATATGAGCGTCAGGGAGTACAGTCTTCGGTTTAATTCATTGGCTAGATACGCTCCTCATATGGTAGCAACTATGGCCGATAGAGTTCATCGGTATGTAGACAGATTGGAGCCCTACTTGGTAAGAGACTGTACTATTGCTGCATTAAATAAAGACATGGATATAGCCAGAATACAAGCCTTCTCGCAAAAGATGGAGGATCAAAGGCAAAGGGGAAGGATACAAGAATCTGAGGCAGGGCCGTCAAAGCAGGCTCAACCCATGGTATAGTTCATGGCATCCCAAGAAGGATTTAGGCCTCGGGTTTTCCCAAGACCACCTAGAACATCATTTTCTCACGCTACAGCGGGTACTCCACCTCCATTTCGAGGGTCTAGAGGCACTCCAGTTAGGCAGAGTAGTGGAATACCCTCCTCTCATCAACTGAACCAGCGCTGCAGAAAGTTTCATTCAGGTGAATGCTGGTTTGAGATGGATGTTTGCTTTTGGTGTAAAAAGCCAGGACACCTGAAGTGAGAGTGTCCACTGAGGGCCACGGGTAGTATAACACGACCTACGGGATCAGCAGATTTTGGAGGCTCTCCTTGATATAGTGACAGGTACGTTATCTATATGTTTACCTAATGAATATGCATCAATCGATTTGGGTTCTACCCTATCATATGTTACTCTATTGACTGCGGGAAAATTTGAAGGAACACTAGAGTTAATAGTCAAGTCAGTTGGGGTGTCCACACCAGTATGTCACAATTGTATAGTAAATGTTGTGAACACGTTACAGTGACTAATCTTACTGAGATGGACATGATAGATCTTAATGTTACCATGGGTATGACTTGGTTAGCTTTTTGTTAGGCCACAATAGATTGCCGAGTAAAGAAATTACATTTTCACTTTCCACAAAGAATTTTCTTGAATGGAAGGGTACATATGTCGTTTAGCCAGAGTGAAGGATACCAAAGTTAAAGCTACTAATGTGAAAGATACTAGTCTACACCCGTAGGGTGTCCCAGTGTAAATTGTATCGACGAGGGATGACACGTTGAGAGTGTGCATGAATTATAGGCAACGGATTAAAGTGTTAGGAAGATTTTATGTATCGGATATATATATGAGCTAAGGAAATGCATTATGGTAAAGCACACCATTCACGATATGCTATTTAGTAGGGAGTAATCAATATGTACCGTGATTTGGAAGTGACTTATTTACAGGATTACATGGAAAAAAAAAAGTATTGCGAAATTTATACTTCAGTAATCGAAGTGATAACAAGTAAAGGTAAAGCGTTTGGAATCTAAAGGTTATAGGCTATGTAGAGATTCTTTTAAGTTAGAAATAGATTTGATGCCATATGGGTAATAATTAATAGGCTTACCAAGTTAACACAGTTGTAGAAATGTTTTTGGGAACCCAAGTGAATGTAAGCATGGTTTTCGTCTTCAGACAGTGGAACAAGTAAACCGTACTGTTTAAGCATGAGAAGTTAGTTCTATACAGCGTACCTTCTAAGATGGTTCGAAGATGTAGTCAAGTCGTATATGACTTTGAAGTATCCCAAGAACTCTTTATAGTTCATTAAGTACCTCATATGCGATGCTTTGAAAGTGTATAGGAGATTACCCCGTGTTGCACCCAGTGGAAATCCACCAGTTACGGAAAAATCTCATATGTGAAGAAGTATGGCTTACTATTCTAGCTCGATATGCGAAAGTTATAAGAAGTAACCAAGGAGCTTCCGTAAAAGCACAATAGGAGAAATGAACTCATGAAAGAAGTCACAAGGGAGACCAAAGAAATAATGAAATCTAAAGTACTCATAATTGTTGTACACGGAAGAAAAAGTTCAAGATGCGGAAGTGGAGTGATCTGAGGCGTATTTATATGCCTTAGTAGCGACTTTAACCCATGATTACCTTAGTTTTGAGAACAATACTTGTGTATTATATAAGTTTTTGATGGAAAATGAGATAATGTGCTAACCAATATGATTAGACTCTTGTAGGTGGAAATTGCGACTTTTTGGAGCATGTTTGGCATGGAAAGTTAGGCTTGGAGGAGCTCCGAGTGAAGAATATTGAAGATAAGAGACAATCCAAAGAGTTTATCTTGAAGAATCCATCCAAATCCGTGAAGAGAAGTCAACGAAAGCTAGAAAATTACAAAAAAAAAGGGCCTGGCGCGCTAGGCAGCGTGCCAGGCCGCATTTGGCAAAAGTGTCACCTGCCTAGGCAGTGCCCAGGCGCGCTGGCTAGCGTGCCACGCCTCTTGGGCGCACCTTTTTTTTTTGCTGAGGTAAAATCTGCCTAAGTACTAGGCGCGCCCAATGGCATGCCGGGCCACTTTTTGGCCGATTTTTGCCTCGACTTGGGTCTATAAATAGGTATTTTGAGTTATTGTATCACCATCCATCATCCTTAGAATCTTTGGGGCGTTTTTGGGCATCTTAATTAGGTTCCATTCCTCTTCTTTTCAGTTTTTGAGCATTTTTATGTTATTTATTTACTTTTGGATGTTGATAAACATTATGAGTGGCTAAAATCCCTCATTCTTGGGGTTAAGGCCAAGAACATGAATCTCTTGGGTTAATTGTATTGGTTTTTGCTGGAGTTTATTAATAAATGGTTATTCATATATTCTAAACTTCATTATTTTGATGCTTGATCACCATTGGAATATATTTCTTGTCTTAAAGTGAGCTCGAGAGAGAAACTGAGAGATAGAACTTGAATATATGAAGTGTGGTCTGTCTCAAAGAAGTAATTCTAAGGGATTGACCTGTGGTTAGGACCGAGAGGTACCTAACCACCCACACTTGGTCAATTACAGGAAGAAAGCTTGAATGCTCTAGAATTGGTTAAGCTTATCACCACTCACAGATGTAGGTAGGTTTCTAAGTTCTAGTAGACAATTATAATTCGGAGACGAATATAGTTGTAAAATTAACCTTGGGATCAATAACCATGATAAACTACTCAAAAATGCTTAAACCAACAACAATTATGCTCAAGAGATGATGTTCAGGGTGCCTTAGCCCTGGGAATCTACTTTTCATTGATTTTTCAAGCAAATTTGCGAAACCCAAAGTTACGGTAGCGAAGATAGAAGTTCTTAGTCCGCAATCATTAAATTTTAAGCCCCAAATCCATTGTCGTTTTCGCAACACTAGTTCTTTATTATCGTTTGATGTCCAGAGTTGATTTCTGTTAACGAAAGTCCCTTGGGTTCGATATCCGACTCTTTAAAAGGAGCCACTTTATTACTTGCACGATCACGTACACTTGCGTGTATAGCTGGGTCGCAACAAGTTTTTTTTGGCGCCGTTGCCGGGGACTTTCAAATAGATAGATTTCGATTATTGACATTTGGACTTTAATTTCAGCTACGTGTTGACAACTTGATCTTAGCTGTTCTATTTTTGCAGGTTTACTTCATCAGAACACTGGCAAGGAACAAGGATTTGGTAGCCCCACAGTCTGAACCTGAAAGATATTTCAATAGATTGAGGAGACAGGCTGCAGAATACCCAATCCCACAAGTCGAACTGGCTGGCGAAGGAATACGGGGTAATCCCGTGAGAATTGAAGAACCAGGTGCAGAGTGACGTGAACTGGAAGTGATGGCAGCTAGAACAGTCCGCGATGTGGCAATCCCACTCGCCACTAATGTGACCTCCAGTATCCTCAAACCGGCAGCTGGAGGTAGATTTGAGCTTAAACAGAACATGGTGCAACTCTTGCACTCAAGTGGACAGTTTACTGGTCTTGCTTATGAAGATCCGCAGAGGCATATTCGGAATTTTCTAGAGATAAGCGACACATATATTCCTGTGGGGGTGTCTTCAGATTATGTGAGACTTACTTTGTTTCCCTTTTCTCTGTTGGGGGAAGCAAGAAGGTGGTTAGATGCAGAGCCAGCTAATTCTATCACTACTTGGGATGATCTTGCTCGAAAATTCTTGATAAGGTTCTTTCCGTCTAGAAAGACAGCAAAGCTAAGGAGTGAGATACTAAGTTTCAGGAAGAGAGATGATGAGAATTTGTACCAAGCTTGGAACAGATTCAAATCCATGTCGAGGGATTGCCCTCACCACCACCAAGCTAATGAAGTGTTGGTGCATACGTTTATAGAGGCTCTCGACCCCAACACTAAAATTCTACTAGATTCAGCTGCAGGTGGACAGGCTTTGGAGAAGACGTATGATGAATTATATGCTCTGTTGAATCATATTTCATAGGGAAATCCAGACTGGCATAGTGATAATTCGAGGAATTCTACAAAGAAGGTTGCTGGGAAACTAGATGTGGATGCAGTCACAGCATTATCTGCCCAAATTTCAGCTATGCAAAACATGATGAACAATCACTTTAGTAGTTTGAATTTGGGGCAACAACCAGCTCCCGTGAATGCAGTCGAGCAACAGGTTTCTGTGATGTGTAGCGTATGTGGAAATGGTGATCATACCAGCGAACTGTGTAGTGCTAATCCGGATTCAGTAAATTTTGTTGGTAATGCCCAAAGGGGAGGTGGAGCTCAGAACTACGATAACACGTATAATACCGGGTGGAAAAACCATCCGAACTTCTCATGGGGAGGAAATCAAAATCAATATAGGCCTCAAGGATATGCCCCTCAGTACAACCAACAGCAAGGTCAAGGAAATCAAGTGGGTGCTAAGACAGGAGATATGAGTGTGGAAGATATGTTAAAATAGATTATGGCTGAACAAGCGAAGCTAGCAGCAGATGTGAGGAACAATCAGTTGGCTACTCAGAATTTGGAAAAGCAGATTGGCCAGTTAGCTAATGCACAGAATACAAGGCCCCAAGGAGGTCTTCCAGGAGATACTGAACCAAATCCCAAGCAGGTGAATGCTATAGTCACCCGTAGTGGTAAGCAGTTAGAGGATACCATTGCACCAGCAAAAGAATTGAAGCCGAAAGTAGTGGTGATAGAAGACGAACAAGTGGAGCCTACCAAAAGCTCCAAATATGATAAAGTGAGACTTAGTGTGAAATTACCTCCTCCGTTCCCACAGAAGTTCAAAAAGAAGAAGGAGGATGAATGCTTTGGTAAGTTCATTGAATTACTTAAACAGGTGCACATTAATTTGCCTCTTGTGGATATCTTGCAGGGTATTCCAAAGTATGCCAAGTTCGTGAAAGACATTGTAGCAAACAAGAGCAGATTGACAGAGTATGCCACAGTGGCTTTGACTGAGGAGGTTAGTTCTCGCATTCAGAATCGGTTACCTACTAAGCTGAAAGATCCTGGAAGTTTCACTGTGAAGATTACTCTGGGGGATCATGTTTGCGCTCGTGGATTGTGTGATTTGGGGGCCAGTATAAATCTGTTGCCCACTTTGGTTTTCAAGGAATTGGGTTTGGGTCGTCCGAAGCCTACTACTATTATTTTGCAGCTGGCAGACCGATATGTGACTAGACCTGATGGTATTGTTGAGGATGTCCTGGTACAAGTGGGGTCATTGATCTTTCCCGTTGATTTTGTGGTGTTGAATTTTGAGCCTGACCCGGAAGTCCCATTTATTTTGGGGCGTCCGTTCCTGGCTACAGTAGGTGCAATCATTGATGTAGCAGCAGGGAAACTTACTATGCGAGCTCATGATAAGGTTGAAGTCTTTGATGTATATAGGGCGTTGAAGCTTCTAGAGATTTATGAGAACTTGTCGGCTATCACAGCTATAGATTCGGCGGTTGAAAGCATCTACACTTTGTCTACAGATCCATTGGAAAAAGTTTTGATGGGGCAAGATGTGTTTGGTGATGCAGAAGCAAGTGAGATGGTGCAAGTTCTTGATCTTATGGGTATCTATGCTAAAGAGGGTAGATGGGAGCCATTAAATCGTCCACTCGGTCCTACAACTAAGCCCTCAATTGAGGAAGCACCGAAGCTTGAATTGAAGGAACTTCCATCTCATCTTAGATATGCTTTCCTAGGTGAAAACAAGACTCTTCCTATTATTCTAGCAGCATATTTGTCACAAGAACAAGTTGATGCAACATTGTTGATTCTAAAACGAAGAAAGAAGGCTATTGGTTGGCAGATGTATGACATCCATGGGATTAATCCGGGCTTATGCATGTATAAAATTTACATGGAAGAAGGGCACAAGCCGAGTGTACAACACCAACGATGCTTAAATCCGATAATGAAAGAAGTAGTAAGGAAGGAGGTAATTAAGTGGCTGGATTCTGGCATTGTTTACCCTATCTCTGATAGTACGTGGGTGAGCCCAGTACAATGTGTTCCAAAAAAGGGTGGTATGACGGTGATCACAAATGACAATAATGAACTGATTCCTACAAGAACTGTGACAGGATGGTGTATTTGCATGGATTACCGGAAACTTAATGATGCTACGAGGAAGGACCATTATCCAATCCCTTTTATTGATCAGATGCTGGATCGTTTAGCCGAGCAGGAGTATTATTGTTTTCTTGATGGGTATTCCGGTTACAATCAAATTGCTATAGATCCCCAAGATCAAGAGAAGACTACATTCACATGTCCTTACGGCACATATGCTTTCAAGCGTATGCCATTTGGATTATGCAATGCACCAGCCACCTTTCAGCGTTGCATGATGGCTATTTTCTACGACATGGTGGAGGAGTTTGTAGAGATTTTTATGGATGATTTCTCAGTCTTTGGTAACTCTTTCGAGGTATGTTTGCAAAACCTGGATAAAGTCCTTGCTCGGTGTGAAGAAACTAATCTTGTTCTCAATTGGGAGAAGTGCCATTTCCTTGTGACAGAAGGTATAGTTCTTGGGCATAAAGTGTCAAAGCAAGGGTTGGAAGTTGATAGGGCAAAGATCGAAGCTATTGAAAAACTTCCTCCACCTGTATCGGTGAAAGGGGTGCAAAGTTTTTTGGGTCATGTGGGATTTTACAGAAGGTTTATTCAAGATTTTTCCAAAATTGCACGTCCCATGTGTGCACTCCTGGAGAAAGATGTGAAGTTTGTATTCTGTGAATCATGTGTGAAGGCATTCTAGGTGTTGAAAAAGAAGTTGGTAGAGGCACCTATTCTCATTGCTCCTGATTGGGCTTTGCCATTTGAGCTCATGTGTGACGCAAGTGATGTGGCAATAGGTGCGGTTCTAGGTCAACGGAAGAATAAGGTATTTCACTCTATTTATTATGCGAGCAAGACCCTTGATGCAGCCCAAATGAATTACACGGTGACGGAAAAATAGATGCTAGCTTTGGTATATGCATTTGATAAATTTAGATCGTATTTAGTCGGCACCAGTGTTATTGTATACACGGACCATGCAGCGATACGATATTTGTTCAATAAAAAGGATGCTAAACCGCACTTGATTAGATGGATCCTATTGCTACAGGAGTTTTACCTAGAGGTTAAAGATAGAAATGGGACAGAAAATCAAATTGTCGACTATCTATCTAGACTTGAGAATTCGACACATATAGAGGATGATGGGCATATTTGTGAGGAATTTCTAGACGAGCAGTTGTTGGTATTAGAGGTCGAGGAGTTGCCATGGTATGCAGACATTGTGAACCTATTGGTAAGTGGATTATTTCCTCCTGATTTGAGTCCTCAACAGAAGAAGAAACTGGCATATGAGGCACGTTTTTATATATGGGATGAGCCGTATTTATTCAAGCAAGGGCCTGATCAAATAATACGAAGATGTATTCCGGATGCGAAAGTTAAGCAAGTGTTGGAGAGATGCCACTCATCACCTTATGGTGGACATCATGGTGGTGAACGAACAGCTCGAAAAATATTGCAATCAGGTTTCTTCTAGCCTTTGATTTTTAAAGATGCTCATGCCTTTGTAAAGAATTGTGATCAATGTCAACGTATGGGAACGATTGCCAAGAGACATGAGATGCCTCTTAACAACATCCTAGAAGTTGAAATTTTTGATATATGGGGGATTGATTTCATGGGCCCTTTTCCACAGTCGAATGGAAATCTATACATACTCGTTGCAGTGGATTATGTATCCAAATGGGTAGAGGCTGCAGCTCTTCCTACTAATGACGCCAAAGTTGTGGTAAAGTTTCTTCAAAAGCACATCTTCACTAGGTTCGGAACTCCAAGAGCTATTATTAGCGATGGAGGATCACACTTCATAAATTATTTGGTGAAGAATGTAATGGAAAAGTATGGAGTAAAACACAAGGTCTCAACAGCGTATCATCCCCAAACAAGTGGCCAAGTTGAAGTGTCTAATCGGGAGATAAAGCGAATCTTGCAGAAGACGGTGAATACTCAGAGGAAAGACTGGTCACTTAAGCTGGATGATGCTCTTTGGGCCTATCGAACGGCGTATAAGACTCCTATAGGGACTTCTCCCTATCATTTGGTCTTTGGGAAAACTTGTCACCTCCCAGTTGAGCTTGAGCATCGAGCATATTGGGCAGTAAAGAAGTTGAATCTAGATTCGGGGTTGGCAGGTAAGAAGAGCTTGGGCCGCATTTGGCAAAAGTGTCACCTGCCTAGGCAGTGCCCAGGCGCGCTGGCTAGCGTGCCACGCCGCCTGGGCGCACCCATTTTTTTTTGCTGAGGCAAAATCTGCCTAAGTGCTAGGCGCGCCCAATGGCGTGCCGGGCCGCTTTTTGGCCGATTTTTACCTCGACTTGGGTCTATAAATAGGGCTTTTGAGTTATTGTATCACCATCCATCATCCTTAGAATCTTTGGGGCGTTTTTGGGCATCTTAATTAGGTTCCATTCCTCTTCTTTTCAGTTTTTGAGCATTTTTATGTTATTTATTTACTTTTGGATGTTGATAAACATTATGAGTGGCTAAAATCCCTCATTCTTGGGGTTAAGGCCAAGAACATGAATCTCTTGGGTTAATTGTATTGGTTTTTGCTGGAGTTTATTAATAAATGGTTATTCATATATTCTAAACTTCATTATTTTGATGCTTGATCACCATTGGAATATATTTCTTGTCTTGAAGTGAGCTCGAGAGAGAAACTAAGAGATAGAACTTGAATATATGAAGTGTGGTCTGTCTCAGAGAAGTAATTCTAAGGGATTGACCTGTGGTTAGGACCGAGAGGTACCTAACCACCCACACTTGGTCAATTACAGGAAGAAAGCTTGAATGCTTTAGAATTGGTTAATCTTATCACCACTCACAGATGTAGGTAGGTTTCTAAGTTCTAGTAGACAATTATAATTCGGAGACGAATATAGTTGTAAAATTAACCTTGGGATCAATAACCATGATAAACTACTCAAAAATGCTTAAACCAACAACAATTATGCTCAAGAGATGATGTTCAGGGTACCTTAGCCCTGGGAATCTACTTTTCATTGATTTTTCAAGCAAATTTGCGAAACCCAAAGTTACGGTAGCGAAGATAGAAGTTCTTAGTCCGCAATCATTAAATTTTAAGCCCCAAATCCATTGTCGTTGTCGCAACACTAGTTCTTTATTATCGTTTGATGTCCAGAGTTGATTTCTGTTAACAAAAGTCCCTTGGGTTCGATATCCAGCTCTTTAAAAGGAGCCACTTTATTACTTGCACGATCACGTACACTTGCGTGTATAGATGGGTCGCAACATGGAGTCATAATAAGTAAATCTTTACAAGTAATCTATTTGTATATGGCAATTGAAGGATTCACTTCGGCATAAGTTATTACGATGAGACAATGTTGATAACATTCGAGGATGAATGTTCCTAAGGGGGGAAGAATGTAACACCCCGTACCTTCCCAACCCTATTTGACGACATTAAATAATGTTCACTTAGGTGTTGAGAGCTATACGTATGTATTTGGTAATGTTAGTGATGGAAAAATTGAAATTTGGCCTTGTACATGTGATTAACCTTGCGTAGGAGGTGTTTTGAGCTTTTAGTGGAGCATTTGTGGGGTTCAAAATGAGGGTAAGAGGACCTCTAAACAAAGGATATTAAGGGTAAGAAGTAAGTTAAAGAATAGGACTTGAAGTATCTAACCAAACCCGCGAAGAAAAGTCGAAAAACAAAATTTTCAAAAAAAACTAAGGGTGGGGCGCACCAGATAGCATGCCACGCCGCTTTGGGCTAAAAATTTTATTCCATAGGCAGCAAGGGGGTGCGCCAGGCAGCGTGCCATGCTGGTTTTGCCACTTTTTCAAAGTTGGAAATTTTCTAAGTCCCAAGGGTGCCCGGGGACGTATCGAGCCAATTTTTGCCACGTTTATTATACAACCATGATACTATACATGAAATGAGTGAAGTATTATGTTGGTATGATAAAATTACTCGAGAACAAATTTGGCATCAAAATGACGATTTTACCGTTTTGGTCAAAATAGGTCATACGTGGATAGAATCGCTTGCTTTTGGGATTGAGGCTACGAATATAAATATCGTGAGTGGGAATAGCGTTGTAACGTATATATGATGGATTAAACATTTATTTTAGTGGGCCAAGATAATATATGTGTTAATGGGCCAAAAGGTAGCCAAAATGCATGGCCCAATGGGTCAAAAAGACCCATTCTTCAATTGACTAAATACATACAAAAATAATATTGGATAAGCATGGACTCAAGGCCTATAAAAATGGTGAAATATCAGATTTTAATTCATTATCCATACACATCACTTTCTCTCATTTTCTAGAGGTTTCAAGATAACTCCTTTGGTGGCTCTTCAAACCCTAAGGTATTTTTGGACAAGATCATCCTCTTCCAAGCTTGGGTAAGTGATTATTCTTGTACTTTAACATATTATGTACATGATAGACTATGTATATCATGTTGTTTATGCTTGGAATTGTTGGACATGGCACTTTGGCTTTTTGCTAAAAGATGTGCATTCTTGTGAATTAAACTTGAAAAAGGGCTTGATGTTTTGATAAAAGTGAATGGTATGGATGAAATATCAACATGTATGGTGTGATTATGCTATTAAACTTGTTATTTTTCCATAAGTGTAAATTATGGGATTTTGGCCGATTTGTGATATGAGGTGTATTAAGGTGACTTGATGGATTAATTGTGATATGGTGTTCGTGAGAAAGTGTAAAGGAGAAACTTTGTTGTGAAATACTATTGATATGTGATATTGTAGTCAATGTATAAAATGTTATGGTATTGTTGGTATGTAAGGGGCCATGAATGGTATTATAAAGGGTGAAATAATGTTATAAGGGACTTATGTAACTTGTGGTTGTCTTATAAACTTGGAATGTTGCTTGTGGTCAATGTATGGAATGAATGGGGCATTGTTGGTATGTCAATGCCGTAAATGGTATTGTAGAGAAGGAAATTCCATTTTAAAGATAAACATGTAACTCATTGTTGTCATATGCATTTGTAAGGTGGTTGGTGGTTAATGTTGGTTCCATTATGTACTTGTGATGTAGAGTGAAACGTAAAGAAGGAGCAGAATTGTTGCGCTCACATATTTGATTGTGTACTTACATTGGGAAGATAAGGTATGTAAGGTTACTCTGTTCGTATCTTTCTGCAGCACATAATGTTCATATTTTGTCCTATTCCAAAATATGCTAAGGTATCTCATTTAGCTTTGATGTATATTGCTATCCACACGTTTCTTATTCATTGACCGATTGGTATTCATACGTCTCCTATCCATGGACTGAAATGCCTAAGCTCTCATAATGTTATTGTAACTACTAAAAGAAATTGTTACAAAGAAAGTGACGACGTAAGGAGAACCTATTCATTCCTAAGTCACGTATCCCTCATTCATTAGTCGTTGTTGTTCATGAGTTACCTAACTATGGACATGGGTCCAAAGTCCTCATAATAGTATGTTCCAACGGAGTCATAACGTTGTGATTCTAGAATAATTATCTCAAGGAGGGTAAGATGTAAAGAGAAGCTAGTTATTCTTGAAAAGCATTCTCCAATCATGTCATGTTCCAAAGTCCATTATTATTATGAATATCTTTGTACCAATCTCATAAGAGTAAGGAAGTGAAGTAAGGCATATAGTGTACACCTTGTTATGGTACCTACTCATTCCCGAAATGTCCTAAGGCATCTCATTTCATGTTATCATCTAGTGTTGATCATATATATCTTATTCTTGATCTATGGTCATTCATGTATAACATACTTATAGACATGATTCCAAGTTCCAATAATGTTGTGTTCCGAAACTTTAAATAATGTTACAATTATCAAAAGTATCAATCTCATGAAATGAAGGATAACAAAATGCATATATGTGTGCTACCAATAATGTCATGATCCTCAATGTATTAATCTCTCATGAGTGAGTGTATCAATCTCTCATAAGTGGATGTGTTAATCTCTCACAAGTTGTAGTATCAATTCCATAAGAGTATTAAGAGAGGTGATCTGCAAGTTAATAGAATTACTTCTCATAAGTGAAGATGTTAATCTCACGAAGTAAAGGAGTGAAGTAATATATATAAGAGGGTGCTTAATATATGTATCTAAGGGTGTGCTTCAATTAATGTCATGATCTTTACTGTGTTACTCTCCTAGCTATGTAAAGGGTATAAGATTTGTAGAGAAGTAATGTGCGTATGGTTACTGTATGTTACATTGAGTATGGATCACAATCTAAAGGGTGTGAGTTCAAGATAGAACAATCTCAATACTATGCTATGTTATTATTTATATCCCATCAAAGGTGAAGGCCCGGTACTATATATATCACACCAAGATGGAGGCCCGGTACTATATACTTATTTATTATATCCCATCAAAGGTGGAGGCCCGGTACTCTATATCACACCAAGATGGAGGCCCGGTACTATATACATATACATTATATCCCACCAAAGGTGAAGGCCCGGTGTTATATACTTACTTATAAGGAGATGATCCATAAGGTATTATGAATCACTAACTAGTTGAGTGAATAATAATAAAGATAGTAGTAAAAGAGATGAGAGTATATTCCTTGCATGAGTATATAAATATGGGGGTTATGATAAGAATGATGATGATGCGACTGAATTGATGCGAATGAATGACCAAGTAGATGAAAAATAGAATTAATGAAATAATAGAAGTAATGAACATGGTTCCACACATTTAGGTTGGAGGTCTATTCACATTGATTATTCTCTTACGTTTAATTTCTTGGAAGTACTTATGTATTACTATAGTTTCATATGGCCTTACATACTCAGTACTTTTTTCGTACTGACCCCTCTCGGGGGACTTACCTTACATGCTGTAGGCCTAGGTGTTAGTAGATCTCTGCAGTAGGCGACGAGATATCCGCAGATTGTTGGTGAGCTCCAGTTGTTTCGGGGCTTCCCAAGTCACATGTGTTCATTAGGTTTTGGCATTTTGTAAATATTGTATAGACATGGTCATGTATCTATTAGAGGCTTTGTAGACATATGTGGGGTAGCATGAAGGGAAATGATGTACGTTCATTTTGACGAAATGTCCCTAACGGCCAAGTTTCATATATTGCACATGTTGCCATGAATTCCACTATTGATATTTAATTACAGGAGATAAGATGATATTCATACGCGAATATGCATATGAGAGTACATGAGCAAAGATTGGTTCTCTCGGGCCTTATCGGCTCTGGGTGCCAGTCCGGCCCGAATGGGATTTGGGTCATGTAAAAAGTTGTATCAAAGCAGGTCGTTCTAAGGGTGTCCACAAAGTCGTGTCTGAGTAGAGTCTTGCTTATGGATGTGTTGCGTGCCACATTTATAAGTAGGAGGCTACGGGACATTTAGGGGTTGTTTCATTTCTTCATTCTAGATCGTGCAATAGAGCCATTACCATAGGTGGGATTACATCTGACCATTGAAATTGGTTTTCTTTGATATAGTAAAATGCCGATTACAAGATAAGTTATGGGCAAAGATAAGCAGGTAGATATGCAAGCGGGAGAAGGAATTAGTAAATCCCTACCTAACCCAGCTAGTCAATATGGGGTTGAAACTGAATTTACATCACGGGCACCTTCTCCTCCCCCTTCTCCAGGGAGGCCACAAAGGAGGGAAGTATCCCCGGAGTCGCCTGCTAATGTTACTAGGAAGGAGTTACAGGATTTGAAAAATACGGTACAAATGTTGACTCAGATAGTTGTTGCCCAGAGTCAAGGACGAGTTGGTCCAGTGACAGGTGATGATGGTGCGGCTAGGATAGCAAGTCGGCGGACACAGGATTTCCTGAAATTGGATCCTCCCACATTTACCGGGTCCGATCTTAATGAGGATATGCAAGACTTTATAGATAAAATCCAAAGGGCTCTAGATGTTATGCATGTGACTGGTGTAGAAACAGTAGAGCTTGCAGCATATAGACTGAAAGGAGAGGCTATATTATGGTACGAAGATTGGAAATGATCCAGAGGTATCGGTGTAAATCCATCTAGTTGGGAGGAATTCAAGGTGCCATTCCTTGATCATTACCTCCCATATGAGGTCCGCGAGGCTCGTGCGGATCAGTTTTTAAATCTTCGTCAAGGAAATATGAGCTTCAAGGAGTATAGTCTTCGGTTTAATTCATTGGCTAGATACGCTCCTCACATGGTAGCAACTATGGCCGATAGAGTTCATCGGTATGTAGACAGATTGGAGCCCTACTTGGTAAGAGACTGTACTATTGTTGCATTAAATAAAGACATGGATATATCCAGAATACAAGCCTTCTCGCAAAAGATGGAGGATCAAAGGCAAAGGGGAAGGATACAAGAATCTGAGGCAGGGCCGTCAAAGCGGGCTCGACCCATGGGACAGTTCATGGCATCCCAAGGAGGATTTAGGCCTCGGGTTTTCCCAAGACCACCTAGAACATCATTTTCTCACGCTACAGCAGGTACTCCACCTCCATTTCGAGGGTCTAGAGGCACTCCAGTTGAGCAGAGTAGTGGAATACCCTCCTCTCATCAACTGTGCCAACACTGCAGAAAGTTTCATTCAGGTGAATGCTGGTTTGAGATGGATGTTTGCTTTTGGTGTAAAAAGCCATGATACGTGAAGCAAGAGTGTCCACTGATGGCCATGGGTAGTATAACACGACCTACGGGATCAGCAGATTTCGGAGGCTCTCCTTGATATAGTGACAAGTACGTTATCTATATGTTTACCTAATGAATATGCATCAATCGATTTGGGTTCTACCTTATCATATGTTACTCTATTGACTGCGGGAAAATTTGAAGGAACACTAGAGTTAATAGTCAAGTCAGTTGGGGTGTCCACACCAGTATGTCACAATTGTATAGTAAATGTTGTGAACACGTTACATTGACTAATCTTACTGAGATGGACATGATAGATCTTAATGTTACCATGGGTATGGCTTGGTTAGCTTTTTGTTAGGCCACAATAGATTGCCGAGTAAAGAAATTACATTTTCACTTTCCACAAAGAATTTTCTTGAATGGAAGGGTACATATGTCGTTTAGCCAGAGTGAAGGATACCAAAGTTAAAGCTACTAATGTGAAAGATACTAGTCTACACCCGTAAGGTGTCCCAGTGTAAATTGTATCGACGAGGGATGACACGTTGAGAGTGTGCATGAATTATAGGCAATGGATTGAAGTGTTAGGAAGATTTTATGTATCGGATATATATATGAGCTAAGGAAATGCATTATGGTAAAGCACACCATTCACGATATGCTATTTAGTAGGGAGTAATCAATATGTACCGTGATTTGGAAGTGACTTATTGACAGGATTACATGAAGAAAAAAAAAAGTATTGCGAAATTTATACTTCAGTAATCGAAGTGATAACAATAAAGGTAAAGTGTTTGGAATCTAAAGGTTATAGGCTATGTAGAGATTCTTTTAAGTTAGAAATAGATGTGATGCCATATGGGTAATAATTAATAGGCTTACCAAGTTAACACAGTTGTAGAAATGTTTTTGGGAACCCAAGTGAATGTAAGCATGGTTTTCGTCTTCAGACAGCGGAACAAGTAAACCGTACTGTTTAAGCATGAGAAGTTAGTTCTATATAGCGTACCTTCTAAGATGGTTCGAAGATGTAGTCAAGTCGTATATGACTTTGAAGTATCCCAAGAACTCTTTATAGTTCATTAAGTACCTCATATGCGATGCTTTGAAAGTGTATAGGAGATTACCCCGTGTTTCTCCCAGTGGAAATCCACCAGTTACGGAAAAATCTCATATGTGAAGAAGTATGGCTTACTATTCTAGCTCGATAAGCGAAAGTAATAAGAAGTAAACAAGGAGCTTCCGTAAAAGCACAATAGGAGAAACGAACTCATGAAAGAAGTCACAAGGGAGACCAAAGAAATAATGAAATCTAAAGTACTCATAATTGTTGTACACGGAAGAAAAAGTTCAAGATGTGGAAGTGGAGTCATAATAAGTAAGTCTTTACAAGTAATCTATTTGTATATGGCAATTGAAGGATTCACTTCAGCATAAGTTATTACGATGAGACAATGTTGATAACATTCGAGGATGAATGTTCCTAAGGGGGAAAGAATGTAACACCCCGTACCTTCCCAACCCTATTTTACGACATTAAATAATGTTCACTTAGGTGTTGAGAGCTATACGTATGTATTTGGTAATGTTAGTGATGGAAAAATTAAAATTTGGCCTTGTACATGTGATTAACCTTGGTAGGAGGTGTTTTACGCTTTTCGTGGAGCATTTGTGGGGTTCAAAATAAGGGTAAGAGGACCTCTAAACAAAGGATATTAAGGGTAAGAAGTAAGTTAAAGAATAGGACTTGAAGTATCTAAACAAACCCGCGAAGAAAAGTCGAAAAACAAAATTTTCAAAAAAAACTAAGGGTGGGGTGAGCCAGAGAGCGTGCCATGCCGCTTTGGGCTAAAAATTTTATTCCATAGGCAGCAAGGGGGTGCGCCAGGCAGCGTGCCACGCTGGTTTTGCCACTTTTTCAAAGTTGGAAATTTTCTAAGTCCCAGGGTGCCCGGGGACGTATCTAGCTGATTTTTTCCACGTTTCTTATACAACCATGAGCCTATACATGAAATGAGTGAAGTGTTATGTTGGTATGATAAAATTACTCGAGAACAAATTTGGCATCAAAATAACGATTTTACCCTTTTGGTCAAAATAGGTCATACGTGGATAGAATCGCTTGCTTTTGGGATTGAGGATATGAATATAAATATCGTGAGTGGGAATAGCGTTGTAACGTATATATGATGGATTAAACATTTATTTTAGTGGGCCAAGATAATATATGTGTTAATGGGCCAAAAGGTAGCCAAAATGCATGGCCCAATGGGTCAAAAAGACCCATTCTTCAATTGACTAAATACATACAAAAATAATATTGGATAAGCATGGACTCAAGGCCTATAAAAATGGTGAAATATCAGATTTTAATTCATTATCCATACACATCACTTTCTCTCATTTTCTAGAGGTTTCAAGATAACTCCTTTGGTGGCTCTTCAAACCCTAAGGTATTTTTGGACAAGATCATCCTCTTCCAAGCTTGGGTAAGTGATTATTCTTGTACTTTAACATATTATGTACATGATAGACTATGTATATCATGTTGTTTATGCTTGGAATTGTTGGACATGGCACTTTGGCTTTTTGCTAAAAGATGTGCATTCTTGTAAATTAAACTTGAAAAAGGGCTTGATGTTTTGATAAAAGTGAATGGTATGGATGAAATATCAACATGTATGGTGTGATTATGTTATTAAACTTGTTATTTTTCCATAAGTGTAAATTATGGAATTTTGGCCGATTTGTGATATGAGGTGTATTAAGGTGACTTGATGGATTAATTGTGATATGGTGTTCGTGAGAAAGTGTAAAGGAGAAACTTTGTGGTGAAATACTATTGATATGTGATATTATGGTCAATGTAAAAAATGTTATGGTATTGTTGGTATGTAAGGGGCCATGAATGGTATTATAAAGGGTGAAATAATGTTATAAGGGACTCATGTAACTTGTGGTTGTCTTATAAACTTGGAATGTTGCTTGTGGTCAATGTATGGAATGAATGGGGCATTGTTGGTATGTCAATGCCGTAAATGGTATTGTAGAGAAGGAAATTCCATTTTAAAGATAAACATGTAACTCATTGTTGTCATATGCATTTGTAAGGTGGTTGGTGGTTAATGTTGGTTCCATTATGTACTTGTGATGTAGAGTGAAACGTAAAAAAGGAGCAGAATTGTTGCGCTCACATATTTGATTGTGTACTTACATTGGGAAGATAAGGTATGTAAGGTTACTCTGTTCGTATCTTTCTGCAGCACATAATGTTCATATTTTGTCCTATTCCAAAATATGCTAAGGTATCTCATTTAGCTTTGATGTATATTGCTATCCACACGTTTCTTATTCATTGACCGATTGGTATTCATACGTCTCCTATCCATGGACTGAAATGCCTAAGCTCTCATAATGTTATTGTAACTACTAAAAGAAATTGTTACAAAGAAAGTGACGACGTAAGGAGAACCTATTCATTCCTAAGTCACGTATCCCTCATTCATTAGTCGTTGTTGTTCATGAGTTACCTAACTATGGACATGGGTCCAAAGTCCTCATAATAGTATGTTCCAACGGAGTCATAACGTTGTGATTCTAGAATAATTATATCAAGGAGGGTAAGATGTAAAGAGAAGCTAGTTATTCTTGAAAAGCATTCTCCAATCATGTCATGTTCCAAAGTCCATTATTATTATGAATATCTTTGTACCAATCTCATAAGAGTAAGGAAGTGAAGTAAGGCATATAGTGTACACCTTGTTATGGTACCTACTTATTCCCGAAATGTCCTAAGGCATCTCATTTCATGTTATCATCTAGTTTTGCTCATATATATCTTATTCTTGATCTATGGTCATTCATGTATAACATACTTATAGACATGATTCCAAGTTCCAATAATGTTGTGTTCCGAAACTTTAAATAATGTTACAATTATCAAAAGTATCAATCTCATGAAATGAAGGATAACAAAATGCATATATGTGTGCTACCAATAATGTCATGATCCTCAATGTATTAATCTCTCATGAGTGAGTGTATCAATCTCTCATAAGTGGATGTGTTAATCTCTCACAAGTTGTAGTATCAATTCCATAAGAGTATTAAGAGAGGTAATGTGCAAGTTAATAGAATTACTTCTCATAAGTGAAGATGTTAATCTCACGAAGTAAAGGAGTGAAGTAATATATATAAGAGGTTGCTTAATATATGTATATAAGGGTGTGCTTCAATTAATGTCATGATCTTTACTGTGTTACTCTCCTAGCTATGTAAAGGGTATAAAATTTGTAGAGAAGTAATGTGCGTATGGTTACTGTATGTTACATTGAGTATGGATCACAATCTAAAGGGTGTGAGTTCAAGATAGAACAATCTCAATACTATGCTATGTTATTTATTATATCCCATCAAAGGTGGAGGCCCGGTACTATATATATCACACCAAGATGGAGGCCCGGTACTATATACTCATTTATTATATCCCATCAAAGGTGGAGGCCCGGTACTCTATATCACACCAAGATGGAGGCCCGATACTATATACATATACATTATATCCCACCAAAGGTGGAGGCCCGGTATTATATACTTACTTATAAGGAGATGATCCATAAGGTATTATGAATCACTAACTAGTTGAGTGAATAATAATAAAGATAGTAGTAAAAGAGATGAGAGTATACTCCTTGCATGAGTATATAAATATGGGGGTTATGATAAGAATGATGATGATGCGACTGAATTGATGCGAATGAATGACCAAGTAGATGAAAAATAGAATTAATGAAATAATATAAGTAATGAACATGGTTCCACACATTCAGGTTGGAGGTCTATTCACATTGATTATTCTCTTACGTTTAATTTCTTGGAAGTACTTATGTATTACTATAGTTTTATATGGCCTTCCATACTCAGTACTTTCTTCGTACTGACCCCTCTCGGGGGACTTACCTTACATGTTGCGTGCCCAGGTGTTAGTAGATCTCTGCAGTAGGCGACGAGATATCCGCAGATTGTTGGTGAGCTCCAGTTACTTCGGGGCTTCCCAAGTCACATGTGTTCATTAGGTTTTGGTATTTTGTAAATATTGTATAGACATGGTCATGTATCTACTAGAGGCTTTGTAGACATATGTGGGGTAGCATGAATGGAAATGATGTACGTTCATTTTGACGAAATGGCCCTAACGGCCAAGTTTCATATATTGCACATGTTGCCATGCATTCCACTATTGATATTTAATTACAGGATATAAGATGATATTTATACGCGAACATGCATATGAGAGTACATGAGTAAAGATTGGTTCTCTCGGGCCTTATCGGCTCCTGGTGCCAGTCCGACTCGAATGGGATTTGGGTCGTGTCAGTCCTATTGAGGAAGCTACTTGGGAAACGGAGAGGGACATATAGAACAAGTACCCTTACTTGTTTGAAGATACAGGTACTCTCTTACTTCTTACATGCCTCATTTTTCTTGTTTGATTATTCGAGGATGAATGATGGGTAAATGTAACAACACTTTCCTTCGTTATGGGTAAGACTAGCTTGCCAAAATTTGGGTTAAGGTTTTTCCTGAATTAAGAGTTAGAAATTTTTGGCTTGGCTAGTCTTGGATAAAATTTGAGTGTTGTATGGTCTAGGGTAATTTGGAAATTTATTAGTCAAGTGTTAAGTTATTTGAGATGATTTTATGATAGCTAAGACGATAAGGAATCCGTAGGAATTTTTGGAAGTGAATTTGGGTGAGTAGAACTCCCGATATCGAATTTGACATAAATGGGTTGGTTCAGAATGCCAAAATCTGAGGATGTGTTGCAAAAATAGGATAAATTTCGAGTTTCTGCCTCACCTACCCCACTATAACAGGTGGCAAGCCGCTACTACTATGTGTCTATAGTGGGAGTCGGCTTTGGTCAATCCCACCTTAGCATGCGGATCCCGTTATAGCGGGATAGGGCCGCTATAGCGTGATATACGCTGATTACTGCAGAAAATATTTCAAAAATATTATCTTTATTCCAAATTTGTCTAAGGGCTGGGAGAGGAGATTTTGGGTGATTTCCACCTAAATTACATCAAATTCCTTCGTTAAGGAAAGTTAATCTCTTCTATTAACTAGTTTTTCAATTATTAATTCTTAAAATCACAAGTTTTTGAGTTTTGAGAAGGATTTAACTTGACCTAGGTGATTTTTCTGGTGTAATTGGATGAATTGAGCAGAAAATGCTTGGGTTTTGGTTAAAAGTCATTAATTTTCAATTGCATTATTAGAATTCACCATAAAATTCTTGAATTCGATAGAATTAAGGTGGAATGGTGACAGAAAACCCTAGAATGGGAGGAATGATCATGAATTTGACCTTGATATTATGGGATTAGCTTGTAATCCATACATGTAATAGGTCATTGTCTGAAATTGTGATCAAATTATTGTTTTTAGACCATACCAAATCGAAATTGCACGGAATGGAAAGGCTCAAGTTCAATAGAATGGTGCAAGCTTGGATTGAGGTAGGTGATTGTTTGATGTAGTTAAAACCCAACTTGATTTATGTGCATGTTAATTGTTTCTTTGCATACTTGTTACAATGCATGTTCAAAGAAACTAAATGGTTAAATGTATCCTAAGTGTTAATCACATGCAGTGAGGTTATATTAAAAGCTTGTTTGTTTTACAAGTGCGATTGTTGTTTTCATTGTGGTTGTGATTGTTGTGATATCTTTTAATTCTTGTGTGATGTACCGATATTTGGACATCTTCACGAAACTGGGTGATATAAGGTTGGCAGGCACTACATGTTTTGAATTTTTGGTACATGGACAAGAGCTCGTCCCCTGCAGGTCATGGCTAATGGGCGACCATTAGCATGTGTGTACAAAGTATTGGTGAGTGAGATGGTTCCTTGAGCGAACTGAGTTTATGTGTTAACTTGTTATATTTGGTTCCTTGAGTGAACTGGGATTTATGATCTTGGTCATTGTTGGTTTTGAATTTTATCCTTGAGTAGTCCGAGCTAAATTTGAAATGACTGGCATATCTCTTTTATTGTCTATTCAAATATGTAATTGAGACATGGTTTAGCATATTGTTGATGAGACATAGTTTGTTGACTTGAATTGAATACTTGTAGTCAGAGTCTTGACTTGAGTTATTGTCTACTAGTACACCATTGTTTCTTGTATTCTGATACAACATGTTCTCTTCTTTTTGTTCAGTGCAAAGCATTTTCTGGCGATTGCATAGAGCAGACTACCTTCCGACTTAATGGTGAGCTACATCTTCCGGGAAGCCATGAGTCATCAACTTAGTTTCTGGTCCATTATTTTGCACTTGGATATTTTCAGTTGCTTTCAGGTTTAACCCTTTTGTTGACATTTATAGTGGTTTTGGTACAATGACTTTTAGATTCTAGGGGTTGTTTTAGACATTCATTTTATTTTCCACATCTATTATTATTAGAACACTTTGAGACATTGGGTTATTAAATGAAGTAGCTAGCTTATGATTTCCAACTAGTTGTTGGGTTGAGTAGTCTAAGTTAAATGGTTTTCCCATCGGAGGGTTAGTATGGGTGCCACTGACGATAGGTTTGGGTCGTGACTTAAGCACATGCCTTCGAATGGTTAGGGTTTTCACCATACACAAGAACACTAAACTCTCCTTGACAAACTATATTTGTAGCTACAAAACCCTTGCTAAGACTTTCTTTTGAATTACCCATCTTAACTTTCTCTCGCTTCTAAAGCCATCATCTTAAAATTCATTCTCTGATCGGCGTACATAACCACTTCCTCTAACACTCACTTCCTCTAACACTCAACAGCCTGACCTCTTCTTCTTAGTTTACTAACATCAAGCCTCTAAATTCATACCCACCAAATTCAATAGAATTAAACTTATATCTATGGAACTCGTCATTATCCATCTATAATTTTCTCAATTCAGCCTTTAGAGAAGCCTTATAGTACATACTTAGCCCTTTTTCCACACTTGATGATTCTAAAATAATAAATAGGCACACCTAACATTTGTTACTTAAAATCTAATGTAATAACATAATACCTCAGGCACACATTCCTTTTTCTAGAACCTAAGGCTCTTCTCTACTTTTCAAGGGGTTACATATACCCAACATTTCATAAGGTATTGACCTAAATTTCTCGCATACACTATGACATGCCTACTAGGTCAACACCTAAACTCATACTACAACCTTATTCACTATACCTCTAACTTTTAAGATAGGAAAACTCGCACAAAATACTAAGGGTCTTGGAATATTAAACACATACAAGGAAAAACTGTCAACATACTCATAATAGTTTTTGGGGAGTCTTTCTGATCTTGGGGTCCAGAAAAAGTATAGAAGCAGCCTTGAGCCCCACTTGCCCCTGAAGTAGCACCCATAGCTATCAGGGCTGTGAAGTAGTTGCTTGGGCCTTATTTTCCCCTTTCACTCCCTTAGCTGATGGACAGTCTCTATGAAAATGACCCTGCTGACCAAAATTAAAAAACACATCCTTACCCATTAGACATTTCCTCTGATGGAGTTTACGAAGTACTGCATTAAGGGTAAGAAGAGACTATTGGGCCATACAACCCTAACACTGTAAACCTGGTGCTTTTATGAAATTCTAATCATTTTCGAGTCTGGGTGCAGGTGCACTAGCTGAAGATGGAAAGAAGGACCTATTCTCATTCTTTCAGTGACTCACCTCATGGTCTGCTGATCTGGCCTTCTTACAATGACTTTCCTATTCCTCTTGTTGCCTTATTATTTTCTCTTCCACCTGCTGAGCATACACCATCAGTTTAGCAATATCATTATCACCAACCAATATCGCTTCTTTGCACTCCTTCCACACATATGAAGAAACCATGACACAAACTTCCTCATCCTAGCCCTCATGTCAGACACCAGCTCAAGAGCATAAAGGGAAAGTTTTGTAAATTTAAGACTATACTCTCTCACACTCATCTTCCCCTATTTTAATTTTACAAACTCTTCTACCTTGGCCTCTCTCAACTTCTGAGGAAAGAAGTGATTAAGAAAGGGATCCGAGAAGTCCTCTCATTTAGTGGGCGTTGTAGTCTCACCTCAAATCTCCTCTCACTGATCATACCATAAATTAGCAACATCCTTAAGTTGATAAGAGGCAAGCTCAACTCCCTTTGTCTCGATAGCATGCATCACACTAAGAATCTTCTTAATCTCATCGTAAAGTTCTGAGTGTACTCCTCAGCCTTGGACCCTATAAACTTTAGAGGGTTCATCTAGAGAAATTCACACATTCTGGAGGTGTTGAAAGAATCATAGGTACTGGAAGTAGTAGGCATATATGGAAGGACTGGGATGCTACAAGATGCATGAGCATTTGAATAGCTTGTCTGAACTCAGAATTAGTGGTATCAGTGAGAGGTGGCTGAGTAGCAGATGTCTAGGGACCCCTCATGGGACTAGTTGAAGAAGGTAAGGCCTCCTTACCAGCATTCTGGTCAAAATCATGAACTCCAATCTGATTCTGCATTACACGATTTGGAGGCACAACTATAGCATTGGCCCCTGTAATGACGGTGGCTCTCTGTCTAGTGGTTCTCTTAGGGGCATGATGTTAAATGCAGAAAAATCATGAGTTAGGAACATTTCATGGAGTTGAAATCCATCACATAAACTAGAGTACAAAAGGAGGGATATACTTTCTAATATCCTGTATCTTCTGCTTTATAAGTGTGGCGCGCTACATACCCATAAAAGGGACTCTACTAGACACTACTTCATAGACACCTTACGACACTTGAACTCTATACTCTAGTATCAAGTTTGTCATAACCTGAGCCTAGGACATATATATAATAGGCACCCAAAACCATTAATGGCCCAAGAGAATCACTTAGCTTACATCATGAGCATTTAATTAAATGAGCTAAAGTAAAGTACTTATAAAGGGCGATAAAAAACCCATTTCAAACTTTTTTTAAATAAAGCGAGGCCTTGAAGGCCATTTATTATAATAAAAAAATATGTACAAACTGTTTATCCCCAGATCTAGCCCAAATGGCCCAAGACAGGATTTTGGGCAAAAATCAGACAAAATATTTGATTAGGAAAGTGTCTAGAAGCTACCTAAATCAAAAGCTAAAAAGAAACAAAACAAAATGAAAAACTCTTCATCTCCACCATTGTCGATCCATCATTTTCATAAGATCCTGGTGAAGATCTTCAAGTTGAGATGGAAATAGATAAATGCACCTTCTCTTCAATTCAAAGAAGCATAGAGTCGAAATGATCGAAAGATATTTGGTTGATTTCATCTCGGGCAATTTTACATCATCACACAAATGCCATGAAATCTCACCAAGTAAAGACTTCTTCATCTCCTCGACCAACAGATTTGTGCTCTTAGTACTAAGATAAGTGTTTCACCTTTTCCATTATGCTTCAACAACTGGATGCAAATGTCAATTTTACCTTAGATTTACCTTCTTGACAGGTTGAGCTTGATGAGGAGCTGATACCACTACCTAGGAGAGGTAAAACTAAAGTACCATTGATACTCTGATCTGGTATTGACCAAATCCATAAATTCTCCACTTTTTGTATAAATATATCATGCCTTCATATTTCTGCAACTAAATCTTGGTATTTGAATCCTTTATGCCAGATTAGTATTGCCCAGGGCTGAATGTTCCTATCTACAGTGTCAGGTATGTGACCCTTTACTGAGCTTTTTTTTGTACTATCATTAGGTCCTTTCCTTCAATAATATGTTGCATTCTTTTTCCCTATTGTATTCGACATCTTCTCATGCCTAATGTGTTGTTTAATATGACTTGTGATGCATTCCATAACTTGTTGCTTGTATTTTTTATTGCATTAAAAATATTGCCCTCCCCTATTATGCAAAATTCCATTTTGGAATTTTTTAATTCTAAGGTTAGGCACTTGATTTCTGTCCATGTGTAGCATTTTTCTAGCCTTTCTGGGCAAATCCTGCATTGATGTATATGTTATCCTATTAGTTCCTACAAAAAAATAAAACTTGGTTAGACAAAAAGTTTGCTAGCTTGTTGCCCTCTCTGTATACAAGTTGCACTACTGCATCCACCTCTACCATCAAAGATTTAATCTCTTTGATCTCCACTACAACATTCCAAGGCACTTCCCACTTCCCTTCTAATAGATTCTTGACTGTTAGGAAAACAGTATCTAAGACCACAGGTATATAAAGTTAATCAATACAGTATTCTATCCCCATTTTTAAAGCAAGAAATTTACCCACTAGATTTGTGTTGTCTTTAAATCTTCTTCCCTCTGCATAGACAAAAATCCCTGAATCATTCCTTATATAAAAAGCACCTGAACTGGGACCAGGATATCCTTTGGAAGCTCCATCTGAATTACACTAGTAAAATCCCACTTCAGGTAGCTTTTAGTAAATCACTTCACATCCAATCCTAGAAGAGTAATTTCCAGAAACTTCACTAACACAGGCCAGGATGTAGAAATATTAACCATGTATAAATAAACTTAGCCATGTAGACTAAGTTCCTAGATATCTCCAATCACATACTATGCAATGACATTCTCCCTCCATGCTTAACAGTATTTCTTCTCTTCCATATTTGTCATTGAATAAACATAGGGATAGCTTTGGGGCACTATCAGCTTCCCACCATTTAAAAACACTATCTTTAACTTGTAAAAAAGGACCTTCAATCCATGTAGTTACTGCAAAGTAACACCATAAAGAGTTGGATTGTATGCAATTCATGAACAAATGGTCAATAATTTCTTCCATCCCACTCCCACAGCAGTAACATATGACATTATCACATATCTTGTTGCTAACAAGTATTTCTCTAACTAGTATTCTCTTTTTCCACAACCTCCAACAGAAAAAAGACACCTTAAAAGGCATTCCTTTCATCCATAATTGTTTGAAGTTATGTTGAATCTTTCCCTTTTGTCTCACTACATCCCAGGTAGACCTCACAGAAAATTTTCCAGAATTATTCAACATCAACCCGGGTTTGTCCCATCCTTAGAATCTCTTCACAATTCAGATTAGTCATAACATGATTATAGACCTCTTTATTAACTGTTTCCTGCAATAGTTCTAGGTTCCATGTACCTTCTATAAAAAGTTGATGCACATCCTCCAACTGATTATCATTAACATTATTGATGGGAAAATAATAATAGAGGGAAATTGTGTCCAGTTATCAAGCTAGACACTGGAATAACCACATTTAGGTTCCCACCAAATTTCTTGATCAAGCTTATCTCTGGCCTCTAGCATGTACTTCCAGATCAATGAACCTCTTTTCCATTCAACTATCTGAGGCCTGACTTTTTTACAATATTCGTTCCACATATAATTGGTCTAAAATGAATTATGGGAACTAAATGTCCACCATATCTTGGAAAATAATTCTTTAGATACATCAAATAGAGATCTAAAACCCAAACCTCCTTCATCTTTAGGAAAACATATATCTGACCAAGCCACCCAATGTTTGTTTCTGCCTTCCTCCTTGAAGTTCCATAGGAATCTAGCACATATTAGGAGGGTTAATGGCAGACAACAAATAGATGGGAATGTTATTCAGTATATTATTGATTAATACTGTCTTACCTCCACTAGTGAGCATCTTACCTTTCCATGGTTGCAGTTTGTTGTGCACCTTCTTCATTAATTCAGTAAAATAAACCTTCTTCTTCTTTGAATGGCCAGTTCGACACCCTAAGTAGATTAGGGGGGATTTCCCTTTATTCTTGTGTTAGACAAAGAAAGAGATCTTTTCTTTGTTAATCAATTGCCCAGATTATGCCTCATAATCTCTAAGAAAATCCATCACCAATTGTAGGGATTTATTATCAGTAGATACAAAAATAATTGTAACATCAGCATATGCTAGGTGATTGATATTTTCACTCCACTCAGGCATGGCCAAACTCTTTAAACTTTGTATTATTAAACAAAAAATTTAGAGCTTTAGATAGTACCTTAGCAGCTAGAACAAAAAGTGTTGGGGATAGTGGATCCCCTTGCTTCACCCCCATAGTAGAATGAAAAATTCATGTGTTTGTACATTAATTAGAACAGAGTACCAGTTGTTTACAACCAATCTCCAAATTTTATCCACTACTCTAGAATCAAAGCCCATCTTCTCAAGAATTTTTATCAAAAAGTGCCAATTCACTCTATCATAAGCCTTAGCCATATCAAACTTAATAGCTACATTTGCAGACTTACCACTCATTCTGATATCAGTAATAATCTCTTATGCCAAAAAAGACATTCTCAATGATACTCCTTCCTTTGATAAACCCAGACTGATTTTTTGATATAAGAGTAGGTAACACCTTTTCCAATCTATCATGTAACACCCTGTAAATTACCTTGTTCATTAAGTTGCTCAAATAAATTTGTCTCATATCAGAAAAAGATTGAATAACATCCATCATAGAAAGCAAGACCAAATTTGTATAAGTGATGAATTTAGGAAAAATGTGATATGCCATGATTTCATGGAACTTTTGATGCTTAAAACAAGGAAAATATGCAATAACTTGGGTATGTTTGGCAGGTATGATGTGTTTTATGTTCTATCTTGCAGAAAAATAGGTTTTGGAGGCAAAATGGAGAAGAAGGGAAGTAGCATGCACTGGAATGAAGTTTTTGAAGAAAAAAGAGCGGAGTTGAATTTCACCAAGTGACCCACGGTCATGACTAACGGACCTTTGGTGGACCTATGGACCATAGGTCAAGTCTGTGAGTCAACTTCTACAGCTGTACATGGAGGCCTGATTCCTACGACCTGGACCCATGGTCCATGGAAAGTTGCCGACTTTTTTCTCCTATATATTTTAGGATAGGATTCGTTTTGTATCTATAAATACTCCTATGTTATCCAACGTTAGAGATGCTATTATAACATTATTTGAGTTATCTATTACATTGTTTTGAGGTTCATAAACACATTGATCTTGTAATCTCAAACATCGATTCTAGGGTTTTGATTTATATTGAGGTTTTAAAGTTTTATTCTTCTTGTGAGTTCATAATTATGTTTTCATCATTGAATTCCTCTTGTGTTTTTACAATTATGAGTAGCTAAATCTCTCAACTAGGGTTATGTGAACCATGAGGAATTAACAAAATGGATTAAGTGTAAAGCAATTCTAAATCAGTGTGACAGCATGTATTGTCATTTCTTTCATTATAATTGATCTTCTAATAGTTGTAAATGTTAGAAACTCACCTGTATTCTAAACTTGCTGGATATAGAAGTAGATATTGGGATAAGGCAATAACAACAGACGACTACACCAATTTAAGGATGAGGAGATAAGAGTGGCCTGTTGGTCAACAATTTAACAATAGTCATCTGTTGGTCAACAAGTTGGGGTATAAACAATTCTAAATTGGTGATTGAAGGCAAAAAGACGACTACAAAGATAAGAGTGGCCTTTATGTTCCACCAGGGAACTATGATGGTGAGTCTAGAAATTCAAGGATGGAAACCCTACTTGCAAAACTCGTTAAGGGTTCGGAGAGTCAAGAAAACTATCTAAAAGAGATCAAGAAAGACCTTTTAGGGATAAGCCAAAAAGTTGAGTCTCATGCGACCTCTATCAAACAGCTGGAACAGCAATTCGGGCAGATGTCTACAGCATTAAATCAGCGTAAACAAGGTACACTTCTGAGAAACACCATGCAGAACCCAAGAAATTATGCTCACTGTATGGCAATCACAACGAGAAGTGGGAAGACTCTTATTAAGGCACCCAAACAAGTTAAGGGTGTTCATGCTACACTGGAAGAGCAAACGAATGCCACAAAAAAGGTAAAGAAAGCTCTAAAGAAGTATGTTCTATTCCCAAAACTTCCTAACAAAACTTCCTCCACCTTTCCCTCAATGTCTTAAGAAAAAGGTGGATGAAAATAAAATTGTTAGTGGGGAGATTATGAAAGAAGTTGGAGAGCCTCAGACTAATGAAAATAAGGTGAATGCTGAAAATGAGAAAGGAAAGGAAGCCTCACAAATGCTAACCCCCATTCCTAAGATGCCACCACCATTCCCTCATCTTAAAAAAGAAGAAGGAGGATGGAAAAATTCATAAGTTCATGTCCATATTAAAGAAACTTTCTATAGACATTTCATTGGTGGAGGCGCTGGAACAAGTGTCGAGATATGCAAAGTTCATGAAAGAGTTGGTCACGAAGAAGAGAATTGTCAGTTATGAGTCTGTAGGTGATTTGCACCATTGTAGTGCAATTGCATCCCATTGTCTTGTGTAAAAGAAAGATGATCCCGGTGCCTTCACAGTTCCATGCACAATTGGGTCAATTAACTATGCCAGAGCTTTGTGTGACCTAGGTGCAAGCATTAACTGGCAGTATTCAAGAAATTAGGCTTGGGAACCCCCATGACAATAAAGATGCGGTTATTAATAGCGGATCATACGATCAAGAAGCCTGTGGGCATATTATGTGACTTTTTAGTCAAGGTTGAAAACTTCATCTTTCCTGCTGGCTTTGTTGTCTTGGACTGTGAGATTGATTTTGAGATGCCCATAATTTTGGGGAGACCATTTTTAGCCACCACCAGAGCATTGGTGGATATGGAGTAAGGTGAGCTAAAATTCAGGCTGAATGATAAGGAAGTCTCGCTCCATGTTTGTAGAACTATGAAGCAGCCAAAGGACATAAGGGTGATTTCATAAATAAATAGTTTAGATGACCCGAGAGGCCAACCCAAGGGATATCTTGATGAATTCAGAGTAATACTGACACCCGTATCATGCCGCGACATCAAATCATGCCCTGCTCGGGAGGTAACCCAAGGTGTCTTGCTTTTCCTACATTTTTTTTGATTTTTGTTATTTTGATCAGCATTATACCCATGCACCTAGGGTGCCACAGGTATGTTCCTAACTCCCTTATTTTACTTCAGTATAATGCATTGGGGATAATGCATGCTTATTTGGTGGGGGCGAAGGTACTTATGGGTCTATATGTCCTCTTGGGGGTTTTTGTTGCCATGTTTCTTTTCCCTTAAAGTGCTATCATAGTACAACCGGCATGTTTAGGTTTTTATTTATATTATTATGAATTTTAAGTAGGAGGAAACTAGGGGAACTTTAGTGCAGTCTAGTTTTGAACAAGTTTTAAAAGTGTAATGATGTTTTTTGTGTGTTTAAAGGATACCCCTCCTGAAATTTTTATTTTGAACTGAGTGTGTAGTTATGATAGTTTGTGACAGATGTTGGATCTTGTTATGGCATTAGTAGTATTAGAAGAATGACTGCAGCGTAGCAATGCATGAACTAGATAGGTAGTAGTCGATAGTGTAACCCTGTGCTATGTATGCGTGAGGTCATTACTAAGTTTACTTTGTGTGTGCGATCTAGAACTTTCTTGATTAGTCTTACCTAGGTTATAGGATAGTGATGAGGAAAGGATCATAGGCCATTTTGAATGAGTCCACTTTTAGCCTAAATGCCCGACCAAATGAAGTAAGTATCCCTTGATCCCGAGTTTTAGCCTTAATTGACCTTTTTCTTTCATTAGCCTATTCACCTTCCCATTTTGACTTACAATGAACCTGTCTTGGCCCTGGTTCCTTCTTGGACATTGTGTACCTCAACTTAGGCAAATCACCTAAGTTGAGGGTGGTTATCATAGGGGTGCATAGCTTGATATGGGTATGAAGAAGGGGTTAGTAAAAGAAAGAAGAACAGAGTTGGGTGTGAAGAAGAAAGAAAAGAATTAAAAAATAGAGTTTGAAACATGAAAAAAAAAGATCAAAAAAATAGAAAAAAAAATATTGAAATCATAAAGAAAATTACACCCAAAATCTGAAAACAAATGAAGGAGAATAAGGGAGAATAAAATGAGTATGGTTGGAAAGTGGATCCAAAAATAGCGTAGTGTCAAGGAGGGTTAAGTCACCATATCCATATGTACCACACCCGTCCCTAAGCCTACATTACAAGCCGATGAAAGTCGTATAGTGATCCTAGTCTGACTGTCCGAAAAACTAAGGCATAGAAAATAAGGGCAAGTTTATGGTATTTCACGCACATTGTTTGAATTTCTTTGTGAGAGAGAGTGTTTTGATCCAGTCCCTCTGTTGATATTCATTAGTATACTGTGAGTGTGGACTTCTTTGTTGTGAGAGTACATGGGTTGCATTGTTAGTTGCTATTTGTTCGGATAATGCATTTGCATATATGCTTAGTTGTTTGTTCATAATCAGATGCCATCACTTGATCCTTTCTATGTCATGATAATATACTGCATGTATACGAACAGTGGTTTTGACTTGTGAATAGGAGGGGGTCGAAAAGTTTTGGTGCAAAAAGCAATGAGTCAGCTGCCAAAGGTCTCTTAGGTTTCTCTTAGTTAAGTATCGAATGTGTTTGTTTTGTTTTATTCGCCTGAGGACATGCAAACGTTCTAAGTTGAGAGTGTTGATGTGTCATGATTTCATGGCACTTTGGATGCTTAAAACAAGGAAAATATGCAGTAACTTGGGTATGTTTGGTGGGTATGTTGTGTTTTCTATTTTTTCTTGCAGGAAAATAGGTTTTGGAGTAGCATGCACTAGAATAAAGTTTTTGAAGATAAAAGAGCGGAGTTGAATTTCACCAAGTGACCCACGGTCATGAATCACAGACCATAGGTCAAGTTCATGAGTCAACTTTTGCAGTTGTGCATAGAGGCCTGATTCCTATGACCTGGACCACGGTCCGTGGATTAAGTCCATGACCTCAAGTCCCGGTCCGTGGAAAGTTGCCGACTTTTCTCTCCTAGATATTTTAGGATAGAATTCATTTTGTATCTATATATACTCCTATGTTTTCCTATGTTAGAGAGGGTATTATTACATTATTTGAGTTTTCTATTACATTGTTTTGAGGTTCATAAACACATTGATCTTGTAATCTCAAACATCGATTCTAGGGTTTTGATTTATATTGAGATTTCAGAGTTTTATTCTTCTTGTGAGTTCATAATTATGTTTTCATCATTGAATTCTTCTTATGTTCTTGCAAACATGAGTAGCTACATTTCTCAACTAAGGTTGTGTGAACCATGAAGAATTAACGAAAAGGGTTAAGTGCAAAGCAATTCTGAATCAGTGTGACTGCATGTATTGTTATTTCCTTCATTATAATTGATCTTCTAACGGTTGCAACTGTTGGAAACTCACATATATTCTAAACTTGCTTGAGAGAGAAGTAGAGATTGGGAAAAGGGACTAACAATAGAGATTTGAATCTATCAACCTTCTTCTAATAACTTGAGCCTTAATAGGGATAGTTATCTTAGATCAAGAACAAGGGTTAGTAGCGCGACACTTTGAGACCAAGAGTAGAAGAGTGAAATTCATCTAACCAAGGTCGAGAGACGTTTAGAAGAACCTATCTTGTAAGATTTTGCATGCAATACAATGGGATAGCTTGCTAGCACAAGTACCCGATGGAGTTAAGGAATCTTGGGGATCACAGTCCTAGTGCCTATCTTGTATTGATCACAAATCCGACAATCAATAATTGTTACAATTACTATTTGTTTATAAAAAACCCCTTTTTTTACTTACTTTCCAAAACCTTGGACAAGCATTCGATAGAAGTCCGTCCTATTCCCTGTGGGATCGACCCCAACCTAGTTGGGTTCTATAGTTGATACAGTGACTGCGTTATACTTTCTTGCAGGTATAGTTTGGGCGATATCATAATGCTTCCTTCAAAAAAGCAGCCACTACTTTAAAAACATCTTCTCCCATAATACTATAGCAACTTTGAAAGAAATGGCCAATAAATCCATCAGAACCACTGGCACTATCACCATTTAATTTAACTACCACCTTCTTTACTTCCTCCCTAGTAAGGTAGGCATTAATGGAAATATTCACCTCATCGGTAATTGAGGAAGGTATATGTTGTAATAAGGATAGCTCCACATCTGAATTATTGCCAAAAAATTGATCCTGAAAGAAAGATATGGCTTCAACATCATCCTATTGTTCATCTTCTGCCAATTGCCCATTTGATTTGAGAATCATGCTCAAAGACAATCTTATCCTCCTTCCATTAACTAGGTTATGAAAAAACCTGGTGTTCTTTTCCCCTTTTGAAAACCACAAAATACCTACTTTTTATCTCCAAAATTCTTCCTTAAAATTAATTTATTGCTTCTGCTCAATCTATGCCTTTTTGTAATGACCCAAACCGTTTTTATGTGGGAAAAATCCTCAAAAATAATTTATAATAAATAATATGCTCAAAATAGACCAAAAAATTTAAATCGGGGAGAAAAATCGAGGCCTAAGAGAATTAGGCTAAGATTCCCAATAATGGACTGGGCTAGACTACCGATAACCATTATAGAGGTTGTGTAACCGATGTAGCGGTAAGAAGATGTAGCCCAGTCGAGGGCTTTTTAAAAACCCTCTTTCTTTTTATTTCCCCAGGTTGCCCCTTTCCTCCAAAAATACTCTGAAAAACCCTATCTCTCCAACAATAAGATTTCAAAGGCCAAGATTCATAAGGGCAGTTTTGAGATACACATGGAGGGAACCCAAAATGGGAATACGTTTAGAATGTGCAGGAAAACTAACTCCTCTCTGTAGCAGTATGTTTCACCTAAAAGGTAAGTTATAGTTCACTTTGTTGAAACTAGACTTGGGCTAGATGCATCTAATATTAATAGTGATGTTAGGAGTATCATGCATTAGGCCTTCGGGCACAGAGATGGATGGATGAATACGTTTAAAATTTGGTTAGGCCCAAATGTGTTGCATTACTATACTTTATATTAACGATTTTAAGTGTGAAGAGGAACGGATAAAATGTTGGTGTAAATGTGCGTAGCTTAATATATTTCAGTGCTTACATATAGTGGAAAGTTGAATGAGACAACATGAAATAGTAAAATGTGAAATTAAGGGAACTCAATTAATTCTAAATGTCAGATTACACCAAAGGAAGTGGCTAAAAGGTTAGGTATGGCCAGTTTGGGATTAGTAATTAGCATAAGCAAATCCCGTGATTGATGAATAATCATAAAAGAGTAATACTATGAATCAAAGAATAGAATTCCCATTAGAAATAATTAATTAAAATTAGGGGTTAATGTGAAAAATGTGAAGTTGGAATATGGATAGAAAGGAAGTGTGTGATAGCGTGAACTTGGGCCACGGTAGCCCGTAAGGATATATATATGGATTAAGGTCACTGATCAAAATGAGTTAGACGATTGATGTAATATTTAGACTGGCTTGGCTTTGTTCTTGTTGGTGAACTTGACATCTATGATTCCCTTCTAGCATGACTTGTGATTAATTGATTGCATTGCATTTCATTTGCACTGGGTTGATGTGTTGAGATAATGGATCGGGTACCACGCCAATATAGATATAATTTATTGTGATATGCGTTAGGAACCACATCGGTACAGATATGATATATTGTGATATAGGTCGATTACCAGCTGGAACGATATGATGTTGATGATAGTAATGAGGTTGCTGAAAAGGGATAAGGAAAGATGATGCACACATCTTGCATACATGCATCATCCATGTGTTTTGATTGTAAATCTATTTTATATGTGCTCTTATACATATTCCTATTGTGGTAAGTGATATAAGATGATTTATGGATGTATGTAGGTCCCTTGTGCAGACTGAGTTGGAAGTGAGAATCTACAGTTCCTTGAGAGAATCAATTATCATAGAATATGATTTGATAGAATTCTTATTTTAATAGTGGTATGGCATAGTGATGTCTAAGATAGTAAGTACCGAGATAATTTGGGAGCGGATGTAGATTAAGAATTGTGGGTACCATAAGAACGATTCGGTAAGATAAGAAGAGGTATAGGCTAGAATGGTTACTCAAAGAACAAAGATATACAAAATGTTAAATGACAGGTAGCTCACAGAGATGCTAAAGTGAGGTGTTAGGGATTCTATAATTGGGGGTTTAGAACCAGAAATTTACTTGATGTTATGAAATGTCCATATTTATTATTGATGTTATTTATTTCTAACCCTGGTCGGCCAATGATGCTTACTAGTATGTGTAGTTGTACTGATGTTACACTTACTATACCTCCACTCGGGAGTATATACATGGTGCAGGTTAGTTGGAGTTTCTATAGCAGCGATGCCAATCATTCAGCAGCAGTTCCTACTATTTATATTCTTCATGGATGTTGTCTCATGGATGTTCCTACTCCTTCTCTAATGCTTTTGTACCGATTTAGGCTAGGTTTCTGAGGAGTCACTTGTAGTTATTTTCCGCATTTATTTTTCATATCTAATGTATTAAAACAAGTCATGGAACGAATTGATTGAGTAATCGTATTTCAACTGTTGCTTAGTTATTCATATGATAGACATAAATTAACTAAGTGAATATTGTAGTAATTTCCACATTGATTGAATGGTGGGTTAGTTAGGGTTCTCCTATCTAGGGTAGGTATAAGTAGGTGCCCGGCACAATATGGTGGGTTGGGTCATGACAAAAATGGTATCAGAGCCCAGGTTATAGGTCTCCCAATTCAAGAGTGAATGTCAAGTTGAGTCCTATGGATTGGTGTGTTGACGTCCACATCAAATCTTCCAAAACCAATAAGGCATCTAGGAATCAGTTTCACCTTCTTCTTTCCTTTTGTGCCTCTCTATGTTGTCTCCCCGAGTTGAATCCAATTTGTATCTGGTAGATTCCAATTGGTATATCAACTATCACAATTGGGACTAGTTGGCCCCAATTAGTATCTCTTAACACGGAATGGCCGGAACTAAATATTTGATGAATAGAGGCCAATAAGAAACATAGGAAATGGATTGTTTTGACTTATTCAAAATGGCGTTAGGAACTTATAGTGATGCAATAAGGTGTTGCAATGTATCATGTGCTCGGTTATTATTGTTAATGTATGATAACTTGCTTTAGATGCTTAAAAGTTTAAGATATGATTAGTTTACTATGTGTGTGTGGTTGTATAATGTGTAGCCAAACAGAACGGTGGATGTAAGGACTGGGTGTGATCCTGAGAGTGTATTCATTTCTGCAACTTGACCTATAGCTCATCTCTCCATGATTTGGAGTATTACTTGACTTCTATCCAATTCTATATGAACCACCCAGGTGCCTTGCTGTTGGTGGAACACTTTTGAGGATAGTGAATTAAGTAAGTAAAAACGATTGATGAAACTGTAGCACTATTTGGTTTAATGAACGGAAATTGTGTTGATGTGGCCCGGGAGTAAAGGAAATGCGAATCCAATTTACATTACATATAAACAATAGGTTATTATGCCACTAAAGCATACATAAAAAAAGTATTGTGTATAAAAAAGCCTGAGATTTGGTAAGAAAATCAAAGGCGAAGCTACTTGAGGCTACCGCTATAGCGGTTCTTTTACTGCAGCAGTGGTAAGATTAACCGCTACAGTGGCTCCAGGTAGTGTCCTACCATAAATTCACCACATTTTGTAATTTTTCCAATCGCTGCAAAGTAACCCTATTTTCAAAATAATAAAATGACAGAAATCCATCCAACACACATTATAAGCTAAGGTGATTATTATTGAGGGTGCCGAAATGAAAATTTCTTAAAATGCGAGAAATAAAAAGAAAAGAAAAATTGTTTATAACATGCCCCAAATGGGGGCAACCCAAATCTAAAGTACTTAAAACATAAAAAATAAGGGGGGAACTAATTGGTGGCATCGTCTCCAAGGGTTGCGGTATTTGATCCCTCCTTATCTACACCACTAAGGAAGGAGAACTCTTCGACATCCTTATTAGTCAGCTTTAAAAGCTCCTTGTCAGGGAATTCCACATGAATATGACCCACACCGCCTTCCACATCCTCACCAGCAAGCGATCCCGAAAGCGGTATATCTTTTTTTCCTCATCTAGCTCCCTTTGGAACTTAGCATAGACTTGGGCCATGTAAACAGAAGCAGTAGAGCTTGAAGGATCAAACCGGGAATGAGACATCTGAGTCCTCTCCATGTAACCTCACATAGCATTAAGGTCAACTACCCAGTCGTTGGGAGGAACAGGTGTCTGAGAATGGGGAGCATCTCCACTCCTACCAGCTCTACTGCTCTCACCCTCCTCTTTTGTCTTCCTTTTCTTCTTGACTCTACCTTGGGTACTGCTTTCTCTAAAATGGTTGTACGACACATCGTATTCATCCAAGATATCATGGACTGTCTGGGGAACATCTACCCATTTTCACTACCCTGTAATCAAGAAAGGTAAGAAAATGTCCCTTACCGACCTCTTCCTAGCATAGAAGTACTGCCACTCGTTTATGATCTGTACCCCCACATTCAAGTCGATCCCAGCCATAGCACACTCCACCACCATAGATCAGTGGAACACAATGTCTATAACAGTTCCCGAAGGACAAATCCTCTGGGACACCAGCTTTAACCTGATCTTAGCCTCGGCCGAGAAGTATACACTTTTGGTCCCCCTCTGTTTGGACCATTTCACCTCGTTAGCCTTACCCTCTAGCGTCAAAGGCCAAGCCACCCACCTCAAGTATGACTCCTCAATCTTGGCCTCAAAGGTTGTATTAGAAGGGTTGGAACCCCCAAGAGCTCGCTAATAGTAGTGGCATCCACGGGCATATTCTTTCCTCGGATTCTGATAGTAGGGAGAGGTGTTTCCCACTACACTATAGGAAATATAGCATAAAATTCTCAGACCTAGGTCAGGTTACACATCAGGATCGGCTCGGTCAGTATCTCCCACCCAAAACTTTCAGCTGATAGTTGAATTTAGGCAACTTTTCCTCCACATCATGCATCATAAAACCTCACTCACGAAGAAAGTTCCTATTGTACTGCCCTATCTCATACGGGGTACGATAAGCAATATTGGAAAACCTATGACAGGTAGGTTGATGGGCCATGATGATCTTGTAAAATCCATAAAATTAGTTTAGAACCATATTGAAACACCAAGGGAGAGATGGAGAACTCAAAAATTTCAAAAAATATAAAAAACTGGGGAGTTACTACCAGTACCATAGCAGCGGTTAATTAACCACTGCAGTGGTACTACTATGGTGGAAGATACCGCTGCAGTGGTAGAAGTTACCATTATAGTAGCAGCGGTACTACTACGGTGGAACCTACCGCTGCAGTGGTAGAAGTTATCGTGTAATAGTTCAACATTTCAACCCATCAACCTCCCCTCCCATGGCGAATTTTTGAATTTTCTCCGTAATTCTAAAAATTAAGTACAAATTGGACTTAATAAAGTATGTATGAACCCTTTTTCACTAAAATGGGTGTGAGACACCAAAAATCAACCCCCAAATCATAGGAAATTGTTGGAGAAGATAACCCTTCATTTTTCCTCTCCCATAGCCAAAATCTACCATAAACTACATTAATCTTACGTCACAAATGTTGTAGGAGCATTGAAAATGTAAGAAAACTTAGCATGTCAACCAATATGTTCAAGAACACCATCAAAAATTAAGTTCAAAGTCGCACTAACATACTAATCAAAAATCCTCATTTCAAATGAAATTTCTATAATCTACAATGAGAATTGCATAGAGTAAGTAGAAAAGGTGAGGAAAATACCTTGAATTCATCATCGAGGAAGGTTTTTGCAGAGAGAATAGAGAGAGTTTTGAAGAGTTGAGTGAAAATATGGGAAATGAACATTTACCTTTCTTAAAACTATCGCGAACCGATGCTACAGTTGGCTACCGTTACAATGGTACTGTTGAGATAGTAACTAACCACTGCAGCATAAAAACCATTTCGAGGTCAATTTCATCCCAACTATTTATGCTTGAGGTTTCCTATTGTGTTTGGGGTAGCCGTAGTAGAATTTTATCACAAAGATTAATTATGTACACCTTCTCAGGAAGAGTGTGGGAATAACCATCAGGCCTAAATTAGGTCGTGCATTGCCAGTTGTTCATTTTGGAGAAGAGATGGGTGTGATGAGCTAGAAAACATTGAAATAATTCTCCTAATAGCTTATTGTAGTTAAAATCTATCAAATACTCGTGCAGATGTCCAGAACTCACCCTTAGGACCGTTCGAAGATGAATGGTGGGTAAATTGGTATCTAATATAATGACGTAAACCATCGTCACATGGGAAAATATGCCAAAAATAATTTATAATAAATAATAGGCTCAAAATAGACTGGGAAAATTTAAATTGGGGAGAAAATTTAGGGCCTAAAGAAATTGCGCAAAGAGGCCCAATAATGGATTGGGCTTGACTGTCAGTAATAGCTATACCGGTTGGGTAACCACTGCAGCGGTACCGCTATAGCAATAAGAAGTAGTAGCCCAGCTGAGGGATTTTTAAAAGCCCTCTTTTTTTTATTACCCTAGGTCGCCCCATTCCTCCCAAAACACTCTAAAAAAACTATCTCCCCAACCATGAGATTTCAAAGGCCAAGGTTTATGAGGGCAGTTTTGAGACACACCCAAAAGGAACGCGACATGGGAATACATTTAGCATGTGCGGTACAACTCACTCCTCTCTGTAGCAACATGTTTAGCCTAAGAGGTAAGTTATGGTTTACTTGTAGCAACTTGACTTGGGCTGATGCATCTAATGTTAATAGTAATGTCGAGAGTATTATGCATTAGGCCTTTGGGCACGGAGATGGATGGATGAACACGTTAAAATTTTGGTTAGGCTCGAATGTGTTGTATTACTGTACAATATATTAATGTTTTTGAGTGTGATGAGGAACGGATAGAATGGTGGAGCAAATATACGTAGCTTAATATATTTTAGGGATCGAATATAGTAGAAAGTTGAATGAGACAATATGGAATAGTAAAAAGTGAAATTAAGAGAACTCAATTAATTCTAAATGTCTTAAATGTTCAGATTACATTAAAGGAAGTGGCTAAAAGGTGAGGTATGGCCATTTGGGGGTTAGTAATTAGAACAAGCAAATCCCATGACTGATGAATAATCATAAAAGAATAATACTATGAAGTAAAGAATAGAATTCCCATTAGAAATAGTTAGGGAAGATTAGTATAGATTAAGGTCACTGAACAAAATGAGTTAAACGATTGATGTAACATTTAGACTGGCTTGGCTTTGTGCTTGTTGGTGAACTTGACATCTATGATTACCTTCTAGCATGACTTGTGATTTATTGACTCTATTGCATTTTATTTTCACTCTACTGATGTGTTGAGATGATGGATCGGGTACCACGCCGGTACAGATATGATTTGTTGTGATATGGGTCGGGTACCATGCTAGTATAATATGATATTGATGATGGTAATAAGGTAACTTAGAAGGGATAAGGAGAGATGATGTGCACATCTTGCATACCTGCATTATCCATGTGTTTTGATTGTAACTCTATTTTATATGTGCTTTTATATAGATTTCTATTGTTGTAAGTGATAGAAGACAATTTACGGATGTACGTAGGTCCCTTGTACAGACTGGGTTAGAGGTGAGAATCTATGGTTCAAATATAATTTGGTAGAATTCTGATTTCATACTGGTATGGAATAGTGATGTCTGAGATAGTGAGTACCGAGATAATTTGGGAGCGAATGTAGATTAAGAATTGTGGGTACCATAAGAATGAGTCAGTAGGGAAACAAAAGGTATAGGTTTAGAATGGTTAGTCAAAGGACAAAGATATTTGAAATTCTTAAATGACAGGTAGGTCACAGAGATGCTAAAGTGGGGTTTTAGGGATTCTATAATTGGGGGTTTAGATTCGAAACTTTACTTGATGTTATGATCTGTCCGTATTTATTATTGACGTTATTTTCCTCTAACCCTGGTAGGTCGATGATCCTTGGTCGGCTGATGATGCTTACCAGTATGTGTGGTTGTACTGATGCTACACTTACTATACCTGCCCTCTTGGGTATATCCATGGTGCAGGTTAGTTGGAGTTTCTATAGCAGTGATGTCAATCACTCAGCTGTAGCTCCAACTATTTCTATTCTTCATGGATGATGTCTCATAGATGTTCCTACTCCTTCTCTAGTGCTCTTGTACCGATTTAGGCTAGGTACTGGGGAGTCACTTGTAGTTATTTTTCGTATTCATTTTGCATATCTAATGTATTAAAACAAGTTATGGAATGAATTGAATGAGTAATCGTATTTCAACTGTTGCTTAGTTATTCATATGACAGACATAAATTGACTAAGGAATATTGTAATTATTTCTGCATTGATTGAATTGTGGGTTAGTCAGGGTTCTCCTATCTGGGTTAGGTATAGGTAGGTGCCCGGCATAATATAGTGGGTTAGATTGTGACAAAGATGGTATCAGTGCCTAGGTTTTCAGTCTCCCAGTACAAGAGTGAATGTCAAGTAAAGTCATGCGGATTAGTGTGTTGATGTCCGCATCAAATCTGTCGAAAGCTATAAGGCATCTGGGAATCAGTTTCACCTTCTTCTTTTCCTTTCATGCCTCTCTATGTTGTCTCCTCGGGTTGAGTCCAATATTTGTATATGGTAGATTCTAATTGGTATCTTACCTATCATAATTGGGACTAGTTGTCCCCAATTAGTATCTCGTAGTACGAAATGGCCGAAACTAACCGTCCGGAACTAACCGTTCGACTAATATAGGCCAATAAGAAACGTAGGAAGTGTATTGTTATGACTTGTTAAAAATGGTGTTAGGTACTTAAAGTGATGCAATGAGGTGTATCATTGTATCATGTGTTTGGTTGTTACTGTTAATGTATGATCACATGCTTGAGATGCTTAAAAGTTTAAGATATGATTAGTTTATAGTTTGTCTGTGTGATTGTATGATATGTAGCCAAGCAGAATGGTGGACGCAAGGATCGAGTGTGATCTCGAGAGTGTCTTTATTTCTGTAAATTGAGCTACAACTCATCTCTTCATGATTTGGAGTACTACTTGACTTTTATCCAATTCTGTATGAACCACCCAGGTGCTTGGTTGTTTGGGGAACACTTTTGAGGATAGTGAATTGAGTAATAAAAATGATTGATTAAAGTGTAACACTATTTAGTTTAATGAACGAAAATTGTGTTGATGTGGCCCGAGAGCAAAGAAAATGTGAATCCAATTTACATTATTTTTAAACGAGAGATTATTACACCACTAAACCTTACATAAAAAGAGTATTGTGTAGAAAATAGCCAGAGATTTGGTAGTAAAAGCAAAGGCGGAGCTACTGGAGGGTACCGCTACAGGGATTATTTTACCACTGTAGAAGTAAGATTAACTGCTACAGCGGCTCCAAGCAGTTTCCTGCTATTCATTTACCACTTTTTGTAATTTTTCCAATCGTTGCAAAGCAACCCTATTTTCAAAATAATCAAATGACAGAAATCCATCCAACACACATTATAAGCTAAGATGATTATTACTGAGGGTGTGGGAATGAAAATGTCTTATAATATGATAAATAGAAAGAACAGAAAAATTATTTGTTACAAATCCCAAACGGGGGCAACCCAAATATAAAGTACTTAAAACATAAAAAAAAATAAGGGAGGGAAACTACTGGTGGCATCGTCTCCAAGGCTTGCGACATTTGATCACTCCTTATCTATGTCGCTGAGGAAGTAGAACTCCTCGGCATCCTTCTTAGTCAGCTTTAAAAGCTCTTTGTCTGGGAAGGTGCACGCGAAGATGACCCACACCCCCTTCCACATCCTCACTAGCATGCGGTCCCGAGAGTAATATTTTTTTTCCTTATCTAGCTCTCTTCAGAGCTCAGTGTAGGCTCGGGCCATGTCCACAGGGGTTGTAGAGATCAAAGGAGCTAACTCCGACTGGGATATCTGTGTCCTCTTCATGTAACCTCCCATAGCATCAAGGTCAGCCATCCAGTCGATGGGAGTAATAGGTGTCTGAGAATAGGGAGCATCTCCACTCCTACCAGCTCTGCTGCTCTCACCCTCCTCTTCTGTCTTCCTTTTCTTCTTGCCTCTACCTCAGGTACTCTTTCCTCTAAGGGGGTTGTACGACACATCAAATTCTTCCAAGATATCACGGATTTCTTGGGGAACATCTACCCGTTTGCACTACTCTGTAATCAAGGAAGGTAAGAAAAGGTCCCTTGCCGACCTTTTCCTAGCATAGAATTAATGCCACTAGTTCATGATTTGTACCCTCACATTCACCTAGATCCCAGCCATAGTGTACGCCACCACTATAGCTCAGTGGAACATAATGTCCGTAATATTTCCCATGGTTTCATGGCACATTCGATGCTTAAAACAAACAAAACATGCAATAACTTGGGTATGTTTGGTTGGTATGATGTGTTTTCTATTCTATATTGCAGAAGAATAGGTTTTTGGAGGCAAAATGGACTAAAAGGAAGAATCATGCTCGAGAACGAAGTATCTAAAGACAAAAGAGCCAAGTCCTGCACTAGAGAAGTGACTCACGGCAGGACCCACGTCATGTGAGTCGACTTACGTGATATAGGTAGGTGCCTTAGGTTGACTCCTGCAATTATGTGAAGCAGCCTGATTTTCATGGAAGGACCCACATGGCATAACTTGGTTCCATGACACCAAGTCACGGTGCCGTGGAAAAGTGCCGACTTTGGTTTCCTATTTTTTTTTAGGATAGGATTCATCTTGTATCTATAAATACCCCTATATTATCCTATGTTTAGGGGTTGGTTGTCACGTCTCGAATTCCAATGGGGTGAACTGACACCCAAAGTCGATAAGGCCCGAGAAAACCAATTTTTGCTCATGTCCATTCATATGCATGTCATTCAAGGAACATCACCACCACGTATAGAAACAAGATGCTAATAGCGAAAGTCATGGAAACATATGATATATACATATATGAAACTTGGTCGTTAAGGCCATCAAGACAAAACATATGTTCCTTATATTTCCTTCATCTATCCCACAACATCTATAAAGCCTCTACAGATACATAGAGATAACCAACTTAAAGTCGGGATGAGTCCCCGCTTTATATAACTTATATACAATGCCAAAACAAATGTACGTCTGTGACTCGAAAAGCCCCGAACCAACTGGAGCTCACCAAAGATCTGCAAATGACCTGCAATCTACTGTGGAGGTCAACTAGCACCTGCGCCTGAAGCAAGTAAGGTAAGTCCCCCAAGGGACGTCAGTACAAAGAATGTACTGAATATGTAAGGCTCATATGAAACTGCATCAATACATAAAAACTTCAATGGAATCAAATATAAGAGAATAGTCAATATGGATAAACCATCGCTCTGTATGTGGAACCATGTACCTTACATGCTTTACTTTTACACTCATTCGTTATCATCTATACCATACTGTACCCGGGCCCCAGCTGATCAGTGGGTCATAACGTGCATAACGTTATGTTAGGATCAGCTCAAGCTAGGCTTATTCCTCTAGAGCTACCACCCATAAGTCAATATATCGGGCTCGGCTCGAGCTAGGCTATTACCTCTAGAGCTGCCACCCATAAACCAATATATTAGGTTCGGCTTGAGCTAGGTTCTTACCTCGAGATCTACCACCTGCCAGGATCGGCCCGAGCTAGGCTTATGCCTCTAGGACTACCCTCTGATCCAATAATCTCGGGATCGGCTTGAGCTAGGCTTATGCCTCTAGAGCTTCCACTCGTACTCAACCAAAAACTATGCATTACTTCACTTCATTACTTTTGAGAGATTGAAATGTTGATAGTCGTAATATTATTGGAGCTTTGGAACAGTAGTCCATAAATAGAAGACATATGAATAACAACATATGATAACCTGACATGAGATACTTTGAGACATTTTGAAATGAGAACATCAACAATGTCACTGTGAACAATGGGTGCTGCAGAAGGATACGAAAAGAGTAACCTTACATACCTTATCTTCCCAATATGAATACACAGTCTTATATGCGAATACAATAATCCAGCTCCTTCCTTACGTGTTACTCTACAACACAAGTTCATAACGGAGCTCACATTAACAACTAACTACATTACAAGTGAACTAAACAATAATGAGCTACATGACTGCCATATAACGTCATTTCACCCTTTACAATACAATCCACTGCATTACCATACCAACGACACCATAACATTTCACACATTGACCAAGACATCATAAACCAATAGCATTTCACCCCAAGTTTACCCTTTATGCTTCCTCATTAATAGTACGTCACAAATATTCCATCAAGTCACCTCAATAACTTTCATGACAACATTTTAACAATAATCCATAAGTGATATAATCCAACATGCCTCCAAACGACCCCTTAAAGTCATTCAATAGGTATCATAAGTTGATAATTACATCCAAAAAGGGTATACGGGACTTCGGATATTAAAGAGAGACAAAAACATACAAAATGGAATTTTGGACTGGGCTGTGGATCCACCTGCGCCCGTAAGTGGATGACATGCGGCCGCAGGTGCTCTAGACGCGAGGGCGAATGCCCGTTTCGGCCAAAAAGGGTCTCTTTTAGGTCCTTTTTTGTAATAAATGGTTCATGGACATGAATAAGCTTCTCTTTACATATTTAGGTCAACTTGGATGCCAACAAACAACCATGGTTTCACAACACACATGAACATCACCAAAATGGCACTTTCCGATCAATACGTCACCAATTCCATGATCAATTTCATCCCAACAATCCCACAAGGTATACGCATAGATAAATCAAGTTAAGAACATTACCACATAATACATGTTAATATTAATCCATCAAGTTCACTTCCTTCAAGACCACAAGTCCATTTTTCAAGTTTATAAGGGAAAACCCTTTTTCGATTGCAAAAGTAGACAGTTTTAAACATAGTGAATTGTCCAACACTTTGACAACATAAACAACATGATTTATGTTCCATATTAAGCATATAATATACTATACCATAATAATAAATACTTACCAAAGCTTTGCAAGAGAGTGATCTTGTCCAAAGGGGAATAGTTGCCTTAGGGTTTGAAGATGAGAAATATCTCTAGAAAAGTCTAGACTTGGCATGTGTGTTACAATGAATAAAATCTGATTTTTGTGCCCTTTTATAGTCCCTTTTAGTCTCATCCTTAGCCACACATTAGTCATAAATGCTATGCTTACTTGGCCAATGCCAAGAATGGGTCATTTCCATTTGGGCTATGTCTTTTTTTCTAATTTTGGGCCTCTTTTGAGCCCATTAGCACAAATAAAATTCAGCCCAACAATTGCATGCATAATTTACCAACCATCTCATGTTTAAATAATTCCATGAATGTTATGATAATCAACTAGGTTCAAAAACATACGGGGTGTTACATTCTTTCCCCCCTAGAAAAATTCGTCCTCGAATGTTAGTGACATTATTCAATTTAAACAATTGCAAGTCTAGGATCATTCTTCATGTCATCATATATATATACTTAATGCTTATAAATACTCACTTGTTATTGCTCCGATCTCGTATCTTGAACTTTTTTTTCCATTTGAAACAAATGTGGGTACTTTGACTTCATTATTTCTTCAGCTTCCCATGTGATATCTTCTACTTGCTGATTTCTCCAAAGTACCTTTACAGAAGCTATGTATTTATTCCTTAACCTCTTCACTTTTCTATCCAGAAGAGTAATAGGTATCTCTTAATAGGTAAGATCCTTCATAACTTGTACATCGTCAATGGGAGCAAAATGAGATGGATCTCCTATGCAGTTTCAAAGCATCGAAACATGAAATACTGGATGAACTGTGGAGAATTCTTGGGGTAGTGCCAATTCATTTGCAACTTTTTTGAATCTTCGAACAATTTCATATGGCCCCATATATCGGGGAATCAACTTCCCTTTCTTTCCAAATCGCATTACCCCTTTCATCTGTGACACCTTCAAGAATACCCAATCACCTATGGAGAATTCGAGCCCTCTCCTTCTAACATCAGCATAGGACTTGTGTCGACTTTGGGCTATTTACAGCTGCTGTTGGATCACTTTAACTTTCTCCATAGCTTGATGAACAAGATCTAGCCCAAGTAAAGCAGTTTCACCTGCTTCAAACCATTCAATCGGTGATCTACACTTCCTTTCATATAAAGCTTCATAAGGTTCCATTTTGATACTTGAATGATAGTTATTGTTCTAGGCAAATTCAATAAGAGGAAAATGATCATCCCAACTGCCTTGAAAATCTAACATGCAGGCTCGTATCATATCTTCAAGTGTTTGGATAGTACATTCTGCTTGTCCATCTATCTGTGGATGGAAAGCCATACTCAGATTAACTTGTGTACCCAAGCTCTTTTGAAAAGATCTCCAAAAATGTGTTGTAAATTGAGCTCCCCTGTCTGATATAATGGAGACCGAATTCCATGTAATCGTACTATCTCTTTAACATACAACCTTGCATAATCTTCCGCTGTATAGGTGGTCCTGACTGGCAGGAAATGCGCTGACTTGGTAAGCCTGTCAACTATGACCCATATAGAATCAAATTTCTGCAGTGTACCAGGCAAACCTGTGATAAAATCCATGTTAATCATGTCCCATTTCCAGACTGGAAGATTGATACATTGTATGTAACCGCCTGGTTTCTGATGCTCTACCTTTACTTGTTGACAATTTGGGCATTGTGCTACAAATTCTGCAATGTGCTTCTTCATGTTTCCCCACCAATATATTTCTTTCAAATCATGGTACACTTTGGTAGCTCCCGGATGAATAGAGTATCGTGAATGATGGGCCTCTGTCATAATTCATCTCCTCAGCTCATCTACATCTGGTGCACATAACCTACCTTGGCATTGAAGTACTCCTTTCTGTGTAAGATAAAATACCTTTACCAACTCTTGTTGTATATTCTCTCTCAGCTGCAACAAAATAGAATCTGTATACTGTTTCTCCTTTACTTCAGCTATTAAGGAGGATTTTGCTGCATTTCGTACAATAACCCCTTCTTCAAGAGATTCAAGAAGACGAACTCCCAAGCTATGGTATTTCACGCACATTGTTTGAACTTCTTTATGAGAGAGGGTGTTTTGACCCAGTACCTACTTTGATATTTATTAGTGTACTGTGAGTGCATGGGACTTCTTTGTTGTGAGAGTACACGGGTTGCATTGTTAGCTGCTATTTGTTCGTATAATGTCATTTACATATATGCTTAGTTGTTTGTTCATAATCTGATGCCATCACTTGATCCCTTCTGTGTCATGATAATATGTTGTATGCATACACACCATGGTTTTGATTTTCAAATAGGAGGGGTAGGAAAATTTTTGGTGCCAAAAGCGATAAGGTGACTGTCGTAGGTGTCTTAGGTTTCTCATAGTTAAGCATCGATTGAGTTTATTTTATTTTGTCTGCCTTAGGACATACAAACGTTTTATGTTGAGGGTGTTGATGTGTCGTAGTTTCATGGCACTTTCGATGCTTAAAACAAAGAAATATGCAACAACTTGGGTAAGTTTGGTTGGTATGATGTGTTTTCTGTTCTATATTGCAGGAGAATAGGTTTTTGGAGGAAAAATAGACAAAAAGGAAGAATCATGCTCGAGAACGAAGTATCTGAAATGAAAAAGCCAAGTCCTGCACCAGAGGAGTGACTCACGGCAGGACCCACGTCACGTGAGTCGACCTACGTGACATAGATCGATGTCGTAGGTCGACTCCTGTAATTATGTAAAGCGTCCTGATTTCTATGGCAAGACCTACGTGGCGTGACTTGGTTCCACGACACCAAGTCATGGTACCATGGAAAAGTGCCGACTCTATTTTCCTGTTTTGTTTAGGATAGGATTCACCTTGTATCTATAAATACCCCTATATTGTCCTATGTTTAGGGGTTGGTCATTACTTTGTTTTGAGATATATTTTCATTATTTTGAGTTCATAAATACATTATTGATTTTGTAATCTTGGAACACCGATTCTAGGGTTTTTATTTATATTAAGATTTCAGAGTTTTCTTCATATTGTGAGTTTACAATTATGTTTTCATCATTGAATTCTTCTTGTGTTCTTGCAATCATGAGTAGCTAAACCCATCAACTAGGGTTGTGTGAACCATGAGGAATTAACGAAACGGGTTAAGTGCAAAGCAATTTTGAATCGTTGTGAATGCATGTATTGTTATTACCTTCATTATAATTGATCTTCTAACGATTGCAAATGTTAGAAACTCACCTGTATTCTAGACTTGCTTGAGAGAGAGGAAGAGATTGGGAAAAGGAATAACAATAGAAATTTAAAGCTATCAACCTTCATCTAATAACTTGAGCCATAACAGGGATAGTTATCTGAGATCCAGGACAAGGGTTAGTAGTGCAACACTCGGAGACCGAGAGGAGAAGAATGAAATTCGTCTAACCAAGGTCGATAGACATTTAGATGAACATATCTTGTTAGATTTTGCGTGTAATGCAGCGGGACAGTTTTGTCAGCACAAGTAACCGGTGGAGTTAAGGAATCATAGGGGATCACACTTGGATTGACCCCAACCTAGTTGGGTTCTATATTTGATACATCAACTACATTATACTTTTCTGGAGGTATATTTTAGGCGAAATCAGTTAGCCTTATCCTCTAGCGCCAAACACCAAGCCACCCACCTAAAGTATGACTCCTGAATCTTGGCCTCAAAGGGTGTATTAGAGAGGTTGGACCCCCCAAGACCTTGTTGAAAGTAGTGGCATCCACGGGCATATTGTTTCCCCAGATCCGAAAGGTAGGAGAGGTACTGCCCACTCCACCGTAGGGAGTATAGCATAAAATTCAAGGACCTAGGTTAGGTTACACTTGGGGACCGGCTCGGTCAGCATCTCCCACCCAAAAACTTTTAGATGATAGTTGAATTCAGGTAAACCGTCCTCCACATTATGCATCATAAAACCTCACTCATGAAGAAAGTTCCTATTGTGCCACCCCAACTCATAATGGGAGTGGCAAGTGACGTTGGGAAACCTGCAATAGGTAGGTTGATGGGCCATGATGATCCTATAAAAGATACAAAACTATTTTAGAACCATATCGAAACAGCAAGGGAGAGAAGGAGAACTCAAAAATTTCAGAAAATTCAAAAAACTGGGGAGTTAGTGCCTAATACCGAAGCAACAGTTAATTAATTGCTAGAGAGGTACTGCGGTGGCAAAACCTACCACTGCAGCGATAGAAGTTACCACTTTAGTGGTTTAACATCTTCAACCCATCAACCCCCCCTCCCATGGCAGTTTTTTAACTTTTCTCCATAATTATGAAAATTAAGTACAGATCGGGCTTGGTACAATGTGTATGAACTTTTTTCACTAAAATGGGAGTGTGGAACACCTAAAATCAACCCCAAATCAAAGGAAATTGTTGGAGAAGATGACCCTTCATATTTCCCCCTCCCATAGCCAAAATCTACCATGAACTACATTAATTTTACGTCACGAATATTTTAGGAACGTTGAAAACGTAAGAGAACTTAGCATGTCAACCAATATATTTAATAACTCCAACAAAAATCAAGTTCAAATTTGTATTAACATACTAATCGAAAATCCTCATTTCAAATGAAATTTCTATAATCTACAATGAGAAATCCATAGAGTAAGTAGAAAAGGTTAGGAAAATACCTTGAATTCATCATCGAGAAAGGTTTTGCAGATAGAATCGAGAGAGTTTTAAGGAGTGGAGTGAAAATAGGGGAAATGAACATTTCCCGCTTCTTGAAACTATCGCGAACCACTACTGCAGTTGGCTACCATTGCAACAGTACTGCTGCGATGGTAACTAACAGCTGCAGCAGTAAAAACCATTCTGAGGTCAATTTCGTCCCGACTTTTCATGCCTGAGGTGTCCTATTGTGTTTGGGGCAGTCGTAGTAGAAATTTACCATAAAGATTAATTACGTACACCTTCTCAAAGAGAGCATGGGAATAATCGTCAGATGCATCTATCGCTAATATTAATGTCGGGAGTATCATGCATTAGGCCTTTGGGCAAGGAGATGGATGGATGAACACATTTAAATTCTGGTTAGGCTTAAATGTGTTGTATTACTGTACTTTATAATAATCTATTTGAGTGTGTTGAGGAACGAATAGAATGGTGGAGCAAATGTGCGTAGATTAATATATTTCAGAGCTCGAATATAGTAGAAAGTTGAATAAGACAACATGGAATAATTAAAAGTAAAATTAAGGGAACTCAATTAATTTTAAATGTCTTAAATGTTCAGATTATACTAAAGGAAGTGGCTAAAAGGTGAGGTATGGCCAGTTGGGGGTTAGTAATTAGCACAAGCAAATCCCATGACTGATGAATAATCATAAAAGAATAATACTATGAAGTAAAGAATAGAATTCCCATTAGAAATAGTTAGGGAAGATTAGTATAGATTAAGGTCACTGAAAAAAATGAGTTAAACGATTGATGTAACATTTAGACTGGCTTGGATTTGTACTTGTTGGTGAACTTGACATCTATGATTTCCTTCTAGCATGAATTATGATTTATTGACTGTATTGCATTTTATTTTCACTCTATCTACTGATGTGTTGAGATGATGGATTGGGCACCACGCCGGTACGGATATGATTTGTTTTGATATGGGTCGGATACCACGCTTGTATAATATGATATTAATGATGGTAATAAGGTAACTAATAAGGGATAAGGAGAGATAATACGCACATCTTGCATACCTGCATTATCCATGTGTTTTGATCGTAACTCTATTTTATATGTGCTTTTATATAGATTCCTATTGTTGTAAGTGATAGAAGACAATTTACGGATGTACATAGGTCCCTTGTACAGACCGGGTTGGAGATGAGAATCTACGGTTCAAATATAATTTGGTAGAATTCTGATTTCATACTGGTGTGGCATAGTGATGTCTGAGATAGTGAGTACCGAGATGATTTGGGATCGAATATAGATTAAGAATTATGGGTACCATAAGAACGAGTCAGTTAGGAAAGAAGAGCTATAGGTTAGAATAGTTAGTCAAAGGACAAAAATATTCAAAACTGTTAAATGATAGGTAGGTCACTGAGATGCTAAAGTGGGGTGTTAGGGATTCTATAATTGGGGGTTTAGAATTAAAACTTTTCTTAATGTTATGATCTGTCCGTATTTATTATTGATGTTATTTGTTTCTAACCCTGGTCGGCTGATGATGCTTACGAGTATGTGTGGTTGTACTGATGCTACACTTATATACCTCCACTCGGGGGTATAGCCATGGTGCAGGTTAGTTGGAGTTTCTATAGCAGCGATGTCGATCACTCAGTTGCAACTCCTACTATTTCTATTCTACATGGATGTTGTGTCATGGATGTACCTACTCCTTGATAGTGCTTTTATACCGGTTTAGGCTAGGTTCTGGGGAGTCACTTGTAGTTATTTTCTGCATTTATTTTTCATATATGATATATTAAAACAAGTCATGAAACGAATTGATTGAGTAATCATATTTCAACTGTTGATTAGTTATTCATATGACATACATAAATTGACTAAGTCAATATTGTAGTAATTTCTGCATTGATTGAATGGTAGGTAAGTCAGGGTTCTCCTATCTGGGGTAGGTGTAGGTAGGTGCTCGGCACGATCCGGTGGGTTGGGTCGTGACACTTTTGTAATACCATTCTACTCATTATTGAAGGACCTTCTTTAAACAAATCTTTCTTGAGCCTAACAATCTTTTCACTAATAATAAGCAGCTTGAAGATATCTCCAAAACTCTCTTTACTCCAACTAGATAGAGCAAATTTAGTCTTCTTCAATTTTTACTTAAGATTAATAACAATGTCTGACTCCACTTTTGAGTCATTTTGTATATTTCAAGTAACAACACACATTAATTTTTCCAAATCCCTTTCACACCTGAACTTCAACACTTTTCTTTTTTCTCTTAGCTACATGTTGCTAGAGTTCCACCAAAGCTTAGAGCTCACCAATGTGGATTGTTGTTGTTGTTGTACGTCAATTTTTGGTCTGGAGCTAGTCGGGGTTAACGGAGATCAAACAAAAATTGCTTGTGAGTGTTTTGATGGTGGTGGTTGGTTCATTGCCGGACACAATGGTGGTTGGGTTGATGGAGGAGAGAATAGAAAAGGGATGTTGTGTTTGTAGTTTGCTCCAATTCATCGGAGCTGGAGCTCCTCGACAGAGCAATGACGGAGATGAAGAGGCGGGGTTGTTTGGTTGTTTGGTCCAAGAAGCTGGTTGTGGGTGTTTGAGTGGTGGTTGTTGGTCGGAGGTTGGCCAGAATTTTCTCCCTAAATTTGTTTCTTTCAATGTCTTGCCTTAATCATCATCTCTTTTTCTCCCTAATTTTGTAAATTTATTACCTCTTAGCTTCACCATCTTCACCACTCTAACCAGCTCATCTCCCACTTTATTTCTATCTGTGATAAGAATTGGGATTGTTGAGTTGTACTCCGGATGTGGGAGAATGGTGGATGTGAAAAAAGTATTTGATGAAATACCTCAAAGAGATGTGATTTTTTGGAATTTGATGGTTAAGGGTTATGGTCAAATTGGCAATGTGGATATGGGGCTTGGATTGTTTAGGCAAATGGATGAGAGGACTGTTGTTTCTTGAAATTTGATGATTTCCTTGTTATAGCCATACCCAAAAGCGCAATTTGCCTCTGGTTATAATCCATACCACTCTTGATCACTGAAGATATATCCACAAATAAATACCCAATTTCAGAACAAGACGAAACCCACATCGAAACCACAGAAACTAGCCATTATTCGTTCAGAAATGCATTGATTTTCTCTGAAAATTGTACCATATTTTACCTACCAATTCTTGATTTTGGTTCTTGTTTATGCATGAAAAATGGTATAGTGATAACTGGAGTAGCAAGAGTTAAGAGTTTGGTTGGTATTGATTGATCTACAAGTGGTATATTCATGCGCAAAATGGGTTATACAATATCGATACACGTATATACACATGAATACAATAGCGATATATTACATATACACTACATAACTATTTGTACATCATATATAATATTTATACACCATATTTACAATATTGATACATGTTTATACATTATTTATACAATATCGATAAATTACATATACACTACATAACTATTTATGCAATATCGATACATTACATTGCACTACAAAACTATTTGTACATCATATATACATTTTTATACACCATTTATACAATATTGATACATGAAAAAAAGTTGTACGAAAAGAGTTTTGAAAAAAAAACGAAAAAAGTTTTTTTTTTAATAAAGAAAAATGTAGCAAAAAAAAAAAAATTTCTTAAAAATTACTGCTGAAAAAAGAAAATAAAAAGGAAGAAACTGGTCTAATGCTCATTTTAAGTAATAATGGTCATTTTAAGTAATAAACAAAACATTGGCTATTTTTTTTTCGTAAACTATTTACCTTTTTTATATAAATGAAATTTTCCATTTAATTTAAGACTTCATCAAATTTAGAATTGAGATGAATAAATCTAATTATTTGACAAGTTTTTCTCATTTAACAATTAAAAATAATTATTTGTCGAAACATTTTATTAAATTAATTTGAATACACTAACTTGCATTCTTATCGTTAATTTAACTAATTTTGAAGAGAATAACAATTTCTAATCAACTTGACACAATTTCGGGAAAAATTATTTTTCAAATATTTATTAAAATTCTCATAATAATATACATTCATATATTATGAGTATATAGATATATATTTATTTTTGAAAATAGGAAAATGATTTGTAACTTTTCAGGGTATTCCTTTAATTTACAAAATCAATTATTAAAAATTATTCAAAATTGAAAAGCCCAATAATTAATCAAGTAGTGGAGAGAAAAATTGGGCTTCAACAAGTACCATCATCAACCTCCCCCCATTGACAATATCTTGATTAGTCATGAGTTGTTCAAATGGTACAATAGGTAAGGATTATCCCCTAGATGTGTTATGAAGGTCGACTTTATGAAAACATATGATTCTATTGAATGGAGTTTTTTACAAAAAAAATGCTTGTTGAACTGGGTTTCCCTTATAGATTCCTCATCTGGGCCATGGAATGTATATCATATGTGTCTTACTCCTTGGTAATAAATGGGGTTAGGACAAATCTTTTAAAGAAAGAAAGAGAATTAGATTGGAGACTTGATGTCTCTCTATCTGTTTGTTATAGTTATGGAGTACCTACCGAGGAAAATGAATATGTTAGTCACTAACAAGTTGTTCAAAGAAAATCCTAGGTGTGAGAAATTGGGGTGATGTATTATTTTCGTCAAATAAAATCTGTATTAATAAAAAATATGAACTTCAAAAATAAGTTCAAACTAAAGTATGAATAGCCAAACTGATGTGAAACAAGAAACTAGAAACAAGATAGGAATTAAAGATAAAAATGAAAGAAAGATAGACACAATTAGATTCAAACAATGAAAAGATGTAATGGTAAAATTAACCAAAACATCGCTTAATTGGGAACTAAAAGCACCTAATCTATGAATCCTCAAGAAAGGTAGTAACCTTACTTGCAAATTCTAGGAAAAGTGTTGAAAATCAACAAAGGGTTCTCAATCTCTCAAAGGTGGCACAAGTCTTCAATCTTCAAAAACTAATGTCCAAACCCTAATAGCTAACTATTTATACTAAGGGCTAAAAAAAGTAAAGAAAGACTAAATTGTCCTTCATTTAAATTACAAGCTAATTTAAATGGTAGACACTTAATATATTAACTATCTTCAAGTCTTCCATGTTGGAACCTTCCAAACATTCCATCTTCATGCATAAAGATTGCAATGCTTGAAGGTCCTTAGCTTGACTTCTTGTGAAGGCCTTCTTGGAGTAGCGTCACTTTGATGTACATCACTCTCCCTTTTTTCAAAAGAATTCATCCTCGAATTCGCCAAACCTACATCAAAAAGAGATAAATAACTAACATTGAAAACATTATGGACCAAATACTCACTTGGTAAGTCCACTTTGTAAGCATTATCTCCAATCTTCTCAAGCACTTGAAAAGGTCCATCTCCTCTTGGCATTAGCTTGTTCTTTCTTTTTCTTGGAAATCGCTCTTTCCTAAAGTGAACACATACCCAATCACCGGGTGCAAAGGTGACTCTTTTTCGTCCCTTATTGGCTCTTTTGGTTGCATCTTTGTTGGCCTTCACAATTTGCAATCTTACTTTCTCATGGATGCTCTTCATAGCTTTTGCCTTAGATTTTGCATATATACTCACAATAACATCTTTGGATAAAGGAGTTAAATTTAATGGAGTCAGGGGATTAAATCCATAAATACACTCAAAAGGGGTTATACCAATAGGCCTATGAATAGTTCTATTATATACAAATTCAATTAATGGCGATTGATCCTCCCAAGAAGTTAACTTTCCTTTAACCATAGCCCTAAGCATTTTATCTAAAGTTCTATTAACTACCTCGGTTTGACCATCCGTTTGAGTATGACAAGAAGTAGAAAATAGCAACTTTGTTCCCAAATTTCCCCACAAACACCTCCAAAAATGGCTAAGAAATTTTGAATCTCTATCACTAACAATTGTTTGGGGAACACCATGCAATTTCATCACATTATGAACAAATAAAGTAGCAACATGAGATGCATCATCAATTTTATGGCAAGCAATAAAATGAGCCATTTTGGAAAATCTATCCACAACAACAAAGATGCTATCCTTATCATTCCTAGTCCTAGCAAGGCCAACAACAAAATCCATAGAAATATCTAGCCAAGGACCGATAGGAATAGGCAAAGGGGTATACAAGCCATGGCGTTGGGTACAAGATTTAGCATGCTTTCAATCCAAACACCTAGCACAAATTCTCTCCACATCTCTTATCATCTTAGGCCAAAAGAAATGTTCACTAAGAATAGCTAAGGTTTTTGACACTCCAAAATGACCCATCAAACCTCCATTTGCGTGCCTCTTTTACCAACAACTCTCTCCATGAAGACATAGTCACACAAAGCTTTCCATTTCTAAACAAATAGCCTTCCTTCAATTCAAATCTAGGAGTTCTAACTTCATTACCCTACTTAACAACTTGCACAAACCTATTCAAGCTCACTTGACATTCTCCAAAGACTTTCCAAAATCATCATCATTAGAATATAACTCCTTCAAACTCTCAAAACCTATCAACCTAGAATTCAAGGTATTCATCAATGCATATCTTCTAGATAAAGCATCCGCCATAATATTTTCTTTGCCTTGCTTATAGTTACTCACATATGGAAAAGACTCAATGAACTCTATCCACTTGGCATGCCTCTTATTAAGCTTATTTTGGACCCTAATATGCTTCAAAGCCTCATGATCGGTTCTAATCACAAACTCCTTATGCCACAAATAATGTTGTCAATTTGCTAAAGCTCTCACTAGGGCATAGAGTTCCTTATCATAGGTAGAATATTGAAATGGAGATCCTATTAATTTTTCACTAAAGTAAGCTATGGGTTTCCCTTCTTGCATCAAGAATGCACCAATGCCTACCCCACTAACATCACACTTAATTTCAAACATTTTCTCAAAGTTGGGAAGTTGAAGTAACGGAGTGGAACTAAGTTTCTCTTTCAGAATTCTAAAGGCTTCCTCTTGTTTTCTACCCCAAATGAAAGGATTATCCTTATTAATGACCTCGGTTAGAGGAGAGGCTAGAGAATTAAAACCCTTCACAAATCTCATATAAAAACTTATCAACCCATGGAAGCTTCTAACATCACTAATGGACTTAGGGGTTGGCCAACTTCTAATAGCCTCTACCTTTTCATCATCCACCTCTACTCCTCTTGAACTTACAACAAAGCCAAGGAAAAAAACATGGTCCACACAAAAAGAAGACTTTTTAAAATTCACATACAACTTTTCATTTCTCAACACATCAAATATCATCCATAAATGTTGTACATGATCATCCAAACACTTGCTATAAACCAAAATATCATCAAAATAAACCATAACAAAATTATTAATAAATGACTTAAGCACATGATTCATTAATCGCATAAAAGTTCCTGGTGCATTGGTTAGCCCAAAAGGCATCACCATCCACTCATATAATCCAAACTTAGTTTTGAAAGCGATTTTCCACTCATCTCCAGATTTCATTCGGATTTGATGGTATCCACTTCTCAAATCAATTTTAGAGAATAAGGTAGAACCACTCAATTCATCTAGCATATAATCAAGTCTAGGAATGGGATGTCTCTATTTTACCATAATTTTATTAATGGCACGACAATATACACACATCCTCCATGTCCCATCCTTCTTGGGTACTAGAATTACGGGCACCTCACATGGACTTAAACTTTCTCCCACCAAACTTTTATTAAAAAGTTCTTCCACTTGTCTTTGCAATTCTTTGGTCTCTTGAGGATTGATCCTATAAGCCGCTTTATTGGGTATTTGAGAACCCGGTACAAAATCAATTTCATGCTCTATTCCTCTCAAAGGAGGCAAATTACTTAGTATCTCTTCCGAAAATAAATCTTCATAACCTTGTAACAAAGAAGAAACAACACTTGGCAAAGACAATAAGGTTAGTTCATTGTTAGAAAGAAAATTATAACCTTGAGGTTTAATAAATATGAACCGAGTAGCATCCTCAATGTTTAACTCTTTTATGCTCTCTTGATTTTGCAAAACCATGCACATTTTCTCTCTTCCTTTATTTTTTTGATTTTCTTGCTCACCTCTTTTTTTGTGTGATAACTCATTCTCACTTGAGCTCTCAACCTCTCCTTTTTCCTTGCTTGATTTATCATTTTTCGCTCCTTTACTCCTCTCTTTCTTTTCTCTCTCAAGTTTTTCTTTTAACTCTCCTATTTTTCTATATTCCTCACTCACTTGAAAAGGAGAAAGAGGGTTAAGAATGTGCTTTTTTTCATACTTAACAAATGCATATTTATTTGATCTTCCATCATTTTTAGCCCCTACATCATATTCCCATGGCTTTCCCAACAATAAATGACAAGCTTGCATTGGTACAACATCACAAAGTACTTCACCATGATAACTTCCAATTTTGAATTTTATCAACACTCTCTTGGTCACTTTGAGTTCACCACATTCATTGAGCTATTGCAATCTATAAGGTATTGGATGCCTTTTTGTTGGAAGTTTCAATTGTTCTACCATAGATACACTAGCAACATCGACACAACTTCCACTATCAATGATAAAGAAACATAATTGCTCTTGAACTCTACACCAATTATGAAACAAGTTCTCCCTTCGATCAAGATCTTCCCTTGCTTGAGCACTCATACTTCTCCTCACAACAAGAACAATTTCAGTCATCATTAATTTCTTCTCCATCACCTTCTCCCATAAAATCATCACTACTATCATCCTCCCCATTGTCATCTTTAGATTCATCTTTCATTTGATAACCACCATCATTCAATGCAATGGTAGTTCTTCTTTAGGACACTCATTTGCTTTATAACCATATCCTTGACATTTAAAACACTTTATCTTAGATGGAGTTTCAAGTTTAGCTTTGTTACCTCCATCCTTGTAGTCCACCTTTGATTTGCCTTTGTCCAAGTTGGACTTGAAGTCTTGCTTTGCACCTTTGGATTTGTCCCAAGTAGAAGATGATTTCCAAACTTTCTTATTTTTAGCCCATGAAGAAGAAGAAGATTGCACCTTTAGCATGTTCTCCTTTTGATGACCCTTCACCTTGATTGCCATTCGATAAGTTTCATATAAAGTAGAAAGATGATGCAATTCAAATGGTTGCCTTACCTCCTTATTTAAGCCCAAGATAAATCTTGCCACAAGCTTCACCTCTTCATCATTGACATTAGCTCGAAGCCTAGTATGCTCTAGCTCCTAATAATACTCTTCCACACTCTTGCTTCCTTGTTGAAGATTGTAATACTTCTTGAGCGTATCTTATTCATAATATTGACCCACAAATCTTTCTCTCATACACCTTTTCATGTCATTCCAACTTGTAACAAAATCTCTATTCACCAAAGCATCTCTTTCAATTTTCTCCCACCATGTATAAGCAAAACCCTCAAGGTGACTTATTGCATAATTCATTTTCTTGACATCACTCACATTATTGAGATTATATTGCCTTTCAAGCTTCACAATCCAATCAAGATATTCATTCGGGTCACTACTTCTTTTGAAGAATGGAAATGTAACCTTGATGTTGTTGAATCCTTGATCTTCATCATCATTCCTTCTATTGTATTCTCAACCATCCACCGGATACCAACCTCCATTTCCTCCTCTTCTTCCTCTCCTACCTAACCTCTCTTGTTAAACTTGGTTGTTGACTCCATAATCATAATTATCACCATAAAAAAATCATGCTCATCAAGGTTATGTTAGGCTATCATTTGAGATCTAGTGGCTTGTGGTGGAAGATTTGTTTGTTGAATGTAACACCCCGTATACTTCCAATCCTGTGTGATGACGTGAACAATGGTTACTTAGGTGTCGAGATGCCATGAGTATGTAATTTGTAATGTTAGTAATGAAAAAATTAAAATTTTGCCTTGTACATGTGATTAACCTTGCGTAGGAGGTGTTTTGAGATTTCCATGGAGAATTTGTGGGGTTCAAAATGAGGCTAAGAGTACCTCCAAACAAAGGCTACTAAGGGTAAGAAGTAAGTTAAAAAATAGAATTTGAAGTATCTAATCAAATCCGCGAAGAAAAGTTGAAGAAACGAAAATTTTAAAACTAAAATTTTCAGTGCCATAGGAAAGGCCAGGCGCTTGTTTTGGCGCCCAAACCAGAAAGATTCTAAAGCTCAGTGCCCTGGGAAGCGCCAGACGTTTGCTGGAACGGCCAAACTAGTAAGCTTCCAAAATTTGTTCTAAGTCCCAAGGGTGCCCGGGGGCGTACCGGGCCAATTTTTGCCACGTTTCTTCTACAACAACGAGTATATACATGGAATGAATGAAGTATTATATTGGTATGGTAAAATTACTCTTGAACGAACTTGGCAGCAAAATGACAGTTTTGCCCTTGTGGTCAAAATAAGTCATACGTGGCTAGAATCACTTGTTTTTGGGATTGAGGCTACGGATATGAATAGCGTGAGTGGGAATATTGTTGTAACACGTATGAGATGATTTAAACATGAGAAATTATTGATTTTATTGGGTGAATGCCTTGACCTTCTAGACACAACATTTAATGCCATAAGAGTGGCTAAGGATGGAAATTGAGGGCCTATATAAAGAGGGAAAATCTGATTTATTCAAGAGAAATACACATGCTTTTTCTATCTTTTTCTAGAGAATTCTCAAGAAAGCTTCTTTGGCTCCCAAAACCCTAAGGCACTTCTTGGAGCAAGATCATCATCTTCCAAGCTGGGGTAAGTGATTACTATTGTACTTTAACATATTATAAGCATGAGAGATTATGTATATCATGTTGGTTATGGTTGGAAGTGTTGGACATGGCACTTTTGGTCTTGTGAAAAAAACAGATGTGTTATCCATGGGATTGTAGCTTGAATTATGACTTGTGGTTTTGATGAAAGAGCATGGTATGGATGAAATAACAACATGTATGGTGTTATTATGGTCCTAAACTTGTTATTTTTCTATAAGTGTAAATTATGGGATTTTGGCCGATTTGTTGTTATAAGGTGTATTGAAGTAAATTGATGGCATAATTGTGATGTTGTGATGATGGAGAGTGGAAAGTATGAACTTGGTGTGACATGCTATTGGTTATCATGTGTTGGTCAATTTATGGAATATTGTGGGATTATTGGTACAATAATTTCATAAATGGTATTGTCAAGGGGGAAATGACATGTTAAAGCCAAACATGTGACTTATTGTTATTGTATGCTATTGTAAGGTAATTGGTGGTTAATGTTGGTTCCGTTATGTACTTGTGTTGTAGAGTGAAACCTAAGGACGAAGCGGGACTATTGTATGCACACTTACGATTGTAGAATCGTATTGAGAATACAAGGTATGTAAGGTTACTCTTTCCGTATCCTTCTACAACATATTGTTCCTATTCACATTGGACTTGTTTCAATTCCGAGAGGCTTGAAGTATATCAATTCAATTTGACATATATTGTTATTCATATGTGTCCTATTCCTAGATGAATGATGATTCACTTATCTTTTATTCAATGACTGAGGTTCCTAAGATGTCATAATGTGGTAATTCCTAAAAGAACTATCCCAAGAGAGTGACAATGTAAGAGGATCTATTTATTCTTGAAAAGCATTTTCCCAATCATGTCATGTTACAAGGTCCTATAGTATGAGGATTACCTTTGTACCAATCCTTCATAAGTAAAAGTAGCAGTCTCATAAGAGTAATAAGAGGGGAGATGTGCAAGTAGTATAATTATTCCTCATAAGTGAAGATGTCAATCTCGTGAAGTAAAGGAGTGAAGTGAGATGTCTATATAAGTGTGTGCTTTAATGTCATGATCTCTAATGTGTCACTCTCATAACTATGTAAAGGGTATAAGATTGTACAAAGGTAATGTGCGTGGTTACTATATGTTTTAGTGAGTATGGATCACATTCTAGAGGGTATAAGCTCAATATGGAATAATCCCAATATTATGTTTTGTTATTTATTATAGCCCACCAAGGGTGGAGGTCTGGTATCATTTACTTATATAAGACCTCATAAGAATAGTGAAGGAGATGAAGTGCGAGCTAATATATCTATCCCTCACAAGTTAAGGTGTTAATCTCATGAAGTGTAAGAGTGAGGTAAAGCGTATTTGTATGTGTATCAAATAGTGTCATGATCCTTAATGTACCAATCTCTTCTTAGTTAATATATTAATCTCTCCCATGTATGTTACCCCACCATGAGAGTGGATGTATGTTGCCCCACCATGAGAGTGGATGTATGTTGCCCCACCATTAGAGTGGATGTATGTTACCCCACCACGAGAGTGGATGTATGTTTCCCCACCATGAGAGTGGATGTATGTTACCCCACCATGAGAGTGGATGTATGTTACCCCACCATGAGAGTGGATGTATGTTTCCCCACCATGAGAGTGGATGTGTGTTGCCCCACCAATAGAGTGGATGTAGGTTAAAACCACCAATAGAGTGGATGTAGGTTAAAACCACCAATAGAGTGGATGTACGTTAATAGAGTAGATGTATGTTATATTATTACCCCCACCACTAGAGTGGATGTATGTGGAGGAGTGTTATTCTTTTACAACCTACTGACTAAGTAGATGAACAATAGTGGTAATGAACCTAGAAGCAAGAAAGAATCTCTTGTGTATAGAAGAATCTATTGGAGGCAAGCTTCTTGAGTGAAGGTAATTTCCCTTGAAGGAAAGTAATTATACAAGGTATTATATAAAATGATGGTTTATCCACATTGACTATTCTCTCATATTTTATTCTATTGGCATTCTCATGTATGATGTTATTTCTTATGAGCCTTACATACTCAGTACATTCTTCGTACTGACCCCCTCGGGGGAACTTACCTTACATGTTGCAGGTGTAGGAATTAGTAGACCTCCTCAGTAGACTGTGGTTCTTTTTCAAAGTTTTGGTGAGATCTACTCGGTTTGGAGCTTTCTGGGTCATAGTTGTATATTTGTTTTGGATGTTGTAATATTGTATAAAGCGGGGACTTGTCCCAACAGTTAGTTGGTCTTGTAAATGCATCTGTTAGAGGCTTTGTAGACATGTGTGGATTATGAAAGTAAGAGATAAATGTCCGTTTTGACTTGATGGCCCCAACGGCCAAGTTTCCTAAAAATGTATATAGCATGTGTTTCCACGATTATGTCTTCCGCATAGTTCCATGAGGTATAACAAGATTCATACGAGGTTACGCATACGAATGTCCATGAGCAAAGATTGGTTCTCTCGGGCCATATTGGCTTCGGGTGCCAGTCCGTCCCGAATGGGATTTTGGGTCGTGACAAAAGTGGTATCAGAGCAGGTCGTTCTAAGGGTGTCTACAAAGCCGTGTATGAGTAGAGTCTTGCTTATGGATGTGTTGTGCGCCACATTTATAAGTGGGAGGCTACGGGACATTTAGGATGTTGTTTCTTTCCTTCACTCCTAGATCATGCAATAGAGCCAGTGTTGTATGTTGAATTTTATTTTACCATGGTGATTGTTTTTCTTTGGTATAGTTAAAATGCCAATCACGAGAAGAGGTAAAAGTAAAGGTAAGCAGGTAGAGGTGCCTGACGATGAAGGGATGAGTAGATTACCACCTGACCAAGTTAGTCAAGGTGGAGCTGACGCTGAAATTGCATCGCGGTCTTCACCTACCTTTTCAGCCCCAAAAGAGCCAAGAGGTAGAGAAGTACCCGTAGCACCGCTAATGAATGTCACAGATCAGGACCTAAGAAATGTAGTACATATGTTAACTCAGTTAGTAGCTGCACAAGCACAAGGACGAACTGGTCCAATGGTAAATGGAGATGACACGACTAGAGCAGCTAGTCGGCGTACCCAGGACTTTCTAAAATTAGACCCTCCCATATTCACAGGGTTCGATCCGAAAGAAGATCCACAAGATTTTGTGGACCAAGTACAAAGAGCACTAGGGGTGATGCACGTAACAGGTGTAGAAACGGTTGAGCTAGCAGCTCATAGACTGAAGGGCGAGGCTATTTTGTGGTATGAGGACTGGAAAAGGTCAAGAGGTATTGATGCCCTCCCAGCTGGTTGGTAAGAATTTAGAATGGCATTTCTTGATCATTACCTTCCGTATGAGATTTGGGAGGCACGTGCAGACCAATTTCTAAATTTGCATTAGGGAAATATGAGTGTCAGAGAATGCAGTTTACAGTTTAATTCCTTGGCCAGATATGCTCCAAATGTAGTAGCCACCATGGAAGATCGAGTCCATCGATATGTGGATAGATTGGAGCCTTACTTGGTACGAGACTGCACTATTGCTGCCTTAAATCGAGATATGGACATAGCTAGAATACAGGCCTTTGCACAGAAAATGAAGGATCAAAGGCAAAGAAAGAGGACACGGAAAACTGAGGAAGGGCCACCAAAAAGGGCGAGACCTATGGAGTCGTCTATGGTGTCTCCAGGAGAATCTGGATCTCGAATGTTACCGCCTAGACCCTCATCCTATTATTTCACAGTAGGTGCTCATTCGCAATTCCGAGGGTCTAGAGGTGGTCGATCTGAATAGAATAGTGGGATTCATGGATCACGGGCAACGAGACTTTCTCGTCAGTTATGCCCGCGCTGTGGGAGATTTCATGCAGGCGAATGCCGGTTTGATACGAATGTTTGCTTTGTATGTAGTAAGCCAGGACACATGATGAGAGAATGCCCACACAGTCCTATGGGTAGTATGACACGACCCACAGGATCAGCCAATGTGGCATCGGCAGCTGGGGTACAGTCTGCTGGTCGCGATAGAGGTGCCAGAGGAGCAGCCAGTTCCAGTGGAACTCAGAATCGTACCTATGCTTTAGTGGACCATCCGGATGCGGAGGCATCTCCTGATGGAGATACAGGTATATTATCCATATTCGCAAATAATACATGTACCCTATCGTATATCACTTCATTGATTACTATAAAACCTAATGAGACACCGGGGTCATGAGTTAAGTCGATTGAACTATCTCCACTTGTTAGTAAATTTATTAGAGTTAAAGACATATATCGAAATGGTGTAGTAGATGTTTGTAAGTATAGATGAGTACGTACTCTTAAAAGTGTCACCAGTGAAAGAAGTAAGGGTATTTGGAAAGAAAGAATGTAAAATTTGCCGGAGGTGCATAAGAGTTTTATTTCATATTGTTCCCATTGAAATACCTATTGTTATTCTAGACTGACAAGTGAAAAAGGCTAATAAGTAAAGACGTAAATTTTGTAAAAGTTCTTTGGAGAAATCAACAAGTCGTAGAGATCGCATGAGAAGTTGAGAAAACAAAAATGATGAAATCAATGTATCCATATTTGTTTCAAATGGAAGAAAAAGTTCACAGTGTGGAAGTAGACCTATAACAAGTAACTATCCATGAGCCTTAAGTGTTTATGCGTACACATGCTAATATAGAGATGCATTTGTTGTAATTGAAGCGACATCATTAACATTCGAGGATGAATGTTTCTAAGGGGGGGAGAATGTAACACCCCGTATACTCCCAATCCTGTGTGATGACGTGAACAATGGTTACTTAGGTGTTGAGATGCCATGAGTATGTAATTTGTAATGTTAGTAATGAAAAAATTAAAATTTTGCCTTGTACATGTGATTAACCTTGCGTAGGAGGTGATTTACGATTTCCATGGAGCATTTGTGGGGTTCAAAATGAGTCTAAGAGGACCTCCAAACAAAGGCTATTAAGGGTAAGAAGTAAGTTAAAGAATAGAATTTGAAGTAACTAATCAAATCCGCTAAGAAAAGTTGAAGAAACGAAAATTTTAAAACTAAAATTTTTAGTGCTATAGGAAGGGCCAGGCGCTTGTTTTGGCGCCCAAACCAGAAAGTTGCTAAATCTCAGTGCCCTGGGAAGCGCCAGACGCTTGCTGGAACGGCCAAACTAGTAAGCTTCCAAAATTTGTTCTAAGTCCCAAGGGTGCCCGGGGGCGTACCGGGTCGATTTTTGCCACGTTTCTTCTACAACAACGAGTATATACATGGAATGAATGAAGTATTATATTGGTATGGTAAAATTACTCTTGAACGAATTTGGCAGCAAAATGACAGTTTTGCCCTTGTGGTCAAAATAAGCCATACGTGGCTAGAATCACTTGTTTTTGGGATTGAGGCTACGGATATGAATAGCATGAGTGGGAATATTGTTGTAACATGTATGATATGATTTAAACACGAGAAATTATTGATTTTATTGGGTTAAGTGCATTGGGCTCAATAAAAGGCCCAAAATGAGAAGAAGACATGGGCCAAAATAGGTCAAATGACCCATTCTTGCCTTGACCTTCTAGGCACAACATTTAATGCCATAAGAGTGGCTAAGGATGGAAATTGAGGGCCTATATAAAGAGGGAAAATCTGATTTATTCAAGAGAAATACACATGCTTTTTCTATCTTTTTCTAGAGAATTCTCAAGAAAGCTTCTTTGGCTCCCAAAACCCTAAGGCACTTCTTGGAGCAAGATCATCATCTTCCAAGCTGGGGTAAGTGATTATTATTGTACTTTAACATATTATAAGCATGAGAGATTATGTATATCATGTTGGTTATGGTTGGAAGTGTTGGACATGGCACTTTTGGTCTTGTGAAAAAAACAGATGTGTTATCCATGGGATTGTAACTTGAATTATGACTTGTGGTTTTGATGAAAGAGCATGGTATGGATGAAATAACAATATGTATGGTGTTATTATGGTCCTAAACTTGTTATTTTTCTATAAGTGTAAATTATGGGATTTTGGCCGATTTGTTGTTATAAGGTGTATTGAAGTAAATTGATGGCATAATTGTGATGTTGTGATGATGGAGAGTGGAAAGTATGAACTTGGTGTGACATGCTATTGGTTATCATGTGTTGGTCAATTTATGGAATATTGTGGGATTATTGGTACAATAATTTCATAAATGGTATTGTCAAGGGGGAAATGACATGTTAAAGCCAAACATGTGACTTATTGTTATTGTATGCCATTGTAAGGTAATTGGTGGTTAATGTTGGTTTCGTTATGTACTTGTGTTGTAGAGTGAAACCTAAGGACGAAGCGGGACTATTGTATGCACACTTACGATTGTAGAATCATATTGAGAATACAAGGTATGTAAGGTTACTCTTTCCGTATCCTTCTACAACATATTGTTCCTATTCACATTGGACTTGTTTCAATTCCGAGAGGCTTGAAGTATATCAATTCAGGTTGGCATATATTGTTATTCATATGTGTCCTATTCTTAGATGAATGATGATTCACTTATCTTTTATTCAATGACTAAGGTTCCTAAGATGTCATAATGTGGTAATTCCTAAAAGAACTATCCCAAGAGAGTGACAATGTAAGAGGATCTATTTATTCTTGAAAAGCATTTTCCCAATCATGTCATGTTACAAGGTCCTATAGTATGAGGATTACCTTTGTACCAATCCTTCATAAGTAAAAGTAGCAGTCTCATAAGAGTAATAAGAGGGGAGATGTGCAAGTAGTATAATTATTCCTCATAAGTGAAGATGTCAATCTCGTGAAGTAAAGGAGTGAAGTGAGATGTCTATATAAGTGTGTGCTTTAATGTCATGATCTCTAATGTGTCACTCTCATAACTATGTAAAGGGTATAAGATTGTACAGAGGTAATGTGCGTGGTTACTATATGTTTCAATGAGTATGGATCACATTCTAGAGGGTATAAGCTCATTATGGAATAATCCCAATATTATGTTTTGTTATTTATTATAGCCCACCAAGGGTGGACGTCCGGTATCATTTACTTATATAAGATCTCATAAGAATAGTGAAGGAGATGAAGTGCGAGCTAATATATCTATCCCTCACAAGTTAAGGTGTTAATCTCATGAAGTGTAAGAGTGAGGTAAAGCATATTTGTGTGTGTATCAAATAGTGTCATGATCCTTAATGTACTAATCTCTTCTTAGTTAATATATTAATCTCTCCCATGTATGTTACCCCACCATGAGAGTGGATGTATGTTGCCCCACCATTAGAGTGGATGTATGCTACCCCACCACGAGAGTGGAAGTATGTTGCCCCACCATGAGAGTGGATGTATGTTACCCCACCATGAGAGTGGATGTATGTTACCCCACCATGAGAGTGGATGTATGTTTCCCCACCATGAGAGTGGATATGTGTTGCCCCACCAATAGAGTGGATGTAGGTTAAAACCACCAATAGAGTGGATGTACGTTAATAGAGTAGATGTATGTTATATTATTACCCCCACCACTAGAGTGGATGTATGTGGAGGAGTGTTATTCTTTTACAACCTACTGACTAAGTAGATGAACAATAGTGGTAATGAACCTAGAAGCAAGAAAGAATCTCTTGTGTATAGAAGAATCTATTGGAGGCAAGCTTCTTGAGTGAAGGTAATTTCCCTTGAAGGAAAGTAATTATACAAGGTATTATATAAAATGATGGTTTATCCACATTGACTACTCTCTCATATTTTATTCTATTGGCATTCTCATGTATGATGTTATTTCTTATGAGCCTTACATACTCAGTACATTCTTCGTACTGACCCCCTCGGGGGAACTTACCTTACATGTTGCAGGTGCAGGCATTAGTAGACCTCCTCAGTAGACTGTGGTTCGTTTGTAAAGTTTTGGTGAGCTCCACTCGGTTTGGAGCTTTCTGGGTCATAGTTGTATATTTGTTTTGGATGTTGTAATGTTGTATAAAGCGGGGACTTTTCCCGACTGTTAGTTGGTCTTGTAAATGCATCTGTTAGAGACTTTGTAGACATGTGTGGGTTATGAATGTAAGAGATAAATGTCCGTTTTGACTTGATGGCCCCAACGGCCAAGTTTCCTAAAAATGTATATAGCATGTGTTTCCACGATTATGTCTTCCGCATAGTTCCATGAGGTATAACAAGATTCATATGAGGTTACGCATACTAATGTCCATGAGCAAATATTGGTTCTCTCAGGCCATATCGGCTTCGGGTGTCAGTCCGGCCCGAATGGGATTTTGGGTCTTGACAATTTTCCCCTTTTGGAAGTGTTGTTTAATTGCAAACCCTTGGTAAAGTAGCATTAGGAGAGAGGTTATCTTGCACTATCAAGTGTGATGGAGTTGTATCAAGAGGAGTCTTACTTGATCCCTCGTCATATTGACCAATGGGATTGAAAATCTCAAGTGTTTGCTTTGCTATTTCTTGATTTCTCACCCTTCTTTCTACATCTTCCAATTTCCCCTTCATTTCTTTCATTTCTTCCAATAATTTTTGAAGCAACATTTCCATTTTGCTGAAGGATTCTTCCTCCAAATGAGCCATTGTACCTACAAGAATAAATAAAAAGTTAGTAGAAAAAGTTCCTCACCACTCCCTCACTTCACGTACTCTTCTCTTTGTCACTCACACTCGTGTATAACTCTAAGGCCAAAGGCTTTTAAGGCCACCCTCAAATGAACTCACTTCACTCTTGCCTTTTACCACTCTTGAATAACCCAACATTGAGAGTCAACACCGTCAAATAATTTACAAGTGGTACTACTTCTTCGGGATGGAGTGGAGTTTATGTAAATCAATAAACGACAATTAAAAAAACTAAAGGACAAGGAAACAAATAAGCATACAACGAAATGAAAGAAAAAAAAAAGCACGAAATAATTTGGCACGAACAAATTAAACGAACAAGAACTAGTTTAACAATAAGTATGAACTAATACTCAAAGTAAACTAGCTAGAATTAACAAGAAAAGAAGAGGAAAAAAAAATAATTTTGGAAGATTTGGGTTATTTCGTCATTCTCAAATTCATCTTCTTCTCCAAGAAGAAACTCAATTTTTTTATTTATTTTTTGAATCAATCTCCTTCAATACCCAAACAAATGAGCTCAAATTTGAGATATAACTTTCCCACAGCTCTATCAACAACTTCTAACCAATAATTTCTTCAAACAAACACCAAATCAACAAAACCCATTTTCAAGTTTCTTCTTCAAAATGACTTTCAATTTATTTTTTTAAGCCATGTATTTTTTTGATTTTTTTTTTTTATCTAAGGAAACAACATGTAGCTCAAGGAATAATATCAAACAAAATTCAATCAAGTTCGATTTTTATTTTTTTTAAAAAACTATAAAATCCCAAGACTTAGATTTGTGGAAACAAATCTAATCCAACCTCTGATACCAATTTGATGTGAAATAAGAAACTAGAAACAAGATAGGAATTAAAGATAAAAATGAAAGAAAGATAGACACAATTAGATACAAACAATTAAAAGATGTAATGGTAAAATTAACCAAAACACCACTTAATTGGGAACTAAAAGAACCTAATCTATTAGAATCCTCAAGAAAGGTAGTAACCTTACTTGCAAGTTCTAGGACAAGTGTTGAAAATCAACAAAAGGTTCTCAATCTCTCAAAGGAGGCACAAGTCTTCAATCTTCAAAATCTAATGTCCAAACCCTAATAGCTAACTATTTATACTAAGGGCTAAAAAAAGTAAAGAAATACTAAATTTCCCTTCATTTAAATTACAATCTAATTTAAATGGTAGACACTTAATATATTAACTATCTTCAAGAACATTCCAAACATTCCATCTTCATTCATAAAGATTGCAATGCTTGAAGGTCCTTAGCTTGACTTCTTATGAAAGGCCTTCTTGGAGTAGCGTCACTTTGATGTACATCACAAACGAAGTTCTAACTCTATATTAAAATCAAACATAAACAGTAAACACTGTTCAAACTATTTCTAAAAAATAGATAGCAAACAAAGAAAGAGATGGAGATAGAAGAATCAAGCCTCTAAATTCACAGTGTGTCCATAAGGAAATCATTCCCCTCAAGTACCCGAGGTTAATGGAATATATCCTTCTAGGATAGAATGATTCACTTCAGTAGAATAGTGGTACCTCAAATTTGCTGAACTTCGAATTCACTCAATGGCAGCAAATCACACTTGAGTTTTTGTAAGAAAGAGGAGTTTTTAATTTCAAAATTTCGTTACATTATCTGAGAAAAAATTAGATATTTATATTCAATAAGTGTTGCTTCATAAAAGAAGTAATGGTTTTGAAAAATTGTACTATTTTGGATAGTTGGGCCTGTTTGTGGGAGCAAACGCCCATTTGCAGCTTCAAACAATTCCAGAAACCAAAATAGAATGTTGAGAGGTGTTTTGCGTCCGCAAACCTCTCAGCATAATTCAAACAGTGAACTGAAGGATCACGTCCCTTCAATGTGCGTTGGATATATGTGTCCACAAACTCAATTTTGCAACCACAAATGAAGGAAATTTTTTAGACAGATTTTGGATTATATAATCATTAAATAATTAATTTTCAAATGAATTTTGTCCAAAAAGATAGACTCTTGATCGATCATTTGACAAAGACTAACATCATGGAGTAATGCTTCTATTTTTAAGCACAAGAAAGTTCCTTTATCCCACCAATGTGGGAGAAACACTTCTTTTATCAAATGAATTTTTTCCCAAAAAGCTAGACTCTCGATCGATCATTTGACAAATTCGAAGCCGAAGCCGAAGCCAAGCGAGCGACGACGACGACGGCGCGAGTCTTGTGTTCTTCTTAACTCACTAACATCATGGAGTAGCGCTTCTATTTTTAAGCACAAGAAAGTTCCTTTCTCCCACCAATGTGGAAGAAACACTTCTTCCATAAAGTAAAAGCATAATTTGCTTTTTTCTCCATTTGTCTTCACTCCATTTTTCATTCACATTTCAACACTATAACCAACATGATCCATATCTGCTTTGTAGATGATCTCCTCATGTTTTGCAAAGCGTATACGCAAATTAACCACTAAGCTACTCTAAGAGGCCTTTCATAGATTCTCAGCTGCTTCTAGGCCGAGGGCAAATAAGGAAGATAGCCGTCTATACATTTTAGGGGTCAAAGATGAACTAAAGGTAGAAATTTTACTCACCGGGGTCTATGTGAAAAGTCACCTGGTAATTGAAATTAGTGTAATAAATAAGGGTCTTTATAAATGATATTAAATTAGGTATTTAATATATATATATATATATATATATATATATAACAAATAAATAAATATATATATGTATATATATATATATATATATATATAAAATAAATCTTTTGAAATCATGTTACTCCATCCGTTCATTTTTATTTATCACATTTTAACTTGGCACACCCCTTAAGAAAACAATAATTGACATGACTATTTTCCCTCACTACCCCTATTAATTGATGTTAATATTAACTTGAAAAATCATTTGAGGAATAAGTAATTAATCCTAAGGGTTATTGGAGGAATTGTTTTTTGTCTATTCTTGATATGTCAGAAATGACAAGTAAAAATGAAAATTAATTTTAGAAATAAGTGACAAGTAAAAATGAATGGAGGGAGTAATTAATAAATATATGTTTTAATAATATTATAAAAAATAATTGACATATATTTCTCAAACTAGTATATTTTAATTAAATTAATCATAAAAACTAAAAGAATGTGATCTTCAAGAAAGACATGAAATGCATGTTTGACAAAAATATTAATATTATAAATATAATGTCATAAAATTATTAAAACATTTGATAAAAAGACAATCTATCAATTCTAAGTGAAAAATAAATGTCATGCAATGAGAAATATCAAGTCAATACTACTAATATAAGTAAATTGGAACAAAAAATATAACGTAAGTTCAAAATACAATTAAAAAAATTAACATAATACTCTTATGTCAAATTTCAACATAACGTACATAAATATAATTCAAAAGAAAAGGAAAATGTAAGTCTATAACCCTATTCAACAGTGACTTCTACTTTAATTTAAAAATTAGATATACTAACACAAATGTGCTAAATGAAAAAATAAACAATAAATAAATATTACGAATAATTGCATGGAATCACAAGAAGTAAATGTTGGAAAAGGAAAAGTACATAAATGAAATATAAATAATGTAAATATTAAAATAATAATTTATTTTGAAATAATAGAAATAAAAAAATGAAAACGAAAAGAAATTAAAAACTTATCTTTGTAATTACACAATGAAATTAGCATCAATTCACATTACCCATGAGAATTGGAGAGTGTAACTTTGTACTCATGTCCCATAACCAAGTCAATACAAATTTAATGGCGGATGAAACCTTGCACAATGGGCTCAATTAAACACAATATTTCCGACACACAAAATAAGTACGTATGAAAAATTACTAATATTTTAAAATTATTATATTTTGAACTCGTAATTCGATTGATTTAATGATGAGGAAAGAAGAAGAAAATTGAAGAATGAATCCATCAAACGTAAATGTCAAATTCTAACTCCAATTTACACTTCCAGTTTTGAATAAATCTAGAGAAAGACAACTTGATTTTATACAACTAATAACTACTAGGGTAAACTGGAATACACGTCACAACCCCACAAGAAAGATTATTTCCAACAACTGGGGCACCCTTCCAAATATTGGAATAAGCAGCCGCACAACCTCCACTATTCCCAGAATTCTTGACCTTTACAGAAAGATTAATAATCCCATTCTTCTCACCTTTTTCATCTTTTAGCCTATAACTCAAAAATTGCAAATAATCTTCCGGCAAGAAACCACCCATAAAATCCGACGTGGGAATTCTAGCGATACCAATGGTTTTAATATTTCGAGAAGAGTTTTTGCATTGGACCTCGACAGTAATATATTGTACGTGCATGGGTAAATCAATGAAAAGTTTTTCGTTCCATGAAGGGCAACTTCCTCCTTGTTTGTCAATTCTTGTTGTTTGGCAATTGGATGTGTCTTGAGTTTTGACAGCCACGAAAGTGTTTTTCTTGAGTCCTTCACCAGAGAGCACCGTAACTTCTAGGACTCGTGATGAAGTTGAAAGTTCCATGGAAATTAAGAAAATTCAAGTGGGCTGAATCTGCTAGTTTGATTCATAAAAACCACCAGAGGATGTGGTGAAGTGGATGAGACTGCTCCTCTGATCCCTTAACCTCTATATAAAAAAAATTCTTGGTAGGGAGCGCTTTTGGACGGGCTCTAATTCAGGTACCTTACAGCTGATGAAAAAAAAAAAAAAAGTTTGAGTTGTAAAGAATATTGGAAGAAATAGTGGTGAAGGTTCATGCATTTATAGAGATTTAGAAGGGTTGGGGGAAAGAGGAGAGAAAGGAGAGAGAAAGAGGGGAGCTGCTTCTGGAGTATTGCCTCCTCACTTCTTGTTTAGTTTATCTGCACGCGTTTGACTTGGTAAAAATTGACGTATTTCCTAAATGGTTTGAGTTTTATTTCTGTGACATGGTACACAATTAGATTACTTATAAGTTAATTATGGATACATTAATATATGATAAATATCAAAAATTGATAATCTAATAATAATAATCACTAATTTGTTATCATTAAATTTCACACATATATATATATATATATATCTTCATCTACATCTACAATCTACATCTACATCTGCATCTACATCTATCTGTCAATATCTACATCTACATCTACAATATATTAAAAGTGTGAAGACCTTATAAAAGTGATTCGAACTTTTTGTCCTTCATTAAGAGTCTATGCTTTAGACAAAATCGTCTTTTCACTATTTTCTATATATTTAAGATTTTAAAATCAATTAAACTTTAATATGTATATATTTTCTTATTTGAACTAGGTATGAAGTCCTAATATTTTGATATTGTTTTAATTTTGGACAACTTTTGTTTTCCCTTAAACAAGTAGTAGCTCGACATGGAAGATTTCTTGAATGAATCCCTCAAACTTTTGCCAATTTCTTACTACTTCTATTTATTTATTTTTAAAAAATAATATTTTAATCTATTATTTAAAAATATTAGGAAGAAAACATTTTATGTGTCATTGTTTTTATGGGGTATAGTCATAGTTTGACCTTTTTTTTGCTATTTTTTATAAGAGAACTGTTTTAATTTGTTCTTCTTTAAATATTACTAGGAGACTTTGAAGTTATTTAAAATACTTATTTGATCTAGGTAAGAAATCATAATATTTAACACTTCTAAATCAATTAGAATATAACTTATATATATATATATACTATTTAATTATACAGCTTCTTATACGTACAAACATAGGCTTCTTCTGGTTTTAGGTTTTCAACAATTTCAGTGAGTTTCTCATGTTCCCCAAGAAAATGTTTTTACAAGTTTTTTTTTTTTGGTTTTTGGTTTTTGGTTTTTGCTTTTTGAGTTTAATTTTTATATGATCTTTTAAGTTTAATTTTTGCATTATTAGATCACTTAAAATCCGTGGCAGGTGTAAAGTACAAATTTGGAATACATATGCGTCAGCATTGAAGCTACGAACAAGTTATAAGTTTTGAAGGTACATTATATATGTAATCACCTTCCCGGTCATTTTCCTCGTTTTCATGTGTTTTCAACGTTTAGAGCTTTTCTATAACTGCCCCAAATTATTTATGACTTGCTGGGACTGACAATTTGGTTCCCGGGCAATTCGTTTGAGAATATTATTTAGCTCGAGCACATTGTAAAATATTAAATTAAATTTGAATTTGATAAAATTACATAGTTAATTACCTTTTGAAAATATTTTTGAAATTTATAAAATTCTTTAGTTATGATATATCTATACTACTTTATAATAGTTTTATAACCTATTATAATTTAAGCGGAGATAGTGAAATTAAATATGTTAAAATAATATTTTTATTTTTTAGAGGTTTTGTTAGAAATAATTTTCTATTAATTATGGTATATTTAAAATTTTGTATTTATTTTACCACGAACCTATGCAATACCCGAATATATATATAGCGGGACCAATATATTTCCTTTATACGGACACCTCCACCACACGTGTGGATGGAGGGAGTGGCCAGCAAACCACTTATGGTGCGGTGGCTGCCAAATGTCATAAGAACAATTAGTAATAATGGATTATAGGCGTGCATAACTTACACTTTGAATTAAACATATAACGTGACGTTTCTGTCACTGTTTCGCCTAATCCCTCACTATTTCTTATCATATAAGCTCAATACTGATCTAATCCATTGAGGTTTGAGCTTAGAGGATTATATATTTGAGTCCGTGGACTCACTCTCGTCATCTCTACGGTACGATTTTTTATTTTTACGGTAATTTTCATTTACACGGTGATACTGTTGGGATTGGTATTAATGTTTGAGCTATATTTTGAGCTCAGATTGAGGAGTGTTAGTTTTCACTATTGGTCACGGGGTGATTTGGAACGCTGTGACGGTTTTGATTTTGCGATTCCTCAAGCGGGCCCCACGTGGGATTTTCGGGCATTTTCCGAACTGATGCAATATGGGTATCAATAGTCATGTTTTGATATGTAGTTTATTATTTTGGTAGCTTGGCAGCAGTCAGAGGCCTCTTGAAAGGGGAAAGCTCCTATTTAGCTGGCTTTAGCAGACGTTCGGCGGCGTCCAGGTAGGCTAGGTTTACCTTCCTTTACACTTAGATTGAGCTTATGTGCGATATATGTATGCTATTGTGCTAGTGTTGTGGGCTGGTATTATAGACTTGGTGGTGGTGTTTTGCTGTGATTTAGGCCGGATAGGGCTATTCGGTTACATTCCAAGCCCGTTATCCTCGAGGTACACCACAGATGACCTATTTGGGGTCGGATAGTATTGTTGTGTTAATCTATGGTTGGGGAACGTTATTGTTGGACCTTAGTCCAGGCTTAGGCAGATTTAGACAGGTATAACTAGACTTGGTTTTCGGGACCCGTTAGTGGGCCCCGTTACCCTTTTGGTCGACTTGTCAGAACTTTGACATCTTTAGGTTTAGTTAAGACCTTCATGACCTGTTAGGGTGGTGACGGGATGGAGTCACCCCGATTATACCCGGTTGGCCTGTTTAGCCTTGTTAGTCCCTGATAGCATCGTATTTGATCGGGATCGGCTAGTTTGATTTAGAATACGGACCTACCTTGCCATGACTTATAAGGTATACCCATACTTGTATATACATATTGTTTATAGTAGATAGTTGACCTGGAAGGATTCCGAGATTGACTTGTAGTACGTGGTGGGTTAGCTTCTTTATTTATGTTTCGGGTTTGTTCTGGGGTCGGTATGTCCCCGTTTACTTGTGTTTGTGTGGATTCTGGCACTACTCTGTCACTCGGCTACTGATTCAGGTATGATGATTTTGGTTATTGACTATTGGGTGTTCCGGTTCGAGTCCGGCCCTGGATTGTGGTACACTATGATTTCCGATTCGAGTTCGGCCACTGATTATTATGAGTTCCGGTTCGAGTCCGGCATCTGGTTATGATATGATTGGTTACTGATTACTATGAGTTTCGGTTCGAGTTTGGCCACTGATTATTATGAGTTCCGGTTCGAGTCCGGCATCTGGTTATGATATGATTGGAGAGTTTTGGTACTGGGTACCGTGGTTATTGGATACTGATACAGCTTCTAGACACAGGTGACTATGGATTTACTTTTCTTGTGTGTCCCGCTGGTTTATGGGGGCTAGACTGGGTTATTGTTTTCTTTCGTGTGCCTATCGGGTTTATGGGGGCCCAGATAGGTTATGTTTGACTTGTGTGTTTACTTACGCATTTATTTACTAATTATTCGGTATCACAGTTATTTATCTCCTGAGCATATCTATACGCCTCGATAGTTACTTATGTATTTATTACTTATACCCTGGACTTAGCATGCACCCTCGCATTTTAGCTTGCTTATATTAGTTTGAGCTCAGTCGGCCGATGATGCCTACTGAGTACCCGTTGCCCTGGTACTCATACTGCACTTCTGCATCTTTTTCCCCGATGCAGATCCGGGCACTAGTCGACGGTTTTGACGTGACGCTCTTCTCAGCGCTGACTCCGGAGCAGGGTGAGCTTATTGACGTCCGAGGCAGATCCTACTCCATCTTTACTGTATAGTCTTTTGCTCTCGAGACTGTAGTACTTGTTCTATATATTTGGTTTCTGTCTTGTATTTTGGACATGTCTAGTAGTGGTTCTTGTACCGACCTCACCAGGTCTTGGGAGGGGTTCCTGACTTTATATATTGTCCTCTTCCTTCTCAGTCTTGGTATGAATATATATTTTGATTTTGTTTTTATATTTCTAGCATGTTTATTAGTATGGTTACTTCCACTTCATCTTTGTTTTCTGAGATTCCACCCGTTAGCCTGTCGTTTGTTGCTCCGGGCTAGGGTTTGACTTGCCTATTGATGGGTTACGGTAGGCGCCATCATGACTCAAATATTGGTTCGTGACAATATATTTTTCATGATCCGGAGAAGATAATTTTGATCGAATTCATATGCTTTTTCATGCAGTAGGTTATTCCAGTAACACTAAGCTTCACAGGTTTCTTAATGCATGTGCCTAACAAAACATATGCTAAGGCATTAGGAGGGAGCAACCTACCAATTAGTATAAATTCACTCTTAGTATAAATTATCTTGAAGACAACAAATTTTTTATTATGAGGTCTTATTATTTCTTAAAGTTGTTAATATATTTTTTTGGTGTTTTTAGATTTTCTACACACATTTTGTTGCTATATTGCCATTTTAGGCAATTTTTTTTGAGCCGAGGATCGATGTAAAATGGTCTCTTTATTTATGAAGAATAGGTAAGGTCTGGTGCACTCTACTATCCCCAGACTCTACTTTTTGGAATTAAATTGGATATGTTCTTTTTTTTTGTTTAAGTATTTTAATTTTCTTAATATTTAAATTATTAAAAACAATAGTAGTAGAAGGTAACTCAAGGAGTAAAATACTCCTTTACCTAAAGAAAAAAATTTAGCTCCTAAAGCTAAACTCTTCAAATTCGTATTGTTGATTTAAGATTAAAGAACTCTTTTTAAATAGTTAATCGTAACAGCTTTGTATTTTGCATGTGAATAAAGTCGTAACGATTTTAGGTCAAATTTTCTAATTTTTTGACATATCTAACGTTCCAAAGTGGAGCATTATTACTTGTTGTCTTTGTAAAGTTATTAAGCCTTCCTTTTCACAATAATATATGAATAAATTTGCACAAGTCATTATTGATTGATTCTTTATTATTCTTGTGTAGGTGAATACATGTGAAGAAAGATTCATGTGGAGCATGTGATTGAGACTTCGAGCCGATTATGAATGCATTTGAAGGAATGTTTTTTCTTAGTTCTATTCTCATTCATATTGGTCCTATTTATGCAATTAAGATTTTTATACATATTTGACATATAACATATTCAAGTTATAAATACATCTTTTGCCAGAATATAATCATACTTATATAAAAATAAAAAATTACTGTATGTTTTGATTTCAATTTTCACAAATATTTATCATATTTAACAAATGATAGAGTCTACTATTATTAGATGTGGTCATAAAACTGAAAAGATGAGTTTCAAAGTTCAAAAATGTAGAAACAAATTATTTAGTATTCGAAGTTAATTAATACTAATTGCAATTTTTTAAATAATTTTATTCTTTTATATTATTTTTTTATTGATTGATACGAGACACACGTACACTAATTAACTTGAATGCGCAGTTATATAATTAAATGTGCAGTTAAATTTATGTACTTATTATCAACCAAGTATTTTTGTTGGAAATGGAGGTAATTGTATGATATGTGTTATCAAAACTTAAAGGTAAGATCTACAAAGTGATGGTTAGACCAGTTATGTTTTTTATGGTCAAGAGCTCGCACGCTCAAAAAATCAAAGTAGAGGAAATGAGGATACTACGATGTACGTATGGGCATACTAGGAGAGATAGAGTTGGCAATGAGGATATTCCAGAGAAGGTGAGAGTGGCTCCTGTAATGGTCAAGGTGAGAAGCGAAATTGAGATGGTTCGGACATGTGAATAGAAGATGTTTAGATGTCCAATCCACATACCAAATGTTGTATAACTTATACATAGTTTAAGTTATACATATATAATCATCTAAAATGCCTTCAATATGTGTTACCGAAAGTTAAAGATAAGATCTATAAAGCGATGGTTAAAGATAAGATCTATAAAGCGATGGTTAGATCAGTTATGTTGTAATGGTCAAGAACTCGCATGTTCAAAAGATGAAAGTAGCAAAAATGAGGATACACGATGTATGTGTGGGCATACTAGGAGAGATAGAGTTAAGAACGAGGATATTCCAGAGAAGGTGAGAGTGACTCCAGAGTGACTCCTGTGATGATAGTCAAGGCAAGAGGCAAAATTAAGATGATTCGGACATGTGAATAGAAGATATTTAGATGCCCAATCCACCTATCAAACGTTGTATAACTTATACATAGCTCAAGTTATACATGTATAATCATCTAAAATGTCTTTAATTTTGATAAAAATATAGAATTAAAACAAAAAGGACAGTCCGGTGCACTAAAACTCCCGCTAAACTATAGAATAAAATAACTCTCCATTAAAAATAAAGTACTTTTAGAATTAGGAAATAAATATAATGACTAAATCTAAACTCTGATTGTCGTTAATTCGGATCATCTCAACTTTTAGAAAAGACTAAATAATATAAATTTAAACAGAAAATGTATTTTTGGCTACATCTAATTTTGCTCCTTAATTATTTGTGTGATAGTGACATATCAGTTCCTCTTTAATTAACTATATTTTTTTATTTTTAAAATTTTACATTATATTTTTAAATTTTTTGTACTTAATAAAATAACGTACACAATAATTTATTTTTTATATATATTTATTTTTAATTAACGTTTGATACATACACTAAACTAGTTATTACTTATATATATGTGTATATATATATAAATATTATATATATATACACTAATGAACGACCAAGGGCATTTATGTCTTTTGACTGTCAATAATATCTTCCTAAGTGGCAGTCTCACCTTCACAATTTAGTGTTTTCTACGGAGACTTTTTCAGAATCATACATATTTTGCACAAAATAAGGTCCATTTCATTTAAATTCTACATATAGATATTATTATTGTACTTTTGTCCACTCATCTTCAACTACACGTGGACAACTATCCATCACATGTTATATCACTACATTTTTCTAAAAATTCTCCATCTTCCTTTATCACATACTAGTGTACATTTTCGCGCTTCGTGCAGTTAAATTAACAGTGAATTTTTTTTTCTAATATTCAGATATTAAAAATAATGTTATTGATATAATTCCATTATTTTAAAATTTATTTTTTATCTAATAAATGGTTAAATGTAAAAATATTTGTAATCTACTTCTTAATATTTCAATTATTTTCATCATATTTTTATAATAATATGATAACTTTGTTTTCAATTTTTTAGGAATTTAACAAAGAAAAAGCAAAAAAAAAAAAAGAGTTTTTTTTGCTGCTTCTCATATTTATGCCTTTACAAAAGTTTAGAGTTGTTATCCTCCTGAATAACAAGTCAATTTCTCTTTCTTTTCTAATTAATCTTATGAAAAATTTCAAGTATCCGTGTCCCTTGAATAGTTTATCCTGTCATTACAATGCATTATTACTTTTTCTTTAATTCAATACAGAAATCAAGAAAAATAGAGACAAAATATTCATAATCATTGGAAGAAGAATATATGACTTAAAGCTATTATAGAGGTCACGTCTTTAAAATAATGGATTTTTAACTCTCAAAAGATAATATATTACATTGAAATTCACACTATAACTACATACAAACTTGCAACAAACTAAAGAGAGAAGCAATTGCATGAGTGCCTAATAATAACATATTCATAAAGCTTGAATCCGACATATATTCTTTATAAGTAAGGTCATATGTTATGAAAGTTGTGGTCTCAATTACTACCATTTCATACTGCTTAAAAGAATAAAGCTCTTCGACCACTTTATGTGCTTTATAATACCAATAAAAAAAAAATATTAAAGTCTCATCAAGTTTTGCTTTACAAATTTCAAAAGTATAAAACAGAAAATAAAACCCTTACTTCTCATTAAAACGTATAGTCAAGAAAATATAGATTATAATATTTTGAAAATTAATATATATTAAAATAATTATAATTGAATGAGTATTAAGTGTATTATTAATTGCAATAAAAATCATTTCAAATGAAAAAACGAAAGAAGGAAAAGGAGAAATTTAAGGAAACTTATAAATAGAAATAATGATTAGATCAAGGGAAGAAGAAAATGGTATATAAAGGACAGAGAAGGAAAACGAAGAGTATTAGGAAAAGTAATTAATCATATTAATTCTTCTTAATACCAATAAGTTATTTATGTTTGCATTGAAGTCTATTTTTTCCTAAGAATATATTTAACTAGAGAACTTGGCCGCGCTTCGCGCGTACAATTGTTAAAAGAATTGTAAAAGAATCATTTTTTCCCGTTTTGATCAATTGTATATTTCCTCTATTTTTCAATGGTAATATTATCATTTTTCTAAAATAATAGTATGAAAATTGTTTTCAAGAAAATATATGAACTTAGCAAATTTCTCATTTATCTAATGAGGGATAGTAAATTCTTAATCAATATAACAAAATATTTTCAAGAAAATATATGAACTTAGCAAATTTATCATTTATCTAATGAGGTATAGTAAATTCTTAATCAATATAACAAAATATATAATTCCCTAATAACACTATAATTTTATTTTATGCATTTGTTTCTTCTTTTGTAGAAGTTAAAATTAGTTGGTCATTGTGCTGCATTTACCAACCAATTTAGTGACCTAAATGTTACAATTTCATTACTCCACTCACGTTAGTGGCAAGAAGAAATGCAGCCTTCCTATTTCTTTTGAACAGAAGATGGTCAAAAAATTAAAAAAAAAAAGAAAAAAAAGAAAAAAAGAAAAGGTTAACACTATCAAAAAATCAACAATACCCTAGGGATTTGCCAAATTTGAAAAATCCAAGATACTCTGCTAAGGTTTCAAACGAACAACAATCTTCCCTAGGACCAAATATGGAGAGAAAAAAAAGGATCAAAAAATATCTACCAAGAAAAGGGCTATTTAGGACAAATCGGATAGACGAAGGAAAAAGACAATAGGCAGAAGAATTAAAGGAAATTGAAGGAGAATTCAAAATGGACATAACCCATATGCAAGAAACAGAAGAAAGCTGAAATCTTGATATAGAAAGTAAAAGATATGAACTATTATCAGTGAATAAGATCCTTCTATATATTCAACAGTATTGTTTGAACCTTAGTTAGTAGTTTGTAGATATTACAACAATTAAAAAATTACGAAAATTCAAACTAAAGAATTTACATAGAGAGAACATATACACACATACAACATACACACACCTTCCCTAGGATCTTAATCATAAGAAAATATATAATAAAAAAAAAGAAATACAGAAGTAGTGCATAATATTTTGAGCTCTTGTCCGACACTCTCTCTGACAAATTGATCAACCCCCAAAAATCTTCTTCATCGAGTCAAGCTAAAGCTTGAATTTGATACTTTAAATAAATAATAATAATATAAGGAAAACACTATTGCAAATATGAAACAAAAAGGATACTCTTGAGCATGAGGCTCATGAAATAAAAAATTATGACTTTATATAGATGAAAATGGGGGAATATCATAAGGTATCTTAAATTTTATAATTAAATAATGGGGGGTTATGAATATAAAAACTTAAAGGTCATGGAGTTAATGATATTATTAAAAGTATAAATTTAACAGTTATAAGTTATGAAGGTGAAAATTTGAAAACAAATAAAAGATGACATATTTTCTAAATTTTATGGGAAAGACAAATAGGCGGACACCCAAGATTTTTCCTAACAAGGAATGTATTAGAACTTGACCATAGTAGATAACAAAAAGCATGTGAATTTCAGTAGGTAAAAAGATGCATAAACCAAAGTTAGCAATATATAAAAGTACTTTGTTTTAAAAAAAATTCTTTCCCTTTTCGTTTAGAAAAAGCACAGTTTTAAATGTCTCTAATAGGAATATTAGAGAATAAGAATAAGATTAAAGAATATGAATAAATAGAAGGTATTAATTGACATATTTATTTTTACACAATCAATATATAGAGTTAAAAGAAGTGACTTTTGAGTTCTTTTCTAACATATAAATATTTAAAATGAGAAGAAAATTCCAAAAAAATCCAAAAATAGGAGAAAAAAGATAAATGTCATTGGAGGCCATAGAGAGGTGCCACATCACCTTCTCTTGATTCTACTTTATTATAATATATTGATTTGTAAATTAAAAATGAGATAAAGGTTAAAAGATTGATAAAAACATAAAAGCTAATGCTGACCATAGAGAGATGTCACATTACTCTTCTATTTCTGGCTTTATTATTATATATAAGTTAAAAAACTATAAAAAAAAAAATTAAAAACAGTAATGAATAATATTAGTAATGGAAACTTAAGATGTCTGACATTTTTTTCCCTTCCTCTAAGCATTATTTTTAGTATTTGATTTTTTTATATATGAATTATGCATAATTATGTTAATATTTGTCGCGCCCCATTTTTCTCGCGAAAAAGCGAGATTCGACGTGACAAACTCTTTTTGGGATTTAAAGAGTGAAGAGTCGCCACCTAACGAATTAAGGTGCGTTAGGGCACCATTCTAGACTAATTAAGATTAATTAATTATTAGCCTATGTCAACCAGAAATTCGGGTAAGGTTTCAAGTTACCTCGAAAGGAAGGTGTTAGGCACCTTTCGAGGTCCACAAATGTGGGTCCCGGCCGAACTTGTATATTACGTGGGGAATTCTATGTGATAAGCAAGGGTCGATTAATTAATTTATTGGCCTAACAGTGACTAAGCATTTAAATAGAAAAAATAATTATTTATCTAATTAATATAAACCTAAATGGTACACATTAAGAAAAATATACATGAAAATAAAATATTAGATAAGCAAGAAGAGAGAAGGACACAATTTATATAACCGAAACATTTTTTATTTTAATAATAACGAACCTAAACTACCCCCAAATAATTGAACATTCAAAATAAGATAAAGAAACCCGATTTAGAAAAGCTTTTAGACAATGGATTAATTTTAGCCAATTCGGATCAGCGCCCGGCTTATTAGCGGAGGACAATGTCGTATGTTGCATTGTCGAATTCTGCTCGGGGCAACTTACATCATTTCCGATTTTTCTACCTACCCCACCTAGTTTGATTATTAGTCTTAAAGGCGTTCTAGAGAAAGCGATAAAACTAACGTTTCCTAAAATGCCTACCCGTCCCAACTTAATGTCCAAGAGGCATCGGACTTACCATTTTAGGTAAGGATCTAGACATAGAAAATCTTAAGCTGCCTAATTAAGCTCGAGAGTTCGCGTCAAATAAAACACGTAGGACTAGCAATTAGCACATAAAGGTTTCAAATATGCCTCTTATTTAATTAAAGTTAAATAGGTGATGACATGCTTAAAAACAACTATTCTTTTTACGTAATTGAGACTTATAGGCATGATTTCTAAGCGAGGGGTCTTAATTAACGTACCAAAAAAAATAAATCAAATTAATATGCTAAAACTTAATGGACAAATGCTGAAAATTATTAGCAAACGCTGAAATTTATTCTATATTGCTGAAAATTAGTTAAAAAAGTACTGAACTTTATTCCTTTTTTAAATGCCGGAATTTAACTAAACATGCTGAAATTATTATTATTATTATTATTATTATTTTTCTATAGGCTGGAAATAAAATTAAGGATACTGAAAAATTAAGTTAAGTGCTGAAAATTAATTTAAACATGCTGAAAATAATTTGTATGTGCTTAAAAATTACTTTAAGGGTGCGAAAAAATTAAATTAAATGTGCAGGAAATAAATATTTATATGTTGAAAATTAGTATTTAAATACTGGAAATTAATTTTAAGGCACTGTAAAATTGATTGGACATGCTGGAACATATCTCAATATTCTGAAAATTACCTTAACATGCTGAAAAAATTAATTTTAAAAATGCTGGAGAATTAATTTAACATGCTGGAAATTAATAAAAGGTGCTGGAAATTAAATTTAAAGTTCTGAAAAATACTTATAAAATGCTGGAAATTATTTTTTTACTCACTGGAAATTAAATAAACATGCCAGAAATTAATTATTATATGCTGGAAAATTTATTTTTTAAATTTTGAAGATTATTTTGATATGCTGGAAATAACTTTAATATGCTGAAAACTATTTATTACATGCTGGAAATTAGTTACAAAGGTGTTGAATATTTATTTAACATGCTGAAAATTAACATTTAATATGTTGAAACGAAATTAAAGATGATCGAGATAATTTAAAGGTGCTGAAAATATAACTAAAATGCTGGAAATTGTTTTTTTTTAATGGGCTGGAAATTAGTCCTTAGATGCTGAAAATTAGTTGTAAAAATGCTGGAAATTCATTTTTTACATGCCGAGAGTGATAAGACAATATTCTAAAAAAAAATAATTTATAGGCAGAAATTTTATTTGAAAATGCTGAACAGAAGGGTAGAGAGGGAGAGCTATGGGTTTTGTCGGAGAGAGGATATCGGGGGAAGAGAAGGGTAGAGAGACAAGGGAGATCGGAGAGAGAGTAAGCTATACGGCTGTGGTGTTGGGGTGAGAGTCCGCCGGAGTTGTGGTGGCAAGTCCACCGGTGGGTGATGGTTCACCGGAAGAGGTTCGCCGGTGGTGAGAGGGAGATGATCGGGACAGAGAAAGGGCGGCGCCGGCGTGGGGGTCTGCCGAGGGAGATCGTGAGAGAAGGTCAAAGGGGTTGAGAGAGAGAGAGAGTTGAGAGAAAGAGAGGTGCGGCTGAGGGGTGATCGAGAAAATTAGGGTTTGGGGGTAGGTTAGATTAAAAAAGGGAAGAAAAGGAGAATTAATCTCAGCCGTTGGATCAATTTTGATCAACGGCTGGGATTAAAATTTGCAAAAAAAAAAGGCAAAATTATGTTATTTAAATTGGGTCAACTGAATATTGGATTGGAATTTAAAATTGGGCCAAATTAAGCCCAATTGAGGCTAAAATTGACACAAAATTGAGTACAAATGGCTAGAATTTAAATGGATTAGGGAAATTGAATTAGACTGCTATTTAATAAATTAATCAATGTTATAAAATCACTATGAATAAGTTACGTAAGTAAAATAATGACACGTAATATATTATTTAGAATTGGCGATAAATAATAATTTGAAATAAATGATGTACTTGTAAATTATGAATGCGAATTTTAAAAAAAATGCTACGATGATAATAATAATAATAATAATAATAATAATAATAATAATAATAATAGTAATAATAATAATAATAGACTACGTATTTGTAAATTATGAGAATGCATGTTTGAGGAAATAATTTAACAAATATTTATAAACTTATTTAAAATTTTGTATTTAAATTAGTAATTTATATATATTATATAAGAATATAAAATTAAATGCTAAAAATAAATTGCCTACCTTAAAATCATGACTACGAAATGTCAAAACTTACGTGATACCAAAATAATATTTTAAAAAATTAAAACTAACATTTTTTGAGAAAATAACAGTCTGGGAGGATATCGAGAGGTCAAAATTGGGTGTCAACAGCTGCCCCTTCATTGCTTGGAAATGATGAAAGAATTGTCGAGCAACGAACGTTGACATAGTAGCCAATTTTGTCCGACCGAAAGGATGGTTTGCTGGAGTTAAAAAGCAACAGGGGGTTTGTCAAAATAGTGAGGCCGAGACTTGGTTTCAAGTCGCCTACATATCTCGGATTTTACGAGAATCAGGCCGTGTGTAGTTCTAGATTTAAGAACGAACGATATTCCTAAAGAATGTCAATGATACGGTACACGGGCAACAACAACGGTAGTATGGGCCGATGAGGTTGGAATTGGTAGGATTTGAAGCAACGACATAATGAGAAGTGTGGAAATGAAAGATAAATGTGTTTCAAGTTGAATTGAGTGACGGAGAGAAAATGGAGTTGTATCTCGGAAATGGGAGCGAGAGTCACTCCCATTTTGACCCGTTCTTTTTCCGTTGCCTGCATGCTTTCTAGTATCGCTAAATAAATTGGTTAGAGCATGTGGATGAAAATAAATGATGAGTAATTATCGTATTTATTTAAACATGATGCAGTTTCCCCGTTAGACCATGAGCATTTGCTTTGAGACGACAAGTATGATGTCTCTAAGCCATGGTGTCTTAGGGCCATGATAGCGAAAAATAAATCCTAAGGCCATGAAATGATGTCTGCAGGCCATGAAAATGATGCCTTTAGACTATGACGCCTTTGGAACATGATAAACAGAAAGTAAATCCTTAGGCCATGAAATGATGTCCACAGGCCATGAAAATGATGCCTTTAGACTATGACGCCTTTGGAACATGATAAACAGAAAGTAAATCCTTAGGCCATGAAATGATGTCCGCAGGCCATGAAAATGACGCCTTTAGACCATGACTCCTTCGGGTAGTTATATAATGATTAAAGAAAGTGTATCTGTATTGATTGGCATAACTTGATATAGTTCAGCCGCTTAATGCGATTTGTATACTTGATTGCGGATTCTACAGGTGCAATGTAATATAGATTTCTGCGGATGCACTGCGGAGTGGACTCTTGCGGGAGCCATGCAATATTGACCCTTGCAGGAGCCGTGTAATGTTCATTTTCTGCAGATGCACTGCGGAGTGGACTCTTGCGGGAACCATGCAATATTGACCCTTGCAGGAGCCATGCAATGTGCATTTCTTGGATTCACTGCGGGGTGGACTCTTGCGGGAGCCATGCAAATGTTGACCCTTGCAGGAGCCATGCAATGTTCATTTCTCGGATGCACTGCGGTGTGGACTCTTGCGGGAGCCATGCAATATTGACCCTTGCAGGAGCCATGCAATGTTCATTTTCTGTGGATGCGCTGCGGTATGGACTCTTACGGGAACCATGCAATATTGACCCTTGCAGGAGCCATGCAATGTTCATTTCTTGGATGCACTGCGGGGTGGACTCTTGCGGGAGCCATGCAAATGTTGACCCTTGCAGGAGCCGTGCAATGTTCATTTTTTGGATGCACTGCAGGGTAGACTCTTGCGGGAGCCATGCAATATTGACTCTTTTAGGAGCCATGCAATGTTGAGGAGAGGATAGAGTAGCTTAACTGCTTTCCCATGTTGGATGCATAGTGGGCTCTCTTTGATGATGATCGTTCAGGTGTTGCAAAGTAGCCGCCGCATTTGTACCTGTTGTTTCTGCACTCAAAGAAAGAATGTAAGTTTGTAAAAAGGGGAGGTTGATTTGTGCCTCTGTTATGACTGGCGCGCTTCCTCCTCGCTTGATATTGTGGACCGATAATAGGCTTCGTCCGAGCTTTTACTTGGGTAGAAATAAACAAGTTTTTAAGAATCACGTTTCGAAAATGTTTGCTCTTGAAAAATGAGAAATGAAAAAGGAGATCAAAATATTATTGAATCATTGATTATGACACTTTTCGAGACAACGCAACTTTTTATAAGTGAATATCTTAGAAATTTTTGATCTTCAAAAATTTCTGCCCCAGTGTAGATTTGATTGCTTTGATAGGTGAAGATTTCTTGCTGTGAATTTTTGAGTTTTCCTAAAAAATTCTGCCCCAGTATCATAGTTGCACAAATGCTATTTCATGGAATTTTTGAGATCCCCTCAAAAATTCTGCCCCAGTTACATACTTTAAAGGGAAAATAGAAGATTTTATTATGATAGGACCGAACTCCAAAGGAGCGCCTACGTATCCCTCTTAAATGGGAATCAGGTCAAACGTAGTTCCAATTACAAGGTAAGAAGACATGAAATAAAGCTTAAACATAATATCTTTTGACAGTATCTGAATTGATAGGCTTGGTCCAAACTTTGCCATCCATTTCGGCAAGTATGAGCGCTCCTCCTGTCAGAATCCGATGAACCACATAAGGTCCTTGCCAATTCGGTGAGAATTTGCCTTTTGCTTCATCTTGGTGCGGAAAGATCTTTTTCAAAACCAACTGCCCGGGCGAGAAGTGCCTCGGTTTAACCTTCTTGTTGAAAGCTTTGGCCATTCTATTTTGATAGAGTTGACCATGACAGACTGCATTTATCCTCTTTCCGTCTATGAGTGCCAGTTGCTCGAACCTACCTTGTATCCATTCAGCGTCACTCAATTCTGCTTCCTGAATGATTCTGAGAGAGGGTATTTCTACCTCAGCAGATATCACTGCTTCACTACCATAAACCAGAAGATAAGTTGTGGCTCTCGTGGAGGTTCTGATTGTAGTGCGATATCCTAGCAGGGCAAAAGGTAACTTTTCATGCCAATGCCTATAATTATCAATCATCTTTCGAAGTATCCTCTTGATGTTCTTATTGGCAGCTTCCACCGCTCCATTCATTTGTGGCCTGTATGCTGTGGAGTTTCGATGTTTGATCTTGAACATCTCACATGTTGTTCTCATCAAATCGCTATTGAGGTTGGCCCCATTATCTGTGATGATAGACTCGGGTACTCCAAATAGACAAATAATGTGATTTCGAACAAAATCATCTACAACCTTCTTTGTGACTGACTTATGAGAAGTGGCTTCAACCCACTTAGTGAAGTAGTCAATTGCAACAAGAATAAACCTGTGTCCATTAGACGCGGATGGTTCAATAGGACCAATGACATCCATGCCCCAGGCTGCAAAGGGCCAAGGGGAGCTAGTGACGTGGAGTTCGTTGGGAGGAACTCGAATCATGTCGGCATGAGTTTGGCACTGATGACGCTTTTGCACATAACGAATGCAATCGGTCTCCATAGTCAACCAAAAGTAACCTGACCTTAATATCTTCTTTGCCAACATAAACCCGTTCATGTGAGGTCCGCATGTTCCAGCATGTATCTCCTCGACCAACCTGGATGCTTTCCTAGCTTCGATGCATCTTAGCAAACCCAAATCTGGAGTCCTCCTATACAGGATTTCCCCATTTAAAAAGAATTGATTTGCTAACCTCCGAATGGTGCGCTTCTGAGTACTCGTTGCATTCTCTGGATAGTCTCCACTTTTCAGATATCCCTGTATATCAGTGTACCATGGTTTTCCATCCACTTCTTCCTCTACATGAAAGCAATATGCAGGCTGCTTTTGTATATGAATGGGGATGGGGTCGATATAATTCTTGTCTGGATGCTGGATCATGGAAGACAAGGTGGCCAAAGCGTCTGCGAACTCATTCTGGATTCTTGGAACATGCTTGAATTCTATCTTGCGAAACCTCTTGCGCAACTCTTGTATACAATCTAAGTACCGTCGGAGTTTTGTGTTTTTTGCTGCCCACTTACCTCGTACTTGATGAATCAATAAATCTGAATCTCCAATCACCAATATTTCCTGGATATTCAAATTGATCGCCAAACGAAGCCCTAAAATGCAAGCTTCATATTCAGCCATATTGTTGGTGCAGGGGAATCTGAGCTTGGCCGACACAAGATAATGTTGACCAGTCTCGGAGACCAAAACGGCGCCAATACCCACTCCTTTGAAATTTACAGCTCCATCAAAGAATAATCTCCAGCCATCATATTCTTCGGAGATGTCCTCCCCTACGAATGCTACTTCTTCATTAGGAAAGTAAGTTTTTAAGGGCTCATACTCTTCATCCACGGGATTTTCGGCCAAATGGTCTGCCAAGGCTTGTGCTTTCACAGCTTTCTGCGTGACATAGACTATATCAAACTCACTCAGTAATATTTGCCATTTAGCTAGCTTCCCTGTAGGCATTGGTTTCTGAAATATATACCTCAAAGGATCCATTCTGGAGATCAAATAGGTTGTGTATACTGAGAGATAGTGTCTCAATTTCTGAGCTATCCAGGTCAAAACACAGCATGTGCGTTCCAGTAAGGAATACCGAGCCTCATACGATGTAAATTTCTTACTCACGTAATAAATTGCCTGCTCCTTTCTGCCTATCTCATCATGTTGCCCCAGAATACAACCAAAAGCGTTATCCACCACAGATAAATATAGCAACAACAGCCTACCAGGTTCGGGAGGAACCAGAATGGGAGGATTTGATAAATAATCCTTGATTTTGTCGAATGCCTGCTGACACTCTGTCGTCCATTTTATAGCCGCATCCTTCTTCAGTAACTTGAAAATCGGCTCACAAATAATAGTAGACTGAGCTATGAAACGACTGATATAGTTAAGGCGACCCAAGAAACTTATTACCTCTTTCTTGATTTTTGGAGGCGGAAGATCCTGAATAGCTTTGATCTTGGCTGGATCCAATTCTATACCTCGTCGACTGACAATGAAGCCCAACAATTTTTCGGTAGGGACCCCGAAGACACATTTCGCAGGATTCAACTTCAAATTGTACTTCCTTAGTCTGTTAAAGAACTTTTCCAGGTCGTCCAGATGACTTGATCCCTTTTTGGATTTAATGATGACGTCATCCACGTATACTTCAATTTCCTTGTGGATCATGTCATGGAACAAAGCGGTCATGGCCCTCATGTATGTAGCTCCAGTATTTTTCAATCCGAATGGCATAAACTTGTAATAATAGGTTCCCCAAGAGGTAATAAAAGCAGTTTTCTCAGCGTCATCCTCATGAATTTTTATCTGATGATAACCGGTGAAGCAATCCACAAATGACTGTGTTTCATGCTTGGCGCAATTATCGATTAACAAATGTATATTCGGGAGCGAAAAATCATCCTTCGGACTAGCTTTGTTGAGATCCCTATAATCCACACAAACTCTGACTTTCCCATCTTTCTTGGGGACAGGCACAACATTGGCCAACCAGGTCGGATACTCAGTTACTTGGAGGATACCGGCCTCAATTTGCTTCGAAATCTCCTCTTTGATTTTCAAACTCAGATCGGGTTTGTATTTTCTTAGCTTCTGCTTAATAGGGGGACAAGATGGATCAGTGGGCAACCTATGGGCTACAATTGACGTGCTTAGTCCTGTCATATCGGCATACGACCAAGCGAAAACATCCGGGTGTTTCTTCAGAAACTGGATATATTCCTCCTTCTCATCTTTTGGCATATAAATACTAACACGGGTTTCTTTTACTGTCTCAGAATTTCCTATGTTTACTATTTCCGACTCTACAAAGTTTGCCTTGGGTTTATCTTCAAAATCCTCAACCTTACTAACGAATTCCTCGGGCACCTCACTTTCTTCCACCTCTTCTAATTCACTTATATTATGTTGCGTAGTCTCATTATATGTCACAATCTCAGATTCAACATTTTTAAAAGTGATTTTGCTGAAAGAAACAGAAATAAATAATATTAATAAAAGATGAAAAGAAAGCTTTTATTAACTCAATTAACTTTAAATGTCTCCAAACATAACAAAATAAATAAAAGACGTAAATTAGCTCGAAATCGAGTCTGTTTATTTCAAACAATAATATGAAAAATAAAAATTTTCAAATCTATCCAAGTGCTCGGCGAGGCCTAGAAGGAGTGGCAGTCCAGTTGCTGAGTGTAGCCTTTTGCTCAACATTCTAACTAGGGGCCCCTCTCTCCTCACTGATGATGACGTTACAATCTTCTCTTTCTGCTTCAGTCAAAAACAAGTTCTTCAAACTTTCCAGTATTTCATCTTCACCGTCATCAAGAAACCCGGTAGAGTGAAAAATTTCATACAATGATAGCGAAAGATCGGGTGTCTGGCCCTCGTCCATGTAGCCCAAACCAGAAGTGTCATTCTTCACATAAGGGTATATGGGTTCAATTATTCCTTGCAATCTGGCTCATATCCAGATTTGAGCATTCTCTCTCCTTTACTCTTCCAGCTCAGCTCTTCCTCTATGTTGCCAACCATCTCTAATGTGTGAAACATTTCTCCATCAAGAGCTTCATTTCCTTCGACAGCATATACAGGGTATCCTCTTTCACCATGTATTACCACCTCTTGGTGATCGTACTCGAATTTGAGACATTGGTGTAGTGTGGAGGGGACTGCACCAGCCATGTGAATCCATGGCCTACCAAGCAAGAGGTTGTAGGAAGCGGGGATGTCCATCACTTGAAATGTTACAGGAAAAGTGACAGGACCCATTACCATGTCCAATGTAATCTCCCCAATAGTATCTCGCTGGGAGCCATCAAATTCTTTCACGTTCATCTTCCAATTTTGTACTTTAGCCAAATCGACCTCCAACCTTGTCAGTGTATCTAAAGGACATATGTTCAATCCTGAACCTGGATCAATTAACACTCGAGATACAATTCTTTCTCCATGCTGCACTGAGATATGCAATGCTTTATTGTGCGACCTTCCTTCAGGTGGCAGCTCATCCTCGTGAAAGGATATCTTGTATGCCTCGAATACCTGCCCAACCATATGGGCCATTTCTCCCCATGTTATAGTAGATGGTACATAGGCTTCGCTTAACACCTTCATCAGAGCACTTTTATGGTGTTCAGAAGTCTGCAATAGTGTCAGGATGGATATTTGAGGTGGGGTCTTGTTTAGCTGATCTATCACAGAGTATTCTTTAGCCTGTATCTTCTTCCAAGCACCACTCTCTTCCACTTCTATCACGGGTTGCTTGCTTTTAATAGAACTTCCCTGAGTTAGATTTTCCGGTGTATATATTCTCCCAGATCTGGTGACGCCTTGGGCGACGTCTGCTTCAGCTACTCTTGCTTTACCTGGAGTATTCTGCTCATAATTCCAAGGAACTGCATGGGAGTTATAAGCAGTTGGAGAGGCTCTAATGACTGTGAAAGGAGTCTTGGGCACTGCCGCCTCAACCTCAAACGGTGCATGCTTTGGTGTACTGACGGGCGTACCATTGTCCTTCTCAATGAACCAGATAGAGTTTTCTAGGTCCACCAACTCATCAACATCGAGCATGTTTACTTGATGATCTGGTAATGGATTATTGGTGACATTCGGCGTCGGATCTTTCACTTGAATGGCCTTAGTGTCAATCAACATCTGGATTTTGTCCTTCAAAGTATAGCATATTTCTATGGTGTGACCCCTCATCCCAGAATGATACGAGCAAACCTTGGTAGGATCAAAATGCTTGGCTTGAGTATTCTCACGTCCAGCAGCAATGGGCGTGACATAGCCCGCTTCCTTGAGTCTTTCATACAGTTGGGCTATAGGTTCAGCTAAGGGAGTGTATTGTTTTTTCTGGAAATTGGCTCTGGGTCTTTGATTTTGTTGGGGAGAAGGCTGGGGTGTTTGGACATGAGTGGATTGGACATTATACACGGGATACACAGGGCTTTGGAATTGTGGATGTAGTGGATATGGGGTAGGTGCTTGGTATAGAGGGGAGTGATATGGCATTGGAGTTTGCATTTGGTATGGAGATATTGGGTATGACATTGGAGATTGTGGATAGGGAGGTGGAGTTGTGATAGGTGTTTGGTAATTGGGCACACTTTTTGAAGGCTGGGCTAACATCACTGTACCTACCTCTTTTTTCTTCTTGTTCTCAGTAATCCCTCCAGACAGTAAAGCCTTGTTGGCAGCCTGTAAAGCTTCCAGACTAATAATACTTCCATTCTTAAGCCCTTCCTCAAGCATTTCACCTACTCTAATGATTTCAGCGAAACTCTTATCCACAACGGTTATCATTTTCTCAAGATATTGCGGCTCCTGTGCGCGAATAAAGTACTCCTTCATTTGAGATTCTTCAATCGGGGGTCTAGCTCTTGCAGCCTCAGACCTCCATCTTATAGCATAATCCCTGAATGACTCATTAGGCTTTTTCTTTAAAGTCTGCATATAGAACCAGTTAGGAGCATTGTCAATGTTGAACCCGAACCGTTCCATAAAATCTGACGCCATATCGATCCAGCCTTTCCATTTCCTTGCATCCTGCTCAATATACCATGTCAGGGCTTCTCCAGTAAGACTTCTCATGAACATTTTTATTCTTATTCTCTCGTCTCTCCCAACTCCCGCCAGCTTATCACAATACATACGCAGATGCGCCTTGGGATCTCCAGTCCCACTATACAATTCAAACTTTGGAGGTTTGTACCCCTCCGGTAACTCCACATCAGGGTATACACATAAGTCCTCATAACTGAGCCCCCTTGACCCCTTGCTTCCCTCAAGTTGCTTCAGACTTTCAATCACAGTTTGCATCATAGGGTCCTTTTCTGAAGGGTCAGGTGCATACTGAGGGTAGGTGAATGGGGTTGTTTCGACATAGATGGGGTTCAGAGAGTTGCTACCGGATACTTGGTTGTAGTATGCGTTAGCGAGGGGCGTATGTAGGTAAGTGGGATATTTGGTATTTTGGACATGCTGGGTAGGATACGTGGGATTTGGAGTATTGTGGGTATTTTGAGGAAGGGGAAGGTTTTGGATATTTTGGGAAAAGGAATGGTTTTGAATGTTTTGGGGAGGGGGAAGATTTTGGATGTTTTGAGGAAGATGAGGAATTTGGATGTTTTGAGGAAGAGGAAGGTTTTGGGTGTTTTGAGGAGGAGGAAGGTTTTGGGTGTTTTGAGGAAGGGGAAGATTTTGGATGTTTTGAGTTAAGGGCATTTGATGGCTTGGGGTAGAGGTTTGGGATTTTGCACCACTATGACCGTCCACTTGTGGTTCGAGAGGAGTATTGAGGGTAACAGAAAGATTGGCCAAGTTGCGCACTTGTGCTAATTCTGCTTGCAATTCGAGAATCTGTTGTCCCATTCTTAGGACAATTTCATTCTGTCCCATGACACTTTCTCCCTCTGTGCTTTTGTCTGTAGCGCTATTGTTATCTCCCATTTTCTCCTTATCTTTCGAACTTGTAAGAGGAGGAAGAGGAGGAGGAGCCCCTTTTGATCGTGTGTGATAGGCCAGAGTGCACAAATCAACCTTTGGGAAAGGGGAAATACAAAAACAACAAGATCCAAAATTAGTGCGTTAGTGGCATAAGGAAAACACACATTAGGCACATTATTCGACGTTTCCTATTTTGGGTGCCTCTTTTGAGCCAGAGGTGGGCCTATCATTGTTTGAGAGATAAATATGTCATAAAAGTAATGTCATTTGCTCATAAAATAAATCCCAACAAAATTGAAAAATTCATTAAACTAAATTGTCTCAAAAACCGAAAATACAAAGCAATATTTAAAGAAATAAACTAAATTCTGAAAACATCTTCCTCTTTGTCTTCTTTTTTGTAGGCATCTAAAGCTTTGTCAAAGCGATGGCGGCCAGTCAGGAGGTATGATAGTGCAAGTGTTCCTCCCAGGTTTCCCATGCTAAGACATTCTTTGCCTTGTCGATCAAACTCTTCACGAAGTTCTTGCACCTTCTCCTCCACACTTAGAGCGCGTTGCCTCCAAAATTCTAGTTCTTTACCCATTTCTGCTATCTCCTTTGCATTATCATCATGCAATTGGCGATGTTGCGTCTCAGATTCCAAAGCCCTTTTCTTAAACTTGCGGTATAGGACTTGGGCCTCAGCGTCTTTGTCATTAACCTCTTTGCCCCTTTTGACGCTTGAAGTCACACTATTTTTCAAGTCAGGGTGCAACCAATCAATATAGCCTACAACATAGCCCGCTTGATATCTGTCTGATTCGATACTCTTTTTGTCTAAAAAAGTCTTCTTGCCCCAAGTTTTGGCAATATCAGTAGCATGTGGAATTCTGTTATTTTGATAATCCACCCGATGTTCATCCATGTTGGTCACCCTTGGTATTATTTGTTTCCTGCCTACATGCCTCATTACTCTTGCAGGAGCATAGGGTTGAAGGCCATGAAGTCCCATCAGAATCAAGTAGACTTGATGTTGAGTGTATATCACAAAGTTCGTAGTTGGAAACCAGTCAAACATCCACTGAACAGAATCTTCATTCAAAGCGCTTAGCATTTGTCCCCACTTTTCTACCTCATTTGGTCTTTTGATTCTTGTGACCCCCATGGTAACTCAAAATTGGTGTGCAGCAATATTGTCAGTTCCAGTTGGTGGACGCATTCTCTTCACCCCATGCACCTTTTGAAGGTGTTCGATCAACCATAATTGCAACAACAAATTACATCCTTCAAATCGTTTGGCTCCCTTCTTGCAACAACCCAGGGCCCGATAGATATCAGCTAGGATCATGGGTATGATCGTGCACGGGCCTTTGTCAATCCCATTACACAAAGCATCGGCCACCGTAATTAAACGGGTGTGTATTAATTCATCCGCCCCATTTGGAAAGACCACCATTCCTAAGAAGTAGACAATAAATGCAAAAACCCTCTTACTTTCCCATGACTTAGGATCAAGGCTCTCTGCTTCATACACTTGGCGACTATGATGGTGTCCAAATTTATCAAACAAATGACTTCCCGAAATCTTAGATTTCATCACATATGACACCATCATGCTGCCTTGAAGCCCTAACTTGTCTCGAACCTCTTCTAAGGTGACACTTTTTGGAATAATGACTTCAGCTTTAGGCCAACTGTTTTTTGGCAATAAATTCATATCTTCGACATACCCTCCGATTTCCTCAAGGAGTGGGGTCATCTCAACATTACCGAACCTTAACACGGACCTTTTCTCATCCCAAAATGTAGTAGCAGCCTCAATAAGTTCCCGACACGGGGTGACATCCATAAGAGATGGCAAGCTCCCCAATACCTTTCTTACTGCAGCTTGTCCGTCTAAACCCAAGTCTAGCCACCATGACTCCATTTGCTTTGGCATGCACCAAACCATACTGAACCTCGGATATGATGTAGGTGGTGCCATTGAACCTGGAGAACAAAAGGTTAGCCTAACCTACCCCCAAAGAGCAAATGACAACACTTAGACATATTTATCTCTCAAAAATGCACATAAATTATGAGGGCGTCCTTTTCGGGATTGTGAAATCCCTTAGAACTTAGGGCATGGTTTTCTTAGCATAGTGTCCTGGGCTTTAAGATGTTTGTTCCTTAGTAAAGGAATAGACGGACGTGATCTAGGAACAAGAGTGATTTTTGACACGGTTCCCTCAAGCGGACAACTTGAGAGTGGGAAGGCTCATGACTGTCGACGCACCGCTGATCGACTGATTCACGAGACATTCCCATAAGGTGTTTTTAGAATACGAACGTCCGTGCAACCACGCAACCGTTCTTAAAAAAAATACAAAGAGGTTCCAAATGGAGGAAACTATGAGTGGAATGCCAGTTATATAAAACGGTAACACGTAGCAGATAATAGCATGCTTGAATAAAAAAAACAAAAACAAATAGAAAAAGAAAGATAAATGCATAATACGAAATTACATATAAACAAATAAAAAAAGGTACGAAAAGGGATTATCATGAAGAAACTAAAATAAAATAATGGGAAAAGGAACGGGATATAGCATGATCAATATCAAAACTAATAAAGTAAAACACAGAATTAATAATAAAGTAAAAGACCCAAATAGAAAAACCCACATAACATACAAAATCGTATTGGTTAGAACCTAAGTATCCCCAGCAGAGTCGCCATGCTGTCGCGCCCCATTTTTCTCCCGACAAAGCAGGATTCGACGTGACAAACTCTTTTTGGAATTTAAAGAGTGAAGAGTCGCCACCTAACGAATTAAGGTGCGTTAGGGCACCATTCTAGACTAATTAAGATTAATTAATTATTAGCCTATGTCAACCAGAAATTCGGGTAAGGTTTCAAGTTACCTCGAAAGGAAGGTGTTAGGCACCTTTCGAGGTCCACAAATATGGGTCCCGGCTGAACTTGTATATTACGTGGGGAATTCTATGTGATAAGTAAGGGTCAATTAATTAATTTATTGGCCTAATAGTGACTAAGCATTTAAACAGGAAAAATAATTATTTATCTAATTAATATAAACCTAAATGGTACACATTAAGAAAAATATACATGAAAATAAAATATTAGATAAGCAAGAAGAGAGAAGGACACAATTTATATAACCGAAATATTTTTTATTTTAATAATAACGAACCTAAAGTACCCCCAAATAATTGAACATTCAAAATAAGATAAAGAAACCCGATTTAGAAAAGCTTTTAGACAATGGATTAATTTTAGCCTATTCGGATCAGCGCCCGGCTTATTAGCGGAGGACAATGTCGTATGTTGCATTGTCGAATTCTGCTCGGGGCAACTTACATCATTTCCGATTTTTCTACCTACCCCACCTAGTTTGATTATTAGTCTTAAAAGCGTTATAGAGAAAGCGATAAAACTAACGTTTCCTAAAATACCTACCCGTCCCAACTTAATGTCCAAGAGGCGTCGGACTTACTATTTTAGGTAAGGATCTAGACATAGAGAATCTTAAGCTGCCTAATTAAGCTCGGGAGTTCGCGTCAAATAAAGCACGTAGGACTAGCAATTAGCACATAAAGGTTTCAAATATGCCTCTTATTTAATTAAAGTTAAATAGGTGATGACATGCTTAAAAACAACTATTCTTTTTACGTAATTGAGACTTATAGGCATGATTTCTAAGCGAGGGGTCTTAATTAACGTACCAAAAAAAATAAAATCAAATTAATATGCTAAAACTTAATGGACAAATGCTGAAAATTATTAGCAAACGCTGAAATTTATTCTATATTGCTGAAAATTAGTTAAAAAAGTACTGAACTTTATTCCTTTTTTAAATGCCAGGATTTAACTAAACATGCTGAAATTATTATTATTATTATTATTATTATTATTATTATTATTTTTATAGGCTGGAAATAAAATTAAGGATACTGAAAAATTAAGTTAAGTGCTGAAAATTAATTTAAACTGAAAATAATTTGTATGTGCTTAAAAATTACTTTAAGGGTGCGAAAAAATTAAATTAAATGTGTAGGAAATAAATATTTATATGTTGAAAATTAGTATTTAAATACTGGAAATTAATTTTAAGGCACTGTAAAATTGATTGGACATGCTGGAACATATCTCAATATTCTGAAAATTACCTTAACATGCTGAAAAAATTAATTTTAAAAATGCTGGAGAATTAATTTAACATGCTGGAAATTAATAAAAGGTGCTGGAAATTAAATTTAAAGTGCTGAAAAATACTTATAAAATGCTGGAAATTATTTTTTTACTCACTGGAAATTAAATAAACATGCCAGAAATTAATTATTATATGCTGGAAAATTTATTTTTTAAATTCTGAAGATTGTTTTGATATGCTGGAAATAACTTTAATATGCTGAAAACTATTTATTACATGCTGGAAATTAGTTACAAAGGTGTTGAATATTTATTTAACATGCTGAAAATTAACATTTAATATGTTGAAACGAAATTAAAGATGATCGAGATAATCTAAAGGTGCTGAAAATATAACTAAAATGCTGGAAATTGTTTTTTTTTAATGGGCTGGAAATTAGTCCTTAGATGCTGAAAATTAGTTGTAAAAATGCTGGAAATTCATTTTTTACATGCCGAGAGTGATAAGACAATATTCTAAAAAAAAAAAAATTTATAGGCAGAAATTTTATTTGAAAATGCTGAACAGAAGGGTAGAGAGGGAGAGCTATGGGTTTTGTCAGAGAGAGGATATCGGGGGAAGAGAAGGGTAGAGAGACAAGGGAGATCGGAGAGAGAGGAAGCTATGCGGCTGTGGTGTTGGGGTGAGGGTCCGCCGGAGTTGTGGTGGCAAGTCCACCGGTGGGTGATGGTTCACCGGAAGAGGTTCGCCGGTGGTGAGAGGGAGATGATCGGGACAGAGAAAGGGCGGCGCCGGCGTGGGGGTCTGCCGAGGGAGATCGTGAGAGAAGGTCAAAGGGGTTGAGAGAGAGAGAGAGTTGAGAGAAAGAGAGGTGCGGCTGAGGGGTGATCGAGAAAATTAGGGTTTGGGGGTAGGTTAGATTAAAAAAGGGAAGAAAAGGAGAATTAATCTCAACCGTTGGATCAATTTTGATCAACGACTGGGATTAAAATTTGCAAAAAAAAGCCAAAATTATGTTATTTAAATTGGATCAACTGAATATTGGATTGGAATTTAAAATTGGGCCAAATTAAGCCCAATTGAGGCTAAAATTGACACAAAATTGAGTACAAAAATGGCTAGAATTTAAATGGATTAGGGAAATTGAATTAGACTGCTATTTAATAAATTAATCAATGTTATAAAATCACTATGAATAAGTTACGTAAGTAAAATAATGACACGTAATATATTATTTAGAATTGGCGATAAATAATAATTTGAAATAAATGATGTACTTGTAAATTATGAATGCGAATTTTAAAAAAAAATGCTACGATAATAATAATAATAATAATAATAATAATAGTAATAATAATAATAATAATAATAATAGTAGTAGTAATAATAATAATAATAATAGACTACGTATTTGTAAATTATGAGAATGCATGTTTGAGGAAATAATTTAACAAATATTTATAAACTTATTTAAAATTTTGTATTTAAATTAGTAATTTATATTTATTATATAAGAATATAAAATTAAATACTAAAAATAAATTGCCTACCTTAAAATCATGACTACGAAATGTCAAAACTCACGTGATACCAAAATAATATTTTAAAAAATTAAAACTAACATTTTTTGATAAAATAACAGTCTGGGAGGATATCGGGAGGTCAAAATTGGGTGTAAACAATATTGACATTATTTTCATTTTCTCTCAAATAAATATTATAAGCAAATGAAAAAAGGACACCAAAAAAAAACCTTTCCTTTCATTTATTTCTGTCCTTTCTTTAGTGTATTCTATTTTTATCTAATTAATTTAAGATATCTCATTTCTAAAGCAAATTAAACAATAAAATTAAAAAGTAATACTACGAAACAAGTTTTTTTTATTTATTTCGTGTATCTAATACTATTACTAAGTGATTAACATTAAAATATTAGATGAAAAGAAAGTGGGAAGTTATTTAATAATTTATCGTCAATAATTTTCATGTACATTATGGAAAGAAAAGAAAAAAAAAAATGAAAACAAACCCAAAATTAAAGAAAAGAAAATTTTGACTTCTAAGCAGTGTTCCCCTCTATTTTTTCTTATGCCTTTTCTGTTTGTTCCTTTTTTTGTTCTCTCCCATTAATTGTGTTTTTAACTATTCAAGCAAATAATCTTAATTAACATCGAAATTTTCTTTAAAATTCCATAAATAATTTTCTTTTTTAGTTAACTTTTCTTACCATTTTAAAATGGAGACTTCATAGTTCATACATTTTGTATAAAAAAAGAAGGTAGAAATGAAAAGACACTTCATATTTCATATAGACTTCAAGTATGTACAAATGGTTGTAGTGCAAGTCTCCAAAGGAATATAGCAGCAGCAACAACTATATAGAAGGTAAGAGTTCCACACTTCCGCACAACTATATTCCAGTATACTTAACTCACACAGGTAATAGCCCAAATATTTCAACTCCTCATTGTTGCTTAATTTTCTTGAGCAACCCATTAGATCTCCTGAGAAATGTTTTCGCTGTGTGATTATCCAACTCAAATTTGAGGGAGTTAAATATATCAATTTCCATCATTAGCAACTCCGTAGTAGTAGATATATCATGCGTAACGTCACTAAAGTCTACAACTTCAGGTGGTTCAGTCTCCTCGTACTTCCTGTAGATTACCAGATCAAAATACACTTATTACCAAAAACAAATAACCAAATTATCATGGGTTTCAAAGTAAACAAAGATACTTACACAGCAATGAACATCGAGGTAATGCCTAAAAGTTGAAAGTTCAATAATAAAGTTGAGACTCAGATTCTTCTAAAATAATAAGAAGACCTATGGCTCTGAGTTTTCTGATTTCCATCTTAAATTTTCAATCAATTCTTGATTGTTCATTGAAAGTGCAGCAGCAGCAACCAACCCCTAAAATATACAGAGAAAATCAAAAACCTGTAGCACTATTAATTATTTATTGTTGTCCGCATAAAATATAGAGGAAAAGGCCAAAAAATTTCAGGAAAATCCGAACTTGAACATGAACAATAATATCAATTGTTGCTGTTGTATCCTTTTACCCATTCACATGAAGGTACAAATGGGAAAAAGAAAGTTTATGAGGTTTGAATTCTTCAATACCAATTAAACTATAAACAAACAACTTTAATTTGTTGTTCTCTAGATTGACAAATGAATCATCAATGATTATTAGACATCAAAGAAAAGCTATAAACATCTTCCTAGATGCTAGAAATATACAAAGCATCAGTTTGTGCAAAAAAAATTTAATGAACAAAACAATCAAAATTATCATATGCAGGAAGAAAAACATCTTCCAATTATTCTTAGAGAGTTTTGTTGAAGATGTCCAGACTCTGTGTCACATTTCTACGTTTTACGTAGTCTTATTGATTTGATGGCACATATGATGGATCACTAATTGCTGAATTAATAGTGACTTTTGGGTATTCCAAACTGAAAAAGTGAGGGATAATTAATAGAGAATGTAATCAAAATATGACTATCTTTAATATCTATAAAATTTTATGGTGAAGTTTTCAGCTTTTTTAAAATTACTCAGAAAAGAGGTCAAAAAAACTACAAAAAAGATAAATATTATTCTAGGCCTTAGAGGCACGGTTGCTTAAGAAACCACGAAAGTACATGCTAAATAATATAAATATCATAATTTTTATAAAGATATCAATCTTTGCTAATTGAATATATATATATAATTTGATGATTCTATTGTCTCTTCATGATTCTTTCATGTCTTATATAAAATTCTTTAACAAAAATAATTAATAAGGAACATCTCGATTAAATATATATGAGTTGTTCAGTCGACATATATGAACTTAGATAAGAAAAATAATAAATAACAGAACTTAATGAAAAAGAGAATAAAATGGTAATGTTAAATTAAGAGAGGAGTTGTAAAATTGAAATGCAAAATGTAATTAATATATATTGATATTTATCAATATCAAATCTAATAAATACAAATAATTATAGGGGAAGGAAGGGAGAGAAAGAAATAATCATATGCATAAAATAAGCTACAATAAAGAAAAAAAGAAATTACAAACGAATGCTTTCTTCCATCATATCAACCTTTCATGATTTATAATTGAAGCAAATGTACTAATTGCATAATAAGTCTAGAACTCATCGAGCTCAATGGGCAAATGCTTACATACTACTTGCAATCCTTCATCAACGTTAACTAAAATCTGCTGAAAATTAAAAATTTCGTATCAGATATTACTGCACCATGAACCAATATAAGAGACCTTTAATTGGATCTCTAATATAAGCCAAATTATATGAAGACATGTAAATATGTTCCCCCCCCCCCCCCCCCCTTCCAAAAAAAATAAAATAACAATAACTTATTTTAAGTAAATAGAAGCAACATCCTTTTCTTATCAAACTTACGGATCACAAAAAACATGAAACAATTATTTTTGAGTGACTTGACTCCATCCTTGTACTCACCATTTCACCAGCTAAGCTAATCAAATATAATTCATGAACCTCCCCATATATATAGTTGTTAATCACTACTACATTAGTAGATGATAATGATGGAATTATTATAATCAAATAAATTAAGCGTTACTGTATAGTTATTGCTTATAAAAGCATATGAAAGGATAGGAGGAATTGCAATTGAAGTAGTGTCACACCCCGAACACTATCGGGACGGATTGGCACTCGTAGCCGACAAGGCCCGAGAGAACCAAGTTCTGCTTACATTCATTCATATGCATGCCATAAGAAACACCACCATCACATAAGAACATAATAGGCTAACATCGAAAATCATGGAACATGTAAGATATATATATTGACATATAAGAAACTTGGCCGACTTAGCCATCAAGTTAAACGACACACATCTCTTCTCTTCACATTACTTCACATACCCACGTACGTCTACAAAAGCCTCTAATAGAAGTACATACATGACCAACCTACATTCGGGACAAGCCCCGCTTTACATCACATTCACAATACCAAAATACATGTACAACTGAGACACGGGAAGCCCCGAATTAACTGGATCTCACCAAAGGTCAATAGAAGTTCTGTAGCTCACTGGGGAGGTCTACTAGTGTCTGTGCCTGCAGCAAGTAAGGTAAATCCCCCAAGAGGGGTCAGTACAAAGAATGTACTGAGTATGTAAGGCTGCATGAAACTATATGATACATAAAGACTTCAATGAAATCAAATATAAATGCGTACTCAATAAGGCTAAGTCATCAATCTGTATATAAAGAGATATGCACATTATGAATTACTTTCTTTTCTTTACTTTTATACTCATTCGATCATTCACTCATTCCTTTATCCATCACTCATTCATCCAATCATATAATGCCCGGGCCCCAAGCTGATCAGTGGGTAATCACTAGTAATCGGGATCGACCCATGCTAGGCTTTTCCTTTGCCCCTGGGATACCACCCGTAGCGGAATCGACCCATGCTAGGTGTTCTTCTCACCCCTGGGATACCATCCGTAAATATTGGGATCGACCCATGCTAGGTTATTTAACCCATGGGATACCACCCATGAAACATCTCTCCTCTTTACAACATCACTTCTTAAATCTTTGAAATCGCTCAATCAATGGTTACTTCATTTTTGGGAACTTTTGAATATAACCTTATTGGAACTTGGAACCATGTTCATAATTAAGTGACTCATGAATGATAATAGACCAAGAATGAGATATATGTGATTAACAATAAATGATAACTCAAAATGAAATACCTAAGGACAATTCGTAAAGGAGTAAATACCATGACAAGGTGAATACTATATGTTGCAGAAGGATACGGAAAGAGTAACCTTACATACCTTAATTTCCTCAATAAGAATCCACAATCCTAACGAATATAATGATCCAGTCCCTTACTCTACAATACAAGTACATAACGAAATTTACGTCAACATCTAATCACCTTACAAGTGCAAAAGACGACAAAAGTTACATAATTGCCTATAACGTCGTTTTCCCCTTTACAATGAAATTTCGGCATGACCATACCAAAAATATTACAACATGCCATACATTGACCAAACATCATAACCAATAGCATTTCGCAACAAAGCTTCTTCTTTACACTTTCTCATTCACGCCATATCACAAATAATCCATCAAATCACCTTAATACACCTCATAGCACATATCGGCCAAAATCCCACAATTTACACTTTTAGAAAATAACAAGTTAAATAACAAAATCACACCATACATGTTCATATTTTATCCATACCATGCTCCTTCATCAAAACCACAAGTCACCTTTCAAGTTTAATTCACAAAATGGCACATCTTTTACCAAAGGGCAAAAGTGTCCTATTCAACCTTTCCAACACCACCATCATGATCTACACAATACTTCATACATATAATATGCTAAATCACAAGAATAAATACTTACCCAAGCTTGCAAAGTGATGGTCTTGTCCAAAGTGTCAAAAGGGATATTGGCATTAGGGTTTGGAAATGAGAGAAAATGTTTGTGAAAATATCCAAAAGTTATGAGAGTTGTAAAGAATAAAAATCTGATTTTTCCCTTTATATAAGCCTCAATTCATCCTTAGCCATTCCTTGGCATTTAATGTCTTGTTTACTTGGTCAATATTGGAAGAATGGGTCATTTTCCTTTGGGCCTTTCCATTTTGGCCTTATTTTGGGCCTCACTTTGGGCCCAATAACACATATTAGCTTAGCCCACTAAAATCAATGTATAATCCATCATATATCTCATGTTTAAAAAATTCCATAACGTCACAACAATATTCACTTACGAGATTCATGTTCGTAGCCTCAACGCAAAACTAGACATTCTAGCCGTCCACGGCTTAATTGAACATTTTTGGTAATTTCTTGTGTTTCATGGTTTGATCATGTGGAAGTGTATTGAGGTATTTGAAACCTTAACAACGCTAAAAGAACTCCAAGGAACCAAAATAACCCATGGAAGAATCGACGTTGCATTGCATCGCAAAACGAGCTCAGAAAAGGCCAAGTTATTGTGCCTTGTGCCACTGCTGCAAAACAGGGCAGTGGCGCGAAAATTGCTGCCCCTCTGAACCTGGAGGCTCGCTCCACACCACCTAAAGCAAGGGGTGGTGCGAGATTTTCTGCCCCTCTGAAGTTTTTTTCCCTCTTTGCAAATACTAGGATACGTCCAATACTATCCAAGATACATACGTTTTATCTTCAATACTAAGGTAACCATAACTAAAAGTCGTCAAATAACGTCAAAAATGTACGGGGTATTACATTCTTCCCCCCTTAAAAACATTCATCCTCGAATGTTAGTGAAATCGTTTCATGTTCAACAAATGTATTCCTATCTTAACACGTATATACACATACACACAATACTTGTAAATACTTACTTGTTATGGCTCCACCTCCGCACTGTGAACTTCTTGGTCCATTTGAAATAAATGGGGATACTTGGATTTCATCATTTCTTCCTCTTCCCATGTGATCTTCTCGATTTGTTGGTTTCTCCAAAGGACTTTCACGGAAGCTATGTCTTTATTTCTCAATCTCTTTACTTGTCGATCTAGGATAGCAATGGGTACCTCTTCATAAGTAAGATCCTTTGTAACTTGAACATCCTCTACGGGAACAACACGAGAAGGATCTCCTATGCATTTTCGAAGCATCGAAACATGAAATACCGGATGGACTGAGGAAAATTCCTGGGGTAGGGCCAACTCATACGCAACTTGCCCAAATCTTCTAATGATTTCATACGGGCCTATGTAACGTGGACTCAATTTTCCTTTCTTTCCGAATCGCATTACCCCTTTCATCGGTGACACCTTTAAAAATACCCAATCACCTATGGCAAATTCAAGCCCTCTTCTTCTCATATCGGCATATGACTTATGTCGACTTTGAGCCGTTTGTAGCCGCTGTTGGATTACTTTAACTTTCTCCATGGCTTGGTGAACAATATCTGGCCCAAGTAAAGCAGTTTCACCTACTTCAAACCATCCAATTGGTGATCGACATTTTCTCCCATACAAAGCTTCATAAGGTGCCATTTTAATACTTGAATGATAGCTATTGTTGTAAGCAAATTCAATAAGAGTCAAATGGTCATCCCAACTGCCTTGAAAATCTAACGTGTAAGCTCGTAGCATATCTTCAAGTGTCTGAATAGTACGTTCTGCTTGTCCATCAGTCTGCGGGTGGAAAGCCATACTCAAATTCACCTGTGTGCCCAAACTCTGCTGAAAAGATCTCCAAAAATGCGCAGTGAATTGTGCTCCTCTATCTGATATAATGGAGATCGGAATCCCATGTAACCTCACTATCTCTTTAACATACAATCTTGCATAGTCCTCAGCTGTATAGGTGGTTCTGACTGGTAGGAAATGCACTGATTTGGTAAGCCTGTCCACTATAACCCATATAGAATCAAACTTCCGCAATATATGAGGCAAACCTGTAATGAAATCCATATTAATCATATCCCATTTCCAAACTGGAAGATTGATACATTGCATGTAACCTCCCGATTTCTGATGTTCCACTTTTACTTGTTGACAATTCGGGCATTGCGCGACAAATTCTGCAATGTTCTTTTTCATATTTCCCCACCAATACACTTCTTTCAATTCATGGTACATTTTAGTAGCACCCTGATGAATAGAATAGCGCGAATGATGCGCCTCAGTCATAGTTCATGTCCTCAGCTCATCTATGTCCAGTACACATAATCTCCCTTGACATTGAAGTACCCCTTCTTGTGTAAGATCAAATGTCTTGGTCAAATTCTGCTGTACATTCTCCTCTAACTGTAATAAAATAGAATCCGCAAACTACTTCTCTTTCACTTCAGCTATTAAGGAGGATTCTGTTGCATTCTGCACAATAACTCCATCATCTGAGGATTCAATAAGGCGAACTCCCAAGCTGGCTAACTGAGATAAGTCTTTGATTATCTCCTTCTTTTCCGTCACTTGATTACTAGTACCTCCCGTTGCCTTAAGGCTCAATGCATCTGCTACTACATTTGCCTTCCCTAGATGGTGTAGAATATCAACATCGTAGTCTTTCAAGAGCTCAAACCATCTTCGTTGCCTCAAATTGAGTTCCTTTTGCTTAAAGATATATTGTAAACTTTTGTGATCTGTATAAATATCAACATGAACTCCATACAGATAATGACGCCATATTTTTAAAGCAAATACTACCGCTGCCAATTCAAGGTCATGAGTGGGATAATTTTTCTCATGTGGCCGCAACTGTCGTGAGGCATATGCTATCACCTTACCATGCTGCATCAACACACATCCGAGACCAATCCCGAAAGTATCACAATACACTGTATAGCCCTCTGTGCCTTCAGGAAGTACTAACACTGGTGTGGAAGTCAACTTATCTTTCAATTTTTGAAACCCTCTTTCACATGCATCATCCCATTAAAACTTAATTGCCTTGTGAGTTAACTTTGTTAATGGTGCCGCAATAGAAGCAAATCCTTCTACAAATCGTCGGTAATAACCTGTCAAACCCAGAAAACTGCGAATCTCCGTGGGTGTCGTAGGTCTTGGCCAATTTTTCACTGCTTCTATCTTCTGTGTATCGACCTGGATCCCTTCATCTGACACAATGTGACCTAAGAATGCAACTGATTTTAACCAAAACTCACATTTGGAGAATTTTGCATACAACTTACGCTCACGGAGGATTTGCAACACTTGTCGTAAATGATTAGCGTGGTCCCCCGGTGATCTTGAATAAACTAGGATGTCATCTATAAATACCGTGACGAATACATCCAGAAATGGCTTAAACACTCTATTCATCAAATCCATGAACACAGCTGGAGCATTTGTTAGTCCAAAAGACATAACTAAAAATTCATAATGGCCATACCGTGTTCGAAAAGCTGTTTTGGGCACATCTTCTTCCCTAACTCTGACTTGATGGTAACCCGACCTCAAGTCAATCTTGGAAAAACACTTGGCACCCTGTAACTGATCAAACAAATCATCAATTCGAGGGAGGGGATATTTGTTCTTGATCGTTACCTTATTCAATTGCCGATAGTCAATGCACATCCGCAAAGTGCCATCTTTCTTTCGCATAAATAATACCGGTGCACCCCATGGGGACATACTCGTCCTAATGAAGCCTTTGTCCAGCAAATCTTTCAATTGTTCCTTCAATTCATGCAATTCTGCTGGAGCCATTCTATATGGAGGAATAGAAATAGGCTGAGTGCCTGGAATCACATCAATGCCAAATTCTACTTCCCGTTCTGGGGGTAAGCCTGGAAGATCCTCTGGGAACACATCTAGAAATTCATTGACCACTGGAACAGACTGCGGAGTTAGTGGTTCCACTTCAGTATCTTTCACCCATACTAAATGGCATATATAACCCTTGGCAATCATTTTTCTGGCTTTCAAATAGGAAATAAATCTTCCTCGTGGTGCCCCTACATTACCCTGCCATTCCAGAACATTTTCTTGCGGAAAACAAAATTGTACCTTCTTGGCCCGGTAATCTACTGTAGCAGAACAAGAGGCCAACCAATCCATTCCCATGATCACATCAAAATCCACCATATCTAATTCAATGAGATCAGCCAACGTATCATGGCCACACAGCGTTACCACACAATTACGATATACTCTTTTTGCAACAATATATTTACCAACCGGTGTAGACACTTCAATTGATTTAATTAATATTTCTGGTGCCTTTGCAAATTTCGCAGCAACCAATGGAGTAACATAGGAAAATGTAGAACCCGGGTCAATCAATGCATATACATTATATGAAAATATAGATAATGTACCTGTGACGACATCAGGAGAAGCCTCTGAATTCTGTCGGTCCACCAAAGCATAAGTGCGATTCTGGACCCCACTAGTACTGGCTGCTCCTCTGTCACCTCTACCACTACCGACAGACTGCATACCTCGGCCTAAAGAAGGAACTGATGATGATGAAGCAAAAACCGATCCTGCCGGTCGTGCCACATTACCCAACCCTCTTCGTGGGCATTCTCTCATCATATGTCCCGTCATACCGCACTAGAAGCAAGCATTTGACCCAATTCGGCATTCACCTACATGAAACCGTCCACATTGCTGACATGGCGGGCGAGAAAATCCAGCGGTCTGCGAACCTCGAATCCCACTACTCTGCCCAATATTGCTACCTCTGAACGCTCGGAATTGAGATTGTACGCCTGCTGTGGAATATGAGAATGAAGGTCTAGGCGGTCTACTAAAACTCCGAGGCCTGAATTTCGTTTGGGACGCCACAAACTATCCCATGGGTCTAGCTCTTTTGGACTGTCCTCTATCAGATTCATGTACCCTTCTTCTCTGTCTTTGATCCTCCATTTTCTGAGCGAAAGCCTGAATGCGAGCTATATCCATCTCTTTGTTCAAGGCGGCAATGGTACAGTCCCTCACTAAATACGGCTCTAACCTGTCCACATATCGATGTACCCTATCTGTCATTGTGGCCACTACGTTCGGAGCATATCGAGCCAAGGAATTAAACTGCAAACTGTATTCCCGTACACTCAGATTCCCTTGACGAAGATTCAAGAATTGATCCGCACGAGTCTCTCGAATCTCATACGGGAGGTAGTGGTCAAGGAAGGCCGTTTTAAATTCTTCCCAACTAGGTGGGTTTGCATCAATACCACGGGCCTTCTTCCAGTCCTCATACCACAATATAGCTTTGCCCTTTAATCGATAAGCCGCAAGCTCCACCGTTTCTATACCCGCTACATGCATCACCTCTAGAGCCCTTTGGATTTGATCTATAAAATCTTGCGGGTCTTCATTTGGATCCGATCCCGTGAATGTAGGAGGATCTAGTTTCAAGAAATCCTACGTTCGTCGACCGGCTGCCCTAGCTGCGCTATCATCATTTATAACTGGACCACCTTGTCCCTGAACTTGTGCAGCAACAATTCGAGTCAACATTCGCACTGCATCCTTTAAGTCCTGATCAGTAGTAGTTACTGGTGGTTCTGTAGGCACTTCTCTTCCTCTTGACTCTTCTGAAAATGGAAGAGTAGAAGAAGCTTGTGATGCCATCTCTGGTTCAGCGCCGCCTTGATTAACTGGTTCAGGTGGAGCTCTACTAGTTCCTTCTCCCGCAATTCTGTCTATCCTCTTACTTTTACCTCGTCCTCTTCTTGCCATCGGCATTTTTCTATAATACACAAGAACAACAATACTTGTGGTCAGGAACAATTTCACTTATAGCTTCGGCTCTAATGCACGATCTAGAAATGAAGAAAAAGAAACAACATCCTAAATGTCCCATAGCCTCCTACTTATGAATGTGGTGCACAACACATCGATAAGTAAGACTCTACTCAGACACGGCTTTGTAGATACCCTTAGAACGACCTGCTCTGATACCACTTTTGTCACGCCACGAACCCTATCGGGACGGATTGGCACTCGTAGCCGACAAGGCTAGAGAGAACCAAGCTTTGCTTACATTCATTCATATGCATGCCATAAGAAACACCACCATCACATAAGAACATAATAGGCTAACATCGAAAATCATGGAACATGTAAGATATATATATTGACATATAAGAAACTTGGCCAACATAGCCATCAAGTTAAATGACACACATCTCTTCTCTTCACATTACTTCACATACCCACGTACGTCTACAAAAGCCTCTAATAGAAGTAAATACATGACCAACCTACATTCGGGACAAGCCCCACTTTACATCACATTCACAATACCAAAATACATGTACAACTGAGACACGGGAAGCCCCGAATTAACTGGATCTCACCAAAGGTCAATAGAAGTTCTGCAGCTCACTGGGGAGGTCTACTAGTGCCTGCGCCTGCAGCAAGTAAGGTAAATCCCCCAAGAGGGGTCAGTACGAAGAATGTACTGAGTATGTAAGGCTGCATGAAACTATATGATACATAAAGACTTCAATGAAATCAAATATAAATGCGTACTCAATAAGGCTAAGTCATCAATCTGTATATAAAGAGATATGCACATTATGAATTACTTTCTTTTCTTTACTTTTATACTCATTCGATCATTCACTCATTCCTTTATCCATCACTCATTCATCCAATCATATAATGCCCGGGCCCCAAGCTGATCAGTGGGTAATCACTAGTAATCGGGATCGACCCATGCTAGGCTTTTCCTTTGCTCCTGGGATACCACCCGTAGCGGAATCGACCCATGCTAGGTGTTCTTCTCACCCCTGGGATACCATCTGTAAATATTGGGATCGACCCATGCTAGGTTATTTAACCCCTGGGATACCACCCATGAAACATCTCTCCTCTTTACAACATCACTTCTTAAATCTTTGAATTCGCTCAATCAATGGTTACTTCATTTTTGGGAACTTTTGAATATAACCTTATTGGAACTTGGAACCATGTTCATAATTATGTGACTCATGAATGATAATAGACCAAGAATGAGATATATGTGATTAACAATAAATGATAACTCAAAATGAAATACCTAAGGACAATTCGTAAAGGAGTAAATACCATGACAAGGTGAATACTATATGTTGCAGAAGGATACGGAAAGAGTAACCTTACATACCTTAATTTCCTCAATAAGAATCCACAATCCTAACGAATATAATGATCCAGTCCCTTACTCTACAATACAAGTACATAACGAAATTTACGTCAACATCTAATCACCTTACAAGTGCGAAAGACGACAAAAGTTACATAATTGCCTATAACGTCGTTTTCCCCTTTACAATGAAATTTCGGCATGACCATACCAAAAATATCACAACATACCATACATTGACCAAACATCATAACCAATAGCATTTCGCAACAAAGCTTCTTCTTTACACTTTCTCATTCACGCCATATCACAAATAATCCATCAAATCACCTTAATACACCTCATAGCACATATCGGCCAAAATCCCACAATTGACACTTTTAGAAAATAACAAATTAAATAACAAAATCACACCATACATGTTCATATTTTATCCATACCATGCTCCTTCATCAAAACCACAAGTCACCTTTCAAGTTTAATTCACAAAATGGCACATCTTTTACCAAAGGGCAAAAGTGTCCTATTCAACCTTTCCAACACCACCATCATGATCTACACAATACTTCATACATATAATATGCTAAATCACAAGAATAAATACTTACCCAAGCTTGCAAAGTGATGGTCTTGTCCAAAGTGTCAAAAGGGATATTGGCATTAGGGTTTGGAAATGAGAGAAAATGTTTGTGAAAATATCCAAAAGTTATGAGAGTTGTAAAGAATAAAAATCTGATTTTTCCCTTTATATAAGCCTCAATTCATCCTTAGCCATTCCTTGGCATTTAATGTCTTGTTTACTTGGTCAATATTGAAAGAATGGGTCATTTTCCTTTGGGCCTTTCCATTTTGGCCTTATTTTGGGCCTCACTTTGGGCCCAATAACACATATTAGCTTAGCCCACTAAAATCAATGTATAATCCATCATATATCTCATGTTTAAAAAATTCCATAACGTCACAACAATATTCACTTACGAGATTCATGTTCGTAGCCTCAACGCAAAACTAGACATTCTAGCCGTCCACGGCTTAATTGAACATTTTTGGTAATTTCTTGTGTTTCATGGTTTGATCATGTGGAAGTGTATTGAGGTATTTGAAACCTTAACAACGCTAAAAGAACTCCAAGGAACCAAAATAACCCATGGAAGAATCGACGTTGCATTGCATCGCAAAACGAGCTCGGAAAAGGCCAAGTTATTGTGCCTTGTGCCACTGCTGCAAAACAGGGCAGTGGCGCGAAAATTGCTGCCCCTCTGAACCTGGAGGCTCGCGCCACACCACCTAAAGCAAGGGGTGGCGCGAGATTTTCTGCCCCTCTGAAGTTTTTTTCCCTCTTTGCAAATACTAGGATACATCCAATACTATCCAAGATACATACGTTTTATCTTCAATACTAAGGTAACCATAACTCAAAGTCTAACGTCAAAAATGTACGGGGTATTACAAGTAGTTTGTGCTACGTGGGTTGACAAAGGAATTATAACTACTTTATAATTAAGGATTTTGTTAATACATTTAATTAGTATATTATGTAGAGAAATTGTATAATAGTAATAAAGTAATAGTAACTTACATTGAGAAATTGCAATAGAAATAATGTACATTGAATAATTATAATGAATGTACTGAATTGCCTATTCTCTTCAATTAACCATTATCACGATTGAAGAACTTGAAAGCTTATGGCTTTTCAATTGTCCATCAGTGCATATAATAATTAATATAGCAACTTATACACAAGAAATTAATATGGTGGTTACAGAATCTAATGAAACTTCATAAATTCGGCAGAATATGATTAATTTTTTAATTAAAGAATAAGTGATTTAAATGAGGTATTTTTTGAGCTTTTTTACATATAATTTAAATGAGAAAAAATAGGAAAAAGCTCTAAAAAACCACAAAAAAGATAAATATGATTCTAGGCTTTAGAAAACGCCACGTCACTGGATCTACATTCTACTTTATTATTATATATTGATTGTATCACTTGCTTTTTTCCAGAAAGTTTCCATCTCCCTTAAAATAAGCTCATGTGTTCTTCTACAAAATCTAGCACATTAACTTTTTTGAATTTCTCAACTGCAAGTACGTTCTTTGTCACTTTATTTGTTCTTCTAATAATTTTTTTTAACTTCATTAATATTTTGCAAATCTTGTTCATTTCATGACTAACGTTAAAAAAAAATCATTATTTAAATCTAAAATTTGGGGTAGATGTTAAATTTGGTGGGTTTATTTCATGAAAGAATTTTAGGAATTTACTATGTATCAACCTTAGATCTGTTCATTTTTTTTTAAAGGTTTTTAGTCATTTTAATGATAGCAACTTTACATCTGCTCATTTTAATGTGTGTCTTGAACTTTCTATTTTGTAGGATCATCTCTTTAGTGATAGTTAACTGTACGCCAGTTCTAAATTTGACTATGTGGTAAGTACAATTCATCTAAATTTTTTTAAAAAGAAAAAATATTTTTTTTGCTTCATAATTACTCTGTTATGTAGAATAGGTGCTCATTTTAATGTATGTCTTGAACTGTCTATTTTGTAGGATCATCTCTTTAGTGATAATTAACTGTACGCCAGTTCTACATTTGACTGTGTGGTCAGTACAATTCATCTATTTTTTTAAAAAAAATAATAATTTTTTTTTTCTTCATAATTACTCTGTTATGTAGAATAGCATTTATATCTATATGTAATACTTATTTTTTCCTCTTAATGTATGCCTCTTATATTTTAGTTAACTGCGTTGTACGAATATAATTCTCCAAGACTTCAAAAAAATATTTGGGTTGTAAAGATGTATGCCTCTTATTAAGATAGACCATTCGAATTTAGGATGATGCAAATGCAAGTTGGACCATTCGAATTTTGGATTTTATTTTGTGTATTTATAAATTGGATTAGTTTGGAATAGTCTGGTGGATCGACTCCTATGCTGCTACGATTTTTCAAGGAAGGCTAATTTGTTCTGTAACACAAGATAAGTGGTAGAGATCTTATCGAACAAATAGTTATAACTTTCACAACTGCATATTTAGGTAATTTTTATGTATCTACAATGAATTTGAGCTATTGACATTGTCAATTTGATACTGATATTTATTAACAGTAGCTATTGTGCTATGACTAAAAATCTTTGAGAGGAGACGCAACTCTTAATTCAAGATTACAATAGAAATAAGGAGGAATACTCCATAAATTATATGAAAAAAGTATAGTGAAAATTACTATTCAGGTGCTTTCTATGGACATGAGTACTCATGATTCTCCCTTTGTAGGTGACTTGCCGCAAGCTAATAAAAGAAGGTTATTAATGATTTATCTGCAAAAATTGTCTTTAATAAATTATGTTAGTTCATCATCTCCAACAAAAGATCATTCAATTATCTACTAATTGATTTTTCTTTTTGGATCATTCTAAATTCTTAGATGAGCAATGAAGGAAATATGTGCCTGCTCTATATGAGTATAAGTATTACACCTCTTAATAGAATTTCAAGATTTTCATCCACATATATGCTTTATGTAATTAAGTTTCTCATGCAGAGATGAGAACTTTTGTGGAATCAATTGATGGATTACAATCAAGTTGAAGAGCAAACATATTAGTTGAGCTTTTCTTTAACAATAATAAAGGTAAACGCTCTTGCTATAATATTATGGTAGTTAACATCCAATGTTTTATAATGGATGTGATGGAAGTTAGGCATGATTATTCAAAAAAGTGTCAAAATCTTAGATTTGTGCTTTGGTAGTTTGGTTTAATGTTATTCTTGGTTTGTTTGTAGGTTGTGTTTGACACTCCACTTCAGTGATCAATAGTTCAAGTGAGTTATCCTTTAAGGATAAAACCCAAGTTGTCTCTGGCGAGGAAATTTAATTAGATGTAGTTTTACATGACATGAGGGACGTATTACGATGTTTTTCGTTAGATGGATGATTTAGTTTGTGACCCCTAAACGAGGTGTTTAGAATCAAATTTAGTCTGCTTTCTCTGCAGCCTTGGATGTCCATATAAAGATGTAAAGAACACAATGAGCAATAATACCCTCTTTAACTTTTATTCTAACAGATTGAAAATGTTATAGCATTCCACATTTCTCTTCACAACTACATTTTTGTTTCTCTATTGTATAACAGGTCTGAGTACGTTTTCTTTCCTATGTTCCAATGCTATAGCTTGGTCCTTGCGAATTTGTGCTGGTGTGCATTTTTCACCTTTGTTAAAGGGATGGCGTCTCATTTAGCCAGCTAACAAAATAAATGTACATTCTATCCATCTTATTTTGTCCAATATGACCATCATTCTATTAGATTATGTTAATTTTTTCCTTTAATTTTATTGTTTAACGCCAACGTATGAAGAATGCATCATGTTGGGCCCGTGCAAAGCACGGACATGCCTATCTAGTATATATATATACATACATACATGTATATGTATACATATATATACATGTATATGTATATATACATATATACATATGTACATGTATATGTATACATATATACATATGTACATGTACATGTATATGTATATACATATGTACATGTACATGTATATGTATATACATATGTACATGTACATGTATATGTATATACATATGTACATGTATATGTATATGTATGTACATATGTATATACATATGTACATGTATATGTATATGTATATGTACCTCAAATGTGGTCGTCCTCACAGCTTCCATCAGACGTTCCATATAAAAGTTTCATTTCGGTGATCCTTACATGTAGAGCTGTCAATATGGGCCAGCCAGCCTACAATTTGATAGGGTTGGGCTTCAGTTTTTGCAGCCCATTTAAGAACAGGGCTTTTTAGCCCAGCCCGGATAAGCCCGTGGCTCATGGGGCTTGAGCGATGTGGGTTGGGCCGGCCCGTGGACCGGCCCGTGAGTCAAATAAAAAATAATTTAAAAATAAAATAGAGTATTAAAAATAATAGAAGATTCCAAACTCCAAAGTCCACACTCAAAATCTATTTAAATTATTATAAATATTTAAATTTAATTATGTTTATAAAATATGTAAATAACCACAATACAAAATTAAGTAGTACTAGGTTTAAACAATTAAACATTAAAATATCAGTTATATTGTTACTCATTAACTATTTAGATTGCTTATTAATATTTTTATTTGGTTCGAAGGGTATCATGTCAAAAGTTATTTAGTTTCGCTTATTATGATTAGTTTTTTTGGTGTATTGGAGGCTTAATTAGCAAGTAGTAACACTATGTAATATTGTCTTGTAAATATTTATGTTTATTAACATTCAAAAATTAAATTATAAAAATAATATTTTTTAAAAAGTGGATTGGCCCGCGAGGCCCGCAACTCACAGAGTGATGGTGTGGGCTTGGTGTTTTATGGCCCATCATCTTGATGGGTCAGTCCGGCCTGACCCGTCAAACTCCAAAGCCCGTGTGGGCTAGCTCGACTAGGCTAGGCCGACCCGTATTGACAGCACTACTTACATGTGTACTTACTGGTTGCTGCATTGACTTTTCAACTTGGGCATTTCATTTTCCCTTGCTCACACCCACGTGGACTTCTATAATTAGTGTTTTATGCAATTTTTTTCTTTCTTTCATGGATTTTTATAGTTAGTACTCCCTCCGTTTTATTTTAGTTAATACTTACTGACTTGACATTTTTCTTAAAAAAAATATTTATTAGGAGTTTATTTTACTAAATGAATTTTATTAAATATACTTTGAAATATATAAATTTGAGTATTATATATTTTATGTAGTCATTTTATGACATGGATAATATTGAAAAAACATGATAAATTTTTCTTGATTTCATAAATTTGACAACTATTCCCCTCGTCCATCAATATTTGTCCACTATTCACTTGGCACACAAGTTAAGTAACAGTAAGTGATAGAGGTAATTTTACCATTTCACCCTTTGAATATAATTAATTCATTATTTTGAGAAATGTATTAATTGGGTAATGATTGTAATTAATAATTAAGTGCAAAATAGATAGAAATAGGTAAATTATTCATTGATTTTTCAAATTGAATATCTATTTTTAGTATAGTGAAAAAATAAAAATGGACGGAGGAAATATATTGAAACAAGTATTTTTAGTAAGAGGGTCAATTAAAGTGAAATGGAGGGAGTATGTTGAGCAACTTTTTTTTTCTTTCTTTCTTTTTGTAAGTAAAGTGCAACCTTTTTAAAAATCTTTTCTCCATTTGTGAAATTGAATATATCACGTAAAAAGTTAAAATTATAGAATTGTCAAAAATAAAAGAAATATTTTTTATAAAATGAATTAAAAAACACAAAAAAATAAATTGAAATGACAATGGTAGTATTTTTTTTCTTTAGATTGGGGGTAGGGAAAGGGGAATGGGGGAGGAGATTACAACATGGGGAATCGAACCCTCACCATAAGTTCAGGTAACTAACCAACTAAGCTACAAAGATTCCCCACAATAGTATTAAAAAATGAGTTCCGCTACCGAATGTAATGTTGATTAATGGGAAAAGGAAACTAGTGTAAAGTAATAATCAAATTATTACGACTCTTCCATTTTATTATAACAATGTTATCACTTAATGCTGTGAAGAAAATCACAAAATAAAGAAAATTGAAACAGTAACATTAGTAAGAGTTAAATCAAACTTGAATGTGGATGGCGTTATAGAAGGTGAAATGTATTTCTAAATGAGTTATCATTAATTTCTTTTTCTTTTCTTTTTTTAAAATTTCCATTAGCTCTAATTTATTTTTTTTCAAATAAAGAAAATCAAATTTATCCTTATCTAGATAAATTGATTTTTATATAACCAAGAAATCATTTTATATTGGTAGGAATAGTATTTAGTTAAGAATAATTTAGTGAAAATTTTATTACTTTGTAGGGTGTGATTGGTTTCTTAAAGGGTGTGTTTAAATTAAAAATGCAGTGTAATCTATATATATAATAAATGAGAGTAGTTAGTCTAAAATTAAGCCAAGTGGCATCTTGAGAACTAGCCACTTGACATTTTACATTAAAAAACTATCATGTTACAACAAAAAAATATTTTCTTGATTATTTAATTATCTAATATTATTTCATATCTATCTATCTATATATATAATAAAGGAGAGTAGTTAGCCTAAAATTAAGCCAAGTGACATCTTGAGAACTAGTCACTTGACATTTTACATTAAAAAACTATCATGTTACAACAAAAAAATATTTTCTTGATTATTTAATTATCTAATATTATTTCATATTGGGGTAAAAAATAATTAATATTATTTCATATTATGGTAAAAAACAATTAAGATTGGCTTCTATTGGATGAACACTATTAAGATATAATCCTATTGGATGAAAACTATTATGATTGTTCAATTATTTCATATTAAGATTAGTAGTTAATTATTTCATATTATTTTTTATTTTCTTGATTATTTAATTATTTAATATTATTTCATATTGTGGTTGAAAATAATTAAGATTGGCTTTTATTGGATTAACACTATTAAGATTGATTCCTATTGGATGAAAACTATTATAATTGTCCAATTATTTCATATTTTGTTGATTATTTAATTATTTCATATGAATATGCATTAAAATATTTTAGTGGGATATTATGTACATTTAATTATTAATATAAATTTTGTTCAAATAATTAAAGTACTTCAAATTAAAAAAATTGAAATTACGTAAAAATAATTCACTATAGTTAAATTAATTAAATCAAATTAAGGTACTTAATTTTTTCATATCTATACATATAATAAAGGATGTATTTTGAATCCTAATTTTCTAAAATATTGAATTAATAATGGTAATAAAATATTCTTTATAAGAAAACTAATGAATGAAACAATTTTTAAATTGTAAGTTTTGAGTATAAAAAAGAAAGGATTTTATTTTGTTGAAATTTAAAATTAATATCCATTAAACTATTTTAGTGGATATTATGTACATTTAAATATTAATATAAATTTTATTCAAATAATTAAAGTACATCAAATTAAAAAAATTGAAATTTAAAAACTCACTATAGTTAAATTAATTAAATAAAATTAAGGCATTTAATTTTTTCATATCTATATATATAATAAAGGAGAGTAGTTAATCTAAAATTAAGCCAAGTGGCATCTTGAGAACTAGCCACTTGGCATTTTACAATAAAAAACTATCATGTTACAACGAAAAAATATTTTCTTGATTATTTAATTATCTAATATTATTTCATATCTATCTATCTATATATATATAATAAAGGAGAGTAGTTAGCCTAAAATTAAGCCAAGTGACATCTTGAGAACTAGTCACTTGACATTTTACATTAAAAAACTATCATGTTACAACAAAAAAATATTTTCTTGACTATTTAATTATCTAATATTATTTCATATTGGGGTGAAAAATAATTAATATTATTTCATATTATGGTAAAAAAACAATTAAGATTGGCTTCTATTGGATGAACACTATTAAGATATAATCCTATTGGATGAAAACTATTATGATTGTTCAATTATTTCATATTAAGATTAGTAGTTAATTATTTCATATTATTTTTTATTTTCTTGATTATTTAATTATTTAATATTATTTCATATTGTGGTTGAAAATAATTAAGATTGGCTTTTATTGGATTAACACTATTAAGATTGATTCCTATTGGATGAAAACTATTATAATTGTCCAATTATTTCATATTTTGTTGATTATTTAATTATTTCATATGAATATGCATTAAAATATTTTAGTGGGATATTATGTACATATAATTATTAATATAAATTTTGTTCAAATAATTAAAGTACTTCAAATTAAAAAAATTGAAATTACGTAAAAATAATTCACTATAGTTAAATTAATTAAATCAAATTAAGGTACTTAATTTTTTCATATCTATACATATAATAAAGGATATATTTTGAATCCTAATTTTCTAAAATATTGAATTAATAATGGTAATAAAATATTCTTTTTAAGAAAACTAATGAATGAAACAATTTTTAAATTGTAAGTTTTGAGTATAAAAAAGAAAGGATTTTATTTTGTTGAAATTTAAAATTAATATCCATTAAACTATTTTAGTGGATATTATGTACATTTAAATATTAATATAAATTTTATTCAAATAATTAAAGTACATCAAATTAAAAAAATTGAAATTTAATAACTCACTATAGTTAAATTAATTAAATCAAATTAAGGCATTTGATTTTTTCATATTGTGGTAAAAAGCAATAAAGCTTGACTACTATTGGATGAAAACTAAGATTGACTCCTATTGGATAAAAACTACAATATTTTGACTCCTAATTTTCTAATAAATATTCAATTAATAATGGTAATAAAATATTTTTTTTAAACAAAAAAATCAATGAAACGATTTTCAAATGGTAAGTTTTGAGTATAAAAAAAGAGTTTATTTTGTTGAAATTTCAAATTAATATGCATTAAACCATTTTAGTGGGATATTATGTACATTTAAATATTAATATAAAATTTATTCAAATAATTAAAGTACTTCAAATTAAAAAATTGAAATTTCATATCAATAATTCACTATAATCAAATTAATTAAATCAAATTAAGGTGAAAATTAGTTAATATTGGTAGAAACGGTAAATATATTTCAAAATCCATAATTGAATTTAGATAATAATAGGTTAGGCTGATTCTATCAGACCACTTTAATTATCACGTAAATGTATTCAACTAATAATATTTAAAATTTAAATAGTTTAATCTATATATTTAAATCAAAAATAATAATATGATTTTAAATCAATGAGAATACAACTAATCAATTGACAAATTATGTAATCTATTATAATCTTCTTTATGATTTTTTTGAAATTAGTATTGATGTACAAGAAAAGTTTTTGTGGAATAGTAATTTACTACATTATCAAATTAATTAAACTAAATATAGTAATAGTAATTAACTATGAAATCAATAGGAATTTAATTAATCAATTAGTTGATTTTATACAATCTATTATGATCTTATATAATTTTTTGAAATTAGTAATGTTACACAAGGAAAGTTTTTGAATAAAATTTATATTGTAGTGAAAATCAGTTGAGGTTTCAGTTACAGAAAGTAAATCAGAGATATTCAATTAAGAAAATAATCAATTAGTAATCAAAGTGATGTTTATAGAAAAAATATTAAAATTAAAGAGCCATTTATATTACATTGAAAATCAATTGAGATTTCAATTACAAAAAGTAAATCAGAGATATTTAATTAAGAAAATAATCATAGTAATTAAAATGACGTTTATGGGGGAAAATATTGTAATTAAAGATCTATTTCAAATTTTTTAAAAAATATCTCTTATGGAGAATCTTATTTAAAAATAGTATACATGGAATATGAATCATAGAATCTTATTTAAATATAAAAATATTTTTTAAATCAAGAAAATATGATTTTCGAATTTGAATTAAAATTAACTTTTGACCTCTTATAAATACCTCTTCAATAACACATATATATTGTTACACTTCTTTCTTCTTCTTTTCTTTTTGTTATTAATTATTAGCTCTATTTTTGTTTATCAAGTTTTTTATCATGAATATGTAGAAATAAGAATTGTCAATATTTTGTCAAATATTAACTTTGAATCCCTTCTTGAATTTCAGGTTTTAAATATCAAGTTTCTGCAAGAGACCAAACATGTTGGTGGAATGCTATCACTAATGCGAAACGAGAGTTTTGCAGAAGAATAAACATATGAGGAGGTTGAACAATGTATTCACAACATAACATAAGTTGGAAATAACGAAATCATTTGTCAAAAATTATTTGTATTATCCATAATTTAAGTCTGTTAGTTTGTTGATTTCTTTATACAAATACATATTTATACTGTTGGATTTTTTTTTTGATTATATATTATTTTGAGGTATCTTGCGTAATTATGATATAAATGTGATTGACTTTCTTGATTTGTTGTAATTTTCTTAATATCAGATTTCAGCAGAGTATGAGTCAAACATGTTGATGGAATGTTATCACTAATTCAAATGAGAGTTTAGTAAAAGAAGAAATATATGAGAAGGTTGTCCACTATATTCACAACATATATTTGGAATAAGAAAATTATTTATCGAAAATGATTTTAACTATTCATAGTGTTTTTCTTTCTTGAGAAAAATAAGTTTGTCAGATTGATGATTTCATTGTCCAAATATAAATTTACATCATGAATAACAATAGTTCCTTGATTACATATTATTTTGAGTTCTTGCGTAATTATGATATAAAGTTGATTGACTTTTTTGATTTTTCTTTTAAATCGTTTTAATACCATGTTTCCCTAAAGTAAGAAAGCAAACATATTGGTGAAATGCTATCACTAATTTAAAGTGAGAGCTCAGTAAAAACATATGAGGAGGTTAAATGTTGCATTCACAACATATGTTTGAAACAAGAAAATTATTTGTCAAAAATAATTTTAATCATTAGCAGTTTTTGTTTTTTTTGAGAAAAAAAAAATTCGATAAGCTTTGTAATATCCTTTTTCAAATATAAAATAGTTTATTATTGACAGGGATTAACTGATGTGTAAGACAATACGAGCTTTAAATAAAAGTAGTTATTAGTAAATAAATTTGATCATCATTACATTGTAAATTTTCGATAAAATAGTATCACTATATAACGAGGGCTAGAAACATATATGATAAAGAATGTGATTATTTTTAAGTTAATGAAAAATGAAAATTGTAAAATTGATCTTGATTGAGATTTTCGTGATTTATTTGTTTAAATTTTAAATTTTTTCAAAGATAATTTTTATCTCTTTTCTATATTTGATTTTTTCTGGGTGTTATTTTAACTTGCATATGAATGTTATAAATGTGTATCTTAGAAAGCAATATTCTTTCTTTATACTTAATCTTCTTTTAGTATTCATAGGCAAACATCTTCAGATTTGAATTGATTTTATTTCTCATTTCTTTTTACTTCGAGATGTTTATCATGAACTAACATTTTTGAATTATTCAAGAAAATATAAGTCATAGGAGATGTTGACAATGTATTTTATTAGTCTATGTTGATTTATCTGTTTGTCAATGAAAATAATTTTTTTATGCTTCTATTCATTTGGTAAATTTGTAAATCTAAGTTACTTTTTTTCTATTTTTTTGTTATAATTTTTTTTCTTAAATATTGTGCGTGCATCGCACGGGTACTAATTCTAGTATGAACAAAAGGAAGTACCTTTATATTAGTTGTCCTTAGATATTTCCTTAGATATTTTGATAAAATTTAGATAACGTTGGAGCCAATTTTTTTTTTTTTTTTAACTGAATCATTTGTTAGGTTTTACTTCACATTTAAACATGTCTCACATGAGTTACATGTTCCTCTCTATAGTTTTCTCTCTATTTTGTTTAGACCTCCAAAAAAGAATTTATTTAATGAGATCAAAAATATAATTATTAAATGATATTGTATGGTGTTGAAATAAAAAGTAGCGTTATCAGTCAAGATCGATATATTTTTTTTTATTTAAAAAATATTATTTTACTAACTAAGAATTAGTCTTTTTATGTATAAAGCATTGAGATGAAAAACTAACTTGATTCATGAGATTCATTTTAATGAGTTGAAGTTAATTCTTAAATTTTACATAAATAATAAGTAAAAAAAATAAATACCTAAATAAATCTATTTCTATATATAAATGAAAATTACCTGCTCACAAAACTCATAGAAATATTTTTTTAATATACGATCTTCGTCATATTGTAATTATTATAATAATTATTATAATTTGTCATGTTAGTTTATATAATATCAAATCACATGCGGCTCTTTTGGTATTTGCTATTTTTTCTAATAAACTTACTTACTCATAAATAATTTTTTTAAAAAAATTATCTAATTATATGACTAAAAAGCTTTTATAATTATGAGAATTTATTGAAAAAATCTGATTAATTTGTAGTAACATTAAATTAATTATATAGATGAAAAATATAACACTAATTATACTTATTTGCTAAATTACGTACTATGGTTATATTATGAGTTTGGGCCCGGACTTAGCACGGGCCATATAAAACTAATATATATATATATATGTATACTAATTTAGTATGCGTGCTTTGCACGCGTATATTTCATCAATAAAAGAATTATATAAAAAAGAATAAATAAATAGTACTTTTTTTTTTGGTAAGTAATAGATTTTTATTTACCAAGTGAAGCTTTACAAAGCATTAACATGGCAACCATTGGACAACCCAAAATGACTGCATTCTACTATTTCTCAGTCAGCAACAAGACATCTCATATGTTCCCTAGTCTATGATCTAACATTACGGATAAAAATTCAAACTAGCCAGGCGACTATGCAGTCTACCATGCATTGCGCCGCGTCCATGTATATCTTGAATTACTTGCTTTACTAGCACATGTGCCTCAGTTTTCTGTCGTTGAAAAACTCTTTGGTTTCGCTCCAACCAGATACGATATATGCAACTTGCCAAAGAAGCTCTGTATATTGCTGCATTCGCTGACTTCCCTTTAGCATGCTGCGTCGCCCAGTTTACCTCTGCCATCCAGTTCATAGGACCCCTAGTAATTCCTTGCCATGTTAGAATTTTGCACCAAACTCTAGACGAATAATGGCATATAAAGAACAAATGGTCAATGCTTTCATTTTCCTCTTCACATAGTGGACACTTTAAATCATCGATATCACTCCATCTGGCCACACGATCTCTGGTCAATAGCCTGGATTTCAAGGCTAGGTAAAGAATAAAACACCATTTCGGGGCGCCAAAATTGTTGCAAAATATTCTCCTCCACTGCACCTTTTGAAAATCACCCCTCAATTTGCCATACAACATCTTAATTGAGAATTGAGGCATCTATGCAACATCTTCCTCTGAATACCCTGCCTCCATAAAGGTCTCATGAGCTTGCAGTATTTATTTAACCACCCAAGAAGCCTGAGGTATTTGCACCTCCCACACGAGTCTCCCTTTTATATGATAGTTGTGCATCCATTGCACCCATAGTGTGTCTTTCTTCCTGCATAAGTTCCACAAAAGCTTTGTAATTGCAGCTTTGTTCCAATGAAAAACATTGCAGCTTTGTTCCAATGAAAAACATTCATTATATTCAGCCCACCTGCAGATTTCGGCCAAGACAGAGCATTATAATTCACGCATTCGTTGTAGTCTATTTAATAAATCACCTATATTCATTTCACTCGATTTAACGCATTTGATCCCAATGCTAAACAATGCATCACACTACAGATTCCCACAAAATTTTGTCATTTTTTTTTGGGTTAATAGGATAATTATATTGCATCATAACAAAAAGTCTACAGAGAGAGAGAGTTTGTGGCACTGCCACTATAGTAGCTGCACTGCCACTATCTATAATTTTTTCCCATATTCCTAATTCTGTATACTCATTCACCATAACAAATACTCTATACCCATTTCACTCTATTTAAAACCAATTGATCATAAACACTAAAAATTTAATTATGATGTGAATTTAAGTGAAAAGTTGAAAACAAACCTCTAACAATTGTTTTAAAAGTAGTCTCTCACTATAGCTATTACTCGTCAATTTAAATCCCAACAAACAATATCCTCTTTGATTTTCATCATGAAGATTATTCAGTTATCGATTTCAATGGTGGATCTCATCAATGTTTCGAGCATGAAAAACTACATAAAAAGAAAAATAATTAGAATAGATTTTCAATAACAAATCTATCATCAGATTATTCATCTTAATTTTTTCCCAAGCCACCAACAAGGGGATTGGAAAAAAACATAAAATAAAACCCAAAAGTAATATATCAAAATAATTCAAAAAAAAACATCAAACAACAATATTGCGCACAAGGAATTAGTAAGTTAATTAGGTACTTTCTCCGCGATAATTTCCTATTTTTCCTAATGTTACCTTTTTTTTTTTACAAATTTATTCTGTTATATAGTTCAAATAAGGAAGTATTTATAAATTGTGTTCTCGAATAGTATCTATATGCTCTTCACGACATGTGACATCCCAAAATAAACAATTAAAAAAAGAAAGAAAAAACAATAGAGATAAAACTTAGATATTTTTTTGCTATTTCATTCGGCGACAAGATGCTTGTTTCATCCAATTTTTTGAAAAGAAAATTCCAACTGAAAGAAAAATATGAGAAATTATAAAAAGGTAAGAGTTCATTGTCAATTGTTGATTATGTATAATTCACACATAATCTTTAAAGCTATTAACTAAAGAAAATAAGAAAAAGCAAAAAATATGATGATAATAATGCAAGAACACCACTCAAATTGTTAAAAATAAAATTAAAAGAAAAGGTAGACGAATCTACAATATATTAATCTACATCTACATCTACATCTACAATATATTAAAAGTGCGAAGACCCTTAGAAAAGTGATTCGAACTTTTTGCCCTTCATTAAATTACTCTGCAATAGACAGAATCGTCTTTTCATCTTTTTCCTTCAATTATTATATTTTTAAATTAAAGACTCTTAAAATATATGGAAAGAACCTGATAAAATAAATATATGGAAAGAAATTAAGAGTCCGTCCTAAAATATATGGAAAGAAATTAAAAGTCCTAAAATATAGGTAAAGAATCACATTATTTTAAATACATAGGTTTGAAATATACTTCCAAACCCATAGAATCCAAGATCTTTTTCACCTTTTTCCACGTTTCTTTGTTGCAAATATGAGCTTTTCTCTTTGAGTTTTTTAAGCTCGTGTCTGATGCCTTTTTTTAAAAAAATAAATATTTCTAAATAATTTCGTATTCTTTTGTTGTTGGTTTAAATTAGGTTAAACAAATTGAAGATCCTTTAACTTTTAAGATGGTTTTTTTTTTCATAGTCTAAATTTTTTTGCATTCGCCTCCGTACATAAGTCAGTATTGATTGATTCTTTAATATTTTTGTATAGATGAAGGAAGATTTATGTGGAGTATGCGAACGAGACTTCATGCCGATTACGAGCGAATTTAACTTACGTTTTTTCTGTTCTAAAATTTATTTCTTATTCATATTAATTCTATTTCTTATTAAGGCGTAATTCAAGTTAATACTCTTTTGTCGGAATCATACTTACATAAAAAAAACTATTGAAAGAAAAAGAAAGTGAAAATTGTTTTCTCATCACAATTCAAAAGAGTTATTCGTTGATTTAACTATATTTGTGATTTATAATGATAACAAACAAATCATAGTGCCAAACAAGTATTAAAGAAAGTCATTAGTTGGCTACGAAGATAAAACAAAATGGGGATTAGAGATTTCATGAGTTAGCAAACTAAATTTATAACTTCTCCCATTCTTCCATCAGGTTCGTAGAGATGGGCGCTAGGGATAAATTGAATTGCTTAATTTATGTTTTAGTGTCATCATCAAGACTCTAAAACATATTTTTCCTTTCAAGATATAATATTAAATAATTGAAATTTCACTTTATTATTTTTGTTTCAATTTATTTGTCAATATATTTGTTCATAATTTATAATTGTTAGTCTTGGATTAGAAGACGCAGGGCATGGAATATAATTTTACTCGCTTTGATGTGGGTGATATGGAAAGAGAGAAATAGGAGATCTTTTGAAAGATAAGCTTTTCTCAATCAAGAAATTAGTCTTAAGTGACTTTAAATGGATTTGATTCATAATAGCAGAATTTTTAAGGCGGATCAAGTATATTGTTTGATGTAAACGATAACAATTTATTCTTTTATTACATTTATTATTAACGTAATACACACGTGCAAAACACCTACACTTGACTAGTTTAGTTAAATGTGCTTGCTACTATTTCTAGCCATGACTATAATTTTAGAGGCACAATGCGAACATTCACTAAAAGAAACAATGTTGTCCATGTGATTTGTGAGAAGGGCCAACTGCCACACCCTTGGCACGTTGGGATTTCTTCAGCCTTGGTTTCTATGGGTTTGGAACGTATATTTCAAACCCATATAGTTCCTATAGTTTAGGACTCTTAATTTCTTTCCATATATTTTAAGATTCTATTTAGGATCCATATATTTTAGGATTCACATTTCACATGTTTTAGGATTCTTAATTTCTTTTCATATATTTATTTTATAAGGTTTTCATATATTTTAAGAGTCCTTAATTAAATAAAATAATAATTAAAGAAAAAAAAGTAAAAAAATAATTTTGTCTAAAGCGGAGTGTTTTAATGAAGGCCAAAAAGTTCAAATCAGTTTTTTTTTTTAAACCAAAAGTGAGCTTTTGACCCTTTTATTAAAAAAAAAAATCCAATATTTACAAAGGCCAGGCACAAAAGTGACATGACCCCAAAACAAAAAAACTAAAGCAAGTTCAGACAACAAATCCCTAGCTGAAATTAGGAAAGTAAAATCCTCTTCATCTTCTTCTTCAAGTGCCGATTTGTTTACCCCTTTATATTCATCTAGAAAATCTCGATTTACAGAAGCTATGGTGAGTGTATAACCTTTCATTCAGTAGCTTGTCCTTTTAATAACTCTGCTTCGATTCTAATTTTTCTATGATCATTTTCTTAGATCTATGGATTGAGCTTCAAAAAGCTAATACCACCACATAATCCAAAAATTTTATTCAAGAACTAGCATCGAAGTCTGATATGACGTTGTTGAGTAGGGATGAATCACATGCGAGAATGAGCTTTTGCCCTAGATCCGAAAATACCATTGTTTGAATACTCCAATCGACAACGCCCCAAGCTCTCACCAGGTGTAAATCTTCGTATTCGAGGAAATATGTTCCAACAAGGTACATTCTTTTCCATGAAAGCTCCCAGTCTCAGGGTGTGTTTGGTATGAAGGAAAATGTTTTCCATGGAAAATATTTTCCTAGAAAATGTTTTCATGGAAAACAAGTTGGTTTCTTACTTATTTTCTCATGTTTGGTTGGTGAGGGGAAAACATTTTTTGGAAAATATTTTCTAGTGTTTGGTAGGTGAATGAAAAATATTTTCTAGAAAATAATTTTTAGTGTTTGGCTAGAGAGTAGAAATTATTTTTTAGGAAAATAGTTTCTGACCCGAGAACCAACTTCGATGACTGATCTGGGATCCGACCCAGACACCCGAAGAGGGACCCAACCCCGCCCCAACTCTCAATCCGAAAATCGATCCCAACTCCCGACCCCAACACCTAACTCCGACTCTCGACCCAGGACTCAACCCCAACACCCTACTCCCGACTCGAGCACCCGGGAACGACCCTGAATCCTAATCCGTGACCCGACCACGACACCCAACCCCGACTTAAGACTCGACCTTAACTACCGATGAACATCCTGAATCAGGACCTGAACCCAACACCCAACCAGGGAGCTGACCCCGACACCCTACTCGAGACCCAACCTCGATACCCAATTGGGACCCGACCCTGACTCCTGACCAGGGAACCTACCCCGACACTCAATTTTAGACCCGACCCCGACACCCAACCCCGACCCCGACCCTGACTCCCAACCCGAGACCGCTACTCCCAACCCGAGAGCCGACTCCCAACCCGATACCCAGGACCCGACCCAATATCTGATCTCAACTCCCGACCCCACACCCGACTCCCAACTCAAGACTGGAACCGAACCCCAAATCTCGACTCGAGACCTGACTTGAGACTACCCCGACTTCCGACCTGAGATCGGACCTCGACTCCCAACCCAGAGTCCGACCTAACACCCGACCCGAGACCCGACCCCAACTCTCAACTTTAGATCCAACCCCAAAACGCGACTCGAGACCCGACACGAGACTCGAGAACAACCTTGAATCTCGATCCATGACCCGATCAGACTCCCAACTCGAGACCCAACCCCGACACTGGATTCGAGACACGACCCCAACTCTCGACCTGAGACCCAACCTCGATTCCCGAACCTGATACCCAACCCTTACTCCCGACTTTGAGATCCGATCCTGACTCTCGGCCCCGGCACTCGACCCGAGACCCACCTTCGATTCTCGACGTGAGACCCGACCTTGACTCCCACCTGAGACTAGACCCCTACTCCCAATTCGAGACCCGATCTTGACTCTCGACCCGAGACCTAACCCCAAATCCCATCTCGAACCCAACCTGAGACCCAGGACTGACCTCAAATCTAGATCCTGGATTCGACCCCGTGACCCGATTGGACTCCCGACTCGGGACCTGACTCAGACACCAAACCCGATACCCGACCCTGACTCCCGACCTGAGACCCAACCTTGACACCCCACCCAAGACCCGATTCCCAACCTTGACACCCGACCCCGACTCCCGACCTGACTCCTAACCCCAAAAATTAACCCCTAGAATCGACCTTGACTCTCGACCTCGATACTCGACCCAAGACCCACTAGCTAATCCTGATCAGAGACCCGACCCCGACTCTCGATCCGTCAACCCAACTGTGATTTTGGTCTTGAGACACGACCCCAACTGTCTAGTTGAAAATTGAGAGTCGGATCCCGTGTTAGTGTTGGAAATCGATAATTGAGACTTGGGTTAGGGTGGAAAGGTGATGTGTGAGGTTGAAAGAGAGTTTTGGAAAATGTTTTCCTTACTTTTTGATGGGAAGTCATTTTCCTCCAATTTGAGGAAAATAAGTTGATTTGGAAAACATTTTCCAAAACATTTAAGCCAACCAAACATGAGAAAATTGGAAAACATTTTCCAGAAATGTTTTCCTTCATACCAAAGACACTCTCAGTGTTTACTAAGCCCTTTTTTCACAACTTACAAATTGATATATTTGAATGTTGAAGGTGCATGTTCTCTATCTACTTCGGAGTTAGCATTTCCAAGCTTATATCACAGATAAGTAACAAAAACTGGTTATTCTTTTATTCCTTTTTTTTTCTACACCTTGAATCAATGGGTTGAGTTTCCAAAGAAACTAATACCACCATTCGATTTAAATGCAGATTGAAGAGAAACAAGGAATACCATTCGTTCTTGTGACTTATGCAATCAGATCTCCTCAACAACCTACTGATACCTTTAATGGAGTTGAATATACCTTTGAATAGGTACACTCTTCTTTTATATCTTGTAGCATAAGTGATCAATCCTAACCTGTGGATTATCATTTTGGTCCTGAGTGATGATTGTTGAAGTGTCCTTCTGATGCTTGGAGTACCTGCCTTATCTAGATTTATAATTTTTCTGCCTTTTCCTGGAACATCCTCAAAATTGTTGAATTGAAAGTCACCTGCAAAATCAAAAACTAGGTTAGTTAAAAAATCAGCAAGAGTATTACCTTCTCGAAGGGAATGTACTACTCTTACTGATATAGAACTCCTTAAGGCTCTGATGGAGTTGACCACCATTGTCACACTCCATGGAACATCCCACTCCCCATTCAAGATTTGCACCATGGACCAGGAGTCTGTTTCTACAATAATTTGCTCAATAGAATTCTCCCTACAGTAGATTAAACACTTTCTAATAGCAATAGTCTCTGACTCCAAACTAGTGGTATCTTGAATTCTATCACCCTTAGCAACCACAAGTTCACCATCACTGTTTCTAATGCAAATGCAAAAGAACTAGGACCAAGATTCTCTTTTGAAGCACCATCAGTGTTTCCTTTTAGCCAATCACTAGTAGGTGGTGTCCATCTTAGTAATCTAAAAGAATATGAACTCCTCTGTTTATGTATTATATCAATGATATCCACCCACTTTCTCCCTGTAAGCTCCATTTTGAATCTATACTTGATATAATTGGCAACAGTAGAATCTATTTCCCAGAATATCTTACTCAACATCTATTTCCCAGAATATCTTACTCTCATGAGATTTTCCTCCATGCAAGATGGTATTCCTTCTTTTCCATAAGAACCAAAGAATCAGAATTGGGATAGTACTAAAAATAGCTTTCATAGTACTATTCTCCCCATGTTCTCTCCACAATCTCACACTTTGCTTCAGATTATATCTTTGGTCAATAATACCAGCTACACCACAATAATGGGACCAAACTTTCTCTATAAGCTCACCTCTTAAAAAGAGATGTATTATTGTTTCCCTATTAGGATTAGTACATCCACATAAATCAGAAATATCAGAATTCCACATATTCATCAAAGCAGCTACAGGCACCAACCCTAACCATATTCTCCAAGTGAGGAAGGAGTACTTAGAAGGCAATCCTTTACACCAAATAACTTTCAGGTCTTCATCCACATCAACTTTTAGCCTCAATAAATCCCATGCACTCTTAGTTGAAAATTTTCAAGTACTATTTTTAGTCCACCAGGGTCTATCCGTCTCATTAGCATACTGTACATCCCCCATTTTGTTTTTGACATGATTTAGAACATAGTTTGGGACAAAATTCTGCATTTTCCCAAAATCCCATCCTTCTTCATTAAGGAATTCTGTAGTATCCTTTAAAGGATGACAAGACTGAACCTCAATAGGGTGCATAAACAATTGACCAATGTTAGTACAGTTTTCAAACCAAATAGAAGATGTACCACTCCTAGGTTCCCACCATAGAACCTTTTCAATCTTCTCCCTGTTTTGTAATATAGCTTTGAGAGCCCCCTTTCCATTATACTAAAGCAGGAATTTGCTTTTTACAATACTTGTTCCAAAAAAAAATTAGACCACAAATTATTTTGTGTCCTGAATCTCTACTACAATTTAGCTTGCAAGGCTTGTGAAACATCTTCAAGAAGCCTAAACCCTAGACCTCCTTCCTCTTTAGGTAAACATACTTTGTCCCAGGCAGACCAATGCTTACTCCTACCTGATTCCTTATTATACCTGAAGAATTTAGCAAAAATTCGTTTAATCTCTTTAATGACACTTCTAAGAGGAATAATTTCTGCAAGAATGTATATGGGAATGCTTTGTAGAACACTTTTCAGCAACACTTCCTTGCCCCCATAAGACAATAATCTACCCTTCCATGCTTGTAACCTGTTTCTTATTTTATCCAACAGATCTATAAAATGTTCTTTCTTCTTTTTGGAATGAGATATGGGACATCCAAGGTACTTTAGAGGGATAGTGACTTTGATCATCCCTGTCATATGTTCCACCCGTTGAATCTCCCCTCTAGAAGCATTTTGGTGTATATAAAAGAAGCTTAAGCTTTTATCTTTATTTACCTTCTGACATGATTCCGGTTCATATTCCTGCAAAATCAACATAATTTTTCCAATAGAATAATCATTAGATGAGGAGAAAATTATGGTATCATCAGCATAAGCCAAGAGACTTAGATTAGAACTCCACTTAGGCATACCATATCTCACAAATAACTGATCTTCAAATAAATAATTAAGAGCCTTTATCATAACCTCAGCAGATAGAAGAAAGAGAGTAGGAGATAGAGGATTTCCTAGCTTAACTCCTCTAGTAGAGTGGAAAAACCCTACTGATTCACCATTAAGTAACACTGAATAATAGTTATTAGAGATCAACCTCCAAATTGAATCCACCACCTTATTGGAGAAACCCATTTTTCTGAGAACCTTCATCAAGAAATACCAAGAGACTCTATCATAAGCTTTAGACATGTCCAGTTTTAATACCATATTAGCAGGCTTACCTCTTTTACCTATGTCAATGATCATCTCTTGTGTTAATAACACATTTTCAACAATACTTCTACCTTTAACAAAGCCTGATTGATTGGGGGATATCAATTTAGGGAGAATGATTTCTAGTCTATCATGAATGATTCTAGAAATAATCTTATTCACAAAATTACTTAGATTAATGGGTCTCAAATCTGAAAAAGATTGCACAATATCTTTTTTAGGAATGAGAACCAAGTTAGTATGAGTAATTGATTTTGGAAAAGTATTTCCAGAAAAAAAAATCCAACACCAACCTGGTAACATCAAAACTTACTATATCCCAGCAAGATTGGTAGAACCTCCCAGTAATGCCATCAGGACCACATACACTATCTCCATTCAGACTAAACACTGCCTTCTTGATATCTTTTTCATCAGTACTGGCCCCTAATACATTATTATCCTCTTCAGTGACCATCCATGGTACATGATCAAGAAGAGAAAAATTAGTGGAATCTCTTTTTTGTGTGAATTATTTCTGATAAAAGGTAATAGCCTCATTAACAATTTGATCTTCTTCTTCTTGACACAAACCCTGATCATTCTGAATTCTAGTCACTTTAAGTCTATTTCTCCTCCCTTTAACAAGAGTATGAAAAATCTTGTGTTTCTATTACCACTCTCAAACTAATAATAACCTGTTTTTTGTTGCCAAAATCTTTCCTCCAAATTGAGATATCTTATGTATTTAGCCTTGGCCCTCTGCATCACAACCCTATTTTCTTGAGAAGGATGATATTCAAATAGCTTCTCCTTAATTTTGGCTTTCTCTTCTCAAATGATGATTTGCTGAAAAATATCGCCATATGCTTGCCTACTCCACACAGTAAAAGCCTTTTTGACCTGCTTAATTTTCCTCTTGAAATCCAAGAATGGATTGTCAGTGTAATTTGTTCCCTAATTCCTTCTTACCACCTCTTTAAAATCTGTATGCTCTATCCAAAACTTGAGAAATTTAAATGGTCTTTGGTATCTGTTGTCCCTTTTCTCACAATTAAGAAGTAGAGGTGCATGATTCGACCCATCTCTTGATAAGTGTTCAACTTCAACATGTGAGAACAAACCCTGGAAATCTGAATTGATCAAAATCCTATCAAGCTTTTCAAAAATACAGTCATCCCCTGCTCTTCCACTCCACCAAGTAAAAGGGCTGCCCTTATATTGTATTTGTACTATATCACAGGCCTTAACACAATTGTGAAATTCTTCAACATCTTCATGCAACACTGGATTCCCACCAATCTTTTCTCCTGTATTCATCACAACATTAAAATCACCCCCTATAATTCAGGGATTATTCAATCCATTGGAAAGAGAATAAATATTATCCCAAAGATCCAGTCTTTGGCTTCTATCACACTTAGCATATACAACTGTCACCATGAAAAAAGTACCAATTGTTTGATCACTCAACAATATGGAGAGTTACTGTTCTGTATCACTAACAATTGTAGCATTAAAACCATGATTCACAAAAAAACCATATTTTTCCATTTTAATTATGAAAAACTAATGGCATCTGAACTCTATTTTTGTATTTGTTGATAGTACTGACATGTTGAAAAGGCTCTAATAAACCTATAAAAGCAAATTTATGAAACTTATGCAATATATGTATTCTCTAAAAAGCCTTTTGAGACTTGACATACCTGATGCTCCAAATTATAGCCTTCATTACTTTATAGGTTTTTGGGACCCTCCAATTCTCTTTGGTTGGGATATGACAGGTTGTGCAGCCTACCCATTGCCCTGCTTCTTCCCCCTCCTTGCAGATTTGACTGACTTGATTGCTCTTGGGGATAAATCAGCAGTTCTATCAATCTCCTCTTTAACATGAGTTGATTTTTCTTCCCATCTTCTATTTGTGCATGCACCTCTACCTCCTCAATATTATGTGTCAATATATTATGTAGTATATTATTAGAAGAGTCAATTGTGCCACTCCAAATTGGGGTTTCATCTATAGCAAGAGGGGTGCCAATAACTGCTAGCTTATTATCAGTAACTATTACTGTTTCCCCATCACCTTCATTACTGATTGCTGCTATTGTGGAGACTTGTTGCTGATTATTATCTTCCTTGTTATCTGTAGGTTGTAGTTGTTTTTCACCACATTCTCCTTGGATGTCATCAACTTCCTTCTGTAAGGTAATATCCCTCCTACTTCCTTTGATGGTGTAATTTTATTTGCAGCACTACTCTCGTTAGAGATCACTTCTCTATTAACTTCATTACTATGCAGGTTTTCAGCATCAGTGACATTTGCTAGACACATTCCAATAGTATCACAATAAGTAAGCTCTCCATTTTTTACTAGGGAACTATTTCCAGTTTCAGTTTCAAAACTTGGATTATTATTAGTGGTGCTTCTTTTCCTTGATTCTCTTTCTTTTGATGCTGCAGAACTACCCTGATTATCTACCAGAGGAGCTTTGTTTATTTCTGTCCTATGGAATGACCTTGAAACCCAATCCTTAGTACAAGCACAGTTATTTCCCTCTCTTTGCTTATCATGCTGTTGTTCTACATTATTGGATGTAGTAATTGATTTTGTGGCTGTTGTGTGCTCCTCTTCCTTTTCTGTCAATGCTGCAAAGGAATTAGTATTGCAAATTCCTTTATTTGGTGTTAAGGTCTTCTCACTGAGGTACCCTTTGTTGATGAACATTCTCCTTGTAGGGTTCCACTACCTATTAAGAACATACCTTGTTGCCACTTGAGCTCTAGTCGGACTAAATTTTGCCTCTCCTTATTGGGAGTTATTCTCATTCCCATTATTTTCTTCATGTGATTGCTTAAGTTCAGGGTGTAGTACCCTACATTCCTATTCATTATACCCTTGTAACATGCACTTCTTACAATATTTAGGTAGAAAATCATACATGATCTTCACCTGCTCAATTCTCGATTCCATTGTATTAGAGTTAACAATCTCCATATCCACACATTTAGGAAGGTCTGCTAACAGGTCTACTTGAACCTTAACCATAGTACAACTAGGCTTCGTTTTATTAATCATGGCCAAATGCAAATGAATTGGCTTCCCAACTGCTGAAGCCAATGAAAAAAAATAAACCCTTCACAAAATAGGTTGGCTTAAGATCAAGGAAAGAAATCCATGCCATAGACTGTGTCGTTTCCACATCAATATTAAATTTTACATCATCTATTAGAGGCCTCATTTGGTAGGAGTATCCATCCTTAGCATTGATGTAATACGCATTCTTATTTGCCATAACATTCATAAAATCCTCCAATAATTCAAATCTCATTAGTATATGGCGATTTCTCAAAAAACCAATCTTACAATCTCCCTTGATATTAAGCTGTTTAGGTATTTGGCTGCGAAGATCATCCATTTCAGGCCAACCATAAGAGAATTTCCCAATGATTGCATATTTCAATTCTTCGATCTTGTTCATTCGATCCACTTCTTCTTCATTCCACATAACTCGAGGGATGCCATTAACATAATTGAGCTTTTTAATCGGAATAGGTTGAACATTAGCTTTATTGTGAGATTAGGAGCATTAATGGTCAGGGGTTTCAATAAATTTGTAAATTTCTCCTGTTGTTGGATATTGTCTTTTGTTGGTGATGATACAGTAGGCAAAATTATAGGTACGCTGGATGTATTTTGAGTTAGGGGTGGAAAGTGATCATGTGAGTTGGTTTATGTTGATTGGCTAGCCTTAGGAACAGGCTGACCAGTGGCCTGAGTGTCCATCTCCGGTGTCAATATAGGTTTCAGACGATGGCTAGGGTAAGCATAGAAGAGAGCATGTTTTCTGTTGTTAGTTCGTTTCTATGAGTCTTCACACTTTTAATATATTGTGTGTATATATATATATATATATATATATATATATATATATATATATATATATATCAAAAATTAATAATCTAATAAAAATAATAACTAATTTGTTATAATTAAAAAAATGTTTTGTCGTAATAAATAATATTATTTAATTAAAAATAAGTTTGTAAAAATATTTTTTATCTTCTAGTAATGAATAGATTTCGTAAAAGTAAATCAACTCATTTACACTCTCTTCTCTTTCCTATTATGCCTATGCAAAAGACAACCTAACATCACCATGGCCACGACGACTACTAGTCGGTCTTCTCATAGGGTCAATCAGGCATCATCATCCAATTCTCAATTCCCTCCTCTACCAATCCATAACACCATAAAAGCCATTACACCAGTCATAGATCCCAACCCTAACACCAAATATTCTGAACTTCAAAACAAAGAGGATGTGCAGCTCATTAAACCAATTCAAAGGAAAGAAGTTCAGATCATAAATGGAGAACTAGTAATTTGATGGACTGAAGTAGAAGTTACAAGGATGAACATTCTTCAGAACCTACAATTTACAATAGTAGGTAAGTTTTTCCATGGACGACCTCACCTTGAGGAATTACACAAACTAATACCCCAGAAATGTGGTATCAAAAGTGAATGTCAAATAAGGTATTTGCATAATCGACATGTGCTCATCAGATTTAAATCACTTGAAGATTTTATTAGCTATCAGATGAGACCCCTTATATATGATGCTAAATTCAAAGTGGAGGAAGAAACAACTCAAGCATTGGCATTGATATCATTTCCTATGAAAAAGAAGTGTTATTTTCACTGGCTACGACAGTTGGAAAACTTTGCAATTGGACTTAGCTATTATCAGCAAAATTAGGCTGAGCTGAGCAAGAGTCAAAGTCCAATTGCAAAAAAGGTATAGCAAACATACTATATCCCAAAAAGGGTATAGCAAGAGTAGTATCAGTACAAATAACACGTACTGGTAAGCATCATCGGTCGACCTAAATTAGATCACATAAACATAACATAAAAGAAAACATGCATCTCAAAGTTAATGAATTACAACCTTCGTTATCAGAAACACTCCCTAACCCCGATATCTACCCGCATTACCACCTTAAACTAATTCCATTACTATATCCATTCTAGCTACTCTCAATCTACCACCTATTGGGTTAGACCCAAGTTTATACTACCTCAAAGCTCCAAACTTACAGCCATAAAAACTCCTTATCCCTGTCAGTCACCATTTCTAAACCCTATAGAATTATCTAACCTTATTCGTCTAGCCCATTCTTATATAGTTACATCCCGCTAAGACTGCCAATTATCAATACATAGACCCTGATCTCGCACTTACCACTGCTAAGGCATGTACACCTATTAAGCAATCTTACCCTAAGCTCACAATACCTTAAACCCAAGGATAAATTGCAAATCCCTAAGTTAACCCTTATACCCAGTACCATTATGAACACCTAACGAAATAACTACCTTATCCCCTCCAAGTAACTGTACCCCATCTGTCATGTACAAGAGCCTTATTAAATAAGCCATTATGAGTTAAACAAGAGTATCAAGTCAAGTCAAGTTAAGTCCACCAACAAGACTTAATACCACAACCGAGTCAATAATGCAATACTTAATACCATAACCAAATCAACAATACAATACTTTATAACCAAGTTAATAATGCATAACTCAATACCATAACCAAGTCAGCAATTCATGACTCTAACACTAATTCTACCTCAATTCATAACATAAGAATAATAACGATAATATTCCCTTTCCTTTTATGCTATTAGCACAAAACTCTCAAGGATATAAATAATCTCAATAAACAATTATTATGCAACACGGTTCTCACAAGAAATCTCTTTTAACCCCTATCATACAAGTCCGGTCCACTTCAAGAACCAATATAACAATTCAACACTTAAGCCGGTTCACTCAAGGAACCAAGATAATAATGAAGCACATAATCCTCGATTCACTCATGGAACCGTCACACTCACCTATACCTTGTACATACGTACTAAGGTTCTTATGGTTGCCCACTAGTCATGAACTGCAGGAGACAAGCTCTGTCCATGTACCAAAACCCAGACATCGAGTGCCTGCCAACCTTATTCCGCCAGTTCACATGAAGATATCCAAATACCGGTACATCTCACGAATAATCAATAGATATCACCACATCACAGAAACAATGAACACAACTAACACTTGTAACAACCAACAAGTTTTACACATAAGTTCATTGAATGTGATTACACTCAGAATACCAAACAACCCTTTTACTTTCCTTAGCAACATGCATTGCACAATAAATAATACAAATAATTAACACGCATACTTAAATCAAATTACATTAGACTACATTAACCATCACCTAATATTTACACTTATGACCATATCTAACACCCCTTTAACTACTCATCTTAGAAGTAAACAACTCCGTTAGCCCTATATTTTGTTATCACCATAGCTTCTTCCTCAGAATCCACCAATACCAACTACCTCATTCTATCACCCATCAATTCTAATCCGATATTCGGGTATTAAACCATACTTATTTATACAAAGGAAGCAACAACAAGAAATACTCAATCTTAACAATTAGTTTAATAATTCAACATAACTGGAAGAATTCCCACCTATTTACCCAACCTATATCCACTTTTATCCATCCAAACACCATGCCCAAGGGCCTAAACATGAAATCTCCCATCCATCTATATCACATTTATGTTTTCTAACCCAGGTCTACACTACTCATTAAACCTAGCTTATCTGGATGCCAAACAGGTGCTATGAATGCATAAACATGAATTCTGGCTCCATACAAGCAAATACGGATGTGAAATCTCTAAGAATTCTATGAGTTTTACCCCATTCGAGTATAATCTCCCTTCTCCATGGTTTTCAAGGTTTAGGCAACCTTAGGGGGTTTTAGGAGCCTCTTTCATCTTTTGTTTCAACTGAAATGGAGAAGGAAAATATTAAAATGCATTTTGGAATTTTGGTCTCGTCATCCTGCTATAGCGACATGTATGTCGCTATAGCAGCGTTGCTATAGCAGGAAAATTCCTACTATAGTAGGATGACGTCAGCCCGACCCTAATATTTTAACTCCCAAAATTCTTAACTTGTGTTACACATAATTTTGCAAACGTATTTTCAATAATTCCCATACCCCATACCCATATCGAGGTATTTTCTAATAATGATAGATTAGGTCATTACACTCCAACCCTCAAATTAAGTATGCATTTGATTCTCACAAAAGGTTATGCGCTCATTGTGAAATGAATACTCACTACAAAGAAAGTTGTTAGATTGTTTTCCAAGCACAAAGAGCAAATTTGAAGTTCGCTCAAGTCATCAGAGGCTCCAAGGGACCTGGTCTTCAAAAGATAAAGTCAATTCTGCCTGCATGGGCTAAAAGAAATCTTATCCATCCTTTTACTCACTCAAAAGAACCCAAACTCATGTGGGTTCCTAAGCTTTATAAATGATTACACAGGTGGGAGTGAGAGGTAGCAGTTAAGAAGATCAAAATTGGCTAATGAATAGTGACTACTCAAGATACATGAATGGTAAAACTAAGGATCTCCTCTCACTCAGAGATTTGCAAGATGATAGTATGTTCTTTGAAGGAATTAGATCAAAAGGTAGTATTGACTGACAAATGGAAGACTAGGTTGCTAATATCCTGGTGAAGTTCTATAAGAGAATTTTTTTTAAAACAAGGATCGTGTGATATAAATTTACACCAATCTCTCTCCCTTGAAATGACTATGAAAAGAAGGTAGGTATATAAAGCACGATCTTTTACAGTGCTTAATTCAATCTATGTACCTCTACAGGCACACATATGTGAGAAACACAGTTTTGATCAAAACAAAGAGAATGCTTTTCAATGATATGATGGGCAAGCAAACAATTAGAAACTTTGTCTTACACACATGTTAGTATTTTTGTTTTTCCTTTAGAAAATAAAACTGTGCATATGTGCCAGGTCATATTAGTATTCCCACCTCATACCAAAAGGTGTCATCTTTTCTCATTTTAACACAAAACATCATCATCCAATCCTAAAAAGACACGTTGCTTAACCTCTTTTAAAATACATCTTAATTGTTCTCTCACCTTTCACTCTTTTCTTACTCTCCAAAATCTCTAACAACTCTTCTATCAGTTAAAAAAAATTCTCGTTCATAGTCCTTTCTTATCTTCAGGTCTACAAGTTTCTCCTTCAAATTCTCGTCTCTCAAAAATATCCTCAGATCAAGACATCTCTACCATTTTATCTGTACCTTCCTCTGTCACCGTGTCTTCAGTCGTCTATCCAAGATAAACCCTAACTCCATAAATATCCTTACTTACTGAAACTCTAAATTCATCATCCTTAGAATTCAAATCTACTGAACTCTCTTTTCCTAAAGAAAAAGATGTTACAATTTCCTCTTATGAAGATGGAGCAATTCCTTCTAACTTTTTAAACGAAGAGTGATAAGCAACGTCTGGAAATGAGGTAGAAGTCTCAAATGAGAAACTGGGAACTGAAGCTACATGTCAAAAATTAGATTCCAACATGCCTACGAGTGAGGACGCTCTTGAGAACGTTGATTCAATTCCTGCTACCACTTAGATATTAGAAACTGGTGAGCCTTCTAGTCCTTCTAATATTTGTACTACTAAAGTTGAAATTAGTCTAGATAAAGGTCAATCTGAAGAGGGAGTTGGAGTTGGTTCTGGGACTAGTGAGATTCCTTCCTAAGAAATTCAATTAGTGGAAGATTTTACCAGTGTCATGGTCATAACTAATGAAAAGGAGAACCTTCCTAACCCTAAGTCTACTCCATCTGAGACCAGATAAAATGTGTCTTTTACTATTCCTTTTCATGTCTTTGATGAAGAAGAGGATGAGGAAGAAATGTCTTTTATTACCGTGTTTAAGAGAAAACCTACATCATCCTCCATTCCTGGAGAAATAAATCCTATGAAGGGACTTGTTCACACTACTAGGTTCACTGTTCATAAAGTCATGGAGGATGCTATGTAGTAGAATTTGATATCTACTACCAAAAAAAGGAAGTTAAAAAATTGTGTTCTTGAAAAGGAAATTTCTATTGCCAAGGTAGTAGAATTGGAAGGAGAATATGACTCACAAACTGAAAAAGAGTTAGTAACTCCTGGAAAAGAATAAAAAAGAAGCAAAAGTGTTCAGAAGAAAGAATCCAAGAAAGGGAAATCCTCTGAAGGATCTTTTGGAAAAACTCGCTCTTAGAAAACTCTAAAGAGAAAAGGACTGAAACAGCTGAAGAAGGCACTACATCCAGATGAAAGAATATGAAGGGTGTCCAACGTCCTCCTGAGGATCCTCAATTCAAAGAGAAAAGTGAGAAACTTTGAAATCAAAAGTTCTAAATGGTCGTGTGTTTGATCCTATAATTTTTGATGAATTTAGAATATAATCACTAGTTGTTATGGTTGAGGTACAAGAGTGGAAACATCTATTTGAGAGACCAAATGCGCTGTATGAGAAAGAAGTTCAAGACTTCTACACTGATTTCTTCATTTATGAAAAGGAGGATAGCCTTGATACAACTGTGAATGGGATAAAGTTTGTTCTCACTGAATTAATTCTAGGAGAGATACTGAAAGTGCCAATGGTTGGGTTTGTTATAGTTGAGAAAAAGTCTGCATCAGTGGAGTTCTTTAACCAAATTTCTAGGTCAAAGAGAATTCTTGGAGGTACGAGGAAGCAGAAAAAGGAAACGAAGCCAGAGTACCAGCTATTATTTGAGTTGGTAAACAAGTGCTACTTCCTAGAACTGAGGGCAGAACTATTGCCTAAATTGGTGATCTATTTCTTATAGAGGCTCTTAACTCATGTTCTCCAATCAATCTACCAAAGATAATGATTGAGCATATTATTAAGATATGTGGTATGGAGGAATTAAATCATAGTTTAGGGTATGGGTTTTTTCTCTCAAAGGTATTTGAATTTTTGAAGCAAAGCCTAACTCAAGGACTTACTCTACCAAGAAACAGACCTTCACTCATACCACCCTAGAGGAATATTAATGTGTTAAGAAGAAAGAAGGTGTGGTTTCAACCTCTACTATGTCATGTTTGATCACAATCCAGAAAAAATCACCTTGGAGTTAGAGAAAATGACTATCTTAGTGGCTGAAAAGAACTCTGAAATTACAGTTCTTAAGGCTCAACTTCTTCAGGATAACAAGGAACCTGGTACAACTTCAGGTGCTTCAGCAGCTCTTAAGACCCAAAACAATCAACTTGTAGCTGAAATTGCTGAACTACAAAAAAAGGTTGCTGATCTAACTAAACTTGGTTTTGATTCTGGCACTATGCACTTTTTTCTGTAAGACTTGGATATTAACTGTGGTGGTTGTGTGCTTAATCAAATTCTCCTTGTTTACCTCTAATTTTGTGTTTTTCTCATGTATGTTAGATCATAATTTTTGGGCTATCACTTCTTAGACCTTACTATGGTGCTTGGCTCTAATTCTATATTTGTCCCTTTTTAATGATGCCAAAAGGGGGAAAATAGTGATTAGTGAAAGGGGGAACTGGTTATGAAAGGGGAAACATGGGAACTGGTAGAAAGAGGAAAGATTGGCTTGATTAAATAATGCGAGAACTAGTAGAAAGGGGTTGATTAAATGATGCTTGGTGACAGGGGAACTGATGTGTGCTGAATCAAGTATGGATTGATTCTCTAAGGCTCTCTGTTTGTCATTATCAAAAAGGGGGAAAATGTTGGGTTCCAGCCTTGTTCTCATTATGCTTATTATATTCATGTTTTGATGATTGACAAACTTCATCACTGGAACCTGGTCCATGCATGTTGGATTATTACTCATGTTCAGTTATTTGCCTAACTTAATAAAAGGAACAATTAAGTGAACTGGTGTCCCAGTGTGTAGTTTTGCAGTTGCACACATTTGTCTTATGTGCCAGCTTTCTAGTACTTTTTTGGACAATATCATCACGTTAGTGGGATAAATTTTCAGTGGTCCTTTCCATCATCCACCAATGAGAAAGCTTCTCTCCCAATGATTGTCATATATATAGATCATCCTTGAGGAGAGAAGCTTAAGTAATAAGATTTTGCATAAATCTAAAAGAAATTTTCTCCGATATTTCAAAACTCAACTATACAAAAACTCTTTTGCTCATAGTGATATATGATTTCTTGTTTCTAGGTTGTTTGAAGTTTTGTTTTGGTATTATAATTGTAAACTTATGTCTCATTCTAGAGATTTCAGTGAGTAGTTTGCTTAGCCTTGTTCATTCATTTTTGAGATGTATGGTAGCTAGAGGTAGCTAATGAAGAGCTCACAGTTGAGGTAATGTGAGAGTGTGTTGCAATAGGGTTATTGCAAGGTTGTAGGAATCAGGAGGTTAATTCCTAGGTTGTAATTATTGAAGGTTGATTGAAGTTTTAGTGAAGAAGGTTGGTAAAATCCTACTGGGGTAGGTCATGGTTTTACTCCCTTGAGCAAGGAGGTTTCCACATAAACATCCCTTGTCATCTACTTTACTGCTGCTTTCGCTGTGTTCTTGATTGTTCTTTCATATCGTCATAGAGGGACCTGGTACCAAATCATGTCTCAGTTATAGTGATGGACTCTTATGTACCATCAAATGTGAATTAAAGAAAATCAGCTTTAAAGGTAGCCCTTTTATATGATGGAATGGAAGATCCAAAGAAGATTGCATTTTTGAAAGGTTGGATAAAATGCTAGCCAACTAAGCCCTTTAGTCCAATTTTGGTCATATGGAAGTTGAACATCTTGTCAGAATAGGGTCTAACCATACTTCATTATTATGTACTTTTGGTGTACAAGACCAAAACTTCATAAAACCATTCAAGTTTTTGAAATTACAGACAGAACATGAAAGTGTTTTGGATACTGTGAATCTAAATAGGGTAGCAGAAGAAGACCATAATCCTTTTAATACATTCAAAAATAAGTTTAAAAAGTTGGAAGGGGCTCTATCAAAATGGAGCAGAGAAGTCTATGGTGACATTTTCAAACTGTTACTGATTAGAGAGGAATTAGTCAAAATCAAATAATCACAATTTAAAGTAGATCCTTCACAAAACAATTGGACCATTCTTCAACAATGTCAAGTGGAATTAAAAAGTATTTGCATTATGAAAAAGAGTATTGGAGGTAGAAAGCAAGTATTGATTGGTTTATTAAAGGGGACATAAATACTAGATATTTCCATAATCTAGTGAAAGGAAGACGGAATAGATTGAAGATCAAAAAAGTACAAGACAAGAATGACATCTTGATAGAATAGATGAGGATAAAGCAGTAAAAGAAATAATAGAATATTACAAAAAATAGTTCTCACAAGAGGAAGAAGGTGTTGACTAGGAAATCTTATCTCATATTCCTTCCATGATAAATTTGGAACAAAATGCTATGCCGTATCAAATGCCATCTGCAAGAGAGGTAAAAAAGTTGTATTTAAACTAAATGGAGAGAGTGCAAGTGACCTTGATGGATTTACAGGGTGTTTTTATCAGAACTGCTGGGACATTACGGTGACAGACGTATTCAAACTAGTGTGCAGTTTATTTCAAGGTCATAATATACCAAAAATCCATTACTCACACCAATTTGGTGTTGCTTCCAAAAAATACATAATTCAAAGCTATTCAGACTTGAGGCCTATAAATCTCAATAACTTCATTAATAAGGTCTTCTCAAGGTTGATTCATGACAGGCTTGAAAAAGTCCTACCTATGCGGATTTCTAGTAATCAGTCTAGTTTGTGAAAGAAAGAAGTATAATTGAAAATTTACTACTCACTCAGGAGATAGTAATAGAAATTAGGAAAAAAGGCAGGTCAGTAATATGTGGTCATTTAACTTGATATGACTAAAGCTTATGATAGGGTATGATGGCTATACCTAATCAAAGGCTTAGCAAGGATGGGATTCTCAAACCACTTTATAGATATGATGTGGAGATTGTTAGCAATTAATTGGTACTTTATCCTATTTAATGTCCAAGCCAAGGGTTTTTTCATTCAACTAGAGGGATAAAGTAAGGGGATCCTTTATACCAGTTTTTTTTTGTTCTTTCAACAGAAATTCTGTCTAGGGTTCTGAATTTTCTATTTGACATCTATAATTTTGTAGGGTATGGCATGCCAAAATAAAGTCAGAAGATGAACCATATTGCATATGTTGATGACACCATTATTTTTGCTTTAGTAGAAGAGGAATCATTAAAATTGATTATGAAGTTCTTGAAGAAATATTAAGAAGCATATGGTTAGTTAATTAACAGAGAAAAAAGTTCCTTTTATATGTTTCACAAGCTGGATTATAGATTGTTTGAGATGGTGGTGCAAATTACAGGATTTGTCCAAGGCAGTTTCCCTTTTAACTACTTGGGCGTTCTAATTTTTCATAACAGGAAAAGGAAAGAGTACTACAATGATCTTATTGAAAAGGTAAAAGACAAGTTTCATAACTGGAGGGCTAATCTTTAGTTTTTTGCGAGTAAGGCCATTTTTATAAAAAGTGTGTTGCAAAGTAAGACTGTGTACTTGCTATCTGCTGTGGCACTAACTAAATATACCATCAATGATATCCATAAAGTGTTTGCTAGATTTTTCAGGAGTACTAAAGAAGAGGGTAGAAGTAGGCACTAAGTCTTTTAGACAAAAATTTGTATCCCTAAAGAGGAAAGAGGCTTGGGATTTAGATCCTTCACTTTTCCTAGAAACTTTAAAACTTAGCAAAGAAAATCTTCTTTCAATTTGAAAATCCTTCACTTCTTGCTCGAATGATTTTTTCAATCTTTCAATACTTGCCCCAACTCAATAAAATAGTGTACTATTTATAGGAGTTTTTTGAATGGGATTTCTGATATTTGGGCGATGCAAGACTTGGGGTTTTTCAAGGATTTTTGAAAGGGATTTTTGAATTTGGGATAAGATTCTACTACTGATGAATTGTACTAATTGTACAAATTCAGATAGAAATAGGAAAAATCAAATTTGGGGTTTTAAGATATTCAAAAATTCTCTTCAACAACCAATGGGAATAGAATGAATATGTACTGGTAGAGTACGAATTTGGAGAAATTGAAGGGATATGCTTGTTAGAGATGCCATTTAGCTATTTCTAGAGATTTCTAGAAGCTGGCCAACTCATCGATTCATATTTATGAAAATGGAGGGTGAATTTAAATAGAATCTTGATGGATTTTTGAATGTTGGGGCATTGTTTGGTAGTTGTTATTGCTGCATTTGTTAGCTATTGTTGATGGAGCTTCTGGGCTCGTTGGTGTTGTATCATTGAGAAATAAAGGAGTATAAAAGTTAAGGGACCAAGAAAGTGTAGGTCGGAGCGGGTTATTAGTATTTTGGGCCTGGGTCGAATAGAATTAGGCTAAGAAAAGTGTTGGAAATTTATGATATTTAGGAAATGGTTACTTTATTGAGAAAATAGCTGATGAAATTGCAATCATGGCCACATCTACATAATTGAATGATTTAGCCAAAATTAACTGGAATTGACATCCTATTTAATTATGAGCTTCGTATTTCAACATAAACCAAAATAAATCAATTTTTAAAACTTAATTTATTTTAATTATTAAATCATTTTAATCACTAATTTGATCGATTTTAGGGATAAACTCTAATTAAAACCAACTCCAATCAAAATTATTTTTCAAATAACAAAATCATTTAATCCCACATATTTAAATATGAGTGTAATGACCCTCTAGGTCACTTTCTCAATTTTTGTGCATTTTCAATGTTTCAAGCCTTATCATAGCGGTTACAGGTCATTTATCACTTGTTGGAATAGTCGATTTGGTTTTCGGACAATTCATTTTGGTTTTAGGCTTACTTTCTTGTTTTGGAGCTTTCGTTGTTAAAAAATTAATCTTGCACCAAAAATCCTAGTAAATGATCTTGGATGGAAATTATGATAGCGCTATCAGCTCTGGAACATCAATTTTAGGCTATGGGGACCCTTGGTCTGGGTCTCGAGGTTTTCAGACTCGTTTTGGGCTATTGGCTGGAAGTTGGTTAAATTGGCACATTAGGATTGGGGCCCACATTTTATCGAAATGATCTCCATCGGGAATTTTTTCAATTCCACTGAGTTTGGAATGACATTTTTGATGGGGTAGCCTTACTCGTTTGTGTCCACGGGGTTCCAAAAGGGCTCGAAGAACCCAAACAAACTTTGGGCAATTGCTATCTTCTGGTGCCATCGACTTACTGACCACCTTGGCGCCTAGGCAAGGCCTCCTTGGCGACCAAATGGGCACCTAGGCAATTGTTGGCTGGCATGCATAAGAGCTGCCTGGGCGATCCAATTGGCGCCTAGGTGATGGCGCCTTGGCAACCAAATGGGGGCCTAGGTGACCAAGCTGAGCCTTTTTAGGCTTGTTTCTTCCTTGATCCAAAACTATTTTACCCCATTTCCAAACCTCCCTAAATGCTATTTGAGTTCCAAAATCAGATTGGGAACACAAATTTAAGGTCGGGGATATTACGGGAAAGTCAAGGCGATCTTTACCTCGTTCGAATCTCATAATTTTCGAGCTTCTCTCTCTTGATTCCTCCATTAAAGTCTTTGAATTTCTCTTACGTTGGGGATGTTTTGGGTAGGCTATTGAGCTCGGATTGTGCTCAAAGTTTGGGCACAAGTTCCTTGTGTCATGAGGAGTATAAAGATGGGTCCAATTTTTGGATTTCATGTGTGGGTCCCATGGGGCCATTTTAGATTTGAATTACGACCCGGAGTATTATATTGCAGTATGGGTATCATTTTACTCCTATTAATGTGTAAATTATGATTTTGATAGTGCGACGTCATTTTCAAGATCTTGGGACAAAAACGAGTGATTCATGGATGGTTTAAGACTGCAGTTTGCCTTCGAGGTAGGCTTTGGTCTATTTTTCTCTACGAAATTGTGTATTGTATAGATCGCATAATATGTAGGGATTATAGGATAGGTTTATACCTAGTTTTATCATTACTTGACCTATTTAGGCAATTTAGAATAGAAATATGACCCGAACCTTAGCCTAGAATACCCGATATAGTTGGAGGACTTCATTGCATCGGATTATAGACTTGTTTAGACATAGTTTGACATGAAGGACCCCTTAGTATAAGACTTACCATTTACTTAGTGAATTGGATGATATTTTTTTGATTAGAACCTTCTAGTTGGTGTTTGCCCTTGTTTACCTTAGTTTCTCGAGGTATGGTGCCAATATCTGATTAAGTTATATATTATTGGGCCCGAGGCCATGGTTACGATACCAGTTGGACACCACGTTAGTATTCTATACTTTAAAAGGACATGATTCTAGTTTATAGATGTTCAGACGCTTATGGTTGTATTATTTAGATACTGGTAATGGCATGCATACATTTAGACGTATTTATACTTATTTAGTGGTACGATTCTAGTTAGAACCTTGGTTTTACTACTATTTTCTAAAAAAGGATTTATTCTCACTTTTCTTAACTTTAAAAGTTGATTCTTTTACAATAGAAGTCGTAACACCCCTATTATTGGATTATGATATTTTAACTAAACATATTACTTTGGAAATTTGACCGAGGTTGATTCTGGTCTATTATTGATCCACTCTCTTTTACCACTACTTATTCATTTCGGTTGAGGGAGATTCTGACCCTTTCTATATTACTATATTATTTTAGTTTCAAATTCAATTTTGGGCAATGAATTTACAGATATAAACCTATTTAGTTTTGGTTCAAGTGTGGCATTTTTTATTATATTTTATATATCTCTCCTGTACTGGATGGGGTAGATTGATTATGATAGTTATTGAAAGTGCTGGTTTGGGACTAGGCAATATATATGGATATCTCGAGGCCCCTATGCCCCTATGGACTCCTCTATCTGAGGACCACGTACTAGAAGAGGTGATATCCATAGGTCCTTCCTTGCGAGTCGGTGAGCCAAAAAAGGTGTATATACTCTTTATAGCTTGGCATTCAGTCGATTAGTAGCATTGGTTTACTTTGCATTCGCTCATCCATATGCATCACTTATCACCAATATAATTGTTTGGCGCTTATATCTTTCGGTCTTATGGGAGGTCGCATAGGTACAAGTTATGATTACTATTTGTTGAGTGTTTGCTTGTACCTTTTGGGCTTATGGGAGCCTTGTTAGGTTATTGTTTTTTCGGGCTAGCCGATTATATTATTGTTGATTATTACTGTATAGTTTGTGGCAGGATGGTTATGGACTAGTACCCATGGTTTTCATTATGTTTTTGATCTCTTTTCTCTATTATGGTAATATACATTATTGTTAGGTTTTCTCATGATTAGTCACACTTTGGTTAGAGACCTTGATTATGCTAGAGTTAGCTTCCTAATTTGGTTATGATCCTCATGACGTTAGGTTGGCTCTCTCAGGCTAGTATCTTTGAGTTCAGTTATATATATATATATATATATATATATATATGGCATTACCCTATATCCCTCTCCTTTTGTATCTATTCTTATTGTATATATATCCTTTTGGCCTCGTATTATTTCTATATATCCTTCTTTCACTCTTTATTTGTATATTGACTAGTGATATACGGTATTGCACTTTCTTCCCTGATTACTGTTAGAATATGATAGTTTATCCTTATGACTTCATTAGCGCTATAATGTCTAATTTCTTGGATAGTTGCCTGTAGTTTATATTCCTGCTTTACATGTTATTTATACTTGTATTATCTTTAGAGCTCAGTCGGTCGATGCCTATTGAGTATCCCTTATTTGGTACTCATACTGCACTTCTATAGCCTGCATATTATAGTACGAGTTCTTGTCGTTGATGTGTGCATCCTGCAGAGCAGCCATGGATTGAATATTTGGGGTGATCTCCTGATATTCGGAGTTAACCCTGCTCTTTCTCTTATTATAGACTGATCTCTAGTTTTTTATTTCAGAGATGGACTTGTATATATTTATATTGTGTTCCATTTTATACTCTTATTGTATTAGAAGCTATTGTACTGACTTCACCAGGTTTTGGGGATGAATTTACTTCCTTTTTTTTCTTTCTCTTTTATTTAGTTTTGCTTTTGATTTTCTTATTAGTTCGTTACAAGCTATTTCAAACTATGGGTTGGCTTACCTACTGGCGGGTTATGGTAGGTGCTATCATGATCTGAGAAATTTGATCATGAAAAAGTGGTATCAGAACTTAGGTTCACCGGTGTTGTTGGTTCAAGAGCTAAGTGCCTAATGGAGTCCTACAGATCGGTACAGAGATGTCTGTATCCTATCTTTGGGAGGCTATAGGGTATTCTTGGGAAATTATATTCCTTGATTCCTTGTTGTGTGTCCGTACTTCTATGAACCTCTAAGCACTTCTTTGACTCCGGTCATTCCTAGATGGATAGCATGAGCTTATTGATAGATACAGATGGGACTTCTGTGTGTGTTATAAGAGTTTCAGCTCTACATCAAGCTAGGGAGTTAGAGATTACTATTGGGGATCTTAATATCAGCCAGAGGGTTTGGGGCCAGCCCAGGATCTGGTAGAGTTTGTGACCGCCTCAGCTTTACAGGATACTGTGCTAGGGATTTTGAGTCTTTTTATGGATACTTCACAGTCAGTGGTGGTGCCTGATACATCGAGTGGTTCTCAGGCCAGAGTTGGTTTTATTAGTGTTTAGCAAGGCTCTTTATCATTTTTAGAGTAATAGATTGGGTTTCTCAAGTGGGCTAGACATACTTTTATTTATATCCTACAGAGCATAAGATAGTGCTGGGATTTATTAGATGATTAGCTTTACCATTCAACTTAGCATCAGAGCATTTGATAGCAGCTGGGTCTTCTTTCCCTCAGGTTATTGATCATGCGAGGACTACAGAGAGGACATGTATTGAGACATATAGAGGTGGAGGTAAGAGGTCATGTCAACAATATAGTGTTAGTGGTATTTTATCTGGAAGTAGGGATCCTTCCAATAGAGGTTAGCATACTTGTAGCCTATCAGGCTCATACAGTTAGTGCCTCAGATTATAGGTGGCTCTCAGGTAGGTCATGGTGGTCACAATAGACAGAGTGTTGGTTAGAAATTTTAGGGTATTCAGTCTAGGCCTTCAAGCCATGTCGACTATTATGGATTAGCAGGTACATTACTTCAGAGAGTTATAGGGGCATGTTTTAATTACAGTGAGATTGGTCATTGGTCTAGGGAGTGCCCTAGATGTTAGTTGGTCAGCCAGTTGGGGTCAACTCATGCTCCTCACCAGGTTAGAGCTTCAGGGGTTTGTTATGACTATACAGAGACTGGTCACTAGTCCAGGGAGTGTCCCCAGTGTGGGATTATTATTCAGTCAGTTCTTTTAGATCAGACTCATAGAGTTGTGGCATTTTCAGTTAGAGGTAGTGCACTTAGTGTTTCAACTGGTCATTCAGATGCTCAGTCCGGGTATGGACGCGCTCAGATTCATTCTTTATCAGGCAAGTCAGGGTTATAACTTCGAATCCTATCGTTATAGTTGCAATTTTTGGTTTAATATCTTTTGGTTTTTATTTGAATCGTGTTGGGGTTTTCATACCCATCGGTGTCTATATGCCTTGATATTGCTATGTTGGTTGTTGTGTGCCTTTGTGCAAATTCATGCTTATGTGACTACCCTCGTATATTTTCTTTTAGTAGTGGATTGAGTGGATCGGTGTGGTAATTTCTTAGGGGTGTAGCACTTGGATTTAAGTCCCATTTCCTTTAGTATATTGGCCTTGTTATGGTTATAGAGTTGTAATGGTTATGGTTTTTCATTTTTTATGCCATCGACACTTTATACCGGTGTTACTATTGTTGTTGTTATTACTTTGGTGGTAATTGATTCTTACTTAATAGACGGCTAGAGTAGCGTTATCTAGTTAGTATTCCCTTTTTTGCGATTCTTGTCCTTTGGCTTAAGAGGCTACCTTGGTTTGTTGGTATTCCTTTCTGCTAGTGAGGTAAGGTTAGTTGGTGAGCGGTTGTAAAAGTGAAAAAAGGTTCAGCCTTTTCTGGTTTTGTTGTGATTCTAGCATTGGTGAACTTTTTCTATAGCCCGTTCTTGAGGTTGATAATTTTGAGGTTTATTGCTTTGATTTTCTTGGTTAATTTATTGATTATAGTCTTAATATTTGTGTTGGTGTTGAGCTGGGTACTCCATTCTTTCTATGATGTGGTTTATGGTCTAGTTTGGCTGAGGGTGGTTTAAAAGAGGGAATTCAAAGATTGCTCATCTCGGTATTTGTGAGGCCAACTATGACTTCATGGAATGCTTCAGTTTGGTGATATGTGCTTGTGTCTTATCTATCATTAACTTAAGTGGGTGTCTTTTGGGAGTGAGTATTTTGTTGCCTTAGATTGGGTATTGGTTTGACCAGATTCATGTTAAGATCATATCTTTTCAAGTTGTTCGAGATTTGTCTACCATTAGTACTCTTTACAGCCTTGGTGAGTTCTTGGTAATGTGGATTTAATTGCTCATATCTTTAGCCAGTTGTCTTCCTCAGTTGTGATTGTGTTTTTCGGCAACCTATTGGTTTTAGCCCTTACAGGGATAATTGGATATATGCTTAGTTTCTAAAGGTAAGATTGGTTTGGGTATTTGATATCCGAGAAAACTTGTTGGCTCCAGTTATAATTTTTGACTCCCTAGTATTATGGCTTGAAAGTGCGATAGATTTTGGAGAATGTATTCTTACTCATCAACAAGATCAATTTGGCTAATCTAGGTCAAGTGGTTCAACTCTGGTGTTTAAATTGTAGCTATAGATTGTGTAACTTGGTTGCAACCTCATTTCAAGGTTTTGATTTAGTTGAGTGTTCATTGATAGGCTGACTAAGCCTATTCATTACCCACCAGCTCAACTATCTTTGGTTCGGGAAGATAATGTTAGATAGATGCTCGAAGAATGTTCAGTTGGCACATAGTATTAGTTTCTACCGCTTTTGGCCTTGGTTCTTAGTTTTCATCAGAAGTTTGGTATGTCTACTCAGCGAAAGAAGTGTACTTGAGTTGGAATTAGCATGGTTTCATCCACAGTAATGGAGCATTCTGGAGTGGGTTTCTCAGTTTTAAGAATTGTGTCTTAGATTCGTAACTATTGGTCTCGAGGGTCATCGAGACTAGTTATTGGCTTTGGTAAAGGTTGCAGACTTCAGTCAGCACCATTTGACAATTCAGGTAGGACCTTATGTAACAATGTTCTTATACTAGTTCTTGTGGATTTTCTGCGGGTCAACTTCAATTTTTAAGATTAGTATGGTGTGATTATGCGGACAAGACTCATATGATGTTTGAAATTTTTTATACGATTTAGAGTAGATAGTAGGTTTGGAAAGGCAAGAGAATGCTAGAGTTGAGTTTGGAGTTAACTGTATGATTCATGCTTTGGATTGTCCTTAGCTTGGTTAAGTTTTCACTTGGTTGTGCTTGTATCGGTTTTATGTCAGCATGGTGTGGTTTGGGTTTTGCGTGCTTCAGACGTGCTCTGTTCATTTGGAGGGCAGTTGGTTGTTGAGATAGAGTTTGTAGTTATTTGGAAGGTAAAGTTGAGAAGTGAATGAAAAAGGGATACCTTTAGTGAAATCCCTTGGAAGCATTGTTTAGCCTTAGAGGTTACTTGGGAAGTCTTGCTCTGGGTATACGGGCCTAGTACCTCATCTTTTTGAGCTTTGGGGCTCTTTCTATCCATTGACTTTTGAGGACGAAAGTCCTGTTAGTAGTAGATATTGTAATGACCCTCCAGGTCATTTTCTCAATTTTCATGCATTTTTGATGTTTCGAGTCTTCCCATAGCGGTTACAGGTCATTTAAGACTTGTCGAAACTGTCGGTTTGATTTTAGGACAGTTCATTTGGGTTTTAGGATCATTTCCCTATTTTAGAGCTTTCGCTATTAAGAAATTGGTCTTGGACCAAAACTCCTAGTAAACAGACTTGAATAAAAATTCCGACAGCACTATCAACTTTGGAATGTCGATTTTAGGATAGGGGGACCCTTGATTCGGGTCTTGAGGCTTCCAGACTCATTTTGGGCTATTGGTCTAAGGTTGGTTAAATCTTGGGTTTGGGGCCCATATTTTGTTAAAACAATCTCCGTTGGGAATTTTTTCAATCTTGTTGGGTCCGAAATATCATTTTTGATGGGATAGCATTATTTATTTGCATCCACGGGGTTCTGAATGGGCTCGGAGAGGCTGGGGCTAGCATATGCGTTGGGCGCCTGGGTGGCCCCATTGGCGTCTAGGCTATGTCTTCTTGGAGAGAAAATGGGTGCCTAGGTGATTGTTGGCTGGAAAACATGAGAGACACCTGGGCCATCCCATTGGAGCCTAGGTGACGACACCTTGGCGACCAAGATGAGCTTTTTTAGGCTTGTTTCTTCCTAGACCCAAAACCATTTTCCCCCATTTCTAAACCTCCTTAAACGCTATTTGGTCTCCAAAATCAGCGTGGGAACATAAATTTAAGGCCGGGGATACTATGGGAAGTCAAGGTGATCTTCACCTTGTCCGAATCTCGTAATTTTTGAGCTTCTCTCTTTTGATTCCTCCATTAAAGTCTTTGAATTTCTCTTACGTTGGGGCTGTTTTGGGTAGGCTATTGATCTCTAATTTGCTTAAATTTTGGGCACAAGTTCCTTGAGTAATGATGGGCCTAATGATGGGTCTAATTTTGGGATTTTGACGTGGGTCCCATGGGGCCATTTTAGATTCAAATTTTGACCGAAAGTATTATATTGCAATATGGATATTGTTTTACTCCTTTTAATGTGTAGATTATGATTTTGATAGTGCGATGTCATTTTCAAGATCGTGGGACAAAGATGAGCTATTCATGGATGGTTTGAGACTGTGGTTTGACTTCAAGGTAGGCTTCGGTCTAGTTTTATCTATGATATTGTGTATGATATCGATCACATGCTTGGTAGGAATTATAGGATAGGTTTGTACCTAGTTTTATCATGACTTAACATATTTAGGGGATTTAGAATATAAATGTGACCCGAACCTTAGCATAAAAAACCCACTATGGTTGTAGGACTTCATTGCATCAGATTATAGACTTGTTTAGCCATAGTTTGACATTAAGGACCCCTTAGTATAAGACTTACCATTTACTTAGTGAATTGGATGATATTTTCCTTATTAGACTCTTCTTGTAGATTTATGCCCTTGTTTACCTCAGTTTCTTGAGTTATGGTGCCAATATCTGATTAAGTTATATATTATGGGCCTAATACCGTGGTTCCAATACTAGTTGGACACCAAGTTTGTTTTCTATCCTTTGAAAGGACGTGATTCTAGTTTACAAATGCTCAGACGGTTATGGTTGTATGGTTTGGATACTGGTGATGACATGCATACATTTAGACTCATTTACACTTATTTAGTGGTACGATTCCGGTTAGAACCTTGGTTTTACTACTATTTGCTAAAAAGGTATTTATTCTCACTTTTATTAACTTTAAAAGTTAATTCTTTTACAACAGAAGTCATACCACCCCTATTATTGGATTATGATATTTAGGATAAACATATTACTTTGGAAATTAGATCGAGGTTGATTCCGGTCCATTATTGATCCGCTCTCTTTTACCACTACTTATTCACTTCTGTTGAGAGAGATTCCACCCCTTTCTACATTACTATACTATTTTAGTCCCAGATTCGATCTTGGCCAATGGATTTTCAAATATACACTTATTCAATCCCGGTTCAAGTCCAACATTTCTTATTATACTTTATATATCTCTCCAGTACTGGATGGAGTAGATTGGTTATGATGGTTATTAGAAGTCCTGGTTCGGGACCAGGTAGTATATACGAATATCCTGAGTCCTCTATGGACTCCTCTGTATGGGGACGAGACCCGTATCGGAAGAGATGATATCCATAGGTCCTACTTGCAAGCCTGGAAGCCGAAAGAAATGCATATACTCGGTATGGTTTAGCATTCAGTCAGTATGGTAGTATTGGTTTACTTTACATTCTCTCATCCAAATGCATTGCCTATCACCAATATAATTGTTTGGCACCTATATCTATCGATCTTATGGGGGGGCCATATAGGTATAGGTTATGGTTACTATTTACTGAGTGTTTGCTTGTACCTTCCGAGCTTATGGGGACCCGATTTGGTTATTGGTTGTTCGGGCTAGTCGATTACATTATTGTTGATTATTACTATGTAGTTCATGGCAGGATGGTTGTGGACTGGTACTAGTGGTTGTCGGTACATTTCTGATCCCATTTCTCTATTGTGGTAAGATACATTATTGTTAAGTTATGTCATGATTAGTCACACTTCGGTTAGAGACCTTAATTATGATAGTGTTAGTTTCCTTATTTGGTTATGATCCTTAAGACGTTAGGTTAGCTCCCTCAGGCTAGTATTTTTGAGTTTAGTTTTATATATATAGAGATGTATATATGGTATTACCGTATATCCCTTTCCTACCTTATCTATTTTTATTGTATATATATCCTTTTGGCCTCATATTACTACTATTATCCTTCTCTCACTCTCCATTTATGTATTGACTAGTGATATACGGTATTGCACTTTCTTCCCTGATTACTGTTAGAATAGGATAGTTTATCCTTATGACTTCATTAGCTCTATAATGTCTCATTTCTTGGATAGTTGCCTATAGTTTATATTCCTGTTTTGCATGTTATTTATACTTGCATGATTATTGGAGCTCAGTCGACCGATGCCCACTGAGTACCTTATTTTAAGTACTCATTCTACACTTTTGCAACCTACAGATCATAGTACGAGTTCTCGCTGTTGACATATGCATCATGCGGAGCAGCCATGGATCAGGGATTTGGGGTGAGCTCCTGATGTTCGGAGTTGTTCCTGCTCTCCGTCTTATTGTAGATTGATCTCTATTTTTCTATTTCAAAGATGACCTTGTATATATTTATCATGTGTTCTATTTTTTACTCCTGTTGTATTAGAAGCTCTTTTACTAACTTCATCAGGTTTTGGGGATGTATTTACTTCCTTCTTGCCTTTTTTTTCTTTTATTTAATTTTGCTTCCATTTTTCTTATTAGTCTGTTACAAGCTGTTCCGGACTACAGGTTGGCTTACCTACTGGCGGGTCATTATAGGTGCCTTCATGATCTGAGAAATCTGGTCATGACAATGGGACCATATAACTATTTTAAGAGGACAAAATTAATCTTAAATTGACTTGGAAAATTCTTTAATTTTTAATAAAAAAACAATTATTTTAAATATGTTTAAAATTTAAGAATCTCAAAATTAATTTAGGTCGTGGAGGGCAAAAATTAGGTGTCAACAACTGCCCCTTCCATTGGGTAGGGTGGATGCAAGTAACCCTGGACAAAGGGAGTTTAACATATTGACTACAAATTTATCTCTCAAAAGAGGCCGGTTTTTGCATGAATATTAATGAATTATGGCCGGATCCTGGTATCATATTTCCTACATATCTCAAGTTGCATAGTAGTTCATGACGCTCGATTTTAAGAGTGATTTTCAAAGAATTCACAAGCTATCCTAGTTTCAAATTTTTGATAGACTAAAAAGCTGGTGAATAAAGAGATTAGGGGGAGTTTGGAATGCAGTCAAGTTTCAACATAGAGCCCAACCTACATATCCTAATATTTAAGAAATCAGTCTACTTGTAGTTCAACTCAATCGATAGAAAAGGTAGTCTTTTATTCTAAGCCGACCTTTGGCTCAGGATGAGTGACGAACAATTGAGCTAGGGAGAAAAAGCTTGTAATTATCTCAATTAAAAAAAATGGGGCCCTCACACCTTTAAATATGAGCTACATGGATATAATTCCCAAAGCCCCAGGTGTATGTCACCCGAATTTGAAGAAAAGAAAAGTTGCTTCCAATGTGAGTTTAGAAATACTCTGGATGAGAAATTGAAATAAAAAATATCGCCAAAATGCCTACATACCTTATAATCGGGGCGTGGTTTGATGGTGGTGGTAGTCTTCCTTTAGCTCGTGTCTAAAGAGTTTGATATTCTTCTCTAAACTACGCCCCGGCTTGCTGCTAAGAAAAGGTTCCAAGTTGTATCACATCCCTTTTGGAGTCGTTTACACCTGTGGTTTTGGTTTGATATTCTCATCTTCTCGGATGTTCCCAACAACATCTCAAACAAGATTGTTAGTGATAAATATAATTCACAAAGGGATATATAGTCTTTTACCATATCTCTACGTGAGTTGTTGTTCGGACCGATAGCGCCATCCTTTCCTGTCCTTACTTTGGATGACAATATTTCTGCAACAACACAGACACAACAACCCTCTTAGTTATTGAATATGGCGACTCTTTTGGCAATTAAACATTTTTCAAAATAGAGTGGACCTCTTGGACATTGATGACATTTTAAGTAGAACGGTCCCTGCAACTGTGTGATCTTCTATTTGATAACATTTTCTGCAATAACATAGAAACAACAACCTTCTTGGTTGTTGAATTTTTTTTCAAAATAGAGTGGCCCTCTTGGATACCGATGACATTTTGAGTACAATGGTCCCTACAACCATATGATCTTCTATTGATATGGTAACCCTCTTGGCTACCCGTAATGCTTTTTGTGTTTGATGTGATAACCTCTTTGGCTAATGATAATGTTTTTTTGTATATGACCTCAGGTAAGTCTTGCGCATCATTCGTACGAATACAACTTACAAATATCTCTCGAATTGTTAATCTTCTGGTAATCTTGCACAACATCTAATGTTAGATATGGGGTGGATTACGGATATCCTTTAGTTTGCCAGCTTTCGGGTAATCTCGCACATTATCTAACATTGGATAAGAGATAACTTACAAATTTTTCTTAAATTTCCAGCTTTTGGGTAATCATGCACATTATCTGACCTTTGATACAATGTGGAGTATAGATGTCCCTTGAACTGTCAGTCTTTAGGTAATCCTGCATATAATCAATCTTAGATATGGTGTGGATAATAGAGAAACCTCAATAAATTAATTTTTGGTAATCTTACACATTATCCGATAAGGATATCATTGTGGCATATGGATAACCTTTGAACTGTCAACTTTTGGGGAATCTTGCATACTATCCAGTTAGGATGTTGTTGTGGCTTATGGATGATCCTCAACTGTCAACCTTTATGTAATCTTACACACTATGCTGTCTTAGACATTGCACCTTACAGATGACCTTTGGATTGTCAACTCTAAGGATATCCATTACGTCATCCATTTTTGGATAGTGACTTAGAGACATCCCTTGGACCATCTGCTTCTTTAATTTTGATGATTGCCCGCCTCTTTCAGCTTTAGGTGATATAATAGCCCATTTTGGTGATCCACATCATCCTCTTTTAATATTGACATGGCTTGTCATCCCTTCATGGTTTGACTCATGCCAACCTCTTTAAGATTTGATGCCATATAATAGCCTCTTTCGACATCCACATCATTCTCTTTTGGTATAAATATGGCTTTTTCATCCTCCTTCGGTATTGACAGGCGTCAACCTCTTTTGGATTTGATGCACTATAATTTCCTCTTTCGGTGATCCACGTAATCTTCCTTTGATATTAACATGGCTTTGTCATCCCCCTTCGGTATTGACAGACATCAACCTCTTTCGGATTTAATGTAATATAATATCCCTTTTTGATGATCCACATCATTCTCTTTCGGTATTAATATGGCTTTGTCATCCCTCTTTAATATTGACAGACGTCAACCTCTTTTGGATGTTACACAATATAATAGCCTCTTTTTGGCGCTCTCTTGATGTGTTGGCTCCTTTGCGTGTACCTGTGCTCAAGGTAAACAATTAGTAGATACAATGTCACTTTTGCTAGCGACTATAGTCATGTTTTGGAAAAGCTTTAAAGAAAGCATTCACAATATAATGATTTTGTTTGCAAATGTCGTCCTCTTTTTGAGGTGAATAGCTAAACAAAAAGTCATTTTAGACGTAAATGAATGGTTTAACCCTATTTTCAGGGATGGATATACCACTTTCAAATGTTATATGTTCGTTTTAATCCATGATGGCCGACCTGAAGGAGGATATCCTTGCTCTTCTTATCGGGTGATCTCTTTGCCTGCTCCATTGTGGCAACTCTTTTGCATGTACCATTTCTGAACATCATGTGTTCATTTTGATCCTATGATTTGTTAGGGATTCGAGAAGGATGTCATTGTTCACTCTTCATCTGTCGATTCCTACAACCATAGAAAGATTGTTAGTTTTTGGAAGCTCTGCCACTTTTGACTCTTCCTATTATCTTGGCTCCTCTTCCCTATTTTGGGTATTCAGCTTCACTGTATTTTCTTTGAATAAAATGATATACTAAACAATTGAAGTTTGTTGCTGATCCTTTCCATTCTTAGCACAACCTGCATCTACAAAAAGTGCTAGTTTTAATGAAACTGATCAGTATTGACCTCCTTCTATCTTCTGCTTCCTTCTTGCCATTTTTTGGGTGCTTATTATCTTTAGGCGCTTGTCATCTTTGGATGCTTGCCTCGACTCCCCCGATCAGTAGATGTATGACAGAATTAGTTTAACAATTTAAAGAAGAGACTTTTTCAATCAATCTAGTTTTATAAAAACTAATTTTCAAAGAGGATTGTGGAGGGGTCTCTGCCAATTTTTTCATGTCATACACTAGCTCAATGAATGTCCTTGGTAAGAGGCTTTACATGTCTAACACTTGCTGACAAGATCTAGAGAACTTTCAGCATTGTAGCAGGGGCATTTGAAGATGACTTCTTGGAAATATCTATCATAGCCGAGGATTGATCCACTTGGACTCTGTTACTCTGATCTCTTGGTGCTGGGGAAATCTTGGAACTTGAACTCACAAATGAAACTTGGTGGATATTTTGAGGCCCTCCTCCAAATTTCAGCCCTAGTTAGACATTTTGAGGTTAAGTTTTGACTCGCTAATGAAAGAGTTGAAACTCCACATGGATTTTGAGATTCTCTCTTAATATTCTCTATTCTGAAGGATGATTTTCTTCTTCTTCAGAATTTTTGAGATTCGTACTAAAAAATTCTGCCTCAGTTTCTATTTCCTGGGATGATAGGACCAAGCAGATATGGCACCTACGTATCTCCTTGTAACAGGAATCAGGTCAAACATAATTCCCCCAACTCAGAAGAATTTGGGATTTCCTAGTGCTGGGGAATTCTCAGAGTTTGAACTCATAAATGAAGCTCTGGTGAAAATTTTGAGATCCTCCTTAAAAGTTCTGCCCAGGTAAATGCTTTTGATACAAGTCTTGAGTTGTTGACTATGTGGGGATCTTGAGACTCTCTTCAAAATTCATTTCAGTGGCATTCTTTTCTACAACCTTCCATTTTGACTATTGAAGGATAAATCTTTTTCTCCTGAATTTTTGAGATCCCTTCTCAAAAATTCTACCCTAGTTTCCATTTCCTAGAGTGATATGACAGAGCTGTTAGGGCACCTACGTATCCCGTTGAAGCAGGAGTCAGGTCTTTATGTAGTTCAAAACTACGATTGGGAATATGAAAAATTCTAAAGGATTGACCAAAATCTACAAAGGCTGTCTACGTATCCTGTTCTTGCAAATTCAGGTCATCATGTAGTTCATACATAAAAAAGAGAGATAGATTTTTCTAATGAGTTGACCAAAGCCGACAAAGACTGCCTACGTATCCCATTCTTAGGAATTCAGGTCAAACGTAGTTCGTACTAAAACGGAGAGATAAATTTTCCTAAGGAGTTGAACAAAGCCGGAAAAGGCCGCCTATGTATCCCATATTGGGAATTTTGGTCAAACGTAGTTCGTACATAAATTAATAGGGGATATGTTAAGCTAATACAAATTATAACAAACTATTACAATACAAGGAAGTAAGCAAAAAAAAACTCCATCTTCAAACGTAGTATATCTTAATAGTATCAAAGTCAATCGATCTTGGCTATTCTCACCTGTTCATCCAAGCCAAAACCATGATGCTTCTATCAACTTGGTGTAACTTTCCTTTTGTGTTTTTCACGATGAGGGAAGGATTGATCGCTTATTTATTTTGATTGAACTTTGGATCAGTTGATAACTTATAGGAAATGATATTCTTACTCAGCTTTGGCATGCCATCATAAGAATGATTGAATACATTGACGTATTGTTTGAGCAAACTGATGAGCTCTATTTTTAGCGCCTTGTTCGGATGAACACTGGCTCTGATTTCCTTGACTTTCTCAGCATTATCCAAGCCAATCACTTAAGTTTCTTCCAGACTGGGCTTTTATTGGTTCTTAAAATCTTTCACCTCAGTATGTTCATTTAGCTTTCGATATTATATGAAATTGATAGGTTTTGAATTGTTATTACACAGTGGTCGGGGAGTCATAGGTGGAGTGTAAGTCCAATTCAACAACTTTTCTCCCTATTTAGCTTTTCTAATACTAGATGCCTCTGAGAACTCCTTCAGGATCATGTCACAATTTTTGAAAAGTTTTCCTATTCCTTCCCTAGGACCCTCGCTTTCATTCCACATTTGAACAAAAAAATTGGTATAGACGAGGCAACAACTTTGGTAGCTCTGGATCAATCTTCCTTTTGGCCTTATTTTCGGATAGATTTTTTCCTATTGTGGCATAGCCTAAACCAAACTTAGGAGGCCCTTTTGGAAATGTTTGATAAGGTGCGTTCATAATCACAAACTTAGGCTTCATGATTTTCTCTATTGTGTTAGAACTTGCTTGGATTATGGTTTTATTCGTGAGCCATTCTTCATTAGTGTCGACCATATTTATATATACTCCTTCAAAGTCTGGTGCAACCGTATAGAGAGTGATTACCTTCTGGTCCATTAGGCTTGAATTTGGTGCTTCAAGTTGAGGCAATCTTTAGTGGTGTGTCTGACACTTCCTGAATGATATGCACAATATCGATTAGGTCTGAAGAATTAGATATTGGATTAGCAGGCTTTGGTGTAATAGGTTGAATCAGTCTAGCCGTTTTTAGTCACTCAAAGATATGGGTTTCGCTTTCAACTAATGGAGTAAAGATTTGATGTGGTTTTTTCTCAAAATTTGGACGGGGAAGATTGTAACTATTTTTGTTAGCATAGGAAGGTACTTAATGGTAGTCTTGAGGTGGTTGGATGTTGGGTTGGTTATTTGGGAGTGTATTTTGGACATCGGGTTGATAATTTGGTTATGGAGATGGCATTGTGGCTGGGCATAGAAGATGGGTTGGAGGTTTTATGGGGTCGAAATCTTGCTTGTCTGGACGCCTTCTTTGACTGACTCACCAATTTTAACCAAATTCACAAATATGGCGTGGTCCGCCAGTATTATTTTCTTGTAGAATTTTCCTTCTTGAGCATGATAAAATACTGACATAATCTCTTTCTCCGTCATGAAAGGCCAAACCTTGGCAGCTTCTTTCCTTCACTGATAAGCATATGCCTGAAAGTGTTCATTATCCTTCTTCTTGATTTGATTTAAAGAGCGTTGGTCTGGGACTACCTCCATATTATAAGCTATCCTTTCAATGAAGTTCTTGGATAGAGATCTCCAACAAGGCCACTTCTTTAATTCTTGCAAGGTGAATCATTCCAAAGCTTTATCACTTAGGCTACGACTAAAAAACCTCATCAACAATGCTTTATCCTTACCTACCTCAATTATTCGATCACAATAATTTCTTAAATGAGATGTATGGTTTTCGGTTCCATTGAACATCTCAAATTTTAGGACCTGTATCCTTCTAGCAGCTCTAAATCAGGATGGATGCAGAGATCTTCATAGATAAATCCGACACTATTAGGAGAACCACAAGATTCCTTCATTCTAGCGATCTCCTCTTTCACCAATAACATATTGTTTTCGTGCTTCTATTTTTATAGCCTTCCACTATTTCTCCCTTTCTTTGTAATGGTTAGTTTTGGGTATTTCTGGAACAATGAGACAAGGCTTTGGTGTCGTAATGACGTAAAAGGTGGTGATGGGTGGCATTGTTTGGTTAGTTAGAGCAGAGTTTTGACATATGAGAGTGAAGTTCTGGGGGATATTGGCATTGAGATTGAATGTGAGAGAAACTATTTTGGGAAGCGAAAACATTTAGAGGGATGTTTTGGTAATTTAGAGTAAGGTTCTGGGGATGTTAAACACTTGGATTATTGTTTCGATTGGTGTTTTGAATATAAGGATTATGAGTTTGGCCTATTAGATTAGCAGGGTCCATAGGAGTTCTCGACATAGAAGCAAGGGTATATCACTTGGATGAATTTCAATATTGGGGGAGTAAAGCGGAGGGAACTGGAGCGAGGGCTTGCGGTCGTTCGGGAATGGAGCGATGGCTAGACTGGCCATATTTTTAGCTCTTTGTGCCTCATTTTGGAGTTTCTCCTGCTTTCTAGTCAATTCAGTTATTATATTGTCTCTGATGGTTATCTTGGTCAGAGCGTTCTTGTTATCATTACTAGTCATTTTCCCCTTTCCTTTAGATAAGGTGCAGTCGGAGGAGGAGTTATTATTGAATTTTGATTTGATAAAGTATTAATGTCCAGCCAGCTTGGGTCAACACAAATTAGTTTCTATTTATTCTGTTACCTAATAAATGAAAAATAACTCAAATGGCAAATATGTTAGATCCCGTTAGTGGTAAATAATACAAGATTATTGATATGAAGTAAACACATCAAGTTGCTTTCATCGCAGGAAAATTGATCTACGGGTGAACCGACTCGAAGGATCCCTATAGATAGGATTTTGCCTTTTGGCTTTGGCTAAGTATGTTTGTCAGGAAGGTTGACTTTTGCTGAGTCTTCTTTTTCTGACGCTTCTGCTTGCTAACCTTTCATCCTTATTACTCATTTTCCAAGCTAGGGGAAATAAATATTTTAAAGAATAGATGACGGGCCGAAAGCCTGCCTATGTATCTCACAAAGGAGAAGTAAAGCCCTACGTAGTTGGAATATTTGAAGGTTTTATGAAAGAGGTTTGCAGAGTTTTTCTTGAAAACTTTGAAAGTCTCGGAATATTTTTTGTTGGACTTTTGCATAGTGAGCTCACGTTTTTGCCTAAAGGGGTTCTATAAAAAGCATCAGATATAGGGTGGATCAATTCACCTTTGATTTAAGCAACATACACAGTATAGTTGTATCACATAATATGTAAACAATTTATGATGTGTCCTATGCAGATATGTGAACTTTTTATGCCAAAGGTAGGCTAACAAATTGGAGGATGTGTATGCCATTTATGAAATATTCCATTGGACCAAAAACATATTATATACAAACCAATATAAATAGATGTAATAGGGATACAAAATAAGGGAACATGTATACAAGTGAATATAAGTCCCACGCAGGGGAGCAATCCTAAATTACGCCGCCATGAGAGGTCTTTCGTTCTCAAGCTTCTTGGAATTTTTGGAACTCGAAACACCTTTCAGATGAAGATCTTCAAATCAAGAAACTATCTAAATAATTCCTAACCCCGAGGAATAATGGTCCGTTCAAATTGACATCATATCCTTCAATTAAATCACATAAAGGTATGATTGTCTTTGCGGATTGGGGGCCTTTTTCGATACAAGGTGGTCATATTGATGTCCTGATACCCATGGGGTACCGGGTCACTTAGTTTAGCATGGCTAGTTCAACAAGATTTGGTTTTGCTCTGTCCTAGTTGACTAGAGTGGTTTGCTCGAATTGATTGGAAATTCGAAATGGACTTTTCGGGGTAACATACCAAGTGACTAGTACCGACTCGAATCAACAACTTCACTTGGATGTACAAAGAAAATCAAGGTTTTATATTAAAAGGCAGTTGCGAATACTCACATAACCATCATTTTTCCTAATACCTAATTATTGCCAGGAGTGGCGAAAAATTCCATGAAATGCAACAGTTTGTAATTGTAGAAATTTAAATAGATAAGAAAATAAGCAATTTAAATATTACAAACCCAAATAGTTAGTCAAATAGAGTCAGTTTCAAATATTTGGTAAGAACATAGTTGAAATCCCTAGCAGAGTAGCTATTTCTGTTTTGCTGGAAAATGATTTCGACTTGATTAAACTTGAAAATTTAAAGAAATTTCCAAATTTTGTTAAAAATAGAGTCGCCACTTAATTTATTTAGAAAAAATTAGGAAACCCTTGAAAAAAACTTAAATATTTAAAACAAAAAATCTTTTAAGTTCAAAGAGATCAGGGTAAGGATTGAAATTAATACCTTGAGAAGATTTTTAAGTTATTTGGGGTATCCGCTAACTCAAGGTTGTCCGATCTATTTGAAAATAACTTTATTCGACTAACTTTGATAGATAGGGGTTTTGAGAAAAAGGATGCTTTAATCCAAAAAAGAAGTTTGAGCTTTAACGATGAAGGAAATTCTCTTTTTTATTTCAAATTAAACTTATACCATTGTTTTGGAAAAACAAAAATCAGTTAAATCTTTGAACCAAATGATAAACTAAATCAAGCTAAATCTATAAAAGGTTTTTTTTTTTGTAAAACATGGCAATTCTAAAGGGAAATTCAGACTAAGATAAGAGAAATGTTAGAGTTAGTACAAATAAATAGATATGTGTTACAAATAAATAGAGGTAGAAAAGTTAAAATTTGGGGCAAAGCAAGAAAAGTTGAACTTTGGGCCCCTTTTGGACCCTTTCAAATCTGCCCAGGTTTTGGGCTGAATATTTATGAATTTTGGTCCAATTCCTTGCCGTGTGTATCAATTGTATACTGACTGTATACCAGCCTCCTTTTGCTGCATTTCTATTTTATACAAATGGTATACCAATGTATAATCTGTATATTAGCATCCCTTCCTCACATTCTTCTCTTTGGAACTTGTATACTTGCTTCTAATGACTTGTAAACAATGTACATATGCTGGATATTTGTGTATACAACCTTGTTCTTCATGAATTTAGCCCTTTTTGGACTATGCTTTGTGCTGGGACTCAAGATGGATATGGGCGTCCTTAACCCGATGGGAAAATGAAAGGGGAAGGGAGTCTATGTGGACTCAGTGCAGGTTTCACATACCATAAAAAGAGATAAAAATTACATCTATGAATTAAAAATAAACAAACAACATATTCATTTTTTTCAAAGGAGAAAGAATAAACACACTGTTAAGAGCTAAAGACGGTAACAAAAGTTGTTGAATACACAACATATTTCCAAGTCAACAATCCTAAATTATGTCTGACTTCAAGTATCTTACAAAAATACATAAACTCAATTTGAATATAGGCATAGATAAATCCTTTTCAATAGGCAGTTCCTATTTGTTTTTTTTTTAAAAAAACAAAAGCAGGTGACGAAAACCACAAGAAAATGGAGAGATATCATGAAGCAAAATCTGCCACTTTTTTCTCTAATTTTCTTGATCATAACTCAAGTAAACACAACAAAGCTCAAATGACTAAATATGTAGAACAAATTGGCAACAAACTACTTCTAAGGAAGCACATAAACCCAAAGTGAAAAGATCATTATCCTGTTATATTAATCCTCAACCAAGATTCATACTTTAGTTTTGACTTCACAATGATAATAGAAGTAGGTTCAGTCAACTAAACAAAAGCTGTCCGTTGACAAAATAGAATCAAGACGGGCAAAAACAAGGTTCATCCATAGAGGTAATCCTCAAAGCTAAAAACATTAACCATTCTCCAATGGATAGCTTGAAGGAAATCTTAAAAGTTCAGGCTTTTTGAATTAACACATAAGAAAAATAGGCTCAAAGAGAAATGAGCAATAACTATTCAAGTCAAACCAATGAACTAGAGCTATCTTCATCCTCTCCTTGACGGGTCATGTTGGACCATGGGTCAAGTGATTATTGAGGATTCATTAGACTCACAGTCTTACACTATAGAGGAACTTGCTTGCTTCCATTGACATTATAGGTCAAAGGACTCTTAAACAGTAAACAACCACCATGAAAATAAGGTGAGTTTTGAGACCTTATTTGCTAAACAAGCATCAAGACTATATAAACATACATAAACAACGTGAAGGTAACCCTTTTGGGTATTGAAAAAAAAGAGGGGTATATAGTAAAGAAACTAAGATAGACATGAACGAAATCCATAACTAACACAAGATAACATGAATAAGCTTCTGACTAAGAAAGAAGAAACTTAAAGAAAAACATGTTTTTTTTTAATCAAACACAGGCAAAATGAGCTAAAATTGAAACAGAAAATAAGAAGTCATAGTCAGAATTATCGGATCAACCAATACCTAAAGCAAACCAGGTCATTCTCATTCTCACACTAGTTGTGAGATTCAACTACCAACAACAAAAAAATAATTTAAAGAAACATGAAAAGAACCTAGATACTATCAACAATATGAAAATAGCAACAACATCAACATTCAAACAAGAAAACTAAGTAGAACCCAAGACAAAGAAAAATGGGGAAGGGTTTACCTTTTTTGGAGCAGCAAAGGGGGACTCGAGCTTTTGTTGGAATCTTTTTGCCACCACCGAAAATCTCACTTATTTCTTAGCTGAAATCCAGTGCTCAATGGAGTCTTACAAGGATTCTAGCCTAGAAACTTTAAAATTTAGCAAAGGAGATCTTCTTTAAATTCAGAAATTCTTCACTTCTTGCTCAAATGATTTTTTCAACCTTTCAAGACTTGCCCCAACTCAATGGAATAGTACGCTATTTATGGGAGTTGTCGGAATGGGATTTATGAGATTTAGGGGATGTGAGACTTGGGTTTTTTCAGGGATTTTTGAAAGGGATTTTTGAATTTTGAATTCGGGATAAGCTTCTATAGCTCATGAATTGTTCTAATTGTACAAATTCGAATAGAAATAGGAAAAATCAAATTGAGGTTTTTAAGAAATTCAAAAATTCTCTTCAACAACCAATGGGAATTGAACAAATATGTACCAACAGGGTACAAATTTGGATAAATTAATGGGATATACCCATTAGAGATTCTTTTAGAAGTTGGCCAACTCATTGATTCATTCAAACAAAAATTAAGGGTGAATTTAAATGGAATATTAATGTATTTTTATGTGTTGGGGCGTTGTTTGGTAGTAGTTGTTGTTGTTGCATTCGGTAGGTTTTGTTGAAGGAGCTTCTGGGCTCACTTGGTTGTTGTCATATGTCGTTGGTGTTGTGCCATTGAAGAAGAAAGGATTGTAAGGGTTAAGGTGTTAAAAGGGTGTTGGCTTGAGTGGGTTATTAGGATTTTGGGCTTGGGTTGGGTAGAATTAGGCTGAGAAAAAGGTTGGGAATTTAGGCTATTTAGGAAATGGTTAGCAAATAGCCGATGAAATTGCAATCGTGGCCACATTTGTGCAATTGAACGAATTTAACCAAAATTGACTAGAATTGGCATGCTATTTAATTATGAGCTTCTTATTTAAACATAAGCCGAAATAAATAAATTTTAAAACTTGATTTATTTTAAAGATTAAAATAAACTACAGTGATGTGGTTAGCATATAAACTGTAATCTAAAAAGAAAGAGAAACTGAATACGACAACTCTGACTGACTACCTATGAAGCCTCTACTAATACTGACTATAGGTAACCGAAACATGACCCCAGCTATCCCTAATCAATACATACGAATAGAAATGAAATACTGGATCTGGAACTGACTTGAGTCCTCAGAATAAGAGAACTCATCACCTGCTGGCTGGATGCTATGATATGCTTGACTATGGTCCTGATAGTAAACACCTGAATCTACATCACATGAAAAATATAGGCAGAAGAGATATGTGATCAGTACTTTTGAATGTACTGAGTATGTGAGATATGCACAAGTTATGAAAGCACTTAAAATATGCTTTAAAACTGAGGGAATAAGCCATTTACTGAAATATGTATTTAAACATGCCTATATGTAAAAGTTATGAGACATAGTGAAATCTCTGAATCATGAGCTAGAATATTTTTGTAAATTGAAAAGTTATAGATGCAAAAATATTTTATTCGATCTAAAGCTAATGCTGGACATGCTATAAACTGTACTGAATGCAAGAGATGAGCTAATGTACAATTACCATGTATATGAAATAAGTATATACTAATATGAAATGATAATCTAAAAAGTCATAGTATGAAAGCAAGTAAAATAGAACTGAGTGTCATGTACAAATACTGAGTCTGAAACTATGGGATGTGAACTGATGCAATGACCAAGTAAATAAACATGTAACTGATCAATAATGTACTGAGTAAATAATGCTTAATAGTCTTGAATACATAGCTTGATCATATGCTTGAAATCTTAAGTAATATTATGTAAATCATGCACGGCTTTGAGTATAATGTGAATGCTATAATATAGCCCTAAGAAATCATAACTAATCATTAAAACATACTCATGATTGAAAAATATATCATGGAGAACTGAACTTAAGCTTGGAATCATAATTGGGTAAAAGCCTTAGTATAAGGGAATTGTAGAATTCATGAATGAAAAACCATAATTTGGGCATGAGGATGAAAGGAGATCATCATTAAATACTCACATACCTTATTACTGAAGATTCTTGAACTAAAGTTTGGAGGATTTGAGCTTCAAGATGAAGAACCCTAATTTCTTATTTTGGAGAAGAGGAAATCACCTATTCTCATGTTTCTCTGAGTATTTTCGTGTGATTTGGAGTGAATGAGGGATTAGGAGCAGTTTAGGCTTTATATTCAGCCTTAGGATAGCTTAAAGGATGTTGTTTATGAGGTTAAAAGATGGGAAAAGACCAAAATACCCCTTTACAACATTGCTGAAAAATTCTGTGCCTTACAACAGACAAATCATCCCACGATCGTGCTTTCAAACCACGATCATGGGTTGTGTTCGTGGGTACTTAAGGTACCTTGTAAATTCTATGGATTTTAGGGCAGTGTTTCATCAGACGAGAGCAAGGTACGATCGTCCTTTCAACCTACGATTTTATCTTGGGTCGTGGTATCTCACTACTGGACAGTGCTTTAGTAAATTGGCCATAACTTCTTACTCCGATATCAGATTAAGGCAAAATTCAATGCATTGGAAAGAAGACTCAAAGAACTTTCATTTGGTGGGATTTGAGATCCAAAAATTTTCCGAATCTAGGAGTTATGCTCATTTTAATTTGACTAAAGAAAGATTCTACACAAGAAATCAATTGATAAGGAAGGTTTCAACTAGGCTATGAGCTAGGAGTTACTTGTGGACTTAATTAATGTATAAACCACTTCTAAAACTAAAAAATAACTAATTTTGGTTCTATATATGCTTGATGAATGTTTCTAATATTAGCTTGGATTTTTGGATTGTTACAATATCTCCCCCTTGGAATCATTCGTCCTCGAATGAAGACTAACTAAGCTGAAAGGATAGGGAAAGAGTTGCAATCCCAACACTGAGTTCTGAGAGTTGATCACTAACATGATAACTAAGTTTCAAATTGAAACATGGAATGGACTGAATTCATGAATGCAAATTAAGACATGTGAGCAACTGAGTGACATAAGATTGAGAGAAGTAATAGTAGAAAATTGTTACCTTGAACTGACGTTAGGCTTGGAATAAGACTCAACTGTATTTACACACAACAAAAATGGACATAAGATCTCACATTGAATAGGAACAATTAAGCACTCAGGAGTGTACAACTAGAAGAAAAGATGGGAAACTACAGGAACTTATCTGTCTAATCTCTGAACTAAATTGCTAGCCATATGGACTGTCTCATGCTGAAAGTTTAGAACTCAGCTGAAGCACTCTTAGAACGAACATATATATGTAAAACTGCAAGGTGATGGATACTAATATAAAATCTCTAAGAGTCACTGAGAAAGGAATATCTGCTACCTCCAATGATCCTTATCAAAAGCTCTAATACCATTAGGGAGGGAAGAATTTTGGGCATGATCTGAGTGAGATATCTGAATAAGGTTTCTAACATGGTATGAGCATCCTAGTCTGTTGAATTGAGCTAATATAATAGGAACAACGTATAGTTGAACATGAGACACCTTTGGTCTAAACCTACCTATCATGAAACAAGAGTACCTTAGGCCGAAAGTAAGGATAGGACTAATATGCTTTAAGCAATGTGACTGATAACCTTCTAACTTGGCAACATTTCTCAACCACGCTCCTTATAATGAATATATCAATCTTAACTAGCGGAAATTTTATAACTCTTTGAGGGAAACACTATAAATGGACGCTAGAGGCTAAGTCTAGTTGCATGCTTATACTCTATTCAAGATTAACTAGGAGATACAAAGCTCTACCACTAAAAAGACTACACTGGTCTTAACTGCAGGAATCTATATTCTATAACCACTAGGGGCTATCACCCAAAATATACTTCTCCTTGTCGCTTTAAACAATAAATGTTAAGTTCTAATCAAAGAGTTACTAACCACCATAAGTCATTAGCTATAGGTATATCAACAAATCATTTAAATCTATCCCTTAACTACTAGCAACATCACCCTCAAAGCATAAGAAAGGTCACTAAAGAACTAGAACATGAGTATCTAGAATAAGAGGAATACTAAGAAATCTTGACTTAAGAATTTTCATAACTTTGAAACTCAACTGGGGCCTAAGGTGTAAAGTATAATATGAAAGAACTTGTACAAGAGATCTGATTCAACAACATACATGAAGTAGTGTGATCTCACTAGTCATTAAGGACAAATCATGAGTACCTAGAGTGGAGCATAATGTAAAACATAAGTGTATGACGTGAGACTAGAGTTCATAGATTCATATACTATAATTCATACTACTGAGTGAACTATTACTCCTCATACTAGGAATTGAAAATGGACATGATTCTGTATGAATTGCATGAATATGAGTTATGATCATGGTGCTGACATGTAAGGCATAAGTAGAGTGTCGTAATGACTAAAGTACAAGAAAATACAGAGATAAGAATGGGTCGGGTATCTTCTTCCCTTAGTGCTATTCTAGAACTCACTAGCATCACTACTAAAATCTGAAAACCTAACTTGTTTCTTTGTTCTATCATCTCCCCCTTAGATCTAAGCCATCATTCCAAGTCATTGGGCCTCTTTAAAAAAGCTCTAAACTGAACTGCAATCACTTCACTCTAGTGGTTGGGGTATAAATATACTGATAAATACTAAACTCCCCTGAAAGACTATATCTAAAAGTATAAAGCCCGTTTTTAGTACTTCCTTCTAAGATACTACTCTTAACTTTATCTATACTCAATAGTCGTCATACTATAACTTAAATTCGTACTAACTTAGAATCTTCTGAAGTGTCACAATACCCTGGGCAAACCTTTATTTCTTTTAGAATTCAAAATTCTTCTCTCTATTAGCTTGATCATCCATAATTCAAACTTAGATTCTAACACTTAACATGGATAGCCATACAATTTCTCATACACTTCACTAATTTCCCACTACTCGATAGAATTTAAGAAACACTAGTCCGCTTAAAACTTTATGGAAATCATTAATCTTAACCACCTCTTCTATCAAACTTCAGTCTACAAGCATGTTTTTTTTTTCATGACCTTACTATTTTTCCTTTCTATTTAACTATATATCTCAAATCACAATAACTATAGGGAAAGCACTACCTAATATTTTGATCTTGATACCTACTACTTCTTTCTTGAGGGTCATCTACTATAATATTTTGAGAAGGGATATGAGAGCACATCTGACTTTGGCCCATTACACGATTTACCTGAACAAGAGTGAACTCTTTAAAAATTCTAATCTTAGAGGCACTGATGGGATCCTCTCAAGCCCTTGTGCAATCTCATAACTATCTATAGGGACTGTCTGAGAAAACATTATCAATAGAAATTTCAGCTGAAATAAAGCAATGCTTGGATCTATATAAATTTCTTAGAAACATCTCTATTGCACAGTCTGAGAGATAAAAGAAGGGAATTATTTCCTAAATTCCTTATAGCCTCTAGAAGAAAAGTACAGACGTTTCCACATCATTCTGCAAGACTCTACTAGATACGACTTCACAGACACCCTAGGACACTTGAACCTAGTGCTCTAATACCAAGTTTGTCACGACACTACCCCCTAGTGGTAACACGGTGCTTAGAACTATTAGTGATCCCAAGCTACCCTATGATACTGACATAATGTATGAGCAACTAAATATAAGCATGTGTAAGAGCTAAAATGACTAAGTAGAAGCATAATCATGAATCAAAGTGGTTTAATACATTTATGTTAGAAAGTTTATTTAAATCATCTCTAATCTGAAAAGAAAGAGAAAATGAATATGACAACTCTGACTGACTATCTATGAAGCCTCTACTAAAATTTACTACAAGTTATTGAGAGGACATGACCCCAGCTATCTCTAATCAATACATATGAATAGAAATGAAATACTGGATCTGGAATTGACTTGAATCCTCAAAATAAGAGAACTCATCACCTGTTGGCTGGATGCTGTGATCTGCCTAACTATGCTTCTGCTAGTAAACACCTGAATCTACATCACATGAAAAATATAGGCAGAATAGGTATGCAATCAGTACTTTTGAATGTACTGAGTATATGATATATGCGCTACATGAAAACACATAAAACCTACTTTAAAACTGAGGGCATAAGCCATTTACCAAAATATGTATTTAAACATGTCTATACGTAAAAACTATGGGACATAGTGAAATCTCTAAATCATGAGCTATAATATTTTTGAAAATTGGAAAGCTATAGATGTAAAAATATGTTATTCGATCTAAAGATAATGTTGGACATGCTGTAAACTGTACTGAATGCAAGAGCTGTATGAAATACGTATATACTGATATGAAATGATTATCTAAAAAGTCATAGTATGAAAGCAAGTAAAACTGAACTGAGGGTCATGTACAAATGTTGATTCTGAAACTATGGGATGTGAACTGATGTAATGACCAAGTAAATAAATATGTAACTGATCAATACTGTACTGAGTAAACTAATTACAAGGTCATGCAATGACTGAGTTCAAACTGTGGGAGATACTATTAACCGATATATAACTATGTAAGCTAAACATGGAGTTCGATCTATAATTCCTATCGAAAAAGGACCAATATACCTTGCCAGAGTATGAAGACTGATCTGACATGGTATCACTAAAATGATGTCCAAAAGGACTAAGGTGTCAAGCCTAGTCTGAAGTGTGATCCTTTAGAACCTACGGTGGCGCCGTAGCTCTGGGACTTAGGTACTTTTACTAAAGGTTTTAGCCTAACTAACGGGTGAGCCTTCATCTCTGTGTCCGCTCGGTGCTAAGTACTACTCCCAAATGAATATAAACTGAAAGACTGAATAGTTCAATAATACTGAAGTTCTGAGACTGAAAGATAAGTGTTTTATCTGAAGGCATTCTAAATCAAGAAAACTGAAGGAATGAGTGTTTGACTGACAATGCATGATGTCCTAATTCATTGGGTGTTCATAACCTACCATCTCTGAAGAATGCAACTAAAATGACAAATTCTATAATTTGAAGCGAATGTGAATTTTCATAACACAAGTCCAAAATCACGAGTTTATCAACATATTGAGGGTTCATAAATCTAAGTATGTAAAGATACTAAATTTCATGGGAAAACATGACAGGTCAACTAATATGGACTGAAATCCATCAAATCATGATAAATAATGCTTAATAAGCTTGAAAACTGATACATCATACATAGCTTGATCATATGCTTGAAATCTTAAGTAATATCATGTAAATCATGCATGGACTTGAGAATAACTTAATTCTATAATATAGCCCTAATAAATCATAAATAATCATTAAAACATACTCATGAATGAAAAATATATCATGGAGAACTAAATTTAAGCTTGGAATCATAATTGGGTAAAAACCCTATTTCAAGAGAGTCATAGAATTCATGAATGAAAAACCATAATTTGGGCATGAGGAAGAAAGGAGATCCTAATTGAATACCCACATACCTTATTACTGAAGATTCTTGAACTAAAGTTTGGAGGATTTGAGCTTGAAGATGAAGAACCCTAATTTCTTATTTTGGAGAATCGGAAATCGTCTATTCTCATGTTTCTCTAAGTATTTTCATGTGATTTGGAGTGAATGGGGGATTAGGAGTAGTTTAGGCTTTATATTCAGCCTTAGGATAGAATAAACGACGTAGTTTAGGAGGTTAAAAGATGGAAAAAGACCGGAATACCCCTTTACAACATTGCTGAAAAATTCTGCGCCTTACAGCAGATGAATCATCCCACGAACGTGCTTTCAAACCACGATCGTGGGTTGTGTTCATGGGTACTGAAGAGACCTTGTAAATTCTCTAAATTTTGGGGCAGTTTTTCATCAGACGAGAGCAAGGTACATTCGTACCTTGGGTCATGGTATCTCACTACTAGACAGTGCTTCAGTAAATTGGTCATAAATTTTTACTCCAATATCGAATTAAGGCAAAATTTGTTGAGTTGAAAAGAAGACTCAAAGAACTTTCATTTGGAGGGTTTTGAGCTCCAAATATCTTCTAATCTTGGAGTTATTCTCATTTGAAGTTGACTATAGAAAGATTCTGCACAAGAAATCAATCGATATGGAAGTTTTCAGTTAGACTATGATCTAGGAGTTACATGTGGCCTTAATTAATGTCTAAATCACTTCTCATACTACCAATTAGATAATTTTGGTTCTATATATACTTGAAGAATGTTTCTAATCTTAGCTTGGATTTTCAGATTGTTACAGTAATATTTATAGGATTAAGGAGATCACTTGGTACAAACATGGTGAATTTCCTTTTACTTAACTAGGATGTTCTATTTATGTTGGAAGACAAAAAATATGTTCTATAATGATTTCTTTACTAAGGTGGTCAAGAAAACTACTGGATGGCAAGGTAAACTCTCTTCCCTATGTGTATGGGGGGGGGGGAGGCATGAATGTTCTTATTAAGCATGTTCTTCACTCTCAACCTATTCAGTTATTATCTACAATAATACCTCCCAAGCATGTTTCTACACAGATTGAAGCATACCTAGCCAGATTTTTTTGGGGATTGAGTAATGGTAATAATAAATACCATTGGAATTCATGGGACAAACTTTGTTTCCCAATTGATGAAGATGATATTGGCCTCAGATACTTACAAGGTGGTAGTGCCAGCTTGAGTATGAAGACATGGTGGAGTTTCAGAACTAATAAGTCCCTATGGCCTGATTTTCCCATTGCTAAATACTACAAGCTCTCTTCTCTGATTAACATTCAATAAAAGGCCACTCAATCTCTTAATTGGAGAAGTAGGCTAAAGATCAATGATCAAGTTGAGAAAAATTTTCTTTGGAAAAATAATAGTGGTGATTCCAATTTTTGGTGGGATAACTGAACAGATATGGGAGAAATTGCACACATTATTCAAAGTAAAAATATTCTTGATAGTCAAAAGGTCAATGAATTTTTTAGTAATAGAAGGAAGAACATTGGCCATATGCACTTCTCAGAGTTCCTAGTAGAGCATATTTAGACCATCAATATTGGGGAATACAACCTTCCAAATCAACCTATCTGGACCCCAACATACAGAGAAACCTTTTCCACATCTTCAGCTTGGCAATGCACTAGTCAAACCAAAGAGAATTCTGATTTCATAAAGAAGATGTGGCACAAGTTTCTACCTTTCAAAATGTCTTTTAACATAGGGAGAATTTTGAAAGATAAAGTAACTCGGGATGTTTTTATTAGAATATTTAAACAAGCTAATATGTCTAAATGTTTTTGTCGCAGGAATTCACAAAAAAAGAGTCTTTAACACATATAACAAGATCTACTTGGAAATACTTTGGAGACCCTCTTGGCATTGGATGAGGGGACATTCCTATTAGATCAATGCTTATTAGATTTTAGAGTACCAAACCAAAGAATTCTGTCCATCAAACCTTCCTTCAAATTACTCCTATCATCATTTTTTGGGAAATTTGGAAAGTAAGGTATGCAACTAGATATGGAGAGACAAAAGCCTACCCAAAGAAGATCTAGTTTTAGATTCTTTGTCACCTTAAATGGGTGATTTCAATGACAAAATGTAGCACATCATGGCTAAAGAACTGGGAATAAATCTACCACCAAATGATGGAATTACGACCTAAAATGGAGCATAAGATCATCACGTGGACTAAGCGATCTACTAGTTGGGTTAAATTGAACATGGATGGTCGTAGGAATACTGAGGGACAAATTTGGGCTAGTGGAATTTATAGAGATCATCTTGGTAAGTTGATAATGGAATTCCAACAATCCCTGGGAATTGGTAGCATCAATCTAACCAAGGCAAAGACTGTCATGATAGGTCTTAAGTGGTGCAAGGAGCATAATTTCAATAATATTATCATCGAATGTGATTCTCTTTTAAAAATCAACATCTACAAAGGAAGTATGATATACCATGGTTATTACAAGAAACTGATAATGAAAGTCAGAAAGTAATCGATGTTTGTGAGTGCATCATTCAACATTATTATAAAGAAGGAAATCAAGTGGCGAACATATTGGCAAAGGCAAGTTAGATAATGTCAAACCAAGTTTTTCATTTGGCAAATGATCTACCTAGCTATATGAAAGGTCCTTATTGGCTTGACCGGAAAATGATTCAATCTTTAGAAATAAGCACAAGAAGCACCAGTTTGTTTAACATTAGTAGTTTACAGGTTATCCCTCTATATATTCTTGTATATTTTTATATATGTACCCTGGAGGGGCACTTGTTTTTTAATGATTTTTCTTATTCTATATAGGGACTATGGATTCATGTAATTACTACCTAGTTGTACATTATATTTGGTAATGATATAAAGGATCACACCACCATATGACGTAGTTGCATTAAAAAATATCATAAAGAAGATCTAGTATTCTATCTAATATGAAGCTTGCTAATGGTGGTATGAACCCTATAAGGGTTCAATCCACTGTGGGTTATATAGAGGAGAAAATAAACATTTGACCATAAACAAAATACAGATGATAAGTTGAAGAATACCTTTGTCGTTTGTGTTTTATACTACGAAGCATCATGTGAGAGCTTTGAGACAACTAACAATGGAATCCCCCCATAAACACAACTAAGAATTTATGTTTTGAAATGGGAGAAAGTGAGATCTGTGAGTAAAGGAAGATAATAGAAGCTTTAAAACTTGGGTCGTTACCTTCAGAACTGGATGACAACATCAGAAATCTCTCCAACTATCATGACCCAACTAATCGAATCATTCGGGCACCTACTCTAATCTACCTAGAGAGGAGAACCCTTACCACCATTTAAAAGGCAAGTAAAAGTTATAAAATAATTTCATTAATCTCTTCATAGACAAATAAAACTTATTACGATCCCTTTAAAATACAACAAAAGAAACCTTTTTCCCCAAGGATCTATTGTAGACATGTACAAAAGCTACTAAAGTAAAGTAAGAATGACGTTAGACTCAGCTCCCATCAAGGAAGAAAAAGACAGAAGTTGCTGGGGATCTCTAACGACATCATGTAATAAATGGATCCAGCAACTAGACTATAACCCCAAAAGGGTACAACACGAGTAGTATCAGTACAACCACACGTACAGGTAGACATCATTGGCTGACCAAGGTTAAATCATATAAACATAATATAAAAATCTAGAATCAATCATGAACACGTAATATGCCATATTAAGTTCTTAATCTCAGATTCCCAATTACCACTCTTTTTACCATATTCTCACAACAAGGCCTCATTCGTTCTTATCACTTCTCACTAATTGTTACTACATTAAAGATACGACACTATTGGTAGTTGATGTCTTTCTCACCATCACTTCCCACCACCAACTACACCTTATCCAATTATTACACTAATGACACTACAATCGATATTTTTAACCAATATCACCAACATGATAATTAATAACATAATCAAGTCAAAACATCCCACAACAATCTCCTTTTTATATTATTCAAATCAAGAAGGTAAAGAAGATCATATCTATGCCTACTGATAATAAATACAGTGTCAAACACAACAAGACTCACAATTCAATACAGTTCATCATTACCTCAGGAGTATCTTATTATTGTACAACATGAAGTACTGGCTAATTTGAAGTACAATATCAGAACCTTTAAACAATGCAGTTTACTCAAGCAACATTAGATATGTCAATAACCAATGGTCTGCACAAGGAACCCAATGTACATATAGCAAAATATAACCTAGTTCACTCAAGGAACCATCAAACTCCCCAACATCATGGTGTACACACATGGTATGGGACTTATGATTGCCCACTAGCCATGACCTGTAGGGGACAAGCTCAGTCCATGTACCAAATATACTAGACAACTAGTGCCTTACCACTCTTATCCAAAACCAAGTGTTATACCACCCTTATTCCAACGACCCCACCATTCTCCTCTTTTAAATCCACCAATTCAATCAATAACAACCTTTATCAATTTAACTCACAATAAAAAATAGTACTACTTACAATAACAATCATATATTGAACAACACTAGCATGACAAAAAGGTCCTTTTATCAATCATATTACAAGTTATTTATTTACACACTTGTATTCAAGATTCAACAAGTACATCATATTTCCAGCATGTATTGCAACTAAATAAGCAAACAATTTGTTAAACATGAATACAAAAAATCAACTTGATTCTTAACTCCAATTCAACCATAACCTACACAACAGACATTAGTACCCGAGGCCAAATAACATGTAATAAATAAGAAGGCACACAATAAATTTAGGTTGAACTCCTATTTTATGAAACACCCTAGAATTCACATAATTTTCCATAAACTCTATCATTTAGACAAGCATTCAATCCGGACCAACCACTACTAACCCTTAATACCCATACGTATTCCATTACCACAATCAATTATTAAGACTGAACCCATTCTACTCCCAACTCATAACTTATTCTAACACCCTAATCATTATTTTACGACCCCTTTTCCATCTATTACTTTTAACCCATAATAGTAACACTAAGTCTGGATAATTCAGTAACCTTAAGTCGGACTAAATACAGGTTCACCTCAATTCATCAATCTCACACCCCAACCCTACTCATTTCTCATTAAACGTAGTATCAATATAGGTATGAAATACCACATAATAATTAACTAAGTGTACGCTAATGGGAATCTATGTCTAGTTTGATTTATCGGATTTATCCAACCAAATACCATGCCCATAGGCCTAACATGAATTCTCCCATCATTATATATCAAGTTCATGCATTTTAACCATGGTCTACAACTACTCAATTAAACCTAGCCTAACTAAGCACCATACTGCTGCTATGGTGGCATGAACTTTCATTCCTTGACCCATTGTAGTAATTTTTGGTGCAAATTTCACTAGGAAACCCTCACGATTTACCTTCTCAAAGCGTGCTTCTTCGTCCCTATTATTCTTAGGTCTAGGGACAACCCTAGGGTTTTTAAAAAAAAGACAATGTCATAAGTTAAGCTAGGGAAAAAAGGGTATTAAAAGTTATAAAAGGACTACCAGAGATCCAGCGTAGTGGCCTGCTGTCACGCCCCGAATCCCATCGAGACATGATTGGCACCAGTAGCCGATAAGGCCCGAGAGAACCAACCTTTGCTTATGTTCACTCGTATGCATATCATAATCATAACCACCATTGCGGAAGAACATGAAAGACGAATAACGGAAAACATGGGACATATTTATACATACATATGAAACTTGGCCGTTGAGGCCATCCAGTCAAAACAAAATATGTCTTTTACATTGATACACCCACATCCGTCTACAAAAGCCTCTAACAAGAGCATTGACCCAACTGAATCATAAGTCGTGACAAGTCCACGCTTTGCACAATATGTACATCACCAAAACATATATACACTCTGACTAGGAGAAGCCCCAACTGAGCTGGAGCTCACCAAAGAACCGCTAACACTGTCAATCTACTGGGGAGGCCTATTAGTACCTGCGCCTGCAGCAAGTAAGGTAAATTCCCCGAGAGGGGTCAGTACGAAATAAGTACTGAGTATGCAAGGCTCAGATGAAACTGTACAACACATGAATATCTCAATGAACTCAAATACAAATGTCTAATCAATGTGAATAAGTCACCATGATGCATTTTGGAAACCATGTGGATTGCTTTCATTACTTTCGTTGCTTTCTTTACATTCAACGGTCACTTGTCATTACATATGTCATAATGTACCCGGGACCCGACTGATCAGTGGGTCTTTTCATATCATATCATTGTGTTGGGATCAAGTCGAGCTAGGCTTATGCCCCTAGACTTGCCACCCATACATCAATGCATCGGGATCGAGTCAAGCTAGGCTTATGCCCCTAGACCTGCCACCCATAAATCCATACCTCGGGATCGAGTCGAGCTAGGCTTACGCCCCTAGACCTGCCACCCGTACTTGATCATTGACCACATATGAATTACTTTGTTCATTACTTTGAGATTGATACTTTGATAGTCATAACATCACTTTGGAACTTTGGAACATAACATTGTGGGAAGCTTTGAATCATTAACCAATGAGTGAAGGATATGTGAATAAACATCATGGGAAATATAACATTACTAGAACCATGATACCATTGGAACCATTGGACAATAATCCATGAACAAGAGACACAAGTATAGTCACTATTGGAACATTGGAACATAACCTTACTTTGAGCTTTCGGACCATTAACCAAATAGGAGACATGAGATTCACAAATGATCCATGAGTAGGAAATATATGACAATGACTATTGATAAACGGATATCGGATACCTTAGCACATTTCGGGATAGGACTAGTGACATGTCAATATGGACACTATTTGCCGCAGAAAGATACGGACAAAGTAACCTTACATACCTTGGATTCGTAATACGAATATACAACCTTAGATGCGTATACAATAATCTCTCTCCTTGTTTATGTGTCACTCTACAACATAAATACATAACGAAATTCACATTAACCCCCAATTACTTTAGAAATGCATACAATGTCAATGAGTTACATGTTTGCCTTTAAACATGTCATTTCCACTTGACAAAACCATTGATCATACTATTATTCCAAAAATTCCATAATATTTCCAACATTTACCAATACATGATAATCGATACATTTCACCACAACACTTCTCCTTTACACTTTCTTATCCATAACACATCACAAATAACCCATCAAATGACCTTAATACAACTCATAACACATATCGGCCAAAATCCCACAATTTCCACTTATAGACAAGAACAAGTTTAATACCAAAAATAACACCATACATGTTCATATTTTGTCCATACCATGCTTTTTCATCAAAGGCACAAGTCCTAATTCAAGTTCAAATCACCAAGATAGCACATCTTTCACCGAAGGCAAAAATATACTATTCACCACCTTGCCAACACAACTATCATAATATACATAATCTCCCATGCATATAATATGTTAATTCATGTGAATATTTACTTACCAAGGCTTGGAATAGGACGATCTTGTCCAAAGAGTCCAAAGGAATTATTTTGCTTTAGGGTTTGGAAATGAGAAATGTTGAGAAAATATCATAAAGGCATGAGAGGTTTTTGATGATAAAAATATGATATTGGGGCCTTTATATAGACCCCAAGTCAAGCTTAGCCACACTTGGCACTAAATGATATGTTTACTTAGTCAATTCTTGGAAGAATGGGTTATTTCCTCTTTGGGCCAAGTCTTTTAATCCCATTTTGGGCCTAACTTTGGGCCCAATAACACATATCCATGTAACCCATCAAATTTCATGTATTATTCACCATATATCTCATGTTTACATAATTCCATAATGTCATGACAATATTCTCTTACGAGATTCTCATTCATTGTTTCGATCGTAAAAATAGGAATTCTAGTCGCCCTTGGCTTCATTGGACATTTTGGATCACTATTCACATTTCATGATTTGATCATGTAGGAGTATGTAGGAGTGTATTGAAGTGTTTGAAGCTTTAACAATGCTCAAAGAACTCCAAAGGACCAAAATAAACCATCCAAGAAGCGTCATAGAATTGCGTTACAAAACGGGTCCGAAAAGGCACAAAATTTGTGCCTTGCGCCACTAGCTGCAAAGCAGGCTGTGGCGCAAGATCTAAGCCTTCTCTGAATATTTAGAATGCAGGTGGCTTGCGTCACACCCATGAAATAGGGTAGTGGCGCAAGTTTCATCACTTTGTTGAATTTTTTGGCCACTTATCCAATGTTTGCATATCGTCCAATCCCTTATCAAAACACTACAAAATACTTACTTAGTGATCTTAACCATCAAGTAAACATGACTTAAAGTCACCAAATGAGGTTATAATATGTACGGGGAATCACCCAAATGCATCACAAAATCACAAAACACCTCCTACGAAGGTCTAATCGCACATGTTAAGTCCGATATCAAATGTTTCACCAATGACACTATAAATCACATTTTCATGGTATCTCAACACCTATGTAGATATGATCCCAAGGTATCAAGTAAGGTTAGAAAAGTACGGGGTGTTACACCTGCCTACCACTATAGCAGGGTGATATCATCCCATCTCTCCAAAATTTTCCACTTCAAATTGGTCTAACAATAATGTTTAACGGACCTCTAAATGATTTTAAAATTTTCCATACCATATCCCCTTCAAACATGGTGATTATAGTAATGATGAGACGGATCGTTATAGCAAATACTAATTTACTTATCGTTCATGTAAGAAAGAAAATAAGTCAACAGGCTTCCAGGGTCATTAATTACTTACCTATCTATTAAGAAAGTTCTTATTCTCAATCTTTACTCACCGACCTTACAATAAAATTCTATGAACTTGTAATACACCTACTCACCATGAGTGCCCTCACCTCATACACCATAACCAAAAATGTACAAGACTATTTTTTGACAAGAGCATACAAGTACCCAAGGTAACTGAGGCCTCGCCAATATGCCCAAACCTCTAAATAAACACCAAAAAAGGAAATAAAATTTTTCCATCCCCTTCCATTGCATGGTCCCTTCTATAGTGTGACCCCTAGAACTATAGAGGCATACTATAGTGGGAGGCCAGCCTCTGGCAGTTTAAAGGGCAAGAGAAATGGGTTTCACCCTTTTTATCTTTTTCAAACTCAAACTTACCCTCTTCTACTCCGATCAGCCACTCCCTCCTGATGTTAAATTCAAGGTAAACTCGCATCCATACTTTGTCTCTTTACTCTATAAGGCCTATTATCAAAGAAAAAGGTTAGAATTCATAAAAATAATTTTTGAAATTTGTTTGATTTCACCCTATTTGGAATAAAATTTGTAAGAATGCTTGCTTCTCTTATATTTCCAACATTCGTATGGTGTTCTAGGCATAAAATTATGGAATTCATGGCAAATTTAGGGCTTGAACAAAGGGTAGAAGGTGAAGGGTCACTTTTTGAAAGTTACTTGGCTATTATGGCTCGTATCGGGGTTTATACACCTAATTTTTTTTATTTTGTAGTCCCATACTACTTTACAAAGCCTGATCTAAGTTAAAAAGTTGAAACGTTACAAAACAATGCCATTGATACATCAAAGATAGGTTGGGGATAATGAAGGATGCTATGAGGCTCCCTTCCACTATAGTGGGATATTCCCGCTATAGCAGCCCCACTATAGCAGGATGCCTTCTTCTATAGAGAGAGGCAGGAAGTGGCCTCTCTTGAATTTATAACTTTACAATTTTTGAAATCTTCTAACTCATTAAGCATTTCAATAGCTTCTAACTAGATCTCGTATGATTTTTACAGAAAAACACACACAATGGTTGACCAAAACCAAGACAATGCTCCCCCTCCCTTTCAGAGGTATCATTATAGAATTTGTCAGTAGAGATACGTGTCACAACCCGAATCCCATTCGGGCCAGACTGGCACCCAGAGCCGTTGAGGCCCGAGAGAACCAATCTGTGCTCATGTACAATCATATGCATGCTACTCAATATACAACACCACCTCAAATAAATATAAAGTATCAATAGCGGAATTCATAAAACATATATTGAAACTTGGCCGTTGGGGCCATCATGACAAAACATATGTTCCTTACAAACCCTTCATGTTTTCCACAACATCTACAAAGCCTCTACGGATGCATAACCAAAACCAATCTTAGAGTCGGGACAAGCCCCCGCTTTATTTATACATATAGTATCAAAACAACACCAAACAAATGTACATAGTGACTTAGGAAGCCCCGAAACAACTGGAGCTCACCAATGATCTGCTGATATAGTGTAGACTACGGTGAGGGTCTACGAACACCTGTGCCTGCAGCAAGTAAAGTAAGGCACCCAAAGGGGTCAGTACGAAGAATGTACTGAGCATGCAAGACCATAGAAACTGTGTAGAACATAGAGACTTCATTGGGGTTAATAATATTCAAGTCAATAAACCAGTTTATTTGGAAATATGTCGATTAGGTTCATTGCGTTCATTGCATTCATTACGTTCATTACTTCTGTACTTATTTATCTTTGTCTGTGCTATACTGTACCCGGGCCCCATCTGATCAGTGGGTCTTTCATGACTTATCGTCATGTTGGGATCGAGTCTAGCTAGGCTTATGCCCCTAGACTTGCCACCCTCAGGATCGAGTCGAGCTAGGATTATGCCCCTAGACTTTCCACCCATAAATCAATGCATCGGGATCGGGTCGAGCTAGGCTTATGCCCCTAGACCTGCCACCCATCAATCAATCATTAACCACATGTGCATTACTTTGTTCTTTACTTTGAGATTGATACTTTTGTAGCCATAACATTGTTGGAATCTTAGAAAAATAACCAAGGAGTAAAAGACATGTGAATAAACATTATTAGAAATGTAACCCTATTGGAACCATCGGACGATAATCCATGAACCGAGTACATGAGTATAACCACTATTGGAACACAACCTTATGAGGCTTTTGAAACATTATCAATGAATCGGAGACATGAAAGTCACAAATGATCAATGAGTAGGAAATATATGACAATGACCATGGATAACCGGATATAAGATACCTTAGCTCATTTTGGGATGGAACAAGCGAAATGTTAATATGAATACGATTTGCGTAGAAAAATATGGACACAGTAACCTTACATACCTGCACTTCCATGTATGAATACACAAGTCTATGTCTGTATGACTACAATGGTCCAGCTCCTTATTTACGTCTTAGTCTACAATACAAGATCATACCGGAACTTACATTAGCAACTAGTGACCATATAGGCGTGCAAAACGTCAATGAACTATATGACTTTCGTATAAAATCAAGTCACCTCTTAAAATACAATACAATACAATACATTTTCATATCCCCAACATCATAACGGTACACACATTAACCAAGAAATCATACATTGATAGCATTTCACACCACTCATACCCTTTTACGCTTTTTCCTTTATCATTCCGTCGCCCTTATGCCTTTATCACAACATATGAACAACCTTCCATACTTCATATAGTCCAACATACCTCCATACGATACTTTAAAGTCATTAAAACGTCATCACAATGTGATAATTACATCCCAAAAGGGTATCGGGGCTTTTGGGGATCAACGGGGTACGAAAACAAACAAATCAACAATCTGGAGTGATCTGCGCTGCCACCTGCGTGCGCAGGTGGCGAGATGCACGCGCAGATGGCCTATAGAAAATTCCAGGGCCTTCTGCGTTGGCATCTGAGTCCGCAGATGCCCTCGTCTGCGGGGGCGGATGCCCGTTTTGGTCTGAAACATCATTTTTTTGGGTCTTTTCATGCCATGAATGGTCCATGATCATAATAAACCTCGTTTTAACATATTTATAATCCTTTAACATGCCAAATACCAGCAAGGACATCACCAAAACAACACTTTACGGTCAATATGTCACCAAAACCATAACCAATTTCACAATAGCCTTTCCAAACATTATACACCATGACCAAACAAGTGAAGACTATAATCACATCTCACATAACAATACTGAATCCATCAAGTTTATTTCCTTCAAGATCACAAGCCCATGTGCAAAGTTACAAGGCAAAACCATCGTAGCAAACATGTCACATACACACATAGTGAATGCTCTATACATCACCCACATAACCAACATGAGATAAGCACCCTCTCCTGTACAATATATATCAAATCATAAACATAAACACTTACCAAAGTGTGCAAGATGATGATCTTGGTCCAAGAGATAAAGGTCTAGGGTTTGTGTTGAACAAGGAAATGTTGAGATAATTCTAAACAAAGCATGAGAGTCCAAATGAATAAAAATATGATTTTCTTTGCTTATATAGACCCTCAAGTCTCCCTTATCTTTTCCTTAGCATTTAATGAGGTGTTGATTTGGTCAAATGGACCAATATTGCAAGAATGGGTCAAAATGTCATATTGGGCCATGTCTTCTTGTCAATTTTTTTTTGGGCTTCATCTTTTGGGCCCAATGATGCAAGACTTGTTCATGCCCACAATTTAATGTATAATTCATACATGTTTCCCTAAATGGTTCGGTCGTCAGCTACACGTAGACACATACGGGGTGTTACAGTTTTGAACCCCACAACTGCTCCACGAAAATCACAAAACACCCGCTAAGCACATGTACGATGCCCCAATATCAATTATTAACATTACCAAATACATACTTATGGATCTCAACACCTAAGTAAACCTTGTTCAATGTCGTCAAGTAGGGTTGGGAAGGTACGGGGTGTTACAATACGAGACTACCAAAGGATGGGACTTTGTTAGGAGAGGGGCTTTGTGTAACAAAGGTGGAGGAGGAATCACCAAAATTTTTTACCTGGCTATAGAAGTTTGGGTGGATGCCACTAGTGGAACCTTCCCAGGATGTTTTTTCATGGTGGGTTAGAAGTTCTATGCTATGAACCTAGTTGTGCACTGGATGACTCCCACCCCACTATTTTTATTTGAAAAGTGCATGTTCCCATGGCCATGGCCATGGTCAATAAGGTTTAGGAGGTGCCAAATGTCCCTAATGCTAACTTTAAGAAAAAACTTATGGAGATGAATTTGTGGTGGCTAAGGTACACTCGGATAGTAGAGGCTTACTGAGGAAAGGTCTAGTAGACTAGCACTAATGGGATCAAGAGTATGCACTTTTACATGGAGGATAGAGGTGGCTTAATTTGGTGAATCAGAGGATTCATCCTTCGAGCAACACCACAAACGTGACCTACCCTCAGGATCTAGAGGTGGCTTGCACAATTTAGAGATTTCCACTCAATATGGAGGCCCATATTGTGGCAGCATGGAATGAATTTTATAGGTGAAACAAAAAGGCCCTCTTTCTTCTTGGCTTGATTTTAAAGCTATGCTCCCATGGAGGTGTGTCAAGGGAGGATACTGATTGAGACTTAGAGAGTATGATGCACCTTTTAACCCTCTCAAAGTGAAAGATACATAGGGATAGAGTAAGAAGAAGAGAAAAATAGGGATGGAGGGAGAGAGAAGTAGGGCCATTAAGGGTGAGGAGATTGACACCCATTCCACGCATCCCCCTTGTTTTCTATAAGTGTTTAGAGGTAGACATGCCTGTAGCAGTTCCACTTGCCTCCCATGGCTCTGCTCTTTCTACTTCTACATCCTTGCTAGACCCAGCATAAGCCTATGTAGAACTCCAGAGGGAGTTGGATAAGGAGAAGAAGAAGAGACACTCCCAGGAATGTAAGCTTACCCAGATATGGAAGACCGCGAAGGTTATGTTCGGGTTTATAATCCCTTATTAAAAACTCCTAAAGATGAAAAGGGAAAATGCACAGGAGTTCTCATTCCTGACAGAGATGGGAGAGAAGGGCTCCAATGCCTCGAGCCTTAATAATGATGGAGCCTCCAGCTTGGTTAATGGGCATGCAAACTATCTTGTTCTCCCTATTTTTTATTATTGCTACTGAGTTTGGGTTTCCCCCATTTGGGGCTTGTAACAAATAATTCATTTTTTCCCACATCCTTGACCATTTAATTTTATAATCTTGGAAAATGAATGCATCATTATTATCTTATCTCATAAGTGATAGACTGAGTTGCTTACTTTAGAGTAGCTTTATGATTATTTTCAAAAATATTGGGGAAGAGTGTAGCAATAGGGGAAAAATAGAGCAGGGGCACTATAACAACCCAAATCGTCATCACGCTGATAAGAAGTAAAACCTTCGCCAAATTTTCCCTTAGATAATTTTTAAGAAATTCAGGGTTGGCCTAGTATTAGACAATTTTTGAGAGTGTACTAGTCTAACAAAATATGATATTAATGTGAGCTGGTAGGTTTGTTTGACTTGATTTTTAGATAGATAACAAGTTTAGGAGGTAGTAACAACTTTTGGTACGTAAAATGGAGTTATAGATCACCGATTATAGAGGTTACCATAGAATGGTTGGTTTGTAATGTCGTAATTTGAGGGATGTGCTGTAAAATAGACCCAACTAGTCCCAAAGATTCTTCCTCAGGTCCACTATTGCGGAAAAAGGAACTGCTACAGTGGAAAAAGTACCACTGCAGCGGTAGCCTACATTTCATCTTGAGTTACCATTGCAGCGGTAAAAACGTATCCTAGGGTGTTAGAAAACACTATTTGGAGTAGAATTATTGTTGTTCATATTAAATAAAGTAGAATTCATGAGGTTTAAGGGGTAGAAATCCCTAAGATGAAGAACAAGGAAAATTTCATGGTTAAAGGTCTTAATTATTATTACCTAGTGGTTAAAAAGGATGAAATGATTGAATAAGTAATGTAAACTTATTGTTATAGATCAAGAATGAAGTGAAGGAAAGGAAAAAACAACCTTGGTGTGGCCTGCTTGGTCCAAGATCTTCGGTCGAGGTAGGTTATGGTTTCATGTGTAGTAGACTTGATTTAGATGCATGTAATAACTGTAGTGGATAGGAAATTTCATGTCTAGACCTATGGGCACAGAGTTAGGATGGATAAAATATGAAAATAGTGTAATAATGATTTAATTGTATGTTATTGTATTTTGTATTAATCCCTTGATGGGTGTTTATAATTGCCCGAATTACTTGATGATTTTATAGAGTTTAATAGATGAATGTGAACAATAATAGAAGGATTAGGTGACTTGACAATTTATAAAACTAGTCTGTAATACCTTTAAAAAGGGATAAACCCGATATTATGTATATCCGGAGTATGAAATATTCCAGCTAGAAGATAGTTAGGAGAATCGATTATGATAAAAGGAGGTGATGTTATAACTTAAAAACCTAAAGTCAAATCTTGTTAAGTGTTAGAACGTAGGATGTGTAAAGGTGTATGACTCTAGCAAGAATTGTAAGTTAAATAGACCCGAGTGGTTGAATAATTAGCTAAAGGGGACAGTTTCTTGAACTTAGATATGAATTGAGTATGAGGGTTACTAGTTAGTAACTAAATTACTAGTTCACTATGATTAAAAGAGATTTAGCTTGGTGAACAAAATAGGATGTTGATTTAGAATGTAGATATCAACCTTGGTGAAATGTGAGTTCCTAAATGGATATCCGATTGATTGGTCTTCGAACATGTGGTGATTGATGATTAGATTTGATAATGCTCAATTGAATAAGTGGTAAATAGACCTTTGGACATACTTTTGATTTCTCGTGTTAGTGGATATTCGTTATTATCCGAAATAATGAACTTGTGATTTGACTGCATTCACTTGGTCGTAATTAATTGTTAGTTCTTTTTCGATCACTGTTGCTTGCATCTGATTTTATTTGGGTTCTCATAATTTACATGTAGGCACTACTTATAGTTGTAGACTACATTGCATATTCATACATATGGTTGATATTAATTAGTTATAGAGGATTGGGTACCACGTCGGTATAAATATGGTTGTTGATGATTATGTTATGTTGATTATGATGATGTTGACATCGAAATTATGAAGTTCATGATGTTGAGAAACTATTGAGAAAATCACTGCCTGATTAACGGCTAAGGAGAATGTGAGACAAACAACTCTTAGACAAGTAGATAGAGATCATCGAGGAATGCAAAAAGTAGTACAACGTCTTGCTGCACTTGAAGAGAGACCTAAGATTGAGGGTGCAACCACCACCACAAAGACCATATGTGCCAATTTATGATGATCTCGAAGAAGAGGCTATGGCTTATTAGGAGCTAGTTGAAACTAGCCCTATTGTTCCACCAGCACTACCTCAGGGCACTAAGTTTGATATTACAAGTGCCATGATCCACCTGCTAAACTTAAAAGGCGTGTTCACCGGTCTTCCTATAGATGATCCAAACATGCATGTTATGAACTTTGTGAGGGTCTGTACTTTATATAATTTGCCTGGAGTTGACCAAGAGGCTATTCGGTTGAGATTATTTCCATTCTCCCTAACAAGAGAAACAACTTTGTGGTTAGCTGAGTTACCACGAGGTTTCATCACTACTTGGCAAGAGTTAAGAAATCAATTTCTGGAGAGATTTTTCCCACCCTCCAAGATGCTATAGTTGAAGAATGAGATTTATACTTTCAGAAAGTTACATTTTGAAGCACTTTATGAGACTTGGCTACGGTTCAAAAAGAAGTTGCAAAATATTCCAAACCATAGAATGAATGGTCAAAATTTACTTGAGATCTTCTACAGAGCATTAAATACTAATACCAAGGTTGTAGCAGATTCTATCACTGGCGGAGCATTTATGAGTCTGAGATGGGAACAAGCTTTAGAGATTTTAGATTGTATCACTAAGACAAACTGAGTATGGCATACTCGGGAGGTAGATACACCAGCTGGGATGTATTCTATTGGAGCCTCGACAACACAATGGGCTTTGGATGAATCTGTAGCTTAAGAGGTTGCACAGTTGAGGACCATAATTGGCTTGCTAGCCAAACAGATTGTGGCTAGGGGTGCTGAGAAGGTGTATGCCATAGGTACACAAGGTAAAACACCTAGGCATAACGATTCTATATCTGATGAGGAGGCTAAGTACTTGGATTGAGAGGTAGTGGGTTTTCGAGCCAAGGGCCAAGGGTTTCAAGACACTTAGAACTCGAGGCAAAGGAATCAAGGTCAGAACTACTATGGAGACTATTACAACAAGCCAGGATATAGAGATAAAGACTAGGATCGTGAAGGTGATTGGAGGTGAAAGGATGATTACAAATAAAGGAGTGGTGCATATGTTCCACTGGGGAACCGTGACCCTGATTTTAAGAATTCACGAATGGAAGCCCTTCTTAATAAACTGGTTATGGGGAAGAAAGCCAGGAGATTTCCTTGAAGGAGATTAGGGCAAACATTTTAGGAATAAGTTAGAAGGTAGAATCTCACTCGACTTCCATAAGATAGTTGGAGCAATAGTTCGGACAGATATCGGTGGCATTGAACCAACATCAACCAGGCACTCTTCCAAGTAACACCATTCCGAATTTGAAAAATGATGGTCATTGCTTGGCCATTACTACTAGAAGTGGGAAGAGCACGACTGACTCATCTATGCCTGTGGATAGTGGTAAGAAAGATGAGCCGGTGATAGTTGATGAAGAGGCTGAGATAGAGCCAGAGAATTCAGAGGTTGATGGCGATGCAACTCACAAGCCCCAAAATATTGATAAGGAAGCTAAGTCTAAAAGGAGGAAGGAGAAGGAGTTTACTCAAGTTTTAAAACCCATTCCACGACCTCCTCCTCCCTTTCCTCATAGGTTGAAAAAAAAAATCTGAAGATAGTAAATACTAAAAATTTATTTCAATATTGAAGGAGGTTACTCAAGTTCTGTAGGAAGCTATATGGCATCTAGGAAATCAGTTTCACTTTCTTCTCTCCTATCATGCTATCTTATTGATGTCTCCCTTAGTAGAGTACAATTGGTATCTAGCAGATTCCAATTGGTATCCCAACTATCATAATTAGGATTAGTTGATCCCAATTGATATCTCGATAATGTTTGGAAGGTTGGAATAGTATTATCCTAACTTGTAGAGGTCAATAAGAGGCATAGGAATTGAATTCTAATGTTGTGAATTATGTTTTGCATGAGTGATATATGCACCTTTTTTGTGGTTATGTGGTTTGATATAGTTTGTATTGTAGTTGTCAGTGCTGTTGGTTAGTGTAACTCTTTTGTTAATTGATCAATTATGCTTACTGGAAAAATACTTTTGTTTTAAATGTTATTGTTGTGATATGATAGAATGCTATGTGCCTTACTTATGTGGATTTTCATCACCTTGACTCTATCATCGCTTTACTGTGTGATGGCTAAATTTTTAAAGCGTAAATGGATATTATGAGTGATATAAGATTAGTTGTTATAAAGTAATATTCGTGAATCAAAAAGGCTGGGTGTAATTTTCAAGTATACCTCGATTTCTATTTGTCCGTGACAATATACTTAGAATCCTTATGCGGTCCAAACTTTGATTATTATAATTGGGATCCTTGTGTAGTCTGAACCTTTTGATGAATATTCTTGGGATCCTTGTGTGGTCCCAATCTTTAATGATTATAATTGGGATCCTTGTGTGATCCGATCTTTGATAATTATATTTGGGTCTTAAGTGCTATTGGGTTATCATTGGGTGAATAATCTAGTTAATAAGTTGACTTGGTAATGATGCCTTAATAAGTTATTGGTTAAACTAAGATGATCTTAGTTGTTTTGCACAACCTTGGTGACTGAAACATAAGGTAAGTGGTGTAGTTGATATCACTAATGCAAGGTGAATTGACTACGTATATAGAACTGGTAAGTTGAATCTTAACTGTGTGATTGGCAATATGTAGCTTATTTGATTAGTGACTTGGATGATTTTAGGAGCGTAAAGACATTGATCTCCTAAAGGTATACTAATTGGTTGTTCAAAACCCATGATGGCTATGGATGAATATAATGGGTTAAGTTTTAAGTATGTGAATAAAGTGATAGTAGGGTAATGTTCATTGGCTTAGTGAGGAGGCAGAGCTACTAGGCATACCTTGTAGTTGACTCGTTATGACTTGATATTGCAGATATGCTTATTGTATGGGAATAAATATTGGTTAATAGTATTCCATGAATGTGGTGTATTTAAGTTGATAAGGTTGGTGAAATAAGTTAGCTTGACTATGGTAGATAATCGTTAGTTATAGGGTCGACTGAGGGAGTAGAGTTATTAGATGTGTTTATACATATTCATATCCCTCACGCTGATACATAATAATACTTAGTTGGTATTACTCCTGGAGTGGTTGAGGTATGTTGTAGGGTCGAATAGACTAACATGAGTTGTGGAGGAGAATATATGTGTTAGTGAAAACCCATAGTGGTGATATTGGTAGTGTTGTGATGTTATAACATTGGTTAAGGTGTAAGTACCCCACTTAACTTTCTCCTAGTATAGGAATGAACACCCTTGGAGTAATGTGGTTTTGGTGGAAAATCTAGTGTTTAGTGTTGAATGGTGGATCATGGTGTGTTGATTGATGGATTTTAGTGGTTAATTTGTTAGAGGAACCAATTGATATATTGAATAGAGATGTGAGAAAAATTTATACGAAGTGTCATTCCTTATTTAAAGATTCAATGGAGGAACCATCCTGTTGAAGAAGCAACTTGGGAGACAGAGGCGGACATGCACAAGCGATATCGCACCTGTTCATAGACTCATATATATATATATATATATGTATACTCTTGCTTAGTTATGTCATTTTGATCCAGTTGTCGTTTGGGGATAAATGAGTGGTAAATTGGTATCTAATGTAATGAACCAAACTGCCGTTATGCTAAAATAAGAAGTAAAACCTGCGCCAAATTTTCCCTTAGATAATTTTTAAGAAATTCAAGGCTGGCCTAGTATTAAATGACTTTTGAGGGTGTACTAGTCTAATGAAATCCGGTATTAATGTGAGCTGGTGGGGTTGTTTGGCTTGATTTTTAGATAGATGACAAGTCTAGGAGGCCGTAACAACTTTTGGTACGTAAAACATAGTTATAGAACACCGGTTATAGAGGTTACCATGGAAGGGTTGGTTCGCAATATCATAATTCGAGGGGTGTGTTGTAAAATAGACCCAACAAGGGAGAGGCCCTAATGTTCTTCTTCAGGACCACTTCTGCGGAAAAAGGAACTGTTGCAATGAAAAAAGTACCACTGTAGCGGTATCCTGCATTTCATCGTGAGTTACTGCTGCGGTGGTAAAAATGTAGTTTGATAGTTTTTAAAACCCAAAATCACATTTTTATTCCATATTTCTGAAAAATGCAAAAGAGCTCTGGGGAAGAAGATTTTCTACAATTTTCTAGGGTTTTCATGCTTTGAGGTAAGATTCCTTAACATTCTAAAATTGAATTACTTCTAAAAGTATTAGAAATCGCTAAAATCATATTCATGGTAGAAATTGGGGTTTAGCCCTAATTTATTAATTGAACACAATTTGATGGGAATGGGTGTAAAATCAGATGGTAATGTTCCTAGGGTGTTAGAAAACACTATTTGGAGTAGATTTGTCGTTGTTTATGTTAAATAAAGTAGAATTCATGAGGTTTAAAGGGTGAGAATCCCTAAGATGATGAAATAGGAAAATTTCATGGTTAAAGGTGTTAATTATTAATCCCTAGTGGTTAAAAAGGATAAAATGATTGAATTGGGAATGTAAACTTATTGTTATAGATCAAGAATGAATTGAAGGAAAGAAAAGAGCAACCTTGGTGCATCCTGCTTGTTCCAAGATCTTTGGTCGAGGTAGGTTATGGTTTCATGTGTAGTAGACTTGGTTTAGATGCATGCAATAACTGTAGTGGACAGGAGATTTCATGTCTAGGCCAGTGGGCACAGAGTTAGGATGGATAAAATATGGAAATAGTGTAATAATGATTTAATTGTATGTTATTGTGTTTTGTATGAATCCCTTGATGGGTGTTTGTAATTTATCGAATTACTTAATGATTTTATAGAGTTTAATATGTGAATGTGAACGATAATAGAAGGATTAAGTGATTTGGCAATCTATTAAACTAATCTTTAATACCTTTAAAAAGGGGTGAACCCGATACTATGTATATTCGGAGTATAACATAGTCCAGCTAGAAGATAGTTAGGAGAATTGATTATGATAAAAGGAGGTGTTGTTATAACTTAAGAACCTAAAGTCTAATCTTGCTAAGTGTTAGAATGTAGGATGTGTAAAGGTGTATGACTCTAGTTAGAATTGTAAGTTGAATAGAGCCGAGTGGTTGAATAATCGGCTGAAGAGGATAGTGTCTTAAACTTAGTTATGACTTGAGTGTAAGGGTTACTAGTTAGTAATTGAATTACCGATTCAATATGGGCAAAAGAGATTTAACTTAGTGAACAAAATAGAATGATGATTTAGAATGTAGATATCAACCTTGGTGAAATGTGAGTTCCTAAATGGATACCCGATTGATGGTGTTCAGACCTGTGGTGATTGATGATTGGATTTGATAATGCTCAATTGAATAAGTGGTGAATAGGCCTTTGGGAATACTTTTGATTTCTCGTGGTAGTGGATATTCGTTGTTATCTGAAATAAAGAACTTATGATTTGACTGCATTTACTTGGTCATCATTAATTGTTAGTTCTTTTTCGATCATTATTGCTTGCATCTAATTTTAATTGGGTGCTCACAATTAGTCGTGAGGCACTACTTATAGTTATTGACTGCATTGCATATTCATACATATGGTTGGTATTACTTGGTTATGAAGGATCGGGTACCACGCCCCGGTATAGATATGGTTGTTGATGATGATGTTATGTTGATGATGATGATGTTGATATTGAAATCATGAAGTTCATGCTGTTAAGAATGATGTTGATGAGGTTGAAAATAGAAAGAGATGATGCACACATCTTGCATTTAGACATTCATTCATATATATTTGAATATACATTAACATTTATATGTGGTTGATGGTCCATTAAATGGGCCTACTTATGTTGATGATATGTCATGGTTTCTTTATTGAACCTATTTAAGTTGATGGTATGTCATGGTTCCATGTGTGGACCAGTTATTGATGAGATTCTGTGGTTCCTTGAGTGGACCGGTTATGTTGATGGATGTGATTTGACATTATAGTAAAGTGTGAATATAAGGTACGTCCTGAATTTTGTATTAACATTTCTCTCATGTGTATAGAGTTGTAAACTTGATGTACATTATAGTTCCCTTTCTTGTAAATTTGTTGAGGCTAGTAATTGTCTTGGTTGTTGCAATCCCGATGGTTAATGGTAGTATAATAGGGAACTAGGATTTTCATGAAAAAGGATTAAGGAGAGATAGATGGGGAAGTATATAGAGTTGCTATAATAAGGTAAGTGCGTAAGAATTAAGGGTTAGATTAATTCATAGAAGGTAGTTAGTTATTCATGCCTTAAGGGTACATTAATATTTCTTAAAACAAAAGAAAGGCGATAAGGTTAGATATCGAAGTATGTGAAGTGTGCTCAATTATTAACCATGTATGCTTGTCATGATCTTTATTGTTTGCTATATGTTGTTATATATTTCTAATCCTAGTCGGCATACCTATCAGTATGTTTAGTTGTACTGATAATACACTTACTATATCTCCATTTGGGGATATAGCCATATTACTGGTCAGTTAGAGTTTCTATAGGTGCAGCAATGATTATTCTTCAGTAGCCCTATTGTTCTACTCTTACAGAGAAGTTGTATCTTTAGTCATTCTTCGAATTGTTTAGTGCTCTTGTACAGGTTTAGACTAGGTTTTGGGAAGTTGTTTCGTAGAATTCTACAATGTAGTTTTTGTAAAGTTTTGTTTTAAACAGAAGCTTTATTGAATTATTTATTCTTGAGGCTATTTTAAATGTCTTCTGCAATGATTGAATGGTTGGGTGGAAAGGGTTCTCCTATATAGGGTAGAGTTAGGTAGGTGCTCGCACGATCTGTGATTTGGGTCATAACAGGCCCTGCCCAGGCCTATAGTGGCATCCCTCCCGCTATAGCAGGAAAATTCCTGCTATAGTATGGTCGTGGTAGAGGGATGCTCACTGCTATAGTGGCTCACTGGTAATGACCCCGTTATTTGGTTTACTGCATTCCTTTTTACCATTCCCCCTATAACACTTTTATCTAATCATTATAATATTTACCTATAAATCAAAGATCAAAACCCAGCAACTCCGAAGTATTAACAATTAACCAAAACACTAATTTATACACTCCGGTTATCAAGTAAAATCAAATATCAATGAACACATTTAGGCTTCCCCGAACATTTAAGTCTTATAGTACCTAGGCAATTTATATAGCAGATGCTAAAAAGAAGGAAGACCTTAACAATTAGCCAATTTCATTTACCACCGTCATATTCTACACATATTGGTTACCAAGCATCAACAATTTACTTAAATCACATGTCACACATGTTCATCATCAACAACACTCAGCCAATTGACAAACATTTCACTTAGCCACAGACTTTTAAAACAATCAGTTAAGCTTGCAACTTATTCAAAAATCAAATCAAAGAATCTCCTTAGATAGTCAACTCAGCCTAGCCCTTGCTTTTCTAAACATAGATTTAAGTACTACATAATTTATGACCACTAGTTGATCGTTCACGTATAAATATAGAGTTTACAACTAGATATCAATTGGAACCTTTCAAGTGCCAATACAATTGCCTGAGTTACAAAATAGGAGTCATGTTGTCCCAATTGGGTTGGTCGAGATACCAATTGAAATCAAGAGATACCAATTATACTCAACCCATACGGGCAATCATTAGGAATACCATGAGAGGAAAGAAAGAAAGGAAACAAGTCCTAAAATGCCTCATAGCTTCCCGAGGATTTGATGTGGACGTTTACATACCAATCCACAAGACTCTACTCAACATTTTTCTTATACTTGTGAGACCGGTAACCTAGGTTCTAATACCAACTATCACGATCCAACTAACCATATCATGCATGCACTTACTCTAATCTACCTAGATAGGAGAACCATTACCACCATTTAAAAGACAAGCAAAAGTTATAAAACAATTTCATTAATATTTTCATAGACAAATAAAATTGATTAAAATCCCTTTAAAATATGAAAAAAGAAACCTCTTTTCTCGAGGATCTAGTCTAGACATGTACAAGAGCTACTAAGTAAAGAAAGAATGACATAAGACCTAACTCCTACCATGTAAGGAAAAGATAGAAGCTGTTGGGGATCTCTAACCTCATCATGTAAGGATCATCAACTGATTCAACAACCTGACTATAACCCAAAAGGGTATAACAATAGTAGTATCAGTATAACTACTATTACTGGTAGGCACAATCGGCCAACCAAGGTTAAATCACATAAACATAGTATAAAAATTTAGAATCAATCATGAACACGTAATATGCCAAATTAAGTTCTTAATCTCATATTCTAAATTACCACTCTTTTTACCATATTCCCACCATAAAGCCTCATTAGATTCTTATCACTTCTCACTAATTGTCACAACGTTCAAGATACGACACTCATTGGTATTTGATTTCTTTCTCACCATCATATCCCACCTCCAACTACACCTAATCCTACTATTACACTAATGGCACTACAATTGATATTTATAATCGATATCACCAACATGATTATTAATAACACAATTAAGTCAATATATCCCACAATAATCCCCTTTTTATATCATTCAAATCAAGAAGGTAAACAAGATCACATCTATGCCTACTGATAATAAATCCAGTGTTACACACAACAAGACTTGCAATTCAATTCGTTTGATCATTACCTCAGGAGCATCTTATTATTGTACATGATCAAGTACTAGCTAATTCCATGTACAATATCAGAACATATAAACAATATAGTTTACTCAAGCAACATAAGATGTATCAATAACCAATGGTCCACAAAGGGAACCCAATGTCCATATAGCAAAATATAATCCAGTTCACTCAAGGAACCATCAAACTCTCCAACATCATGGTGTACACACATGCTATGGGACTTGTAGTTGCCTACTAGACGTGACCTAGAGGGGAAGAACTCAGTCCATGTACAAAATATACCAGATAACTAGTGCCTTGCCACCCTTATCCCAAATAAAGTGTTATACCACCCTTATTCCAACATCCCTACCCTTGTCCTCACTTAAATCAACCAATTCAATCCATAACAACCTTTATCAAATCAACTCACAATAAATAAATAGTACTACTTACAAGAACAATCACATAGTGAACAACACTTGCATGACAATAATGTCCTTTTATTAATTACGTTACAATTTATCCATTTACACACTTGTATTCAAGATTCAACAAGTACATCATATTTCTAGCATGTATTGCAACTAAATGAACAAACAATCAGTTAAATATGCACATATACAATCAACTTAAGTCTCAACCATAACATACACAATATAGATTAGTGCTTACGGGCCAAACAATGTATAATAAATGAGCATACACACAACTGATTTAGGTTAACCTCCTACTTTATGAAACATCCAGAAATGCACATAATTTCCCATAAACTCTTTTATTTAGACAAACATTCTATCCTGACCAACCACTGCTAATCCTCAATACTATATGTATTCTATTACCACAATCAATTATTAAGACTGAACCCATTCTACTCCCAACTCACATCTTATTTTGACACCCTAATCATTTTTTTACTACCCCTTTTCCCATTTCTTTTAACCTGAAATAGTAACACTAAGTCTGGACAATTTAATAAGCTTAAGCTGGACTAAATATGAGTTCACCTTAATTCACCAATCTCACACCCTAATCCTACTTCATTACTCATTAAACATAGTAAGAATGGAGGTATCAACTACCACGTAATCAATCACTAAGCATACACAAAAGGAAATCTATGTCTACATTGATTTCTTTGATTTATAAAACCAAACACTATGCCCGTAGTCCTAACATGAATTCTTTTACCATTCTATACCAAGTTCATGCATTTTTACCATGGTCTACAACCTCTTAATTAAACCTAGCCTACCAAGGCGCCAAACTGCTGCTACGGAGGCATGAACTTTCATTCCTTGACCCGCTCTAGCAATTTTTGGTGCGAATTTCACAAGTAAATCCTCACGATTCACCTCCTTAAAGCATTCTCTTTTACCCATTGTTCTTAGGACTACGGACAACCCTAGGGTACTTTTAGAAGGAGGCAACATTATACGTTAAGTTGGGGGACAAAAGGGTTTTAAAATTTGTGGAGGGACTACTATCGAGATGCCACCGTAGTACCCTACCTGCCGCTATAGAGGCCCCGCTACAGGGGAAGAATTCCCACTATAGCGGAGTGATGCCATCCGCCTCCCAAAAGTTTCCCCTCCGAATTTATCTAACAATAAACTGTAACAGACCTCTAAAAGATTTTAAATTTTTTTATAACCCGTTCCCTTGAGACACGGTGATTATAGTAATAATGAGATAGGTTGTTACACCGATGAGCTTCCTCCAGCGTCATAGGACGAACCTTTGACTTTTCTAGATAATAGAACTTTTGTTTTCCACTTTCCTAAAGCTGTACTTTCTTTTTCATTTTTGGTTTAGTTAGTAGATTAGGCTTGTTTTGTTTTCTTTCTCAGATTGGACTTGGGCCAATATGGACCAAGTTTACTACCCTTTTTGTGTACATATTTTCCTTCTTTTAATAAATGGATGGGTTTGTGAAAAAAAAGATTTCATAAAAGTGTAGTCAAACTAAAAATATCTTTTTATATGAAATGGGAGTAGTAGTAATTTTATTCTACTATAGCCATTCAGAATTCCACATGTATTGTTACCATCTTGCATGGTCTTTAGATCTTGGGCGTATTTATATGCCCGCTTATCGTGTTTTACTCTCATTTAGCGTAGTTTTGAGAATAATATGTGCTTATAATTGCTTGTTTTGATTGGATATTCTTTATAGAGAGATAACCAATATGATTAGATGTTTTGAGGAAATTATGATGAAAATAGACTCATGGGAGCATACATGAAGGTTTGGAGCATTTGGAGCAAATATGAAGGAGTTTCCAGGTGAAATCAAGACTGGAGCATACATGAAGATGGTGCATTCACTGGAGCATCACACCAGAATCAAAACTTCAGCAGGTGCAGCTTGGTGCGCTACCATGCGCGACACGCAAAAGGGAAAATAGAAACTGGTCAGCTTGGTGCATTGACAGGCGCAACGCACCAAGCCTATCCTGGGCCTAAATTTTACCCAATAGGATTAGGGGTATTTTTCAACTACTATATATACCCTTCTTCCACATTTCTCAAAGGGCGATTGAATATTTTTGAAGGCAAAAAAAATCAAACAATGTTCACCATTAGGTTTCTTTCTCCTTAAATTTCTTATTCTCTCCTTTGAATGAAAATATCGAATTATTGTGTTTTTTTTATTAGCATGAGTGGCTAAGAACCTTGTTCTAGGGAAGAGTCCAAACACATGATTGTATTTTATACTCTTGATTTAGTTTAAAGTTTGTCCTATCTTATTGGATTTCTTATGCTCTTGCTTTCACTAATTTGATGTTTGGACAACATTAAGATAAATTTATAGTCCTCTTGTGAACCCAGAAGGAGAATCATTTGGATAGAACGAAGAGTTTAGGGGGTGATTTCTTTTCTATAACAAAGCAACAATTTGATGTACGTCTAGGATAGAAATATACTTAGAATGCCTTATTCGATTAAAATAAGGGAAGATATCTTCATGCATCTAGATTGGATTATTACATGCCCGCTCAATGATGTAGTTGTGATACCAATTTAGATAGACAATTAGAGGTTCAGAAGACTATAATTATATTATCAACCTTGTGAATCAACAACCAGATAGACAACTTGGTTGATGAGAGAATATTGTTATATAGGATTGCAACACATGCCTTAACCCTAAAATCTCTTTTAATATTGATTATAACATTTTGAGTATTTCACCACTTTAATTAGTCATTATTCATATGTTTAAAATTACAAAAACTCATATCTTATTTGGTTACTACTGCACTTGTCTAAATTATCAGTATCACTTGAATAAGAAAAATTACTAAAATAAAACATATGGGTTCGATATCCAGCTCAAAAGAGCTTCTATGTTACTTGTACAATCACGTGCACTTGTGTGTTTAGTAAAGCACAACATCTTTCATACATTTAAATGTTGTCAAATTTCTAGAAATGCTTCCAACCATTAAATGACTTGGTTAATTAGCATAAATTCAAATTATAGAAAATTCTATTTTTGTGTGTGGCTCTTGGTTGTCCTTGCTGAATCTGTATGTCATATGTGCACTAGTTATAGTTGATGCATTTACTTCTCCTAATTTCTTTTATTCCAATTTTTATTTCAATGATAATCTCTCCGTTTATCTTTACTTGTCATATTTTGTAATGACCCACAGGTCATTTTTTGACTTTTTATGTGTTTCCTATGTTTTGAGCTTTCCGATAGTTGTGATTCGTCATTTATGACCTGTCGGCATAGAGGATCTGGTGCTCTGACAGTTTATTTGAGAATTTTATTAATACAGAAGTGCTCTGAAATAACTGATTTAAATTAAAATTTGGTAATATATATATTTTATTACCTTTCTAAAATATTTTAGATATTTATGAAAATTCTTTTGTTACATTATATTTATATTATTATAGAATAGTTTCAAAAGTTATTAATATTTTAAACGAAGATAGTGATTCTAGTTACATTGAAAACATTTTATTATATGATAGAGACTTTATTCATAATAATTTTCTATTAATTATGATATATTCAAAAAGTTATATTTATTTTACGACAAACATAAACAATACCCAAGTGCATACGTATCGGGAAAGAAATATTCTTTTGGGTGTTGCCACCTCCACTCCACGTGAAAGTAAGGGAGGTGGACAACAAGTTACAATTTAATAGGTGGTAAAAGTGGGCTTTAATTATCAACATCTGAAAATCATTTAAATAATATTTTTGTTAAAAAAATTAAGTTACATATATGTATTACTTCCAAAACACATTTTGGTCACTATTTTCTTTTCTTCATTTCAATCAACCAGCATGGTTGTACATTATTTTTATACGTTTCACATGTACACACATCCATACATACATACACACACACACACACACATATATATATATATATATATATATATATGTATGTATGTATGGATATGTATGTATGTATGTATGTATGTATTATTTACGTTAGAAAGAAATTTTGGGACAAAAATATTTTGATGTAATATTTGTTAGTGAATCATCAAGTTATAAGAGCTCGAAATTCCTCCATTTTTGATCTTTAAAGCTGGATAATTGGGGGAAGTTATTGGATTGTGTTCAGCGTGGCGGCTATTGGAGGTCAAGTGGATGGGACAAGCAGTTCATTATCGGTCCGAGACTGTTGTTTGGCTGCAAGGTAGTCTACAATATACACCATTATAGACTTTGTTCTACAAGATTGCGTATAGTAGATATTACATGCTGGGCTGGAGCTTTGGGATAGAATTAAGATTATCTTAGCCTTTTCACAGTTTTTGACCTTCTTTGGGATAATCATAGAGTAGACAATTAGCTTGTACTTTAGTTTTATATTTCTGCTGTAGCGATAGGATTAGGCTATGGATATTTATATATTTCTGTAATGTTGGAATTAGACTAGTGACCTTTAGTGTAGGATAGGGATAGTACTTCAGAATGGGACTAATATGCATAGGTTGGTTGCTATTTATTATCATGGATACCCCAATTGCTCTCTTTTCCTATTGACATATACATATGTTTTTTTGTATATTGGTAGGCCCAAGGCCTTGGATACAAACCCGCTGTACATCTGGTTAGTGTTCTTTACTCTTGAGGAGCGGTGAGTTCTATTTATGGACACTTGGGTGATTATGCTCTTATTGTGTGTATACTGTTGATGGCATGCATACCTTCACATGAGTACTAGCATGTATTGTGGTATGATTCCAAGGGAGAACATTGACTTTTAGTACTATTTTTAAAAAGGGTTTATTTCTCATTTTCTAGTCATGAACTATTTTTAAAATGGAAATCATACAACCCTTACTATTAGATGATGATTTTTAATACTAAGTTGCACTATCTATGCTCCCTTTTGAGTTTGGGCACTGGTTATATTTTCATCTTACTACAGATTTTCTCTATCATTCTTAGGGTGAGTTGGCCTTAAACCACCATTTTTAACTTAATAAATGAGATTTCATAAATCTTTAAGGACTTTGGTCTTCTAAAATGGGAAAAAAGATGAGTTAGACTTGGTTTGGGTATGAGCTCTAGATTGTTGTCTTATATTGCATATTTAGTTCCTGTTTGAGTTCGACACCTGGTTTCATTGCTTATTATCTATTTAGTTTCGATTTGAGTTTGGCGCCTGATTTTACTACTCATCTATCCATTTAGTTCCAGTTTGAGTCTGACATATATGTTATATTAATTTTGGTTGGAAATCTGGTTTGAGACTGGTATAATTTATGGTTAGAGCTAGAGGAGCTGTACATAATATGATTAGATATGGCACTAATCTCATATTGTATCACTTGGTTTTCCATCACACTCATCTATTCATATGCACTGTCATTACTAGTATGATTGTTATTTTGTACCAGCCGTGCTTAAGGAGGTCGATTAGGTTATGTTTGTTGTTTGTACCTGTTGTGCTTATGGGGCCCGATTGGGTTTTTTCTAGAGCTATGTACCTTCCTGAATTATGGGGGCCTGGTTAAGTTATTATTTTATTATTAGTGCTTAGTTTATGACAAGTTATTTCTGGCGTGTACTCGTAGCCTAGGTATATCTTGTGGATCCTCTTTTTAGCATTTTTAGCTCTAGTGTTATATTATCTTGTTGTTTCTTTAACCTAGGGTAGACATTCTGAGTATACTACTATTGATATTCTTCCTTAAATGATTCTTGATGTGTTAGAATTTTATGCCATTTTCTGTAGGTAAGTACTTCCTTTCTGGTTACCTAGTTTGTATATTATTTCCTTTTATGTTACGTACATTGTTCATTATCTCCTTTCATGTTATTTATACTTGCATTATCTCTAGAGCTCAGTCGGCCTAAGCCTACTGGGTACCGCATGTTTTGATACTCATAGTACAGTTTTGCATTTTTTTCCTGATACAGATCCTAGTACAAGTTCTCACCACTGATGTGTTCTTCGTGCAGAGATATCTTGGATCAGATATTTAGGGAAAGCTCCTGATGCATGGAGTTGTTCCTTCTTCCTCAATTTTACTGGATTGATCTTCACCTTGTATTTCAGAGATGGTTTTGTATATATGGTATTTGCATAGCACTCTTGTTATGTATAGTAGCTCCTGTACCGACTAATACTAGGTCTTGGGGTGTATTTTGTGTAGTTTTCTTCTTCACTTACTTTATCTATCTAGTTTATGGGCCCTATTTTTGGAGTTTATATTTATAATTGGCCATTCAGTTTCATGAGTTATTCTCTCATTCTATTAACTTATTACTTGCTATTTCGGGTTATGGGGTTCGACTTACCTACTAGTGGGTTTAGTAGGTGCCATCATGATATGAGATTTTGGATTGTGATTGTTTGGTATTTGAGCTTAGGTTCACCAATATTATTGGTACAAGATTAAGTGCCAAGTAAAGTCCTGGAAATTGGTAAGATGACGTTCGTATCCTATCTTTGGGAGGCTATAGGTCATTCTTAGGAAAATTCAGGTTCTTAATTCTTTGTCATGCGTCCTTATCTCTATCAAACCTCTAAATCCTTCATTGGCTCCACTCTTCTTCAGATGAATCACGCAAGATCATTGGATGGCGATGATAGGACTCTTGCCCTTGTTGCTAATGTCTCAGCTCAAGGGCAGGTCATGGAGCAGTCAGTTTAGGTAGAACTTTATATTAAGAATTTACATCTCTATCAGAGAGGGTCTGGGGCCATCCCAGACTATGCTAGGAATTATGACCGCGCCAGTTCTTCAAGATTCCATGGTTGACAATTTGAGCCTCTTTAGCTATACATCATAGGCAGGGGTAGTGCCCCGTACACAAAGTGGTTTTCAGCCCAGAGAGGAGTTCACAGTTATTTAACAGGGTTCTATGTCAGTTTTAACGTATGAGATCATGATCTTCATGAGTGAGCCAAGTATGCTTCTATGATTCTTTCTATAGAACATGAAAGAGTGCATAGGCTTGTGAGGAGATTGACTTTATCACTCTATTTGACATTGGAGCCTTCAGTAGAAGCTGGGTGTCCTTTTCTTCAGGTTGTTGATCATGCAAGGACTATAGGGGGGAATATCTTAAGACTTATAGAAGTTGTGGTAAGAGGTCCCGCCATCAACATAGTTTCAGTGTTACTACATCTAGAGTAGGGATTCCTCCAATAGAGGTCAAAGTAGCCCTCAGCTTAGCAGGCCCATATATATAGTGCCTTAGATCGTAGATAGGGATCAGATAGGTCACAATAATTATGACTATTAGTGTTCTTGTTAGATATCATAGAGTTCTCATTCTGGGTCATTAGGCTATAGGGTTTGGTTTGAGTCGGCAGATACTATTTCCTAGTTTAGAGCTTCTGGGGCTTGTTATGACTGTAGAGAGATAGGTTTTTTTTAGGGAGTGTCTTTAGTTTAGGATTATCGAGTATTCAATGCAGCCAGTTCAGCTTTTAAGGACTGTGACACCACCGATCAGGGGTTATGCCCAGGATATTAGGGGTGGTTTATTGGGTATTAATGTGATTCACAGCCAGGTGGTGTAGGTTTTTGTGTGGGTGCTTAGTCCTGTTATGGATATGATCAGTGTAATGACCTAATCCGTAATTACTAGGAAATATCTATTTATCAGTAAAGAGTACACGAATTATCGAGCTTACGTTCATAACTTGCGTGTTCAGAATATAAAAAGTATTGGTCGGGCTGACATCATGCTGCTATAGTTGGACTTATTCTACTATAGCGGCATCGCTATAGTGGCATCTCTATAGCAGCGTTGCTATAGTGACACCTCCCACTCTAGTGACATAACGCCGACCAAAAACCCCACTTAAGCGGGTTTTATTTCTTTTCTCTCCATAAGTTGAAACAAACAATGTGGGAGGGCTTCAAAAACCCTTAGGATTGCCACCCATGTATTATATACATAGATAAGGGAAAATGGATGTGAATGGGGTGCAAACGCATGGAAAATTTGAGAAATAATGCGTCTGTGATCTTAGCACAAGGTTGGAATTCGCATTCGTTCGTACTTTCTACAATTGGCTAACATTTTGGTAAGCTAAGATTAATTATGTAGTGTAGACCTGGGTTAGAAAGCATGAATGTAAAGTAGATGGACAAGAGATTTCATGATTAGGCCTTTGAGCACGGAGTTTGGACAACTAAATAGGTTAAGGTTAGGGTATATTAAGGGAATGTGCTGTATCAGTATGTCTTATCATGTTATGCTGTAGTTATTCTAAAATTAGGTGGTTCACCATTGTAGACTTGTAATTACGGTGGTGGAAAGTGTGAATTACCTGTCATTAGTTTAAACCCCTGACGAAAGTGATGATACTACGTGAGATGTTGGTAAATTCTAAAGCATTTAGGGTGGTAACTTGGTTGATTTTTTTAGAAAAGAGGAATAAGTTGAGTGGCATATTTAGGGGTCTAGATGGTAGGGTTGGTGATAGTATTGTAGTTTAATCCAGTTTGTGATATCTGTGCATGTTAACTACTTATCAGTATTACTCGTTAGTGCATGATGTTTGGTGTGGTCATTTTCAATATAAACATTATGTAAAGCTTGTGGATGTTACAAGTGTTGGTCGATATCTCTTTTTTGCATAATTTTTCCATACTTTATTGTTGATTGTGGGATGCTTTGGTAATTAGGCATTCTAATGATTTACTGGTTGAATAAGGTTGGTAGGCACTTGTGTCTGGGATATAGGTATATGGAAGGAACTTGTTCCCTTCAGGTCATGACTATAGGGTGGTTATGATACCCTTAGCATGTATGTACAAGCTACAGGTGATTTTGATGGTTCCATGAGTGGATCGGGTAATACATATATATGAGTCGTTGTATTTGGTGCTTGACTTGTCTTGACTATTAATTCTTATTGATTGCTTAACTTGTTATAATATCTCTTGTAGTGAAATGGCATTTGTGTTTAAGGCTGAATGAGGATTTCTATATAAGCAGGATAGTGTGAAGATGGTTGTAAGTTATCGGTTAAGTCCGGGTTAATGACTCGAGGTCCTCTTGACGGTTTATTTGATAGGGTAGTTATATCTATGAATGCGAGGTGGAATTATTTAAAGTCTTGACATGAGTTAGGGTCATCTTAGATGTAGTTTTTTTCTTTATGAATTGTGGTAGTCCTCGGTGTAAGGCCAGACTTAGTGGTTCATGGTAGTGGAGTCGTAAGGGTAAGAGCGGTATCTCGGAGTCCATAACCAGGAGGTTAGCAGGAGGTAACTGGATTATTTAGGGGAATAGGAAAGGTAAATCTAAGTGATTATTAGGTGTCCACAATAGGGAAATGGATGATGTAGGGTCCAGTAATAAGAATAATAAGATGCATATTTTCATTTGAATATTTATGTTATGTTTGTGTATTCCAATTTGGGTAGACCGATGAGGCTTACCAATTCATGTGGTTTGTACTGATACTAGTCTTGCTATACCCTTTTTGAGGTGTAGTCTTTTGCAGGGATCAGTGTTAGTTTCATGATTGTTGTGGATAGTGATTCTTCAGCAGCTCCCATTCCTCTTACTCATGGTGGAAGTTTTTTCCAGTTTTACTTTTTCCTTAGAAGCTCTTGTACCTGTTTAGACTAGATCCTAGGAAGTTTATACTTTAGCATTTATAAAAGTTTTGTAATAAAGATGAGTTACTGTTTAAATAAAGACTTCCACTTAACCTTTTAAGGGGATGGTAAAGGTTTCTCCTCTCTAGGTGGATTAGAATAGGTTCCCTCAAAGTTTGGTAATGTGGGTCATGACAATTTGGTATCAGAGCCTAGGTTGCGGGTCTCCCAGTACAAGAGCAAATGTCAAATAGAGCCATGTGGATTGGTGTGTTTACTTCCACATCTAATCTTTATGGAGCTTTGAAGCATTTTAGGAAATTGTTTCACTTTCCTCTTTCCTCTCGTGCGGTTATTTGGTTGTTTTATAAGTTGAGTCCAATTGGTATCTCTTGATTCCAATTGGTATCTCAACCAGGTAAGTGGATGTCTCTCGACTCCACTTAGAAGGATATAACCAACATAAATTAGAACGAGGAAGGTTCCAATTGGTATCTGACCGTAAGGGCTATGTATAACATGCTAGATGACCAATATAGGGTTATCATGTGCGCAAGTATGAGTTATATTAATGAGATATAAAAGATATTAATTGATTATGAAATTCTCTGAATTCATTTATTGTAAATTGTAGTTGCTGGATGAGTTCTGAATCAGTGCTATGTGAATGTTGCAAGGTTCTATGTACTGTGTGGCGTCGAAGAAAAATTTGATTATGACTATTGCGGTTTGGTTGATAGAGATATATAGGTTTAAATTAGTGCATAAGGTTAAAGGAGTTGGATACTCAAGTGAAACCATAGCTGCTAGAATGATTGTTAAATGGTAAATTTATCTGGGGTCTGACTTGTTGATGTTGCTTTAAAACCAGAAATCTGTACTAAGCCTAACCAAACATACTAATTGTAGGATTGTCTGTTAGAAAATTAAATTGCATTCCATGGAAACAAGTATCGAATCCGCAACAGTAGGGGTGGTTTAAAAAGAATTTTCTCTTGTAAATTATGGTTGTTTGAAACATTAAATGTTACAATGTGGTGTTAGTTGTCTGTTTAAAGGAGGTCGGGCTTGTTCCTGGGGAATTAACAAAGATTAAACATTTTCGTGTTTGCATTATTATTATTATGGTTTCTTGAAACATTAAATGTTACAATTTGGGTCGACTGATGAGGCTTACCAGTTCATGTGGTTTGTACTGATACTAGTCTTGCTATACCCTTTTCGGGGTATAGTCTTTTGCAGGGATCAGTGTTGGTTTCATGATTTTTGTGGATAGTGATTCTTCAGCAGCTCCCACTCCTATTACTCATGGTGGAAGTTGTGTCCAGTTTTACTTTTTCCTTAGAAGCTCTTGTACCTATTTAGAATAGATTTTAGGAAGTTTATACTTCCGCATTTGTTTGTAAAATTTTTGTAATAAAGATGAGTTACTGTTTAAATAAAGACTTCCACTTAACTTCTTAAGGGGATGGTAAAGGTTTCTCCTATCTAGGTGGATTAGAATAGGTGCCCTCACGATTTGGTAATTTGGGTCGTGAAGATTTGGTATCCGAACCTAGGTTGCCGATCTCCCAGTACAAGAGCAAATGTATAATAGATCCCTGCAGATTGGTGTGTTTACTTCCACATCTAATCTTTAAGGAGCTATGAGGCATTTTAGGAAATTGTTTAACCTCTTTCTTTTCTCTCGTGTGGTTATTTGGTTGTTTTATAAGTTGAGTCCAATTGGTATCTCTTGATTCCAATTCGTATCTCAACCAGTTAAGTGGATGTCGCTCGACTCCGCTTAGAAGGATACAACCAACATAAATTAGAACCGGGAAGGTTCAAATTGGTATCTGACCGTAAGGGCTATTATAACATGCTAGATGATCAACACAGGGTCATCATGTGTGCAAGTATGAGTTATATTAATGAGATATAAAAGATATTAATTGATTATGAAATTCTCTGAATTCATGTATTGTAAATTGTAGTTGCTTGATGAGTTCTGAATTAGTGCTATGTGAATGTTGCAAGGTTCTATGTACTGTATGGCGTCGAATAAAAATTTGATTATGACTGTTGTTGTTTGGATGATAGAGATATATAGGTTTAAATTGGTGCATAAGGTTAAAGGAGTTGGATACTCATGTGAAACCATAGTTGCTAGAATGATTGTGAAATGGTAAATTTATCTGGGGTCTGACTTGTTGATGTTGCTGTAAAACTAGAAATTTGTGCTGAGCCTAACGAAACATACTAATTGTATGATTGTTTGTTGGAAAATTAAATTGCATTCCATGGAAACAAGGATCGAATTTGCAACAGCAGGGGTGGTTTAAAAAGGATTTTCTTTTGTAAATTATGGTTTCTTGAAACATTAAATGTTACAATGTGGTGTTAGTTGTCTGTTTAAAGGAGGTCGGGCTTGTTCCTGGGGAATTAACAAAGATTAAATGTTTCTGTGTTTGCATTATTAGTATTAAGATTTTGGGGAGGAGACATTATTGAAATTAGCAAAATCTGGGCAGCCACTGGTTTGGGCGCTATAGCAACGTGAGGGTCACTATAACGACCGTGTTGCTATAGAGAGAATTTCTACGATATAGCGACATAGGCAGGGCAGTGGCAGTGCCCTATTTTCCCCTGTTTTTACCCTCATTTTTGGCTTGTTTTATTTGATGTGTTGAGTACGAAGCATTGCATGAATATGGAAATCGCATAAATACGGTAAAAGCAAGTTATATTATTAATGCGGGTAGGAAAAACTAGCATCCATGTGTGAAAAGTAAAGGAATGAAAAAGTGAAACGTCTGGTACATACTCCAAATGGGGGCAACCTAAGTCATGAAAATGTATATAAGGGAGGAGGAACCTAGCTGGGCGCCCTGTCAGTCTTGGACAGCTGGGGCAGGGTCGTCTCCTTCCGCATCACTCAGGAAGGGAAACTCCCTTAAATCCTCCGGCTCCAACTGGGGAAGCTCCTAGTTGGGAGCTACACAACCCAACATGACCTTCATGGTCTTCCATATTCGAGTGAGTAAGCGATCCCGTGAGCGCCTCTTCTTCCTCTCCTCGTCAATCTCTCTATGGAGAACTGAGATGTCCTTGTGTCACGACCTAATTTTTGAGTCATGATGGTGCCTATCAAAAACCACCAATACGCAAGCAAAGCCCTAGCCTGGGGCGACAAGCGACAGGCTAATAAGCGGGATCTCATAAAGAAGGAGATGAAGCAGAACTACTACCATCAACATGCTACGAATGTAAAGACAAAGGAAGTATACATACCGGGAAAAAATGAAAGAGGATAGTATATGACTCTAAAACCCCTCCCAAGACCTGGTGAGGTCAGTACATGAGCCAGTACTAGACATATCCAAAATACAAGACAGAAACCAAATATACTGTAACACCTCGTACCTTCCCGATCCTACTTTACAACCTTGAACCATGTTTACCCTAGGTTCGAGAGCAATAAGTATGTATTTTGCATTGTTATTGTATTGATGGAACATTTGATATTGTGCTAGTAAATGTGATTAGACCCTTGTTGTAGGTGTTTGTGACTTTGTGGAGAATTTGTGTGGTGAAAAGTGAGGTTTAAGGGGCATCCAAACAAAGGATCTTAAATATAAGAGGCAAGCAAAAGGTTGGGACTTGAAAGATCCAATCAAATCCACAAAGAAAAGTCGAAATCAAAAATTAAGTGTGGGGCGCTGCAGGTGGCGTGCCAGGACGCTTTGGCCTGAAATATTTTTGGCACAGGCAGCAAGGGGGAGCGCCCAAGGGCGTGACAGGCCGCCCCTGCACACCTTTCAAATGCTGAAATTTCAGTTAAGTCTTTGGGGCGCCCGGGAGTGTGCCGAGGTGCTTTTTGCCCGAATTCTTCTACGATTATTAGTCTATAAAAAGGACTCTTGGGTTATGGTATCATTATTCCATCATAGTAGGGTTACTCTTGAGCAAGTTTGGCATCCGATTTGGGATTAATTCTTTGTCACAAGTGTTTTATCAAGTTATGTTCAACTAAGCCATGAGTGGCTAGAATTTCTTATTTTTGGAGATTGAGGCTACGAACATGAATCTTGTGAGTTGAATATTGTTGTGACAAAAGTGTTATCAGAGAAGGTTTTCCTAAGGGTGTCTACAAAGACGTGTCTGAGTAGAGTCTTGCTTATGGATGTGTTGTGCACCATATTTATAAGTAGGAGGCTACGGGACATTTAGGAGTTGTTTCCTTTCTTCATTTCTAGATCGTGCAATAGAGCCAATGTGGTAAGTGGAATCGTATCTAACCATTGGAATTGATTTTCTTGTTAATAGTAAAATACCGATGACAAGAAGAGGTAGAGGTAAAGGTAAGCAGATAGATATACTTGTCGGAAAAGGAATGAGTAGATCACCACCCGACCAAGCTAGTCAAGGTGGGGCTGACGTTGAGTTTGCATCGCGGGATTCTTCTACATTTCCAGCTCCAGAAGAGTTGAGAAGGAGAGAAGAACCTGCAGAACCACCTGTTAATGCTACTGAGCAAGATCTCATAAATGAGGTGCAAATGTTAACTCAGATAGTTGCTGCACAAAGTCAAGGATGAGCTGGTCCAACAACAAGTGATGATGGTGCGGCTAGGGCAGCTAGTCGGCGAACACAGGATTTTCTAATATTAGACCCTCCCACCTTCACTGGTTCAGATTTGAATGAAGATCCGCAAGACTTTATAGATCAAATTCAAAGGGCTCTAGATGTTATGCATGTGACCGGCATAGAAACAGTTGAGCTTGCGGCGTATAGATTGAAAGGAGACTTGAGGTTTTGATGAAAGTGAATGGTGTGAATGAAATATCGATATGTACAGTGTGGTTATGTTCCTTGACTTATTATTTTTCCATGAGTAGAAATTGTGGGATTTGTTGTCGATATGTATGGAGAAGTGTAAAGTATGAACTTGGTGTGACATGCTATTGGTTTATGATGTATTGGTCAATGTATGGAATGTTGTGGTATTGATGGTATGATAATCTCATAAATGGTATTGTCATGGGGGAAATGACATTTTAAGGCAATCATGTAACTCGTTGTCGTCGTATGCATTTGTAAGGTAGTTGGTTGTTAACGTAAGCTCCATTATGTACTTGTGTTGTAGAGTGAAACGTAAGGAAGGAGCTGGACTATTGTGTTCACATATAGGATTGTATATTCATATTGGGAAGAAAAGGTATCTAAGGTTACTCTTTTCGTATCCTTCTGCAACACATAGTGTTCACAATGTCATTGTACTTGTTCTATTCCAAAATGTTCTAAGGTATCCCATATCCGGTTATCAATTATTGTTAATCACATTTTCCTTATTCATTGATCAATTGTGATTCACATGTCTTATGTTCATTGACTAATATTTCCAAGTTTCAAATAATGTTGTGTTCCAAGATTCCAATAATGTACAATCACCAATGTATCAAAAGTAAAGAAATGACGTAATGTATAATTGTTTGAGTGTTCTTGGGTGGTATCTCAGGGGTTAAATACCTAGCATGGGTCGATCCCAATAGCTTGGGTGGTATCCCAGGGGTGAAAAAGAACACCTAGCATGGGTCGATCCCGCTAGTACAGGTGGTATCACAGGGGCAAAAGAAAAGCCTAGTATGGGTCGATCCCGAATAATTGTTGATTATTACCCACTGATCAGCTTGGGGCCCGGGCATTATATGAATGAGAGTGAATGAGTGATGAACGAATGAATGAGCGTAAAAGTAAAGAAAGTAATCCACATAATGTACATGGTTCCACACATACAGAATGGTGACTTATCCATATTGATTATTCTCTTGTTTTTGATTCCATTAAAGTATTTATGTATCATACAACTTCTTATAGCCTTACATACTCAGTACATTCTTCGTAATGACGTCCCTTAGGGGACTTACCTTACTTGCTGCAGGCATAGGTGCTAGTAGACCTCCACAGTAGGTTGTAGACCATTTTGCCGATCATTGGTGAGCTCCAGTTGGTTCGGGGCTTTCCGAGTCGCATGTGTACTTTTGTTTTGGTTTTGTAATGTTGTATAAAGCGGGGACTTGTCCCGACTGTAGGTGGATTATGTATACGCATCTATTAGAGGCTTTGTAGACGTATGTGGCTATATGAATGTAAGGGATGTATGTCCATTTTGACTTGGTGGCCCTAACGGCCAAGTTTCATATATGTATATATCACATGTTTCAATGACTTCCGCTATTGACATCTTATATCTCTATGTGATGGTGCTGCTTATTGAGTGACATGCATATGAATGGACATGAGCAAAGATTGGTTCTCTCGAGCCTTATCGGCTTCGGGTGCCAGTCCACCCTGTTGGAATTCGGGGCGTGACATATACACAACATATATACAACAGTCTTAGGTCCAAAAGACTATACATCAGAGATGAAGTGGGATCTACCTTGGACGTCAGTAAGCTGTCCCTGCTCCAAAACCAGTGCTGAGAAGAGAGTCAAATCACGGCTCTCGGCTAGTGCCTAGATCTGCATCGGGAAAAGATGCAGAAGTGCAGTATGAGTACCGGGGCAATGGGTACTCAGTAGGCATCATCAGTTGACTAAACTCGATGTAATATAAACATGCTGAAGTACGAGGATGGCTGCTAAGTCCCAGTATAACTAATAAGTAAATGTAGTACTAAATAATAAGTAAGTAACTGTGCACTAAACACATAATTCAAACATAACCCAATTGGGGCCCTCATAAGCCCGCTGGGTACACGAAAGAATACAATACTCAGCCTGGCTCCCATAAACCGATGGGACACACAAGACTAGTAAATGCATTGTCACCAGTGTCTCAAAGCTGTACCAGTATCCAGTAATCACAATAATCAATGGGGCGCACCGAGCTCGAACCAACACCAATGGGGAATAACAAGAGACCAGACATCGGAATTGAATCGGAGATAGTGGGTAGTAACAATAGGCCACATATATATCATATCTGTCAGACTCAAATTGTAACTCAGAGACCAACAGTATCATAATCACGGTACCCATTACCAGTACTCATAATGTACCACAATCCTAGGCCGAACTCGAACCGAAACACCCAAAAGTCAATAACTAAAATCATCATACCTGAATCAGTAGCCAGACTCAAACCGGAGATTATCATAGCTAGTAACCAGAATAGAGCCAAATGTTGTATCATAACCGTTACTGTAGTGATGCCTGGGATGGATATGTTAAAGTGGGAGGGTACTTTTAAATCTAATCCTGTGAGGGTTATGTTAGCAATTCATTCCCAGGGACTCGATCCATTTCAATCCCTCCTTATCGTATGGACCGGCAGAGTCAAAGTATCAATTGCAAGAGTTGCTAGAAAAGGGTTTTATTCACCCAAATATTTCTCCTAAACAATGATTGTCGTATGAGGATGTGTATAGACTATTGCTAGTTGAATAAGGTGAACATTCGCAATAACTATCCACTGCCTAAGATAGATGACCTGTTTGATCAATTGCAAGAGGCTGCGGTATTCTCCAAAATTGACTTAAGGTCAGAGTGTCCTTCTTGGGCATATGATTTCTAGGGAAATAGTTATGGTAGACCCGCAAAAGGTTGAAGCCATTAATAATTAGGCTAGACCGACGAATGTGATAGAAATTCATAGCTTTATAGGGTTGACCTGTTATTATCATCGATTTCTTAAGGGTTTTACTGCGATTCCTTTGCATATGACCCACCTTACTCAGAAGAAAGTTCCATTTGTGTGGGATGAAAAGTGTGATAAGAGCTTCCAAAAGCTCAAAATCTTATTGACTTCAACCTAATACTAACCCTACCTATTTAGGGTAAGGATTTCATTATACATTGTGATGCTCATGGTTGGGTTTAAGTGCTATTTTGTTGCAGGATTAGAACATGATTGCTTATGATTTGAGACAACTGAAGCCTTATGATAAAAACTATACCATACATTATTTAGAATTGGCAGCTGTGGTGTTTACTTTCAAAATTCCAAGACATTATCTCTACGTGGTGAAGTGTGAAGTGTTCACAGACCACCGCAGCCTACAACACATGTTCACCCAGAGGGATCTGAATCTAAGACAGAGGAGATGGATGGAGTTGATTAAAGACTATGACATCTCAATCCTATATCACCCAGGTAACGCCAATATAGTGGCGGATGCACCAAGCCAAAAACTAGTGAGCATAGGAAATTTAGCATGGCTAGAGTTGTCCAAGAGCCTATTGGCAAAAGAGGTACAGTCTTTGGCTAACTATTTTCTAAGATTGCAGGAAACTAATGAAGGAACGATGTTAACATATGTGGAGGTCAGGTCCACATTTTATGACCAAATCAAAAGAAGGCAGCTCGAGGATAAGAAATTAAGCAACCTTAGAGAAAAATTGTTATAAGGGGAGGCAAGAAAGGTCATTCTTGATGATAAAGAAGCATTAAGAATTCGAGTACGGTGGTACATAACCCGAGTAGGCAATTTGATTCCAACTATTCTGGTAGAGGCTCATAATTCTAAGTACTCTATACATCCGGGTGCCAACAAGATGTATAGGGACTTGAAACAACATTATTAATGGAAAAGAATGAAGTAGGACATTATGGATTTTGTAACCAAGTTTCAAAACTACCAAAAGGTCAAGTACTAACACCGAAAGCCTGGTGGTATAGTTCAGAAAATGCCCATTCCAAAATGGAAGTAGGAACGGATAATAATGGACTTTGTAGTGGCTCTTACAAAAATATTGAGAAAGTGCGACTCTATATGGGTCATTGTAGATCAGTTGACTAAGTAAGCTTATTTCATTCCTATGAAAGGAGATTATAATATGGCTAAGTTGGCCAAGATTTATGTGAAAGATATTATAAGGCTACACGGGGTACCAATGTCGATTGTGTCAGACAGGGGTACTCAATTCACCTCCAACTTTTTGGAAGTATTCAAGTCAGAATTAGGTTCTAGATTGGACCTAAGCATAACTTTTCACCCACAGACTGCTTGTTAATCAGAGCGAACTATCTAAGTTCTTGAGGACATTCTTTGGGCATGTCTTATAGACTTCGGGAGTCAGTGGAACCAATACCTACCGTTGTTTAAATTTTTCTACAATAATAGCTACCGCTCTAGTATTAACATGACCCCTTTTGAGGTGTTATATGGTAGGAGGTGTAGGTCTCCAATTAGGTGGTTTGATGTATTTGAGGTGAGGCCTTGGGGCATCGACATGCTCAAAAAATTGATGAAAAAGTGAGATTCATACAGGAAAAGCTTGTAGCTGCTCGAATATGAACAAAAGAATATGCAGACAATAAGGTGAGAGATGTAAAGTTTTATAGAAGAGAGAAGGTACTCTTGAAGGCTTCATCCATGAAGGGTGTAATGCTGTTTGGAAAGAAGGGCAAGTCAAGCCAAGATATATTGGATCTTTTGAGGTTTCGAAGAGAATAGGATCTGTAGCATACAGACTGGCCTTACCTCTTAGTATGTCTGGGGTTCACCTGATATTCCACATGTCTATGCTAAAGAAGTATCACGAGGATGGTAATTACATCATTCGTTGGGAACCTGAATTGTTTGATAAGGAGTTTTCCTATAAAGAGGAACCAATTACTATATTAGATAAGGATGTGAGGAAGTTGAAGAACCATGGCATTCATCTTGTGAAGGTTCAATAGAGGAATCATACTATTGAAGAGGCTACTTGGGAGAGGGAGGCGGACATGCGTAAGCGATATACGCACTTGTTCATTGATTCAGGTACCTTCTTATTTAGATATACTTTCTTGGGATAATTGTCATTCAGGGATGAATGAGTGGTAAATTGGTATATGATATAATGACCCAATTCATCCTTACACTGAGTTAGGAGGTACAATTGACACTTAGTCCTTCCTTAAGCCATTTTTGAGAAATTCAAGGCTAGTCTAGGATTGAATAATTTTTGAGGGTTTGTTATTCTACAAAATTTTGGTACTAATGTGAGTATTGATGGTGATGTTTGACTCAAGTTTTATATAGTCAATGAGTTTAGGAGGCCGTAGCAACTTCCAACACTCGAAACGGAGTGATAGAACTCTGGTTATTGTGTTTACCATGGAGGGGTTGGTTTGCGATATCATATTACGTGAAGTGTGTTGTGAAATAGATAGAGATATAGAGAGGTCCCGAGTTTCTGCCTCAAACTGCTGTAGCAAAATATGTAACCACTGCAGCGGTAACTTATGTTTGTCGCGGAACTGCTACAGCGGTAATACGCAGAATTTAACATTTTTAAAAACCCAAAAATGTTTTTCATTTCTCACTTTCTGAAAAATGTGAGAGAGATTTGGGAAGGTGATTTTCTGTAGAATTTAGGGGTTTTTCATCTTTGGAAATAAGTTATTACGTTCTAAACTTGAAATTACTTCTTATAAGCTCTGCAAATCATTAGAAAATGATTCATGGTGGAATTTGAGGTTTAGCCCTAGTTCACGAAATTAATAAAAATTGGTTGGAATGAGTATAAAATCAGTAGATAATGATCCTAAGGTGTTAGAAAACACTAATGAGTGTAGAATTACAATTGTTCATGCTAAATTAAAATTGAGTTCATGAGGTTAAATAGGTAGAAAATCCTAAGATGGTGAAGTAAGGGAAATTATGGTTAAAAGTGGTTAATTTTGCATCCCTAGTGGTTAATAAGGGATGAATTGATTGAATAATGTATCATCTTGTTGTTTTAGATCACAAATAAGTTGAAATGAAAAGAAAAGGTAAGCTTGTGGCCTAGAATTAAATTTGAGCAAGGAAACGAGGTAGGTTACGGTTTATTGTAGCAATTATACTTGCTTGACTCTATGCTTAGATGTGAATTAAGTATTTATGATGGTTTCAAGCACTACTTGTGATTATATACTACATGCATATTCATATATATTGGTGTTGAGAATGTGGTAAAATGATGATAATGGTGAGGATATTGATGATGATGAGGTAAATCATGATGTTCATTATGATTGTAGATGATGTTGATGAGATTGAGAGGTGAAAGAGAAGATGTGCACATCTTGCATTCATACATTAATTCACATGCTTTGGATGTTCAGTTATGATCTTATATCTTGATGAAACTTGTTACCGAATTTGACTAAGTGTAATTTTTACATGATTATGATCTTGTATTCTCCCTAAAGTGAATTGCATAATTGATTGATTGTCTTTGATTCTAAGTTATGTGATGATCGCTTTGAATCTATTTGATTTACTTATTTGTATGTCATAGGGTTGAGTCGACCTATGATGCCTACCAATACTTATTAATGCACTGATGCTACTTGTGCTCTTATTTTTGGTGAGTGTAGAGCATGTTTTGGTGTTTGAGACAAGACATCGATTTTAGCTAGCAGTTCCAGACTCAGTTTCAAGGGTGATCAACATGGTCGGTCAGCCTTTGGATCTTCTTATCTCTGTTCATGTCCCTTATTTTGGGACTAAGACATTCCTTTTTTATTTCATTGTTTGGATATTCTATTAAATATCTATTATATTCTATTAACTATCTATTTAAATATTCTTAGTTGTTGTATGGTGACTTCAGGTCCCGGGTATGTAATAAATAGAGGTTTCCGCACTCTATTAGTGTCATGCCCCGAATTCCAATGGGGCGGACTGGCACCCGAAGCCGTTATGGCTCGAGAGAACCAATCTTCATTCATGTACACTCATATGCATGTCTCCGTATGAATATCATTCTATCTCATGTAACTATAAAATACCAATGGCGAAAGTCATGGAAAACATATGCTATTTATGAAACTTGGCCGTTAGGGCCATCAAGTTAAAATGGACATACATCTCTTGCATCCATATTCCCACCTACGTATACAAAGCCTCTAACAGATACATACACATAACCAACCTACAGTCGGGACAAGTCCCTGCTTTATACAACATTTACATAGTACCAAAATCAATGTACACATGTGACTTGAAAAGACCCAAACCAACTGGAGCTCACCAATGATCTGCAAAAGACCCGCAACCTACTGTGGAGGTCTACTAGCACCTGTGCCTGCAGCAAGTAAGGCCCCAATAATATGCCCTGCATCATACATAAAAACTTCAATGGAATCAAATATAAGAGATCGTCAATATGGATAAACCATTGTTTTGTATGTATGGAACCATGTACATTACATTCATAACTTTCTTTGCTTTAAGAATTAGTAAAACATGTGATAAACAAGTGACCAACTGCTCAGTGGTAAAAGAGGATGACCCATGCTAGGTATTTTACCCCTGGGATGTGGTCCTCATACATATACAAATCTGAATTGACCCATGCTAGGCTTTTCTGTCATCCCTGGGATGCTACTGTGATAACCCATGCTAGGCTTTTATATTGCCCTTGGGATGTAACTGTGATAACCCATGCTAGGCTTTTATATCGCCCCTGGGATGTAACTGTGATATTGGGATCGACCCATGCTAGGCTTTGCTGTCGTCCCTGGGATACCACCCATGATATTGGGATCGACCCATGCTAGGTATGTTAACCCCATGGGATACCACCCAAGAATACTCAAACATTACTTCATTTCTTTCATTATAAGAGTGATACATTGGTGATTGTACATTATTGGAACTTTGAAATACTATTCAATGAATATGATACATGTGAATCAAAATTGATCCTGTGAGTAATACTATATGACAACATGAAATGAGATACCTTTGGACATTTCGGAGAAGAACAAATACAATGTCAATGTGCATAATATGTGCTGCAGAAGGATATGAAAAGAGTAACATTACATACCTTATCTTCCCAATACTAATACACAGTCCTATATGTGAATACAATAGTCCAGCTCCATCCTTATGTTTCACTCTACAACACAAGTATATAACGGAGCTCACGTTAACAACCAACTAACTTACAAGTGCATAAGACGACAATGAGTTACATGATTGCCTTATAACGTCATTTCGCCCTTTACAATACCATTCACGGCATTGTCATACCAACAATACCACAACATTCCACACATTGACCACGACATCATAAACCAATAGTTTTTCACACCAAGTTTATCCTTTACGCTTCCTCATAAACACTACGTCACAATTACTCCATCAAGTCACCTCAATACGTTTCATAACAACATATCAACCATAATCCCACAATTTGTACTCATAGAAAAATAACAAGTTAAGGAACACAACCACATCATACATGTTGATATTTTATCCACACCATTCACTTCCATCAAAACCTCAAGTCTCCTTTCAAGTTCAAGTCACATAGATGACACATCTTTTAGACAAAAGCAAAAGTTCACTATTCACCACTTTTAGACATAACCATCATGATCCACACAATCTCTCATGCATATAATATATTAAATCATAAGATTAAACACTTACCCAAGCTTGAAAGATCATGATCTTGTCCAAAGAGATGGTTTAGGGTTTGAGAATAGAGAGAAATATCTTATGGAAATGTCTAGAATGGCATGTGTGTTTATATGAATAAAACTCTATTTTTAACTTATCTTATATAGCCCCTCAAGTCATCCTTAGCCAACTCTTGGGTATTAAATGCCATGCTTACTTAGTCAATGATAAAATGGGTCATTTTCCCATTTGGGCCATGCATTTTGGCTTCATTTTGGGCCTTAAATCGAGCCCATTAACACATGTTAAATTAGCCCATCAAATTCAATGCATAATCCACCAATTATCTCATGTTTAACTGATTACTTAAATGTTACGACAATATTCAACTCACGAGATTCATGTTCGTAGCCTCAATCCCAAGAATAAGCTATTTTTAGCCATTCATGGCTTAATTGAACATAATTTGATAAAATAGTTATGAAGAAGAATTAACCCCAACTCAGATGCCAAACTCGCTCAAGAGTAGTCCTACTACGAAGGAATAATGATACCATAACCCAAGAGTCCTATTTATAGACTAATAATCGGAGAAGAAATTTGGCAAAAAGCACCCCGGCACGCCACCTGGCGGGCGCCCCTTGCTGCCTATGCCAGATAAATTTCTGGAAAAAGCGGCCCGGCACGCTTCCTGGTGAGCCCCTCTGTTGCCCATGCCAAAAATATTTTTGCGAAAAGCGGCCCGGCACGTCGCCTGGCGCGCCTGGCACCAAAATTCAGATTTTCTTCTTTTCTTCGAATTTTCATTGCGGACATTAACACACTATCAAATATTTCATCAAAAAATACAAAATACGTACTTATTGATCTCAAAACTAAGGTAAACATGGTTCAAAGTTGGCAAGTAAGGTCGGAAATGTACGGGGTGTTACATCCTTCCCCCCTTAAAAACATTCGTCCTCGAATGTTTATAACATCTTCCCATGTACAACAAATGCACTTTTATGTTAGCATATACACATATACACATAATGCTTATAGATATTTACTTGTTATTGCTCCACTTCCGCACTTTGAACTTTTTCTTCCGTGTGAAACAAATACGGGTACTTTGACTTCATCATTTCTTCAGCTTTCCATGTGATCTCTTCTACTTGTTTATTTCTCCAAAGTACCTTTACGGAAGCTACGTCTTTATTCCTTAACCTTTTCACATGTCTATCTAGAATAGAAATAGGTATCTCTTCATAGGTGAGATCCTTCGTAACTTGTACATCTTCAATGGGAGCAATACGATATAGATCTCCTATGCACTTTCGAAGCATTGAAACATGAAACACTGGATGAACTGTGGAGAGTTTTTGTGGTAGTGCCAATTCATACGCAACTTGCCCAAATCTCCTGATAATTTCATATGGACCTATATAACTGGGAATCAACTTCCCTTTCTTTCCAAATCGCATTACCCCTTTAATCGGTGACACCTTCACGAATACCTAATCACCTATGGCAAATTTGAGCCCTCTTCTTCTAACATCAGCATAGGACTTGTGTCGACTTTGGCTGTTTTTAACCGCTGTTGAATCACATTAACTTTCTCTATGGCTTGATAAACAAGATCTGGCCCAATTAAAGCAGTTTCACCTGCTTCAAACCATCCAATTGACGATCTACACTTTCTTCCATATAAAGCTTCATAAGGTACCATTTTGTTATTTGAATGATAGCTATTATTTTAACAAATGCAATAAGAGGTAGATGATCATCCAAATACCTTTAAAGTCCAATGTGAAGGCTCGTAGCATAGCTTCAAGTGTTTGGATATTACGTTCTGCTTGTCCATCTGTCTGAGGATGAAAAGCTTGAAAGATCATGATCTTGTCCAAAGAGATGGTTTAGGGTTTGAGAATTGAGAGAAATATCTTGTGGAAATGTCTAGAATGGCATGTGTGTTTATATGAATAAAAATTTGATTTTTCCTTGTCTTATATAGCCCCTCAAGTCATCCTTAGCCAACTCTTGGGCATTAAATGCCATGCTTACTTAGTCAATGATAGAATGGGTCATTTTCCCATTTGGGCCATGCATTTTGGCTTCATTTTGGGCCTTAAATCGATCCCATTAACACATGTTAAATTAGCCCATCAAATTCAATGCATAATCCACCAATTATCTCATGTTTAACTGATTACTTAAATGTTACGACAATATTCAACTCACGAGATTCATGTTCGTAGCCTCAATCCCAAGAATAAGCTATTTTTAGCCACTCATGGCTTAATTGAACATAATTTGATAAAATAGTTATGAAGAAGAATTAACCCCAACTCTGATGCCAAACTCTCTCAGGAGTGGTCCTACTACGATGGAATAATGGTACCATAACCCAAGAGTCCTCTTTATAGACTAATAATCGGAGAAGAAATTTGGTAAAAAGCACCCCGGCACGCCGCCTGGCGCGCCACCTTGCTGCCTATGCCAGACAAATTTATTGCAAAACTGGCCTGGCAGGCTTCCTGGCGAGCCCCTCTGCTGCCCATGCCAAAAAAATTTTGGCCAAAAGCGGCCCGGCACGCCGCCTGACACAAAAATTCAGATTTCCTTCTTTTCTTCGACTTTTCTTTGCGGACATTAACACACTGTCAAATATTCCATATAAAAAATACAAAATACATACTTATTTCTCTCAAAACTAAGGTAAACATATTTCAAAGTTGGCAAGTAAGGTCAGAAATGTACGGGGTGTTACATCCTTCCCCCCTTAGAAAGATTCGTCCTCGAATGTTAATAACATCTTTCCATGTACAACAAATACACTTTTATGTTAGCATATACACATATACACATAGTGCTTATAGATATTTACTTGTTATTGCTCCACTTCCTCACTTTGAACTTTTTCTTCCGTGTGAAACAAATACAGGTACTTTGACTTCATTATTTCTTCAGTTTTCCATGTGATCTCTTCTACTTGTTTATTTCTCCAAAGTACCTTTACGGAAGCTACGTCTTTATTACTTAACCTTTTCACATGTCTATCTAGAATAGAAATAGGTATCTCTTCATAGGTGAGATCCTTCGTAACGTGTACATCTTCAATGAGAGCAATACAAGATGGATCTCTTATGCACTTTCGAAGCATCGAAACATGAAACACTGGATGAACTGTGGAGAGTTCTTGGGGTAGTGCCAATTCATACGCAACTTGCCCAAATCTCCTAATAATTTCATATGGACCTATATAACGGGGGCTTAACTTCCCTTTCTTTCCAAATCGCATTGCCCCTTTCATAGGTGACACCTTCAAGAATCCCCAATCACCTATGGAAAATTTGAGCCCACTTCTCCTAACATCAGCATAGCAATTGCGTCGACTTTGGGATATTTTTAACCGCTGTTGAATCACTTTAACTTTATCTATGGCTTGATGAACAAGATATGGCCCAAGTAGAGTAGTTTCACAGGCTTCAAACCATCTAATTGGCGATCTACACTTTCTTCCATATAAAGCTTCATAAGGTACCATTTTGTTATTTGAATGATAGCTATTATTTTAACAAATGCAATAAGAGGTAGATGATCATCCAAATACCTTTAAAGTCCAATGTGAAGGCTCGTAGCATAGCTTCAAGTGTTTGGATATTACGTTTTGCTTGTCCATCTGTCTGAGGATGAAAAGCTTGAAAGATAATGATCTTGCCCAAAGAGATGGTTTAGGGTTTGAGAATTGAGAGAAATATCTTGTGGAAATGTCTAGAATGGCATGTGTGTTTATATGAATAAAAATTTGATTTTTCCTTGTCTTATATAGCCCCTCAAGTCATCCTTAGCCAACTCTTGGGCATTAAATGCCATGCTTACTTAGTCAATGATAGAATGGGTCATTTTCCCATTTGGGCCATGCATTTTGGCTTCATTTTGGGCCTTAAATCGAGCCCATTAACACATGTTAAATTAGCCCATCAAATTCAATGCATAATCCACCAATTATCTCATGTTTAACTGATTACTTAAATGTTACGACAATATTCAACTCACGAGATTCATGTTCGTAGCCTCAATCCCAAGAATAAGCTATTTTTAGCCACTCATGGCTTAATTGAACATAATTTGATAAAATAGTTATGAAGAAGAATTAACCCCAACTCTGATGCCAAACTCTCTCAAGAGTAGTCCTACTACGATGGAATAATGGTACCATAACCCAAGAGTTTTCTTTATAGACTAATAATCGGAGAAGAAATTTGGCAAAAAGCACCCCGGCATGCCGCCTGGCGCGCCCCCTTACTGCCTATGCCAGACAAATTTATGGTAAAAGTGGCCCGGCACGCTTCCTGGCGAACCCCTCTGCTGCCCTTGCCAAAAAGGTTTTGGCCAAAAGAGGCCCGACACGCCGCCTAGCACAAAAATTCTAATTTTCTTCTTTGCTTCGACTTTTCTTTGCGGACATTAACACACTATCAAATATTCCATAAAAAAAAAAAATACAAAATACGTACTTATTTCTCTCAAAACTAAGGTAAACATGGTTCAAAGTTGGCAAGTAAGGTCGGAAATGTATGGGGTTTTACGTCCTTCCCCCCTTAGAAACATTCATCCTCGAATGTTAATAACATCTTTCCATGTACAACAAATGTAATTTTATGTTAGCATATACACATATACACATAGTGCTTATAGATATTTACTTGTTATTGCTCCACTTTCACACTTTGAACTTTTTCTTCCGTGTGAAAAAATATGGGTACTTTGACTTCATCATTTCTTCAGCTTCCCATGTGATCTCTTCTACTTATTGATTTCTCCAAAATACCTTTATGGAAGCTACGTCTATATTACTTAAACTTTTCACATGTCTATCCAGAATAGTAATAGGTATCTCTTCATAGGTGAGATCCTCCGTAACTTGTACATCTTAAATGGGAGCAATACGAGATGGATCTCCTATGCACTTTTGAAGCATCGAAACATGAAACACTGGATGAACTGTGGAGAGTTCTTGTGGTAGTGCCAATTCATACGCAACTTGCCCAAATCTCCTGATAATTTCATATGGACCTATATAATGGGGACTCAACTTCCCTTTCTTTCCAAATCGCATTACCCCTTTCATCGGTGATAACCTTCAAGAATACCCAATCACCTATGGCCAATTTGAGCCCTCTTCTCCTAACATCAGCATAGGAATTGTGTCAACTTTGGGCTGTTTTGTAACCGCTGTTGAATCACTTTAACTTTCTCTATGGCATGATGTACAAGATCTGGCCCGAGTAAAGCAGTTTCACCTTCTTCAAACCATCCAATTGGCGATCTACACTTTCTTCCATATAAAGCTTCATAAGGTACCATTTTGATACTTGAATGATAGTTATTATTGTAACAAGCTCAATAAGAGATGATCATCCCCAATACCTTTAAAGTCCAATGTACAGGCTCGTAGCATATCTTCAAGTGTTTGGATAGTACGTTCTGCTTGTCCATCTGTCTGAGGATGAAAAGCATAAAAGATCATGATCTTGTCGAAAGAGATGGTTTAGGGTTTGCGAATTGAGAGAAATATCTTGTGGAAATGTCTAGAATGGCATGTGTGTTTATATGAATAAAAATTTGATTTTTCCTTGTCTTATATAGCCCCTCAAGTCATCCTTAACCAACTCTTGGGCATTAAATGCCATGCTTACTTAGTCAATGATAGAATGGGTCATTTTCCCATTTGGGCCATGCATTTTGGCTTCATTTTGGGCCTCAAATCGAGCCCATTAACACATGTTAACTTAGTCCATCAAATTCAATGCATAATCCACCAATTATCTCATGTTTAACTAATCCTTAAATGTTACGACAATATTCAACTCACGAAATTCATATTCGTAGCCTCAATCCCAAGAATAAGCGATTTTTAGCCACTCATGGCTTAATTGAACATAATTTGAGAAAATAGTTATGAATAAGAATTAACCCCAACTCGGATGGCAAACTCGTTCAAGAGTAGTCCTACTACGATGGAATAATGATACCATAACCCAAGAGTCCTCTTTATAGACTAAAAATCGGAGAAGAAATTTGGCAAAAAGCACCCCGGCACGTCGCCTGGCGCGCCCCCTTGCTGCCTATGCCAGACAAATTTCTGGCAAAAGCAACCCTGCACTCTTCCTGGAGATCCCCTCTGCTGCCCATGCCAAATTTGTTTTTGCGAATAGCGGCCCGGCACGCTGGCTTGCGCGCCTGGCACCAAAATTCAGATTTCCTTCTTTTCATCGACTTTTCTTTGCGGTCATTAACACACTATCAAATATTCCATCAAAAAAAAAATATAAAATACGTTCTTATTGCTCTCAAAACTAAGGTAAACATGGTTCAAAGTTGGCAAGTAAGGTCGTAAATGTACGGGGTGTTACATCCTTCCCCCCTTAGAGAGATTCGTCCTCGAATGTTAATAACATCTTCCCATGTACAACAAATGCACTTTTATGTTAGCATATACACATATACACATAATGCTTATAGATATTTACTTGTTATTGCTTCACTTCCGCACTTTGAACTTTATCTTCCGTGTGAAACAAATACGGGTACTTTGACTTCATCATTTCTTCAGCTTTCCATGTGATCTCTTCTACTTCTTGATTTCTCCAAAGTACCTTTACAGAAGCTACGTCTTTATTCCTTGACCTTTTCACATGTCTATCCAGAATAGCAATAGGTATCTCTTCATAGGTGAGATCCTTCGTAACTTGTACATCTTCAATGGGAGCAATACGAGATGGATCTCCTATGCACTTTCGAAGCATTGAAACATGAAACACTGGATGAACTGTGGAGAGTTCTTGGGGTAGTTCCAATTCATACGAAACTTGCCTAAATCTACTGATAATTTCATATGGACCTATATAACTGGGACTCAACTTCCCTTTCTTTCCAAATCGCATTACCCCTTTCATCGGTGACACCTTCAAGAATACCCAATCACCTATGGCAAATTTAACCCCTCTTCTCCTAACATCATCATAGGAATTGTGTCGACTTTGGGTAGTTTTTAACCGTTGTTGAATCACTTTAACTTTCTCTATGGCTTGATGAACAAGATCTGACCCTAGTAAAGCAGTTTCACCTGCTTCTAACCATCCAATTGGCGATCTACACTTTCTTCCATATAAAGCTTCATAAGGTACCGTTTTGATACTTGATTGATAGCTATTATTGTAACAAACTTAATAAGAGGTAGATGATCATCCCAAATACCTTTAAGGTCCAATGTGCAGGCTCGTAGTATATCTTCAAGTGTTTGGATAGGATGTTCTACTTGTCCATCAGTCTGAGGATGAAAACCTTGAAAGATCATGATCTTGTCCAAAGAGATGGTTTAGGGTATGAGAATTGAGAGAAATGTCTTGTGGAAATGTCTAGAATGACATGTGTGTTTATATGAATAATAATATGATTTTTCCTTGTCTTATATAGCCCCTCAAGTCATCCTTAGCTAACTCTTGGGCATTAAATGCCATGCTTACTTAGTCAATGATAGAATGGGTCATTTTCCCATTTGGGCCATGCATTTTGGCTTTATTTTGGCCTCAAATCGATCCCATTAACACATGTTAACTTAGCCCATCAAATTCAGTGCATAATCCACCAATTATCTCATGTTTAATTAATTCCTTAAATGTTATGACAATATTCAACTCACGAGATTCATGTTCGTAGACTCAATCCCAAGAATAAGCGATTTTTAGCCACTCATGGCTTAATTGAACATAATTTGATAAAATAGTTACAAAGAAGAATTAACCCCAACTCGGATGCCAAACTCTCTCAAGAGTAGTCCTACTACGATGGAATAATGATACCATAACCCAAGAGTCCTCTTTATAGACTAATAATCGGAGAAGAAATTTGGCAAAAAGCACCCCGGCACGCCACCTGGCGCGCCCTCTTGCTGCCAATGCCAGACAAATTTCTGGCAAAAGCGACCCTGCACGCTTCCTAGAGAGCCCCTCTGCTGCCCATGCCAAAAGGTTTTTGGCCAAAAGCGGCCCAGCACGCCGCCTGGCGCGCCTGGCACCAAAATTTAGATTTCCTTCTTTTCTTCGACTTTTGTTTGCAGACATTAACACACTATAAAATATTGCATCAAAAAAAATACAAAATACGTACTTATTGCTCTCCAAACCAAGGTAAACATGGTTCAAAGTTGGAAAGTAAGGTCGTAAATGTACTGGGTGTTACATCCTTCCCCCCTTAGAAAGATTCGTCCTTGAATGTTTATAACATCATTCCATGTACAACAAATGCACTTTTATGTTAGCATATACACATATACACATAATGCTTATAGATATTTACTTGTTATTGCTCCACTTCCGCACTTTGAACTTTTTCTTCCATGTGAAACAAATGCGGGTACTTTGATTTCATCATTTCTTCAGTTTTCCATGTGATCTCTTCTACTTGTTGATTTCTCCAAAGTACCTTTATAGAAGCTACGTCTTTATTCCTTAACCTTTTCACATGTCTATCCAGAATAGCAATAGGTATCTCTTCATAGGTGAGATCCTCCATAACTTGTACATCTTCAATGGGAGCAATACGAGATGGATCTCCTATACACTTTCGAAGCATCGAAACATGAAACACTGGATGAACTGTGGAGAATTCTTGGGGTAGTGCCAATTCATACGCAACTTTCCCAAATCTCCTGATAATTTCATATGGACCAATACAACGGGGACTCAACTTCCCTTTCTTTCCAAATAGCATTACCCCTTTCATCGGTGACACCTTCAAGAATACCCAATAACCTATGGCAAATTTGAGCCCTCTACTCCTAACATCAGCATAGGACTTATGTCGACTTTTGGTTGTTTTTAACCGCTGTTGAATCACTTTAACTTTCTCTATGGCTTGATGAACAAGATCTGTCCCAAGTAAAGCAGTTTCACCTGCTTCAAACCATCCAATTGGCGATCTACACTTTCTTCCATATAAAGCTTCATAAGGAACCATTTTGATACTTGAATGATAACTATTATTGTAACAAACTCAATAAGAGGTAGATGATCATCCCAAATACCTTTAAAGTCTAATGTGTAGGCTTGTTGCATATCTTCAAGTGTTTGGATAGTACGTTCTGCTTGTCCATCTTTCTGAGGATGAAAAGCTTGAAAGATCATGATCTTGTTCAAAGAGATTGTATAGGGTTTGAGAATTGAGAGAAATATCTTGTGGAAATGTTTAGAATGGCATGTGTGTTTATATGAATGATAATCTGATTTTTCCTTGTCTTATATAGCCCCTCAAGTCATCCTTAGCCAACTCTTGGACACTAAATTCCATGCTTACTTAGTCAATGATAGAATGGGTCATTTTCCTATTTGGGCCATGCATTTTGGTTTTATTTTGTGCCTCAAATCGAGCCCATTAACACATGTTAACTTAGCCCATCAAATTCAATGCATAATCCACCAATTATCTCATGTTTAACTAATTCCTTAAATGTTACGACAATATTCAACTCACGAGATTCATGTTCATAGCTTTAATCCCAAGAATAAGCGATTTTTAGCCACTCATGGCTTAATTGAACATAATTTGATAAAATAGTTATGAAGAAGAATTAACCCCAACTCGGATGCCAAACTCTCTCAAGAGTAGTACTACTACGATATAATAATGATACTGTAACCCAAGAGTCCTCTTTAAAGACTATAGTTATGTCCTTCCCCCCTTTAAACCATCCAATTGGCGATCTAAACTTTATTCCACATAAAGCTTCATAAGGTACCATTTTGATACTTGAATGATAACTATTATTGTAACAAACTCAATAAGAGGTAGATGATCATCCCAAATACCTTTAAAGTCCAATGTACAGGCTCATAGCATATCTTCAAGTGTTTGGATAGTACGTTCTGCTTGTCCATCTGTCTGAGGATGAAAAGATTGAAAGATAATGATCTTGTCCAAAGAGATGGTTTTGGGTTTGAGAATTGAGAGAAATATCTTGTGGAAATGTCTAGAATGGCATGTGTGTTTATATGAATAAAAATTTGATTTTTCCTTGTCTTATATAGCCCCTCAAGTCATCCCTAGCCAACTCTTGGGTATTAAATGCCATGCTTACTTAGTCAATGATAGAATGGGTCATTTTCCCATTTGGGCCATGCATTTTGGCTTCATTTTGGGCCTCAAATCGAGCCCGTTAACACATGTTAAATTAGCCCATCAAATTCAATGCATAATCCACCAATTATCTCATGTTTAACTAATTCCTTTAATGTTACGACAATATTCAACTCACGAGATTCATGTTCGTAGCCTCAATCCCAAGAATAAGCAATCTTTAGCCACTCATGGATTAACTGAACATAATTTGATAAAACAGTTATGAAGAAGAATTAACCCCAACTCGGATGCCAAACTCGCTCAAGAGTAGTCCTACTACGATGGAATAATGGTACCATAACCCAAGATTCCTCTTTATAGACTAATAATCGGAGAAGAAATTTGGCAAAAAGCACTCCGAGACGCCGCCTGGTAGTGCCCTTGCTGCCTATGCTAGACAAATTTCTGTAAAAAGCGGCCCGACAACCTGGAGAGTCCCTCTGCTACCCATACCAAAACAATTTTGGCCAAATATGGCCCAGCACGCCGCCTGGCACCAAAATTCAGATTTCCTTCTGTTCTTCGACTTTTCTTTGCGGACATTAACACACTATCAAATATTCCATTAAAAAAATACAAAATACATACTTATTGCTCTCAAAACTAAGGTAAACATGGTTCAAAGTTGTCAAGTAAGGTCGGAAATGTATGGGGTGTTACATCCTTCCCCCCTTAGAAACATTCGTCCTCGAATGTTAATAACATCTTCCCATGTACAACAAATGCACTTTTATGTTAGCATATACACATATACATAATGCTTATAGATATTTAGTTGTTATTGCTCCACTTCCGCACTTTGAACTTTTTCTTCTGTGTGAAACAAATATGGGTACTTTGACTTCATCATTTCTTCGGCTTCCCATGTGATCTCTTCTACTTGTTTATTTCTCCAAAGTACCTTTACGGAAGCTACGTATTTATTCCTTAACCTTTTCACATGTCTATCCAGAATAGCAATAGGTATCTCTTCATATGTGAGATCCTCCGTAACTTGTACATCTTCAATGGGAGCAATACGAGATGGATCTCCTATGCACTTTCGAAGCATCGAAACATGAAATACTGGATGAACTGTGGAGAGGTCTTGTGGTAGTGCCAATTCATACACAACTTATCCAAATCTCCTGATAATTTCATATGGACCTACATAACGGGGACTCAACTTCCCTTTCTTTCCAAATCGCATTACCCCTTTCATCGGTGCCACTTTCAAGAAAACCAATCACCTATGGAAAATTTGAGCCCTCTTCTCCTAACATCAGCATAGGACTTGTGTCGACTTTGGGCTGTTTTTAACCGCTGTTGAATCACTTTAACTTTCTATATGGTTTGATGAACAAGATCTGACCCTAGTAAAGCAGTTTCACCTGCTTCTAACCATCCAATTGGCGATCTACACTTTCTTCCATATAAAACTTCATAAGGTACCATTTTGATACTTGATTGATAGCTATTATTGTAACAAACTTAATAAGAGGTAGATGATCATCCCAAATACCTTTAAAGTCCAATGTGCAGGCTCGTAGTATATCTTCAAGTGTTTGGATAGGATGTTCTACTTGTCCATCAGTCTGAGGATGAAAAGCTTGAAAGATCATGATCTTGTCCAAAGAGATGGTTTAGGGTTTGAGAATTCAGAGAAATGTCTTGTGGAAATGTCTTGAATGGCATGTGTGTTTATATGAATAAAAATCTGATTTTTCCTTGTCTTATATAGCCCCTCAAGTCATCCCTAGCCAACTCTTGGACACTAAATGCCATGCTTACTTAGTCAATGATAGAATGGGTCATTTTCCCATTTGGGCCATGCATTTTGGTTTTATTTTGTGCCTCAAATCGAGCCCATTAACACATGTTAACTTAGCCCATCAAATTCAATGCATAATCCACCAATTATCTCATGTTTAACTAATTCCTTAAATATTACGACAATATTCAACTCACGAGATTCATGTTCATAGCTTTAATCCCAAGAATAAGCGATTTTTAGCCACTCATGGCTTAATTGAACATAATTTGATAAAATAGTTATGAAGAAGAATTAACCCCAACTCGGATGCCAAACTCTCTCAAGAGTAGTACTACTACAATATAATAATGATACTGTAACCCAAGAGTCCTCTTTAAAGACTAATAATAGGAGAAGAAATTTGGCAAAAAGCACCCCGGCACGCCGCCTGGAGCGCCCCCTTGCTACCTATGCCAGATAAATTTGTGGCAAAAGCGGCCTGGCACGCTTCCTGGTGAGCCCCTCTGTTGCCCTTGCCAAAAATATTTTTGCCAAAAGCGGCCCGGCACGTCGCCTGGCGCGCCTGGCACCAAAATTCAGATTTTCTTCTTTTCTTCGACTTTTCTTTGCGGACATTAACACACTATCAAATATTTCATCAAAAAATACAAAATACGTACTTATTGATCTGAAAACTAAGGTAAACATGGTTCAAAGTTGGCAAGTAAGGTCGGAAATGTACGGGGTGTTACATCCTTCCCCCCTTAAAAACATTCGTCCTCGAATGTTAATAACATCTTCCCATGTACGAAAAATGCACTTTTATGTTAGCAAATACACATATACACATAATGCTTATAGATATTTACTTGTGATTGCTCCACATCAGCACTTTGAACTTTTTCTTACTTGTGAAACAAATACGGGCACTTTGACTTCATCATTTCTTCAGCTTCCCATGTGATCTCTTCTACTTGTTGATTTCTCCAAAGTGCCTTTACGAAAGCTACGTCTTTATTCCTTAACCTTTTCTCCTGTCTATCCAGAATAGCAATAGGTATCTCTTCATAGATGAGATCCTTCGTAACTTGTACATCTTCAATGAGAGCAATACGAGAGGGGTCCCTTATGCACTTTCGAAGCATCGAAACATGAAACACTGGATGAAATGTGGAGAGTTCTTGGGGTAGTGCCAATTCATACGCAACTTGCCCAAATCTCCTGATAATTTCATATGGACCAATATAACGGGGACTCAACTTACCTTTCTTTCCAAAATATTACCCCTTTCATCTGTGACACCTTCAAGAATACCCAATCTCCTATGGCAAATTCGAGCCCTCTTCTCCTAACATCAACATAGGACTTGTGTCGACTTTGGGATATTTTTAGCCGCTATTGAATCACTTTAACTTTCTCTATTGCTTGATGAACAAGATCTGGCCCTAGTAAAGCAGTTTCACCCGCTTCAAACCATCCAATTGGCGATCTACACTTTCTTCCATATAAAGCTTCATAAGGTGCCATTTTGATACTTAAATGATAGTTATTATTGTAACAAACTCAATAAGAGGTAGATGATCATCCCAAATACCTTTAAAGTCTAATGTGCAAGATCTGATCATCAAATTTCCGCAGTGTACGAGGTAAACCTGTGATGAAATCTATGTTAATCATGCCCTATTTCCTAACTGGAAGATTGATACATTGCATATAACCTCCAGGTTTCTGATGCTCTACTTTACTTGTTGACAATTTGGACATTGAGCGACAAATTCTGCAATGTTCTTCTTCATATTTCCCCACCAATACATGTCCTTCAAATCATGCTACCAAAAAATAATGTGCCTTTGTCATAATTCATTTCCTTAGATCATCTACATCCTGTACACACAATCTATCTTGACGTTGGAGTACTCCCTCTTGTGTAAGATCAAATGCCTTCATCAAACCTTGTTGTACATTCTCTTTAAGCTGAAATAAAATTGGATCCGCATCCTGTTTCTCTTTCACCTAAGCTATTAAGGAAGATTCTACTGCATTTTGCACAATAACCCCTTCATCTGGAGATTCAAGAAGACGAACTCCCAAGTTGGCTAGGTGATGTAGATCTTTGACTATATCTTGTTTTTCCGTCAACTGACCATTAGTGCTTCCTACTACTTTGCGACTTAACGCATCGGCTACCACATTTGCTTTTCTTGGATGATATAGTATATCAATATCATAATATTTTAAAAGTTCTAGCCACCTTCGCTGCCTCAGATTTAAGTCCTTCTGCTTAAAGTTATATTGCAAACTTTTGTGATCAGTGTAGATATCAACATGAACCCCATACAAATAATGGTGCCATATCTTTAAAGCAAATATCACAGCCGCTAGCTCAAGATCATGTGTGGGGTAATCTCTCTCATGTGGCTGCAACTGTCATGAGGCATACGCTATCACATTACCGTGCTGCATCAATACACATCCCAAGCCGATTCCCGAAGTATCACAATATACTGCATACCCTTCTGTGCCTTCGGGAAGTACTAATACGGGTGTGGATGTTAATTTATCTTTCAACTCTTGGAAACTTTTCTCACATGCATCATTCCACTGAAACTTGATTGCCTTGTGTGTTAGCTTTGTTAAAGGTGCAACAATAGAAGAAAACCCTTCAACAAACCTTCGATAATAACCTGCCAACCCAAGGAAGCTACGAATTTCTGTGGGCGTCGTAGGCCTTGGCCAATTTTTCAACCCTTCAATCTTGCGTATCAACCTTAATCCCTTCATCTGACACAATGTGACCCAAGAATGCTACGTAAAACAGGATGTCATCTATAAACACAGTCACGAACACGTCTAAAAATGGCTTAAACACTCTGTTCATCAAATCCATGAAAACAGCTGGTGCATTTGTTAGTCCAAATGATATAACTAAAAATTCATAATGGCCATACCGTGTTCGAAAAGCTGTCTTGGGTATATCTTTTTCTCTAACTCTGACTTGATGGTAACCCAACCTTAAGTCAATCTTTGAAAAACACTTGGCACCCTGTAACTGATCAAAAAAATCGTCAATTCTGGGGAGGGGATATTTGTTCTTGATCGTTACCTTATTCAATTGCCGATAGTCAATACACATTCTCAACGTGCCATCTTTCTTTCGTACAAAAAGTACTAGTGCACCCTACGGGGACATACTATGAATCCCTTGTCCAGCAAGTCTTTTTATTGCTCCTTCAATTCTCGCAATTCTATTGGAGCCATTCTATAGGGAGGAATAGAAATAGGCTGAGTGCCTGGAATCATATCAATACCAAACTCTACTTCCCGTTCTACGGGCAAATCCGAAAGACCTTCAGAAAATACATCAAGGAATTCATTGACCACTGGAACCGACTGAGGAGTTAGTGGTTCCACATCAGTATCTTTCACTCTTACTAAGTGACATATGTACCTGATGTCGCCCAAAATATACCTCCGAAAAAGTACAATGCGGTCGCTCAATCAAATATAGAACCCAACAAGGTTGGGGTCGATCCCACAAGGAATAGGTCGAAGTATGAGTAGACTACTGGAAGGAATAACTGGCAAGTAACTAAAACTGGGGGATTTTGCTAGTAAATAGTAACGATGACGATTGCTGACTGATATTGAGTTTGTAAATAATAAGAGGAATTCACTAGGACTGTGATCCCCAATGATTCCTTAACTCCACCGGTGACTTGTGCTTAACAAGACTGCCCCACTGCGCTGCATGCATAGTCTAACAAGTTAGGTTCATCTAACTGTCTCTCGACTGTCATTAGATGAATTTCACTCTTCTCCTCTCGGTCTCCAAGTGTCGCACTACTAACCCTTGTTCTGGACTTTAGGTAACCTTTCTCGCTAAGGCTCCGCTTATCAGATGAAGGTTGATAGCTTCAAATCTCTGGTGTTATCTCCTTTTCCCAATCTCTACCGCTCTCTCGAGCAAGTCTAGAATACAGGCAAGATTTTAACATTTGCAACCGTTAGAAAAGCAATCAATAAGAAGGAGACAACAATACATGCATACACAGCAGTACAAAGTTGTCTTGCACGTCACAGGTTTTGTTAATTCTTCATGGTTCACACAACCCTAGTTGATGGGTTTAACTACTCATAGTTGCAAGAACACAATAATAATCCAAAGATGAAAGCATAATTATGATTTTGCAAGAATGAAGGAAAACCCAAAATTTCAATCATCAATCAACTTCAGAATTAGGGTTTGGGAATACCAAACCAAAATATATGTCTCAAACAATGTAAAATAACTCTTAAAATCGTAAATTGTCCAAATCCCGCATTTAGGACTACCTAGGGGTATTTATAGATATACAAAACTAGTCCTATCCAAAACAAAATAGGAGAACAGAGTCGGCAGCTTTCACGATGTCGTGACTTGGTGTCGTGGAACAAGGTCACGGTACGTGACTTGTATCGTGGGAATCAGGCTCTTTCCTGGATCTCTGAAGTGAACTCACGCCATCAAATCACGCCACGTGGGTGTCAGTCACGTGGCGTGAGTCCTGTCGTGGAACTCGGGTGAAATGTTAGTCCTCTGAAAGCCATTTCACGACACAACCCACGGCTCGTGAATGGGAATCACGGCTCGTGAGTGATGCCGTGGGTTACTCCATCGTGCAGATTCATTCTTTCCTTATCAGACACATCATCTTTGGGATTGATTCTTCCTCTTTTGGTCATTTTACCTTTAAAACCTGTTTTCCTGCAAATTAGGATAGAAACCACATCATACCTACAAAACACACCCAAGTTATTGCATATTTTCCTTGTTTTAAGCATCGAAAGTGCCATACAACCATGGCACATCAACACCCTCAACTTAGAATGTTTGCATGTCCTCAGGCGAACAACATACAACTACACCAACACAATGCTTAACTAAGAGAAACCTAAAGGACTTATGGCAGTCAACTTGTTGCTTTTTGATACAAAAACTTTTCCAACTCCTCCTATTTTCCTCATAAAATTGTAAACAATGCAGAATCATGACATAGCAGGGATCAAGTGACGGCACCAAATTATGCACAAACAACTAAGCGGATATGCAATTGTCATTTCCAGAGCAACTAGCATCTAATTATGCAACCCATGTGCCCTCACAATCAAAGAAGTCCCATGCACTCTCAATATACTAATGGATGTCATAGGGACGAGTTCAATGCACTCACGCTCAAAAAGAAGTTAAGACAGTGTGCGTTAAATACCATAGGCTTGCCCTTATTTTCTACGCCTTAGTTTTCAGACAGTTCGAATAGGATCACTATAGGAATTTACTTGGCTTGCAATGTAGGCTTAGGGATAGGTATGGTGCATATGGATATAGTGACTCAACCCTCCTTGACACTACACTATTTTTGGCTCCCACTTCTAACCTTTTTCATTTTTATTCTCCCTTGTTCTTCATTCTTTTATTCTCAGACTTTGGGTGTGGTTTTTCTCCTCAACTTTGAACACATACACATATCCTTTTTTTTTTTTTTTTTTTTTTAATATATTTTCTTCACACCCAAATCCTCTTTTTTCTATTAACCCTTCTTCATACCCAACTCAATCTACGCACCCCTATAATAGCCACCCTCAACTTAGGCTATTTGCCTGAGTTGAGGTACACAGTGTCCAAGTAGGGACCAGGGCCAAGACAGGTTCATTGTGATTAGAATGGGAAGGTGAATAGGCTAATGAAAGAAATAGGACAATTATGGCTCAAAAGTTGGGATCAAGGGATACTTATTCTTTTGGTTTGGCATTTAGGCTAATAGTGGACTTTTTCAACAACGGCCTATGATCCTTTCCTAATCCTTATCTTCTAACTTAGGCAAGACTAACCGGGCAAGTTCTGGATCGCACACACACAGCTAACTAAGTAGTGACCTCACACGCACATATCACAGGGTTATATTACCAACTACTACCTATCCGTTCATGCATTGCTAGCTACGGTTGTTTGCCTATATTTATAGTGCCATAACAAGATCCAACAGCAGTCACACACAAAGCATGTTCCAAAAACCAAAATTTCAGAAGGGGTATCCTTAGCAACAAAACACATAAGAAATGTTTCAAAACTGAACTGCACTTAAATTTCCCTCATTTTTCTCCTAATATAGCAAGAAACATAAAAAAAAACATCAACAATATCATCCTACACATGCCGGTTCTACTATAATAGCACACTCGGGGGAAAAGAAACACGGCAACAAAAACCCCTAAGTGGTGGTACACCCCCACCCCCAACTAAGCATGGTGCAATGCCCTCAATGCACCGATATCATATCAAAAATAAGGGAGTAAAGACATACATGTGGCGCTCTAAGTGCTGGAAGTGGGTCCGCCAGCCGCAGGATCATCAGACTGTGCAATGGTCGCATTCGGTGGGGGGATAGTCTGACTGGCAGATGCACCACGCGCCCTCTGCTCTGCCTCAATCTGGCTCGCGTGGTATTCTACCTGGGAGGATTTAACATTCCTCCTCAGATCATTATCGAACTCATCATCACTCGCACCCCCATCCGTCAGACTACGAGGTCTCTTTCCTCTATCCATCTCTGGCTTCTCATCAGCAAACAAATCCACCTCAAATACTGGGCGTACGTAGGTCGGGACAGGCATAGGTGGTATAATCGACGTGCTAGTCGATGCCAGTGTCCTAACCTCCTCTCTCAATGCAGCAACCTTCTGGGTCAAGCCGGCCAAGTCAGGGCTCGGTGCAGCACTCAAGCGGGAGGCCATACGTGCCTCAAAACTGTCAATCCGCCCATGCAGGCCCCACATAAACTGGTCCATAGCTGCAGTCATCCGAGCCTCCACCCTAGTCTCAGCAGCCTCAACTGTAGATCGAACCCAAGGCTTAAGTTGGGATACCAGATTAGCCATCTGAGTCTCAGTATGAGCCTGACACTCAAACATCTCTGTCTGCCTGTCAACTAGATGCTGCAGAAAGTCTTGAGAGACAGACAACATCCCAGCAGGTGTCGGTGAGACACTATCACTGGGTACACTCTTATCAACAGGGCCAGTGCCCTCAGTCGGTGCCGGTAGTCTAACTGGTGCAGGGATATGCAAGGGTACACCAGGCACCTCATCCATGGAAGCACCCGACGCCTCAGACGGCTGTAACCCTCGGGGAAGAATGGGGTACAAACCCCTCTGCTGTATCATCGAAATATCTGCCAAACGAGTCACTCTATAGAATTATCGATGGCAGGAATTCTGGCAACCCCAGCTCTATCACACAGACCCTGAATCAGACATGGGAAAGGGATGCTTGTGTGATCTCAGAATGCTCGCTCGTGGATTTCTTGGACGATGTATCTAACAAAATGGATCTCATAACCAGCCAAGATGCTGGCGACAACTACCGCCTTGTCCAGTGTGAGAGAGTTATCAGCATTGGTCGGACCCAACCTATAACGAACCACTGACCACCAGAAATGACCAGCAAAATAGAGCGTGGACTTTTTGATGTCCAGTTTCCCAGTCACCCAACTAGCCGCTACACCCTCCTCGGCTATGTAACCTGCAATCCATTTAACTAACTCTAACGTCTGCTCGGCATCTCTCATCCTAACTCTATCTCTGACCGTGGCCAGCCTGTGATCAAATTCAGCTGTCAAAACCGGAACTGGATGGTCAGGCCCAAACAAGAAGCGGTGAATGGTCTCTTTTGAAATGTCGACTCGGGTCCCGCGCACCATGACATGAGGTAATACTAGCTGCAAAGTGTATCGCTGCCCCACTGGGGTGGTCAAACCAACAGATGCAGCATAGGAAGCATAAAATTCTCGGCCCACCTCCGAGCTATATCTGCCAGACGGCTGCGCCATCCAACCCAAACCATATCGCTCAAACAGAGGCCAAATATCCTGCAATGACCTCAGTTCCTCCATTCTATACCAGGGCTCCTCCATAATTCTTCTCCGACACACACCACGCTCTGTCCGCTCAGCATCCCGATCATAGATAGCACGCATGCCCTGGACACACCACCTTTGAACTCCCCTATCCTGTGCAGTAGTCGGGGCACTCTCGGCACCAGTACCGGAGGGAGAGGCTGTAGCCTCTGCCACAGATGTATCCTGACCTATAGCCTCATCTGCAGACGTTCCCTGGCCGGTAGCATCAGCCGCAGACCCTGACTCAGAAGCATCCTCCCCCTCTTCACACTGGGGGGCCAACTCAGAAGATGCGACTGGTACCACGGACTCAACAGGTGGCGGGACTGGCTGAATTGCAGCCCTGGCAGCCGCTCGGGCACGCGTCTGTAACCTAGTAGCCCATGGGATTAAGGCTGTGTCATCCTGACTAATCTCAAATTCCTCCACGGAACCACTTGGTTCAGATTCAGTGGGTTTATCCCTTAGACGGGTCGGTAAGTCTGAATTTTTGGTACGAATCTGGGATGACGCATTAAGGTGGTCACTTTTGGGATTGGATTTTGGAGGCATAGCAATGGGTTTGGATAAATTTTTGGGTTTGGGGTCGGATTTGGGTCGGGTTTGTATAGTGAATTCAAATTTTTGGACCTATTTGGTAATGGGGTTTGGGTTTTCGAATATGGAACGGATTTGGTGAGTGTTTGGGATATGGTTTTCGGATATTTGGAGTTTGGGAGAGATGTGGCTCGGAGTTAATGGGGAGAAGTAGGGGGAATTGGAATTTTAGGGTTTAAGTTGAATGAATTTAAAGTGGGAAAGAAAGGGTTTTGATCAGGTATAAATAGGGTGAGGAAGAAAGGGTTTTGGGTTTATTTTGGAAAAACTGGTCTCGGGTCGGGTCGAATTCTGATTTCGGATGTTTTTATGTTTCACGACATGACCCACGCCACGTGACTGACACCCACGTGACGTGGAGTCTGTCGTGACTGGTGTTCTGTAACTGGACTGAATGTCTGATTTCAACGACACCAGTCACGTGGCGTGGATCCCATCCACGTCACGTGAATTACTTCCGTGGAATTGATTCAGAAACTGGAAATCATTCTTTGAGTTTAACGATGTCATCCACGTGACGTAGAACCCCCTCACGTAGCGTGATTCATGTCGTGGATGAAATTTCACCACTTTTCATAGATTTTGTGATTTTCAACTAACTGCTACTCAATAATCCGATCTCCACATAACAAAATCTTGGGTTGTCTCCCAATCAGCGCTTGATTTAACGTCGCGACACGACGTGGCTAACTTGGATACTCAGACTTCCCCAACTAGCCCATGGGTTGCCTCCCATGAAGCGCCTGATTTAACGTCGCGGCACGACATGGCTAACTTGACTACTCAGACTTCATCAAGTTCAAGTTCTTCAGTCGTCCTTATTTCTTCCGAAACTCCTACATAGTGCTTGACACATTGTCCATTGACTTTGAATAGGACATTTTCTGCTCCTTTTAGCTCAATAGCACCATGTGAGAATACCCGAACTACCGTGAATGTTCAAGACCATTTGGATTTTAACTTTCCAGCAAACAGGCGAAGCTTGGAGTTATACAGCAACACCAAATCTCCCTGATGAGACTCTCGATTCTCAATTCGCCGATCATGATACAATTTCATCTTTTCTTTATACAATGCTGAACTTTTATAAGCCCGAAGACGAAATTCATCCATCTCGTTCATCTGTTCCAGTCTCATTTTAGCAGCTTCATCCCAGTCTAAATTCAACCTCTTCTACGCCCACAATGCTTTATGTTCCAGTTCGACGGGCAAATGGAAAGCTTTTCCAAAAACCAATTGATATGGTGAAGCACCAATTGGTGTTTTGAAAGCTGTCCGATATGCCCATAATACATCATCTAATCTACGAGCCCAATCAGTCCTATTAGCATTGACTGTTTTTGCTAAGATAGATTTGATTTCACGATTTGATACCTCAACCTGTCCACTTGTCTGCGGATGGTAAGGTATGGCCACCTTATGCTTTACACCATATTTTTCAAGAAGAGCTTTAAACAACCGATTGCAAAAGTGGGATCCACCATCACTAATAATAACTCGAGGTGTCCCAAATCGTGAGAAAATGTTCTTTTTAAAGAAAGCTGTGACACTTCTTCCTTCGTTATTGGGAAGCGCAATTGCCTCCACCCATTTAGAAACGTAGTCAACAGCCACCAAGATATACTTCATTCCATGCGAGCTCACAAATGGACCCATAAAGTCAACTCCCCACACATCAAATAATTCAAGTTCAAGAATCGTAGTCATGGGAAGTTCATGTCTGTGAGAAATATTACCTTGCCTTTGACACCGATCACAAGCGCGGGCATAGTCATGAGCATCCTTATAAATGCTGGGCCAATAGTACCCATATTGCAAGATTTTATGGGCAGTCCTTGCACCTCCATGATGACCCCCAACTGGAGATGAGTGACATGCTTCTAAAATACTCATCATTTCGACCTCTGGGATACATCTTCGAATAATGCCATCAGCACACACTCTGAAAAAATATGGCTCATCCCAAAAGAATTTTCTTACCTCATGCATGAAATTTCTTCTCTGCTGGTATGTCATATCCTCTGGGACTAGATCACTTGCCAAAAAGTTGGCATAATCAGCAAACCATGGTATTAAATCTTGGGATGCTGTAAGAACTTGCTCATCTGGAAAGGTTTCATCGATTTCAAGATCATCTTTCAATTTACGCATGGGCGTGACAGATGATCAGCCACTTGATTTTTGGTCCCCTTTCGATCCTTGACTTCAAAGTCAAATTCTTGCAACAGCAGTACCCATCTAATCAGTCTTGGCTTAGCATCCTTTTTTGACATAAGATACCGAAGAGCCGCATGGTCTGTGTGCACGATCACCTTAGTGCCAATCAAGTATGATCTAAATTTCTCGAAAGCAAAAACTACTGCCAACAATTCCTGCTCAGTCACAGTGTAATTCTTTTGAGCTGGATTAAGCACTTTGCTAGCGTAGTAGATAGGATGTAACATCTTCTCAAGTCTCTGACCCAAAACTGCTCCCAAAGCTACTCCACTAGCATCGCACATAACCTCAAAAGGCTTCGTCCAATACGGTGACACAATGATAGGAGCTGACACCAACTTTTCTCTCAGACACTCAAACGCTTTAAGACATGCTTCATCAAATACGAACTTCACCTCTTTCTCTAAAATTTTGCACAAGGGATGAGCAATCTTGGAGAAATCTTTGATGAATCTTCTGTAAAAACCAGTATGACCCAGAAAACTCCGAATGCCTTTTACAGAGATAGGTGGGGGCATCTTCTCAATTACTTCAATTTTTGCCTTATCCACCTCCATGTTGTTCTTCAAAATCTGATGCCCCAATACGATACCTTCATTGACCATAAAATGACATTTTTCCCAGTTCAGCACTAGGTTGCACTCCTCGCATCTTTGCAGCACATTAGCAAGGTGTGCCAAACAGCCTTCAAACAAGTCACCTACTACAGATAAATCATCCATAAACACCTCGATAGTGTCTTCCACCATGTCAGAGAAAATAGACATCATACAGCGTTGGAAGGTGGCCGGTGCATTACACAAACCGAAGGGCATCCTCTTGAATGCGAACGTCCCATATGGGCAAGTGAAAGTGTTCTTTTCTTGGTCTTCAGGGGCAATAAAGATCTGGTTATACCCTGAGTAACCATCGAGAAAATAATACCATCCTCTCCCTGCAAGTTGGTCTAACATCTGGTCCATAAAGGGCATAGGAAAATGATCCTTTTCAGTCCATGAATTTAGCTTCCGATATTCCATGCAAACTCTCCATCCAGTCAATGGTCTCATTGGAATCAACTCATTTTTGTCATTAGGAACCACTGTGATTCCTCTCTTTTTTGGCACACACTGAACCGGGCTCACCCACTTGCTATCGGCAATAGGGTAAACCACTCCTGCATCTAACCACTTTATGATCTCTTTCTTTACGACCTCTTGCATAGGTAGGTTTAGATGACGCTGGTGTTCAATGCTAGGGACGCATTCTGGCACAAGCTGAATTTTATGAATGCAAATGCCGGGTGGAATACCTTGATATCTGCAATGGACCAACCAATGGCCCTCTTGAATCTTCTCAGAACCGAAACCAAAGCCTCTACTTGCCATTCCGCCAGCTTAGCAGAAATAATTACTTGCAAAGTATTATTGGCTCCCAAGAATATGTAGCGAAGGTGGACCGGAAGAGCCTTAATCTCTAACACTAGAGGTTCCTCTATAGATGGGCGAGATGGTGGATTTACCCTATTCTTTAAATCAAGATCAAGTTTCTTGGGCGCATAAGTGTACGCTCCATTACCAGTGAGCGCATTCACCATCTCACCATAGTCTTCTATACCATCGTCTTCAAAGTTCATGATCACTGCAGCCAGAGGTTCTACTCCCAACCTTTCTTCAATGGGCACGGCAACTTCACTATCATCGACCGCATCTATCACTGAAATGACTCTCTTATCTTTTGGCTGCTTCATTGACCGACAGACATTGAACGTAACCTGCTCATCACTCAATCTAAATTACAGCTGCCCGGTTTCCATATCAACCAGTGCGTGACCAGTGGCAAGGAATGGTCTCCCCAGTATGATGGGAACCTCAAAGTCAACCTCACAATCGAGGATCACGAAATCAGCCAAAAATATGAAAGAAGCAACCTTCACCAAAACATCGTACAGAATGCCCACTGGCTTTTTCACAGTTCTATCAGCCATGAGAAGTCTCATGGAGGTTGGTTTTGGTACACCCAACCCCAACTGCTTAAACACAGCTAATGGCATTAGGTTGATGCTAGCCCCTAAATCGCACAATGCTTTAGCAAAGTAGTATGACCCAATAGTACACGGGATTGTGAACGCTCCTGGATCCTCTTTCTTTGCAACTAAGGACCGTGAAACAATTACACTACAATGATGAATGTTATCTGCGGGCTCAAAACTGACCGTTCTCTTCTTAGTCACCAAGTCTTTCATGAACTTGGCATATCCTGGCATCTGCTCCAATGCTTCTACAAGAGGGATGTTAACTGACAACTCCTTCAGCATGGTGATAAACTTCTGATACTTTCCTTCCTTCGCCTTTTTCTTCAACCTTTGAGGATAGGGAGGAGGAGGTCGTGGAATAGTTTTGAATACTTTTGGTACCTCATTCTCCTTCCTCTTCTCAGATTTTGCATTGTCTCTATCATCCTGCTGATTTGGAACCTTATTACCCTTTGCATTATCTGACTCTATCTCAACTTCAACATCGATAATCACTAGATCCTTAGGCATACCACTGTCGGCCGGCATAGGTGGATCTGTCGTGCACTTCCCGCTTCTACTAGTGATGGCGAGGCAATGACTATCATTTTTAGGATTCTGGACAGTATTACTTGGAAGGGTGCCTGGCTGACGTTGATTCAGCGCCACTGAAATTTTCCCAAACTGTTGCTCCAACTGTTTGATGGCGGTCGAGTGAGACTCCACTTTCTGACTTATGCCCGAAATGTCAGTCCTAATTTCTTTCAAATAATTCTCCTAACTTTCTGCTCCTTTCACCAATTTATTCAGAAGTGCCTCCATCCTTGAATTTCCAGACTCCTCATCACGTCTTCCAGGCGGTACATACGTGTTATTTTTTTCTCTATGATTATCTTTCCGCCTCCAATCACCATCACGGTCTCGTTCACGATCTCTGTATCCCGATTTGTTGTAGCTGTCCCCATAATAGTTCCGACCTTGATTCCCTTGCCTTAAGTTCCAAAAGTCTTGATTAGACCCATGGCCCTTGGCTCGAAAACCCGCCACTTTACGATCTAGATACTTCGCCTCTTCATCTGACTCACTATCATCATGTCTAACTGATTTACTTTGTGCACCAACAGCATGCACCTTTTTCGCATCTCTAGCAGCTATCTGTTTGGCCAAAAGACCAATCTCTGTCCTCAACTGAGCAACCTCTTGCGCCACAGATTCATCCAATGCCCTTTGAGCTGCCGAAGCTCCAATAGCATAAGTCCCAGCCGGCATATCTGCCTCCCGAGTATGCCATCCTCGGTTGGTCTTAGTGACTCAATCCAATATCTCAGAAGCTTGGTTCCATCCCAGACTCATGAATGCTCCACCAGTGATAGTATCCGCTACCCCCTTTGTGTTGACATTCAACACTCTGTAGAAGATTTCAAGTAAATTTCGACCACTCATCCTATGATTCGGCCCCATCTGCAGCTTTTTCTTGAACCTAAGCCATGTTTCATAGAGTGCTTCCGAATGAAGCTGTCGGAAATTGTAGATCTCGTCCTTTAACTGCAGTATCTTGGATGGTGGAAAAAATCTTTCCAAGAATTGGTTTCTCAATTCCTGCCAAGTGGTGATATAACCTCGTGGCAGCTCAGCCAACCACAAAGTGGCTTCTCCTGTAAGAGAAAATGGGAACAATCTCAGCCGAATCGCCTCTTGGTTAACTCCAGGCGGATTGTATGACGTGTAGACCCCCACAAAATTCATCACATACATGTTTGGATCATCAGTAGGAAGGCCCGCGAACACACCTTTCAAGTTCAGCAGATGGATCATGGCACTGGTAATGTCAAACTTAGTGCCTGGGGGTAACTCAGGTGGAACAATAGCACCATTCTCAATCGGCTCAAAATAGGCCACATATTCATCTTCAGGATCATCATAAACAGGTACACGTTGTCTTAGTTGTTCTCTTAATTGTCTTTGTCGCTCTTCAGCATCAGCCAGACGCTGTGCTGCTTCCTGCATAGCTCGATTATCTCTTTCTGCTTGTCTAAGAGCATCTTGTCTAGCATTCTCTTCTCGGGTCAATCGAGCAGTAGTTTGCTCCGCTGTTTCCTGACCAGCCGGATGCAATGGCTGATTGTGAACATCGCCCGCAGCTGCGGGATTCTGGACTCCTTCAGTATTCACCATTCTCCGATTAGCTCTTAAAGTCCTTTTGATCTCAAGATAAAGTGGAATCAGGGGATTGCCTTGACTCCTAGTATTTGGCATACACCAGCGTATGCCCTCGAGAGTATGTAAGAAAACCCAATCAACTCCAACCAATAATGTTCAACTTCGTAACCGTAATTCCCCGGTAACAACGCCAAAATTTGATGTCGCCCAAAATATACCTCAAAAAAAGTACAATGCGGTCGCTGAATCAAATATAGAACCCAACAAGGTTGGGGTCGATCCCACAGGGAATAGGTCGAAGTATGAGTAGACTACTGGAAGGAATAACTGGCAAGTAACTAAAACTGGGGGATTTTGCTAGTAAATAGTAACGATGACGATTGCTGACTGATATTGAGTTTGTAAATAATAAGAGGAATTCACTAGGACAGTGATCCCCAATGATTCCTTAACTCCACCGGTGACTTGTGCTTAACAAGACTGCCCCACTGCGCTGCATGCATAGTCTAACAAGTTAGGTTCATCTAACTGTCTCTCGACTGTCATTAGACGAATTTCACTCTTCTCCTCTCGGTCTCCAAGTGTCGCACTACTAACCCTTGTTCTGGACTTTAGGTAACCTTTCCCGCTAAGGCTCCGGTTATCAGATGAAGGTTGATAGCTTCAAATCTCTGTTGTTATCTCCTTTTCCCAACCTCTACCGCTCTCTCGAGCAAGTCTAGAATACAGGCAAGATTCTAACGTTTGCAACCATTAGAAAACCAATCAATACGAGGGAGACAACAATACATGCATACACAGCAGTACAAAGTTGTCTTGCACATCACAGGTTTTGTTAATTCTTCATGGTTCACACAACCCTAGTTGATGGGTATAGATACTCATAGTTGCAAGAACACAATAATAATCCAAAGATGAAAGCATAATTATGATTTTGCAAGAATGAAGGAAAACCCAAAATTTCAATCATCAATCAACTTCAGAATTAGGGTTTGGGAATACCAAACCAAAATATATGTCTCAAACAACGTAAAATAACTCTTAAAATCGTAAATTGTCCAACTCCCGCATTTAGGACTACCTAGGGGTATTTATAGATACAAAACTAGTCCTATCCAAAACAAAATAGGAGAACAGAGTCGGCAGCTTTCACGATGTCGTGACTTGGTGTCGTGGAACCAAGTCACGGCACGTGACTTGTATCGTGGGAATCAGGCTCTTTTCCTGGATCTCTGAAGTGAACTCACGCCATCAAATCATGCCACGTGGGTGTCAGTCACGTGGCGTGAGTCCTGTTGTAGAACTCGGGTGAAATGTTAGTCCTCTGAAAGCCATTTCACGACACAACCCACGGCTCGTGAATGGGAATCACGGCTCGTGAGTGATGTCGTGGGTTACTCCATCGTGCAGATTTATTCTTTCCTCATCAGACACATCATCTTTGGGCTTGATTCTTCCTCTTTTGGTCATTTTACCTTTAAAACCTATTTTTCTGCAAATTAGGATAGAAACCACGTCATACCTACAAAACACACCCAAGTTATTGCATATTTTCCTTGTTTTAAGCATCGAAAGTGCCATACAACCATGGCACATCAGTACCCCTTGGCTATCGTTTTCCTTGCTTTAAGATAGGAAATAAATTTACCCCTCCTTGCCCCCACATTACCCTTCCATTCAAGGACGGCCTTTTGGGAGATGGAAGTATACTTTCTTAGCTCGGTAATCTACCATGGCATAACAAAAATCCAACCAATCCATTCCCATTATAACATCAAAATCCACCATTTCTATTTTAATAAGATCAACCAGTGTATCATAACCACACACAGTAATTACGCAATCACGATAAACTCTCTTAGCTATAATAGATTCACTGACAGGCGTAGATACTTCAAATGAATTAATTAATAACTCTGGCAATCTTTTAAATTTTCCCGCAATCAATGGAGTGACATATGATAATGTACAACCCGGATCAATCAATGCATATACACTATGTAAAAATATGGATAATGTACCTGTGACTACATCAGGAGAAGCCTCCGAATTCTGTCGGTCCGCTAAGGTATAAGTACGGTTCTGGACTCCACTAGCACTGGCTGTTCCTCTGGCACCCCTACCATGACTAGCAGACTGCACACCTCGGTCCAAGAAAGGAACCGATGATGATGATGCAACGACTGATCCCGTAGGCCGTTCTATACCACCCATGCTCCTCTGTGTACACTCTCTCATCATGTGCCCTGACATACCACACCAAAAGCAGGCAGTCGTCCCTAACCAGCATGTACCTAAATGAGTCCATCCGCAGTGCTGACACTGCTGATGAGAAAATCCTGTTGACTGTGAACCGGGAATTCCACCACTCTACCCAGACTGACTGCCTCTAAACCATCGGAATTGAGAGTGAATGCCTGATGTGGAATAAGAGAATGATGGTCTAGGCGGTCTAGGAAACATCCGAGGCCTATATTCTCCTTGGGACACCATAGACTACCCCATAGGTCTAGCCCTTTTCGACTGTCCTCTTTCAACTTCATGCACCCTTCTTCTTTGGCTCTGATCCTCCATCTTCTGTGTGAAGGCCTGAATTCTTACTATATCCATATCTTTGTTCAAAGCAGCAATGGTGTAGTCCCTTACCAAATATGGCTCCAATCTGTCCACATATTGATGGACTCTATCTGTCATTATGGCCACTACATTCGGAGCATATTGGTCCAAGGAATTAAACTGCTGAGTGTATTCTCTAACAGTCATATTCCCCTGACGGAGATTTAAAAACTGATCCGCACGAGCCTCTCAGATCTCATATGGGAGGTAATGGTCAAGGAATGCCATTTTAAATTCTTCCCAACCAGCTGGAAGTACATCAATACCCCTCGATCTTTTCCAATCTTCATACCACAATATAGCTTCACCTTTCAATCTATAGGCCACAAGTTCAACTGTTTCTACACCAGTCACGTGCATAACATCTAGAGCCCTTTGGATTTGGTCCACAAAATCCTATGGATCTGATTTTGGATCTGACCCAGTGAATATGGGAGGGTCTAATTTCAGAAAGTCCTGTGTCCGCCGACTAGCTACTCTAGCCATGTCATCCTCACTTATCATTGGACCAGTTTGTCCCTGAGTTTGTGCAGCAACTATCTGAGTCAACATATACACTACATTTCTTAAATCCTGTTCAGTGGCATTCATAGGCGGTTCTGCGAGTACTTATCTACCTCTTGGCTCTTCCAGATCTAGAAAAGTAGAAGAAGACCGCGATGCAATTTCAGTGTCATCCCCACCTTGACTAGCTTGGTCAGGTGGTGATTTACTCGTGCCTTCACCAAAAAGCATATCTGTAACACCCCGTACATTTCCGAACCCATACGACTATGTTTACATTTATGGAATTAGTAAAATATGAGATATTTGATGAATTATCCATTAAATTGTTGGGTATTAATAAGTCATGAGTCATTGGGCCTCATCATGAACAAAAGACTAGGCCTAATGGGGCAAAATGATCCAATCTTCCATTTGACCAAATCAACCATGCATTTAATGCCAAGAGATGGATAAGGGTGAATTGGGGGACTTATATATATATATATATATAATGAATTATACACAACATTTAGTGGGATAAAGAAGTCTTGAGCCATTGGGCTCAATGGAGGCCCAATATTACATGGAAGACATGGCCCAAATGGGTAATTGATCCATTCTTGCATGACCAAATCCATAAGTCAATTATTGAACAAATGTATTGGATAAATATGAATTTAAAGGGTCTATAAAAGGTGAAAAATCAGATTTATTCACCATTTTACACATGCCATTTTCTAGACATTTCTATAATATTCTCTGAACACTAAAACCCTAAGCTATCTTCTACTTGAGACAAGATCACCCCTTGGTAAGCTTTGGTAAGTGTTTACTCTCATGATTTAATATATTTTATGCGTGTAATATGGTGTAGATCATGTTGGTTATGTTGGTGAAGTGTGAGAAGTTCACTATGTGTGAAACAATTTGTGTTTGCTAAATCGGAGAATGGTTTTGCCTTGAAAACTTTAACATGGACTTGTGGTCTTAAACGAAGTGAACATTATGGAGTTAATATTGACATGTGAGATGTGATTATAGTATTTCCTTGTTTTTTCATGGTGTATAATGTTTGGAATTTCTATTGTGAAATTGGTTATGGTTTTGGTGACGTATTGACCGTAAAGTGTCATTTTGGTGTTGTTATGTGTGTTGTGAGACCATGGATGAATTTTGGTGTTTAATATGATCAAAAATATGTCAAAATAAGTTTGCTTATGATCATGGACCATTCATTGCATGAAAAGACCCAAAAAAGACCCTTTTTGGCAGAAACGGGCACCCGCCCTCGCAGACGAAGCACCTGCGGGCGCAGGTGCCTCTGGATACTTCCAAAGGTCACCTGTGGATGAAGGTCATCCACCTTCGGGTGCAGGTGGCTTATCGGATCGGCACAGAACTCCGAATTGCTTGTTTTTGCATCCCTTTGGCCCCCCGAAACCCCTATACCCTTCATGGATGTAACTATCAACTTGTGATGTCGTTTTAATGACCTCAAAGTGTCGTATGAAGGAATGTTGGACTGTATTAAATGTGTATGGTTGTTCATATGTTGTTATGAGGCAAATTGATAAGCGTAAATGTGACGGAATGGAAATGAGAAGGCATAAAGGGTAAGTGTGATGCAAAATGCTATTGTTATACGAAATCTTGGTCAATGTGTGTAATGTTAAGGTTTTGTTGGTATGATAATGCATTTAGTTGTATTTTAAGGAGTGAAATGAAGTTATATGGTATTCATATAGTTCATTGTCGTTTTGTATGCTTGTACGGTAAATGATCGTTAACAAGAGTTTCATTGTGGACTTGTATTGTAGAGTTAAACATAAGGAAGAAGCTGGACTGTTGTGTGTTCATATATAGACTTGTGTACTCGTACTTGGAATTAAAGGTATGTAAGGTTACTCTTCTATATCCTTCTGCAACATATGGTGTTCACATTGTCATAGTACTCATTCGATTCCGAAATACTCTAAGGTATTCCGTATCCGATAGTTGGCTAGCGTTACGCATATGTTCCTTACTCATTGGTCAATGGTGAATCATATGACTCATGTTCATTGGTTGACTCATGCCCATTGGTTGACTTATGTTCATTGTCTAACATGTCAAAAGTTCAAAATGTTGTAAGGTATTGCATCTCAGGTTGGTGAACAGTTGATATCCACATGTATCGTATTTAGTGATCATTATCCTAAGGTTCCAAAAGTGTTACATTCCAAAGAGGTCCTATAGTATTTTAACTAAGGTAGACATATATTGTTATTCACAAGTGTCCTACTCCTAGATGAATTACGATTCACTTTTCTCCTATTCATTGACTAGAGTTCCTAAGCTGTCATAATGTTGTAAATTCTAAGAGAACTATCTCAATGAGAGTAATGAGGTAAAGAGGGCTTGTTTAGTTGAATAGCATAATTCCAATCATGTCATGATCCCAAGTTCCAATAGAGTTATACACATGTCTCTTATGCATTGATTATTGTTCCAATGGTTCCAAGATGTGGTGTTCAAATAATGTTATGGCAAGTGAATATAACAATCTCTCACAAGTGAATGAATCAATCTCTCACAAGTAAATGTACCAATTTCTCAAAAGTAAAGAAATGAAGTAAGAATAAAGTAATGTATATTGATTGTGTTCATTGGCATTCTCCATGGGGTACAAATACCCGCATGATGATGTTATTTTATCCATGGGGTGCAAACACCAGCATGATGATGTTCATTTATCCATGGGGTGCAAGAACACCTGCATGATGATATGATCTTATCCATGGGGTAAAAAGAATACCTGCATGACGATGATATTTTATCCATGGGGTGAAAAGAACACCTGCATGATGAGGGCCCTACCAGTCTATGAGCAATGTAAAAGTAAAGTAAAGTAAAGTAAAGGGAAAGAAAGATAGTAATGTACATGGAATCCCACATACAGTAAGAGAGTTTATTCACATTAGCTATTTCTCTTATATTGATTCCATGGTTGTTGTTTTTATGTATGAATGATTGGAGATGATAATAATGAAAGAAAGGTACATGGTTCCACATATAGAGTTTCTCTTATAATTATTTCCATTGAAGTTCTTATGTACTGACGCAGTTTTCTTATGGCCTTACATACTCAGTACATTCTTCGTACTGACCCCTCTTGGGGACTTACCTCACATGTTGCAGGTGCAGGTATTAGTAGACCTCCTCGGTAGACTGGGGATCATTGCCGAGTTTTGGTGAGCTCTACTTGGATCGGGGCTTTTCGAGTCAAAGTTGTATATTGGTTTTGATGTTATAGACGTTATGAATTGGTCATGTATGTATTTAGAGGCTTTGGTAGACATATGTGGGTACATGCATGTAAGATATGTACGTTCAGTGCGACGTGATGGCCCCAATGGCCAAGTTTTATATATGTATATGTATGGCATTTTATATTTCATCAATTACATGAAACAGTATGTTATTCATTCGAGGTTATGCAAACAAGTGTTCATGAGCAAAGATTGGTTCTCTCGGTCCATATCGGCTTCGGGTGCCAATCACGCCTCGTTGGGACTCGGGGTGTGACAATATCTACTTTCTTACCTTTGCCTCTACCTCGTCTTGTCATCGGCATTTTACTATAAATAAGAAAACCAATTCCAATGGTCAGATATGATTACACTTACAACATTGGCTTTATTGCACGATCTCGAAATGAAGGAAAGAAACAACTCCTAAATGTCCCGTAGCCTCCTATTTATAAATGTGGTGTACAACACATCCATAAGCAAGAATCTACTCAGACACGGCTTTGTAGACACCCTTAGGACGACCTGCTCTGATACCACTTTTTGTCACACCAAAAATTCCAACGGGGCGGACTGGCACCCGAAGCCATTATGGCCCAAGAGAACCAATCTTCATTCATGTACACTCATATGCATGTCTCTGTATGAATATAATTCTATCTCATGTAAATATAAAATACCAATGGCGGAAGTCATGGAAAACATATGTCATTTATGAAACTTGGTCGTTAGGGACATCAAGTCAAAATGGACATACATCTCTTGCATCCATATTCCCACCTACGTCTACAAAGCCTCTAACAAATACATACACATAACCAACCTACATTCGGGACAAGTCCCCGCTTTATACAACATTTACATAGTACCAAAAACAATGTACACATGTGACTCGAAAAGCCCCGAACCAACTGGAGCTCACTAATGATCTGCAAAAGACCCGCAACCTACTGTGGAGGTCAACTAGCACCTATGCCTGTAGCAAGTAAGGTAAGTCCCCCAAGGGACATCGGTACGAAGAATGTACTGAGTTTGTAAGCTTATATGAAACTGCATCATACATAAGAACTTCAATGGAATCAAATATAAAAGAATCATCAATATGGATAAACCATTGTTCTGTATGTGTGGAACCATGTACATTACATTCATTACTTTCTTTGCTTTAAGAATTAGTAAAACATGTGATAAACAAGTGACCAACTGATCAGTGGTAAAAGAGGATGACCCATGCTAGGTATTTTACCCTTGGGATGCAGTCCTCATACATAGACAAATCTAAATTGACCCATGCTAGGCTTTTCTGTCACCCCTGGGATGCTACTGTGATAACCCATGCTAGGCTTTTATATCGCCCCTGGGATGTAACTGTGATAACCCATGCTAGGCTTTTATATCGCCCCTGGGATGTAACTGTGATATTGGGATCGACCCATGTTAGGCTTTGTTGTCGCCCCTGGGATACCACCCATGATATTGGTATCGACCCATGCTAGGTATGTTAACCCCATGGGATACCACCCAAGAATACTCAAACAATTATACATTACTTCATTTCTTTCATTATAAGAGTGATACAGTGGTGATTGTACATTATTGGAACTTTGAAACATTAGTTAATGAATATGAGACATGTGAATCACAACTGGTCCTATGCATAATACTATATGACAACCTGAAATGAGATACCTTTGGACGTTCGGAGTAAAACAAATATAATGTCAATGTGAACAATATGTGCTGCAGAAGGATACGAAAAGAGTAACCTTACATATCTTATCTTTCCAATACGAATACACAGTCCTATATGTGAATACAATCATTCAGCTCCATCCTTACGTTTCACTCTACAACACAAGTACATAACGGAGCTCACGTTAACAACCAACTACCTTACAAGTGCATAAGACGACAATGAGTTACATGATTGCCTTATAACGTCATTTCGCCCTTTACAATACCATTCACGGCATTGTCATACCAACAATACCACAACATTCCACACATTGACCACGACATCATAAACCAATAGTATTTCATACCAAGTTTATCTTTTACGCTTCCTCATAAACACTACGTCACAATTACTCCATCAAGTCACCTCAATAGGTTTCATAACAACATATCAACCATAATCCCACAATTTGTACTCATAGAAAAATAACAAGTTAAGGAACACAACCACATTATACATGTTGATATTTTATCCACACCATTCACTTCCATCAAAACCTCAAGTCTCCTTTCAAGTTCAAGTCACATAGATGACATATCTTTTAGCAAAAAGCAAAAGTGCACTATTTACCACTTTTAGACATAACCATCACTCAACACTTTTAGACATAACCATCATGATCCACACAATCTCTCATGCATATAATATATTAAATCATAATATTAAACACTTACCCATGCTTGAAAGATCATGATCTTGTCCAAAGAGATGGTTTAGGGTTTGAGAATAGAGAGAAATATCTGGTGGAAATGTCTAGAATGCCATGTGTGTTTATATGAATAAAAATCTAGTTTTTCCTTGTCTTATATAGCCCCTCAAGTCATCATTAGCCAACTCTTAGGCATTAAATGCCATGCTTACTTAGTCAATGATAGAATGGGTCATTTTCCCATTTGGGCCATGCATTTTGGCTTCATTTTGGGCCTCAAATCAAGCCCATTAACACAAGTTAACTTATCCCATCAAATTCAATGCATAATCCACCAATTATCTCATGTTTAACTAATTTCGTAAATGTTAAGACTATATTCAACTCACGAGATTCATGTTCATCGCCGCAATCCCAAGAATAAGTGATTTTTAGCCACTCATGGCTTAATTGAACATAATTTGACAAAATAATTATGAAGAAGAATTAACCCCAAATCGGATGCCAAACTCACTCAACAGTAGTCCTACTATGATGGAATAATGATACCATAACCCAAGAGTCCTCCTTATAGACTAATAATCGGAGAAGAAATTTGGTAAAAAGCACCCCTACACGCGGCCTGGAGCTCCCCCTTACTGCCTATGCCAGACAAATTTTTGGTAAAAGCGGCCTGGCGTGCCCCTCTGCTGCCTATGCAAAAAACATTTCGGCCAAAAGCAGCCCGGCACGCCGCCTGGCGCGCCTGGCACCAAAATTTAGATTTCCTTCTTTTATTCGACTTTTCTTTGCGGACATTAACACATTATCAAATATTCCATCAAAACAATACAAAATACGTACTTATTGCTCTCAAAACTAAGGTAAACATGGTTCATAGTTGGCAAGAAGGTCATAAATATATGGGGTGTTACAATTAGTTTTGGATTTTGATATCGGTTTGACAGTTAGTTTAAGTTACTAAATGAACATTCTTTTACACTTGTTTAAACTGAGGATTAACATGTAGTGAATGTGAAAGTAACACTTGAGTAAGTGAGGGTTGAGATTAGTATAGTTCTCTCACCATAGGTAAGGGTGGGTGCCAATCATGAACGGTCGGGTCATGACACTGAAATATATGAGAATTCTTTAAAAATTAGGAGAATCATGACTGGTTGACGCCTCATAGCATCACGGTTATCATCAATGATCTGCTAAGTTAGTTCATCAACTTTCTTCTTGAGATCTGCATTCTCAGCAGCAAGGTGATCATTCTGGGCTTTAAGATCTACTAAGGCACCTAAATCAGCACCAGGTCCTTGAGTGATCTAAAGAAGTTCAGCCTTCAAGATAGCAATCTCAGCATCTTTCTCAGTCACGTGAACAATCATCTTCTCCAAATCCATGGTAATCTTTTCTAAAGCATTAATCAAACAAGACATAATCAAAGTCGGCCCCACTCCACCTTTCTTAGGTATGCACTCATAGTCCTCCAGAGTGGTAAGATCAAAGGTTTGTTTCTTTGTCGAAAAGATTCTTGAGTTGGGCTTTACCCAGAAATGATCAAACACTTTTGAGAGAAGAAAACCATACCCAATGCAGTGTTTATTAGAGTCGCATATCTTAAAAATATGTTTAATCATTATTCTTGGGAGATTTAATTGGACACAAGAATTGAGTACCTCCATAAGGAACAAGTCTGCGATTGAAGTAACAGACCTTCCCTCCAATCTAAGAAGCAACACTTTGTTCACCAGTTCAAATAACAGTTGATATTCTATTTTCATCTTCTTTTTTTGAGTCTTTCACCACCAAGAATTCTTTTATCAAGAAATTCCATCGATGCAAATTCATCCACCACTGTGTTGATTTTGACCACAGGAAATTTAAAGATTTCATCGAGGACTGACTTAGTTAAGACAAACTTAACATCATTCACATTTGTAGCAAGAGTCTTTCCATTCTGAGATCAAAAGATCTAGATAGAAGTCCTGAACTTCTTGTTCATACTAAAACCCTAGTATCTCAAATAGGTGCTTCCACCATTGCACCTCTACCAAGTCTACCAGAGAATCCACTTCAGGAAGGTTAGTGATCTCAGGATCAAACATGTCCATTTAACACCTTTTGACGACATAATTCCTCAATATTTTCTTCAAATTGAGGTTCTTTAAAAGGACACTCCATACTCTTCTTCTTTTTGGACTTGGAGGAGGTTGTTGTTTCTGTTTCTTCTGCTCCTTTATATCTCATTCTTTTTTGCAGACTTTGCAGTTTTTTGCTATGAAGAGGTTTTTTCAGAGATCTTTCCATTCCTCATTCACACATCATTTGCTTATGTAGATTCTTTCCCGAGAACCAAAGCTTCATCATAAGTCTCAGACTTGTCCTTTTCTTCTACTTCTACTATATTTGCAGTAGAGAACTCCTTTCCCATGACACTCTTTTTCAGCATTCTCTTTTTATTAGTTGACTTTTGATTTTTCTTGAGAGCAGCATCCATAACCTTATTCATTATGGACCTAGTAGTGCGAACTGCTCCCTTCGTATGGTTTCTCGTAGTTTTGATAGTGGTGGATATGGGTTTCTTCTTAAACACAATAGCATGTGATAGTTCTTCATCATTATCTACCACATTCAAAGGAGCAGTCGTATATACACAATCTATAATCTCAGATGGAATCTGAGACATTGAGTTACCATCCTATCTAGGAGGGGATAAGTGAGTAAAGAACCCAGAGTTTGATTGTTCTTAAACATGTTCATTTTGAGCACTCTCCTTCTCCTTCGCAGTGGTGAGATTTTCCACTAGTTAAGTATCTTGAGTAGAGATCTCACCATCATCAAGACAACCCTTTTCAAGCACATTTTCTGCAATAGTTTCTTCTTCCATATTTTTCTCACCATCATAAGTTTTCACGTCAGAGGGAGCAGAATAAACACCAGGTTCTTCCATGATAGCATCATAACCATCAAAATTCGCAATTTCCACTTCTTTCTCATTTGATACCACCTGTGTCACATCCTTCTGACTTGAAACTTAAGGTTCTTAATCCTCATTATTCACTTCTACTATGTTTCCAGACATTTTTTCATGGAATTCCTTTGATGGATTTTAAGAAACCTCAGTCGGCACAGAAATATCAAAAGCTAGGGTTTCTTTTGTAGGTAAGATTGGGGATGAAGGGGTGGTGATAGGATTAGATGACATAGTAGAGACTTTTTATTCAGAAGACATCTTTGAGAGGTATTGAAGAGATGAACATCAGTGAGAGGTTTTAGAGAACAAGGGTAGGTAACTGAAGGATTTTTAGGGTTTTTGAATTTTGGGAAAGTTGTCTAAAATTGAGAGAAAGAGTATATAATGACTTAAATCAAATAAAGGGATGAGATCTATTTTTTGAGTTTAAGAAGACAGCATATCTCCTCAGGAATAAGAGATAATATTTCAAGAGAAAGGGAGAGGAAATGACGCTTTTAAGAAAAGGCAGGAGAAAAAGATGACATGCCAAATGTACACAATTCATTTTCTAAAAGTAAGAAAGGGATACTAACCTGAGAGAGAGACCAGGTCTTTCATTGTTTTGTCTGATTGTCCTCTTATAGTATGTAATGGCATATTTTTGATTTTGATTAAATTGTATTCTCCAAGTGTGTACCTGCAAAAGTACATTGATTGAGTTAAAACACTACTGAAGACTTTACTTTATATACCTGCCTTCTCTTCATAGACAAATACAGGAGATATTTTAGAGCAATTCCAACTGTCTGAGCCTTGAAAAACCCGTCTCAGTCCTCCCTACAATACATGAGGCTGAAATGAACCTTATTTCAATTTTTTTGACACATATCTCTTCATCTTATTTCCAAATGATACACTGCCTTTTTAGATAGCCTTGAGCGAGAGAAATTTTTTTCAATTCTATCATCATATTCTTAGAGTAACCACTATCCATGAATCATTTTTGTCTCAATTGGCTGCCTTCACTCACTCCCACGTACAAACATAATTATTGGTTAGATTTATAAACCCAATTAAGCTTGGGTCCCTTGACATGGAAGAAGAGATAAATGAAATTTCTTCTTTTGCAGGTTAGTAAAATGGATTTCTTCAGCGAGGGACCCGGTCCATTGAATTATTTGATGCTTTCAACATATTTCAAGATTCTTTCTCCAGAGCTGATGGAAGATTGACAAATACTCCTGTGGTGGTTCTTTTTATCAGAGTGAGAGCACAACTAATTATCATGTATAGAAATATGCTTGCTATAAGGATCATATGAATTCTTGTTCCTTTGAAAATCTAGGCCCTCACCAAAGTTAGATTTCAGATTATTTATCCCAGCAAGAGTTTTTGAAGAAGCAGTCCATCGAAGAATTTTTTAAGTTCCTCATTTGTTTCAACCAATTTTTTTCAAGAAGCTTGTTACGTTCAAGTAAAGATATAAGATGTAAACTGATCTTGTCGAATTTAGCTTCCAAATTAATCTGAAAGTTACTATCTTGCACCTTTCCTTTTGAGCACTTTTCAGAGAGATTTGAGAGCTTAATGTTTAAAGTTATTTTTACCTTTAACATTCTTTAAAACCTTTTCTAGATCATGAATTCTTGATGACAGAGAGTTTTCCTTAACTTCAACCTCAATTAAAATAGTGATTAATGAATCTTTTTCATTGGCAAGTCCATGGTATGCATCGATTAGCACATTAGTCAAAGATATTAGCTTCTTATTTGAATAATTCTTTAAATTCTGTTGAACATCTAGAAGACTCACCTCATTATCCTCTTCTCCACCAGATTTGGCCATGAGAGCAAATATGAAGTCAAACCTTATGGGTTCATCTTCAAGAACCAACATGGAATAATCTTGTTCATCATTCCCTTCTTCATATTCACTTGAAATATCTCCCCAGGCAGCAAGGCTTGCTTGACTGTCTCATCATCATCAGCTTCTCTTCTTTTAAACTTGTCAGGGACCAAGTGCCTTCTTTGGGTATTCTCAGGATCACCATTCCTTTTCAATATCTTATGAAACCTACGAGTGATATAGGCTAAGTCAGTATTATCATTACTTCTCGAGTCACTCTTTGAAGACTTAAGAACCATACTTTTCTCTTTCTTGGGATCTCTTCTTTCTAAATCTTGTTGGCGCTTAAGCTCATAAGTCTTCAGATTTCCAACAAGCTAATCCAATGTCATTTTTTTCAAGTCTTTTGCCTCCGAAATAGCACTCACTTTGCATTCCCAGGATGAAGGGAAGACACTTAATACCTCTTTTACAAGTTTGTACATCTGAATTTTTTCTCCCAAGAACTTGAGTTCATTCACAATAGATGTAAAATGAGTATATATATCTTGAATAGATTCTCCATCGTTCATCTTGCAGAGCTCATACTGTGTAGTAAGCATGTCAATCTTTGATTTCTTAACTTGACTCATTCCCTCATGAGCATTCTGCAGTGCTTCCCATATCTCCTTTGCAGATTCACAAGCAGAGATCCGGTTGTACTCATTTGGTCCTATTCCATAAACAAGAATTTTTTTAGCCTTGTAATATTTTTTTAATCTTCTTCCTATCACCTTCATTGTAATCTTTCATGCTCTTGGGAACCGATTAAGAAGTTTCACCTTCTTTAATTACTGCCATTGGCACATGAGGTCCGTCAAAGTTAACGTCCCATAGTTCGCTATCTTCAGCCATGATGAAATCATGCATCCTTGTCTTCCACTACCCATAGTATTAGCCATTGAACTTTGGTGGTCTAGTTGTTGACTTCCCTTCCTCAAGACTTGGTAGAGCTGCCATCAAAAAATAGGATCCTTCCTAGGTATTAATCTTATAGGAAGAACTGCTCTGATACCAATTGATGGTTTATGTGAGTACACCACCACAACAAGGACCTGATTTAATACCTGGTCCTTATATGAGGAAAACGAAGAACAATAAGAGCAAAAAGTAAATAGCAGTAAAGTAAGTGACAAAGGATGTTTACGTGGAAACCTCATTACTCAAGGGAGTAAAACCATGACATACCCCAGAATTTCACCAACAACTTCACTAATTACCAAGCAACAAAATGATTACAACCTTATGTAATCTAGGAACTAAACTCTTAATTCCTAACCCCTTTTGGAGTAACTCCACTACAATACACAATACCTCTACTGTGAAACACCTTATTAGCTAACTCTTGCTAAACATAGTCTAGGAATTAACCTCTTAATTCCTAACCTCTTTGTAGCAGCTCCACTCCAACTCTTCTTCACAATAACTCTACTGTGAAGATTCCATTCGCTAATTCAAGCTAACCACTAGATTGAAATGGAAATAGAAAAATAACTATCCACACAAACTTTAGAGTGAGGAGTGGGTTTACAATTTTAAGCAAAAAATCTTAAGACTCAATCAACCTAGAAACTGATACATTTTTCACTATGAGCAAGCTAATTTCTAGGTTGTTGAAGCTTTGTCTTCAATGGTAAAAACCAGCAGCTTTTGCAAGAAGAATGTCCCCTTTTAGAATGTGCAAAAACTGGATTTCTGTTCACATAATGATATATATAAGTATGAGCATTGAAGAGAAATGTTTTCATTGGATGATCATGAAAGGGACCAATGTAGTGCACCACATTGTCTGCCGGCATGTCAGTACGGAGCCAGCTAGCACAAACAGACAAAAATAGTTATTACGATCAATGCTGCTTAGATAAGCCACCATGTCCCTTTATCAGATTTGTCAATCATCAAAACAATACAACACACGAGGCAATGAATCCAACATTACACATACAAACGAACCACTAAAATATATTATGAGACTGAAAATGTTATGAGAATTGTATTGTGATCGACTTATAGATAGACACTAGATCTTTTGAGAATTTGAACACAATTGAAAAAAATTAAAACTGCAAAAAGATAAAAGAAAGAGGGGAAAAGGAAGAAGACACGCATGTGTAATCGAGAAACGAAGTTATGCAAAGAAGGAAAAAAATACACGGCACATCTTATACATTTGTGTGTTAATTTAGGGATTAAAAAAATAAAGTAAATCAAATAAAATATCACAGTAAAAAATTCAACTGTACATACACTTATTGTGGTAGTTTTGATATTATCTATATGGTAGTTTTGGTAAACTTAAAATCACTGATTGTTTAGGTAATTCTGATCTTTATAATTAGTTTCCCAAGTAGTTTTCCCCAGCATAAACAGACAATTATTTTGGTTTATATGGATATCTAGTTTGTTTGTTTTTTCAACGATATCTAGTGTAGTTTTCTAAAAATTGTATCATAGTATAGTGTATATCCATTTAATCAGGCCAAGTTGATGTTGAAGCAAATAGAGTAAATTAAGGAGAATGACCACTTGGTTATTTAATTAATAGCCCTATTATAATTAAATTATCGAGAGTGACCATTCGGTCATTTAACAAAATCAAAACTGGCCCAAGCTTTGATGTCCACTCTTATTTTCTCTTTCCCGTTCTTAAAATTTGAACTTTTTTATATTTCTTCCAATAAATTTGGTACCCAATTAAAGTAATATTAGAATTAATGATAATTTTTTCCTTGTTCGTTTGATTTTTCTTTTCATATCTTTTTTCTCGATGTTGATATGTATGTTGAATGGAAATTCAATTGAGATTTATCTCATCTCCCAGCTTAATGCTGCAACAACAATAACATACCCAGTGTATTCCCACAAAGCGGAGTCTGGGGAGGGTAAAGTATACGCAGTCCATACCACTACCTCAAATGAAGTAGAGATGCTGTTTCCGATAGACCCTTGGCTCAGGACAAATAACAGTATAACAAACATAAAAACATAAAAAACATAAAAACAAACAATAGAATGGATAACACACTACTAGATAATAAAAGAAACAAGACACCCACAGAGTAATCCTATAAGCTATCTATCCAAAATCACAAATATTCCCAAAAAACTACCAACAAGAAACTATAAGACACACGTATAACACTACGACTACCGACACAACTATAAACAAAGAACTCCTTCCTACTGGTAAGGACACACTCCTATCCACTAACCCTCTACCCTAATCCACGTCCTCCACGCCTTCCCATCAAGGGTCATGTCCTCTGTATGTTGTAACTGCTCCATGTCATGTCTAATCACCTCCCTCCAATATTTCTTCGGCCTACCTCTACCCTTTCTGAAACAATCCATAGCCAACCTCTCACACCTCCGAACTAGGGCATCCGTGCACCTCCTCATCAGATGTCCGAACCATCTCAACCTCACTTCCCGCATCTTATCTTCAATCGAAGCCACTCCCACCCTCTCTCAAATAATCTCATTTCTACCCTATCTCTCCTTGTAAGTTCACACATCCATCTCAACATCCTCATATCTTCCACCTTCAACTTTTGGATGTGGGAGTTCTTGATTGGACAACACTCCGCTCCATATAGCATAGCCTATCGGACTGCCACTTTGTAGAACTTGCCTTTAAGCTTAAGAGGCACCTTCTTATCACATAGGAAACCCAAAGTGAGCCTCCATTTCAATCACCCTCCACCAATATGATGTGTGACATCCTCGTCAATCTCTTCATTCTCCTAAATCATAGACCCAAGATCCTTGAAACTATCTCTCTTTCGAATTGCCTAGGCATACACCTTTACTACCACGTCAGCCTCATGCATCAAATCATTGAACTTGCACTCCAAGTACTCTACCTTGGTCTTGCTCAACCTAAACCTTTTAGACTCTAGGGCCTGTCTCCAAACCTCCAACTTATCATTAATTCGTCCCCGCGTCTCGTCAATTAGAACTACATCATCAAAAAATAATATACACCAAGGAACCTCTCTTTGAATATACCATGTAAATACATCCATCACCAGGAAAAAAACTAAGAGTCGATCTCTAGTACAATCCTATAAAAATAGAAAAGGGTTTCCAATCCCCTCCCACTGTCCTCACATAAGTCTTCGCTTCATCGTACATGTCCTGAATCGACCTAGTGTATGCCACGGGCACACCTCTAGTTTCCAAGTACCACCACAGAAACTCCCTAGGGACTTTGTCATATGCCTTCTCAAGAACGATGAACACCATGTGTAAGTCTTTCTTCTTATCCCTATGCTGCTTCACTAATCTCCTCACTAGGTGAATGGCCTCGATAGCCGAGCAACCTAGCATGAAACCGAACTGATTCTAGGAAATAGTCACAATCCTCCTCAGCCTCAAGTCTACCTTCCTTTCCCAAACCTTCATAGTTGTCACGACCCTACCCACAAATCTTGTCGGGAACCTACCTACTCTACACCAGATAGGAGAACCATATTTACTCAACCGTTCAATATATACAGAAGTTACTATGATATTTACTTAATTAAGTTATGTCTGCCATATGAATAACTAATCAACAATTTCAAGTATGATTACCCAATTAGATTCGTTCTACAACTGGTTTAATACATCTGATACATAAAAATATTATGAAAAATAACTACAAGAGACTCCCCAGAACTTAGCATAAATGGGTACAAGAGCACTAGACAAGGAGTAGACATAAACATGACACAATATTCATGCAAGATTAAGAGGGCAAGAACTATTGGAGAATGATCGTTGTCACTGCTATAGAAACTCCAACTGACCTACAACATGGCTCTATCCCTGGAAGGGGATATAGTAAGTGTAGTATCAATACAAACCACACATACTGGTAGGTATCATCGGCTGACCAAGGTTAGAAATAAATAATAATGATAACAAATTGATAAGAAACATGAATTAACTTTAATTTTTGTTACTAAAGTATATTCATACAAGTATTACTACTCATACTTAGTCTCTCTATGAAGCACCTAACATTTATCACTTTTGCGTATCCTTATTCTTGGATAATCTGGTCTATCTTATAATGTTCTTTCAACTTTTCTAACCTTGTCTCTATCCTAGCAGCAATAGCTCTATAGATTTCACTCCATTATTAACTATCGGGATTGTAACAACCAAGACAACTGATAGTATCAATAACTTTATAAGAAAGACACCACAATATACATCATGTATACAGCTATATGCACAGAGAAACATGAGTTATACATAATCCAGGATGTACCTTATATTCACACTTGGCTGCAATGCCCAGTCATAACCATCAACATAAATGATCCACTCAATAAATCATAATATCTCATCAAATACCCATTTACACATGGAACCACCATATCTCATCAACATAACTTGGTCCACGCAAGGAACCACCATCAACATATAAATATAAATGCACATTTAATGTATATGAATGAATGTGTGTATGCAATTATGCACAATTTCTCTTTCCTTCTCAACTCATCCACAATATCATATTCGTACCGGCGTGGTACCCAATCCATCATAACTAACCTATCATATCCATACTAACGTGGTACCCGATCCATCATAACCAATATATCATATCCATACAGGGGTGGTACCCGATCCTCCGTCACTAAATATCATCAATAATGTGTATGAAAATACAAATGCAGTTAATAATTATAAGCAATGCATAAAGGCAAATCACAAACACCCGATTGAAATTAGATGCAAGCAATAGTGATCGAAACAAAACTTAAAATTAAGGACAACCAAGTAATTTCATCCAATAATCACAAGTAAGTGATGTGTCATGATCACATGACACTTTTGACGCTTAAAATAAGGAAAATATGCAATAACTTGGGTATATCTTATGGGTATGATGTGTTTTCTATCCTGTATTGTAGGAGGATAGGTTTTGGAGGCTAAATGGAGGAAAAGTGAAGAAGTATGCACTAGAGTGGAGCATATGAAGAAGAAAAGAGCCAAGTCGAAGATAAGGAGTAAACTACGGCAGGGACTCACATGCCGTGAAGTCCACCCACGTGACGTGGGTGGCTGCCGTGAGACACCTTCTGCAGCCTGGAATAGAGCCTGATTTCCATGACATACAATAACATGACGTGATTCCACCCACGTGACTTGGGTGGGTGATATGAGTCGACTTCAGAGATATGCTATGTTACCTGATTTTCACGAAACTGACCCAAGTGACGTGGATTGGTTCCACGATACCAAGTCACGATACCGTGGAAAATTGCCAACTTTAGTCTCCTACTTTGTTTAGGATAGGATTCATCTTGTATCTATAAATACCCCTGTATTATCCTATGTGCGGGAGTTAGTCATTACATTGTTTTGAGATAGTTTTTTCATTATTTTGAGCTTATAAACACATTATTGTTTTTGTAATCTTTGAATATTGATTCTAGAGTTTTATTCATCATTGAGATTTCAGTTTTTCTTCATTGTTGTGAGTTTACAATTATGTTTTCATCCTTGAATTCTTATTGTGCTCTTGCGAAGATGAGTAGCTAAGCTCATCAACTAGGGTTGTTTGAACCATGAGGAATTAACGAAATGGGTTAAGTGCAAAGCAATTCTGAACCGGTGTGAATGCATGTATTATTATTCCCTTCGTTGTGATTGATCTTCTAATGGTTGCCAACGTTAGAAACTCGCCTGTATTCTAGACTTTCTCGAGAGAGAGGTAGATATTGGGAAAAGGAAATAGTAATAGAGATTTGAAGCTATCAACCTTCATCTAATAACTTGAGCCTTAGCAGGGATAGTTATCTGAGATCCAGGACAAGGGTTAGTAGTACGATTCTTGAAAACCAAGAGGAGAAGAGTGAAATTTATCTAGCCAAGGTCGAGAGACATTTAGATGGACATATCTTGTTAGATTTTGCATGCAGTGCAGTGGGACAGTTTTGCCAGCACCAATAACTGGTAGAGTTAAGGAATCATTGGGGATCACAGTCCTAGTGTATTTCTCATATTGAAAACAACTTCAAAGAATCAACACTTATTTCTACCACTACTTGTTTACAAATATTTCCCCCTTTTTACTTATTTGCCAACTACTCAAACAAGAACTCAACCTACTTTCGTCCTATTCCCTGTGGGATCTACCCCAACCTAGTTGGGTTCTATATTTGATACAGCTACCGCTTTATATTTCTTAGGAGGCATATTTTGGGCAACATCAAATTTTGGCACCGTTGTCGGGGAATACGATTATGGAGTTGATTAGTACTGGTTAGAGTTGATTGGTTTTGTTTTTCTATACTTTTACGGGCATACACCAGTGTATGCCAAATACTAGGAGTCAAGGCAATCCCCTAATTCCACTTGATCTTAAAATAGAAAAGAATCTGAGAGCCAATCGAAAAATGGTAAACACTAACGGGGTTAAGGATCCCGCAGCTGTGGGAGAAATTCATAATCAACCAATTCAGTCGGTTGGTCATGAAGTAACAAACCAAACTACTGCTCGATTGACACGAGAAGAGCATGCTAGACAAGCTGCTCTTAGGCAAGCAGAAAGAGATAATCGAGCTATGCAAGAGGTAGCCCAGCGACTGGCTGAGGCTGAAGAGAGACAAAGAAGACTGAGAGTTTACCAACCACCTCAAAGACCTCATGTGCCAGTTTATGATGATCCTGAGGAAGAAGATGTGGCCTATTTTGAGCCAATAGAGACTGGTGTCATTATTCCACTAGAGTTACCTCAGGGCACTAAGTTTGACATTACAAGTGCCATGATTCACCTGCTAAACTTGAAGGGTGTATTTTTTGGTCTTCCTACTGATGATCCAAACATGCACGTGATGAATTTTGTGGGGGTCTGCAGTTCATATAATTTGCCTGGAGTTGACCAAGAGGCTATTCGGTTGAGATTGTTTTTGTTCACTTTAACAGGAGAAGATACTTTGTGGTTGGCCGAGTTACCACGAGATTCCATCACTACTTGGCAAGAATTGAGAAATCAATTTTTAAAAAGATTTTTCCCACCTTCCAAGATAATACAGTTGAAGGATGAAATTTACAATTTTAGACAACTACATTCTGAAGCACTGTATGAGACATCTCTAAGGTTTAAGAAGAAGCTACAGAATGTTCCAAATCATAGTATGAGTGTTAGGAATTTACTTGAAATCTTCTACAGGGCTTTAAATGCCAACACGAAGGCGGTAGCAGAGACTATCACTGGTGGAACATTCATGAGTCTGAGATGGGAACGAGCTTCAGAGATATTAGATCATATCACTAAGAACAACCAAGGCTAGCATACTCGGGAGGCAGAAATACCTGCTGGCACATATGCTATTGGAGCCTCAACAGCACAACGGGGTTTGGATGTATCTATAGCTCAAGAGGTCTCTCAGCTGAGGATAGAAATTGGTCTTCTGGCCAAACAGATTGTGGCTAGAGATGCTAAAAAGGTGCATGCTGTAGGTGCAAAAGGTAAAACACCTAGACAGGAAGATAGTGAATCTGATGAAGTGGCTAAGTATTTGGATCGAGAAGTGGCGGGTTTCCGAGCCAAGGGCCAAAGGTCTAACCAAGACTCCTGGAACTCAAGGCAAGGGAATCAAGGTCAAAACTACTATGGTGATAGTTACAACAAGTCCGGATATAGAGATATATAATGATATCGTGATGGTAATTAGAGGAGAAAGGATGATTATAAAGAAAAGAGTGGTGCATATGTTCCATCGGGGAACCGTGATGCTAACTCTGGAAATTCAAGAATGGAATCCATTCTTAATAAACTGGTGAAAGGGTCAAAGAGTCAAGAACAGTGCCTGAAGGAGATTAGGTCAGACAACTCGGGAATAAGTCAAAAAGTAGAATCCTATTCGACTGTTATTAAATAGTTGGAGCAACAATTTGGGCAGATATCGGTGGCATTGAACCAACGTCATCCAGTTACCTTTCCAAATAACATCGTCTAGAATTCGAAGAATGATAGCCATTGTTTGGCCATTACTACTTGAAGCGGGAAATGCACGATAGATCCATCTATACCTGTGGATAGTAGTAAGACCAATGAACCGATGGTTGTTGATGTAGAAAATGAGATACAGCCAGATAATGCAAAGGTCAAAATAGTTCCAAATCCTCATGATACTAGCAAAAAGGCAAAATCTGAAAAGAGGCAGGAAAAGAAGGTCCTACAAAAGTTGAAGACTATCCCACAAACTCCTCCTCTCTTTCATCAAAGATTAAAAAAGAAGGCTGAGGAAGGAAAATATCAGAAGTTTATTACAATGTTGAAAGAGATATCGGTAAACATCCCTCTTGTTGAGGCATTGGAGCAGATGCCAGGTTATGCGAAGTTCATGAAAGACTTAGTGACAAAGAAGAGAACTGTCAGTTTTGAGCCAGCAGATAACTTACATCATTGTAGTGCAGTTGTTTCGCGTTCCCTAGTTGAAAAGAAGGAGGATCCAGGAGCTTTCACAATTCCTTGTACTATCGGGTCCTACAACTTTGCTAAAGCACTTTGTGATTTGGGTGTTAACTTAATGTCGTTAGCCATTTTCAAGTAGTTGGGGTTGGGAGCACCAAAACCAACCTCTATGAGACTTCTCATGGAGGATAGGACTGTGAAAAAAGCTGGTGGCCATTTTGTATGATGTTTTGGTAAAAGTTGCACCTTTTATATTTTCGGCTGACTTTGTAATCCTAGATTGTGAAGTTGATTTTGAGGTTCCCATCATATTGGGAAGACCATTCCTTGCAACTGGTCGTGAATTGGTCGACATGGAAATAAGGCAGATGAAATTCAGGTTAAATGATGAACAAGTCACTTTTAATATTTGTCATTCCATGAAGCAACCGGAAGATATGCGGGTGATTTCGGTAATAGATGCAGTTGATGATAGTGATTTTGTCATGTCTCTTGAAGAAATATTGGGGGTAGAAGCTCTCACGGCCATGATTATGAATTTTGATAGCAATGGTATTGAGGAATATGATGAGATGGTTGGTCCACTCACTGGTAAGGGAGCATACATTTATGCTCTAAAGAAACTTGATCTCGATTTGAAGAATAGGGTGACCCCACCAGCTCATCCTTCTATTGAGGAGATGCCAGTTTTAGAGCTTAAGGCTCTTTCGGCTCACCTTCGCTACACATATTTGGGAGCCAACAACACCTGGACTATGATTATTTCTGCTAAATTGGTTGAGTGGAAAGTAGAGTCTTTGGTTTTGGTATTGAGAAGATTTAAGAGGGCCATTGGGTGGTCCATTGATGATATTATAGGAATTCCACCCAGCATTTTCACTCACACAATTCAACTTACTCCTGAGTGCATATCGAGCATTGAGCATCAATGTCGTCTAAACCCACCTATGTAAGAGGTTGTGAAGAAAGAGTTCATCAAGTGGTTAGATGAAGGAGTGGTTTACCCTATTGCTGATAGCAAGTGGGTGAGCCCAGTTCCGTGTGTGCCAAAAAATTGAGGAATCACTGTGGTTCCAAAGGATAAAAATGAGTTAATTCCAATGAGGCCGGTTACTGGATGGAGAGGTTGCATGGATTATCAAAAACTGAATTCTTGGACAGAAGAAGATCATTTACCTATGCCTTTGATGGATCAGATGTTAGACCGTCTTGCTGGTAGAGGATGGTATTATTTTCTCGATGGTTATTCGGGGTATAATCAGATTTTCATTGCTTCCAAAGACCAAGAGAAGACCACTTTCACTTGTCCATACGGTACATTCGCATTTAAAAGGATGCCCTTCGGTCTATGTAATGCACCGACCACTTTCCAATGTTGCATGATGTCTATTTTCTACGACATGGTGGAAGACACTATTGAGGTTTCTATGGATGATTTTTCTATTGTACGAGACTCATTTGATGATTTTTTGGTACACCTTGCTAATGTACTGCAAAGATGCGAGGAGTGCAACTTAGTGCTAAATTGGGAAGAATGTCACTTTATGGTCAAAGAGGGTATCGTATTGGGGCGTCAGATTTCAAAGAAAGGTATTGAAGTGGATAAGGCAAAGATTGAGGTAATTGAGAAGTTACCTCCACCTATCTCCATGAAAGCAATTCGAAGTTTCTTAGGTCATGCTGGCTTTTATAGAAGATTCATCAAGGATTTCTCTAAGATTGTACATCCTTTATGCAAACTTTTAATTGTACATCCTTTATGCAAACTTTTAATTGTACATCCTTTATGCAAACTTTTATAGAAAGAGGTGAACTTCACGTTCGACGAGGCATGTCTAAAAGTATTTGAGTGTCTGAAAGAGAAGTTTGTTACAGCCCCTATCATTGTGTCACCAGATTGGATGATGCCTTTTGAGGTTATGTGTGACGCTAGCGGGGTGGGTTTGGGTACAGTCCTTGGCCAAAGACGTGAGAAGATTTTACATTCGATTTACTATGCTAGCAAAGCGCTTAATCCAGCTCAAAAGAATTATACTGTGACTGAACAGGAATTGTTGGCAGTGGTCTTTTCTTTTGAGAAATTCAAATCTTACTTGATTGGTACGAAGGTGATTGTGCATACAGACGAAGCAGCTCTTCGATATCTTACGTCAAAAAAGGATGCTAAGCCAAGATTGATTTGGTGGTTTCTCCTACTGGAAGAATTTGACTTTGAAGTCAAGGATAGTAAAAGAACCTAGAATTAGGTTGCTGAACATATATCACGCCTTGAGGAGGAGGCCATGCTTAAATTAAGGGATGATCTTGAGATTGATGATACTTTTCCAGATGAGCAAGTCTTGGCAGCATCACAAGACTTAATCCCTTGGTTTGCTGATTTTACCAACTTTTTGGGAAGTGATTTGGTTCCGAAAGATATGTCATATCAACAGAGAAGGAAATTCATGCATGAGGTGCAAAAATTCTTCTGGAATGAGCCGTATTTATTTAGGGTGTATGCAGATGGCATGATTCAAAGATGTATTCCAGATGTCGAGATGATGAGTATTTTGGAAGCATGTCACTCATCTCCAATTGGGGGTCATCATGGAGGTGCGCAGACAGCCCATAAAATCTTGCAATGTGGGTACTACTGGCCCAGTATTTACAAAGATGCTCATGATTATGCTCGTGCTTGTAACCAATGTCAAAGGCAAGGGAATATCTCATGCAGACACGAACTTCCCATGACAACTATACTTGAGCTTGAATTGTTTGACATGTGGGGAATTGACTTTATGGGCCCTTTTGTGAGCTTACATGGGATGAAATACATTTTGGTAGCCGTCGACTATGTTTCTAAGTGGGTGGAGGCAATTGCGCTTCCTAATAACGAAGTAAGAAGTGTCACGGCATTCTTGAAAAAGAACATATTTTCACGATTCGGTATAACCCGGGTTATCATTGTGATGGAGGATCCCACTTATGCAATCGTCTGTTCAAGGTCCTTCTTGAAAAATATAGTGTTAAACATAAGGTGGCAACACCTTACTATCCACAGACAAGCGGGCAAGTTGAGGTGTCAAATCGTGAGATCAAGTCTATTTTTGTAAAAATGGTGAATGCCAATAGGACTGATTGGGCTCGAAGATTGGATGATGCATTATGGGCATATCGAACTTCTTTCAAGATGCCAATTGGTGCATCACCATATCAGCTAGTTTTTGGAAAATCTTGTCATTTGCTTGTGGAACTTGAACATAAGGCTTTATGGGCTTTGAAAAGGTTGAATTTAGACTGGAGTGAAGCATATAAATTGAGACTTGAGCAGATGAATGAGATGGATGAATTTTGTCTCCGGGCTTATGAAAGTTCAAGAATATATAAAGAGAAGATAAAATTATATCATGATCGACGTATTGAGAAACGAGAGTTTCACCCAGGAGATTTGGTGCTACTTTATAACTCTAAGCTTTGCTTGTTTACTGGAAAGTTAAAGTCCAAATGGTCCGGCCCATTCACGGTGGTCAGGGTATTCCCACATGGAGCAATTGGGCTAAAAGGAAATGATAAGGTTCTATTCAAGGTCAATGGGCAGCGTGTTAAACATTATATGGGAATCACAGAGGAAATAAGGACATGTGAGGAGCTTGAACTTGATGAAGTCTAAGTAGTCAAGCAAGCCATGTCCTGCCGCGACGTTAAATCAGGCTCTTCATGGAAGGAAACCCATGGGCTGGTTGGTGAAGTTTGAGTATCCAAGTTAGCCATGTCGTGCCGCAACATTAAATCAGGGCTACGTGGGAGGCAACCCAAGATCTGATGATTTTGTGATCGGAGCATTGGAAGACACCTTCGCTGAAATTCAAAAGATAACACCTGCAGAATCAGACCCCCCACGACAGGGGTACTCACATGACGTAGGTGGATCCATGTCATGTGAGTGGTGCCGTGGAAATCAGAGAAAATATTGGTCCTTCTGAATATAACCTACGATAGGGTACCCACGTGACGTAGTATTCCAACGTCACGTGATTAATATCATGGATATCAGAGGCAATTTATACTTGTAGGAGTCGAGCTATACCATAGACTCACGTGACGTGGGTGGTGCCATGAAAAGCAGAAACACCAGGCACCCGAGACCTGACCCGACCCGATCCAACTCTTCATATATTTTGGTATATCCCTTAAATCCTACCCAACTCCCATTACAAATCCTCCTTCTCTACTCCAAATCCTAATCATAAACCCTAATTCCATCAATTCACCCAATTTTTATACCTTTACTCCAAACTTCTTACATTCACCAAAGATCAATTTCAAATTCCAAACAAACCCTCACAACCTAAATCCCCAATTACCCAAAATTCGATCCCCAAACCCAAAATCCGACCCCCTCAAACCCGACTTTCGACCTACACGACCCGATATAAATTAAATTCAACCCAAACCTATAAATCAAACCCAGACCCGACCCAAATTACTCAACTCGACCAACCCATTCCAAAACCTGATATCATGCCTCCCAAATCGAGCCCCAAACGTGACCACCTTGATTCTTCATCAAGAATTCGAACCAAAAATCTAAAATTTCTGACCCAATTGAGTGATGAACCGTCAGAGTTAGGCAAAAGTGGGTATGAGGAGGTTTTTGATATTGCCATTGATACTACACTAGTGCCTCATACTACGAGGTTACAGACTCGGGCACAAGTTGCTGCCCGGGCCGCACTTCAGCCTATTCCACATCCTGTCGAGCCTGTTATTCCTGATTAGTCTTTCTAGTCAGCCCCCCAGTCTGAAGAGAAGGAGGATGAGTCGGTATCGGGCTCTGCGGATGATACTACATGACAGGATACCTCCGCGACAGAGGCAACAACCTCTATTTCAGGAACTAGTGAACAGAATGTCCCGACTCCCTCACAGAGAAGGGATGTCCAATGATGGTGTGTTCAGGGCATGCGGGTGTTTTATGACAGGTATGTTGAACTTACTGAGCGGGACGTGTGTAGAAGAAGTATTATGGAGGAGCCCTGATATCGACTTGAGGAGTTAAAGGCATTTCCTGATATTTGGACTGTGTTTGAGCAGTAAGGGTTTGGATGGATGGCGAAGCCTCCTGGTCGCTACATCTCAGAATTGGTTCGAGAATTTTATGCGTCCTATGCTGTGTCCGTTGATTTGAGTACACCTGTTGGGCAGCGGTACCGGGACCAACCTTTATTGACCCATACTTTGGTTTGAGGGACATGAGTCTATATATCTGAGCAGACTATCCACCGATTCTTATTTGGTGCAGACAGTCCATTGCCAGCCACAACTGCTAAGTTTGATCACCATATGGAGACTGTCAGAAATTGGATTAAAATACGGGTTGCTAATCAGAAGTTGGAGTTGCTCTGATGGATTGCTGGTTATATAGCGGAGGACGGTGTTGATGCTAGTTGGGTGACTGGGAAGCTGGATATAAAGAAGTCTACACTCCATTTTGCCGGTAGGTTTTGGTGGTCGATTGTTAGGCATCGGTTGGGACCCACTAATAATGATAATTTACTCACCTTGTATCGAGTTGTGGTGGTAACTAGTATCCTTGCAAGTTATGATATTCATATCGCCAGGTACATTCTTAGGGAGATTCATGAGCGTGCCTTTCGCGACCATACCAGTATCCTTTTTCCCTATTTGATTCAGAGCCTGTGTGATTGGGCGAGTGTCGTTAGGCTACCAACCATCGATCACTATATCGAGGTGACCCGCATAGCAAATATTAGGTTGATGCAGCAGCGAGGATCTATCCCCAGTGTTCCACGAAGGTCTCAGCCTTCTGTGTCATCAGGAGCAGCCCTTTTTGAAGGGCCTAGAGATAGAGATGAGCCGGTGAGCACCCCTATGCCTAGTCCTATACCGGTGATTGCTCCTGATACTGTTCATGCACCTACTGAGGGCATAGGCCCAATTGACGATGAGGTACCCGGCACTACAGCACCACCGCCTCCTTCTGGTATGGTTTTGGTTTCGAGGGATTTCCTGCAGCAGCTAGTTGATAGGCAGACACAGTTGTTTGAGAGGCAAGCCCACTCCGAGGCACATATGGCTAAGTTGGTATCCCAGATTAAGCCATGGGTTAGGACCATAGTTAAGGCTGCAGAGGCTAGAGTGGAGGCCCGTGTGTCTGCATCTATGGATAAATTCATGAGAGAGCTGCATGGACGGATTGATAGCTTTGAGGTGCGGATGGCTACTCGGTTGGGTTCGGCACAGACTCCTGGTATGGCAATATTGACACAGGAGGTAGCTGCATTGCGTAAGGAGGTTGGAGCTTTGGCACCGAGCAGCACCCCTATTATTCCTCTTATGCCTGTTCAGGCTCCGATGTGGACAGTTTTTGAGGTAGATTCGTTTGCAAATAAGGAGCCTCCTATTGATAGAGGCAAATGACCATGCAGTCCAGAGTAGCAGGTAGATAGTGGTGACGAGTATGAGGGTGATCTCCGTAGAGTAGTTAAGGCCTCCAGGTTGGAGTACCATACTAGTCAGATCGCCCAGGAGTAGAGGGCACAGGGTGCATCCTCTAGTCAGGCACCCCCTCCACTAGATGTACCTAGCAGAGAGACCAGAGTGCAGACTGATGATCCAGAGGGTAGTAGTTGATAATACAACCTTGTGCTATGTGTGTGTGAGGTCATTACTTAGTTTACTTTGTGTGTGCGATCCAGAACTTGCCCTGTTAGTCTTGTCTAGGTTAGAGGATAGTGGTTAGGAAAGTATCATAGGCTATTTTTGAATAAGTCCACATTTAGCCTAAATGTTTGACCAAATGAATTTAGTATCCCTTGATCCCGATTTTGAGCCTTAATTGACCTGTTTCTTTCATTAGCCTATTCACTTTACCATTTTGACTTATAATGAACCTGTCTTGGCCTTGGTACCTCCTTTGACATTGTGTACCTCAACTCAGGCAAATCGCCCGAGTTGAGGGTGGCTATTATAAGGGTGCGTAGATTGATTTGGGTATGAAGAAGGGGTTAGTAAAAGAAAAAGAGAGAAAACAGATTTGGGTGTGAAGAAAAAAAGAAAATATAAAGTCAAATGAATAGAAAAAAAAATTAAAAAAAATGAATAAATTGTGTCTTGAAAGTAGGAAGGAAATCACATCCAAAATCTGAAAATAAATGAAAGAGAATATGGGAGATTAAATAAGCATGGTTGAAAAGTGGAGCCAAAAATAGTGTAGTGTCAAGGAGGGTTAAGTCACAATATCCATGTGTACCATACCCGTCCCCAAGCCTGCATTACAAGCCGATTAAAGTCCTATAGTGATCCTAGTCCAACCGTCCGAAAAACTAAGGCATAGAAAATAAGGGGAAGTCTGTGGTATCTCATGCATACTGTTTGAACTTCTTTGTGAGTGAGGGTGTTTTGACCGAGTCCCTAATTTGAGATTCATTAATAATACTGTGAGTGAATGGGATTTCTTTGATTGTGAGAGTACATGGGTTGCATTGTTAGCTACTATTTGATCGGATAATGTCATTTGCATATATGCTCAGTTGTTTGTTCATAATCAGATACCATCACTTGATCCCTTCTATGTCACGATAATATGTTGCATGTATACACACCGTGGTTTTGATTTGTAAATAGGAGGGGTCAGAAAAGTTTTGAAGTCAAAAGCAATGAGTCAACTGCCGTAAGCCCCTTAGGTTTCTCTTAGTTAAGCATCGTATATGTGTGTTTTGTTTTGTTCGCCTGAGGACATACAAATGTTCTAAGTTGAGGGTGTTGATGTGTCATGATCAAATGACACTTTTGATGCTTAAAACAAGGAAAATATGCAATAACTTGAGTATATCTTGTGGGTATGATGTGTTTTCTATCCTATATTGTAGGAAGATAGGTTTTGGAGGCTAAATGGACGAAAAGTGAAGAATTATGCACTAGAGTGGAGCATATGAAGAAGAAAAGAGCCAAATCGAAGATAAGGAGTGACCCACGGCAAGGACTCACATGCCGTGAATTCCACCCACGTGACGTGGGTGGCTGCCGTGAAACACCTTCTGTAGCCTGGACAAGAGCCTGATTTACATGACATAGAGTAAAGTGTAGTCCACCCACGAGACGTGGGTGGGTGACGTGAGTCAACTTCAGAGATGTGCTATGTTACCTGATTTCCACGAAACTGACCCAAGTGACGTGGCTTGGTTCTACGATACGAAGTCATGATACCGTGGAAAATTTTCGACTATAGTCTCCTACTTTGTTTAGGATAGGATTCATCTTGTATCTATAAATACCCCTTTATTGTCCTATGTGCGGGAGTTAGTCATTACATTGTTTTGAGATAGTTTTTTCATTATTTTGAGCTTATAAAGACAATATCTTGGAATATTGATTCTAGAGTTTTATTCATCATTGAGATTTCAGTTTTTCTTCATTGTTGTGAGTTTACAATTATGTTTTCATCCTAGAATTCTTATTGTGCTCTTGCGAACATGAGTAGCTAAACTCATCAACTAGGGTTGTGTGAACCATGAGGAATTAACGAAATGGGTTAAGTGCAAAGCAATTCTAAATCGGTGTGAATGCATGTATTAATATTCCCTTCGTTATGATTGATATTCTAACTGTTACAAACGTTAGAAATTCGCCTGTATTCTAGACTTGCTCGAGAGAGAGGTAGAGATTGGGCAATGGAAATAGTAACAAAGATTTGAAGCTATCAACCTTCATCTAATAACTTGAGCCTTAGCGGGAAGAGTTATCTGAGATCCAGGATAAGGGTTAGTAGTGCGACGCTCAAAAATCGAGAGGAGAAGAGTGAAATTCATCTAACCAAGGTTGAGATACGTTTAGATAAACATATTTTGTCAGATTTTGCATGCAACGCAGTGGGACAGTTTTGCCAACATCAATAACCGGCAGAGTTAAGGAATCATTGGGGATCACAGTCCTTGTGTATTTCTCATATTGAAAACAACTTCAAAGAATCAACACTTGTTACTACCACTACTTGTTTACAAATATTTCCCCCTTTTTACTTATTTGCCAACTACTCGAACAAGTAATCAACCTACTTTCGTCCTATTCCCTGTAGGATCGACCCCAACCTAGTTGGGTTCTATATTTGATACAGCGATAGCTTTATACTTCTTAGGAGGCATATTTTGGGCTACATCAGTAAGCCCAAAGGCCCATTCACCACTTGCTCAATTGAGCATTTTCAAATTCAATCATCAATCAAACCATATCCGAAGACTATTTCATCAGGTATCTATTCAGGAGTGCAGATTCTACCAAGATATATATCTATACTTTAATTCATCATCCTATTTTATTAACCAATCTAGATCTCTTTTATTCACATTGAATCGGTAATCCAGTTACTATCTAGTAACCCTTTTGTTAAAGTCACAACTAAGTTTCAAGACTCTATCTCCTTTTGCCGATTATCCAACTACACAACTCTATTCAATTTACAATTATAACTAGTGGTATCCACCTTTACACATCTTACTTTCTGACACTTCTAAAACTTAACCTTAGGTTCTTAAGTTATATCACCACGTCTTCTTATCACAATAAATCGTCCTAACTATCTTCTAGCAAGCATGTTTCTTACTTCTAACATACACTATATCAGTTTCACCTTTTTTGAAGACATTAGAGACTGGTTTATAGGTTAGAAGGTTACCTAATTCTTCTATTACTATTCTCATTCACATAATAACTCTATAATTTATCAATCAAGTCATACAATACAAATACCCATCAAGGGATCCACAGAAAAGACAACAACAAACAATTATCTTATTATTACATTACTTTCAACAAACTATCATTCTCACTATATTTCATAAATTTTCATGCCACAAGTATCGCATTAGCTGAGTATAACAATAATCCATGATAATATTCAAGACTTACATGATTTTTAACAATTTAATCCATTCAAACACCGTACCCGAAGGCCTAACACATGAAATTTTCCTATATTACTATAAAAATTAAGTGCATCTAGCCCAATCTACTGCATGTTAACCATAACCTACCTCGATCCAAGAGCTCGAAACAAGCAAGCAGCACCAAAATTGCTCTTTTCTTTTCTCCATGCTTTCATTAGCCTAAATATCTAGAAATCACACAATTATAAGAGTTATTAAGCAATTACTCTTTGAATAGCCAATTTGGGAATTCAACCCACTAATTCTATCCTCATTCATGATTTAAAATACTACACAAAGGTCAATTACCCACTAAAAAGCTCTATCATATTCAACTCATCTCCATTAATGAAGTTTCAAAGCTAAAGATTCTATTTTTATAGAATTCAAGATCCTCAACCTTCAATTTCATGTTTTAGAATCACTAATTCATGCTAGGAATCATTAATGAATAATTTAGAAGCAATTCTAGGTGATATTAATCCAACCCATAAGTTTTTCCCAAAATTTTATGAACTTAGGGTTCAAATCCCTAAAAATTTCACCATTAAAGATTATTCTAAGGATTCTAGGATGTTAAAGGATTAAAATACAAAGAAGATGATGGAAGAAACTTACCTCAATGATGAATTTTCACCCCAACCATGAGAAAATCGCCCCTCTAGGGATTATGAACGAAATATTTGAGTTTTGGGATTGAAATCCATCAAAATCAGCATTAAATATTGTCTGTTACTACTGCAGCGATTAAATTACCGCTGCAGCAGTCAACCCGAATAGTGTTCAGTAAAACAGTCATAATTTTTTTACTCCAAAGGCAGATTAACGAATAGTCAGATACGTTGGAGAAGACTCAAAGATCTTTATTTAGTGGGTGTTTGTCCCTATAACTCTTTATATTCTAGAAGATATGCTAGTTTGAAATTGCCTCTAGTTTAAACATAGCTCGAAACTCAATCGGTAAGAACACTTTCAACTTAACTTTGTGCTAGGGGTATTGTATGACCTTAGTACATGACCAATGCACTCCCATGCTAAATAATTGATCCTATAACTTAAGATGATGAGGTTCTCATTCCTTTACCGCAATTATTTTTAGTAACGACAAAATGGGTTGTTATAATAGTATGACTCAACAACTTGATATCCCTATAGTTGTTGTAATTTTGAATGCCCCACTTGTTCTTATATAATGGAATCATTGTACTCGATATCCAATCTTCAGGCATCCTCGTCATCCTAAAAATGATGTTAAACAACTCTGTCAGTCACTCTATACCTGCCCCAACATTGCTCTTCCCAAAATCCACCAGAATCTCGTCTGGCCCAGTCGCCCTACCCCTACTTATCCTAAGAATAGCACCCTTGACCTCCTCAACCTTAATACGCCTAAAATAATCGCAATCGCGACATCTCTCAGAGTGCTCTAAGTCCCCTAGCACAAAGCCTTCCCCCCCTCGTCGTTCAAAAGTCTATGAAATAAGACTGTCAGCTCCTCCTAATAAGGGCGTCCTCCACCAATACTTTGTCATCCTCCCCCTTGATGCACTTCACTTGGTCAACGTCATGAGCCCTCCGCTCCCTAGACTTGGCAAGCCTATACAACTTCTTATCCCCACCTTTCTCCTCTAAATTCGCATACAAGCTCTCGAAAGTTATTTTTTTAGCACCGTAACCGCTAACTTAGCGTCTTTCTTAGTTAACTTATACTTCTCCCTATTCGTCCGCTAATCCTCTTCATCCTTGCTATCAACCAACTTCGCATAAGCCACCTTCTTGGTCTCCACCTTCCTTTTAACTTCTTCATTCCACCAGTACCAGTCCCCCCGGTGCTTCCCAGATTGGCCTCTCGATACACCCAACACCTCTCTAGGTGTCTCCCTAATGCAACTGGCATTCGTCTCCCACATACTATCCACATCCCCTTTACTCTCCCAGTCCCCCTCAGTCGTCAACGATTCTATTAACAATAGTCATGTATAATATATATACATACATATATATATATATATAAGTTTTTTTTAAAAAAAATGTGAAACATGTCTCTCAGAAAATATGGCCAAATACATATTGAAATTTCAATCCAAATTTCACTCTCGAATCTTATTTTCCAAAACATATCTAGAAATCTGTGGCCAAACACTAGCTATGTTTCACCCCACATCCCTTTTCTTTTCTTATCTCAAACAACCGGCCTCCAACTAAACGAGCTTGGAATTTGTCTACCCAAATTGATTGTCTGCCCAAATAACCTAAATATATTTTTTTGTTTGCTTTGAATTTGAATGTTATATTGTTTGTATGTTAAGCTTAATCATACAAAGTTTCATCTTTGGATATAATTTTGAAGCTTAGTTATTAAACAAGAAAAGTATGAACTTTGTTGTTTATTTTTTTTTGCTTTCCTTGAATTCAAGTGTAGTACTATTGTTTAGTGAGTTAAAGCTTAATCATATCAGAGCTTCATCCTTTGAGGTTATCTAAAACTTAGTTAAAGAAGAAACATGAATATATACTTTTGTTGAAAGGCGTCCACGCCAAATAATTTGGCTACTAAGAAATTGAGTATACGCATAATGAGAATAATTTGATGGTTTAATTACAAGATATTAAAATTATACTCTCTCTCTTTTCTTTTTCAAATATACTTTTCCTAAAAAAATAAAGACTTTTCCATTTCTTCCCCACACATACCTCTTTAACTTCTTTTTTTTTTAGGGTAAAGCTTATCTTTTATCTCTTATAATATATAAAGGTATTTATGGTGTTACTTATAACTTTATAAGTATTAAAATTACCAACTTGAATCATAAAACAAAATGTCAGTTAGTAATAGTATTGTATAGTAAATAAATATACTCTAAACGACACAAATCAAAGTAAGAATAAAACAACTAAGAATAATATAATCATCCAAAACCCAAATTCCTCTTTGCATTCTGAAAAGATAGCTGCATAAAGAAGGATCAAGAGAATGTGCATGGTAAGTTTCTTCAATTTTAACTAGCTAGTTTGATCCAAAATGTCAGTCTCCATGCACGCTTAATCATCTTTAGAGTCAAATAATCCGCAAATTATTAGTCCACTTACAAAAATTAATTGGTACAACTATATGTGCATGCAGCTCCTCCTCCTCCTGCTGATCAACTTTGTTGTCCGAATCACTTCATTTGTACTCGTCATGAAGGAATCTTACTTGAAGCTTTTGGTAAGTTTATTAGTAGTTGCTAATATGTTGCACATCTGTACGTACATAAATCTAAATTGTCACTTCTTTTGAAGATGAAATTGTATCAAATGTATATAGTTCAATTTTTAACACTACACCTTGCACCATAGAGGAGTGTAATATTTGAGTTACCTTGTGCTTGTGCCGGTGGGAGGTAACAAGTATTGCGTGGAATTGATCGAGATGTATGTGTGCCTTTGTCCTCTTTGATTTGTTGTTTCTTTGACCTTGGTATTCGATAAGGAGAAAAATGTTGTACCTCCCCAAACCGTAGTTACTGATTTGGAACTGAAGACATTGAGTTATAGCATAAAACAAAAAGGCTAGGACAATCATAAAAGCTTAGTCCGGATCAATTGTCTTTTGTCCTACTTTTCTTGAAGGGACAATTGTCAAAGTCCGGATTTGACTCCTACAAAAGTTTAACCGTGATATATCTAACCGTAATCTGTTAGGATATACTATAAATCATACGTTTTGATATAGAATTATTTATTGAACGATTGTTTGTTTATTTATTTATTTATTCAATTCAATAAATTATTACATTAAATAGATCATTGTCATATATATATGTGTCCTCAACTTATATAGTAGATGATTTGGTGTATAGAGTTTAAGCTTATACATAGAAGATCGAATCATCAGTTCTTATAAGTTAAAGTTATAGTTCACAATCGTAGATGGAAATTTGGACAAACCATCAGAATGATTGTAGCATGAGATTAAATGTAATTTATCTTGATTACGAGAATGGTATAGTTCTAACTTCTCGTGCTAGTGCATTTTGTATGTATTGAACAGGACCGAGTAGAGATAGTTGTTTTAGACTGACTGATAAAAACATATTCTCTAAATTATTAAATGTACTTATATTCTTAATCTTGATATAACTATTATGATCTGTATTTATTATTTATCGTTTTGATTTATTAAAAGGTGAGATTCTGAGATGGGTCGATATTCCTGGTAGATTGGATGATAATAATATATATTGGTGAAATAATAAGTTAGTTCATAGAATCCATGTCTCGGTATAGAGATTGATGATACGCCTTTTATGAGAAGCTTGTAAGTTTTCAATGTGTAAACCCGGCCGGTGGATTCATGAATCCGACATATGAAATAAGTTAAGGATTGCTCTAAAAAAAATTAATCATTATATTAAATTCGTCAGTAATTTGATTTATTGATTAATATCAGTAATCTTAACATGGGGAATTACATAAGTGTTTGATGGGGAATTTTGAAATAAAAATAGAGGAGTGCAATTACGAATTTTTAGCGGAATGATTTGTAATTTATTATGGTAAGAATAATTCAAATTAGTATTTTGAATTATTTCCATAATAGGGAGCCTCAGTAATTAATTTTGTGGTCCCTACAGTGCCCATATTAAACTAGAACTCGAAATCCTAATTTCTAGAGAAAAAGGAGAACTGACCGCCTTTTCCTTATTTAAGTAAAAATAGGCGCGTGTTTTTGTTCCCTTTTGGACTAGGAGAGTATCTCAATAAATAGGAATTCTCCTAGCCTAGAAATTCAATAAGTTTTCTATTCAGTACTTGCCCACCCAAGTATTGAGAGAGTTCGACTGTGAATTTGGGATCACTGTAGAAGACCATAGATTCGAAGCCGGACTTGCTTCAAGATATCTGCTCACGCTTCAAGAGGTTTTCCTTGGTTAAATTTTAAGCACACTTTGTGTGAACTACGTGTTTATGTTTGTTATCTATAATTCATGTAAGCAATATGATTCTGGAATGCTTTCGCTGCGTATTAGTTTCCAACAATTGGCATCATGAGCCTTGCTTGCATCTTTATAAATAACTTGAAACATACTTGTATATGTGTGCTCGATGTATACACGAAAGAGTTGTCTCTAAACCTGACTTTGTTTTTTTCGCCAGAATCAATTTTGTTCAATAACGGGAAACAGTGGTATTGACATGTTGTACTGCCTATGGGCATGAGTTTTAACTCATTAAATTATTTCTTCTTGCTGGAACATGTATATTTTTTATTCAAAAGTAAAAAGAATTTTTTTCTTGATAAAATTGCATTGTAATGCAAGAGAGGATTATGGGCTCAGGTGAATGTATATTGGTAATGGCAAAATAAGATGTTAGGTGGTGTTTTTTTTTTTCTTTATCACGTGAAGAGTGGCTGCCCACCATTTTTTTTCATAAAGGGTAAAGAGAATTAAGAAACTAGTTTCATCACTACCGCGGTTTCGTCTTGATCCTTAAGTGTTCAACCTTGGCTCGATCATTCTCTCTAGTCAAAATTTTTGAGGAGGTTGTGGAATATTTTGGGTTCACGCAAGAATTGTTGGCGGCAGTGAGTACTCTCCCTAAAGTGAGTGAATTCTTTTACTATTAAAAGGAATTTCTTAATTTTATTAATGGAACCCATGTTTTACAAAAGTAATATTAATATTGGGTTTTAATTTTCTGTTTCACGTGAATGGGAGGGAAGTGAACAACTTCTCCTATTGTGATTGAAAACTATTTACTAACTGTAACAAATGGTTCTTGATTCTTGGAATCTTGTTGGGCAGGCATTAATTTTAAAACTTTTGCATTATTTGGGAGAGTGTTCATGCATAGAATGGTTAAAGGCTAACTACAAGATTTTTTTCACTGTGTGTGTTTATTTTCTCGTGTGTGTATGATTGTACAAATATATAAGATGATATAATGTTGAATGAACTGGATATCTTAGTGCAACTTTTCTAGAAAGTTTCTCTTAATGTAAAATTTGAAAAGAAAAATTCAATTGGTAATAAGGGTTCATTCCCATGATTACTACGATTAAATAGTAATGAAGTATTAAGTTTATGTGCTGGCTTAGACCTTTCTCCCTATCGGATGAATTTAATACAAGTCATTACGTATTTAATTGTTAGTTTGATAATTTGTATTAACTCTCCTAAACTGAGTAATATATGATTGGATCAATGTAACTAGGGTTAGGTTTTCACTTGACTTAAACTAACAGTATACTCTCCATCTGAGTTAGGTCTGTAAAAGTTCATGGAGTGAATAATCAGTCATTATATATGTGTATTGCATAAGTAGTTCTCCAATCCCATCGATTGGCTATTTGAGATGCATGAATGTATATGTATATGATGAGTTTGAATTTAACTATTCAGTGTTTATATGACTGTTTTGATGATCTATTGTAACGTTATTCAATCTCAGCTTCTATGCCTCCTTTTACCTCCCTTAGCACTATTTTGGGTCAAAATAAACTTAAGTGTCATAACTTTGTTGAGAAAGGTTCTACTTCTAAACTGAAAGGTGGAAAGAAGAAGAAAAAGACTCACAGTGCTAAGAAAGCTGTAGCTCTAACTGGCGGCGTGAAAAAGCCTAACGGCAAGTGTTTTCATTACAAAATGTTAGGCCATTGGACAACACATTGCCCAGTTTTCCTAGCCAAGCATAAAAACAAGCTAGCTTCACATTCACTTGTCGTTGAAACGTGTTTAGCGGTTGTTTCTACCACATCATGGTATGTAGATTCAGGAGCCACTGATCTGCACTACTTTGCAGGGGTTTGAAGAAACGCGCAAGCTGAATAGAGGTAAAGTTACTGTTTTTCAAGATGATGGTTCAACAACTCCAATTTTAGCATTAGGAAATATTAGTATTTTGTTTGATAGTGGTAGAGTTTTAATTTTAAAAGACGCACTATATGTACCTGTTGTTAGAAGAAATTTGATTTCAGTTTCTAGAGCTTTGAGATATGATTATGATTTTAATTTTTCTGATAACGGTTGTGTTATTAGCAATAATAAATATTTTATCTCTACTGGTACATTAATTGATGGTCTTTTTATTATTAATGTCTCTCCTGAACTGCAACAAACTATTGAACTGAATAATGTTAACCTTTTAAGTAAAAGAAAACATTCTTCTGAATTTAATGAGACTTATTTATGGCATTTGCGTCTATGTCATATAAATCTAGACAGGATTTTGAGGTTGGTTCGGGATGGACCTATACGTTCATTAAAAGTGGAAGCACTACCAACATGTGAATCCTGTTTAGAAGGAAAAATGACTAAGAGACCTTTTCCCTCAAAAGAAAATAGAGCAAATGATAAATTAGAGCTAATTCATTCTGATTTGTGTGGCCCAATGAGCATTCAAACGAGAGGTGGTTATGAGTATTTCGTGAATTTCATTGATGATTACTCAAAATATGGATATGTTTATTTGTTGCGCCGTAAGTCTGAGTGCTTTGAGAAATTCAAAGAGTTTAAGACAGAAACGGAGAAACGACATAAGAAATATATCAAGTCACCACGATCTGATCGTGGTGGCGAATACCTCTCCAATGAGTTCATTAGTTACTTATCAGAACAAGGAATTATGTCTCAAATGTCTGCACCTAGTACTCCTCAACAGAATGGTGTAGCAGAAAGAAGAAACAGGACTCTTTTAGAAATAGTTAGATCTATGATGAGTTATTCTGATTTGCCTTCTTCGTTTTGGGGTTATGCACTAGAAACCGCAAACTATATTCTAAACTTAGTTCGTTCTAAGTCGGTACCTGTGACACCTATAGAACTATGGACTGGGCATAAACCTAGTTTGAAACATGTTCGAATTTGGGAATGTCCAGCACATGTGCTGAAAGGGAAGGCAGAAAAGTTGGAATCAAGATCAGAAGTATGTATTTTTGTTGGGTACCCTAAAGGAATGAAAGATGGTCTATTTTACAATCCTAAAGAAAAGAAAGTCATTGTAAGTACCAACGCCAAGTTTCTGGAAAAGGATTTTACGACAAACCATGTTCCTAGAAGTAAACTAATCTTACGGGAATTAAGCAAAGAGGTAACAAATCAATCTACTGCCAATAATGAAAACCAAATCCAATCTCAGAATGTCAGAGTTAAAATACCATTGCATTTTAGTAGTGGGCGAGATGTTAATAGACATACAGTTCCAAAAGTTCAAGTTTTTGAAAATCCATTGCATCAAAGTTGTGAGAGTAGCACTGAGCAAATTGCACTAGAGGAAGAAGTCATTGATGTCCTAACACTGCAAGGTGATGAGGATAACATAGAGACTCAAAATCTAGCAAATGATGTGGTTCATCCACAAGATCATAATAGTGCAGTTGCCCCCATACCTACCCCTACAACTGAAGTGCCTCATCATAGTGGGAGAGAGATAAGAAAATCATCTCGGCATGCACTCTTGGGAGAGTCTTTTGATAGAATCCCTGAAGAGTTGAATACCGAGCCCATGAATTACGATGAAGCACTACAAGAAAAAGATGCAGACAAATGAATTATTGCTATGAAATCAGAAATGGAGTCCATGTATTCCAACAAAGTCTGGGATCTTGTAGAACCATCTGTAGATGGAGTCAAACCCATTGGATGCAAGTGGATCTATAAGAAAAAGAGAGGAGTACACGGAAAAGTGTAAACTTATAAAGCTAGGCTTGTTGCAAAAGGGTTTACTGAGAAAGAAGGGATCGATTATGAGGAGACTTTTTTGCCAGTAGCCATACTTAAGTCTATTAGAATTCTCTTATCCATTGCTGCTCATTATGATTATGATATTTGGCAAATGGATGTCAAGACAACTTTCCTTAATGGAAGTCTTGATGAGAGAATTTTTATGCGGCAACCAAATGGTTTCATTGAAAAAGGGAAAGAACACATGTTGTGTAAGCTTAAGAGATCCATTTATGGATTAAAGCAAGCTTCTAGGACATGAAATACTTGTTTTGACAATGCGGTTAAGACTTTTGGTTTTGAGCAATGTCTTGATGAGTCTTGTGTGTATAAAAAGTGGAATGGGGACAAACTGGTGTTTCTAGTATTGTATGTCGATGATATCTTGCTCATAGGAAATAATGTGGGCTTGTTGAATTCAGTTAAGAAATTGTTATCCAATAATTTTGATATTAAATATTTGGGAGAAGATGCTCACATCCTTGGGGTCAAGGTTCTACGTGATCGCAAGAAAAGGATGTTAGGCTTATCGCAAACTCTTTATATTGATACAATTCTTACCATGTTCAGCATGCATGATTCCAAGAAAGGATTCCTTCCTTTTAGACATGAAATTTCTCTTTCTAAGGATAAATGTCCTAAGATAGATGAGAAGATAGAGAATATTAAGGTGGTTCCTTATGCATCAGCTGTACGAAGCCTCAAGTATGCGATGTTGTGCACTAGACCTGATATCTGTTTTACCGTAGGCATGGTTAAGAGATTTTAGTCTAACCTTGGAAGAGAACACTGGACAACAGTTAAGCATATAATCAAGTACCTGAAAAGGACTAGGGATTATATGCTAGTCTATCATTCGAATGAGTTGGTACCTATAGGGTACATGAACTTAGATTTCTAGTCTGACAAGGACTCTCGAAAGTCGACCTCTGAAAATATGTTTACTTTGGGAGGTGCAGCCATTGTTTGGAGGAGCATTAAGCAAACTTGTGTTACTGATTCCACCATGGAAGCTGAGTATGTAGCAGCCTCTGAGGCATTTAAGGAGGCAGTATGGCTCAAAAACTTTCTCAAAGATTTGGTAGTTGTTCCTGTAATAGAAGCACCACTTACAATCTATTGTGACAACAGTGGTGCGGTTGCAAATTCAAAGGAACCATGGAGCCATAAGAAGGCAAAACACATTGAGCGTAAATATCATTTGATTTGAGATATAGTACAGAGAGGAGATGTGGTGATTGCGAAGATTGCATCAGAAAAAAACCTGACAGACCCTTTCACAAAAGCTTTATCACACAAGCCTTTTGATAGGCATGCAGAAGGATTGGGAGTTAGAGTTGTAGGTGCATGGTTATGAGTCTAAGTGGGAGATTGTTAGGATATACTATAAACCATGTGTTTTGATATAGAATTATTTATTGAACGATTGTTTATTTATTTATTTATTCAATTCAATAAATTATTACATTAAATAGATCATTGTCATATATGTGTCCTCAACTTATATAGTAGATGATTTGGTGTATAGAGTTTAAGCTTATACACAGAAGATCGAATCATCAGTTCTTATAAGTTAAAGTTATAGTTCACAATCGTAGATGAAAATTTGGACAAACCATCAGAATGATTGTAGCACGAGATTAAATGTAATTTATCTTGATTACGAGAATGGTATAGTTCTAACTTCTCGTGCTAGTGCATTTTGTATGTATTCAACAGAACCTAGTAGAGATAGTTGTTTTAGACTGACTGATAAAAGCATATTATCTAATCTGTTAAATGTACTTATATTCTCAATCTTGATATAACTATTATGATCTGTATATATTATTTATCGTTTTGATTTATTAAAAGGTGAGATTCTGAGATGGGTCGATATTCCTGGTAGATTGAATGATAATAATATATATTGGTGAAATAATAAGTTAGTTCATAGAATCCATGTCTCGGTATAGAGATTGATGATACGCCTTTTATGAGAAGCTTGTAAGTTTTCAATGTGTAAACCCGGCCGGTGGATTCATGAATCCGACATATGAAATAAGGTAAGCATTGCTCTAAAAGAAATTAATCATTATATAAATTCGTCAGTAATTTAATTTATTGATTAGTATCAGTAATCTTAACATGGGGAATTACATAAGTGTTTAATGGGGAATTTTGGAATAAAAATAGAGGAGTGCAGTTACGAATTTTTAGTGGAATGATTTGTAATATATTATGGTAATAATAATTCAAATTAGTATTTTGAATTATTTCCATAATAGGGAGCCTCAGTAATTAATTTTGTGGTCCCTACAGTTCCCATATTAAACTAGAACTCGAAATCCTAATTTCTAGAGAAAAAGGAGAACTGACCGCCTTTTCCTTATTTAAGTAAAAATAGGCGTGTTTTTTTTTTCCCTTTTGGACTAGGAGAGTATGTATATAAATAGGGATTCTCCTTGCCTAGAAATTCAATAAGTTTTCTATTCAGCACTTGCCCACCCAAGTATTGAGAGAGTTCGACTGTGAATTTGGGATCACTGTAGAAGACCGCTGATTCAACGACAGACTTTCTTCAAGATTTCTGCTCACTCTTCAAGAGGTATTCCTTGGTTAAATTTTAAGCACGCTTTGTGTGAACTACATATTTATATTTGTTATCTATAATTCATGTAAGCAGTATGATTCTGAAATGCTTCCGCTGCGTACTAGTTTCGAACATAATCTTCATGATTGCTTTGGTAGTTTAGTGGTTAAAATAGGGTAGGTAATTCTACATTCTCTTCATGTCAATTAATGTGACGGTGTTAAACTAAAAATTAAATTTAAAAAAGAAATTTTTTGAAGTACTTGATCTAAAACAAGTTATAGACATTTGTATACCACATGAATTGAGAGAGAGAGTAATAGTTTCATACATGCTTAGGTACAAATTGGTTCATTCTTCACGAATCTACAACTTAATCTGCAAAATTCTCCGAAGGATATGGTCAAATTGTAGAAACCCCTCTACCTTTACACAGAGATCACAGGTACATAGGCCGCAAGTTGGCTTGAGTTTGAATTAGTCAAACCAAGAGACTTTGAATATGGGATATTTAACCATAACAAAAAAGAGTTGCACACAAATGAGCTTATTCGAACACCAGTAGACCATAAGAAATGGCCTAAATCCTTAACAAAAGGCAAACCCCATTTATGAAGTATAGACTGAAAAACATGGTACATCTTAAAATGTTGGTCAAATTTCATGCAGTTTGACCTCGAGAAGCTAAACAGTAACAAGTAAAATTGAATGGAGCGAGTATTTAACAATAATATACATGTAAATTTATTTTTTTTTACTTATTGACACAAGATGCACGTACAACACATGAGATACATGTGGTGCGCATGACATGCAGCAAAGGTTGCTTCTTGTGATACCCTAGTATCAACATTTTCATTTTTTATTATTCGTTATATACTTGAACCTAATATCAGTATTTTCATTTTCATTTTCATGGAACCTGCCATGATTTTTTTTCAATGTATTATTTGTACCTTGTACAACTTGTTGGGAGATAGTTAAGGGAGACATTATTACTAACTTGTTTTCTTCTTTTTTTTTTTCAATGAAACAGATTCTTGTAGCTGTATGTTGCACTGGTCGAGTCTATGCGAAAACAGGAAAATGATATAGCCCAACACGAACAAATACAGACCTGATTGTAGTGGCGGCCATCGTCGCGGTAATATTAGCCATCGTTATTGTGTGTTAATGCGAGGCACGAGCTAGGTATAGATGTGACGCCTTGCTGTGACTCGTTAGACGGGTTTTAAGTTCATTCCGTCACGTACAATATCCTGTACAAGAAGGAATAAACTTTACAGACGGTACGTGCCAAATCTGTTTTGAGTGAATTCAAACAAAGAAAGTACGTATGTGTCCTCCCCTGTCAGCCATGTATGTCATCATGATTGCAAACTTAAATGGATGGCTACAAAGATGATCTGCCCAGAGTGCCGTCGTTATTATAATCATCTTAGGACTCAAGAACCTTAGTTTCAATGTAATAAATATTGTGTAATTATTAAGAATGTAATAATTATCATATTATGTAATATTGCAGCTTAATAGAAAAATGAGAACAGAAGTATATGTATATATTGTTTGCCTTTCGGGGTTTTATATCTGCTATGGTCGTGGAAGAATTTCTGTTGGCATAGTCATTGGGGTGTCGGTACACTTTTTGGGGGGGAGTTGTACCCTTAGCTCCTTACATATCGAGAAATTTTCCGATGTTGATGGATATATTATATTTCATGAGATGCACATGCACAAAATGTAGGTTTGTCACAAAAGATGTACGTGAGATATACGAGATGCACGTGAGACACACTTAAAGCTAATTTTATTGAATATACTTGAAATCTCTCAAATTCGCTTAGACCGACTTGGCAGGTTCCTTCGGTGAAGCTAATACCTTCTTGTTCTGAATATCGCACTAGCAGGAATGAACCTATAACCCGTCTAATATGTCGTGAAGCGGCATTACGCCTAATCCTATTGCACACCTCCATCTAAAATACAAGGAGTATGAGTGCAACTAAGATAACAGACCCGTAACAATTAAGCATAAATTTGATTTAACACCATTATCTTTTTCTTCAGTTTGTGCAACGACATAATCATTGCAACAGAGAACTGTAAAAATATGTTCAGCCAAATTAAAGAAAAAATTAAATTAAAAAAATAATTACCTATTGAAGATATTCATGAACTATAACTCTGCATATTAAATTGTGAAAATTAAACAAAATTTTTATTGAGTTAAATTTCTTAGACAAAAAAGAGCTCACTTATATTTTATTAAAAGAAAATGGTCATTCAACCGTTGTTTCTTGTATCCGAAGTGCATATGTTGTTTCTATGCTTCTTCTCTCTTCCTTTTTCTTTCTTTCTTTCTCACCTTCCATAATCTTCCACACAATTGATGATGGAAGTGGAGGAAGGAGACAAACAAGGAGTCTAGTTGTACATTTTGTTTTTCAGTTGGGAAGCACCAAATTAATTGTGGACTTTTAAGTGTTAATGGATGATGAAATACTATATACTCTCTGTATCCCAATTTATATGACTTACTTTTCTTTTTAGTCAGTCCAAAAAAGAATGACATATTTCTATATTTAATAATAGCAATTTAACTTTAAAATATCTAATTTTTTTGTGTGTATTGTCTAACAGCGTATAAAAGTGTATACACATTTTTCTACAACATGACATAAAATTTTAAAACTGAAAGAAAAAATGAAAGGGTTCTGTGATAGGTCGGGAAAAAAAGGTAAAAGAGAACATTAAAATATATTTGATTTCATGAAATTCCATATAAACATATGTCATCTACAAGAGTGACTCCATATCCGACAGACATATGTACATAACACATCACTGTCTGGGAAGGTTAAGATACACAAAAACTAAACAAATGAATGAAGCTAGCGGTTTCCAAAGGTAGAACTCACTACAACTTCGATAATGCAATCAATCAGAATGATCAAATGCCTCGGGAAGTACTCGCTCAGGATATGCATCGAAAGGATGAAAAAGTAGTTGTAAGGATGATCCACTTGTACTCAATAGGTATCATAGGCCAACTAAGCTTAAGCAGAGAATTATATTGAATAAAAAACACTAAAATAAACCTGCATGCAGAAAAGGCCCAATAGCTCAATAATTAAACATATCACAGTTTATCTCAATTCCACCATAAACAGAATATACAATGCAAGATGCTATGCAACAACAAGCCAGATCTTTACCCACGGTCATGTTAGCCAGATCTTTGCCCACAATGATGTATATATGTAATTAATGAACCAAGCTGGATCTTTTTCCACAGACTTATATATATATATATACATATAATCTGTAATGTCAGGGGTAAACCCTTTAAAGGTGCAAGTTTTCAAGTAGATATTTGATTTCATTTTCTTGCAAATTGAGTATGAATAGTATGTATGATCACAAATAATACAAACCCTGATATGTGACAATAATGTGTTGAACAATCCAATAATACAATGCACGAAATTAATCTTTTCAAATCACAACCAAACCATCTATACAAGCTTCTACATTGGCATCATAGTAATATTGTCTTATTTTGTAACGACTCAAGCCATCGTTACATGAGAAAATGCCCCGAAACTAATTTACAATAAATAATAGGCTCAAAATGGAACCGAAAAAAATTAAATTGGGGAGGAAAAATTAAGCCCAAAGAAATTGGGCTAAAATGCCCAAAAAGAAACTGGGTTGGACTGCTGTCGATCGCTATAGCCATCAAATTACAGCTGCAGTGGTAGCGGGCAGTAGCCAACCCGAGTGATTTTAAAAACCCTCTCTTTGATTATTTCCTTAGGTCGCCCCCTTCCTCCAAAAACACTCTGAAAACCCCATCTCCCAACCATGAAATTTCAAAGGCCAGGGTACATAAGAGCGATTTTGAGACATACTCGGAGGGAACCCGACATGCGAATACACTTAGCACACGCGGGTCAGCTCACCCCTCTCCGTAGCAGCATTTTTTGTTTAAAAGGTAAGTTATGGTTTATTTTGTAGCAACCAGACTTGGGCTAGATTCAGTTAACATTAATAGTAATGTTGGTAGCCTCATGTATTAGTCCTTTGGGTACGGAGTTGGATGAGTGGACACATTATAATCTGGTTAGGCTTAAATGAGTTGTGTTATTATACGTTATATTGAAACATTAACTATGATAAGAGACAGGTGTAATCGTGTAACAAATGTATGTAGCTTGATACCTTTCAAGGAACTCGGGCATAGTGGAAAATTAGATGAGATAGTAAGGGATAGTAAGAGGGACCTAGAGTAATTCAAGTAATTCTAAAACAGCATAAATGGCCGGTTGTGTTTAGAAAAGTGGTCAAAAGTGGGGCGTGGGAAAATTACGGTTAGTAGTTATGGTAATTGAGTCACGCGACTGACGAGCAGAATAAAAAGGGTAATATAGTAAAGTGAACTATTAATTTTCAAATAGAAGTAGTTAGGAAGAAAGAGAGGATAATGAGGGAACATGAGTCTGGGGCGTAGACAAAGAGAAAGTGTGGGGTGGCGTGCACTTAGGCTACGTCCGCCCCATGGGGGTGTATGGTATATAATGGTTGAGAATACACATATAAACCAATGTCATTTATCAAACGGGGTAGGCAATTGATGTAATACTTAGACTGGCTTGGCTTGTGCTTGTTCGTGAGCTGAACATCTATGGTTGTCTTTTATGAATTATGATTTATTGATTTCATCTCATATTCATATGCATTTGCTTGATATTATGTAATGAAGTATTGGATACCACACCGGTACGGATATGATATATAGTGATATAGGTCAGGTACCATGGTAGTATGGATATGAGATATTGTGATATGGATCGGGTACCATGCCGATATGATATGATGTTGATGATATTGATAGGATGGATGAGAAAGGATAAGGAGAGATGAAGCGCACATCTTGCATACATGTATTTATTTATATGCATTTGAATGTAATTCCACTTTATATATTATTATATATGTTCGTATTGTGGTGCAGTGTAAAAAGGGGTCTATAAGGGTATAAGGGGTTCCTTGTGCGGATGAGGTGTTTGATGAGAATCTATGGTCCCTTGGGTGGACCGGTTGTGGTAGGGTTGGGTTGTTAAAACTCTGAGCTCTTAGTAATAGTGGTGTTCATGATGCATTGTGGAAGTTGAGTACCGGGGGAAATTTGGGGGCGAAGGTAGACTAAGGATTATAAATACCATAAGAATAAGTTACTTAAGGGTAGAAGAGGCATACGGTAGAATGGCTAGTCAAAGAACAAAGATATACAAAAATGTTAAATGACAGTTAGGTAACAGAGATGCTAAAGTGGGGTGCTAGGGATTTATAATTGGAAATTCAGAATCGAAACTTTACTTGATGCTATGATCTCTCTGTATTTGCTATTGATGTTATTTTTTTCTAACCCTGGTTGGGCGATGATGCTTACCAGTAGGTGTGGTTGTACTGAAGCTACACTTACTATACCACCAATCGGGGGTATAGCCATGGTGCAGGTTAGTTGGAGTTCTTTAGCAGCGACGTCGATCACTCTGCAGCAGCTCTTGCCCTCTCCATTCTACATAGATGTTGTGTCATGGATGTTTCTACTCATTGTCTGGTGCTCTTTACTGGTTTAGGTTAGTTTTTGGGGATGTGTTGTTGCTTATTTTTTTGCATTTCTTTTACGTATCAAATGTATTGATTGGAATTGTATAAGGAGTAAATCGAATAACTATAGTTGGTTTCAATTTACTAATCAGATACTAAGTTTAAGGGTTACTTTTAAAAATTATATTAACTTCCACATTTGATTAAGTGATGGGGTATTCAGGGTTCTCATATCTAGGGTAGGTAATTGTAGGTGCCCATACGATCCGATGGATGGGGTCGTGACAAGATGGTATCAGAGCCCAGGTTATCGGTCTCCCAATACAAGAGCAAATTTTGAGTAGAGTACTACAGATTGGTGTGTTGACGTCCACATCAAATTTGTAGGAGGCTACAAGGAATCTAGGAATTAGTTTCACTTTCTTCTTTCTTATCGTGCTATTCTAGTGTTGTCTCCCCGAGTTGAGTCCAATTGGTATCTGACAGATTCCAATTTGTATCTCAACTATCCCAATTGGGACCGGTTGGTCCCAATTGGTATCTCGCGAGCATTGAGAGGTTGGAATAGGGTATTCCAACCAGTATAGGTCAATAGGAAGCATAGGTGTTGAATTGCTATGTTGTAAAGCTTGTTTGATTTTACTTAAAAATGTTGGTTCTATAATATGTGTTGTTGTGGTGTGATATAATACATTGTGTATTATTTACATGGATGCTCATTTCTTGAACTAGTTGTTACTTGGTGGTCGGACAGTCAACTCTCTAATTGCGAAAGGTTATTGTGTATGTTGATTTGTATGTTATGTGGCCAAGGGTCCAGGGGATCGCGAAGATCAGTGTGATCTCGAGGTGTATCTTCATTTCCGCAACTTGAGGTATACCTCATCTCTCTGCGATTTGGATTATTCCTTGGTTTCTATCTGAATCCTGATGAACTACCCAGTTGCCTTGCCATTTTGTAAGAAATATCATGTGGGTTGTGGTGTTTGAGAGGAAAGGAATGAAAAAACGTTTTAAAAACTGATTAAGTGGAGGAATAAGTTGTGTTTATGATGGCTAGAGTCGCGAAATAAATACTTTAGACCTTAAAAACTCTAGTGCATGAGAATTAGAGATAACAATAGTGTTTAGGGGATGGCGTAGTTAGGAAAAAAACCTGGGAACTATTAGCAATAGGAGAAGAGCGATACCATTGGGGGTTACCGCTGCAGCGGAGTTTTTACTTATCTGCTACAGTGGCTCCCGACAGTGAACTGCCAGGGGGTCCCCCACTTTTTGTGATTTTGTGAATCTTTGTGAAGCAACCCTATTTTTAAAATAATAAAGTGACAGAAATCAATAAAACATCATTATAAGCTGAAGCAATTATTATTAAGGGTAAGGGAATGAAAAGGTCTTAAAATATGGGAAAACAAAAAGAGTAATTGTTTGTTACAAGCCCTAAATGGGGGCAACCAAATCCAAAAATGATAAATTATAACGAAGAGGGGGTGGGAAAGAGGACATTTAGCTAGTGGCATCATATCCGAAGTTCGAAGCATCTGAGCGCCCCTCCTCTATGCCACTGAGGAATGAAAACATCTCGACATCCTTTCTCATCAGCTTTGGGAGCTTTATGGTGGGGGTTAGCATGCGAACATGTCCTGCAAAGCCTTCTACATCCTCACGAGCATGCAGTCTTGGGAGTGGTGTTTCTTCTTCTCCTCATGCTCAGCATTAGAATGGGTTGGGTCTACTGGGGGAGTCAAGCTCGAAGGAGCCAACCCAGTTGGGGCATCTGAGTCCTCTCCATATAACCCTACATAGCAGCAAGGTCAGCCGCCCAATCACTAGGAGGTGCGGTTGCCAAAGTCCTTCTCCCTTCAGCCCTGCGGCTCTCACCATCCTCGACCACCTTCCTCTTCTTTTTGCCTCCATCCCATATTCTCCTACCCTTTAAAGGGTTATATGGTAGTCCTCAGAGGTATCATGGTCTTCCTCGGGAACATCTACCTGCTTGCACATCTCCTTAATCAAGAAAGGCAAGAACAGATCTCTCGCTAACCTCTCCCTATCATAGAAGTACTACCACTTGTTCATGATCTAACCCACAACATTTACCTCGATCCTTGCCATAACACATGCCACCACCATTGCTCGATGAAACACTACATCCATAACATTTCCCGAAGGACAAATCCTCCAGGATACCAGTTGTAACCAAATCTTGGCCTCGACCGGTAAGTATGCACTCTTGGTCCCCCTCTGATTGGACCACTTCACTTTGTCAGCTTTACCCTCTGGCACAAAGTTTTGGGCAGCCCATATCAAATCAGACTCGCAGATCTTCACCTTAAAGGCTGAGTTGGAGGGATTAGGGACCCCCAAGACCTCATTGATAATGGTAGAATCCACAGGCAAATTCTGAGGGCTACTGACCACTCAAACATATGGAGTATAGCATAAAATTCTCATACCAAGGCTAGGTTGCACTTAGGGACTGGCTTAGTCAGCATCTCCCACCTTAATACTTTCAGTTGGTTGTTGAACTCGGGCAACTCATCTTCTACGTCATCCATTATAAAACCTTTTTTCCAAAGAAAACCCATTTTGTGCTGCCCCTCGTCATACCAGTTGTGGCTAGTCTTGTCAAGAAACCATTGGTAGAGAGGTTGTTATTGGGTCATGATAAACCTTAAAAACACTACAAAAATAGGTTAGAAACTAAGATGGGGTACTGAGGAAGGGAAGGGAAATTCAAAAATTGCAGAAAAATAAAAAACTGGGAAGCTACGGCCTAGTACCATAGCAATGGTTAATTAACCACTGCAGCGGTACCGCTATGGTGGAACTTAACGCTGCGGCAACACAATTGCAGTGAAAAAATTTATTGCTGCAGTGGTTCATCATCTTCAACCTGCCAACCTACACTCCTATGGCATATTTTCAACTTTTCTTCATATTTTCAAGTTCTAAGTACAAATCAGGCTTAGTGAAGTTCCCATGAACTCTTTTACACTAAAATAGGAGAGTATAAAACTTGGATTCACCCTCAAATCACTTTATTTCATGGGGGAAGGGGACCCTTCACCTTCTACCCCTACCAAAGCAAAAATCTACAATGAACCATGTCAATCTTATGCCCAGGATGCTTTAGGAGCGTTGTATATGTAAGAGAACCTAAATTATTCTTTATTTCATTTAAGAACTCCACCAAATTTAAGTTCCAAGAGTTGCGCCAAAAACTCCTCAAAAATTCTCTATTCTAACGTAATTCTACAACTCTATGATGAGTAATACATAAAGTAATAAGTAGAGGCAAAGAAAATTACCTTTAATTCGTCATCGGAGGGGGATTTCACAAAGAGAATTGAGAGAGTTTTGACAGCTGGAGTTAAAATGGGGGAAATAAAACATTTCCCCCAATTTGAATTGTTGCAAACTGCTGCGGAGATAACCAACCACTAAGCGATAAAATTGTTATGGGGTCAGTTCCGTCCCAAATTTTTGTGTATTATGGTGTCGTACCCTATTTGAGTAATTGTCATAGATACTGATCACGAGAACTAATTGTGTACGACTTCTATGGGGACGTGAAAGAAATTGTCATACCAAAAAACCAAGCGATGCGTAGTTATTTCTAATTATAGAGCAGAGAGATACCTAAGTTCACTATCCAATGTTGTAGTATTCATTTTAATGACTCATTATATTAGAAAAATTCATTGAGAAATTGTGCAAGAGCCTAGCCCCCACCTTAGGTCTATTCGGGGATGAACGGTGGAAAAATTGGTATCTAATGTAACAACTTAAGCCATTTTTACTTGAGAAAATGCCTCAAAAATAATTTATGACAAACAATAGGCTCAAAATGGACCCAGGAAAATTAAATTGGGGAGGAAAAACTAAACACAAAGGAATTGGGCCAAAAGGCCAAAAAAGAAACTGGGTTGGACTGCTACCGACCACTGCAATAGTCTGCTGCAGTGGTAACAAGAACAACTGCATCGGTAGCGGGTAGTAGCCAACCTGAGGGATTTTTAAAAACCCTCTCTTTTATTATTTTCCTAGGTCGCCCTCTTCCTCCAAAAAAACTCTGAAAAACCCCATCTCTCTAACCATGAGATTTCAAAGGCCAAGGTTTATAAGGGCAAGGCAGTTTCGCGACACACCCGGATGGAACCCAACATAGGAATACGCTTAGCACGTGTGGGTTATCTCTCCCCTCTTTATAGCAACAGGTTTCATCTAAAAGGTAAGTTATGGTTTATTTGGTAGCAACCAGACTTGGGCTAAACTCAGTTAACATTAATAGTAATATCGGGAGCCTCATGCATTAGGCCTTTGGGCATGGAGTTGGATGGGTGGTCATATTATAATGTGGTTAGGCTTAAATGAGTTGCATTATTATACATTATGTTGAAACATCATTTGTGATAAGAGACGGGTGTAAGCGTGTAACAAATGTAGTAGGTTGGTACCTTCCAGGGCTTTTGGGCATGGTGGAAAATTAGATGAGATAGTAAGGGATAGTAAGAGGGAACTAGTGTAATTCAAGTAATTGTAAAGCATCATAAATAGTCGGTTGTGTTCAAAAGAGTGGTCAAAAGTGGGGCATGGGAAAATTGGGGTTAGTAGTTATCAAAATCGAGTCACACAACTGACGAGCAAAATAAAAAGGGTAATATGGTAAACTGAACTATCGATTTCTACTAGTAGTAGTTAGAAAAGAAGATAGGATGATGGGGGAACATGATTCTGGGGCATGGACAGAGAGAAAGTACGGGGTGGCGTGCACTTAGGCTACGTTAGCCTCGTAAGGGTGTATGCTATATAATGATTGAGAATAAACATATAAACCAATGTCATTTATCAAATAGGGTATATAGTTGATATAATACTTAGACTGGCTTGTATTGTACTTGTTTGTTAGTTGAACATCTGTGGTTTTGTTTTGCCTGACTTATGATTTATTGATTTTATCTCATATACATATGCATTTGCTTGATATTAGGTAATGAAGGATCAGGTACCACGCTGGTACAGATATAATATATTGTGATATGGGTCGGGTACCATGCCGGTATAGATATGAGATATTGTTATATGGGTCGGGTACTATATTTGTATGATATGATGTTGACAATGTTGATGAGACGGATGAGAAGGGATAAGGAGAGATGATGCACACATTTTCATACATGCATTCATTTATATGATTTTGAATTTAATTCCACTTTATAAATTCTTATACATGTTCATGTTGTGGTGAATTGTAAAAAGGGGTCTATAAGGGTATAAGGGGTTCCTTGTGCGGACCATTGTTTGACGAGAATCTATTGTCCCTTGGGTGGATCGATTGTGGTAGGGTAGGATTGTTAAAACCCTAAGTTGTTAGTAGTGGTGGTGTTCGTGGTGCGTTGTAGCAGTAGAGTATCAAGGGAAATTTGGGGGTTGAGGTAGACTAAGGATTTTAAATACCATAAGAATAAGTTAGTTAAGGGTAGAAGAGGCATAGGCTGGAACGGATAGTCAAAGGATAAAGATATATGAAAATGTTAAATGGCAGGTAGGTCACAGAGATGCTAAAATAGGGTATTAGGGATTTATAATTGGTGATTCCGAATCGGAACTTTGCTTGATGTTATGATCTCTCTGTATTTGCTATTGATGTTAGTTGTTTCTAACCCTAGTTAAACGATGATGTTTACCAGTATGTGTTGTTGTACTAATGCTACACTTACTATATCTCCTACCTGGGGTATAGTTATGGTGAAGGTTAGTTAGATATTCTTTAGCAGCGATTTCGATCACTCTGTAGTAGCTCCTGCCCTCTACATTCTGCATGGATGGTGTGCCATGGATGTTCCTACTCCTTGTTTATTACTCTTGTACTAGTTTTGGCTAGTTTCTGGGGATTCATTGTACCTTATTTTCCACATTTGGTTTATGTATCTAATGTATTGATTGGAATTGTATAAGGAGTAAATTGAATAATTAAAAATGGTTTCAAGTTGCTATTCAGATAACTAAGTTAAGGGTTACTTTTAAAAATTGTTAAACTTCCGCATTTGATTAAGTGATGGGGTATTTAGGGTTCTCCTATCCGTGGTTGGTGTAGGTGGGTGCCCGTATTATCAGGTGGGTGGGGTTGTGGCACATATATTATCATAAAATACACAAACCCCCACACGGGTATTACAACTAAAATTCACACATTTACCATAAAATTTACCAATTCTTCCAACCCATAGCATGCTTTACACGATAATCCCCCACCCAAGTGAAGTCTGAAGAAAGTTAAGCCATAACCTACCTCAAAGCCAAAACGCAAGCCCGCAACACTCAACACAAAACCTTTTATTTTTTAGCAGCCCAAAATGCTTCCAATCTATATAAATAGCTTATAAATATAAATATGAGTCCAATGATACCCATATTTCTAAGGTTCTTGATCGGGTCCAAAAAGGCACCATAAAAATCAACCCCAAGTCCCCAAGGGTAGAATCAAAATTTTAAGAGAAACCCAATTTATCCATAGCCTGAGGAGTTCATATCTGAAATCGATGTGTCGTGAACTTACAGTACCTTTGACGCTTAAAACTAGTTATATTTGTAAGTACAAAGGTACTTTTATGTGGATATGATGTGATTTTGTGGTATTTGCAGGTTAAACAGCCTGGATAAGAAAAGTGTAGAAAATCTAAACTTAAAGGCATCAGATGAGCAGTCCTAAGACCATGGGATCTGACCACTGTCATACCATTGTTATTGTGGGTTGAATCAGAGAGTTGATATTTAGGTGTTATTCAAACAAAAGCATCCCACAATTGTAAGATCGATTGTGGGAAGAAGTTTAAAAAATACTGCTCACAGATATTAATTATGAAGAAGATCAAAAGATCACTTTCCACGATCGTACCATGATACCACGTGCTCGTACTGATTTATCTATAAATACTCCTATTAGGTTTATTATTTCAGGTTACATTCTATTGATACTCTTAAGACATATTGTTGTTCTTTGAAGTACAAACATCAATTTTGAGGGTTTTAATTCATAAGTGATAATTGTGGTTTTCATCTTATTCTTGTAAGTTCATAATTATGTTTTTTTCTCAGAATTATTGGTGTGTGCTTGCAATTATGAGTAGCTAATCACCACAACAAGGTTTGTGGGAACCATGACAGATTTACAAAGTAGTGTTCATAGAATGAAGTGATTCTCAAATGTGTTTAGGCGTGTATTGTTGTTCTCTTCGGTTTGATTACTTTTTAACAATTGTAGATGTTAGAAATTGCCTTATCTTTACTCTGTACAAAAAAATGAGTAACGGATGGAAAAAAGGAATAAACAATAGAGAATTAGAGCTATCAACCTTTAATTAATAGCTTGAGCCGATTATCTGGGAAAGCTAATTTGGGATCTAAGATAGGGGTTAGTAATGCAAAAGTCAGGAGAAGAAAAAACTTACTTGAGGATAGCTACTTAAACAAGTGCAAAAAGTCGTTTAGGTAAACATAACCTATCGACTCTACATGCCAAGGACCAGACGTGATCACTAAGTATGAAGAACCTACAGAGTTATGAAGTTATTAGGGAACATAGTCCTAGAGCCTGTCACCTCTTTATTACAAATTCAACAAAATAAATAATTGTTACTATTGTAATTCTGATTTACAAAACCCCTTTTTTTACTGGAGATTATTTGTTGATTACTTAGATAAACACTTGATAAATATTTTGACCTATTCCTCATGGGATCGATCCCAACCTAGTTGGGTTTTATATTTGATGAACGAACGCTTTATACTTTGTTAGAGGTGTAATTTGGGTGACATCAAATTTTGGCGCTGTTATCGGGAAATACGATTACGGAGTTGATAGATTGTGTTTGTTAGGATATTGGTTTTTTTTCCTAATTTTAATTTTTCTGTTGTTTCTAAGGGGCACACTGGTGCATGCACAACACTAGGATTCAAGGAAATCCCCTGATTCCACTTGATACAAAAATTGGAAGGACTCTGATAGCTAGAAGAAGGATGGTGAACGATGAAGTTCATAATCAAAGAGTTTATAATGAGGGAGTCCTAGATAAGCCAGGACATATTCATGGGCTTCAGGAGATTGTAGAGAATACCACTGCTCGATTTATGGCTGAGGAGAATACTAGACAAGAAACTGCCAAACAGGTGGCAAGGGAAGAAAGGGCTAGATAAGCTGAAGTAGACCGCCAAACTACACTTGAGGAATGAGAAAGGTAGAGAAGGAATGGGGGAAATATCCTCTACAACATTATCTTCCTTAGTTTAATGATGCAGAATATGGGCTAGATTTTTTAGAGTTGGTTGAAATAAGTGCTATTATTCCACCAGCATTGCTTCCAGGAACTAAGTTTTACATCACCAGTGCTATGATACAGTTGCTGAACTTAAAAAAGGTGTTCACAGGCCTTGCTACTGTTGATGGAAACCTTCATGTGATGATTTTTGTAGGGATTTGCAATTCCTACAATCTACTTAGAGTGAGCAAAGAGGCAATTAGACTGCAATTATTTCATTTCTCTCTGATAGGGGAGGCTACATTATGGTTGATAGAGTTGCCACGTGGATCGATTACTACTTGGAATGAGTTGAGGAATCAATTCTTAGAGAGATTTTTCCCACCTTCCAAAATGTTACAGTTGAATTATGAGATTTTTAACTTCAGGTAGTTACATTCGGAGGTGTTACATGAGACCTGGTTGAGGTTTAAGAAGAAGTTCCAGAATGTCCCAAATCATAGAATACAGGGCCTTACTTTTGTTGAGATCTTCTACAGGGGGTGTAAATATGAACAATAAGGTTGTAGCAGACACTGTCACACGTAGGGAATTTATGAGGTTTCATTTGGATCAAGCTTCAGAAATTTTAGATCGGATCATAAAACTAATAGGGGTTGGCATACTTGTGATGCAAACATGCCCATAAGCACTTATATGATTAGGGAATCTGCAGAGCAAAGAGACCTAGATAACTCAGTCACTCAAGAGATAGCTCAGTTAAGGATCGAGAGCTTGTTTACTAAGTAGTTTGCAGTGGGCGAGCAGAAAAGGTAAATGTGGTTGGTTCACAAGGTAAGACACCTAGACATGCCAACTTGAATTTTGAGGAGGAGTCTAAGTATCTAGATAATCAGGTGGCAAGTTTTCGTGCCAAGGGCCAATGGTCTAATCAAGACAATTAGAACTCTGGTCAACGGAATCAAGGTCGGAACTACTACAAAGATAACAAATATAACAGGTCTGGGTATAGAGATAGGAATAGGGGAAGAGATGGTGATTGGAGGAGAAAGGATGACTATAAGGATAGAAGTGCCCTCTAGTTCCATCGAGGAATCAAGATGCTTATTTAAGCAATTCAAGGATGGAAGACATGCTTGCAAAAGTGGTAAAAGGGGTGGATAAGATAGAAGACTACCTTAAAGAGGTTAGAGCAAATATTTTGAGAATGAGTTAAAAGGTTGAATAACACACTACCACCATTAAGCCACTTGAGCAATAGTTTGGTTAGATGTCCGCCATATTGAATCAGTATCAACAAGGTACACTTCTGAGAAACACTATCCAAAATCCTAAAACTGATGGTCATTGCTTGGCTATTACTATTAGGAGTGGGAAGATAATTGTCGATCCACCTATACCTATGGTTGTTAAGAAGGAGGTCGAGTTGGTGATTTCTAATGATGAGAAAGTGGCCAAATCTAAGAATTTATTTATTGATAAAAACACAATTGAGAAGCCTCTAGTTGCTAAAATAGAGGCTAAGGTGAAAAAGGGAAAGAACAAGGAGGTCCCATAAGCATTGACTCTCATTCCATGACCACCTCCTTCTTTTCCACAAAAAATGAAGAAGAAGGCTGAAGAGGGAAAGTATCACAAGTTCACCTCCACATTGAAAGAATTGCCCTTGAACATCCCTCTAGTTATGTCTTTTGAACAAATGTCGGGTTAGGCAAAGTTTATGAAGGAGTTGGTGACAAAAAAAAGAACTGTGAGTTTTGAGCCCTTGATAATGTGCACCATTGTAGTGCAATCGCTTCCCGAACTCTAGTTGAGAAGTGGGAAGATCTTGGAGCATTCACAATACCATCTACCATTGGGTCTTCATATTTTTCTAAAACTTTTTGTGACTTGGGTGCTAGCATCAACTTGATGTCGCTAGTAGTTTATAAATAGTTGGGGTTTGGGTCTCCCAAATAGACTTTGATGAGACTTTTTATGGAAGATCGCATTGTGAAGAAGCCTGCATGGATCTTATGTTATGTTTTGGTGAGGGTTGCATCCTTTATTTTTTTGACTGATTTCGACGTCCTTGTCTGTAAGGTTGACTTTGAGGTTCCCATTATCTTAGGGAGACCATTCCTTATGAATGGCAGAGCATTGTTGCTATAGAGACTGGCCAGATAAAGTTTTGATTGAATAATGAGCATGTGAATTTAATGTGCGCCAATCCGTGAAGCAGTCAAAGGATATGCATATGATTTCTGTGATTGATACAGTTGATGAGGATACATTGGTAGCTCCTATTGAGGAAAGGCTTGAATTTGTAGCACTTGCAATGGTTATTATAAATTTTGAGGGTGATGACACTGAGGGCAATGATGCGATGGTGAGAGCACTTGATGGTAGGGGTTCATATAATTTTGCACCAAAGATGATAGATCTTGATTTTAAGAATAGAATGACATCGTCGGCTAAGCCTTCTATTGAGGAGCCTCTAGTCTTGGAGCTCAAGGCTCTTATATTTCATCTTTTATATGCATTTTAGGGATCCAACAATACTTTGTCGGTTTTAATTGCAGCTGATTTGGTAGATTGGCAAGTTAGAGGCTCTAGTGTCTATGTTGCAAAAGTTTAAGAGGGCTATTGGATGGTCCATTGCTAATATAGTGGGATTCCTCCTGGAATTTGCATGCACAAAAGCCAACTTGAGCTGGATTGTGTGCCTAGTAGTGAGCAATAACACAGACTTAATTTATATATGAAAGAGGTAGTTAAGAAGGAAATTATCAAGGGGTTGGATGGCGGTTTACCCTATTGCCGATAATAAATGGGTGAGTCCGGTCCAATGTGTGCCTAAAAAGAATCGAATCATTGTGGTTCAAAACAAGAAGAATGAGTTTATTCCTATGAGGTCGATCACCGGTTAGCGTGTATTTATGGACGAAAAGAAGCTGAACATATAGACAGAGAAAGATCACTTTTTTATGTCTTTTATGTATTAGATGTTAGACCATTTTGCTAGTAGAGGATGGTATTGTCTTTTTGATGTATACTCAAAATACTATCAAATTTTGATTGCTCCCGAGGAACAAGAGAAGACCACTTTTACTTGTCCATATGGGACTTTTACATTTAAGAGAATACATTTTGGTCTGTGTAATGCGCTAGCACCATCTTTTCTGACATAGTGGAAGACACTATTGAGGTATTTATGGATGACTTCTCGATTGTTCGTGACTCGTTTGAAGATTGTTTGGCTCATCTTATTAGTGTCTTGAGGAGAGGTGAGGATTTTAACTTAGTGTTAAACTGGGAGAAGTGCCACTTCATGGTTAAGGAAGGAATAGTACTTGATCATAAAATTTTGAAGAAGGGGATTGAAGATTGAGGTGATTTAAAATTAACCTCCACCAATTCCTGGGAAAGGTATTCAGAGCTTTTGGGGGCATACTGGATTCTATCGAAGATTCATCAATGATTTCTCTAAAATTGCACATCCCTTGTGCAAGTTTTTGGAGAAGGAGGTGAATTTTGTGTTTGATGATGCGTGTTTGAAGGTGTTTGAGTTTCTAAAGAGAAGTTGATTTCAGCCCCTATTATTGATTTACCTGATTTGTCCATGTCATTTGAGGTTATGTGTGATGCTATTGATGTGGTTCTAGGAGCAGTCCTAGGCAGCCAAAGACGAGAAGAGATTTTACATCCCATCTATTATGCTAGCAAAACAGTTAACCCTTCTTAGAAAAAATATATTGTGACCAAACAAGAGCTACTTGTTGTGGTGTTCACATTTGAGAAATTACAATCTTATTTGTTGGAACAAACGTAATTGCGCATACGGAGCACGAAGCTCTTAGGCACCTTATGGCAAAGAAACATGTGAAACCGAGGTTGATTTGTTGGGTACTTCTATTGTAGGAATTTGACTTTGAGGTCAAGGACTGAAAGGGGACTAAAATTTAAGTGGCTGACCACTTATCACGCCTTAAAGAAGAGGCAATTTTGAAACTAAATGATGATCTTGAGATTGATGATAATTTTTAAAATGATAAGGTATTGGCCGCATTGCAAGACTTGATTTCATGGTTTGCAGACTTTGCCAATTATTTGTTAAGTGATATGGTGCCTGAGGACCTATCATTTCAGCAGCGTAAGAGTTTATGCATGAGGTAAAGAATTTCTTCTTTGATGAGTCATACTTGTTCCGAATTTGTATAGATGGATTGATTCGAAGATGTGTTCATGAGGTAGAGATGATGAGTATATTAGAGGCATGTAACTCGTTACTAGTTGGGGGTCATCATAATGGTGCGCAGTTGAGCATAAGATCTTGCAACATGGGTACAACTGGCCCACCATTCATAAAGATGCACATGATTATGAAAGAGCATGTGACCAATGCCAAAGACAAGGAAACATCTCATAAAGGCAAAAGCTTCCAATGACCACGATATTAGAGCTTGAGCTATTTGATGTATGGGGCATTGATTTCATGGGCCCCTTTGTGAGCTCATATGGTATGAAATATATTTTGGTTGTTTTTGACTATCTATCAAAGTGGGTAGAGGCAATTGCGCTTCCAAATGACAAAGGTAAGAGTTTCACAACATTTTTGAGGAAGAATATGGTGTAAAACGTAAGAGGGAAACCCCTTACCATCTGTAATCAAGTGGTAAGTTGAGGTCTCCGATCGGGAGATCAAGTCCATTCTGGTGAAAACAGTGAATGCCAATATAATAGACTGAGATAGTAAGTTATATGATGCATTACGGGCCTACCTACCAATATTTAATACTCCTATTGGTGCTTCCCCATATCAGCTTGTGTTCAGTAAAGCATGCCACTTGCCAGTTGAACTTGAGAATAAGGCATGGTGGGCACTGAAGTGCTTAAATTTACAATGGAGTGATACGACAAAGTTGAGACTAGAACAATTAAATGAGATGGAAGAATTCCATCTCTGCACCTATGAAAGGTCAGCCTTATACAAAGAGAAGATGAAATTATATCATGATCGCAGGATTGAGAAAAGAGAATTCACCACTTGCGACATGGTACTGCTATTTGATTCAAGGCTGAGGCTATATCCTGGAAAGATGAGGTCAAGATGGAGAGGACCTTATAAAATAGTGACGGTGTATACTTATGGTGCCATTGAGCTTAAAAATTATGAAGGCCTAAAGTTTAAGGTGAATGGCCAAAGGGTGAAACATTACCCCAGTGATGTAGATGAGATCAATATGAAAGGTGAAATAGTTCTTGGTGAAGTCTGAGTAACCAAGAACACCCGAGTCATGCTGTGATGTTAAATCAGTTGCTTCATAAGAGGCAACCCATAGGTTAGTTTGGTGAAACCTAATTAACCAAACTAGCCACATCGCGCCACGATGTTAAATCAAGATCTTCTTGAGAGGCAAACCCAAGTATTTTGTACTTATTTTATTTTATAGGGTAACGTGTGCTACATGTGCAGGGAAAATGCAGAAAATAAACCATGGAACTGGAACAAAAATAGAACCTACAAAAGCAATGTATGATCGTAGGAAGTTCCCACAATCGTGGTTTCTGTCGTCTGCATGAAGTCCAGAGAATTAATTGCTAAGAGTAGGTCCTACGATTGAGCATCCACGATTGCACCAAGAGAGCATGATCATGAAATCCATCGTCTGACTGAACTACTGTGAATCAACTTCCAGGTGATGGAACCGGTGATTTTAAGGAACAGTCATTGTTAGATACAACAAACGTCCTTAAACTTCATTGGTTCCCAGGTAAGTTCTCTAAAATCTATTGGTAAGAGGACATACCACGATCATGGTATGATCCCATGATCATGGGTATGGGCCGTATATTGGTTTCTAAAAGTTTCTTAAATAACCCGATCTGACCCAACCCGACTCATTTTAATTTCCCTATTCCTTATACCCTTGACCCGATATACACCCATTTATCATTAAAACACAAATTCACATCACAAGAACAATAAAAGATGCAATCTAAGAGCAAGAACACTTGATTTTAACCTAGAATCTTGTTAATTTGACTGCTCCCAAGTGAATAGTCCCTCAATTTATTAAACTCCTTCATAGTAAATAGTAAGTGCCATTTTTATGCTTTAAAATAAATGAGGATATGAGCTAATACATACCTTTTAGAGTGAAATGTACAGACGAATTTGAGTTTAGAGGGAATTTCATCACTAAAACTGAGTTATGGGAATTGTGTTATTATTGTGTGAATAGGTGTAAAGGGGGAAGTCTGAGTACCCCTCACTGTTCAAATAGGGTCAACATAGGGTCAAATTCTTGAAGTTTTAAATTTGTTTATTGTCAGTGAAAACTCCACGACTCAACCAACGATCATTGTATCTACGTACGATCGTTGGTTACTTCGTTGGGGTGCCAATTTGTTAGTTTGCGGGAGTTCATCTAATGATCACATCCCAAGATCATTGTATCTTGGTGTGATTATGGGTTGTAGTCATCTAATGTGACAACTCTCAGGGAATTTTTACTAGGGACCTCTTACGATCAGAAGAACGATCGTACCTTCATACAACAATCATATAATTGATCGTCTGTATACATTACTGAGTACCTATTTCTAATTTTTTTCTGGAACTAATCCTTTTATGTACAGGTAAAATGGCACCTAAGCTATTAAGAAGAAGCAAGATGAGGAACTTCATAAGAAAATAGCTGAGAAACGGGTACCAAGAGACATGCCTTCAGCCACGAAGAGTGAATCGGAGGAATCTAGAGGTTCGACGGTTAAGTAATTTGAAAGCAGTGTTGATGAACAATAAGATCCTTAAACCACTAGATCAAAATTTTTTAATGCCAAGGCCCCAATGTCCATAGCATTGGTGCCCGTGCCCACTGTTGTATCCTTTCGCACACGTAAATGTACGTGGTCATTCAAGTAATAAAGGATGTAAGTCCAGATATCGTACCCACAGGGATTTGGTGAATTGATTTCTAGTTTAAATTCTTATGTGAGTTATTCAGTCGGTAACCAATAATAAGAGTGGTATGTGTGTTTTGAAAGTAAATAAAAACAATTGTAAACAAACCGTAGATTAGTTGTGTTGTAATTCAGATTAGAGAAAAGATCTAGGGTTGCGGTGTTTTGTCAATCCAGTTGCGCTATCCAATCTTTCGTCTAATTCGCTTCCCTGAGTTACTAGTTGCAGGTTAATTGTAGCTATATTGAGAGTCTTTCCAACAACTCTATGCTTACTCGACTATTCTTAACGCCTATATTTCTATGGTCGTCGGTTAATAGTGAAGTGCATAAAGATATCGTCTGTATCAACTAAGCTAGGTCACAGGGTAGTTTTATCCTCAGTGAAGAATCGATTCCCTTTCCCTATAAGGTTCATAAACCAGCCCTATTTCCTCTTTTTACACTTGTCGTTACCTTTTTCAAGTCCAACAAACAAGTCCTAGATAATATTCGCAAGGTGATCAATCAAACGAATAATTGAAAGCAAGAAGAAATAAATAACTCAATAGACGAAAAGCAAAATAGATAATATGATATTCAAGCCCCAACTTTCATGTTCGACCACAACCCTAGAAATTAAGAGGTTTAGCTACTCATGAATCTCTTTGGGGATTCAAGTGAATGTAAGCATGGCTTTTCGTTTTCATACTGAGGAACAAGCAAACATAAGTGGAGAAAGACTAAGTAAGTAGCTATATGAGTATATGTATAGCGATACTCATATAAAGGTGCATTTGTGGTATGTGAGATGCTGTTGCTAACATTCGAGGACGAATGTTCCTAAGGGGGGAAGAAAATGTAACACCCCGTAAGTTTTTGAGTCTAGTTAATTCCCGTAACATTTATGGAAATAGTGAAACATGGGATCTTTGATGATTTATGTATTTAAAATTTGTGGGCTTAAGTTTTGGACCCAAATGAAGCCCAATAGTAATGAAGACATGGCCCAAAAGGGGTATTTGACCCATTTTTTTTGACCTATTCTTGTGAGACAAGTTGTTATATTATTATTGGACCAAGTGGGTGGTTCAATAAGGACCATTAGGGGACTATATAAGGGGAATAAATCATATTTTATTGAAAAAAATTCTCATGCCAATGTTGGAAATTTCTACAACATTTTTCTCTCAACTCAAACCCTAAGCCTTCATTCCTTTGGTCAAGATCACCTTGGAGAAAGACTTGGTAAGTGTATATTATCATGGTTTAATATATTTTATGCATGGAAAATGATTTATACTATGTTGGTTATGTTGGTGGAATGTGAGAAGTTCACTATGTGTGAAGTGTATGTGTTTGGTAATTCGGAGAATGGTTTTGCCTTGTAAACTTGAACATGGGCTTGTGGTATTGAAGAAAATGAATTTGATGGGTTCAATATTGTCATGTGAGATGTTATTATAGTCTCCCCTTGTTTGGTCATGGTGTATAATATTTGGAATTTCTATTGTGAAATTGGTTATGGTTTTGGTGGCGGAATGGCCGTAAAGTGTCGTTTTGGTGATGTTATGTGTGTTTTGATACCATGGCTGGTTGTTGGCATGTTATATGATCAAAAATATTTTAAAATAAGTTTGGTTATGATCATGGACCATTCATTGCATAAAAAGACCCCAAAAAGACCATTTCGGACCAAAACGGGCACCCGCCCTCGCAGGCGAACCACCTGCGGGCGCAGGTGCCTCTGGCTACTGCCAAAGGTCACCTGCGGACATAGGTCATCCACCTATGGGCGCATGTGGCTTAGCGGATCGGCCCAGAACTCCGAATTGCTTGTTTTTGCATCCCTTTGGCCCCCCGAAACCCCTATACCCTTCATGGATGTAATTATCAATTTGGGATGTCGTTTTAATGACTTTAAAGTGCATTATGAAGGCATGTTGGACTATGTTAAGTATGGATTAATGTTCACATGTTGTTATGAAAGAGTAATGGCGACGGAATAACAATGAAGGGACGTAAGGGGTAAGTGTAGTGTGAAATGTTATTGGGTTGTGATGTATTGGTCAATGTGTGGTATGTTATGATATTGTTGGCATGTTAATGTAGTGAGTTGTTTTGTGAAGGATGAAACGATTCTATAAAGAAGCCACGTAACTCATTGTGACACTTATGCGTTTGTAAGGTGAATAGTTGTTAACAAGAATTCTATTATGAACTTGTGATGTAGAGTAAGACGCAAGGAAGGAGCTGGCTCATCGTAATCACATATATGATTGTACTTTCACATTGAGTACATAAGGTATGTAAGGTTACTCTTCTATATCCTTCTGCAGCATGAATTTTCACATTGTTAGAATACTCATTCGATTCCGAAATGCTCTAAGGTATTCCATATCCGAAAGTTGGATAGGGTTACTCATATGTTCCGTATTCATTGGTCAATGGTGAATCATATGCCTCATGTTCATTGGTTGACTTATGTTCATTGATTGACTCATGTCCATTGGTTGACTCACGTTCATTGGCTAATATGTCAAGAGTTCCAAATGTTGTAAGGTATTGCATCTCAGGTTGGTGAACAATTGATATCCATATTTATAGTATGTAGTGATCATTATCCTAAGGTTACAAAAGTGTTTTATGCCAAAGGGGGTCTATAGTATTCCAACTAAGGTTGATATATTGTTATTCACAAGTGTCCTACTCCTAGATGAATTATGATTCACTTATTTCTTATTCATTGACTAAGGTCTAAGAGAACTATCTCAACTAGAGTAATGAGGTAAAGAGGACTTGTTTAGTTTGAACAACCTTATTCCAATCATGTCATGATCTAAAGTTCCAATAGAGTTATACACATGTCTCCTATTCATTAGTAATGTTCCAAAAGTCCAATGAGGTTATGTTCCAAGGTTTCAATAGTGGTTATACTCATGTATCTTGTTCATTGGTCACTGTCCCAATGGTTCCAACAGTGTTATATTTTCATGAAGGTTATGTTTCCAATAATTCTTATTCACATGTTCCTCACTCATTGATTATTGGTCCCAAATCTTAGAAAGTTGTGACTATCATTGTGTCAATCTCTCACAAGTAAAAGTATCAATCTCATAAGAGTAATAAGAGGCGATGTGCAAGTTAGTATGATTATTCCCTATAAATGAAGATGTGTCTATGAGTGTGAGCTTTAGTGTTATGATCTCTAATGTATCACTCTCATAGCTATGTCAAGGAAATAATATTGTGAAGAAGTAATGCACCAATGGCTACTTTATGTTATGTTTCATTAAGAATGGATAACTATCTAATCTAAAGGGTATAAGATTTGTAGAGAACTAGTGTACATATGGTTACTATATGTTACATTGAGTATGGATCACAATCCAAAGGGTGTCAGTCAGTTTAAGATGGAACAATCCCAATATCATGTTATGGTATTATTAAGGTATATATTATAGCCCACTGATCAGCTGGATGTCCGGTATATATTATAGCCCACTGATCAGCTGGATATCCGATATTATATTTATATATGATAGCCCACTAAATGTGGATGTCCGGTATTATATTTATATATGATAGCCCACTAAATGTGGATTTCCGGTATTATATTTATATATGATAGCCCACTAAATGTGGATGTCCGGTATTATACTTATATCTTATAGCCCACCAAAGGTGGAGGCCCGGTACTAACTAATTGAGTGAATAGTAATGAAAATAGTTGTAAAGAGATGAGAATATATCCCTCACGTGTATAGATGTAAATAAACATTAAGTTGGTTATAAGAAAGTGATAATGATGCGACTGATTGATCAAGTAATGAGACTAATAGAAGTAATGAACATGGTTCCACATATTCAGGATGGAGGTATATCCATATTGATTATCCTCTTACGTTTAATTTCTTGGAAGTACTTATGTATTATTAGAGTTTCACATGGCCTTACATACTCAGTACTTTCTTTGTACTGACCCCGTTTGGGGGATTTACCTTACATGTTGCAGGCACAGGTGTCAGTAGATCTTCGCAGTAGGCGACGAGATATCCACAGATTGTTGGTGAGCTCCAGTTGCTTCGGTGCTTCCTAAGTCACATGGGTTCATTAGGTTTTGTTATTTTGTAACCATTGTATAGACATAGTCATATATCTATTATAGGCTTTGTAGACATATGTGGGGAGATGAAAGAAAAGATGTACATTCATTTTGACGTAATGGCCCTAACGACCAAGTTTCATATAGTGCACATATTGCCATGACTTTCGCCATTGATATTTAATTACGTGAAATAAAATGATATGCATACGCGAACATACATATGAGAGTACATGAGCAAAGATTGGTTCTCTCGGGCCATATCGGCTTCGGGTGCCAATCACGCCTCGTGGGGACTCGGGGTGTGACAGAAGATGACGCCACAATCTTTCCCCTTGCACGATCCATGATACCTATATCATACAAGTAACAATTGACAATAGTACTTATATCATTACCGAGGAAAATGGGTCTAAACGACCCCACACTTTTGCCACAAGTGATCTACAAACTAAAAAAAAAAACTACACATAAACTAGCTAATGAAAAGATAAGAAAACAAATAAACTACGACTTGAATTTGTTGCAATTTCCTGATTTAATTAGGTTCCTAGGGGTTCAACAATTTTCAATGAGTGTTTTGCTACTCAAGAATTCACAAAAACACTTCACAATTAGGCTAAGACAATTTATCGAACACCTTGTGGGCATAAAACTTAATTCATTTTTTTTTATTTTTTTTCTTCAAGAACAATGGAGGTTGTGGAACCCTCCCTCTTTCATGGGGAATGATAATTCTATTCCTAACAGCCCAATACAATCAAAATCAAGTGATTTCCCTTCCTTCAAAAGCCCAAAACCTTCACCCCATACTTTAAGTTCAAGAACACATCACTTTGGGGGAAAAGGTAATGAAAAATCATGAAAACTTCACATTAATATGAGTGAATGAGGGTTAGAAATTACTTACTTGTATCTTTGATTTGTGAAAAGTGAAATCACTTGAAGAATTATTGAGAATGTTGTGAGGGTTTTTGGAGGTTTATGTTCCTTTTTGCAAGAGTAAGGTTGGGAAGAGTGGAAAACTAAAATAAATTTTAAAAAAAAAAGAAAAAAAATCTGTTTTAATTAACCTTTTTTTTTTTTCATGCTTACCTTGCGTCACTCTTTAAAAACAAGTAGTGGCACAGATTTTTAAGTGTCTTTCAAAACTTGTGCAGCTCCGAATTTTATCCCGTATCCGATCTACGTCAAGTACTACAAAAATAATAATAATAAAAAAAAAAGTTAAGGAGAAAATTAAATTGGGTTGCCTCCCAACTAGCACCTTATTTAACGTCGCGGTACGACGCTTGTCCTCTCAATCATCCTTGAGGTAAATAGATGTTCGTTTTCGCTCAACGACACCTCCATAGTAATGTTTTATTCTTTGACCATTCACTACGAACATCTTATTCGACTCCATTGGTTTTAGTTCTACCGCGCCATGTGCAGTCACATGAACAACCTCAAATGGTCCTGACCACTTGGACTTCAACTTTCCTCCAAATAGCTTCAGTCTTGAATTATACAATAACACTTGTTGACCCGGCTCAAAAGCTTGACTCTAAATGTGCTTGTCATGCCACCTTTTAGTTCTATCTTTATACAACTTTGCATTTTCATACGCATGGAAACGAAACTCATCCAGCTCATGTAACTGTAACAATCTTTTCTCTCCCGCAGCATCCATGTCCATATTCAATCGCTTGATGGCCCAATAGGCTTTATGCTTCAATTCCACCAGTAAATGACATGCCTTACCAAATACTAACCTATATGGAGAGGTTCCAATAGGGGTCTTGTAGGCAGTCCTATAAGCCCACAAAGTATCGTCCAATTTTAGAGACCAATCTTTTCTGTTTATGCTAACAATTTTCTCGAGAATCCTTTTGATCTCCCGATTCGACACCTCAACTTAACCACTCATCTGGGGGTGATACGCGGTAGCCACCTTATGCTTCACATTATATTTGGCCAATAATTTATTGAATAAACTGTTGCAAAAATGCGTACCTCATCACTTATGATAGCTCTCGGGGTTCCAAAATGAGTAAAAATATTCTTTTTCAAGAACTTAGCCACTACACTTGCATCATTCGTGGGAAGTGCGACTGCTTCCACCCATTTAGACACATAATCAACCGCCACTAAGATGTACCTGTTTCCTTTGGACGAAGTGAATAGTCCCATGAAATCAATGCCCCAACAATCAAACAACTCAATCTCCATAATCCCATTCAGAGGCATCTCTTGACGTTTGGATATGTTTCCCGTCCCTTGGCAATTGTCGCAAGCTCTGACGAATGCGTGCGTATCTTTGAACAAAGTGGGCCAATAAAAACCCGACTGCAGTATTTTAGCCGTTGTTCTATCACCACTGTGATGGCCACCATAAGGGGAGGAATGGCAGCTCTCAATTATCGCTCTTACCTCCTCTTGGGAAACACACCGTCTTACTAGTTGGTCAGGCCCCAACTTATACAAATATGGTTCATCCCACATAAAGAATCTGCTATCATGACAGAGGCGCCTCTTGCTTTCTTTATTTGCACCAGCAAGATACACTTCACTTACCAAAACGTTTACCATGTCAGCATACCATGGCAACTCCTGTGCGTCTATGGCCAATAATTGCTCATCCGAAAATGTTTCTATAATCTCAACCCCTTCATCAACATGTCTTCTATCATCTAATCTTGACAAATGGTCCGCAACCTGATTCTCAGTACCTTTTCGGTCCCAAACTTCTATGTCAAATTCCTGAAGTAGTAGTATCCACCGAATGAGTCTTGGTTTCGCATCTTTCTTTGCGAACAAATATCGAACTGCTATATGATCAGTGTACACAATTACCTTTGTGCCCACTAAGTAAGATCTGAACTTGTCAAAAGCGTACACCACTACTAGTAATTCCTTCTCTGTAACTGTGTAATTTCTTTGTGCTGCATCCAATGTCTTGCTTGCGTAGTATATGGGGTGAAACCTTTTATATTTGTTCTACCCAAGAACTACCCCAAAAGCAAAATCGCTCGCATCACACATCAATATAAAAGGTAGAGACCAATCTGGTGCAATAATTATTGGGGCAGTAACCAATCTCTTCTTCAATTCCTCAAAAGCACGATAGCAGAACTCATTAAACAAGAACTTAACATCTTTTTCTAGTAGCTTGCACAGCAGAGTCGCAATCTGCGAAAAATCTTTGATGAATCTTCGATAGAACCCAGCATGCCCTAAGAAACTGCGCACCCCCTTTACTGATAATGGTGGTGGCAATTTTTTGATTGCCTCTATTTTAGCCTTATCAACCTCAATTCCAGCTTTTTAAATCTTGTGCCCAAGCACAAGGCCTTCCCGAACCATGAAATGACATTTTTCCCAGTTCAATACTAGGTTCGTCTCTACACATCTTGCTAAAATAGTATCTAAGTGTTCCAAACACTCATCAAAAGAGTCACCGAATACTGAGAAATCATCCATAAATACCTCAACGTACCTTTCTACCATGTCGGTGAAAATAGCCATCATGCATCTCTGAAAGGTTCCTGGAGCGTTGCACAGTCCAAATGGCATCCTTCTAAAGGCAAAAGTGCCATAGGGACATGTAAACGTGGTCTTTTCTTGGTCCTCGGGCGCTATCATTATCTGATTGTAGCCTGAGTAACCGTCGAGGAAGCAATAGTAGTCATGGCCAGCCAATCTATCTAACATCTGATCCAAAAACGACAAGGGATAGTGATCTTTTCGGGTCGCCGTGTTCAATTTACGGTAGTCAATGCAAATTCGCCACCCTGTAACAGTTCTTTGTGGTACTAGTTCATCACTGTCATTCTTCACAATTGTAATTCTACCCTTTTTTAGGACACAATGAACTGGGCTCACCCAGTGACTGTCCGAAATAGGGTATATAACACAGGCATCGAGCCACTTTATGACTTCCTTTTTGACAACTTCTTTCATTATTGGGTTCAATGTTGCGACCCAGCTATACACGCAAGTGCACGTGATCGTGCAAGTAATAAAGTGGCTCCTTTTAAAGAGCCGGATATCGAACCCAAGGGACTTTCATCAACAGAAATCACTCTGGACGTTAAACTATAATTGAAAACTAGTGTTGCGAAAACGACAAGTGATTGGGTGCTAAAAATTAAATGATTACGAACTAAGGACGCCTAACTTCGCTACCGCAACTTTGGTTTCCGCAAATATGCTTTAAAAATCAATAAAAGTGAATTCCCAGGGCTAAGGCTCCTTGAACATCATCTCTTGAGTGTAATTGTTGTTGGTTTAAGCATTTTTGAGGAGTTTATCATGGTTATTGATCCCAAGGTTAATTTTACAACTATATTCGTCTCCAAATTATAATTGCCTTCTAGAACTTAAAAACCTACCTACATCTGCGAGTGGTGATAAGCTTTACCAATTCTAGAGCTCTTAAGCTTTTTTCTTGTAATTGACCAAGTGTGGGTGGGTAGGTACCTCTCGGTCCTAACCACGAGTCAATCCCTTAGAATTACGTCTCCGAGACAGACCACACTTCACATATCCAAGTTCTATCTATTCGTTTCTCTCTCGAGCTTACTTCAAGACAAGAAATATATTCTAATGGTGATCAAACATCAAAATAATGAATTTTAGAATATATGAATAACCACTTTAACATAAACTCCAGCAAAAACCAATACAATTAGTCCAAGAGGTTCATGTTCTTGGCCTTAACCCCAAGAATGAGGGATTTTAGCCACTCATAATGTTTATCAACAACCAAAAGTAAATAAATACCATAAAAGTACTTAAAAACTGAAAAGAACAGGATTTGAACCTAATGAAGATGCCCAAAAACGCCCAAAATATTCTAGGGAGGATGGAATGTGATATAATAACTCAAAAAACCCTTTTTATAGACCCAAGTCGAGGCAAAAATCGGCTAAAACGCGGCCCGGCACGCCATTGGGCGCGCCTTGTACTTAGGTAGATTTTTGCCTCAGCAAGCAGGGTGCTCCCAGGCGGCGTGGCACGCTTCCTGGCGCGCCTGGGCACTGCCTGGACTGGTGACAATTTTGCCAAAAGCGGCCTGGCACGCTGCCTAGCGCGCCAGGCCCTTTTTTTTGTAATTTTCTGACTTCCGTCGACTTCTCTTCGCGGATTTGGATGGATTCTTTAAGATCAACTCTTTGGCTTGTCTCTCATCTTCAATCTTCTTCGCTCGTAGCTCCTCCGAGCCTCACTTTCCATGCCAAACATGCTCCAGAAATCGCAATTTCCACCTACAAGAGTCTAATCATATTGGTTAGCACACTATCCCATTTTTCATCAAAAATATATGAAATCAACAAATATTGTTCTCAAAACTAAGGTGATCATGGGTTAAAGTCGCTACTAAGGCATATAAATACGCCTCAGATCACCACCCCATACTTAAACCTTTGTTTGTCCTCGAACAATTACTCACACTTGACTCAGGGCAAATTTTAAGCAATAGACACAAAATGAACATTCTTGCACAGGTTACACAACCACATATCAACTTATGCACCACATACTAGGATATTACTCAATTACATAACAGGTTGAAAAAACCTACCCTCACAAAACAACTTACTAGTTGCAAATTTATGCGTGATACATTATTAATGGATTACCAACTTCACTAACCATGTGCCCTCACAACAAGAGAATCACCCATCAATCCCACAACGTAATTACTAAACAGGTGTATGAATGAAAGTCACTCACTCTCAGAAAGAGTTCACATGCAACACAAAGATGAACCATAGGCTTGCCCTTAGTGTAATACTCCACTAATGTTAAGATGTTAAAGCTTAAGATCAAGTAGGACTTTGTAGGGGTTGTAATGTAGGCACAAGGACGGGTAGGAACTATTTGGTCAAAAATAGTGACTATCTTTCCTAAGCACTTTATTACACTACAAATTGTATTTAGAGCACCTTCAACCAACCTATATTCCACTACTTTTCTCTTCCCAACTTTTCTTTGTTTTGCCCCATAACTTTAAACTAGCTTTCGCACATTGGATAAGGAATACTGTTATTACCCATTGATTCCAAAAACAATTTTCTCTTTTTTTTTTTTTTTCTTTTTTTTTTTTTTTTATATGTTATATTCCCCACCAACATGCACAAACTTTTTCACACATCTATAAGAGATATGCTTGAGGCTTTCACATAACTCTTTCCTTCTTCCCAACTCCTGTACTCCTTCACCTCTTAATTTTCGTAATTAAAGCGCTTAGGAGATATTGGATCAAATTCTGGTTCACTGAAAGAAGAGGATTGAGCTACATGTAAAGCTAACAAGGAAAAGGCTAAAGGCTCAAAGGGGCTAACAAGGATTATGCACAGAGGGTAGGTAAAGTAGGTCTAAAATATGGCTATCAAAGAAATGCCTATATCATCTCCTAAACTCAACATCTCTTATTTCTCTTTGCACACACCCCGGGCAAGTTCTAGACATCATTATGCACATGGAATATCATAACAAAACCTTACTCACACATGGCACATGTTCAGCTCAGCAGGTTCACCATAAAACCTCTGAAATCATGCATAAATTCAATATTAAGCAACTTAGCAAGTCAACTAAGTGAGAATTAGGCGTCTCAACACTTGCTATTATATATCCGGGCATGTTTCATACGTGTAAGAACAATTGTATAGCAAGCAAGAACACCCGACACGACACTACATGACTAATTTGCTCTTAAGACGGTCGTCATCCATCCATCATAGAGCAAATCCCTTAGTCCTCTGACTAAGGCGACTTATCAGTAATAAATCCCAAAAACAACACAAAATAACATCAAAAATCCAGCATTTAACATATACATATTTTTTATTTTTTTTTTTGTACGGTTCAAAGGGACTCTCCTTAGTAAAAGAACCGAAAACAAACTCTAAGGAACCCAAAATAAAAGCATACTGCAGCACACATATACATACTACAAGGGAAGTCCATCACACCCCACCCCACACTTAAAAGATTAGCACTGTCCCCAATGCTACCAAAATACACAAAGCAAGAGTAGGATGTAAGGAGCTCCCTGGTCAATCGAGGTAGTCATCGTCCTCCGGCCCACGGACCTCTAACGGTGGATCGTCCGCCTCAGCCTCCTCATCCTCAGAACCACTCTGGAGGTCATCTTCATCTGTGGGAACATCATCATCCACAGGCTCCACAAAGTCAGGACCAATCCGCAGTAAGGCCATAGCATGCTCATTTAGAGGATAATCCCTCTCCACCTGGCCCAGCTCATCCGCTGTGGAAGGCCTACCTCCAGTCCTATGTCGCAGCATTTCCAACCCATACATGCGGGCTAAAATCCCATCATCCCGAGCATGACGCTCTGCTAATGTCAAAGTGGGGCCGAGTGAATCCGGCGCCTTAGTTTGGGTGACATCCACAGGGGTCGTCGTCAAAGGAGGATGATAGTCAAAATTTTCTTCGGGCACTTCGAATGCTCGTATTAATTTGGTCAATAGTCCGCCGAAAGCATATCGAAGACCTCCATGGAGGCGAGCTCGCCGCATTGCTGACAACAATACAGAGCCTACATTGATCTCTGTACCAGTCATGAGAGCATATACCAGACAGACACGATCTCTCGTAACTTCAGTCATGTGGCTCCCTGGAATTAAGCAACAGCACACAATCTTGAGCCAAATCCGAGCCTCTTTGTTGAGATGGGCAAAGGGTAGACTCTGGTGATACCCTCGTTGGTGATGGCGGAGCCACCTTACAGTTGAACGTGGGCCGCACAGAGTGTGTCTAATTTCAGCATATGGAGGCCTAGCATTTAGCTTGAGTATGTCTTGGGGATTATCCCGAGTGGGGACCCCCAATAATCCATTCAAGCTCAATGAGTCAAGTATCACATCCGAACCTCGTACCACGACCGAACATGTAGGTGCGTTCGGGTTCTAATTTGCGTATAATTCCCTCACCAGGTGGAGGTTGCAATCTGTAGGTCTGTTGAAAACAAAGCCCATCCCAAGTTGCTCAATCCGAGCCAAAACTCTTGGGTAAACCCGAGCCAGGATTGCCCTATCAATACACTCATCGGAAAAATATTTAGCTTCCGGGTGGCTTTTGTACCAACTTTTCCCCGCACTGGAAACTGCATTTAGCCCGTACTTCTGCTTTTGCCCTTTTGGTATTGGGGGAGCTGCGGGCACCTTATTACCTGACCGACGTCTCTTGTGAGAGCTAGAGGCTGCTACATTAGAATTAGACATAGTTCCTGTAGCAGAGATCCACAAACCAGTCAATAAACCTTGTAAAAATAGCTAACCAACTTGATGTGCGGTGACATTGAGGGCCACCCCACATCTAGTCGCTTGGCACCAATTCAAAATAATTATGGGCGGAGGGTACTCAGACTTTCCCTTATCACTTAATGCCCAAAATCCAAGTACAATCATGTATAAAGGTACATTCCTACACAAGATTAACAGTCTCATAACTAGCATTAGAATGACATACTCGTGGTACTCAAGAATTCCAACGAAAGTCATACATATTCAACACATATGAGTTTAATTTAATGATTGCCACCACCAAGTTGCTCCAATGTTACCAATGAAGATACACCCACTTCCAATCTTTTCCCTAGAATAAGATTAGCAATCACAAGATCACAGTCGTAGTAAGGCCACCCCATAAACCCAAACCATATGATAATAAGCAAGTCAATACACCAAGAAATCTAGACAGCCCACACGAAATCCCAGAAGACTTCAAACTCACATCATCCTCTTAGCAACTAGAGAGAGAAAGTTAAGAGAACATACCTTGATATCTGTTAATGGAGACTTGGACACAATTCCAAGAGGAGAAGGCTAGACTTGGAGCTATTTGTGGCACAAGTAGAGAAAAGAAGAGAGAATTTTTGGAATGCCTAGGGGAGAAATTCGGGTGTGTGTGTGGGGAGTTGAGAAAGATGGGGAAAAGTGATGAAAATTAGGGATTTGAAAGAAAAGGGTGGGGGTGGGTCGGTTATCATACAAAAAAAAAAAAAAAAAAAAAAAAAAAAAAAAACTCAACCAATTTTAAAGGGGGTAGCGGCGTGGCACGCTGCCTAGCGCGCTACCCCACTGCCTTGCTAACAAAAATATTGTGCACAGGCGGCGTGGCACGCTGCCTAGCGCGCCTGTGCACTGCCTATGCGAGTCAATTTTTTTGGGGCAGGCGGCGTGGCACGCTGCCTAGCGCGCCTGCCCTCTGCCAATGTTAATTATTTTTTTCTCAATTTTACCCTGGCACGCCAAGTAGCGCGTGGTACACTTTACCTCATACCTGGGCGATATTTCACATGTTTGTCATGACCTTGGGGCTATTATAGGTCCCAAAACTCCAAACTCAGCCCAAAAACATGTCTTACCTGCTCGGCACTTCCAAATAATCGTATGTCCGCCAATTTTTACCTTTTCTTTGTGGGTTTCCATGTCGAAATGCTCCTTGTCTCTGCATAAACACAAGATACTAGAACTAAATTAGAAAAAACTGATCCAAAATTTAAAGGGGATGGGTTGCCTCCCATCAAGCGCCTTAGTTTTGATCGGGGCACGACTCTTCTTTTTGAACTTTTACTTTATAAGGTCTAACTATTACAACAGATTCATGGGTTGCCTCCCATGTAGCGCCTGGTTTAATGTCGCGGCTCGACCAATTATCAGCGCCTAGTTATCAGCAAGGCGAAGCACGTCCTCCATTTGCTTTCCTTCCTCACCGAAATAATGCTTCAATCTCTGGCCATTTACCATAAACCTTGTACCATCCGCCTTGTTCAAAAGTTCCACCGCACCATGAGGTGTCGTGCGACTTACCTCAAAGGGCCCACTCCACTTGGATCTTAGCTTGCCCGGAAACAACCTAAGTCTTGAGTTAAACAAGAGTACCAACTGGCCTGTCTCAAAAGTACGGGGAAGAATATGCTTGTCATGCCATCGCTTCATTTTCTCCTTGTAGATCTTAGCATTTTCATATGCATGAGCACGAAATTCTTCCAACTCATGGAGTTGTAACAACCTCTTATCACCTGCCAACCCCGGATCTAGATTCAACTTCTTTACTGCCCAATATGCTCAATGCTCGAGCTCAACTGGGAGGTGACAAGCTTTCCCAAAGACCAAATGATAGGGAGAAGTCCCTATAGGAGTCTTATACGCCGTTCGATAGGCCCAAAGAGCATCATCCAGCTTAAGTGACCAGTCTTTCCTCTGAGTATTCACCGTCTTCTGCAAGATTTGCTTTATCTCCCGATTAGACACTTCCACTTGACCACTTGTTTGGGGATGATATGCTGTTGAGACCTTGTGTTTCACTCCATACTTTGCCAATACATTTTTCACCAAATAATTAATGAAGTGTGATCCTCCATCGCTAATGATAACTCTTGGAGTTCCGAACCTCGTGAAGATGTGCTTTTGCAGAAACTTTACCACAACTTTAGAGTCGTTAGTAGGAAGAGCTGCGGCCTCTACCCATTTGGATACATAATCCACTGCAACGAGTATGTATAAATTTCCATTCGACTGTGGAAAAGGGCCCATGAAATCAATCCCCCATACATCAAAAATTTCTACTTCTAGGATGTTGTTAAGAGGCATCTCATGTCTCTTGGCAATTGTCCCCATACGTTGACATTGATCACAATTCTTCACAAAGGCATGAGCATCTTTAAATATCGAAGGCCAGAAGAATCCTGATTGCAATATTTTTTGGGCTGTTCGTTCACCACCATGATGTCCACCATAAGGTGATGCGTGGCATCTCTCTAACACTTGCTTAACTTCCGCGTCTGGAATGCATCTTCGTACTATTTGATCAGGCCCTTGCTTGAATAAATACGGCTCATCCCATATATAAAAGCGTGCCTCATATGCCAGTTTCTTCCTCTGTTGAGAACTAGAATCAGGAGGAAATAATCAACTTACCAATAGGTTCACAATGTCTGCATACCATGGAAACTCCTCAACCTCTAATACCAACAACTGTTCGTCTGGAAATTCCTCACAAATATGCCCATCGTCCTCTATATGTGTCGAGCTCTCAAGTCTAGAAAGATGGTCAGCAATTTGATTTTCTGTCCCCTTTCTATCTTTAACCTCTAAGTCAAACTCCTGTAGCAATAAGATCCATCTAATCAAGCGCGGCTTAGCATCCTTTTTGTTGAATAAATAACGTATTACTGCATGATCAGTATATACAATGACGCTTGTGCCGACCAAATACGATCTGAACTTATCAAATGCATATACCAAAGCTAACATCTCCTTTTCAGTAACCGTGTAATTAATCTGGGATGCATCTAGAGTCTTGCTTGCATAATAAATAGACTGAAATACCTTATTCTTCCGTTGACCTAGAACCGCACCCACTGCCGCATCACTTGCGTCACACATGAGCTCAAATGGCAGAGCCCAGTCAGGAGCAATAAGAATAGGTACCTCTATTAACTTCTTTTTCAAAACCTCGAATGCCTTTACACATGATTCACAAAATACAAACTTCACATCTTTCTCCAAGAGTGCACACATGGGACGTGCAATTTTGGAAAAATCTTGAATAAACCTTCTGTAAAATCCTGCATGACCCAAAAAACTTCGCACCCCCTTGACCGATACCGGTGGAGGGAGTTTTTCAATAGCTTCGATCTTTGCCCTATCAACTTCCAGCCCTTGCCTCGACACTTTATGCCCGAGAACTATACCTTCTGTCACCAGGAAATGGCACTTCTCCCAATTGAGAACAAGATTAGTTTCTTCACACCGAGCAAGGACTTTATCCAGGTTTTGCAAACATACCTCGAAAGAGTTACCAAAGACTGAGAAATCATCCATAAAAATCTCTACAAACTCCTCCACCATGTCGTAGAAAATAGCCATCATGCACCGCTGAAAGGTGGCCGGTGCATTACATAATCCAAATGGCATACGCTTGAAAGCATATGTGCCGTAAGGACATGTGAATGTAGTTTTCTCTTGATCTTGGGGATCTATAGCAATTTGATTGTATCCGGAATACCCATCAAGAAAGCAATAATACTCCTGCCCGGCCAAACGATCTAGCATCTGATCAATAAAAGGGATTGGATAATGGTCCTTCCTTGTAGCATTATTAAGTTTCCGGTAATCCATGCAAATACGCCATCCAGTTACCGTTCTTGAAGGAATCAGTTCATTTTTGTCATTTGTGATCACCGTCATACCACCCTTTTTTGGAACACATTGTACTGGGCTCACCCACGTACTATCAGAGATAGGGTAAACAATTCCAGAATCAAGCCACTTAATTACCTCCTTCCTTACTACTTATTTCATTACCGGATTTAAGCGTCGTTGGTGTTGCACACTCGGCTTGTGCCCTTCTTCCATGTAAATTTTATGCATGCATAAACCCGGATTAATCCCATGGATGTCAGACATCTGCCAACCAATAGCCTTCTTTCTTCGTTTTAGAATCAACAATGCTGCATCAACTTGTTCTTGTGACAAATCTGCTGCCAGAATAATAGGAAGAGTCTTGTTTTCACCTAGGTAAGCATATTTAAGATGCGGTGGAAGTTCCTTCAATTCAAGCTTCGGTGCTTCCTCGATTGAGGGCTTAGTTGTAGGACCGAGAGGGCGATTTAATGGTTCCCATCTACCTTCTTTTGCATAGATGCCCATAAGATCGAGAATTTGCACCATCTCACTAGCTTCTGCATCGCCAAACACATCTTGCCCCATCAAAACTTTTTCCAATGGATCTGTAGCCAAAGTGTAGATGCTTTCAACCGCCGAATCTATAGCTGTGATAGCCGACAAGTTCTCATAAATCTCTGGAAGCTTCAAAGCCCTATACACATCAAAGACTTCAACCTTATCATGAGCTCGCATAGTAAGTTTCCCGGCAGCTACATCAATGATTGCCCCTCCAGTGGCCAGAAATGGACGCCCCAAAATAAATGGGACTTCCGGATCAGGCTCAAAGTTCAGTACCACAAAATCAACCGGAAAGATCAACAAACCTACTTGAACCAGAACATCCTCAACAATGCCATCGGGTCTAGTCACAGATCGGTCTGCAAGCTGCAGAATAATAATGGTAGGCTTGGGACGACCCAAACCCAACTCCTTGAAAACCGAAGTAGGCATCAGATTTATACTGGCCCCTAAATCACACAATCCACGAGCGCAGACTCAATCTCCCAGAGTAATCTTCACAGTAAAACTACCAGGATCCTTCAGCTTAGTAGGTAACCGGTTTTGAATGCGAGAACTAACCTCCTCAGTCAATACAACTGTGGCGTACTCCGTCAATCTACTCTTGTTTGCGACAATATCTTTCACGAACTTGGCATACTTTGGAATACCCTGCAAAATATCCACAAGAGGCAAATTAATGTGCACTTGTTTAAGTAGTTCAATGAACTTACCAAAGCACTCATCCTCCCTCTTCTTTTTGAATTTCTGAGGAAAGGGAGGAGGCAACTTCACACTATGTATCACTTTATCATCTTTGGGGCTTGTGGTACGCTCCACTTGTTCATCTTCAATCACCACTACTTTTGGCTCCAATTCTTTCGCTGGTGCAACTGTACCCTCTAACTGCTTACCACTACGGGTAACTATAGCATTCAACTGCTTGGGATTTGGCTCAGTATCACCTGGAAGACCTCCTTGGGGCCTTATATTATGTGCATTAGCTAACTGGCCAATCTGCTTCTCCAAATTCTGAGTAGCCAACTGGTTGTTCCTCACATCTGCTGCTAGCTTAGCCTGCTCAGCCATAATCTGTTTTAACATATCCTCCATGCTCATATCTCCAGTCTTAGTGCCCCCCTGATTACCTTGACCTTGCTGATTGTTGTATGAGGTGCATATCCTTGAGGCCTGTATTGAGTTTGATTTCCTCCCCACGAGAAGTTTGGATGGTTTTTCCACCCGGCATTATAAGTGTTACCGTAGTTCTGAGCGCCACCTCCCCTTTGGGCATTACCAACAAAATTTACTGAATCCGGATTAGCACTACACGATTCGCTGGTATGATCACCATTTCCACATACACTACACATCACAGTAACAGGTTGCTGGACTGCATTCACCGGAGCTGGTTGTTGCCCCAAATTCAAACTACTAAAGTGATTGTTCATCATGTTCTGCATAGCTGAAATTTGGGCAGATAATGCTGTGACTGCATCCACATCTAGTTTCCCCGCAATCTTCTTTGCAGAATTCCTTGAATTATCACTATGCCAGTCTGGATTTCCCTGCGAAATATGATTCAACAGAGCATATAATTCATCATACGTCTTCTCTAAAGCCTGTCCACCTGCAGCTGAATCAAGTAGAATTTTAGTGTTGGGGTCGAGAGCCTCTATAAACGTATATACCAACACTTCATTAGCTTGGTGGTGGTGAGGACAATCCCTCAACATGGATTTGAATCTGTTCCACGCTTGGTACAAATTCTCATCATCTCTCTGTCTGAAACTTAGTATCTCACTCCTTAGCTTTGCTGTCTTTCCAGACGGAAAGAACCTTATTAAGAATTTCCGAGCAAGATCATCCCAAGTGGTGATAGAATTAGCCGGCTCTGCATCTAACCACCTTCTTGCTTCCCCCAACAGAGAAAAGGGAAACAAAGTAAGTATCACATAATCTGAAGACACACTCGCAGGAATATATGTGTCACTGATCTCTAGAAAATTCTGAATATGTCTCTGCGGGTCTTTATGAGCAAGACCAGTAAACTGTCCACTTGAGTGCAAGAGTTGCACCATGTTCTGTTTAAGCTCAAATCTACCTCCAGCTGCCGGTTTGAGAATACTAGAGGTCACATTAGTGGCGAGTGGGATTGCCACATCGCGGACTGTTCTAGCAGCCATCACTTTCGATTCACGTCTCTCTGCACCTGGTTCTTCAATTCTCACGGGATTACCCCGTATTCCTTCGCCAGCCAGTTCGACTTGTGGGATTGGGTAATCTGCAGCCTGTCTCCTCAATCTATTGAAATATCTTTCAGGTTCAGACTGTGGGGCTACCAAATCCTTGTTCCTTGCCAGTGTTCCGATGAAGTAAGCCTGCAAAATAGAACAGCTACGATCAAGTTGTCAACACGTAGCTGAAAATTAAAGTTCAAGCGTCAAAAATTGAAATCTATCTATTTGAAAGTCCCCGGCAACGGCGCCAAAAACTTGTTGTGACCCAGCTATACACGCAAGTGCACGTGATCGTGCAAGTAATAAAGTGGCTCCTTTTAAAGAGCCGGATATCGAACCCAAGGGACTTTCATCAACAGAAATCACTCTGGACGTCAAACTATAATTGAAAACTAGTGTTGCGAAAATGACAAGTGATTGGGTGCTAAAAATTAAATGATTGCGAACTAAGGACGCCTAACTTCGCTACCGTAACTTTGGTTTCCGCAAATATGCTTTAAAAATCAATAAAAAGTGAATTCCCAGGGCTAAGGCTCCTTGAACATCATCTCTTAAGTGTAATTGTTGTTGGTTTAAGCATTTTTGAGGAGTTTATCATGGTTATTGATCCCAAGGTTAATTTTACAACTATATTCGTCTCCAAATTATAATTGCCTTCTAGAACTTAAAAACCTACCTACATCTGCGAGTGGTGATAAGCTTTACCAATTCTAGAGCTCTTAAGCTTTTTTCTTGTAATTGACCAAGTGTGGGTGGGTAGGTACCTCTCGGTCCTAACCACGAGTCAATCCCTTAGAATTACGTCTCCGAGACAGACCACACTTCACATATCCAAGTTCTATCTATCCGTTTCTCTCTCGAGCTTACTTCAAGACAAGAAATATATTCTAATGGTGATCAAACATCAAAATAATGAATTTTAGAATATATGAATAACCACTTTAACATAAACTCCAGCAAAAACCAATACAATTAGTCCAAGAGGTTCATGTTCTTGGCCTTAACCCCAAGAATGAGGGATTTTAGCCACTCATAATGTTTATCAACAACCAAAAGTAAATAAATACCATAAAAGTACTTAAAAACTGAAAAGAAGAGGATTTGAACCTAATGAAGATGCCCAAAAACGCCCAAAATATTCTAGGGAGGATGGAATGTGATATAATAACTCAAAAAATCCTTTTTATAGACCCAAGTCGAGGCAAAAACGGCTAAAACGCGGCCCGGCACGCCATTGGGCGCGCCTTGTACTTAGGCAGATTTTTGCCTAAGCAAGCAGGGTGCTCCCAGGCGGCGTGGTACGCTTCCTGGCGCGCCTGGGCACTGCCTGGACTGGTGACAATTTTGCCAAAAGCGGCCTGGCACGCTGCCTAGCGCGCCAGGCCCCTTTTTTTGTAATTTTCAAACTTTCGTCGACTTCTCTTCGCGGATTTGGATGGATTCTTTAAGATCAACTCTTTGGCTTGTCTCTCATCTTCAATCTTCTTCGTTCGTAGCTCCTCCGAGCCTCACTTTCCATGCAAACATGCTCCAGAAATCGCAATTTCCACCTACAAGAGTCTAATCATATTGGTTAGCACACTATCCCATTTTTCATCAAAAATATATGAAATCAACAAATATTGTTCTCAAAACTAAGGTGATCATGGGTTAAAGTCGCTACTAAGGCATATAAATACGCCTCAGATCATTCAACCGTCTCTGCTGCTCAACACTAGGCTTAGCATCCTCCTCAAACAATATCTTATGCATGCAAAACAACCCATTTATTCTCCGAATATCAGCTATGCTCCAACCAATTGCCTTAATTCTATCCCGCAGAACCTTGAGCACTCTTTCAACCTGCGCATCAGACAACAATGAAGAAAGGATTACGGGCAGTGTGTCATTACTGCCCAAAAATACATACCGTAAATGAGATGGCAAAGGTTTCAACTCAAGAACCGGAGCCTCCTCAATTGAAGGCTTTGGCTTATTCCATGTCACCTGTCTTTCAAGATCCTCAAATGGGGCATCTCCTCTTACATAAGCACAAGTCGCATCAAGGAAGTGAAGACATTCTTCCACTTCTTTAGCTTCAATTATTTCCTTACCATATACCAAAGCTCTTTCTAACGGGTCCTTATATGTGAGAAAGTAGTCAAGCTCTGCATCCGTGATTTGAGGTTCCACCACGGTGATAGATTTTAACTCCTCATAATGAGATGGAAGCTTTGTGGCTTTGAAAACATCGAACTCAGCTTCTTCACCATTTACATTTATGGACATTTTTCCCGACTTGACTCTAATCACAGCATCTGCAGTGGCTAAAAACCCTCTACCAAGAATAATAGGTACCTTTTTGTTGGCCTCATAATCAAGAATAATAAAATCCACCGGTAGAATAAATGGTCCCACTTGTATTAGCACGTCTTCAATAATTCCATCTGGATATGCCAGAGATCTATCTGCAAGCTGCAATGTTACAGTTGTTGGCCTTGGCTCACCCAAACCCAATGTTTTAAACACCTAGGTTGGCATCAGATTTATACTTGTGCCCAAATCACAAAACGCCAACCCAACCTCTTGGTCGCCAATGAAAATGGGTATGGTGAAATTACCTGGATCTTTCAACTTTTGCGGTATCTTGCTTTCCAATCAAAAACTGCACTCCTCAGTAAGTGCGATGGTTTCAAACTCCGTCAAACGCCTTTTATTAGCCACAATATCCTTCAGATATTTAGCATACTTTGGGACTTCCTGCAATAACTCCACCAGCAGAATATTAACATGTACCTGCTTCAAAACATCAAAAAAATTTCTGCAGGCCGAGTCGATTTTCTATTTTTGAAATCACTGCGGAAACGGTGGTGGTGGTTTAACTGACACCACCTCCGGTTGTTTTGTACCTTGTTCATTGACCTTCTTTTCGGTCCCCTTGATCTGCTCCGATGAGAAATCTGCGTCCTTTCTTCTAGGCGGTGCCTCCTCAAGTTCTCTTCCGTTTCTAAGACTAACTGCACTAACATTCTCTTTCGGGTTCTTTTCGGTGTTACTCCCATATGGCCTAGTGTTCTATGTCGCTACTAATTGCCCCACTTGTCGCTCAAGCTCATGAATTGACTTTTGTATTTCATTAACAATTTGAGTCTGCTGCCCCATAAACTGTTTCATTGTCTCTTCTAAAGAATTGCTTGGCTGCGGAGCATGAGGTTGTTGGATGTTATAGTGTGGTCTTTGCTGGTTACCACTCCAAGAGAGATTTGGATGGTTTATGAAATTTTGATTGTAGTTATTCCCCTGAAAAACACCACCACGATTTTGTTGACCAACATAATAAATAGATTCGGGATTCAAAGGACATCCCGAATATGCATGATTCTCTCCGCAAGACTCGTATACTAGTTGTACCGGCTGCACTTGCTGGACCTGTTGTACCTGGATAACACTCTGGTTGGTGACCAGATTATTTATTGCATTTACCAACTAGGAAATGTCTGACCGTATTGCAGCAACACCATCTACTTCTAACACGCCTGGAGTTTTCTGTGCGGAAAAAATTTTCCCGACTCGATTCTTGATAATCTCAATTTCCTGATGACATCAAATTAAGAAGTGCCTCAATCTCATCATAGGTCTTAGACAAAATTTGTCCTTGCGCAGTGGCGTCTAATAGTGATTTAGAATCCGGCATCAATCCCTCTATAAAATTATGTCCGATGATCTCCTTTGGTTGCTTATGATGAGGGCAATCTCGCAAATAACCCTTATACCTCTCCCAAGCCTGAGGCAATGATTCACCATCTTTTTGAATAAATCCGGATATCTTTCCTCTCAACTCTTTTGTCCGTCTTGATGAGAAAAACCTGTTAAGAAATTTATCCAACAAGATTTGCCACGAAGTGATAGAGCCAGCCGGTTCATTCTACAACCACTCTTTAGCTTCCCCGATCAGAGAAAATGGGAATAAGGCCAATTTTACATACTCGTCCGAGACATTTTCATAATGAAAATTCTCACTCAGCTCGACGAATGTCATGAGGTTCTTATGTGGGTCTTCATGAGTCTTACCCTGATACTGACACGTATTCTGCACCAGTCGCACTGTTCCTTCTTTTAGCTCAAAATTCCCAGTGATGTCAGGCTTCACTATAGCTTTTGATGCGTTTTCCAGACTAGGCCTAGCAAAGTTCAGCACTGGGATCCTTTCCGCGGTTGCTTGAGCTACCGCATTGTCGACTTGATCACCCATTAGTCTTCGCGCTCTCAACGTTCTTTCAATTTTTGGATCAAGAGGAACCAAAGGGTTTCGTTGACTTCGGGTATTTACATAAACTAACCTAAACCCTGAAGGAAACAAAAACAACAAACAAAAGTGAAATTTGAAAAATTTAATAAAAACTCAAAATAGTATCAATTTCTAATCAAATCCCCAACAACGGCTCCAAAAACTTGTTGCGTCCTTTCGCACACGCAAGTGTACGTGGTCGTTCAAGTAATAAAGGATGAAAGTCTAGATATCGTACCCACAGGGATTTGGTGAATTGATTTCTAGTTTGAATTCTTATGTGATTTATTCAGTCGGTAACCAATAATAAGAGTGGTATGTGTGTTTTGAAAGTAAATAAAAACAATTGTAAGAAAGCCGTAGATTAGTTGTATTGTAATTCAGATTGGAGAAAAGATCTAGGGTTGCGGTGTTTTTTCAATCCAATTGCGCTATCCAATCATTCGTCTAATTCGCTTCCCTGAGTTACTAGTTGCAGGTTAATTGTAGCTATATTGAGAGTCTTTCCAACAACTCTAAGCTTACTCGACTATTCCTAACGCCTATATTTCTATGGTCATCGGTTAATAGTGAAGTGCATAAAGATATCATCTGTATCAACTAAGCTAGGTCACAGGGTATATTTCTATCCTCAGTGACGAATCGATTCCCTTTCCCTATAAGGTTCACAAACCAGCCCTATTTCCTCTTTTTACACTTGTCGTTACCTTTTTCAAGTCCAACAAACAAGCCCTAGATAATATTCGCAAGGTGATCAATCAAATGAATAATTGAAAGCAAGAAGAAATAAATAACTCAATAGACGGAAAGCAAAATAGATAATATGATATTCAAGCCCCAACTTTCATGTTTGACCACAACCCTATAAATTAAGAGGTTTAGCTACTCATGAATCTCTTTGGAAGAAGAGATTTCATGAGTTTACAAGGCAAAAAAATCGAAAATAAAATAAAAGAAATAAACTTGACCTTGTTCTTGAGCTTTACTCTAGCTTTTGGCTTCCCCAAATCAGTTGTATCTTATTAAAAACATGGCAGGGGGGGTTATATATAGTTTAGGAACCCTTAGAATGTTTAAAACCAATCCCATTCGGGTTAGGATTGACCCCGTGTCGCGCCACAACCCAAAACGCCAGTTGTGGCGCAAGGAACAACTCAATATTCAGACAGTTGCTCAAACTCGCGCCACCCCTTGCTTTGGAGGGTGTGGCGCAAGCCTTCAATGTTCAGAGAGCATCAGAATGGCTTTTCCGTGCTTGTTTTGCAAAGCATTGCAATGTCGATTCTTCCTTGGTTCCTTTTAGTTCCTTGGTGATCTTTTTCTTCTCTTTTAAGCTCCAAATACCTCAAGAAACACCTACATACACAAGACATGAAACACAAGTGTAAATCACATCATTTAAGCTCCATACGACACTAAAAATATATCAAATGCGAGGCAAAAGATGGTTAAATTAGGTGGTTTTTAGCCTCGCATCAACACCCCTCATTAAACTTCTCCAAATTGAAGAGGGAGGTCAAACCTCAAATCCTAATTAGGGTGAGCCTGTAGCTGCAGAAGGTGATGATGTTATGAGTTCCTAAGAGGCAGAAGAATCTGTGGATGGTTCAGGTAGTGTCATTCCAGAATCTTTCAAAGGAGCTGCTGCTAAAAATCCCCTCAAAAGGGGGGCAGACTCAAGGTGGTGGAGTGTCCAAAGTGTCGGGACTACTATATTAATGGGGTATCCCTGAACAACATGGGTTACTAAAAGAGAAGCATCCAAGAAGAGCCTCGCATACTACCCGAGCACTATAGAGAGTTACAGAATTAAATTGGGTCTTCAAAAAATATAAGCTAGACTAGATGAATAAATAGGTGGGCAACTTTAGGGCTGAGTTGGTGAGAGAGTTTTACTCCAACTATGTTGAAATGATCGAGAACATGACTCCTTCCAAAAAGGAGAAGAATATGAGAAAATAGCCCAGACATGACATGGTGTTAGTGTAGGGGAAAAAGATTGATATTTCTGTGAAGGCTATTTCTAAAGCCTTGTTTGGGATGATTTCGAGCCACCAGTAGAGACGCTGGAGTATGATTGCCAGATGTCATATTTGAAGAAGGTGAAAATTTTGAGCACTGATGATGACCTGATACACTACAAGTTGCTGGCTAGCCATATTGTGAAAGCTAAGAAAGGGGAAAAATAGGTAAATGGTACAGCTATTTATAAACATACACTGAGCTTTATTGCCATGGCTTGGTGATCGATTGTCAGGCACCGCATAACACCCACAGAAAATGATAATGCATTGAGTGCTGAGAAAGAGGGGATGGTGGAAGCCTTTAAGAAGGAATCAGAGCTGAACATTCATGGATCATTATAGAGGAGATTCGAGAGAGGAAATTAATTTATCACACTACTCTCCCTTTCCCTAGCTTGGTGACTTTGCTTTGTTGGAAGTCAAATGTGACGTCCATTCGTGCAGTTGACAAATTTTTCCAGTCGACCAAAACCACTGACATTGCATTAATAAAAGATACTTTGAACTCGGCGGCTTGAGTTTGAGGTTCTTTGGATGATTTGCCTTCACATGCAACTGAGGGGAATGCCCAAATTACAGATATTTTAGCTTTCAAAGTCGGTGCTACATTATCTTTCATACTGTGGCCCACAATACCTTTAGGTACAGTTTAGTCGGTACCTGCCGGCTATATATTGGTGCCTCCAGCTTTTCTAAAGTATATAATTAGTAATCAGGTTGTACTTGATGCGAGGATTAAGAAGTTGGAGGTAGGGGTAAAGCCCTACATGGAGAATGAGATTGACATAATGCTATAGGGCATACAGACTTGCCTTGAGATCTTTGAGAGCCAAATGATGGCTAAGTTGGAGAGCGTCTAGGCTCTGAATTTTAGCATAGTCACTGTTGAGTTAGATAAATTAAAGTATGTGGTGAAGGATCTTTTTGAGTTTGAGAGGCAACTTCCAGTTGTGCAGCCTCCACCGCTCCCGACATTTGTGAATTTTGGTGTTGATATTGTGGTACCTAATTTTTTTACCCAAGCCACGATAGATAAGGGAAAGGGTGAGGTGATAGATAAGGCAGTACATAAGGTAATGGATGATTCACATCCCCATAAGAAGAGAAAGAAGAAGGATAAGTACAGAAAAAAGAGGAAGGATAAGGATGGGAAAAAGATAAAAGAGAAGGAGAGCGAGAGGACCTCTGAGGTATCCAGTTTGGAGAGAAGTAAGGTCCTACCTGACGTAGTTATTGTTGATGTTGATGATATTATTTAAAGTGGAGGGGGCAGAGAGATTTCCCCTATGATGTTATCATTGAGTGCACCGGCCGCCTCTAGTGCCCACTTGAGTGTGAGTGTCACAGCCACATCTGAGGCCACTAGAGTTGGAGTGCATGATAGGGTTGCATTTATGACCCCGATCAATGAGTCGACGACAACTATCAAAAGCGCCACAGGTATGTTCCTACCCTAGTTTTACAGTGTTTTCATGTTTTTGTGCAATAGGGACATTGCATGATTTCTAAGTTGGGGTGGGGGTGTACCACATCCAAGGGATTTTGTTGCCATGTTTCTTTTTTCTCTGAAGCACTATCTAGTTAGAACCACCATGTTTAGGAGTTTTTTTTTGTTATTTTTGTATGTTTTTTGTAATCAAGAGAGAAATAGGAGAACTTGGTGTAGTTAAAATAAAAGAGCATGCAATCTGTGTTTTTAATGTGTTTAAATGATACCCTGTTGTGTGCTTACTATGAACTATGACCAATGTGTACCTCATCATGGCACTAGGATTATGAATGTGACAACGGTAGCCTAATTTTCATGAACCGAATAGATAGTGACTCAGTATGTAGCCCTGAGCCAGGTATGTTGTAAGGTTTTTACCTAGTCAATGTGTGTATATGATATACAACTTGCCCAGTTAGTCTTGCTAAAGTTGTAGGATAGGTGGTTAGGAAAGGATCATAGGCAATTCTTGAATAGTCCACTACAGCCTAAAAAGCCTACCAAATGAAAATAATATCCCTTGATCTCAAAATTTGAGCCTAAATAGACTTTTTTCTTGAACTAGATGATTCACCTTTCCAATCATTTACAATGAACCTACTTTGACCTGGTCCCTCCTTAGACACTGTGCGCCTCAACTAAGGTAAATCGCCTAAGTTGAGGGTGGATATTGTAGGGGCGCATACAAAGTTTGGGTATGTAGAAAAAATTAGTCAATTGAAAAAGAATTCGGTGTGGTACTGTGTGAAAAAAAAAAGTTGAAAAGAAGAAAAAAATATGTAAAAAAAGAGAAAAATAAAAAGAGAAGAAGTTATGAAAAGAAAACCGCACCCGAAGTTTGAATAAAAGAAAAAAAGGGAGAAAATAAATAGAGTAGGAAAGTGGAGCTAAAAGTAGTGTAGTGTCGAGGAGGATTTAGTCACTTTATCTATATGTACCATACCCGTCCACAAGCCTACATTACAAGCCAATAAAATTCCTATAGTGATCCTAGTCTGTCTATCTAAAAAACTGAGGCATAGAAAATAAGGGCAAGCCTATGGTATCTCATGCACACTATCCGACTTCTTTGTGAGAGTGAGTGCTTAGATTTAGTCCCTGTCCTCATAGTCACTATGTATTTTGAGTGTTAGGTACTTCTTTGATGTGATGGCATAAGGGTTGCATAGCAGTTGTTTCTTGTTTGGGTAGTGTCATTGGCTTGCATGCTAGGTTATCTGTTGATAATATAATGTCATCACTTGATCCCATTATGTCAGGGTAAGTTATTTGTGTACACACAACGTTTTTGGTTTTGATAATGTTTAGAAGGGGTTGAGCTTGTGTTGTGATTCATGCATGCTTAAGTTGAGTTTTGAAAATATGACTGCCTAGTACTCTTGGATTTCTCTTGGTTAAGTGTTGTTTAGATTGTGTTTTAGTTTAGTTGTGTTTTGTTTGCCTGAGGACATGCAAACGTTCTAAGTTAAGGGTGTTGATGTTCCATAATCTTACGGCACTTTTAATGCTTAAAATGAGGGATGCAAGTACAAAGGTACTTTTATGTAGATATGATGCGGTTTTGTGATATTTGCAAGTTAACCAGCTCGGAGAAGCAAAGTGCATAAAATCTGGATTTAAAGGAATCAGACGAGCCGTCCTATGACAGTAGGATCTGACCACGGTCATACCATTGCTATCGTAGGTTGAATCAGAGAGTTGATATTCGAGTGTTATTCAGATGAAAGCATCCCACGGTTATACGTAAATGCTACGATTATAAGATCGATCGTGGGAAGAAGTTTCAAAGAGCATGCTCACAGATGTTAAGTATGACGAAGATCATACCTTCACTTTCAACGCCCATACTATGATACCATGATATCGTACTAAAGATCGTGGAAGAAGTATTTTGTGAAGTGAGAAATCAAAGGTAGAAGACACGAGAGGATGTCACGATAGTACAATGGAACCACGAGCTCATACTAAACATCATACTATCCAAGATCTGAAAGATGAAGAAATCAAGTGTCAACCTATGAGCACAAAGGATGATCGTGGTATCTAACAACGATCGTACCTTTCTTCATCCGATGTGTTGACTTAGCATATATCATCATGTTTAGGATAGGTTTTATGTTTATCTATAAATACTTCTATTAGGTTTATAGTTGCAGGTTACATTCTATTGATACTTTTGAGACATATTGTTGTTCTTTGAAGTGCAAACATCGATTTTGAGGGTTTTAATTCATAAGAGAGATTTGTGGTTTTCATCTTATTCTTGTAAGTTCATAATTATGTTTTCTTCTCCGAATTATTGGTGTGTGCTTGTAATTATGAGTAGTTAAACACCACAACTTCGGGGTGGACATTCGGTTCTTTGGTTTGGTTTTAGCAAATTTCGATTTGGTTCTTCGATTTTTGGTTTTGGGAAAGTATGCACCGAATACTAAACCAAACTAATTCGGTTCTATTCAGTTTTATTCGGTGTTTCTAAAATGGTTTTTTGGTGCAAATGGGAAATAAAATGCCCTTATTTTCATGAAGCACTTTTAGCTCTTGAATATAATTGGTTCTTTAGCTCTGTTAATCACCTGCACGTTGCTCAGGATCGAGAAAAATAACTGCCCTAGTTTGGCTACTTTAGAGTAGATGTAACCTCTTATTCGTTATGAATTCACTGTCAAAATTCATGTGCCGCATTTCTTTTCTATATACCGCGTGAAATGGGAGTACCATACAATAAGTATAGGGCCTATTTGAGAAATGAGAAATATAACTAGAGTGACCCTCCTAGTTCATGTCTAAATACGGTTTCCAGTAAGTTTTCTAAAGAAGACGAACCGAGTCCCATGCTTTTGTATATATACTTGAACTTGGAGAAACAAAAATCAAATGGTAGTAATATGCTATGGTCCTCTCACTTTATGAATCGGAATAATCATACCTATTGACGAAGACTACATTAATTTGCTATGAATTGGTAAATCTGCTATGTTCTATTTATTATGTTTAACTTGGGAAAAATTAATTATTTTGACTATAAATGTAAAAGAGTACAAGTAGTAGTCTAAGGTAGGAACAAAAAGATGTCGTATGGGTTTGATGTTAAAACATTTTGGGCCAAATATGAGTTACATATAATTTAAAATATTTTTTAAAAATTCCATTTGTGAAACTTCGGTTCTTCGGTGCATCGAAGAACTGCGACCCTCACACCGAACACCTAACCGAAGAATCAAAGTTCCAAAAAAAACCTGAAACCAAACCAAAGAATCGAAGAACCGAATTAGTTTGGTTCGGTTTGGTTTTTTGGTTTTTCGGTATTTATGCCCACCCCTACCACAACTAGGGTTGTGTTAACCATGATGGATTAACAAAGTAGTTTTCATAGTATGAAGTGTTTCTCAACGGGTTTGGGCGTGTGTTGTTGAGATCTTCGGCTTGATTGATTTTTAATGGCTATAGACATTAGAATCTAACTTGCTTATCTTTACTCTAGACGAAAGGATGAGTAACGGATGGGAAAAAGGAATAAACAACAGAGACTTAAAACTATCAACCTTCAATTAATAGCTTGAGCCGATTATCCGGGAAAGCTAATCTGGGATCCAGGATAGGGGTTAGTAATGTAAAACTCAGGAGAAGAGAAACCTTACTTAAGGATAGTTACTTAAACAAGTGCGGAAAGACGTTTAGGTAAACATAACCTATCGATTCTACATTCTAAGCACTAGACGAGATCACTAAGTATGAAGAAACTATGGAGTTATGAAGTTATTGGGGAACACAGTTCCAGTGCTTCTCATATATTGATTACTTAATGAAATCAACAATTGTTACTATTTGAATTCTGGTTTATAATATTTCGACCTATTCCTTGTGGGATCGACCCCAATCTAGTTATATTCTAAATTTGATCAACGGCTGCTTTATATTTTGTTAGAGGTGTAATTTGGGAGACATCAGAAATATCATAAAAATGAGGTTGAAATCGAGTATGAAATCGCCAAAGTATCATACTTTAGCTTTACTAGTAAAATCCCAAAATCTAAGGTTAAATAACAAAGATTGGAGGATCAAATTATGAACTAATCAGTAGGGAATTACAAATTATTTATATAGAAACTTACCCCACGAAGAATTATCAAAACACCACCTTTTGTATCTCCCCAAATCGTGTCTCCAAGCTCAAAAATTGAGTTATAAGCTTTAATGGCCAAAAAAGAGATGCTTAAATCCTGTCAGGTAATTACCCTTAGCGTTCACAGGGATATCGTCGTGTTTCTGAATGTCCCTAGCCCAGGCCCATCGCATTTACGACAGCTCTATCGCGATTGCAAAGAACAAATGGCAATCCAGACCCCGACCCATCATTAAAACTTCACAAATACGGGCCCATCATAGTGATCGTAAAGGTTAGACAAATCCTTCTCCTCAAAAGCGAAGAGGGGATCGCGAAGGCAAAGAAGGAAGGGTAGCTGCACTAGAAACTATGTACCAGTTGAATCCCATTATAGAAAAATGTCTTGAATGGATCCTTAGAATTCGTTCAAGACCCCACAAAGATAAGCCAACTATGCTACTAGACTAAATTTGACATTCTACACTCATTAGAACAATACAAATTTCCAATGGAGGTTATTTTCACCGAATGTTGATGGAGGTCAACCTTAGGCCAAACTTTTCAACATCTCATCTAATCGTTCAAATTCTCATCAAAAGCCTTAGGACCCAAACCAACTATGCTACTAACCCAAAAGTCAACTATATTAACTTAAAGGCTTTCAAAAATCAAAAACTTGCACAAAACTCAACCAATTTTTTTTAGAATCATGTCACCCGCTCCCGTAACTCACAAATACCATATGAAAACTATGGGAGGGTAAAATGGTCAAAATGCATAAAATTTTAAAAATCTCTATAAGGGTTGTTACATCATTCACCACTTAAATACACGTTCGTCCTCAAATGTAAAGGCAAGAAAAGTACCTAAATCGGTGAAAATCTGGGGGTATCTACTCTGCATGTCAGACTAAATCTCCCACATAGCCTCTACTATGGGATAATGCTTCCACTAAACCTTCACTCAATCAATAATTTTAGATCTCAATTTTCTAGTCCGCCTATCCAAAATAGCTATAGGATCTTCCTCAAAACTCAAATCATGATCCAAATCCAAAGAAACCCACCGAATCACATAAGAACCATCCCAATGATACCACTTCAACATCAAAACATAGAAAATGGAATGCACAATTGAAAGATTCGGAGGTAAGGCCAACTTATATGCCACTTCCCCAACATGACTAAGAATCTCAAAAAGGCCAATAACCTCAGACTAAGCTTGTCCTTCTTTCCATACCTCATCACACCCTTCATGGGTGATACCTTCTAAAAAACTCGCCTACCTTCCATTAATTTTAAATAACACATTCTACGGTCCGCATAGGGTTTTTGCCTACTCTAGGCAGTCAAGAGCTTATCCTGAATCAATCTTACTCAATCTATCAAGTCCCGTACTAAGTTCATGCGCCAAGGTCTCTCCTCAAAAAAATCAAACCACCCCACTAGAGACCTATAACTCCTCCCTAATAAAGCCTCAAGCGGTGCCATTAAATACTAAAATGATAGTTATTATTCTAGGCGAACTCCACAAACACAAAAAATGGTCCTAATAACCACCGAAATCCATCACATAGGCTCAAAGAATATCCTCTCAAACCTGAATAGTACGATCTAACTGTCCATCAATCTAAGGGTGGAATATAGTGCTCATCTTCAACTGAGTATCCAACTCCTATTATATAAAACTCCAAAAGTGTGAAGTGAATTGGGTACCCCTATCTGATATGATAGAAATGGGCACACCATGCAATCAAACTATCTAATGAATGTAGATATTGGCTAGCTTCTCCTCACTGTAGTTCATCTTTACCATAATGAAGTGCACTAATTTGGTCAATATGTCCATAATTACCTAAACTGAGTCAAAATTCCCCAAGGTATGGGTAACCCAACTATAAAATCCATAGTAATACACTATCATTTCCTTTCGGGTATAGGCATCCTCTAAGTCAAGCCACCCGACTTACAATGCACATACTTCACCTACTGGATATTCCAACACTTGGCCACAAACTTACAATGTCCCTTTTCATCCCACTCTACCAGTAGTGATGCTTTAGGTCATGATACATCTTAGTTACTCTTGGATGAATACAATACCTCAAACTGTGAGTCTCCTGCATGATTAACTTGGTGATATCACCAACTTTCAGCACATAAATTTGACCCTTGATTCTCAAAACACCCTCGATCTAGGAATGCCTCCTTAGCCTCGCTATTCAACACTTTATCTTGAATTACCATTAATTTCTCATCATCAAACTACTAAATTTAAATCTTTTCAAATAACATGTATCTAGCCTAGACGTAACTAAGAAATCACCTGGGTACAAAATATCAAGTCGAACCAACTATTGGCTAAATACTAGATGACTAAAACTATATGTCGCTGCTGAGCGTGAAGATAATCCAGACTCCTCATGCTCACTGTATCCAAATCAAGGCATCTACTATCACATTTCCTTTACCCAGATGATAGATAATCATTAGATTGTAATCCTTAAGCAACTCTAACCATCTACGTTGTCTCATAATAAGGTCTCTCTGGCTGAAGAATTATTGAAGGCTACGATGATCCATGAAGATCACACAATAAACCCCATACAGATAATGTCGCTATAACTTCAACACAAATACTGCCATCGCTAACTCCAAATCATGAGTGGGGTAGTTCTTGTCATGGTCTTCAACTAAGGCATAAGTTATCACTTTATCCTTTTACATCAACACATCACCCAAACCAACCATGGAAGTATCACAATAGATTATAAAACCTATGCCATCCATAGGCAAGGTCAAGATAAGAGCAGAAGTAAAAAAATTCTTGAGCTTTTGAAGCTTTTCTCACACTCATCCGACCACTGAAAAGCAACATTTTATTGAGTCAATCTGGTCAAAAGAGCTGCAATAGAAGAGGAATCCTGCACAAACTATCTGTTGTAGTCCACTAAACTAATAAAGCTCAGGATCTGGATAAAAAGTAGGCCTAGCCCAATTAGGAACCACCTCAATCTTGGCAGGAATAACCATAATACCATTCTTGGTGACCACATACCCTAGGAATGACACTGAATCCAACCAAAACTTACTTTTTTTGAAAACTTGGCATACAACCCCGGATCCATCTGCCTCTGAAGCACAATCCTTAAATTTTTCACATGATCCGCCTCATTCTTAAAATATACCAAGATATCATAAATGAACACAATTACAAAGAAATCCAAATAAGGATGGAACACACTGTTTATCAATTCTATGAATAGCGTTGGAGAGTTAGTTAATCCAATGGACATTACTAAGAATTTATAGTGCCGGTATCGAGTCCTAAAAACCATCTTTTGAACATCCAAAGCTCTAATATTAAATTGATGATATCCCAATCTCAAATCAATCTTTGAAAACACTAAAGCCCCCTGAAGCTGATCAAACAAGTCGTCAATGCGTAGAAGGGGATACTTGTTCTTAACAATCACCTTGTTCAACTGTTGATAGTCGATACACATATGCATAGACCTATCCTTTTTCTTTAAAACAACACTAGAACACCCTAATGTGACACACTAAGTTGAATAAGACCCTTACTTAATAAATCCTGAAGTTGATCCTTTAATTCTTTTAACTCTGTTGGAGCCATCCTATAAGGAGAAATAGAGATGGTCTTGGTTCCCGAATCTAAGTCAATAGCAAAGTTGATGTCTCGGTCTGGAGGAACACCCGATAAATAAAGAAAAACACATTTATAAACTTCCTAACCACTTGGATTGACTCTAAAAAAGGTGTGTCAGCATCAATATCATGCACAAAAGTCAAGTAATAAATATATTCCTTCTCTACCATCTATTGAGCCCAAAGAAATGACATAACCCCTTTAAGAAACAAACTTGGAGTACCCTTTCACTCTACCCTCAGCACACCTGGCATAACTAAGGTAACCATCTTAGTATGATAATCTAGGACAACATGATATGGAGAAATCTAATCCATATCAAAAATCACATTGAAATTTGTCATATCAAGGATAATCAAGTCTACCCAAATATCATATCCCAGAAAAGTCATAACAAAAGGATTAGTGCACCCGATCCACCACTAAAGAATCACCTACTAGGGTCAAAACACAAATGTATACATCAAGGGACTCACACATCAAATCAATACCCAAAGCAAAATATTAAGACACATAGGAAAAAGTGGATCTAGGATAAAATAACAATAAAGTAGGACGATGGCAAATTGGGACGATAGGAAACTGGGACAATACCTATGATAACAATAACAGAGGCCTCCATCTCAAGTCTTCCCAAGAAATCTTAGCACTTTCATCAACCACCATCGAACTGAGTAACGTCCACCGCCATAAGCTGCTTGGGCTCCTGCTTGGGCTCCTACATTAGCACAATGAGGACCACCTTTACTACTTTGTGCATGTCTTCTAGCTAGTGATATTGGTTCCTATTAAGTCTGTATTTGAGGACTCCTCTATGGCTCTCTCGATATGTGCATAGGTCACCATATGTATATAAGCCCCAAATCCCTATAATTATGACACCCACTGGCTGTAGTATACTAATGGGATGGGACAAATGAACTAGAATGACCACTATAATCTAAAAACTCAAAATGAGACCCTCTAACCATCTAACTTGAGCTCTGACTACCCATAAACTTGGAAGTCAAATAACCACTATTAGGACCCTACAATACTACCTGGATGGGCCTATACTGTTGAATAGGAACCTCTACCTGATAAATCACTACCTCGGGATGATGACCCATTAAAACTGCCCTAACTATAAAACCTCTTATCGCAACCCATCTGGGCATCACAACAAATATCTTCTACCCTACTGGCATGCTCAATAATCTACAGGAAGGTACCCCGTATAGTCACCAACTTTATTTTAGCCAACTGAAGAGTAGTAGTTAACCTCTTTATAAACTTTCTTGCCTGCTCTCCCTCTGTCAAATTTCACAACAAGGAGTGCCTAGATAGGGCATGGATGTGAGTCTCATACTAGATAACAGTCATTTAACCCTGCTCTAAAGCATTAAACTTATCTCTCACCTTCTCTCTCAAACTCTGCAATACATATTTCTCTAGAAACGCCCAAGAAAATAGTGCTTTGGTCATGGGAGGGGAACCTATTTTCCTACAACCAAAATAAGAACTCCACCACTGCTTTGCCACCCCAACAAACTTAAAGGTAGTATAATATATGCCATGGGACTCCATCAAACTGAGGTTATGCAACATCTCCTGATAGTTAACAAAAAATTAATCTGCATCATCATCGGGTGCACTAATGACTTGAAAGGACCCAATCTTACGAACCTATCAAACATATTTTACTCATCGACTATCATCACTAATCAAGGCACAATCATAGGATCAAAATGTCTAACCGAGAAAGAATCAATTGCAAGGCCACAGCAGCAGCTAGTTGTGCCCTAATAATCTGGAAACTCTAACCTGGTACCTGTCTTGGCGGTTGATCTCCCTCTTGCTCTAAGACCCATTCGGAGTAATATGTAGTTCTCATGTCTAGGATGCACCATCCAAATAAATCAAGAGTCGAATAAGAATATAGCGTAATACTAGTAAGGCTATATAACCCTATGAGTTCTAGGCTGGCCCCATACCCTCAGGCTAATATGGTGCATCATCAAGCTCAACCACCGGCCAGGAGATGCTACCCTGGAACCTCCTCTGGTTGGAGTTACACCATGATCTCTCCCTCTCTCCCTACCATGGTCGTTACTCCTACCTTGACCCCTAGATACGGCTTCAACAGTGGGTGTCGACTTATCACCCTTGGCACCACCAGATTACATCCTCACTATTTATGGAAAGAGTGAAATACAAGATTTACAATCTCAGAAGTGAATAAATCCAAAAAATAAGGAATAAAAAATAGAATATTTCCTAAGAATTCTTCATTGCCTCCCAAAGATAAGTACGGACATCAACGTACTAATTTGTGAGACTCTACTGGACACATGCTTTTGTACTCAAGCGACTGGTGAACCTAGTGCTCTGATACCAACTTGTGATGACCCAAAAAACTCATGGATTATGATGGAACCTACCTCAACCCTTCATGTTAGGTAAGCTTAACTCTAACTTAGATAAATCAAAATAAAGTAAGCAAAGATCATATGCACCAGAAAAGTATCAACATTAGCAACTCAACAAAACAAAATCTCCCAAGACTCAACTATCATGAGTATATAAGAGTGACTCTAAATCTGATGAACATAAGTACATAACACATCACTATCTACAAAGGGTAAGGTACACTGAAAATAAGGTGATAGATGAAGTTGAGTGTTCTTCGAAGGTAGTTCACCATAACTTTGATAATGCAATCAACCAACACTATCACACACCTCAGAAAGCACTTGATTTGGGATTTGTATCAAAAGGAAGCAAAAAGTAGCGGTAAGTATGATACACTTGCACTTAGTAGGCATCACCATCCGACTAAGCTTAAGCAAAAACTATATCAAATAAAGAACATTAAAATAAAACTGCCAGTAGAAAAGTCCCAACAGTTCAATAATTTCAAATATCATGGTCTATCATAATTCCAACCAAAATAGAATAAATGATGCAAATGCAATGATGATAGATGTTATGCAACAACAAGTCGATCTTTGCCCACGATGTTGTTAGCCGGATCTTTGCCCACGGTGATGTATATATGTAAATAATGAAACAAGTTGAATATTTTTCCATGGTCTTATTAGCCTGATCTTTGCCCACAGTTGTGTGTGTATATATATATATATATATATAATATGTAATTTCAGGGATGAACCCTTTAAAAGTGCTAGTTTTCAAGTAGATATTTGATTCCATAACCTTGAAAACTGAGTATAAATAGAATGCATGATCATAATAAATAAAAACCTGGATATGTGTCAATAATATATGGAACAACCTAATAATACAATGCACAAATCAATCTTTCAAAATCACAACCAAATCATTGATACAAGCCCCCACACTACCATCACGGTAATAAATTATCTCATTCAATGTCATAAATAACACAATCCCTTCCACAAGCATCACAATTAAAATCCACAAATTTATAATAAAATTTACTAATTCTCTCAACCCATAGAATGCTTTGCATGATAAGCCCCCATCCAACTGATGTCTGAAGAAAGTTAAGTCATAAACTATCTCGAAGCTAAAATATAATCCTGAAACACTCAACATAAAGCCTTTCCGATTTGAGTGGACTCAGAACGCTCTCAATCTACCAAAAATAGTTTCTACACATAAATACTAGTCCAATGACACTCATATTGTTAACTTTATAGACCGGGTTCAAAAAGGTATCAACCCCAAGAACCCAAAGGTAAAGCTAGACTTTTAAGAGAAAACTATTTTCTCATAACCCAAGGAGTTCATATCTAAAATTTCATCAAAATGGGGTTGGAATTGAGTCTGAAATCGTCAAAATATCATACTTTAGCTTTACCGATAAACCCCCAAAATTTAAGGTTGAAAAAAAAAAGTTGAGGACGAAATCATGAACTAATCATTGAGAAATGATAAATTAGTCATATAGAAACTTACCCCATGAAGAATTATTGAAATATACATTTTGAATACCCCCAAATTATGTCTCCAAGCTTAAAAATGGAGTTATGGGCTTTAATGAGTGAAAAAAATATTTAAATGTTGACATGTAATTACCCTTCGTGTCCACTGGGAAATCCTCGCATTTGCGAGGGTCCCCAACCTAGACTCATCGCATTCATCATAGCGCAATCAATCGCAAATACGAAGAAGGAATGGCAGCTGCACCAGCAGCTATGCACGAGCTAAATCCCGACATAGAAAAATATCCCGAATAGACCCTTGAGATTTGTTCGGGAACCCATTAAGATAAATCGACTCTACAACAGACTAAATTCTACGTTTTAGACTCAACGAAACTATTGAAATTTTCAACATAGGTTATCTGCACCAAATATTGATCGAAGTCAAGCATAGGCCAAACTTTCCAACATCTCGTCTAAAAGTTCAAATTCTCACCAAAAGCCTCTGGACCCAAACCAATCATGTTACTAACCTAAAATTGATATTTTAAAGGTGAAGGAACTGACTTAATTTTTATCCGATACTTGAATCTCCGAATGTTAACCAAAGTCAAGTATATTAACTGAAAAGCTTTCCTAAATAAAAAACTTACACAAAACTCAACTGAAAGCTTCGAAAACTGTGCCACCCACTTTCACAAATTAAAAATACTATAAGACAACTACGGAGAGGGATAAAATGGTAAAAATATATAAAATCCAAAAATTACTATAAAGGTTGTTACAATGAACATTTCTTTTATAATAACATCTTAGTATATGATGTATACCATGTTGATATCATAAAAGATTGAGAGATTTTTTTGAAGGAATGAATCAATTCTATAATACTTTATCACTATATGATATATACCATTTGGATATATTTTTTTCTTCCATATTTATATTAATTTATTTCTCCCATTTTAATTAGTTAATTTTCTTTATTTCTTTTTTTTAAGGTGAGCCATGGAGTAATTGATAAAGTTGTTGTCATGTGATCAGGAGGTCATGTTTTAAGCTGTGAAAATAGCTTTTGCAGAAATGAAGGGTAATGCTTCATACAATAGACCTTTGTGATCTGGTCTTTCCTCACTCCCCTCCCCCGACATTAGTGGGAGCTTAGTGCGTTGGGCTTTCCTTTTTAAATTAATTTCTTTTTGTGTTCCTTTATGTATTTGTCTTTTTTTTCTTTTTACATATAAATATAAAATATGAAAGATAAAAATATTAATTAAATATTTAAAACTTATAAAAATATATAAAGATTAAATAACTTGAGTACAACAAGAAGTAATTAATAAAATAACCTCGTTGTGATTTTTAGAATTTTCTATGTTTTGACTATTTTTTCCTTTCCTGATTTGCTTTATATCATTTATGAGTTGCAAATGGTTAGCATGATCCCCGATACATTCGGGAGTGATATATATGAGTTTATGATTTTGAAAAGCCCTTAAGTGATTAGTTTGACTTCAGTCAATATTTTGTAATCCGAGCATCGGATGGTGATTCTGACAGTTCCATTATATTTGGAATATCGATTTTAGATTAGTAGCATAGTTAGTTCGGGTCCCGAGCCTATACATTTTATTTTGAGTGTTTAGATGAAAACTAGTTAAGATAACCTAAATGGGGTCCTGGGGGTTAGTTTCCGGTAAACAACCTCTTTTCATAAATTTGATAATTCCATTGAGTATGAAATATCGTTTCCAAGCTATCAGCATATTTTATTTGTGTTCGGGAGGTTCCGGATGAGTTTTTGAACATTTTGAGTGTTTTGGCCCTGTTTAAGTAAAATCGGTCGATAAAAAGGTTCATCATTAGTTTTAAAGATCAAAAATTATAATGAAACTTCTTAAATATCATGCATTAATTATAGGATTGATCTATAAAGTTTGATGTAATTTCGATAAGTCAAGATCGAGTTTTTATTGTGGAACAGGAAATAATTCTTTAATGAGCAAAAATAATATTTGACTGGGCAAACGTGCATGAAATTGAGTTCTGACTGAATGAGTAGATTTGTGTCATTATTTAGAAATTATAGGAAAAAGAATCGGTGAATTTTGCTATTGTACAAGAGATTTATGGCCTTTTTAGTGAAAACAAAAGTTAATGGTGTGAAAGGTGGTTGGTGCACACCTTTAGCGATGAAAAAATAGACTTTTAGCAATGGAAAATGGGTTTTAGCAATGGAAATTGCACCTGAGCATATTATAAATTTCATACTTTGCCCTTTCACTAAAAATTGACTTTTCAGAGCTAGAAAGCTCCATTTTAGGCGATTCTCGATGCGTTTTCTCATATAATCATTAGGTGTGTGATTCTACCTTCATTTTATTTATTTTCATTGATTATACTTCTCATTTTTTCACAATTTTGATCCATAAAATTTAGTTTTGAATTTCAAAATTATGAAATCAAAAATTCTTGATTTGAAGGTCAATTTGGGATTGGTTTTGATTGATTTTTAAGATTTGAGGTCCTTGTATCATGGATAAACGGATTTTGACAAAAAAAATTCAAAACTTCTCATTTTAAATTGTATTTGATAATGGAGATTTGGATTTTACCAATAAAGTAAAATATTGATATTTTGATGATTTTGAATCTAATTTCTATTCGATTTTCATTAAGTTTTTAGATTTAGAACCCTTAAAGTATGAGAAATATGATTCTTAAATAAAAATTTGAGTTTATCCTTTTATTTTTGGAACTAATTTTTGAAGTGATTTTAGACCCGGAACCAAAATATATCAATATGGGTATTGATGGACTCCTTTTAACTTGTAGATGTCATATTTGATTAGATTGGACGTGTTTGGTGATGATTCAAGGGAGTAGAACTTCCGGGTGATGCTTCGTACTATATTTTGGCTTGCGGATCTTCTTTAAAGGCAAAGCGAGATGTACCTTGACTCTTTCTGATGTGTTTATGTGTTGTATGCTTATTTGCTTGTATTTTGTGAATCGTTTAGGATTGAAAGTCCTGCTTAGATGAAATGGCGAGGATATCCATGGTTACCAGAGTCATTTGATGGATTGTAGTAATATAATAGATTATCTTAGTTATTCTAACTACTTGTGATTATGTTTAGAATAGATTGTAGATGGATGGCTTATAGACTAGAGTAAATTAATAATGGATACTTTATTGTGATGATAGGGGCTTGGTAGCCTTTTAGGGGATAATTATGTTATTATTGTTATTTGAGGAATGATTGAGGTTTAGAAAATATTTAGAGTATAAATAGACTTGTAATAGTTGATGTGATTATCGAGGTTTAGTATCTCTTATTAGAACATATTGTTAACTAGTGTAGTTCTCTTTTTAGTTATTTAGTCTAATGATGTCATCTTTGGAAAAGATGAGACTTATTGAGACAAGCTAGGTTTGGGTAAGTTTCGCGATATATTATTATTTAGATTGTTTACTATTTTTGTGTTGCCCGTGTGGGGGCTTATGTGAATGTTATTGTTGACTTGAGAGATTATTATTATTATGATGCCTGAGTGGGGTCTTGAATTGATATTATTGGCCTTATTTCTGCAATAATTACCTTATTATTATTGTGATGCCTGAGTGGGAACTTAAATTGATATTATAGACCTTATTTGAGCATTAAATTGCCTTATCATTATCGTGATGCCTGAGAGAGAGGCTTGGATTTAAATGATATTATTAATTTCTTACGCGACTATTTATTCTAGTGGTGCTAGGCAATGCCTTATATCATAAACTATTGACATGTTGAGTTGATTCTGAGCTTATTTATAACTGTGTTGAATTGATTATTATCTTCATACTGATTGGTTGTGAGCACTACATCCTCATTTTATTCATACATATTCATGATATTTGGTACCACTAAGAAACAATGAATTTGAAATAAAATGAAACACTGTATAAGATCCTTGATCGAGGGATGTGCTGGTAAGGTGATTGAGATATGAGAAACACTGATTTTGAAAGAAAATGAAACACTTTACAAAATCCTTAACCGAGGGATGTTCCAACAAGGTGACTGAGATATGAGATTGAAATTGTGAAAGTATATTGATTGTGAACCCCCTATGGGTCCTGTCCTAAAGCGCTGAGATTCAGAAGGTGTTTACAAATCCATGTGATGGCTTATATCAGTAACATCCCATCATCATCACTATAATGCATTCCATCACTTGCATTGCATTGCATTTCTTGGTATGATTTGATATTGCATTTGATTATTTACTTTTGTATAGAATTACCGTGATTGAATCTCATTTATGATAGTGTTTATTCTACATTCAGTCACTATATTACTTCATATAATACCATCTCTTGGTTGATTTTGGGGTTGAGAGATTATGAGACGTGGGGTATAACTTGAATAGAGAGACTATTTGTAGTGACATGTTCCATCATTACTGAAAATATCTATGGTAAATACATACGAATCTCATTCGTCATACGTGTTAGGATCAATTCCTTGATATGTGAGTGCATTAGTTATGAATTAAGATCATACAATACCCTTAGTACAAATTTAAGATGAAAGTATCCTTACTGATTTAGTTTTGGGCTAAGTTTAAACTAGGGTCAACTTCAAACAAGCATTCCTCCTAGAATATAAGGAGTTATGGGACCCTATACCCACCAAATTAAATATCTCTGGGTCTTTTTTCCAATGTAATAGAATGTTTGTTAATCCTTTTCTTGAGTAAAAGGTTATGATTGTTTTACTGAAGACTGTCCATGCTGAAAAGTTGAGGCTACTGCAGTGGGATCAGGCCGCTATAGTGGTATGGCGGTAGTATATAAGCCTGATTTTTATGGATTTCAGTTCCAAAATTCAAATTTATCATTCCCCAACGCTAGAGAGGCAATTTTTTTTTAGTTTTTCATCAATTTTCTCCCTCAAGGTATGTTTTTCCATCAATCCAATGCTTGTTTGATTCTAAAATCCTTAGAATAACATTAAATTGATCATGGTGGTGGTAGAAAGTTTATCTAGATGGAATTTTCTAGTGTAAAGTGAATTAATAGGTTGAAATCCCTTGAATTTGAGTTAGTTTTGATAGATTATATCCTTGGGAGTAGAAATTGATCTCACCATTAAAAAATATAGAGATTTTGAGTTGATTGAAGGGTTGAACTAGTGGGTTTGAATTCCCAAAGTATTTTTTTGAAGATTAGTTAATTAATTACTCTTATAATTGTGGTTTATTAGATGATTCAGCTTTCAAAAATATGAAGAAAAAGGAAGAACATCTATGGTATAGCTTACTTGTTGCAGCAGCTAGCGCCTAGGGAGGTTATGGTTTATGAGTAGTAGAATTTGGTTAGAAATTGTATTCGTAATATAGATTTGACGGAAGAAATCATTCTTAAGCTAGCGGGCATGGAATTCGGATGGATAAAACATGGGATTCATGTGATAAAGACCTAATTATGTGTTGATATTTTAATGTATGAATCTTTGTGGGGTGTTTTGTGTTTGTATAACTCTGTGGTGGATTGTAATGTGAATTATGTGAACATAGATGGTGATAAGGAGATTGTGTGAGCCTATAATCTAGTGATTCAGCCTAAATACCGTAAAAAGGGTGAACTTGATATTATGTGCTTTTGGAATATGGTTTGGCATTGCTCATATGCTTATTAGATGAGAATAATTATCGATTGATAGTATCCCTCGAAAATGGTATAAAAGATTGAATGATTGAATGGTTGTATAATGGAGTAGGGACTTGAACCTAGTGATGACTTGAAAGTGGGGGGTTTCTAGATAACAGAGAAATCACAAGTCTCGATAGAAATAAAAGAGGATTGGATTAGTGAATGAATTTATGATTGTTGAGCTAGAGTTTAGACTCCATTTGTTTGAATGTGCACTCCTAAAATGAATACTTGAATTTGATAAATATGGCTTGATAATGCTCTCTTGAATAAGTCATGGATTGGTTTTGGGCATGTTGTAATTGATGAATATGAATTGATAAGGTCTGAATTATAAGTTGTTGGCTGGCCGTCGGGCATACTTGTGATTTAGTGTGTTAAAGAATAATTTTTCTTTACATGAAATGATTAACTTGAATTTGACCAAGTGTTTGGAGTGCTTGTCTACTTGTTGCAATACATGTACAAGAAAGTAAATTGTTAAATGATAGCCTAAGTGTTAATCACATATAATGAGGTTATATTAAAGGCTTGTTGACTGTACAAGTATGATTGCTTATTCTCATTATGGTTGTGATTGTTACGATATCTATTCCTATTGTAGGATGTACCTGGATTTCAACATCTTCATAGGATTATATTTATTATTATTGGATGCACCGGTATTTGGACATCTTTACAGAATTTATATTTATTATTTAGGGATGTATGGATATTTGGAAATCTTCACAAGATTGGTTGATATAAGATTGGCAGAAACTAAATGTCTAAGATTTTTGGTACATGGACAATAGCTCGTCCCCTGCAGGTCATGGCTAGTAGGAAATCATAAAACCCTTAGAATGTCTGTACAAGCTATTGGTGAGTGTGACAGTTCCTTGAGTGAATCAAATTTATGTGTTATCTGATATTATATTTGGTTCCTTGAGAGAATCGGGTTTATGTATTATCTGATATAATATTTAGTTCCTTGAGTGGACTGGGTTTATGTGTTGACTTGGTATATTTGGGTTCTTGAGTGAACCAAAAATTATGATTACTGACTTGTTGATTATATTGGATCCTTGAGTGGTTCAGGCTAAGGACATAAAAGAATGGCATATATTTAGTTATCGTCTACTTAGTGGTATATTTAATACATGGTGTAAGTTATTGTTATGAGTTATGGTTCTGTTAACTTGGCTTATTGTGGTTAGTCATGGTTTGTTGACTGGGTATATTATTGGTATTCATGGACTTGACTTGGTATTTTATCTGTAATGACTTACACTTGACTGAATTCTTGGTGTTGATGTGAAAGGCTAAGTGGTAACATAACTGAAGTAATTGTTAATTGTTCGTGATTGTACTTGCTTACGAGGTTATGGTTATTTGTTCTCATTTATTATTGAGGTTAATTAAGGTGTAAGTCGATTAGATTGACATTTAATAACTATTGGGGTTAAACAAGTGAGAGTTATGATAGATGACATTTGATGTGAAGGGTGATGCATGATTAGTGAGATTAAGTGTGAATGGTATAAGGGGAATGTCAATGGTACACATTGACTACTGAATTCAATAAGACTAAGTCAGCAAGAATAAGAATGGAATACTCTTAGGGAACATAAGTGGATGAAAGTGATGTGAATTAAATTGTTATATAAGTTGTCATGCTTTCTTTCGGTGATTTTAGTATTGTGTTTACGTGATCTAACCCTAGTCGGTCGATGATACCTACCATTACGTGTGGTTGTACTAATACTACACTTTTTATACCCTTTTGGGGTATAATCTAGTTGTAGGATCTGTAGATGTTTCATACTTTACGTGATAAAGATCTCTAGCAGCTTCTATCATTATTCCTACAGTGGAAGCTAGGTCATGTGTACAGTTTTGTGTCTTCTCTTAGTAGCTCTTGTACCTGTTTAGACTAGGTCCTTGGGAAAAGTATTCATTTTGTATTTCAAGTTTTGATAAACGATTGTAATACATAAGGTATTTTAATATTTCTTATTGACTTCCACATATATTTTGAAATGGGTGGTAAGGGTTCTCCTATCTATGTGGATAAGAGTAGGTGCCCGCATGACCCAGTTAGTTAGTTCATGACAGTTGATATCAGAGCCTAGGTTACCGATCTCCCAGTATAAGAGTAAATATAGAGTAAAGTCCTACGGATTGGTGTGTTGACGTTCATATCTAATCTTCAGGGAGCTATGAGGCATTCTAGGATATTGTTTCACTTCTTTCTCTCCTTTTGTGTCGTTTGTATGCTTTATTGTATGAGTTGAGTCTGATTGGTATCTCCCGATTCCAATTGGTATCTCAACAAGGTAAATAGATGACGTTTGACTCTATTTTGAATGACACACGGAATGGAAATTGGAACTGGGAAGGTTCTAATTAGTATATGGCCATAGTGATTATCCACGAGGTGAATAAAGGATAATAAAAAAGGCTTATTTATAGATGAAACTTTGAGATTGATTCTTATGTGGATTAGTATTGCTTGAATGACTATGAATTTGTGAATTGTGAAAGATCATAACTTATCACGACCCAAATCGGGACCGTGATGACACCTATCCAACCCTCCGTGATAGGTAAGCCAAGAACCCAATCCCAAATGTAATATCACAAATGTATAGAAGCGGAAGGAAATAAGAGCAAAACAAAACCCAAATAATCTCCAAATCAGATTAATATAATAGTATAGTCGAACATAGATAATCCCAGATCTGGTAGTCACTAATACAAGTCTCTAAATACAGAAATCAAAGAATTTAAAATGCGTAAAAATACATAAAGATAAGGGTGGAGGACATTTCAGTAGTCTCTGAAATCAATAGCAGCTACCTCGAATCTCCAAAGATGCTAACACAGAAAAAACCACAGGAATCAATGCCCAGAGGCCGTCGGATTGGTACATGCACATAAGGTGCAGAAAAAGCAAGGGTGAGTATGGAACAACGTGTACTCAGGAAGCATCATCGACCGACCCAAATTCAAAGTGGTGACGAGTGACACCACTTCAACCATCTAAAATAACCATACAACCTGAACTCAAAAAGCCACCCTAACCCAATAGAATAATCAAGTCTAACAGTCATAAGGATATCATAACACAGTCCAAGAAATCCTCAATACAGTGAAATAAGGTAATAGATATTCAAGTACTCAATGAATAGTACAAAATCAACTAAACACCTAACTCAATCTGAATGGGAAAAGAATGAATTCAATGCAATGCATATGCTGTGTACACACCTACCGAGCAATGGCTTCAAGGTCAGGACCCATGGGGGACTCACAAGGTCAATGTACTTTGCAGGCTAGCACTCCGATCCCAATTAGATAATAATGTGCAAGTGTGCACTCCGATCCCATATGAAATGTAATGCATGATGTGCAGGCATGCAACTCTGATCCCAAATCGACAATAAAATTAAGCAAAACATTTCATGTCTCATGCCAGATAGACATTTATTCCGAAATCAATTCAACTTTTCAAGCAGAAGTCTTCTCATTAGCTAGAATTTTCGACAATTTATTTATAATAGCAAATCTGTCCAATCATGGAAAATAAGGAAAACAGTTCAAAAAAGGTAATTAACTGATTTTAATCCCTCAAATAACATCGGTACCCGTATAGATGCTCGCCACTTCATCTATATGGGACCCCCATTCCCATTACTCCCATTACATATAACTAACACATAAGCACTTCGAAAAAGATTCTAAGAAAATCTCAACTTTCCTTAAAAGAAGATCCGTAAACCCAAGACCGAAAGAATCAGATGGAAGCTTTACCCTTTTGAATTGCCTCCGAACGAGCCCAATCTAGTCAAATACAAAATCCCCAATTTATAAATTCTTACTCTAAGAATCCTAAATTAAAAACCTAAATTGTATTAAAATTATAATTGCAGAAACTAAAAATGATAAAAGATTGTATTGATATCTCGAATTTCAGAATAAAACAATGAACTAGTACTTCTCCTAATAAATTATGCAGGCACCATTAAGTCATTCACCTCCACTTCATTATCAAGATTCATGATTGCCTAATGATTGATAATCAATACCTTATTACTATAAAAGATAATTAAACTACCAAATTCACACCTAATTCTTCTAATTCACATGTATGGCCACTATATATATTGAATTTACCATCACATCCTTTAATGCCCAATCATCATTACTGCCTAATGATTGGAAATCATTGTCTCATCTTAACATGCATGTGACATTGTTAACCAAATAATTTTACAAGAAAACCTAATCATACTAAAAAGAATAAATCATCCTTATTAATGGATTTTGCCTAACTCTCACTCATCCATGCATCATTACTACTACCTAATGGCATAATATGACTTCTTGTCATCATTACACTTAAGATTATCAATCTACCAAGCCTAATTATAAACAACAAATTGGCCAATTCCCTCGCCACTGTCAAGTCGTTATTCACTCCCCCTTTTTCCTTATAGACATGCCATCATAACTATATGAATAACTCCACAGAAAAAAATTATGGACTAACCTGAAGTTAACCCGAGAGATCTCTTCTTCAAGCTACGATGAGACATAGAAACCACAACTTTGTACCCCCTCTTCCTACTTTCTGGTTTCTATTGTTGTTTTTATTATTATTGTCAAACCCTTCCACTTAAGTTTGTTCCTGTATTGGCCACATAAGTAAATAAATTGAGGTTTCAACCCATTAAATCACTAATTAACTAATTATTTAAAATACCCAAAACATCCAACAAATAATTAGAATTTATTCGGAACCCTGAGGAAACAAACCAAATATGTACATTGACTAAAATTTACATCCCGAACCTATTGGAAACATTACAACACTAATCCGAGGTCGTCTCGATCAAAGGTTGACCATGACCAGGCTTAACTTTTTTAAAACTTAAGAACCAAACTAATGACTTAAATCACCTTTGAACACCTCGATGATTGGTATTACCCATCCCTGTAAGTCATAAATCATGTATCAAAATTATGGGGAGGGTTAGAATAAGAAAATTTTGCAAAACGACTTGGAAGGTCATTACATCATCCACCACTAAAACAAAAGTTCGTCCTCAAATATAAAGAGAAAGAAGTACCTGTACTATAAAAAAGATGAGGATATCTGCTCTGCTTGTCCTACTCAGCCTCCCAAGTGGATTCTGCTGTAGGACGATGCCTCTACTGCACCTTCACAGAGGCTATCTCCTTGGATCTCAACTTTCTACCTTGCCTATATAGAATAGCCATAGGCTCCTCTCAAATACCAGATTCTGATCCAAACTCACTGAGTCCCACTGAATCACATGCAAATCATCTGTATGGTACCTTTTTAACATAGAAATGTGGAAAACTGGGTGCACTGCTGAAAGACCCGGTGGTAAAGCCAACTCATAAGCTACTGGCCCGACACGCTGAAGAATATCAAAAGGGCCAATAAACCTCGGACTGAGCTTTCCTTTCTTTCCAAATCTCACCACACTCTTTATGGGTGATACCTTATACCTTTGACAAGACCCGCTCACCCTGTATGAACTCCAAGCCACAAACCCTCTTATCCGCATAACTCTTCTGTCTACTCTAAGTGCCAAAAGCCAATCCTAGATCAATGTCGCTCGGTCCATCAAATCTCTCAATAAATTGGTACCCCAAGGTATAACTTCAAAAGAATCAAACTACCCAACTGGAGACCTATACCTCCTACCATACAATGCCTCGAATGGAGCCATTTGAATACTGGAATGGTAGCTGTTATTATAGGAAAACTCTACCAAGGGTAAAAACTGATCCCAATGACCCCCAAAATCCATCACACAAGATCACAACATGTCCTCTAACACCTGAATAGTCTGCTCTGACTGAACATCTGTCTATGGAAGAAATGTTGTACCCATATCCAACTGAGTGCCCAACTTTCACAGCAAAGCACTCTAAAAGTTTGAAGTGAACTGCGTACCTCTATCTGAAATGATGGAAATGGGCATGCCATGTAATCAAACTATCTCAAGAATATAGATCTTGGCTAATTTCTCTACATTATAGTTCATCTTCACAGGCACAAAATGGGCTGATTTAGTCAATCTATCCATAATCACCCAAACAGAATCAAACTTTCCTAAGGTCTGAGGCAACCCAACTACGAAATCCATAGTGATACACTCCCATTTCCACTCGGGAATGGGAATTCTTTGAAGAAAATCATGTGGTCTCCGGTGCTCATATTTCACCTGCTGACAATTCAGACACTTAGCCAATAACTCTATAATATCCCTCTTCATTCCATACTAGCAATAATGCTATTTTAGGTCATGATACATCTTTACTGCACTTGGATGAATGGAATATCAAGAAGAATCGGCCTCATCCTATAACACCTCGTACATTTTCGGACTTACTTAACTACTTTAACATTTATGGAATTATTTAAACTTGAGATAGTTGGCGTAATACCCACTAAATTTGTTGGGATAGATTAATATCATGTATATGGACTCAATTGAGGCCCAAAATTAAGTAAATAATACATGGGCCCAAAAGGAAAAGATCCATTTAAAAATGGACCAAGTGTATACATCATCTACTTGGACTTTTTGACCAAATAATTGGCTAAGATTGGACCAAGGAAAGGCGGTTTGGAGGGACTATTTAAGGCTAAAATTCAGCTCATTTTAAAAATATCTCACTTGCAAAAAATTAGATTTTCAAAGAAGTACTTTCTCCTCTCTCAAAACCCTAGCCACCCTAATTTTCTCTGAGGATTTTTGGACAAATATTCCACTTGCAAGCCTTGGTAAGTGCTTAACCTTATATATTAATATATTATATTCATAATAGGCTTTTTATATCATTTTGGTTATGTTTAAAAAGTGTTGAGCAGTCCACTTATTGAAAAACAGTCCACTTTTGCTAAATCGGTAAAGGATTTGCCTTCTATGTGGTTTAAACTTGAAAGGGGACTTAAGGTCTTGAAGGAATTGAATCATATCGATGTATATTTAAGTGTGGTTCTGTCCCTAATTTTTTACTCCTTGTGTATGACTTGTGGAAATGTTTATACGTAATTGTGCATGGAACATTTGGCGTAGTGAAAAGAGAATAATTTCTTGTTATGTTAAAGTGAATTCTGAAACTGTGTGGACTGTTTTTAGTATATTGTTGTGGAAGGTATTTATTTGACTTGATGGAATAAATATGTGGAGTTGCATTGAGGTAAAAATGTGAAGTATGCACTTGGTGGGAAATCTTGTCGGTTTGTGACGTTTATGTTGGGTTGTGGACTGTTTTGGTGGTGCTGTCTTAGTAAGGCAGTAAGTTATGGTATAGGAGGGTGTAATGAAGTTATATGGAAGTATAAAGGAAGGTGGAATGATATACCATGTATTTGTGATGTTGGACAATTTTTACTTCCCGTCAAGTAGCCAATTATCGCCTTGTGAACTTGTAATGTAATTGGCTTTTAATGTGAGCTCCATTATGCATTCATATTGTAGAGTAACGCTTTAAGGAAGAGCTGAATTGTTGTAGTCACTTGTTGGAAAGATAAGGTATGTAAGGTTACTCTTTTTTCGTATCCTTTGGACGCACCTATTGTTCACATCGTTACTGAACTTGTTTCCACTCCGAAACATTTTACAGTATCTCATTTCAGGTTTTTTGGCAATTGTTATTTACGTGTCTCTTATTTTTTGACTATTTTTCCAAAGCTCCAATAACGTTATGACCACCGATGTAATAATCTCACAAAAATTAAAGAAATGAAGTAGCTCTGGGGGCGAAATCCTAGCTCGAACCGATCCCGATTGATTATTGGATACAGGAGGTAGCTCTGGGGGTGAAAACCTAGCTCGAGCCAAGCCTGATTTATTGATTTATGGGTGGTAGCTCTGGGGACATAAGCCTAGCTCGAGCCGATCCCAATGTTATTTACCACTGATCAGTTGGTCCGATGCATTGTATGATGTATATTGATATAAAGGTAAAAGGAAAGAAATGAATGTAATGTACATGGTTCCACATATACAGTACGGTGGTTTATCAGTATTATTTATTCATTTGTATTTGATTCCATTTGAGTTCCTATATTTCATATAGTTACTTATAGCCTTACATACTCAGTACATTCTTTCGTACTGACATCCCTTGGGGGACCTGCCTTACTAACTACAGGCACAGGAGCTAGTAGACCTTCACAGTAGGGTACGAGTCATCTGCAGGCTATTGGTGAGCTCCAGGTTGATTCAGGGCTTTTCGAGTCATTTGTATATATTTTTGGTACTGTGTAGTAGCTGTATAAGGAGGGGACTTATCCCGACCTTAGTCATGGTTATATGTCTTTTAGAGGCTTTGTAGACATGGTAAAGTCAAATGTAGAAGTGTCTTACCTTTTAGACGTTGTGGCCCCAACGGCCAAGTCTCCTATCTATTTTGAACGTCTTTACATGACTTCCGTCCTCGATATATATATCTGCACGTGGCAGAATTTTTTTTTACTTAATGACATGAATATGAATGTACTCGGTCATAGGTTGGTTCTCTCGGCCCTATACGGCTATGGGTGCCTATCCGCCCCAATGGGATTTGAGGCTTGATACCTCCATAATAGATCTAGTCAAATCACCCACTCTAGGAACACAAATCCACCCCTTAATTCTCAAAACACCCTCCTGGTCCACAATCGCCTCCTTAGCCTCACCTTGCAACACCTTATCTCTGATAATACATAGCATTCCATCCTCGAATTGACGATCTTGAATCTGCTCCATCAACAAAGGCCTCGCCTCTACGTATGCAAGAATTTTACCTGACTCAGAGATATCGATACGCATAAAACTATTAACCAACCATTGAACTTCCCTGTCTAATGGTCATTCCTCTACACTAAATAATTCAAGACTACCCATACTAACTGCCTTCCTACTCAAGTCACCTGCCACTACATTGGCCTTGCCCGAATGATATAGGATAGTCACATCATAATCTTTCAATAACTCAAACCACCTACGCTATCTCAAATTCAATTCCTTTTGCTTGAAGATATACTGAAGGCTGCGATGATCAGTGTACACCTCACAATGAACCCCATACAAATAGTGCCTCTATAACTTTAGTACGAATACAACCACTGCTAACTCCAAATCATGAGTACGGTAATTCCTCTCATGCGGTTTCAACTGCCTCGAAGCATACGCTTTCACTTTATTTTTTTGCATCAAAACACCACCCAATCCAATACTGGAAGCATCACAAAACACAATAAAGCCCTTTCCTTCCACAGGTAGAGTCAAGATAGGAGCTGAAGTCAACAGTCTTGAGCTTGTGAAAGCTCTCCTCACACTTATCCGACCACTGAAAAACCATATTTTTCTGAGTTAATCAGGTCATAGAAGCTGTAATGGAAGAGAAACCCTGCACGAATCTCCTGTAATATCCTGCCAACACGATAAAACTCTGAATATCTGAAGGTGAAGTAGGTCGTGACTAATTTTGACCCACCTCAACCTTAGCTGGATCTACCATAATACTATCCTTGGACACCACGTGTCCCAAGAATGCCATAAAACTAAGCCAAAAGTCACACTTTGAAAACTTGGCATATAACTTCTTATCTCTCAACCTATGGAGTATGATCTTCAAATGCTACATATGATCTGCCTCGCTCTTAGAATAAACCAAAATGTCATCGATGAACACAATAACAAATGAATCCCAGATAAGGTCAAAACATATTATTCATCAACTCCATGAATGTTGTTGGGGCATTAGTCAAGCCAAAGGACATAACCAAGAACTCATAGTGGCCATATCTAGTCCAAAAGGTTGTCTTAGGAATGTCCGAAGCCCGAAGCTTCAACTGATGATACCCCAACCTCAAGTCAATCTTCGAGAATACTGAAGCACCCTAAAGCTGATCAAAAAGGTCATCAATATGGGGTAGAGGATACTTATTCTTGATTTTCACATTGTTCAACTGTCGATAATCAATGCACATCCTCATAGACCCATATTTTTCTTCACAAACAACACTAGAGCACCCCAAGGTGATACACTAGGTCAAATAAACCTCTTACCGAACAAATCCTAAAGTTAGTCTTTCAATTCCTTCAACTCTGTAGGAGCCATTCTATAAGGAAGAATTAGAAATGGGCTTAGTGCTCGAATCCAAATCAATACCAAAATCAATGTCTCTATTAGGAGGGACACCCGAAAGATCAGTAGAAAATATAGTTATGAACTCTCTAACCACTCTTACTGACTCCATGGGAGGTGTCTTGATACTAGTATCACGAACATAAGCAAAATATGATAAATACCCTTTCTCAACTAATCACTAGTCCTGAATGTACGAAATCACCTTTTTAGAATACGAACTCTGAACACCTCTCCACTCTAACCTCAGACGAGCCAGGTATCTACCCAGGTATCACACCTTAAAATAGAAATAACACAGGATTGGTACACCCGATCCACCACTAAGAAATCACCTACTGGGGTAAAAACAGGAATAAGAACAGCTATAGACTTACATATCATATCAAGGCAGGAAATAAAGTATGCAGACACATAGGAAAAGGTAGAACTAGGATCAAATAACACTGAATCAGGTTGATGGAAAACTGAGACGATACCTGTAATGAGTGCATCAGAAGAATCTGCCTCAGGCTTTCCTGGGAAAGCATAACAATGATCTCTATCATCTATCGCCTGGGTCACTCCTCTACCACCTTTCCTACCAGCTGGTGGTGTAACTCTACCTCCCTGAGATTTGCCTCAACCTCTAGTTGGAGGTACTGTTGCTCTAGTAGTGGCCTGATAACCGTGATGTGGACCCCTATATCTGTGCATTGGATAATTCCTCTGAAGATGATCCAAACTACTATATTCATAACAGGACTTGGGAGCCATCAACTGCTGAGAGTGAACTAAATATCAGGTATGGCCACCATGACCTGAAAACCACTGAGATGAACCATGTGAATCCTATATGGAACCATAAGAACCCCGACCTGAATGTCCACCATCTGATGCCTGCATCGCTTCCTGAATTGGTCTACCATGCTGAGGGTAAAAATCTCGTTTGAACAAACCCCTACCTCCAAATGAGGTACTACTTAATAGACCAAAAGTACGGGACCTCCTGTCTCTAAGATCCCCATACTCCTCACGATGCTTTAACTCAAACTCCTTTACTGACTCAACTACCCTCTGAAAAGAATCCCCAGAACGGGCTACAGCAAACACGACCTCTTTTATCCTGAGGGTCAAACCTCTCATAAACCGCCTAATATTATCAACCTCATCAGGCAAGATCACCATAGAATAATGGGATAAGGCATAAAATCGAATCTTATACTCAGCCACCAAAATACCATCCTGTGTCAAATGCTCAAACTGGTTCTTACGCTCTTTCCTTAAGCTACGAGGGATGAATATGTCAAGAAAAGCCTCTGAAAATATAGCCCAAATCATCGGTGGAGAATCTGTTGGCCTGGAATCAATATAGGAGGGCCACTATTGCTTGGCCGGACCACGCATCTGGAAGACAGTATAATCAACCCCGTGGGTGTCAACAAATCCCACACTCTGAAGTCTCTTATAGTAAATTACCAGAAACTCATAGGCGTCCTAATGATTAACACCCTAAAATTATGGTGGGTGCATCTTCTTAAACTTCTCAAACCACCGCTGCCGATTATCAGACATAACTGCCCTAACCCCACCGATAGCTCCTACCCCTAGTAAAGGCATACCATTATACCTTGGTGCTGGATGAATCACTGAACCCTGATAAATCGAAAAGGGTTATTGATCTGGGGTCTGGGCCCTACCCTTGCCTGTGAACCCTATGGAGTACCTAATGATCTGCCTCCCTAAGCTATACTCTCCAAAACTGCCAGAACCTAAATTAAGGTATCCTAAAGAATCGGTGTAGCAACAAATCCTGGTGGTGTCAGACCTGGGGCCACACCGTCAGCTGGAACCTAAATATCATCACTTGCTTCAAACTCAACCCCAAGAGACCCCACCCTGTCATGAATCTGAGCGGCTCCCCGAGCTCTCTCTACCATGACCTCTGACCCAACCAAGTCCCCTACCCCATACGCATGTCCCAGCATGGGCAACCAACTCGGGGGCTGGTACGGGATCCAGACCATCTTCCAAAATATGCACGAGTCCTAACCATCTGTGAGATAATAAGACAAGAATGTTAGTATTTCAAATTAAAAGATCAATATTGCACGATAAGAAAGAAGAAATAAATATTTCCTAAAGTACCATAGCCTCTCGAAGATAGGTAATGGACGTCTCTATACCGATCTGCAAGACTCTGTTAGACTCGATTTGTATTATTGAGACCAATGAACCTGGGGCTTTGATACCATCTATCATGACCCAAATCGGGACTGTGATAGCACTCATCCAACCCTCCATGATAGATAGCCAAGAACCCAATCCCAAATGTAATATCACAAATGTTAGAAGCGGAAGGAAATAAGAGCAAAAAAAAACTCCAAATAATCGCCAAAGCAGATTAATGTAATGGTATAGTCAAAATTTAGATAATCCCAGATCTGGTAGTCACTAATACAAGCCTCTAAATACAAAAATCAAAGAAAATTCTGAGTATCTTAAAATGCGAAAAAATATATAAAGATAAGGGTGGAGGATATTTCAGTAGTCTCTAAAATCAGTAGCTACCTCGAATCTCCAAAGATGCTAACACAAAAGAAACCACAGGAATCAATGCCCAAAGGTCATCGAATCGGTACCTGCACATAAGGTGCAAAAAAAGCAAGGGTGAGTACAGAACCACGTGTACTCAGCAAGCATCATCGATCGACCCTAATTCAAAGTGGTGAAGAGTGACACCATGTCACAATCTAAAATAACCATACAACCTGCATTCGAAAATCCACCCTAACCCAACAGAATAATCAAGTCTAACAGTCATAAAGATATCACAACACAGTAGAAGAAATCCTCAATACAGTGAAATCGGGTAATAGATATTCAAGTACTCAATGAATAGCACAAAATTAACAAATACACCTTACTCAATCTGAACAAGAAAAGAAAGAATGCAATGCAATCCATATGTTGTGTACTCACCTACTGAGCAATGGCTTCAAGGTCAGGACCCATGGGGGACTCACAAGATCCATGTATTGTGCAGGTGTTCACTCCGATCTCAATAAATATATTGTGCAGGCATGCACTTCGATCCCAATAAATATATTGTGCAGACGTGCACTTCGATGCCTATAATAGATAATAATATACAAGCGTGAACTTCGATCCTATGTGAAATAAAATGCATGACGAGCAAATGTGCAACTTCAATCCCAAAACAACAATAAAATCAAGCAAAGCATTTCATGTCTCCTGCCAGATAGACATCAATTCCAAAATCAACTCAACTTATCAAGAGGGAGTATTCTCATTAGCTAGCATTTTCAACAATTTATTTATAATAGCAAATATGTCCAATCATGGAAAGTAGGGAAAACCGTTCAAAACAGGTAATTAACTAATTTTAACCCCTCAAATAACACTGGTACCTATATAGATTCTCGCTACTTCATCTATACGGGACCCTCATTCCCATTACTCCCATTGCACATAAGCGTTTTGAAAAAGAGTCTAAGAAAGTCTCAACTTGCCTCAAAAGAAGATCCGTAAACCCACGACCGAAAGAATCAGATGGAAGCTTTGCCCTTTTGAATCACCTCCAAACGAGCCCAATTTAGTCAAATATAAAATTCTCAATTTATAAACTCTTACTCTAAGAATCCTAAATTAAAAACCTAAATTGTATTAAAATTATAATTGCAGAAACTAAAAATGATAAAAGATCGTATTGATATCTCAAATTTTAGAAGCAAACAACGAACCAGTACTTCTCCTCATAAATTATGTAGGCACCATTAAGTCATTCACCTCTACTTTATTATCATGTTTCATGATTGCCTAATGATTGATAATCAATACCTTATTAGTATAAAAGATAATTAAGCTACCAAATTCACACATATGGCCACTATATATATTGAATTTACCATCACATCCTTTAATGCCCAATCATCATTACTGCCTAATGATTGGAAATCATTGTCTCATCTTAACATGCATGTGACATTGTTAACCAAATAATTTTACAAGAAAACCTAATCGTACTAAAAAGAATAAATCACCCTTATTAATGGGATTTGCCTAACCCTCACTCATCCATGCATCATTACTACTACCTAATGGCATAATATGACTTCTTGTCATCATTACACTTAAGATTATCAATCTACCAAGCCTAATTTTAAACAATAAATTGGCCAATTCCCTCACCACTGTCAAGCTATTATTCACCCCCCTTTTTCCTTATAGACATTCCATCATAACAATAGGATCAACTCCACAGAAACAAAATTGTGGACTAACCTGAATCTAACCCAAGAGATCTCTTCTTCAAGCTATGATGAGATACAGAAACTACAACTTCATGCCCCGTCTTCCTACTTTCTTATTTCTATTGTTGTTGTTGTTGTTGTTATTGTCAAACCCTTCCACTTAAGTTTATTCCTATATTAGCCACATAAGTAAATAAATTGAGGTTTCAACCCATTAAATCACTAATTAACTAATTATTTAAAATACCGAAAACTTCTAACAAATAATTAGAATTCATTTGGAATTCCAAAGAAACAAACCAAATATGTACATTGACTAAAATTTATGTCTCGAACCTATTGGAATCATTACAACACTAATCCGAGCTAGTCTCGATCGAAGGTTGACCATGACCAGGCTTAACTTTATTAAAACTCAAGAACACCCAACTAATGACTTAAATCACTTTCGAACACCTCGAGGATTGGTACTACCCATCCCTATAAGTCATAAATGATGTATAAAAATTATGGAGAGGGTTAGAATAAGAAAATTTCACAAAATGAATTGGAGGGTCATTACATAACTTGGATATGTGTTGATAGCTAAAGGAATTGTTTGTTATGTGGTTTAAGTGAAAACTGTATGCTAAATATTGTGCATGATCTTATCATTGGTAAAATGGTAACGGAAAAAGGGTATATAATAATGGAAACTTTTGTTTCAAGTAGTTGGTACGTGAACAAGTACCATGAAAAAATGGGCTATTATATTGTTGCATGATAGTGGGAATTATTGTAAGAAAATTCTTGTTGTGATTCACAACTAAGAGTTAAAGTAATGTGATGTTAAGTTGATGTTTCATGAATTGTAGGGTTTGGTCTTGGGATTATAATGCGGTTGATAAATGTGGTATGTTGATAAGTTAAATATCTGATGTGGGCATTATTGTCTATTTGAGGTGACATACATATCTAAATGATAGAATTTATTTGACTTGGTGGTTTTCATTGTGGTTAATTGGATCCATGAGTGATCTGGGTTATTGGCATAATTGAAAGGTATAATTTCTATTGATGTCTATTTAAAGAATAATTGAGGCAAGGTAGAACTTATTGTCGTTTGACAGGAACCATTGACTTGGTCTATTATTGTTAGTCATGTTCTTGACTTGATGAATTATCTATCATAACTTATAATTTCCTGGTTATTGGTTGTTATCATTGGTCAAGGTGTTGCCTTGGTGGATTTCTGTATTGTACCTGTTTGAATTATTGATATTGATGGAAATAAAATAAAGTAAAGGTGTTGTTGACTTGTTATTAGATGTGTTTATACATAGTCATATCCCTCTCATTGTTGCATGATAATACTTGATTAGTATTGCTCCTTGAGTGGTTGAGGTACGTTGAGTCAGTAATTTGTCTAGCCGTAAGATGATTGTGAGGCTAAATAAGTATAGCTTGTCCTCAGGTGATAACTAAAATGTTGGTTATTTATAAAGTATTGATTGTTGAAGGTATAATAGACTAATGTGAGTTGTGGTGGAGAATTTATGTGTTAATGAAACCCATAGTGGTGTGTTGGTTGGCGGTTGTACTATAGATTATTTATTCTTGTGCACTGATCATAGAGGTATGAAAAAGAGTCTTGGAGTAAATGTCCCAAGAGGAAAACATAGTGTAAATGCTTGGTGGTGATGTGTTTGTTATAGCATTGGTTAGGGTGTAAGTGCCTGGGTAAAGTTTTCCCTAGGATAAGAGGTGATAAAATCTTAGGCTAGGGTGGGTTCCAATGAAAATCTATTGTTATGTAGTTTAGAGATATTTGGTATCTTGAGGTGTAGTGTTTGATGAAATTAAGGTGCTATCATGATGGATAAGGGACATTATATCCCATAGAAACCTTCGAAATGGAGTTTGAGTTAGTAGAACTTTGGATATAGCATTTAACATAAAGGGGTTGGTATGAGATGTCAGAACCTGAGTATTGTGTTGTAAAAATGGTCAAACTGGGAAAAATCCCAAGTTTCTGCCTTGCCTATCCCACTATAGCGGGTGGTAGGCTGCTAACACGAGGCCGTTATAGCAGGAATTTTCCAGCTATCGTGGGAGTCAATAATTGTTAGAGGCCGCTATAGTGGGAATTAGACCGTTATAGCGGGATTGATGCAGAAATTGTTTAGTTTTCTTTGAGTTCAGATGTATCTCATCATGAACTCTCAAGGTTTCATTCTTAGATCACTATGAGAGAAATAACTAATTCGGGCATAAATGTTTGGCTCTGCTTTTTCTGGTCTTGAAAATACTCGATAAGGAGGCTGAGTATAAATATGGATTAGTTGATAAATGATAGCGAGGGTGAGTAATTTACAATTCTAACAAATTTTAAAATAGTGTCTTCCTAATTTTGACCTCATGCTTCTCTTCACCCAATTTCCATTCAGGAACAAATGAATGGTAAATTGGTATCTGATGAAATGACCCATTCCGTTGTTACTAAAAACATTTGAGATAAAGGCATATGAATTTCATTTGTCATAGGTGTTAGGGTCAATTCCTTTGTATGTGGGTGCATTAGTTATGAATTAAGATCATACAATACCCCTAGCACAAAGTTAAGTTGAAAGTGTCTTTACTGATTTAGTTTCGGGCTAAGTTTAAACTAGAGTCAACTTCAAGCGAGCACTCCTCCTAGAATATAAGGAGTTATGGAGCTGAATACCCACTAAATTAAAGATCTCTAAGACTTATTTCCAATGCAACTGAGTGTTTGTTAATCAGTTTCTTGAGTAACATGTTATGACCATTTTACAAAATATTGTTTGTGCTGAAAAGTTGAGGCCGTTGTAGCGGGATCAGGCCATTATAGAGGGATGGTGATAGTATATAAGCCTAATTTTGATGGGTTTCAGTTTCAAAACTCAAAATTATCATTCCACAACCCTAGAGAGGTGATTTCTTCAGTTTTTCATCAATTTCCTACCTCAATGTATGTTTTCCATCAATCTAACGCTCGTTTGATTGTAAAATCCTTAGAATAACATTAAATTGATCATGGTGGTGGTATAAAGCTAATCTGGATGGAATTTTCTGGTGTAAAGTGAATTAATAGGTTGAAATCCCTTCAATTTGAGTTAGTATTGATAGATTATGTCCTTGGGACTAGAAATTGATCTAACCATTCAAAAATATAAAAAATTTGAGTTGATTGAAGGATATAACTAATGGGTTTAAATTTCCAAAGTATTTTTTTTGAAAGAGTAGTTGATTAATTATTCTTATAATTGTGGTTTATCAGATGATTTAGCCTTCAAAAATATGAAGAAGAAGGAAGATCATCCATGGTATAGCTTAATTATTGCAGCAGCTTGGCACCCAGGTAGGTTATGGTTTATGAGTAGTAGATTGTGGTTAGAAATTTTATTTGTAATATAAATTTGACGGGAGAAATCATGCTTAAGCCTACGGGCACGAAATTGGGATTAATGTGATAAAGACCTAATTGTGTGTTGATATGTTAATGTATGAATTCTTGAGGGGTGTTTTATGTTTGTATGACTCCATGGTGGATTGTAACATAAATTATGTGAATATAGATGGTGATAAGGAGATTATGTGAGCCTATTATCTAGTTATTTGACCTAAATACCATAAAAGGGGGTGAGCTTTATATTATGTGTGTTTGGAATATGGTTTCACATTACTCATATGCTTATGAGATGAGAATAATTACCTGTTGATAGTATCCCTTGTAAATGGTATAAAAAGTTAAATGGTTGAATGGTTGGCTAATGGAGTAGGGACTTGAACCTAGTGATGACTTCAAAGTGAGGGTTACTAGATAATAGCAGAATCACAAGTCTAGATAGAAATAAAGGAGGATTGGATTAGTTAATAAATTTATGATTGTTGAACTAGAGTTTAGACTCCATTTCGTTGAATTTGCACTCCTAAAATGAATACTTGAATTTGATGAATATGGCTTGATAATGCTCACTTGAATAAGCCATGGATTGGTCTTGGGCATGCGGTAATTGATGAATATGAATTGATAAGGACTGAATAAGTTGTTGGCTGGCCTTCGGGCAGCATACTTGTAATTTCGTGTGTTAAAGAATAATTATTTTTTACATGAAATGATTAACTTGAGTTTGACCAAGTATCTGGAGTGCTTGTCTACTTGTTGCAATACATGTACAAGAAAGTAAATTATTGAATGATATCGTAAGTGTTAATCACATATGATGAGGTTATATTAAAGGTTTGTTGACTATACAAGTATGATTGTTTATTCTCATTGTGGTTGTGATTGTTGTGATATTTGTTGCTATTGTGGGATGTATTGTTATATGGACATCTTCTCGGGATTATATTTATTATTATGAGATGTACCGATATTTGAACATCTTCACGGGATTTATATTTATTATTATTGGATGTACTAATTTTTGGACATCTTCACGGGATTGGTTAATGTAAGGTTGGCAGACGCTAGATGTCTGGGATTTTTGGTACATAGACAAGACCTCTTCCCCTGCAAGTCATGGCTAGTGGGAAGCCATAAGACCCTTAGCATGTGTGTACGAGGTATTGGTGAGTGTCACGGTTCCTTGAGTGAACTAGGTTTATGTGTTATCTGATATTATATTTGATTCCTTGAGTGAACCAAATTTATGTGTTATCTTATATTATATTTGGTTCCTTGAGTGAATCGAATTTATGTGTTATCTGATATTATATTTGGTTCCTTGAGTGGATTGGGTTTATGTGTTGACTTGTTATATTGGGGTTCTTGAGTGTATAGGAAATTATGATTACTGACTTATTGATTATATTGGATCCTTAAGTGGTCTGGTCTAAGGACAAAAAGGAATGGTATATATTTAGTTATTGTCTAATACTGGTGTATTTGATACAAGGTGTAAGTTATTGTTGTGAATCATAGTTTTATTGAATTGGCTTATTGTGGTTTGTCATAGTTTTTTGACTGGGTCTATTTTTGGTAGTTATGGTCTTGACTTGGTATATTATCCATAATGACTTACACTTGACTAAATTCTTGGTGTTGATCTGAAAGGCTAAATGGTAACATAACTGAAGTAATTGTTAAGTGTTCATGGTTATACTTGTTTGCAAGGTTATGGTTATAAGTTCTCATTTATTATTGAGGTTAATTGATTTGTAAGTAGAACAGATTTACTTTTAATAACTATTGGGGTTAAACAAGTGAGAATTATGATAGATGACATTTGATGTGAAGGGTGATACATGATTAGTGAGATTAAGTGTGAATGGTATAAGGGCAATATCAATGGTACATATTGACTATTGGTACTTAATTGGATACAACTAAGTCAGCAAGAATAAGAATGGAATATTCTTAGGTAACATAAGTGGATGAAAGTGATGTGAACTAAATTTTTATACAAGTTGTCATGCTTTGTTTCTGTGATTTCTGTATTTTATTTACGTGATCTAACCCTAGTCAGCCGTTGATACCTACCAGTACGTGTGGTTGTTCTGATACTACTCTTGCTATATCCTTTTTAGGGTATAGTTTAGTTGCAGGATCAGTAGATGTTTCATACTTGACTCGGTAAAGATCTCCACCAGTTTCTGTCATTGTTCCTACAGTGGAAGTTGGGTCATGTGTACAGTTTTATGTCTTCTCTTTATAGCTCTTGTACCTTTTTAGACTAGGTCCTTGGGAAAAGTATTAATTTTGTATTTCAAGTTTTGGTAAAATGGTTGTAATACATAAGGTATTTTATTGTTTTTTATTGACTTCCGCATATATTTTGAAATGGGTGGTAAGGTTTCTCCTATCTAGGTGGATAAGAGTAGGTGCCCATATGATCTAGTTAGGTCATGACAATGTTGTGTCGCACCTATTAGTAGCATGTTATACACATAATATACACTGTTACTATTTTATCCCAAAGTAGTGGTTGAAAATGATTGATTCAGCCTGACATACTGTGTAAGTGAGTCTCCCTCATTAATGACTTCATTTACTTATTGATCATGAAAAGACTAGTGTTCACTCACCTGAATTATTTTGCCTATCCAGTATGTTGATATTCCCATGATTGTTGTGTTTGGATACCCTATTAGGATGAAGTGGTGTATTTACTGGTTGGACTAGTGACAACCAGATCTGGGATATACCTTTGAGATTGTATTTTCATTTCTACATATAAAATTTGGGATTATTCTATTCTTCTTCTTCTTCTTCTGATCTACTTGATTATTGAGTTTGAATAGGGATAGGCATACATGTATCGGAGGGTGTGATAGGTACCATCACGGACTCTATTTTGGGTCATGGCAATTAATAAAAATATCAAAGTCACTAGCTTATTCATTGAAATATAAATTAATAGAAAATGTGTTTTTATGAAAATTTTCTATTTTGAAAATAAAAAAACATCTATATCTAAAATATGCCTATATTTTTGTAATTCTTTTTACAAAAATTAACTCGCTAAAATGGTAATAAAATTAAAATATTGAATACTCCTCTATGATATCCACATGGTATATCATATACTGATAGGGTATCATAGAGGATAGACAGACCATTTCTTCAAGAAAAATAATTAGTCCTTTATGATACCCACGAGATATTTATAATACACTGACAGGGATAATAGAAAGTTGGTTTAGTTTTGTATATATCATGTAGGTATCTTGAGGATTATGCTCTTTTATTATGGAATGAACAAATTTTATGATACCTTAATAGTATATGATATATACCAGTTTAGTATCATAGAGGACTGATCTCCTCTTTGAAGGAATGAACAAGTCTTCAATGATACCCAATTAATATATGACATATACCATATGAGTATCATTAGTGGTTGAGGAGTATTTTCTTTTTAATGAATGATTAAGTCATTTATAATATGAATTTTGATATATATATATATTATACCGTGTGGCATCATAGAAGATTGAGTAGCATTTTTTGAAGGAATGAATATTTCATCTATGATACAATGTTAATATATATATATATATATATATAAGTATCATAAAAGATTGAGTGTTTTTATTAAAGGAATGAACTGTCAGCCCTGAATGATATCCTATTAGTAAATGATATACTATGTGGGCATCATAAATGACTGAGTAGTATTTTTTGAAGAGATGAACCAATCTTTTATGATTCCCTATTAGTATATGTGATATACAATGAGGTATCATAGTATACAGAAATAATATAATTCAACTGTTAATAATTTGGCATATTGTGTGTTAGAATAATATTTATTTTATTAATGAAAATATATTTCTTTTATGACTATGATTTAATGTAACAACCATTGTTGTGATTTTTAGATTTTATTGTGTTTTGATCATTTTGACCTTCCTCATAGTTACTATATGCTATTTATGAGTTGTGGGGTTGGTTAGAATGGTCCCCGAAGCATTCAGGAGTGATTTGAAAGAGTTTGAGCTTTTGAGAAGCTTTAAAAGTGTATAGTTTGACTTTGGTCAACAGTTTGTGATCCGAGCACCAGTTGATTATTCTGTCAATTTCTTAGATCCGAAATATTGATTTTTGGTTAGTAGCGTGGTTTGTTCGGGTTTTGAGCCTTTATATTTAGTTTTGACCTCATAGATGAGAGCTAGTTATGTTTAGCCTAAAAGGGGGTTCCAGGGGATAACTTGTTCAAAACAATCTTCTTTCGTAAAATCAATGGTTCCATTGAGTCTGAAATATCAAAATTAGCATAGTATAATTATTGGTTTATTTTTGTAGAGTCCCGAAAAAATCCCATGGGGCCGTTTGGAGGATTTTATCACTTCCTTAGCTGCTAAACTGTTATATCTGATGCAAAAGTTAATTCTTCTTCACGTTCACGGGCCCCTGGTCGTGATCACGAAGAAGGAAAATATTATCATCGTGAATGCAATGGTGGGATCGTGTTCGCGAAGGGTAGCCTTCTTTCTTCATCGCAAACACGAGGGGGTGGTCACGTTCGCGAAGGGTAAGTAGATCAGGTTTGGGTCGATTTCTTCATCGCGTTCATGGTGGACCGCTCTCCATTGCGAGGGTTCCAGTTCGGATCAGGTCGCGATAGCAGCCAAGGGCCGCATTTGCAAAGATTAACTTTCACCTGGACATAATTTAATTCTTTTTCTCATCCAAAACCCCATTTTCACCATTATTAGACTTTGAGAGCCTGATTCTTGATGATTTCAAAGAAAATTTTTATCAATCTTGTGTGGGTTAACTCTAAACTCCTATTTTTATCATTTTCTATTGATTTCATCTTCAAATCTTTGATTTCAATCTTGAATTTGAATTTTTACCTGGTAAAGTAAAAAAATATTTTTTCTTCTATTTCAAGTCCGATTTCAACTTATGTTTCATTGGGTTTTCAGATTTAAAACCATCTTAGAATGAAAAACATGATTCTTAAATAAAATTCCAGCTTTACCCTTTTCGATTTTGAGTTGATTTTTGAACTATTTTTGGACCCAGAACTAAAGTAGCCAATATAGGTATCATTTGTAACGACCGTAGCTCTGATTTTTAGCTTCTCATGTATTTTGACTATTTTTCCTTCCCCTTAGTTACTTTATATCATTTATGAGTTATGGAGATGGTTGGCATGGGCCCCAAAGCATTCAGGAGTGATTTTTATGAGTTTGAGTTTTTGAGTAGCTTTAAACTGGTATAGTTGACTTTGGTCAACATTTTGTAATTTGAGCATCAAATAAGGGTTTTGTCGATTCCATTATATCCAGAATATCGATTTTGGATTAGTGGCATAATCAGTTCGAATTCTGAGGCTTTCGGTATAATTTTGAGTGCTAGAACTCCTTTTTCCTAAAAGACCTTTCTCGTAAAGTTTAACTGAGAAATTCAAGCTATTCATTTAATTTCGTTTATTTAATTAACAAGTGATTTTAAGTGAGTAATTTAATTGGTGGTTAATTGGCCAAACCCATAATTTTTTAATATCCTAGTTAATTGGCCCATGTGTAAGAGAAATTAAGTGTTTTTAAATAATTAATTTGATTGGTAGTTGATGAGCCAAGCTCATAACTTATTTAATACCCTAGCTACTTAGCCCATGTGTAAGAGTAACTTTAATAAATTAGGGTTTACTATTTTGAGTCATAACTCAAAAAATAGTTGTGGCAACCGAACCTTTCAAAGAGGAGCAAAACCAAATACAGCGGGTGGTTCAGGTAAGAATTTCAACCAAGTTTCAAACCCACTTGTATTCTTTTATTAATCTATATATAATATAAAGGAAGGTTATAGAAAAGGTGACGTGACACCTCTCTATGACCTTCATTTGTATTTATCTTTTTTCTCATTTTTTTGGCCTTTTTTTCTTATTTAAATTAATTAATTTATTGTAAAAGTAAGTTACTTAATTTATTACAAATAAATATTTTATTAATGGATGAACATTTACAACAAAGACTCTTCACATGTCAATTTATAAAGAGTAACTATTCATAACTCACACATCTTTAATTTCTACTTTTAATAAATTTTTATTTTTTTTGACCTTCTTCTAATTATAAAATGAAAATATTTTTAAATATTTTAAGTATTTTTCTATTTATTAATTAATATATTTACAATGAGTAATTACCTATGATTCACACCTCTTTAATCTTACCTTTTAATGATAATTTTTTTTTACCTTCTTCTAATTATAAAATGATAATATATTTTTTTAAATATTTTAGGTATTTTTTTATTTATTAATTAATATATTTACAAAAAATAATTACCCATGATTCACACCTCTTTAATTTTACCTTTTAATAATAATCATAACTCCCATAATTTTAATGTCTATAACTCCCAAACTTTAATTTGAAAGTTTATGATGTCTTATGGTATTCCAATATTTTACCTATATAAATTCATATTTAGTTTCATGGAGACTCCCATTCAAGGGCATCCTTTCTCTTCTTCATCATTTTAGTTTGTGAATTAACTAATGTGTAACAAAACAGAAGTATATGATGAAGGTAAGAAATATTTCATTTGCAGTCTTTCTTTTCTTTTTTATGTACTTGAATGTGCTTCCTTAATTTTAACTTATTTTATTTATGTATGTATTATCATCCTTTAAGCAAGTATGACTAAGAAAATCTTCGCAATAATGAACAATATATATATAGTATGTGATTGTTCTCTCTAAAAATCAGTTTGTGGTTGACACTAACTTTATATCATATAATATAATTAGATTTTAAAAGATGATGATTTTTTTATGTAAAGTTTAGATTTATCTTCTTTTCAATATAATTATATTTTGATTGGTATGATATTTTATGTATTCATAATTATGCTAATTTTTTTAATTTAGTTTTATAGCATATGATGAGGAGTTTGATATAGGGAGCAGAATATGGTGGTGGATCTATTTGCAAAAGAAGATGCCAGAAGGAAAAAAATGAAGCATAATTAGGGACTACTTTTGTTAGAATTTTTTTAGTTGTCGACTTGTATTAGTAACTTAGCTACTTTTCTAGAATTTTTTTAACTTTGGTTTGTATTGATAACTTAGCTACATCTATTGAAAATGTTACTCATTTGGTCCTTTATTATCCTGTTTTTTTATGAAGCATATTTAATATAATTATCCAATTTTAATCAAAAGAATTATGATGAGGAGTTTCATTTTTATTACTCTCACAAAAAAAAATGTGATGTTATTGTTTTTTGTCGCCATTTTTTTTTTTTGAAATGTATTCATAATTTTTTTCACCTATATATTATATAATTGCGGTCATTGAAATAGTAACGTGACACATCTCTTATGCAGCTAACCATTCATTTCTGTTATTCATTTTTTGACTTTCCCTCTTGCTTACAAATAAATTAATACATAATGATAATGTATTTAATGTCTAATAAAGGTATACATTTAAATTATTTATAACTCATATCTATTCATCTTACTTATAATTCTTACTCTTAAATATTATTCATGACTCCTGTATGTTTTATTTTCATAATTTTTAAAAATATTTATTTTATGTTTAAAAATTATAATAAACAAATGTAATAATAAAGACATAATGAAGAAATTCAAAAGCTTTTTTTTAAAAAAAATAATCAAGATTGATATAGAGAATTAAGTACTCCTACAAGAAATAGAGGACATTAAAACTAAAAATAATATTTTTAATATAATACAATATACTTTTATTTAAAAATCTGATCTCTTATATCTTTTATTTCACCACCGTAAATATTTTGTTTTACTATGTATATAAGAATAGTGTGTACTTAAAAGGATGCAAGGAATTTTTATTTTATGTATGTTGAAAAAATATGAAAAAACTTATCATGTGTCGATGAAGACAAAGATCTTTGCTGTATTAAAGATGAATATACGTATTACATACTACTTATTAAAATAAGAAATTATCAATTTAAAACCTTTTATATAAATTAATTAATTTTTCTTATAGCCGCGCGAAGCGCGGATAATTTCACTAGTTGTTGTATAAATGAGTATTATTGATACCGTATCATTTAGTGAGAAAAAATTGAGGGTGGTTGCCTCTTGAATTGAAATGGGGTTAGTAATTGAGGCAACAAATTCATGTCAATGATTGAGAAATGATTAGTAATCATTAGAAGATAAATTATTGAATTAGTCATTAACACAAAGGGGTTAATTCACTACTTTTTATTTGATTTTTGCTTGGATTTTGTCACTTGTAGGTATATATCTGTCAATTATTTTCATCAAATTTAATGGTTAGAATTAGTGATTTTTTTTATGAATTATATTGACTGCAAAGTGTTTAAAGGCTATGATAATGCAATTATGAACCAATCACGGGGAATGGTGGATTTTGACATATTGGTTAAGGTGCTACCTAATTTCTGTTCATGGGACGTTACGGGATTGTGTAACTTAGCTTTGGTTTTGTATTTTTGCTATAGATATCACATTATGATTCAAGTTTTGATATATTAGAGTCTGATATAAGGTGTACTAAATTATATGAATACCGTGTCAAAATTATGGGTGAAGTGATTTTTATAAAATTTCAATTTTATTATTGTAGACCCAAGATTAACTTTTTGGAGTCAGGGCTAGAAGTGTAGAAAAATGTATGCATATAGACTTGTTTACTTACGAATAACACATGTGTTAGATTGGGTACGTTTCGAAGCTTTCGGGAAGAGAAAAGCAAAATCTTGAGGATTTGTGATGCGTTGTTCAACATTCGAGGAAGGTTATGGATTAACTTCCTTTAGAATGGTTTGGGTAGTTAATTAATCATGTAAAGAATGCTAGGGGTTTGGGGAATTAGTCATGGGTATTGTATTTCAAGATAATTTTATTATTGTATTGCCCGTATGGGGGCTTATATGCATATTATTGTTGAATTGAGAGATTGTATTTTTTGTGATGCCCGTGTGGGGACTTTATTTGATATTATTGATGTCATACATGACTATTTATTCCAGTGGTGCCCTACGATGACTTATATCTTAATCTATTATCATATTAAGTTGATTCTGAGCTCGTTTATACTTGTATCGAATTGATCATTATCTTCATATAAATTAGTTGTGAGCATTATTTCCTCATTTCATCTATACATATTCATGAGATTGGTATCAGTGAGAAACACTAATTTTGATAGAAAATGAAACACTTTAAAAAACCCTTGACCAGGGAATATGTTAGCAAGGTGATTGATAGTTGATATTTGAGATTGTGAAAGTATATGGTCCTATCATAGAAGCGAGTAGGCTCAGAAAGCATATACGACACTTGAGATTGAGATTGTGAAGGTATATGGTCATATCCTAGAAGCGAGGAGGCTTAGAAGGCATATACGAGAGCTATGCAATTTTTCATATCATCATTATTCCACCATCATTGCATTACATCATTTGTACTTCTACTTATATGTTTTTTATCGTGTACTTAGTTTCCTTATATAATTCCTGTGAAGTTGTCCTTTTTAGATGAATATTGTAGAATTGTTAGCGGAGACGGTGTGAGCTACCATTTGAAAACTTTTTTGTTTGCAGGTGGAAGCATGTTCATAGTATCTTTTCCTTGTTTAGTTTTCTACTTCGCTCAATTGACCTATGATACCTACTGAGTACAAATGAATCATACTCACTCCTACTTTTTTTTCAGTTTTGGTGTAGATCACAGTATGAGAGCGACCAGTGGTGTATGATTCATACACTGAGAGAGATATATCCGAGATCTGGTGAGCTCTCCATCCGGAGCCTTGTTCTTGCCTCCTTCTATCTTTATGTCTTTATTTATTATCAGAGACAGACTTATTTATTATTAAGATTTTGGATTTTTATTAGATGCTCTTCACACGTATGACACCAGGTTTTGGGGATTAATGTATTTCTTTTTTATGCTTTTGTTATTTATGTATTATGGCCTAACTTCATTCTAGAAGTCTCATACTTATTTCATTTATGTCTTACTTTAACTTTTGTTTCAGCTTACCTACCAAGGATGAGTCGAGGTAGGTGCAATCATGACCTCAACTTTTGAGTCCTTATCGTGTAGGTTATTCATGCCTAATACTCTAAACTTGTAATCCATTCTTTTCTGCGCAGATGGTGAGGACTAGGTCTAGAGATATTGAGGATATTAAGCCAGCACCCGCTGTCAGAGCCCTAGTCAAGAGGTGAGGTAGGGTTCATGGCCAAGCTAGAGGTAGAGGTAGGGCACGAGGAGCAACTCCAGCTAGGGGATGAGCCAAAGTGTCCTCTTCCGAGCCTAAGATTTTTTATGATCAAGAGGATTATTGAACAGAGGATGCGGGACTAGCTCAGGTTCCTTAGGGTTCAGTTGCTACCCTGGTGTTACAGGAATTATTTATTCATCTTATGGTCCTATTTGGATGGAATTCCCCAAACAGGTATTGCATCTAGTGCTCTAGGTAGTTCTTAAACTCCAGGAGGTATTCCGCCGCCAGGGCAGGTTTCTACTTATGGTTTTCTGACTTCAGAGGTACAACCAGCTGCTTTTGTAGCCCCTTGTACTGATGCCTTACCTACTATTCTTTTTGTTCCTCCTATTGCTACGGGTCATGTGATGTCTTCTGATGGTCAGAAGAGTTTTAAGAGATTCATTCGCTTGGCTCCTCCCAAGTTCAGTGGTGTCATTGGAGAGGATGCCTATGAGTTTTTGTTTGACTGCCAGGAGAGGTTGTATAACCTCAGATCCCTTGATTGTCATGGTGTTGCCTACACTACCTACCAATTAACTGACATGGCTAGGCAGTGGTGGAGATCTCTTACTAATTGTAGACCATTGGGTTCTCCTGCTATGACATGGAATCAATTTTCTAAGGCTTTTCTAGAGAGGTTATGCCCTAAAGTTTGAGGGATAAAATAAGAGATAATTTTGATCACCTGGAGCAGGGCTTCATGCTTTTTTTTTAATCAAAACCAGGCCCAAAATGGCAATTTATTGAAGAAAATAGTCTGTACAATAAGAGTTAAGGCCCAAAATAGCCAAAATCTGAGAAAACAACACAACAAACTAACCTATGTCTAGAAAAGAGAGACCAGAAAAAAGAAAACAAAAGTAAAGCAAAAGGGAAAGGGTAAACAAAAGTCATTGTCTTCTTCACCATTTTCTTCATCGATTAACATATTTCCATTGAAGAATAGAAATCGAGCTTAATGGTAGTCTGAAGCAATGAAACAAGGACTCTACCAGGGCTTCATGACTATTGCAGAGTATGAGGCAAATTTTTATGCACTATCCAGATATGTCACTACCAGTATTTCCACCGAGTCTGAGAGGATCATGAAGTTTGTCAAGGGTTTGGCAGGCTACTATCAATTCGCTACAGCTCAGACGGTGGTTTTAGGAGCTTCTTTCTAGAGTATCATAGAGCATGCTAAGTTGATTGAATCGATTCATTAGGGTACTTAGGGTGGTGGCGGTGGTAAAAAGATCTGCCAACAAGGTGAGTTCACTAGGCATGCATATCGAGATAGAGATTTCTTTGGGAGGGGTACTCAAAGTTATCAAGCCAGACTAGTTCAGGTAGTATTACAGAGTTCGGGCAATATGTCTATGATTTTTATGGCTCCAGGTAGCCAGGGGTCAGGTCATGCGGGTAGAGGCTCTAATTTTTGTTCTTTGGGGTATGGAGGGCGTTCTGGATCTTCTGGACCCTCTCATCATGATTCCGATAGTAGAGTGTGTTACATATATGGTGATCTAGGTCATTATGTAAAGAAGTGTCCTCGACATTCATTGGACCGAGCCCAATTGAGTTCTCAGATTCAGCTTTGCCTTATTCTTATTTCTGCAGGTAGAGGTGGTTCATTGAGTGGCAGGGGTGGTTCTAGGAGTTCTCGAGATATATACCAGGGAGCTTGTTGTAGGGGGTGAGAGGTTACATAATCTGGTAGTTGGTGAGGTTAGTGCTATGCTATATCGGGAAGACCTAAGGTAGAGGCCTCTAATACAGTTATCATAGGTCTTGTCCTAGTTTGACATCATTCTTCTTCCGTGTTATTTGACCCTGGGTCTACTTTCTCATATTTTTCTACATACTTTGCTACTGGTTTTGATGCTGCATATGAGTCCCTTCTTATGTCTATTTGTGTTTCTAGCCCTGTAGGAGATTCTTTAGTGGTGGATTAGGTGTTCCAATCATGTATAGTGACCTTTGCAGGGTGTGAGACCTGGGTAGGCTTGATTATCCTCGATATGGTTGATTTTGATGTTATATTGGGTATGGATTGGATAGCTCTCTATCATCCAATCTTGGATTCCTTTTCCAAGACCCTAACATTAGTTACTCTGTTTGTGCCAAGGTTAGCATAGAAGGGTACTCCTAGTTCAGGTCTAAAGGGGGTTATATCTTTTCTATGTGTTCATCGCATGGTAGAAAAGGGGAGTTTTTCTTAATTGGCCTATGTTCGCGATACTAGTGTTACTTCACTGCCTCCCTTTAATTTTGTTTGAGTGGTTCGAGAGTTCCAGGATGTGTTCCCTACGAACTTACTTGGTATTCCTCCAGATCAAGATATTGACTTTGCCATTAAGGTTGAGCTAGAAACCAAGCCCATTTCCATTCCTCCTTATAAAATGGTCCCAGATGAATTGAAGGAATTGAAGGAACAATTATAAGACATGTTGGGTAAAGGTTTCATTAGGCCTAGTGTGTCTTCTTGGGGTACTCCTGTCTTATTTGTGAAGAATAAGGATGGGTTTATGCACTTTTATATTGACTATCACCAATTGAACAAAGTGACGGTCAAGAACAAGTATCCTATTCCTCACATTGATGATTTATTTGATCAGCTTCAAGGTGCCTCGGTGCTTTTGCAGATTGACTTGAGATTCGATTACCATTAGTTGAGGATTAGGGCTACGGATGTTTCGAAGATGGCTTTTTGGATACGGTATGGTCATTATGAGTTCTTAGTCATGTCTTTTGGGTTGACTAACGCCCTGGCAGCTTTTATTGAGTTGATGAATAGGGTATTTCAGCCTTATCTTGATTCTTTTGTGATTGTATTCATCGATGATATCTTGGTTTATTCCAAGAATAAAGTTGACCATATGAGATACTTTAGGACTGTACTTCAAAGTTTATGTGATGAGAAGTCATATTCTAAGTTCTCCAAGTGCGAGTTTTGGTTGGATTCTATTTCTTTCTTAGGTCATGTAGTGACCCAGGATGATATTATGATCGACCCGGCCAAGATAGGCAGTTCGTGATTAGGCTAGACCCACTTCTATTTGAGTTATTTGAGTTTTGGTTGGATTTGGTTTGAGTAGTTTGAGAGTTTTGGGATGTGTTCCCTATGCCCTAATTACCTGGTATGCCTCTAGACCGGTATATTGACTTTACCATTGATGTTAAGCCAGGCACCAAGCCCATTTCCATTCCTCCTTATAGGATGGCCCCGACTAAGTTGAAGGAATTGAAGAAGCAATTATAAGACATATTGGGTAAAGGTTTCATTAGACCTAGTGTGTCTCCTTGGAGTGCTCCTATCTTGTTTTTGAAGAAGAAGGATGGGTTTATGTGTGTCACACCCCGAATCCCAACGAGGCGTGATTGGCACCGGAAGCCGATAAGGCCCGAGAGAACCAATCTTTGCTCTTACTCGTGTACTCTCATATGTATGTTCACGTATGAATATCATCTCATTTCATGTAATTAAATATCAATAGCTGAAGGCATGACAACATATGTAATATATATGCAATTTAGCCGTTAGGGCCATTTCGTCAAAATGCACGTACATCTTTTACCTCATGATACCCCACATATGTCTACAAAGCCTCTAATAGATACATGACCATGTCTATAAAGTGTTTAAAAATGCCAACATCTACTATACACATGTGACTTGGGAAGCCCCGAAGCAACTGGAGCTCACCAACAATCTGCGAAAATCTCGCCACTTACTGCGGAGATCTACTAACTCCTGTGCCTGCAACATGTAAGGTAAGTTCCCCAAAAGGGGTCAGTACGAAGAATGTACTGAGTATGTAAGGCTCAAATGAAACTATACAACACATGAATAGTTCAATGAACTCAATGGAACTCAAATGCATATGCATAATCAGATGAATAAGTAACCATTTTGCACTTTGGAACCCATGTGTATTACTTTCATTGATTTCATCGCTTTCATGCTTCTTTACTTCAATGTCATTACATATGTCACAATGTACCCGGGCCCCTACTGATCAGTGGGTCTTTACATGACTTATCGTCATGTTGGGATCGAGTTGAGCTAGGCTTATGCCCCTAGACTTGCCACCCATAAAACAATGTATCGGGATCGGGTCGAGCTAGGCTTATGCCCCTAGACCTGCCACCCATAAATCATACAGCGGGATCGAGTTGAGCTAGGCTTATGCCCCTAGACTTGCCACCCATAAATCAACACATCGGGATCGAGTCGAGCTAGGCTTATGCCCCTAGACTTGCCACCCATACTTGATCATTGACCACATTTGCATTACTTTGTTCTTTACTTTGAGATTTGTATTTTGATAGTCATAACATCACTTGAAACTTTGGATCATTAGCCAATGAGTAAGAGACATATGAGATTGGTACATTCACTTGTGAGAGATTGACATATTCATGGGACATAGCATGTTTGGAAACTTGGAACCATAATCAAAATAGAAGACATGTGAATAAACATTATTGGAAACATGACACCATTGGAACCATTGGACAATCATTCATAGCAAGATACATGAGCATAACCACTATTAGAACATTGGACCATAACCTTGTTTGAGCTTTCGAAACATTAACCATGATAATGAGACATGAGACTCACAAATGATCCATGAGTAGGAAAGATATGACAATGACTATTGATAAACGGATATAGGATACCGTGGCACAATTCGGGATAGGACTAGTGAAATAGCAAATGTGGATACTATTTGCTGCAAAAAGATACGGACAGAGTAACCTTACATACCTTGTACTCTCAATACGGATATCCAATCCTAGATGTGAATACAATAGTACCGCTCCTTCTTTATGTGTCATTCTACAACACAAATACATAACGGGATTCACATTAACCACAACTACTTTACAAATGCATATAACATCAATGGGGTATATGTTTGCTTTGAAACATGTCATTTCCCCTTGACAAAACCATTGATAGCATCATTATTCCAAAAATCCTCCAATATTCCCAACATTGACCAATACATAATAATCATTGCATTTCACCACAACACTCCTCCTTTACACTTTCTTATCCACACCACATCACAAATAATCCATCATTTCACCTTAATACACTTCATAGCACATATCGGCCAAAATCCCACGATTTACACTTATAGACAAGAACAAGTTTAACAACAAAAATAACACCATAGACGTTCATATTTTATCCATACCATGATCTTTCATCAAAGGCACAAGTCCTAATTCAAGTTCAAATCTCATGGATGGCACATCATGTATAAAAACACAAAGTACTATGTTCAACTCTTTCAAGCATAACCAACAAGATTCACATACTCTCCCATGCATATAATATATTAATCCATGACAATAATCACTTACCTAGGCTTGGAAGATGTTGATCTTGCTCCAAAGGTTAGCTTTGACCTCTTAGGGTTTGAGAGAAAAAAAAGGGTTGCAAAATATCTACAAAGGCATGTGTTTTCCAAATGAATAAAATCAGCATTTTTTCCCTTTATATAGGCTCTCAAGTTCATGCTTAGCCACTTTGATTCAATGATTGATGTGTATGACTTAGTCAAATGGAAGAATGGGTCTTGTGACCCATTGGGCCATGTTTTCTTTTTATTTTTGGGTCCTTTTTGGGCCCAATTTACTTAACCCAATAAAATCAATAATTTCTCGTGGTTTCATCATCTCATACGTGTTACGACAATATTCCTACTCATGCTATTCATATCCGTAGCCTCAATCCAAAAACCAAGTGCTTCTAGCCACGTATGACCCATTTTGACCAAAAGGGTAAAATCGTCATTTTGACGTCAAATTCGTTCTCGAGTAATTTTATCATCCCAATATATTATTTCACTCATTTCATGTATATTCTCATGATTGTAAAAGAATCGTGGCAAAAATCGGCTCAATACGTCCTCGGGAACCCTTGGGACTTAAACAAATTTTTCAACTTTTGAAAGGTGCGTAGGGGCGGCGTGGCATGCTGCCTGGCGCGCCCCTTTACTACCTCTGGACTGAAAATTTCAGCCCAGAGCGGCGTGGCATGCCCCTGGGCGCGCCCCACCCAAAAAAAAAAAATTTTTTTTTTTCTTTTTTGGCTCTCAAAACTAAGGTAAACATGTACGGGGTGTTACATTCTTCCCTCCCTTAGGAACATTCGTCCTCGAATGTTAGTAACACTATCTGATTGTAACACTTAAGCCGAAATGAATCCTTCAATTACCATATACACATCGCATACTTGTAAAGACTTACTTATTATGATTCCAATTCCATACCCTGAACTTTGCTTTCGTGTCCAAGACTTACGATTACTTTAGATTTTATTATTTCTCAGGTCTCCCTTGTGACTTATTCCCTGTGTACGTTTCTCCTATTGTGCTTTTACAGAAGCTCCTTCTTTACTTCTTATTACTTTCGCTTGTCAAGCTAGAATAGTAAGCCGTACTTCCTCACATATGATATTTTCCCATAACTAGTGAATTTCCACTGGGAGCAACATGGGATAATCTCATACATACTTTTAGAGCATCACTTATGAGATACTTCATGCACTGTAAAGAGTTCTTGGGATACCTCAACGTCCTATACAACTTGACCACATCTTCGAGCCATCTTATAAGGTACGCTATATAGAACTAACTTCTCATGCTTAAACAGTACGGTTTGTTTGTTCAAACGAAAACCATGCCTGCATTCACTTGGGTTCCCAAAAACATTTCTACAACTGTGTTAACTTGATAAGCCTGTCAATTATTACCCATATGGCATCACATCTATTTAATTACATAATCGATAACCTTCAGATTCCACACACTTTACTTGTTATCACTTCGATGACTGAAGTAAAATTTTTTTTTTTTTTTGCAATGTACTTTTCATGTAATCTCATCGATAAGTCGCTTCCAAATCATGGTACATATTGATTACTCCCTACCAAATAGCATATTGTGAATGGTGTGTGTTACCCTAATGCATTTCTTTAGCTCAGCTCATATATATATCCGATACGTGTCATCCCTTGTCGATACAATTTACACTGGGACACCCTACGGGTGTAGACTAGTGTCTTGAACATTAGTAGCTTTAACTTTGGTATCCTTCACTCTGACTAACGACATATGTACCTTTCCAGTCAAGAAATTTCTTTGTGGAAAGTGAAAAATGTACCCATGGTAACATTAAAATCTATCATAGCCATCTCAGTAAACTTAACCACTGTAACGTGATCACAACATTGACTATACACTTACGACATACTCTTTTAGCTATAATGACTTCACCAAATGGTGTGGACACCCCAATTAACTTGACTTTTAACTCTAGTGTTCCTTCAAATTGTCCCACAGTCAATAGAGTAACATATGATTGGGTAGAACCTAAATTGATTGATGCATATTCATTATGTAAACATAGAAATAACGTACCTGTCACCATATCAAAGAGAGTCTCCGAATTCTGCTAACCCCGTAGGTCGTGTCATACTACTCATGGCCCTCTGTGGGCAGTCTCTCTTCACGTGTCCTGGCTGTTTACACTGAAAGCAAACATCCATCTCAAACCAGCATTCACCTGAATGAAACTTTCCGCAGCGCTGGCACAGTTGACGAACAGAGCCCACTGTCTGTGAACCCCGTATTCCACTACTCTGCCCAACCTGACTACCTCTAGATCCTCGAAGTAGAGGTGGAGTACCTGCTGTAGGGTGAGAAAATGATGGTCTAGGTGGTCTAGGGACAACCCGAGGCCTAACTCTTCCTTGGGATGTCATGAACTGTCCCATGGGTCTAGCCCGCTTTGACGGCCCTGTCTCAGATTCTTGTATCCTTCCCCTTTGCCTTTGATCCTCCATCTTTTGCGCGAAGGCTTGTATTCTTGCTATATCCATGTCTTTATTTAATGCAGCAATAGTACAGTCCCTTACCAAATATGGCTCCAATCTGTCCACATACCGATGAACTCTAGCGGCCATAGTTGCTACCATATGAGGAGCATATCTAGCCAACGAATTAAACTGAAGACTGTACTCCCTGACGCTCATATTTCTCTTATGAAGATTTAAAAACTGATCCGCTCGAGCCTCGCGGACCTCATATGGAAGATAATGATCAAGGAATGCCACCTTGAATTCCTCCCAACTAGATGGATTTGCATCGATACCTCTGGATCGTTTCCAATCTTCATACCATAATATAGCCTCTCCTTTCAGTCTATATGCTGCAAGCTCTACTGTTTCTAAACCAGTCACATGCATAACATCTAGAGCCCTTTGGATTTGATCTATAAAGTCTTGCGGATCTTCATTAAGATCGAGCCTGGTAAATGTGGGAGGATCCAATTTTAAGAAATCTTGTGTTCTCCGACTAGCTATCCTAGCCGCACCATCATCACGTATCACTGGACCCACTCGTCCTTGACTCTGGGCAACAACTATCTGAGTCAACATTTGCACAGCATTTTTTAAGTCCTGTAACTCCTGCCTAGTAATATGAATAGATGAATCTGGGGATACTTCCCTCCTTTGTGGTCTCCCTGGAGAAATGGGAGGAGAAGGTGCCCGTGCTGTAAACTCCGTTTCAACCCCATACTGACTATCTGGTTTAGGTGGTGATTTACTAGTTTCTTCTCCCGCTTGCATATTTGCCTGCTTATTCTTACCCATACCTTGTTTTTACTATATCAAAGAGAACCAATTACAATGGTCAGATATCATCTCACCTATGACAATGATTTTATTGCACGATCTAGAATGAAGAAATGAAACAACTCCTAAATGTCCCGTAGCCTCCTACTTATAAATGTGGCACGCAACACATCCATAAGCAAGACTCTACTCAGACACGGCTTTGTTGACACCCTCAGAACGAACTGCTCTGATACCACTTTTGTCACACCCCGAATTCCAACGAGGCGTGATTGGCACCCGAAGCCGATAAGGCCCGAGAGAACCAATCTTTGCTCTTGCTCGTGTACTCTCATATGTATGTTCGCGTATGAATATCATCTCATTTTATGTAATTAAATATCAATAGCTGAAGGCATGACAACATATGTAATATATATGCAATTTCGCCGTTAAGGCCATTTCGTCAAAATGCACGTACATCTTTTACTTCATGATACCCCACATATGTCTACAAAGCCTCTAATAGATACATGACCATGTCTATAAAATGTTTAAAAATGCCAACATCTACTATACACATGTGACTTGGGAAGCCCCGAAGCAACTGGAGCTCACCAACAATCTGCGAAAATCTCGCCACTTACTGTGGAGATCTACTAACTCCTGTGCCTGCAGCATGTAAGGTAAGTTCCCCAAAAGGGGTCAGTACGAAGAATGTACTGAGTATGTAAGGCTCAAATGAAACTATACAACACATGAATAGTTCAATGAACTCAATGGAACTCAAATGCATATGCATAATCAGATGAATAAGTAACCATTTTGCACTTTGGAACCCATGTGTATTACTTTCATTGATTTCATCGCTTTCATGCTTCTTTACTTCAATGTCATTACATATGTCACAATGTACCCAGGCCCCTACTGATCAGTGGGTCTTTACATGACTTATCGTCATGTTGGGATCGAGTTGAGCTAGGCTTATGCCCCTAGACTTGCCACCCATAAAAAAATGTATCGGGATCGGGTCGAGCTAGGCTTATGCCCCTAGACCTGCCACCCATAAATCATATAGCGGGATCGAGTTGAGCTAGGCTTATGCCCCTAGACTTGCCACCCATAAATCAACACATCGGGATCGAGTCGAGCTAGGCTTATGCCCCTAGACTTGCCACCCATACTTGATCATTGACCACATTTGCATTACTTTGTTCTTTACTTTGAGATTTGTATTTTGATAGTCATAACATCACTTGAAACTTTGGATCATTAGCCAATGAGTAAGAGACATATGAGATTGGTACATTCACTTGTGAGAGATTGACATATTCATGTGACATAGCATGTTTGGAAACTTGGAACCATAATCAAAATAGAAGACATGTGAATAAACATTATTGGAAACATGACACCATTGGAACCATTAGACAATCATTCATAGCAAGATACATGAGCATAACCACTATTAGAACATTGGACCATAACCTTGTTTGAGCTTTCGGAACATTAACCATGATAATGAGACATGAGACTCACAAATAATCCATGAGTAGGAAAGATATGACAATGACTATTGATAAACGGATATAGGATACCGTGGCACAATTCGGGATAGGACTAGTGAAATAGCAAATGTGGATACTATTTACTGTAAAAAGATATGGACAGAGTAACCTTACATACCTTGTACTCTCAATACGGATATCCAATCCTAGATGTGAATACAATAGTCCCGCTCCTTCTTTATGTGTCATTCTACAACACAAATACATAACGGGATTCACATTAACCACAACTACTTTACAAATGCATATAACATCAATGGGGTACATGTTTGCTTTGAAACATGTCATTTCCCCTTGACAAAACCATTGATAGCATCATTATTCCAAAAATCCTCCAATATTCCCAACATTGACCAATACATAATAATCATTGCATTTCACCACAACACTCCTCCTTTACACTTTCTTATCCACACCACATCACAAATAATCCATCATTTCACCTTAATACACTTCATAGCACATATCGGCCAAAATCCCACGATTTACACTTATAGACAAGAACAAGTTTAACAACAAAAATAACACCATAGACGTTCATATTTTATCCATACCATGATCTTTCATCAAAGGCACAAGTCCTAATTCAAGTTCAAATCTCATGGATGGCACATCTTGTATAAAAACACAAAGTACTATGTTCAACTCTTTCAAGCATAACCAACAAGATTCACATACTCTCCCATGCATATAATATATTAATCCATGACAATAATCACTTACCTAGGCTTGGAAGATGTTGATCTTGCTCCAAAGGTTAGCTTTGACCTCTTAGGGTTTGAGAGAAAAAAAAGGGTTGCAAAATATCTACAAAGGCATGTGTTTTCCAAATGAATAAAATCAGCATTTTTTCCCTTTATATAGGCTCTCAAGTCCATGCTTAGCCACTTTGATTCAATGATTGATGTGTATGACTTAGTCAAATGGAAGAATGGGTCTTGTGACCCATTGGGCCATGTTTTCTTTTCATTTTTGGGTCCTTTTTGGGCCCAATTTACTTAACCCAATAAAACCAATAATTTCTCGTGGTTTCATCATCTCATACGTGTTACGACAATATTCCTACTCATGCTATTCATATCCGTAGCCTCAATCCAAAAACCAAGTGCTTCTAGCCACGTATGACCCATTTTGACCAAAAGGGTAAAATCATCATTTTGACGTCAAATTCGTTCTCGAGTAATTTTATCATCCCAATATATTATTTCACTCATTTCATGTATATTCTCATGGTTGTAGAAGAATCGTGGCAAAAATCGGCTCAATACGTCCCTGGGAACCCTTGGGACTTAAACAAATTTTTCAGCTTTTGAAAGGTGCGCAGGGGCGGCATGGCACGCTGCCTGGCGCGCCCCTTTACTGCCTCTGGACTGAAAATTTCAGCCCAGAGCGGCGTGGCACGCCCCACCCAAAAAATTTTTTTTTTTTTTTCTCTCAAAACTAAGGTAAACATGAACGGGGTGTTACAATGTGCATGTGTATTGACTATCGCCAATTGAACAAAGTAATGGTCAAGAACAAGTGTCCTCTTCCTTGTATTGATGATTTATTTGATCAGCTTCAAGGTGCCCTGGTGTTTTCGTAGATTGACTTGAGATTTGATTACCATCAGTTGAGGATTAGCGCTTTGGATGTTCCAAAGACAGCTTTTCAGATGCACTATGGTTATTATGAGTTCTTGGTCATGTCTTTTGGGCTGACTAACGCCTTGACAGAATTTATGGAGTTGATGAATAGGGTATTCCAGACTTATTTTGATTCTTTTGTGATTGTATTCATCGATGATGTCTTGGTTTATTCCAAGAATGAGGTTGACCATGTGAGACACTTGAGGACTATACTTTAGAGTTTACATGATGAGAAGTTGTATGCTAAGTTCTCCAAGTGTGAGTTTTGGTTGGATTCTGTTTCTTTCTTAGGTTATGTAGTGACCAAGAATGGCATTATGATCGACTCGGCCAAGATAGCGGCAGTTCGTGACTAGGCTAGACCCACTTCTCCTATTAAGATTCAGAGTTTTATTGGGTTAGCAGTCTATTATAGATGCTTTGTGCAGAGTTTCTCTTCTATTGTGGCTCCTTTGACCAAGTTGACTCATAAGAAGGTTGTATTTTAGTGGTCGGATGCGTGTGAGGAGAGATTTCAAAAGCTAAAGGAGTTATTGACTTCGGCTCCTATCCTAACCTTGCCTAAGGATTGCATGGGATTCCCCATATTTTGTGATGCTTTCGGAGTTGGCTTACATGGTGTGTTGATGCAGAAGGCTAAGGTGATTGCTTAGCTTCTCAACAGTTGAAGCCTTATGAGAAAAATTACCCTATCCATGATTTGGAGTTTGCTGCAGTTGTGTTTATGTTGAAGTTCTGGCGACATTACTTGTATGGGGTCTATTGTGAAGTTTTCTCCGATTATTATAGCCTTCAATATTTCTTCACTCAGTGAGATCTTAATATGAGATAGCTATGTTGGCTTGAGTTGATTAAGGACTATGATCTGACTATTCTGTATCATCTGGGCAATACTAATGTGGCAGAAGATGCTTTGAGCTAGAAAACGATGAGTATGGGGAGTGTAGCTCATTTTTTAACCCAAGAGCGACTTTGGCCTTGGAGGTTCAGTCCCTAGCTAATCAGTTGGTTAGGCTTGATATTTCAGCACCTGGGCAACTTTTGGCCTTTATAGAGGCTAGGTCTTCATTGACAGAACAGATCAGAGCTCCTCAGTTTGATGATGAGAGATTGAGAGTGATTCATGATAAAGTGTTGAGTGGCGAGGCAAAGGCGGCATCTCTTGATTTTGATGGTGTTTTGAGGATTAGTGGTCGAGTTTGTGTGTCGAGAGTTGGTAGATGGGTTTGATTGATCTTGAAGGAAGCTCATTGTTCTATATATTTCATTCATCCAGGAGCAGCTAAGATGTATCATGACCTAAAGTATCATTATTAGCTGGGTGGTATGAAAAGAGATATTATGAAGTTTATGGCTCATTATTTTAATTGCCAACAGGTGAAGTATCAGCATCAGCGACCGGGTGGTATGATGCAGAGGATGCCCATTCTCGAATGGAAGTGGGAGCCAATCACCATGAATTTTATAGTTGGCCTACCCCGAACATTGGGGAATTTTGATTTTATTTGGGTGATTGTAGATAGATTGACCAAATCAGTGCATTTTGTACATATGTGAGTGAATTATAATGCAGAGAAGTTGGCCAAGATCTAAATTCGAGAGGTTGTTCGATTGCATGGTGTGACTATCTCCATTGTTTCTAATAGAGGTACTCGATTTACCTTGAAATTTAGAGTACTATACAGAGTGAGTCGGGTACTCAGCTTGATTTGAGCACAGCTTTTCATCCTCAGAATGATGGTTAGTCTAAGAGGACTATTCAGGTGCTAGAGTACATGCTTTGAGCGTGTGTTATGGATTTTGGTAGTCATTGGGACCAGTACTTGCCCTTAGCAGAGTTCGCCTACAATAACAGCTACAGTTCTAGAATTCAATGGCGTCTTTTGAGGCTTTTTATGGAGGATATATAGATCCCCCGTAGGATGGTTTGACCCTTTGGAGGTGAGGCCTTGGGACACAGATTTATTTAGAGATTCGATGGATCGAGTGAGACTTATCCAGCCGAGGCTAGTGGTTACCCAGAGTAGGTAGAAGAATTATACCGATCATTGAGTCTATGTTGTTGCATTCATGGTTGGAGAGCGGGTTTTGTTGAAGGTTTCACGCATGAAGGGTGTGATGAGATTTGGAAAGAAAGGGAAGCCTAGTCCAAAGTTCATTGACCCTTTTGAGATCCTTGAAAAGTATGGAGATGTCGCGTATAGGCTAGCTTTACCTCCATATCTATCAGATGTTCATCCGGTATTCTATGTTTCTATATTAAAGAGATAACGTCCAGATGATACACCTGTGATCCGATGGGATTATGTTGCCTTAGATCATGATTTGTCCTTTGAGGAGTAGCCCATTGCTATCCTAGATATACAGACTAGGAAGTTGAGGTCTAAGCATATTGATTCTGTAAAGGCCCAGTGGAGACATCGCTCGATTGATGAGGTACATGGGAGGTGGAGTCCGATATGAGGCATAGATACCCCCAACTTTTTAGCGCTTCATATACTTTATTTGTTTTTTCGTATAAGGAAGAACTTGTATTTTAATGATGGATAATATAGCAATCGTAGCTGTGATTTTTAGCTTTTCATATGTTTTGACCATTTTTTCCTTTCCCTTAGTTACTTTATATCATTTATAAGTTATGGAGATGGTTGGCATACCCCGAAGCTTATGGGAGTGATTTCTATGAGTTTGAGGTTTTGAGTAGTTTCAAAATGGTATAGTTGACTTTGATCACCATTTCGTGATTCGAGCATCAGATGAGGGTTTGTATATTCTTTTGGGTTAGTGGCATGACCAGTTTTAATTCTGAGGCTTTTGGTATGATTTTGAGCAGTAGAACTCCTTTCCTAAAAGATCTTTCTCGTAAAGTTTAACTGGGAAATTTAAGCTATTCATTTAACTGTGGTTATTTAATTAATGAGTGATTCTAAGTGAGTAATTTAGTTGGTGGTTAATGGGTCAAACCCATAATTTTTTTAATACCCTAGTTACTTGGCCATGTGTGAGAGGAATTAAGTGTTTTTAAATAGTTAATTTGATTGGTAGTTGATGGGCCAAGCCCATAACTTATTTAATATCCTAGCAATTTCGCTCATGTGGAAGAGTAACTTTAATAAATTAGGATTTCCTATTTTGAGTCATAACTCAAAAAATAGTTGTGGCAACCGATCCTTTCAAAGTGGAGCAAATTCAAATACAACTAGTGGTTCAGATAAGGGTTTCAACCAAGTTTCAAACCCACGTGTATTCTTATGTTAATTGTTGTATAAATGAGTATTATTGATACCATATCAGAAAGATTTGACGGTAGCTGCCTCTTGAATTGAAATGGGGTTAGTAATTAAGGCAACAAATGCATGCCAATGATTGAGTAATCATTAGTAATCATTAGAAGATAAATTATTAAATTAGTCATTGACATAAAGGGGTTAAGTCACTGTTTTTTATTTTATTTTTGCTTGGATTTCGTAACTTGTAGGTGTATATCTGTCAATTATTTTCATCAAATTGAATGGTTAGAATTAGTGATTTTTAATGGATTATATTGATTGTAAAGTATTTGAAGGCTATGATAATGCAATTATGAGCCAATCACGGGGAAGGCTATGATACATCTAGTGGGATTGTGTAACTTAGCTTTGGTTTTGGATTTTTGTTATGGACATCACATTATGATTGAAGTTTTGACATATTAGAGTAGGTAGTCTAATATTAGGTGTACCAAATTATATGAATACACTGTCAAAATTATGGGTGAAGTAATTTTTATAAAATTCCAATTTTGTTCTTGTAGAACCAAGATTAACTTTTTGGAGTCAGCACTAGAAGTGTAGAAAAACGGTTGCCTATAGACTTGTTTACTTACAATTAAAACATATGTGTTAGATTGGGTATGTTTCGAAGCTTTGAGAAAGGGAAAGCAAAATCTTGAGGATTTGTGATGCGTTGTTCAACATTCGAGGTAGGTTATAGCTTAACTTTCTTCAGACTAGATTGAGTAGTTAACTAATCATGTAAAGCATGCTATTGGTTTGGGGAATTAGTCGTGGGTATTGTATTTCAAGATCATTTTATTATCGTGTTGCCCATGTGGGGGCATATATGTATATTATTGTTTAATTGAGCTATTATATTTATTGTGATGCCTGTGTGGGGGATTTATTTGATATTATTGATGTCATACATGACTATTTATTCCAATGGTGCCCTGCGATGGCTTATGTCATGAACTATTGTCATATTGAGTTGATTCTGAGCTTATTTATACTTGTATCGAATTGATCATTATCTTCATACCAATTGGTTTTGAGTATTACATCATCATTTCATCTATACTTATTCATGAGATTGGTATCACTGAGAACACTGATTTTTACAAAAAAATGAAACACTTTACAAAATCCTTGACCAGGAAATGTGCCGGCAAGGTGATTGATACTTGAGATTTGAGATTGTGAAAGTATATGGTCCTATCCTAGAAGCGAGTCGTGGAAGGCGTATACTACACTTGAGATTGAGATTGTGAAGGTATATGTCCTATCATAGAAGCAAGGAGGCTCGGAAGGCATATATGAGAGCTATGTGATGGTTCGTAGCATCATTATTCCACCATCATTGCATTGCATTGCATTATATTGCATCTTTTGTACTTCTACTTATATGTTTGTTGCCTTGTATTTAGTTTCCTTATATAATTTGTGCGAAGTTGTCCTTTTTAGATATATATTATAGAATTGTTAGTGAAGACAGTATGTGCTACCATTTGGGAACTTTTCTATTTTCAGGTGGAAGTGTGCTCATAGTATCTTTTACTTGTTTAGCTTTCTACTTTGCTCAGTCGGCTTATGATACCTACAGAGTACAAGTGGACCGTAACTCCTACTTTTGTACCCTTTCGGAGCAGATCCCAATACGATTGAGATTCGAGGTGGATGATTCATGCACTAAGAGAGCTATATCGGAGATCTGGTGAGCTCTCCATCCAGAGCCTTGTTCCAGCCTCCTTCTGTCTTTATGTCTTTATTTATTATCAGAGACAGACTTATGTATTATTAGTATTTTGCATTTATAGTAAATGCTCTTAACACTTATGACACCAGGTTTTGGGAATTGATGTATTTCTTTCAGATGTTTCATTTATTTACGTATTATGGCCTAATTTGTTCTAGAAGTTTTTTACTTATTTCATTTATGTCTTATTTTGATTTTCTTTTGTTTTGTGGGGTTTCAGCTTACCAACCAAAGTTGGGTCAAGGTAGGTGTCATCATGACCTTAAATTTTGAGACGTGACATCATTAGACTCCTTTTTAAGTGTGGATTATATTTTTGATAAATTTGGTTCATTCCAAAATTGCTCATAAAGGAAAGGCTCCATGTTAAAGGATCCAAGATCGTGCTTCGGCTTTTCAAGGTTGGTTATGAATTAACTTTCTTCAGATTGGGTTGGGTAGTTAACTATTCATATAAAACATGTTATGGGTTTGGGATTGCATCGTGAGATTCATATTTTGAGGTAGTTATTTTATCGTGTTGCCCGTGTGGGGCCTTATTTGAGTATCATTATTGACTTGAGATATTAGTATTGTTGTGATGCCCTAGTGGGGGCCTATATGTGTATTATATTTGACTTGAGAAGTGATTATTATGGTGATTACCGAGTAGGGGGTCGATACTGGTCTTGTTTGAGCAGTATTCGCCATCTATCTTTATTGTGATGCCCGAGTGGCAACTTGAATTAATATTATTGATGTCTTATATGACTATTCATTACTGTGGTGCCATGCGATGGCTTATATTATGATTTATTGAGATATTGAGGAGATTTGAGTTCATTTGACACCATCATTGACTTGATTCATTATATATGATATTGTATTGGTTATTGAGCATGCATCCTTATATCATTCATCCATATACATGGAATTGGTACTACAAAGAAATACTGATTTTTTTAAAAAAATAACACTTTATAAAACCCTTGATCGAAGATTTTGCCAACAAGGTTGATTGAGATATGAGATTGAGATTGTAAAAGTATATGGGTTGCGAACCCCCCATGGGTCCGGTCCTAGAAGCTTATGCTCGGAAGGTGTATACGAAGTCATGCGATGGCCACAATGCGATAGCTTACTTCATCATCATTCCACTTTATCTGCATTGCATTGCATTGTATCATTTGTACATTCTATTTATGTGTTCGTTGTCATGTATTTAGCCTTGTCTTATATATTCGTGTTTAGTTATTCTTATACTAATATTATACTTGTAGAATTGTTAGGAGATACGGGTTGAGTCACCACTGGGAACTTTTCTGTATGCAGGTGGAAGCGTGCTCATATTATTCTTTACTTGTTTAATTTTTTGCTTTGCTCAGTCGGTCTATGATACCTGTAGACACGTGATTTTTGACCCTCTCCAAACTTTTATCTAGTTTAACATTAAATATTTATTTTAGTTTAATCTTTATTTTATCTTTTCGTTTTATTTTTCAGTAAGTTTATTTGAAAAATTGTGAAAAAAAAAAAAGAATTTCAAAAAAATAGAGTCACATTTTTAGGATAAGTTTGTTTTACTTTTTAAAAATAAAAAGAGTTCTTTCAAAAAATATGTTTTCTCTTAGTTTAGGTTTTAATAAATAAGCTAGTGATTTTAATATTTCTTAATTATATTTTTTAGTCTAGCTATTTCACTTTTCACATATTTTTGTAGGTTCCAAATATTAAAATAATATTATTATATTATATTATTAAAAACAAAATCCTAACCTAAAACAACCCACCTGCACAACCTTACCCCCATAAAATCCTCAACTTCCCCACTCCCTCACATACCTCACTCCCCCACTCCCTCACAAACACATACACGACACCACATACGCTAACACACACACTACTACACATACTTCTATATATACACACACCAAAGGAAAAAAAAAACAAAAAGAGAAAAAAGGGAGGAGGACTTCAGAAAAACACAACACTTAGAAAAAAAAAGATAGAAAACAGAAAAAGGAAAAGAAGAGAAAAGGGAAGGAAAAGAAGTGGCGAGTTGAGTTCGGGTTTCCCTTTGAGTTTCCGGTGGCGACGTTCGTACTTCTCTTTTTAGTAAATTCATACACAGGTTCTTACTCAATGCTTTTCTAGTTGTTTTTTTTTTTTTATCAAAACATGAATAAAATTGTTTAAATGGCTTCATGCATTATTTAGTAAGTAAAGCTGATTATTTATGTAAGGTTTTTATCATGAATAGTATATTAGCTATTCGAATATTCATTTGTGCATTCATTGTTTAACATAATCTATTATTAGTCTAGTTTACTATAACTCTTCTCAAGTGCTAACGTACATTATACACAACGTATAAAGTGAATAGAGTAAAATTGGAGATAGAGAGAGTTTGAGGTCAGGGCTTCGAGGTTTTAGTTCGTGGTTTTAAGTTCGTGAATCCGAAAGTTAGCTCAGGTTGTTAACTTTGAAAACAGTAGATTGTAGCAAGTTTGTTGTGGTAAATTAATATTCGCACAAAAAAGGGGGTAACGCTCAATCTTTCTTTGTACTATTTCTAGTGCCAAGATTTTATGAGACTAATTCCGATATTAAAGAGATAAACAAATTTCATATTTGTCTGACTTGGTTTTCATTCTTCGGTGCTATTAAATAAAGAACGTACAGATTTTGATTTCGTTAGATTTAGGAAGAATTTAGGAAAAATTACACAACGTACGATTATTATTTATGACATGTCGAATGTTTATAATTTTTCTCGTTTAACAGTTTTTGTTCCTTTATCTCTTAGTTGAAACTTTATTCCAGAAACTAAAATGTATTTGCCAACTTGTGTGGAAGGTCACTGTTAGTACATTGTAGGAGTACATAAGTTTTATTTTGAGTAATTTGAAATGTAAGTTATGCTAGTGAATTGATTTCATTACTGTTGAAATGAACTTAAACCTATTATATTTGGAATAAGGTTAAAATACTCTAGCCTCAAACATAATGTTTAATGGTGTTGGTTACTAGAAAACAGGTGTCGGTTACCAGAAAACAATATGTAGCATTGATTTGAGGAAAATTGTTTGGGTAAGTTTTTTTTTTTTTTTTTTTTGCCTGGTTGATCAAGTTCCTTTTTTTCTCTATTTTGGTTGTCGGATTTCATCTCCTACCTTATTATTTAGTTTTTCCATGAAGATACCTGTAACACCCCGTACATTCCCGACCCTATGTGACAACATTGAATAATGGTTACCTTGGTGTCGAGAGCTATAAGTATGCATTTGGTAATGTTAATGACGAGGAAATTGAAATTTGGCCTCGTACATGTGGTTAGCCCTTCGTAGGAGGTGTTTTGGGATTTTCGTGGAGCATTTGTGGGGTTCAAAATGAGGCTAAGAGAACCTCTAAACAAAGGATATTAAAGGTAATATGTAAGTTAAAGAATAGGACTTGAAGTATCTAACCAAACCCGCGAAGAAAAGTCGAAAAATGGAATTTTCAAAAAAATAAAGGATGGGGCGCGCTAGAGGGCGTACCAGGCCGCTCTGGGCTAAATTTTTTATTCTAGAGGCAGCAAGCTGGCGCGCCCAAGGGCGTGCCAGGGTGGTTTTGCCCATTTTTCAAAAGTTAGAATTTTTCTAAGTTCCAAGGGCGCCCGAGGACGTACCGGGCCGATTTTTGCCACGTTTCTTCTAAAAACATGAGCATATAGATGGAATAAGTGAAATATTATATTGGTATGATAAAATTACTCGTGAACAAATTTGCATCAAAATGACGATTTTACCCTTGTGGTCAAAATAAGCCATACGTGGCTAGAATTGCTTATTTTTGGGATTGAGGCTACGAATATAAATACCGTGAGTGGGAATATCGTCGTAATGCATATGAAATAATTTAAAGATGAGAAATTATTGATTTTATTGGGTTAAGTGATTTGGGCTCAATAAAGCCCAAAATGAAGAAAAAGTCATGGGCCAAACATGGGTCTAATGACCCATTCTTCTTTTGACTCATCAATAATTGAGCAAGGACTTCAAGGGTCTATAAAAGGGAGGAAAAATCAGATTTTTAACCCACAAGAACACACATGCTTTTCTATCTTTTTCTAGACTTTTCAAGAAAACACCTCTTTTGCTCTTCAAACCCTAAGTCATCTTTGGAGCAAGGTCATCATCTTCCAAGCTTAGGTAAGTGATTATTCTTATGGATTAATATATTATATGCATGGGATATTATGTAAATCATGTTGTTTATGCTTGGAAGTGTTGAACATGGCACTTTGTGTTTTTGTAAAAGATATGCCATCTATGGAATTTAAACTTGAAATATGACTTGTGGTCTTGATGAAAAATCATGGTATGGATAAAATATCAACATGTATGGTGTGATTATGATATTAAACTTGTTATTTTGTTATAAGTGTAAATTATGGGATTTTGGCCGATTTGTTGTTGTGAGGTGTATTGAAGTGAATTGGTTGTATAATTGTGATGTTGTGATGATGGAGAGTGGCAAGTATGAACTTGGTGTGACATGCTAATGGTTTATGGTATTTTGGTAAATGTTGGGCATGTTGTGGTATTATTGATATGACCATGCCATAAATGGTATTGTAGAGAAATAAATGACATTTTAAAGGCAAACATGTAACTCATTGTCGTTGTATGCATTTGTAAGATCGTTGGTGGTTAATGTAAACTCCGTTGTATATTTGTGTTGTAGAGTGAAACATAAGGAAGGAGCGGGACTATTGTGTCCACTTATAGAATTGAGTATTGGTATTGAGGAGATAAGGTATGTAAGGTTACTCTTTCCGTGTCTTTCTGCAGCATAGAGTATTCACCTTGTTATGGTACTTACTCATTTCCAAAATGTCTTGAAGAATCTCATTTCATGTTGTCATCTATTTCTAATCATATATACCTTATTCTTGATCTATGGTCATTCATGGATCACATAATCATGGACATGATTCCAAGTTCCAATAATGTTATGTTCCAAAGTTTCCAATAATGTTACAACTTCAAAAGTATCAATCTCATGAACATCCAAGACTGAAGCAATCCATTTATGTGTTTCCAATAAGGTTATGATCTCCAATGTATCAATCTCATAAAAGTAAAAGAGAGAAGTAATCCAATGAAGTAATGAAAGAAGTAAGTCCCTCATGGTTCCTTTATATTTTCCTTATGGTTACTTTATATTTATACTTATTGAGTACGGGTGATAGGTTTGTAGGGGTGCAAGCCTAACTCAAGACGATCCCGATATTGTTGGATCAGGGGGAAAGCTCAGTGATGCAAAAGAAAATTAGATGTCCAACCTGCTTCACTGATTTTCGAGTGATGGCAGGGGTGAAGCTCAGTGGGGCAAAAGCCTAACGTGATGTCGAACCTGACAGGGGGTAGCCCTAAGGGCCGAACCTGCTTTATATATATATATATATATATATATATATATTGACGGTTGCATTACATATTAACGGTTGTATATTGACGGTTGCATATTGACGGCTGCATATTGACGGTTGCATATTGACGGTTGCATATTGATGGTTATTCTAACTACTAACGGTAACAGACATAAAGGTAAATGAAAGAATGAACGTAAAGTACATATTTCCACACATACTGAACGATGATGATTTATCCACATTGACTATTCTCTTGAAATCAAGTGCATTGAGGTGTTTAAGTTTCAAGAAGTTTCTTATAGCCTTGCATACTCAGTACATTCTTCGTACTGACCCCTCTGGGGGACTTACTTTATTTGCTGCAGGCATAGGTGTTAGTAGACCTCCGCAATAGGCTATGGGTTATCCACGGATCATTGGTGATCTCCAGTTGGTTCGGGGCTTTCCTAGTCATATGTGTATATTGTTTTGGTACTGTAATTATTGTATAAAGCGGGGACTTGTCCCGACTATAGGTTGTTGTGTTCATGTATCAGTTAGAGGCTTTGTAGACATATGTGGGAAAGTGAATGTAAGAGATGTGTGTTTTTCTTGACTTGATGGTCCTAACGACCACGTTTCTTATATTGTATACGTTTTCCATGGATTTCTCCTAGTTGCATGAAGTATAATAAGATTCATACTAAAATATGCTTGCGAGTGAATAGGAGCAAAGATGGGTTATCTCGGGCCATATCGGCTTCAGGTGCCAGTCCGACCCGAATGTGATTTTGGGTCGTGATAAAAGTGGTATTAGAGCAGGTCGTTCTAAGGGTGTCTACAAAGTCGTATCGTAGTAGAGTCTTACTTATCAATGTGTTGTGCCCCATTTTTATAAGTAGGAGGCTACGGGATATTTAGGAGTTGTTTCTTTTCTTCATTTCTAGATCGTGCAATAGAGCCAGTGTTGTAAGTTGAATTGTCTGACCATGGGAATTGTTTTTATTTGGTATAGCAAGAAATACCAATTACAAGAAGAGGCAAGGGAAAAATGAAGAAGCTAGATAGGATTGGCGGAGAAGGACCTAGTAACTTACCACCCGAACGGATTGAGCAAGATAAAGCTGAGAGTGAGTTTGCATCGCGGGTTTCTTCTATTTTTCCAGCTCCAGAAGAGCCGAGAAGGAGAGAAGAACCTGTTGAGCCACCCATTAATGTCACTGACTAGTACTTAAGAAATGCAGTATATATGTTGATTCAGCTAATTGCGGCACAAAATCAGGGACAAGCTGGTCTAATGACAAGTAATGATAGTGAGGCTAGGGCAGCTAGTCGAAGGATGCAGGATTTCTTGAAACTAGACCCTCCTATATTCACTAGATCGGATCTTAATGAGGACCCATAAGATTTTATTGATCAAATCAAAAGGGCTTTGAATGTTATGCACATATCTGGTGTAGAAACAGTTGAACTCACGGCGTATAGATTCAAAGGGGAGGTGATATTATGGTATGAAGATTGGAAACGAACTAGGGGTGTTGGTGTACCCCCGGCTAGCTGGGAAGAATTTCAAATGGCATTCCTGGATCACTACCTTCCATATGAGATTCGGCAGGCACGCGCAGACCAGTTTCTAAATCTTCGTCAAGGGGATATGAGCGTCCGAGAGTACAGTCTTTGATTTAATTCTTTGGCCAGATATGCTCCCCATATGGTAGCCACTATGGCTTATAGAGTTCATCGATATGTGGATCGATTGGATCCATCATTGGTAAGACACTGTACCATTACTGCTCTAAACAGAGATATGGATATAGCCCGGATACAGGCTTTTGCACAAAAGATGGAAGATCAAAGGAACAGAAAAAAGATGCACAAAGCTGAAGGGGGGTCCATCAAAGAAAGCTAGACCTATGGGATAGTACATGGTGTCCCAAGGAGAATTTAGGCCTCGGGATTTTAGTAGACCGTCGATACCATCACTTTCTTATCCCACATCAGGCACTCAACCCCAGTTCCAAGGGTTTAGAAGCAGTCACATTGGACAAAGTAGTGGCATTCAAGGTTCACAACCAATGGGGTATCAAGAGCAAGGAAGTATGAACCAATCGGGGTTTCCTCGCCAACCGTGTCCACACTGTGGAAAGCTTCATTTAAAGAAATATCGGTTTGGGACCAATAATTACTTTTGGTGCAGTATGTCCGGGCACATGGTGAGAGATTGACCAAGAAAGGGTACGAGCATTATTATGCGACCTACGGGATCAACCGTTGCAACGTCATCATCGGTTCCTTTCTTAGGACAAGATGTGCAGCCGGTTGGTCGTGGTAACGGTACTAGAGGAGCAACCAATTTTAGTGGAATACAGGACCGTACTTATGCTCTAGCGGGTCAGCAGAATGTGCAGGCCCATCCTAATGTAGCTATAGGTATATGATCTGTTGTTTTCATAATGTATCTATATATGCATTGATTGATCTGGGTTTTTACAGTATCATATGTTATTCCATTGACTGCTACGAAATTGAAAGAACATTAGAATTATTAGTTAGACCATCTGGAGTATTGACCCCTGTTGATGAATCTACTATAGTTAAGAAAGTACATCGTAACTGTATAGAACCTATTTCTGAGCATGCTACGGTGGATTGCCGAGCTAAGAGAGTCCATTTTCATTTCCTATAACAGACCGTCCTTGAATGGCGGAGTAGTATTAGAGTACCGAAAGGGTAAATTTAGTTCCTATCTTAAGATAAGGCAAATGATATCTAAGGGGAATCATCATCAAACCTAGTATGTTCCCTTGGGATGCACCAGACTTACGTGTACGGCAGAAAGATGGCACGCTGGGAGTGTGCATGGATTATTGGCAACTGAATATGGTGACAATCGCGGATAAATAATCCCTCCCCAAAACTGATGATTTCTTTGACAAATTGTAGGGTGTCAAATGTTTCTCACAGGTTAACTTGAGATCGGGATATCATCAGGTAAAATTTGGGAAAATAATAAGACGTCAAGCCATTCTTGAGTATGTATTGATGCAGCATGGTAACGTAGTAGCTTATGCCTCAAAATAGTTGGGACCACCGAGAGGAATTAGCCAACACATGATATGGAGTTAGCAGATGTGAGAGTTGTTTGAGAAAACCAACTATATATATATAGGGTGCCATTATTTGTATAGGGTTCAAGTTGATGCATATACTGATTTCAAGAGCTTACGATATATCTTGAAATAGAAAGATCTAAACCAAAGATAGCAACGGTGGTTGGAAATATTAAAAGACTATAATGTTGAGACATGACAACATTTGGGGAAAGAAAATGTGATAATCGGTTCATTAAGCCGCAAAGCAATAGGAAATATTAAGGGTCAGTTTACGGCAAAATAAGGTATAGCCAAGGTAGATAGTTCATCTTCGTGAGACTCTAGATGAAAAAAAATTATAGTATATAATGCAGCAGAGTCTTCATTTGTTACTGTGAGAAAGGAAGACAACATGTAAATCCTAGTTCCTTTGAATTGAAAAAGAAACATGGTATGCGGAAGTGGACCAGTAACAAGTAAGTATCTATGGGTATTAAGCGTCTATGTCTACGTATGCTAATATAGAGATGCAATTGTGGTAATTGAAGCGACATCGTTAACATTCGAGGACGAATGTTTCTAAGGGGGGGAGAATGTAACACCTCGTACATTCCCAACCCTATGTGACGACATTGAATAATGGTTACCTAGGTGTCGAGAGCTATAAGTATGCAATTGGTAATGTTAATGATGAGGAAATTGAAATTTGGCCTCATACATGTGGTTAGCCCTTCGTAGGAGGTGTTTTGGGATTTTTGTGGAGCATTTGTGGGGTTCAAAATGAGTCTAAGAGGACCTCTAAACAAAGGATATTAAAGTTAATAAGTAAGTTAAAGAATAGGACTTGAAGTATCTAACCAAACCCGCGAACAAAAGTCGAAAAATGGAATTTTCAAAAAAATAAAGGATGGGGAATGCCAGAGGGCATGCCAGGACGCTCTGGGCTAAATTTTTTAGTCCATAGGCAGGAAGCTGGCGCGCCCAAGGGCGTGCCATGGTGGTTTTGCCCATTTTTCAAAAGTTGAAATTTTTCTAAGTTCCAAGGGTGCCCGAGGACGTACCGGGCCGATTTTTGCCATGTTTATTATAAAACCATGAGAATATACATGGAATAAGTGAAATATTATATTGGTATGATAAAATTACTCGTGAACGAATTTTGCATCAAAATGACGATTTTACCCTTGTGGTCAAAATAAGCCATACGTGGCTAGAATTGCTTGTTTTTGGGATTGAGGCTACGAATATGAATCCCGTGATTGGTAATATCATTATAACACGTATGAAATGATTTAAATATGATAAATTATTGATTTTATTGGGTTAAGTGATTTGGGCTCAATAAAGCCCAAAATAAAGAAAAAGTCATGGGCCAAACATGGGTCTAATGACCCATTCTTCTTTTGACTCATCAATAATTGAACAAGGACTTCAAGGTTCTATAAAAGGGAAGAAAAATCAAATTTTTAACCCACAAGAACACACATGCTTTTCTATCTTTTCTAGACTTTTCAAGAAAACACCTCTTTTGCTCTTCAAACCCTAAGTCATCTTTGGAGCAAGATCATCATCTTCCAAGCTTCGGTAAGTGATTATTCTTATGGATTAATATATTATATGCATGGGATATTATGTAAATCATGTTGTTTATGCTTGGAAGTGTTGAACATGGCACTTTGTGGTTTTGTAAAAGATGTGCCATCTAAAAATTTAAACTTGAAATATGACTTGTGGTCTTGATGAAAAATCATGGTATGGATAAAATATCAACATGTATGGTGTGATTATGCTATTAAACTTGTTATTTTGTTATAAGTTTAAATTATGGGATTTTGGTCGATTTGTTATTGTGAGGTGTATTAAAGTGAATTGGTGGTATAATTGTGATGTTGTGATGATGGAGAGTGGCAAGTATGAACTTGGTGTGACATGCTAATGGTTTATGGTATTTTGGTAAATGTTGGGCATGTTGTGGTATTATTGATATGACCATGCCATAAATGGTATTGTAGAGAAATAAATGACATTTTAAAGGCAAACATGTAACTCATTGTCGTTGTATGCATTTGTAAGATCGTTGGTGGTTAATGTAAACTCCGTTGTATATTTGTGTTGTAGAGTGAAACATAAGGAAGGAGCGGGACTATTGTGTCCACTTATAGAATTGAGTATTGGTATTGAGGAGATAAGGTATGTAAGGTTACTCTTTCCGTGTCTTTCTGTAGCATAGAATATTCACCTTGTTATGGTACTTACTCATTTCTGAAATGTCTTAAAGCATCTCATTTCATTATGTCATCGATTGCTAATCATATATGCCTTATTCTTGATCTATGGTCATTCATGGATCACAAAATCATGGACATGATTCAAAGTTCCAATAATGTTATGTTCCAAAGTTTTCAATAATGTTACAACTTCAAAAGTATCAATCTCATGAACATCCAAGACTGAAGCAATCCATTTATGTGTTTCCAATAAGGTTAAGATCTCCGATGTATCAATCTCATAAAAGTAAAAGAGAGAAGTAATCCAATGAAGTAATGAAAGAAGTAATTCCCTCATGGTTCCTTTATATTTTCCTTATGGTTACTTTATATTTTTTTTATACTTATTGAGTAGGGGTGATAGCTTTATGGGGGCGCAAGACTAACTCAAGCCGATCCCGATATTGTTGGATCAGGGGGAAAGCTCAGTGAAGCAAAAGCCAAATTTGATGCTGAACCTGCTTCACTGATTTTCGAGTGATGGCAGGGGGGAAGCTCAGTGGGGCAAAAGCCTAACTTGATGTCGAACCTGACAGGGGGTAGCCCTAAGGGCCAAACCTGCTTTTTATATATATTGACGGTTGCATTTCATATTAATAGTTACATATTGACGGATGCATATTGATGGTTGCATATTGACGGTTGCATATTGACGGTTATTCTAACTACTAACGGTAACGAACATAAAGGTAAATGAAAGAATGAACGTAAAGTATATATTTCCACACATACTGAATGATGATGATTTATCCACATTGACTATTCTCTTGAAATCAAGTTCATTGAGGTGTTTAAGTTTCAAGAAGTTTCTTATAGCCTTGCATACTCAGTACATTCTTCGGACTGACCCCTCTGGGGGACATACTTTATTTGTTGTAGGCACAGGTGTTAGTAGACCTCCCCAATAGGCAACGGGTTATCCGCGGATCATTGGTGAGCTCCAGTTGGTTCGGGGCTTTCCTAGTCATATGTGTATATTGTTTTGGTACTGTAATTATTGTATAAAGCGGGGACTTGTCCCGACTATAGGTTGTTGTGTTCATGTATCGGTTAGAGGCTTTGTAGACATATGTGGGAAAGTGAATGTAAGAGATGTGTGTTTCGCTTGACTTGATAGTCCTAACGACCACGTTTCTTATATTGTATACGTTTTCCATGGTTTCCGCCTAGTTGCATGAAGTATAATAAGATTCATACTAAAATATGCTTGCGAGTGAATATGAGCAAAGATGGGTTCTCTCGGGCCATATCGGCTTCGGGTGCCAGTCCGGCCCGAATGGGATTTCGGGTTGTGATAATACCATATAGACTGTATATTTGAATTTGTAGATTTCCCGTAAGTGAATATTATACAAAGATATTAGTTGGCTCAATTTAGGGAGCGGACACTATTAAATTGATAGATGCCTCGTATTAGTTAGTTTGGCTTAAAAATTTTGAAACCTCATAACATTCATCTGGTGTATTACATTGAGTTTGAATCACGAGATATGAGAAAAATAAATCACAAAAGAGTAAAAGAGAAGAACAAAAATTAATAATATATCGAGGTTGATCATGTGTGTGGTTACGCTCCTTGATCAATTTCTGTAATTACAAGGCTTTGTGAGTGGTTAAGCTCCTCAATCGAAAATATAAGTCACAATTTCTCTCATAATTCCTAGGTAAGTCGAGCAGGTAAGTAAACCTAGTTTATCCAAGAAATAACTTAGGTTGAGCAGGTAAGCAAACCTAGTTTATCTAAGAAATAACTTAGGTCGAATATAAGTTGATCAAGCGACCGTGCTGGAACCACGGGACTCGAGGGATGCCTAACACCTTTTCCTCGGTCAACAGAATTCCTTATCCGAATTTTCGGTTAGCAGACCAATAATAAGAAGAGTCATTTCCTTTTGAATGGGGATTCCATAAGGTGACTTGGAACACCATAACTCAATTCCAAGTGGCGACTCTATAAATAAAGTAATATCTGTTTAATAGCACCACTTTAATTGGACAAACCCGATCGAAAAAAAGGGTATGACATCTCTGGCGACTCTGCTGGGGAGCTTAACTAGAATTCGAGCTTTGTGTATTGACTCATTTTTTAACTTCTTTAATTCCTGGATATAGGTTGTGTTTGTTGGCCTAATATGCTCTTTTCTTACTTGTTTACCGCTTTAATATTATTTGAATTGCAATATAAACTGTCTTTTCTAGTGCACCCATCTGAGTCTCTGAATATACTTATCACTATTTACTGTGTGTGCGGCTACGCTCCACAAAACATTCTATCTGAGATGAACCAGTGTTCGGTTACGCTCCTGGTTTAAGGAATATTAGTCACACATGTTAGGTGGGGTTGGATCACCGATACAACCCTCTGCTACCGGTAAACTGACCCTCCTCGATCCGAGTTGTCCACTTGGATAAGCCAGTCTAGACACCTATCTCCATCAGGTTAAACCTAGTAGAACTAAAACTCAGACATGACCATCCATTTTAGGCTCCTATTTATCTGCATCATGTGTATTTGACTTAGCGGGACTCTGCACAGGGGCCGGGGTCGGGGCCGTCTAGGATAGGTATCCCTCTTTATATGACCAACATGTACATCCTATGTGCTCGTTGACATTTATTTGGAAGGCCTGTTTGATTGTTGAACGGCTTTAGGCAGCTTAATGAAATAGAAGAGAGTAACTTTCCCACTAACTTTTATAACAGTTTCCTTAATGAAAAAGAAAAAAAAAAATTTTTTGGGGATATATATATGTTTTTTTAAAAAATAATAATAATAATTTGATTTTTATGGTCTTCACGAACTACGCGAGCCTGATGCTCACCATTTGGTGTGATACGTAGGCAACCCTCTTTGGATTTAGCCCTACTCTTCTATATATTTATATATGTTTCCACTAAAAATAGTCATTATATTTATATATGTTTCCACTAAAAACAGTCATTCCTCCACTAAAAATAGTCATTTGAGATTTATTCATTACCAAAATTCTTTTTCTTTCTCTTTCTTTAAAAAAAACAAAAAAAACTTTGCTTTTATGCATCTTTTCTTTTCTCTCTATTAAACAAATTTGTATCTAGGTAGGTGGTAACATTCTTTATTTTATTTTCTCAAAAGGTATAACATGAATCCACAAACTAGAGGGAAGTGTGAGAAAAGGCCCAGGGTTGAAGGAATACCATAATTTATGATCGTCGATCAGACTCCTCTACTTTTGTGGCAATGGTGGAATGGAATGGAGGAGCAGGAAAAGAGGATAGTAAAAGACTATTTGGGACATCTTGTGCATATGATGGAAATTAATCGCAAAAGAGATGTGTTTGAAGCATTGATTGAAGCTTGGGATCAGAACAACAATGTGTTTCGTTTCTCAAACTTCGAGATGACCCCAACTCTAGAGGAATTAGCAACCTTCATAGGGGTAGGCACCATTTGCCGAGGTTCAGATCTTCAAAACAAGAGACCTATAGTTCCTAAGAATGTGGATGGGATTAAGTTCTTAAAATTATTGAATAGCAATCAGATGAATATAGTAAGTTTGGAGGAACGTTAGATTTCTTTGGATAGTTTATTCCAGAGATTTGGTCGAGATGAAGGATTTGAGGAGTATCAGGGTCAATTGTACACAGTCTCTTTGCTTTCATGGTTGCATTCTTGGGGCGGATAGTTTTCCCTGAGCGTGATGGAAATATTGATATCCGTCTGGTTGGAGTAGTGCAAGCACTAACCACGATGGACAACCCCACTCTTGTACCCATGATTCTTCCCACTCTTGTACCCATGATTCTTGGGGATGTCTTCCGAGAACTAACCAAGTGCAAAAAGGGTGCCATATACTTTAAAGGTTGCAATATTTTTCTGCAGATATGGTTTCTGGAACATTTCTATTATTACCCTTTTGCACCGGGAGCCAGCGACTGGTTAAATCATGTGACTAGTCATGAGGAGAGGGCCAATAAAAGTAAATTCCCAATTGGGATCAAGGCGTGGAAGGAGAAGGTTTCTAAGCTGATTGATGATCAAATTCTCTAGAATTACTACTGGTTCCCAGCCCAAGATGTCATTTGTATATCCTCAAACCATCCTTTTTTGGTGTTGAATTGGTTTAGAGGAGTCCAACCTTATGTGATGCTTAGAGTAATGTGCCAATTGGGTAGACTTCAAGAGACTCCTCGCATAAAGAACATGGGTGGATTCATGTACGATACTCCTCCAGGTTTTTTGTTTAATAGTGATGAGAGACTAAAGTTTTGGTATGGGAGTATAATATCTGAGAAGAGTGAAATGGTGGAAGATCGTGATAAGGGGAAAGTAGTTCCTGGGTACCTTTCATGGTTGAGCAGTCCTTCCACACCTGAAGAGGGACATGAAGATTCTGGGAAAATAAAATGGGATAAAGAATCAGAGGTTCGGGCGAGAGTCAGACAAGCCTGTCTCGAAGTGGAACATGAATTTCAAAAGAGATCGAACAAGCAGCAAGATGAATATGAAGCAATAATCTTACAGACTTGAGAAGAGGTGGAAAGAGACCATTAGTTAGCTCTCCAAGTTGTGAAAGAGGATCTAAGATGCGTCAAATGAAAATACGGCTAATTGGAGAAAGAGTTCGGGAACAAAGTTGAGTTGGCACAGAGAAAGGCTGAGGTAGACAAACACTTGATTCGGGTTTTGCAGGAAGATTTGGGTATCATTGAGGTGGCAATAGGGCAACAACAGGATATGTTAGAAAATGAAAAGGCCAAACTGATGTACACCCAAGATAGGCTTCATGCACAAGTGAAAGCCTCTATGGAGCAAGAGAGGGAAATAGCCAAGCGCTTTAGAACTTATCAGGAAAAATTTGAAAGTGAGAAAAAACAGTGGGAGATTGAGCGTGGTGCACTTCACCACCAAGTGGAGGAGTTTCAGGAACGAGAGGATGATTTGAGGCAAGTAGTCTACACTTTTCAAGATTGGTTGCAGAATTGCCACGAAAATATGAATGAGTCTAAAGAGCGAGTGCTTTGGCTTAAGGACATTCTTGTCGATGTGTATCCTGGTTATCTCCACTGTGATGATAAAAGTTTGGGAGAACAGGAACGTGTTCTCGCCCCACATCTACTAAAGGCATTATCCAGTATATACTCTAGTCTAGGAGGGCAGTTGAGGCCACAAAGAACACCTTGAAGAAGACATCTTTTCTTATGGTCCTTTTTGGAGTCTGTTTCTTTTTAGCTATTTGGTCTTATCCCAGTTTTTTTTTAGTTTTTAGTTATTTTGAGTCTATAGCAATTTTAGTACTTGTATCATTTCTTTCATTTGAGTATTGTAGAGTGCATATTTGAAAATGAATGGCAAAGATTTACTTTTGTTTAAAAATCTTTATTTATTTTGTTATATGTAAAAAAAAAAAAAACTCTCTGATTTGTTATTTTCCGAACTATGCAACGATCTGATTCATATGCTGACATGATATATAAGCAACCCTCCAACGAGTTCGATCAAAACTTTTTAAAAAGAGTAGGCGCCTAAATAAGCCGGGATGAAACATAAGGCCTTCCATGTTGAAATGCATACGATGTGTAATTACAATATGTTAAATGTGCAACACTCATCCATTTGCCACTTGTCACAGAGAAAGGTTAAAAATTGTGAGGTGGTTGGTTTGTGGCTACACTGGCATCTCATCCATACAATACAAGATCCAAAGGAAAGGGCAAAATGACACGCCAAGAGGGGGTAAAGTCTAACAATGAAGAAGACCGAAATCAGTTGGTTCCAGAAGAGTTTGCATCAATGGAGGAGAATAGGTTATTGAAACAACAAATTGCAGAAATGTATCAAGCCTAGATAAATGGTCAAGCGCCACCCTCCTCAATCCCTGAATTTCTGAACACGATAGTCCCGATTTCCTCTCAAGCCAAAACTGATGATCCACTTTACCCACCAGGATTCGTCCCATATACTAACGTACCTAGCACAGATGGGACTTCTACCATGCACCCTCCAAATCCATTTCTCACTAACAACCTACTTTTCATCCCCACAGTACAAACTTCTGAAGATTCTCAACCAAAGATGATACAGAAGTCTGTCAGTGATCTACCTCATGATCAATTCTACTCCCCTAGAGTAACTTTTAAGGTCCTAGAATCCTCTAACCCTACTCATTTTCACAGTTCCCCTATTGTGATTTAAAAAATGACTAAGAACGAGGAATAAGAGGAGATGGCCAAAAAAATGAGAAGTTTGGAGCAAAACATGAGGAACATGCAAGGACTAGAAGGGAACAAGAGTGTTTCTTACAAAGATTTGTACATGTTCCCTGATGTCCACTTGCCTCTAGGTCTTAAAACCTCCAAGTTTGACAAGTACGATGGCCACAGTGATCCTTTAGCTCATTTGAAAAGGTTTTGTAATCAACTAAGAAGAGCAGGTGGAAAGGAAGAGCTACTTATGGCTTATTTTGGAGAGAGTTTGACAGGGATAGCTTTAGAATGGTTTATCGATCAGGATATCTATCATTGGCACATTTGGGATGACTTGGCTCAAGATTTTGTCCAACAATTTCAATACAATATTGACATAATTCCAGATCGCACCACACTTGCCAACCTAAGAAAAAAGACTATTGAGGGTTTCGTGAATATGCTATTAGGTTGAGGGAGAAAGCTGCTAGATTTGATCCATCAATCAAGCAGTCGGAGATGATTGATATTTTTCTCCAGTGAAAGGAACCTGACTACTTGCATCATTTGCTTTCTGCTATTGGAAAAACATTTGTCGAGGTTATTAAGGTTGGCGAAATGGTGGAGAATTGAATTAAGTTCGGAAAGATAATAAGCCAAGTTGCTTACAATTCAAAATAATTCAGGAATTATTGGGGGAAAGAAAAGGAAGGAGGACGTCGCTACCACTGTGTCAGGGCCACGACAAACTCCGAGAGGCCTGCCTCACCAATACGCACAATCTCAACCCCAAATATATACCCAAGACCCATATAACCACCCATAATACTACCCACTATATTCCATACTATCCCCTCAATACCCCATTTATAATGCATAGACATATGCCAACCCCCTTTCTTACCCACAATGGCGTGCACCAGCCCCTCAAAATCATCCTCCACCCCCACAAGTTTACCAAGGCCCTCCTAAATTCAATTTCCAACCTAGGGCAGAGTATAAAAGAGTTAACGTATCCAAAGATAATTTCACTCCTATTGGAGAATCACATGCTAGCTTATTTCAGAGGTTGAGGGCCTTGAATGTTTTGAGCCATATTGAGAGGAAAGTATCAAACCCTCCCCCAAAAAATATAGATTATTCTCGAAGATGTGTATGTTGTTCTGATGCCCTAGGGCACGATACAGAGAAATGTTGGTTCTTGAAAAAAGTCATCCAAGATCTGATTGATATACAACAAATTGTGGTACAAAACTCAGATGCTCCAAACATTAATCAAAACCCACTTCCAATTCATAATGAAACAAACATGCTTGAGTTGATACACGACAGTGAAGAATCCACAATTTCCTACAAGCCTATCATTAAGATCAAAAGTGATAAGGAAAAGACAATAAATGTGGTGGATTTGACAAAAGTAGTAGCTTCAGGAGTGAACGAGATGTCAGTAAAGCCCAAACAATCGAATACTCCCATGGTTATTGTGAAAGGAGCTTCAAAAATCACTGCGGCAAGTCAGACGGGCCCAAAGTTGATTGTTCCAGGAATGCCCGTGAAGCCCTCTTAATTGTGAAAGGAGCTCTCACAACTCTTATTATTATTAAGCCAGTATCGCAACTTCCTATGGTTAACACCAAGACAGTTCCTTGGAACTATAATCGCATGGCAGTGATATATGAGGGAAAGAAAGTCATTGAAGAAGTGGATATAGTAGGGGGGTTAACCCGTTCAGGGAGATGTTTTACCCCAGAAGAGTTAAGAAAGATAGAGATGGCCAGAGGCCAGTCAAGAAGCCAGTTACTGAAGAGGAGGCTGAGGAATTCTTGAAAAAAGATGAAGTTACCAGAATATTCTGTCGTGGAACAGTTAAGGAAAATGCTAGCCCAAATCTCTTTGTTGTCTTTACTAATCCACTCAGAAGAGCATCACAAAGTTATAATAAAGATTTTGAATGAGGCACATGTACCCAGTGAGATTACGGAAAATCAATTGGAGAAAATCATTGGAAGAATCTTTGAGGTAAATAGGGTCACCTTCTCAGATGATAAACTACCCGTGGAAGGTACTGGATATAATCGCAGCCACTATATTATTGTGAAATGTGAGCATTCTTATATCACTCAAGTTTTAATTGATGGAGGATCTGGTGCGAATATTTGTCCTTTATCAACTTTACAAAAATTACATGTTAGTACAGAAAGGATCCGACATAATAATGTATGTGGCAGAGCTTTTGATGGAGCAAAAACGAATGCCATTGGTCAGGTAGAGCTTGTACTGACAATAGGGCCTATTGATTTTACCATAGATTTCTAAGTCTTGAATATAGACCCTTCCTACAATCTGTTATTAGGAAGGCCATGGGTTCATAGGGCTGGGGTGGTCCCATCTACATTGCATCAAATAATCAAGTTCAAACATGACAGAAAGGAAATAGTCGTTCACGGTAAAGGGGACTTGTCCATGTACAAAGAATCATCCCTTTCCTTCATTGAGGAAGGAAATACACATAGAGCGCTGATCTATCAGGATTTTGAGGTAATGGTTGTTGAGCATATCCTCGAGGGAAATCTCATTCCAAGGCCACAATTTCCCTCTACATCGGTCATGGTGGTGAATGAAATGTTAAGGTATGGTTTTGAAGCAGTAAAAGGTTTAGGTATGTCTTTACAGGGCCAAACTCATCCAATATGCCCATGTGAGAACCTTGGTACCTTTGGTTTGGGGTATAAACCCACTTTTGAAGGTAGAAAGAAAGCTAAGAAGCGGAAAAAAAAGTTATGGTCACTTGCCAAGCTGATACCTCCACTCAACCAATCTTTCATCAGAACCAGTGCTACTGGGTCCCCCATTTTACCAGTCTCAGAGCCAATGTTTGATGATGATATAGAGTTGATTGGCCTTTTCCAAAACATGTTTTTTGAGGCTGATATGGTTGAAGTTGGGGAAGGCACCAGTAATGCAGATGCGCAGCTTATTGGCCCTGATGTCCAACTCAACAATTGGGAGGCCACTCCTCTCCCCACTAAGAAGGAGTCTTGGTAGTCTATTTTATTTTCCTTTCTGTAATTTGAATTATTCCAGGGTTGTAATTTAGATCTTCATCTTGTTTGTTTTTATGTTCAAACCCTCCTATCTTTATTTTCAATGAAATGCAGTTTCCCTCTTTTCTATTTTGAGTGTAATATTTACTTATTTATTTCCTACTGTACAGTTCTTTCTATGTTGATTCTAGTGATATGACATCCATGCGGAATTTTCAGCTAGATCTTAAAACTCAAACTAATCATGAAATAATGAATGAAGAAGTTGAATATGATCAAGATGAAGCATTTGAGGAAATAGGCAAGGATTTCAAACAGTTTGAGAATAAGTCCAACCCCAATATGAATGAAACGGAGGCAATCAATCTAGGAGATCATGAAAATATTATGGAGACTAAGATAAGTGTACATGCGCAACCACAACAAAAGAAAGAAATAATTGAGGCCTTGCTCGATTATAAGGATATATTTGCTTGGTCTTACGATGATATGCCTGGTTTGAGTACTAATCTAGTAGTTCATAAGTTGCCAACGGATTCCACCTTTCCTCTGATCAAACGAAAGTTGAGGAAACTTAAAACTGACATGAGTATAATAGTTAAAGAGGAAATCACAAAGCAACTTGAGGCTAAAGTCATTCAAGTTGCTCAATATCCTACTTGGTTAGCTAATATTGTCCCCGTCCCAAAGAAAGATGGCAAAGTTCAAATGTGCGTCAATTATCGTGATCTAAATAAAGAAAGTCCAAAGGATGACTTTCCACTACCCAACATCCATATTTTGCTAGACAAATATGCCAAGCATGAACTTGCATATTTTGTGGATTGTTACGCAGGGTACCATCAGATCATCATGGAGCATTAAGATGCAGAAAAGACATCCTTTATCACATCATGGGGGACATATTGTTATCGAGTCATGCCATTTGGGCTAAAGAATGCGGGAACAACTAACATGAGGGTGATGACCACTATGTTTCATGACATGATGCATAAAAAGATCGAAGTTTATGTGGATGATGTGATAATTAAGTCAAGAAACTAGTCAGACCATGTCAAAGATCTGAGGAAATTCTTTGACAGGCTTTGCAGGTATAATCTCAAACTTAACCCAGGAAAATATGTATTTTGGGTCCCGTCTGGAAAGGTTTTGAGTTTTATAGTCAGTCGGCATGGTATCGAATTAGATCCTTCAAAAATAAAAGCCATTCAAGAATTACCTCCACCAAAGAGCAAAACCGAGGTGATGAGCTAACTCGAAAGGTTGAATTATATCAGTAGATTCATTTCCCAACTCACGATGACATGCAAGCCCATTTTTAAATTATTGAAGAAGAACGTTGTAGTTGACTGGACTGAAGAATGTCAAGAGATGTTCGATAGAATCAAAAGGTACTTATCGAATCCCCCTGTGTTTGTTCCATCTGAGTTGGGAAGGCCCTTGATATTTTATATGTCTATTTTGGATAACTCTTTTGGCTGTGTATTGGGTCAACATGATGTCACAGGAAAAAAGGAGCAAGCCATCTACTACCTCAACAAGAAGTTTACCACTTATGAGGCTAAGTACACACTTCTCGAAAGGACATGTTGTGCCCTGACCTGGGTGGCACAAAAGTTAAAGCATTATCTTTCATCCTACATCACTTACCTTATCTCCCGCATGGATCCCTTAAAGTATATTTTTCAGAAGCCTATGCCCACAGGCAGACTCGCAAAATGGCAGATATTTCTCATAGAATTTGATATTGTCTATGTGATGCGGACTACAATGAAAACCCAAGCACTAGCGAATCATTTGGCTGAAAACCCTGTTGATGAGGGATATGAGCCACTAAAGACCTATTTTCCTGATGAAGAGGTATCATGTGTTGATGAAGTTATTTTGGATGATAGCCATCTAGGTTGGAAGTTGTTCTTTGATGGAGCTGCTAATGTGAAAGGAGTTGGAATAGGAGCAGTTCTTGTTTCGAAATAAGAACAATATTATCCTGTAACAGCCCAACTTTGATTCTATTGTACCAATAATATTGCGGAATATGAATCTTGCATCTTGGGTTTGTGACTGGCTATCGACATGGGAATCCAAGAATTATTGGTGTTAGGTGACTCAGACTTGTTAGTCCACCAGATCCAAGGATATTGTGAAACTTGTGACTCGAAGCTCATATCATATCGAGATTGTTTGCAAGACCTTTTTCGACGATTCATATTGGTAAAGTTTTGACACATTCCCAGAGTTTATAACGATATTGTTAATGCCTTGGCAACCTTATCTTCGATGCTCCAACATCCCGACAAGACTCATGTTGACCATTTACATATACAAATTCATGATCAGCATGATTATTGCAATGTGGTCAAAGAAGAACTTGATGGTGAACCTTGGTTCCATGATATCAAAAAATACATTCAATCTGGAGAATATCCAATACATGCTGATGGTAACCAAAAGAGAACTATTTGACGACTGTCTAGCAAATTTTTCTTAAGAGGGGGGATCTTGTACAAAAAGACTCCAAATTTAGGACTTTTAAGGTGTGTAGATGCTAGAGAAGCTTCCACTATCATGACTGAAATACATTCTGGACCTTGTGGGCCGCATATGAATGGGTATGTGTTGGCAAAGAAAATACTTTAGGCAGGTTATTATTGGCTCACCATGGAGAGAGATTCCATTCGATTCATCCATAAATGTCATGAATGCCAAATGCATGGGGATTTGATACATTCCCCTCCTTCTGAGTTGCATACAACGTCTACTCCATGGCCCTTCGTGGCTTGGGGAATGGATGTGATTGGACCTACTTAACCAAAAGCAACAAATGGGCACAGGTTCATCTTTGTAGCAATTAATTATTTTACAAAGTGGGTGGAAGCAGTAACTTTCAAGTCGGTAACCAAAAAAGTTATGGGGAATTTTGTTCACTTCAACATTATCTGTTGATTTGGTATCCCAAAGGTTATTATTATAGACAATACTGCAAATTGGAATAGTCATCTGATGCAAGAGGTATGCCAACAATTTAAGATTACACATCGAAATTCAACTCCATAGCACCACAAGGCAAATGGGGCTATAGAAGCTGCCAATAAGAACCTAAAGAAGATACTCCTCAAGATGGTGCAAGGTTCCCGACAATGGCATGAAAATTTGCCTTTTGCTTTATTGGGTTATCGTACTACAGTTCGTACTTCAATAGGTGCGACTCCTTACTCGTTGGTATATAGGACCAAAGCGATTATACCTGCAGAAGTTGAGATCCCATCTCTTCGAGTCATTGTGGAAGCTGAGATTGGCGATGATCAGTGGGTCAAGACCCGATTGGAGCAATTGAGTTTGATTGATGAAAAAATTAACATCAGTATATCATGGCCAACTATACCAGAAGAGAATGGCACGAGCATATAATATAAAAGTGCGTCCCAGATATTTTGAAGTCGGTCAGTTAGTATTAAGGCGCATCCTCTCCCATCAGGTTGAAGCTAAAGCCAAGTTTTCCCCAAATTGGCAAGGGCAATTCATGGTGAATAAAGTGCTGCCCAATGGTGCATTATATTTGACCGATGTAGAAGGAAAAATGGTAGAAATGACTATCAATACCGATGCAGTTAAGAGATATTATGTATGATCTTTATTTATCGTTATTGCTATTTGCATGTTTGGTACTGGCATCTTCAAAAGATTGATATGACGAAGGCATTTTATTCTGCTATCCAAATATTGTGTCATCCTTTGCTATTCCTTTTGAGCCTTAATTTTAATTTCTTTCATGTCCCTCTTTTGGAATTTCAATAGAGTCAAAAGTCAAAAAAAAAAAAAAAGGTCAAAGCAAAAAATAAATAAATAAATAATAAATAATAAAAAAATACAAATCAGAATAGTTTTTCCCTGAACTACATTTGACCTGATTCTTGCTACGACAAGATACTTAGGCAACCCTACTCTTGGGTTCGGTCCAACCAAATAAAAAATTCAAGTTACCCAGTTTAAAAGAAACTGGGGAAAAAGTTATTTTCCTTGTGAGTTGATTCCAAAAGTTGTAAGTCTCGCCCTATTTTAAGTGTCTTTCGAGCCTCATGCCGCCTTTTCTTTCTAACCCTATCCAAAAGCCGTGTCACCACCAAAGAAAGACCTTCATATCAATCTTTGAAAATGTCGAGGCTAAGCTTGGTATGGTGATATGATGTTTCATATTTTAGGCTGCACTTGTCTTCATCAGCATAAAGAAAATATGACAGAAATAAAAAATAAGAGAGCCTTATTGATGAAATCCCTCACGGGCACCATAAGGCAATGGTGAGATGAGAGAAACAAAAATGAGAGAGTCTTATTGGTGAAAACCCTCACGGGCACCACAAGGTGATTGTGAGATGGGAGAAATAAAATTGAGAGAGTCATATTGGTGAAAACCCTCACAGGCACCATAAGGCAATGGTGAATTAAGAGAAAATAAAAATGAGAGAGGCTCGCTGGTGAAAACTCTTTGGGGCTTCACTAGCCGGATGAGGTCCGTGATCTAGAGGTGACAGGCTCAAAAGCAAAACTCAGTTTTAAATTCAATAGGTTGGCAAAAGTTGATAAATGGTTGAGATTAGAAGATCGGGTTACTTGATCCCAAATGCATGTCATAATCAATAGAGTTGGCTATAACATTCAGATAAGTTTCCTTTCCTTCATTCTTTTGGAAATAGGGATGCCTGTTGCCTTTCTTTCGTTCAATATTTCTATTTTTATTTTCTTGTCTTTGTTATCAAAATGAAAAATCACCGTCCTCATTTTTCTGTTGTCTTTGAGTCAAGTCCATGGAAAAACAAGTGAGAAAGGACTTCAAAACTTGCAAACAACTCCTTCAATAGTGCAAAGCAGGGGAAAGGGCCAGCACATAAAAGTAACATGATTCAAAGTGAAACAAAATACCTAAGAATAGTTATCATCTGACAGTTTCTGGATTCATAGGAATACAAAAGAGAGACAGAAGTTAAATTTAGAGGCACTATAAAATGAAAATATGGTTTGAGTTACAGTCATTGGGTAACCAGAATTTTGGGGTCGATAGTACAACAAGTTAACAATACTAATCAACGGCTCGAAACAGAGTTGAACATAACAAGTGAAGGAGCAATTGCCTCAAAAGTCAAATGCCATGAGCCAACCACCATGTTGTTAAACTCATAATTTTTCTTTGTCTGAAACAAAGATAGGTTTTGCCTGCAAATCAAAGGCTTCAAAGCCTGGATATCAGAAAGGAGTAATTCTTCAGTTCTGCGAATGCAAGAAGCAATGTTGCGACATAAGCTTGCTAGATTATAGTCATAGTAAAAATTTATTATCTTTTACCTTTGCGAGATGCACTTTTTGGAATGGGGAAAAGCTTGGATTCACCCTCTTCGTTTTTTCAAATAATTATGATTTTTCAAAAACTCGCAAAAAAAATAAAAATTGGAACAAACTGGGGCAAAATTTTTGTTCGTGTTATTTGGGAGTTTACTTTCTGCTCAGGACCCTCCTGGAAAATGGGACTTTACTTTCTGCTCAGGACCCTCCTGGAAAATGAGACTTTATTTTCTACTCAGGACCCTCCTGGAAAAGGGGATCAACAGAACCCTCCTGGATAATGGGACTTTACCTTTCTGTTCAGGACCCTCCTTGAAATTGGGACTTTATTTTCCGTTCAGGACCCTCTTGAAAAATGGGACTTTACTTTCTGCTCAGGACCCTCCTAGAAAATGGGACTTTACCTTTCTGCTAAGGACCCTCCTGGATAATGAGACTTTATTTTCCGTTCAGGACCCTACTATAAAATGGGACTTTATTTTTCGTTCAGGACCCTCCTGGATAATGGGACTTTACCTTTCTGCTCAGGACACGCCCGAAAAATGGGACTTTATTTTCTGTTTACAATCCTCCTAAAAAATGGGATCAACAGGACCCTCCTGGATAATGAGACTTTATTTTCTGCTCAAGACCCTCCTGGAAAATGGGATCAACAGGAGAATCCTGGATAATTGGACTTTATTTTCTACTCAGGATCTTCCTGGATAATGGGACTTTATTTTCCGTTCAGGACCCTCCTGAAAAATAGGACTTTATTTTCTGTTCAGGACCCTCCTGGAAAATAGAATCAGCAGGACCGACCTGGATAATGGGACTTTACTTTTTGCTCAGGACCTTCCTAGATAATGGGACTTTATTTTTTGTTCAGGACCCTTCTGAAAATTGAAACTTTATTTTTTACTCAGGACCCTCCTAGAAAATGGGATCAGCAGGACCCTCCTAAAAAATGGGATTTACTTTTCTAGTTCACTATTTATTTTGAGTTTAGGAACACATTTGGAGAACAGGGATTACTTTCAGTTTGGAAGCTCAGGAGCCCGCCTTGAGAGAATAGGGTCAATTTTCAATTCAAGCTCAGGAGCCCGCCTGGAGAACATGGTTATTTTCAAATTCAAAGTCAAAAGGAGCAAGTGTCCGCTTGAAGAATAGAGCCAATTTTCAATTTCATCTCCAATAACTGAAATCGACATGAAGAAAAGTTCACTGTCGATTTCAACTCAAGAGGAGAGCAGACATATCATCACTTGAGGAAGCATGAAGATTCAAGTCAAGATTCAACAGAAGCTGAATAGATAGGATCTTGTACTTGAAGGATCATTTTTATTCTTGTCCTTTATTTTGATGATGTAAAAAAAAAAAAAAAAAAAAAACAGGAGCGGCGAACCAGAGACTCGATGGGACCTCACTCGACCTCTAACTCATCGTCTCACCATTCCACCTCCTTGAACTACATGGGACCTGATTCTCTTATAACCTCGGCTATGTAGGTTGTCCAAAACCAGGGCTCGGTCGCATCTTTTCCTTCTTTTCTTTTCCATTTCAAATAACAGTCGTGTCAAAACTTGTCTAGTTGTCTACTTCTTTGTCTGAAAACTCTTGTGTTCTCAGACAAAGAGGGGCATTTGTAGACACGTGATTTTTGACCCTCTCCAAACTTTTATCTAGTTTAATATTAAATATTTATTTTAGTTTAATCTTTATTTTAGCTTTTCATTTTATTTTTCAGTAAGTTTATTTGAAAATTTGTGAAAAAAAAAAAAATTCAAAAAAATAGAGTCACATTTTTAGGATAAGTTTGTTTTACTTTTTAAAAAGAAAAAGAGTTCTTTCAAAAAATATGTTTTCTCTTAGTTTAGGTTTTAATAAATAAGCTAGTGATTTTAATATTTCTTAATTATATTTTTTAGTCTAGCTATTTCACTTTTCACATATTTTTGTAGGTTCCAAATATTAAAATAATATTATTATATTATATTATTAAAAAAAAAATCCTAACCTAAAACTACCCACCTGCACACCCCGACCCCCATAAAATCCTCAACTTCCCCACTCTCTCACATACCACACTCCCCCACTCCCTCACAAACACACACACGACACCACATACGCTAACACACACACTACTACACATACTTCTATATATACACACAAAAAAGGAAAAAAAAAAAAAAAAAAAAAAAGAGAAAAAAGGGAGGAGGACATCAGAAAAACACAACACTTAGCAAAAAAAAAAAAAAAAAGATAGAAAACAAAAAAAGGAAAACAAGAGAAAAGGGAAGGAAAAGAAGTGGAGAGTTGAGTTCGGGTTCCCGTTTGAGTTTCCGGTGGCGACGTTTGTACTTTTCTTTTTAGTAAACTCATACACAGGTACTTACTCAATGCTTTTCTAGTTTTTTTTTTTTATCAAAACATGAATAAAATTGTTTAAATGGCTTCATGCATTATTTAGTATGTAAAGATGATTATTTATGTGAGGTTTTTATCTTAAATCGTATATTAGTTATTCGAATATTCATTTGTGCGTAGATTCATTGTTTAACATGATCTATAATTAGTCTAGTTTGCTATAACTCTTCTCAAGTGCTAACGTACATTATACACAACGTATAAAGTAATAAAAATTGGAGAGAATAGAGTAAAATTTGAGATAGAGAGAGTTTGAGGTCAGTGCTTCGAGGTTTTAGTTCGTGGTTTTAAGTTCGTGAATCCGAAAGTTAGCTCAGGTTGTTAACTTTGAAAACGGTAGATTGTAGCAACTTTCTTGTGGTAAATTAATATTCGCACAAAAAAGGGGATAACACTCAATCTTTCTTAGTACTATTTCTAGTGCCAAGATATTATGAGACTAATTTCGATATTAAATAGATAAATAAATTTCATATTTTTCTGACTTGGTTTTCGTTCTTCGGTGATATTAAATAAAGAACGCACAGATTTTGATTTCGTTAGATTTAGGAAGAATTTAGGAAAAATTATATAACGTACAATTATTATTTATGATATGTCGAATGTTTATAATTTTTCTCGTTTAACAGTTTTTGTTCCTTTATCTCTTAGTTGAAACTTTATTCCAGAAACTAAAATGTATTTGCCAACTTGTGTGGAAGGTCACTGTTAGTATATTGTAGGAGTACATAGTTTTATTTTCAGTAATTTTAAAAGTAAGTTATGATAGTGAATTGATTTCATTACTGCTGAAATGAACTTAAACTTATTATATTTGGAATAAGGTTAAAATACTCTAGCCTCAAAAACATAATGTTTAATGGTGTTGGTTACTAGAAAAGAGGTGTTGGTTACTACAAAACAATATGTAGCATTGATTTGAGGAAAATTGTTTGGGTACGTTTTTTTTGTTTTTTTTTTTCCTTTTAATAAAGTTCCTTGTTTTTCTCTATTTTGGTTGTCGGAATTTCATCTCCTACCTTATCATTTAATTTCCCATGAAGATACCATATAGACTGTATATTTGAATTTGTATATTTCCCGTAAGTGAATATTAGACAAAGATATTAGTTGACTCAATTTGGGGAGCGGACACTATTAAATTGATAAATGCCTCATATTAGTTAGTTTGGCTTAAAAATTTTGAAACGTCATAACATTCATCTGGTGTATTACATTGAGTTTGAATCGCGAGAGATGAGAAAAATAAATCACAAAATAGTAAAAGAGAAGAACAAAAATCAATAATATATCGAGGTTGATCATGTGTGTGCTTACGCTCCTTGATCAATTTCTGTAATTACAAGGCTTTGTATGTGGTTACGCTCCTTAGTCAAAAACATAAGTTACAATTTCTCTCATAATTCTTAGGTAAGTCGAGCAGGTAAGTAAACCTAGTTTATCCAAGAAATAACTTAGGTTGAGCAAGTATGTAACACCCCATAAATTTCTGAACGAATGCGACTAAGTGACGGAATTAATTGAACATGCAACAAAGGGTATATTATGTATGTAAAGTGTTGGACTTAATTCATCTTGATGAATGGGCCCAAAATTGGCCCAAATTAACAAGAAGACATGGCCCAAAAAGGAACAAATGACCCATTCTTGATCCATGTATTTATGACCAAATAGACACCTCGTCTTTGACTTAATTGTGACTAAAGATGATATAAATGAGGTCCAAAAATCAGATTTTAATCACAAAATCCACCTTGCCATTTCTTGCATTTTCTAGACAATTCTAAGAGACCAAAAAGAAACCCTTTTCAAGCCAAGGCAACTACACTTATTTTTCCAAGATCATCACCTTGTAAGTGTTGATATAAAGGGAAAGCTGGAGTGTTGTATTCACGAGTAAGATTGTGCATCCATATTGGGGAATTAAGGTATGTAAGGTTACTCTTCCCATATCCTTCTGCAGCATATAGTATATACCTCGTTATTGTACTTGTTCAGTTTCAAAATGTCTTAAGGCATATCATTTAAGGTTATCGTCTATTGTTAATCACACATATCTTATCCTTGATCTATTGTCATTCATGTACAACATACTTATAGACATGATTCCAAGTTCCAATAATGTTATGTCCCAAAGCTTCCAAAAATGTTACAATTCCAAAAGTATCAATCTCATGAACGTAAAGGTATAAAGTGAAGCACCTATGTATTTTCCAATAATGATATAATCATCGAATGAATTCTTCCCAAGATTAAAGAAGTAGAGTTGTAAAGAGAAGTGATGTGTTCTTGAGTGGTATCCCATGGGGTTAAAATACCTCGCATGGGTCGATCCCAATATCGACGGGTGGTATCTCATGGGGTTAAAATACCTCACATGTGTCTATCCCGAAAACTGTTGATTACCCACTGATCAGCTTGGGGCCCAGGCATTGTAAGAATGGAAGAATGAGTTGTGAATGAAGAGGTGATTGATGAAGGAATGAATGAGCGTAAAGATAAAAAAAGTAATCCATCTAACGTACATATTTCCATGCATATAGAGTGATGACTCACCCATGTTGGTTCTTTAATTATATTTGACTCCTTTGAAGTATTGATGCATCATATAGTTTCTTATGGCCTTACATACTCAGTACATTCTTCTTACTGACCCCTTTGGGGAAATTTACCTTACTTACTGCAGGCACAGGTACTAGTACACCCCCACAGTAGGTTGCGGATCTTTTGCTGATTTTGGTGAGATCCAGTTGGTTCGGGGCTTTCCGGGTCTCTTGTGTACATTTATTTTGGTACTGTAGTGTTGTGTAAAGCGTGGTCTTCTCCCGAACTTAAGATGTTTATGTGTGTACTCTTGCTAGAGGCTTTGTAGACCGATGTGGGTATATGAACAAAAGTTGTAAGTCTACCTTGACTTGAAGGCCTCGACGGCCAAGTTTCACATATGTCTATATATATCACATGCTCCATGATTTCCGTTATTGGCCTTTTATGTTCTTACGTGATAATGGTGTTTCCCATGGCATGCATATGAATAAATAGAAGTAAAGCTTGGTTCTCTCGGGCCTTATCGGCTACGGGTGCCAATCACTCCTCAATGGGATTTGGTGTGTGACAAAAGTGGTATCAAAGCAGGTCGTCCTAAGGGTGTCTACAAAGCCGTGTATGAGTAGAGTCTTACTTATCAATGTGTTGTGCACCATATTTATAAGTAGGAGGCTACGGGACATTTAGGAGTTGTTTCATTCCTTCATTTCTAGATCATGCGTTAGAGCCAAAGTTATAGGTGTACTTGTTTCTGACCATAAACATTGTTGTCCTTGTATGTTATGGAAAAATGTCGATGACAAGAAGAGGTCGAGGTAAAAGTAAGAGAATAGACAGAATTGCTGGAGAAGGAACTAGTAAAGCCCCGCCTGAACCAGTTAATCAAGGCGGCGCTGAACCAGAGATGGCATCACAGGTTTCTTCTACTCTTCCAGTTTTAGAAGAGTCAAGAGGAAGAGATGTACCGGTAGAACCACCAGCGAATACTACGGTCCAGGACTTAAAGAATGCAGTGCAGATGTTGACCAGAATAGCTGCTGCACAGGTTCAGGGACAAGGTGGTCTAATGACAGGTGATAATAGTACAGCCAGGGCAGCTAGTCGACGTACCCAGGATTTCTTGAAATTAGATCCCCCTACATTCACTGGATCAAATCTGAATGAAGATCAGCAAGACTTTATAGATCAGATTCAAAGGGCCTTAGATGTTATGCATATAACTGGGGTAGAAACAGTTGAACTTGCTGCATATAAATTGAAGGGAGAGGCGATATTATGGTATGAAGATTGGAAGAAATTTCGTGGTGCTGGTGCAAATCCACCTAATTGGGAAGAATTTAAAGCGGCTTTCCTTGATCACTACCTTCCTTATGAGATCCGTGAGGCTCGTGCGGATCAATTCTTGAATCTGCATCAAGGAAATCTTAGTGTCAGAGAATACAGTCTGCAATTTAATTCTTTGGCCCGATATGCTCCCAATGTAGTGGCTACGATGATAGATAGAGTCCATAGATATGTGGACAGGTTGGAGCCATATTAGGTACGAGATTACACCATTGCTGCCTTAAACAAAGATATGGATATAGCGAGAATTCAAGCTTTCGCTCAGAAAATGGAGGACCAAAGACAGAGACGAAGGGTACATGAATCTGAACGAGGACAGTCCAAAAGAGCTTGACCTATGGGACATTCTATGGTGTCCCAAGGAGAATCTAGACCTCAGATGTTTCCTAGACCGTCGATACCATTATTTTCTTACTCCACAGCAGGCACTCAAACTCAGTTCTGAGGGTTCAGAGGCAGTAATGTTGTCCAGAGTAGTGGGATTCGAGGTTCGCAGACTACGGGATGTTCTCGTCAGCCATGTCAGCCATGTGGACGGCTTCACTTAGGTGAATGCTGACGTGGGTTAAATGTTTGTTTTTGGTGCGGTATGACAGGGTATATGATGAGAGACTGCCTATGAAGAGGCTTGGGTAATGTGGCGCGACCTGCGGGATCTACCGTTGCATCATCATCATCGGTTCCTCCCTTAGGCAGAGGTGTACAGCCTGCGGGTCATGGTAGAGGTGCTAGAGGAGCGGCCAGTTCTAGTGGAACCCAAAATTGTACTTATGCTCTGGTAGACTGGCAGAATTCAGAGGCATCTCCTGATGTAGTCACAGGTACATTATCCATATTTTCATATAATTTATATACATTGATTGACCCGGGTTCTATATTGTCCTATATTACTCCATTGATTGCTGTGAAATTTACAAAGGCACCAGAATTATTAAGTAAATCAATTGAAGTGTCTAAACTGGTTGGTGAAAATATTGTTGCAAAGAGAGTATATCGTAATTGTGTGGTGACTGTGTATGGTCGTGATACACTGGCTGATCTTGTTGAACTAGACATGATAGATTTTGATGTTATCATGGGAATGGATTGGTTAGCTTCATGTTATGCCACGGTGGATTGCCGAGCCAAGAAGGTGCATTTTTGTTTTCCCCAAGAAAATGTTCTCGAATGGAAGGGTAATGTAGGGGCACCAAGAGGAAAATTTATTTCCTATTTGAAAGCAAGGAAAATGATTGCCAAGGGGTACATATGTTACTTAGTACGAGTGAAAGATAACGATGTGGAACCACTAACTCCGCAGTCGGTTCCAGTGGTCAATGAATTTCTTGATGTATTTCTAGAGGATCTTCCACGCTTACCACCAGAACGAGAAGTAGAGTTTGGCATTGATGTGATTCCAGGCACTCAGCCTATATCTATTCCTCCATATAGAATGGCTCCAACATAATTGCATGAATTGAAAGAGCAGTTGAAGGATTTACTGGACAAGGGCTTCATCCGGCCTAGTATGTCCCCGTGGGGTGCACCGGTATTATTTGTACGAAAGAAAGATGGCACACTGAGAATGTGCATTGACAATCGGCAATTGAATAAGGTAAAGATCAAGAATAAATAGCCCCTCCCTCGAATTGACGATTTGTTTGATCAATTACAAGGTGCCAAGTGTTTTTTCGAGATTGACTTGAGGTCGGGTTACCATCAAGTCAGAGTTAGAGAAGAAGATTTACCCAAGACAGCTTTTCGAACACGGTATGGCCATTATGAATTTTTAGTTATGTCATTTGGACTAACAAATGCACCAGCTGTGTTCATGTATTTGATGAATAGGGTGTTTAAGCCATTTCTAGACGTGTTCATCACGGTATTTATAGATGATATCTTGGTTTATTCAAGATCACCAGAGGACCATGCTAATCACTTATGGCAAGTGTTATAGATTCTCCGTAAGCATAAGTTGTATGCAAATTTCTCTAAGTGTGAGTTTTGGTTAAAATCAGTTGTATTCTTGGGTCACATTGTGTCGAATAAAGGGATACAGGTTGATACACAGAAGATTGAAGAAGTGAAAAATTGGCCAAGACCGATGACACCCACAGAGATCCGTAGTTTTCTTGGATTAGCAAGGTATTACAGGATATTTGTGGAAGGTTTTTCCTCCATTGCTGCACCGTTAACAAAGCTTATACATAAGGCAGTTAAATTTCAATGGAATGATGCATGTGAGAAAATCTTCCAAGAATTGAAAGATAATTTAACTTCCACACCAGTTTTAGTACTTCCTGAAGGCACCGAAGGTTATGCAGTGTATTGTGATGCTTCCGGAGTTGGCCTCGGATGTGTATTGATGCAGCACGGCAATGTCATAGCATATGCTTCACGATAGCTGCGGCCACATGAAAAAAAACTATCCCACACATGATCTTGAGTTAGCAACGGTGGTTCTTTGAAGATATGGTGTTATTATTTGTATGGAGTTCATGTCGATATCTATACTGATCACAAGAGTTTACAATATATCTTTAAGCAAAAGGAACTCAATTTGAGACAAAGAAGGTGGCTTGAATTATTGAAGGATTATGATATTGATATCCTATATCATCCTGGGAAGGCAAATGTGGTAGTTGATGCATTGAGCCGCAAGGTAGTAGAAAGCACTAGTGGCCAGTTGACTGAAAAGCAAGAGATAATCAAAGATCTACATCAATTATCCATCTTGGGGGTTCGTCTTCTTGAATCCTCAGATGAAGGAGTTATCGTACAAAATGCAGCTGAATCTTTATTGATAGTTGAAGTGAAAGAGAAGTAGTTTGCAGATCCTGTATTATTTCAATTAAAAGAAAATGTACAACAGAATTTGACAAAAGCATTTGATCTTACACAAGAAGGGGTGCTTCAATGCCAAGGTAGATTATGTGTACCAGATGTAGATGAGCTGAGGAAATAAATTATGACAGAAGCGCATCATTCGCGCTATTCTATTCATCCGGACGCTACTAAAATGTACCATGATTTAAAGAAAGTGTATTGGTGGGGAAATATGAAGAAGAACATTGCAGAATTTGTCGCTCAATGCCCAAATTGTCAACAAGTGAAAGTAGAACATCAGAAACCAGGAGGTTACATGCAATGTACCAATCTTCCAGTCTAGAAATGGGATATGATTAATATGGATTTCATCACAGGTTTGCCTCGTACACTGCAGAAATTTGATTCTATATGGTTTATAGTGGACAGGCTTACCAAATCAGCGCATTTTCTACCAGTCAAGACCACCTATATAGCAGAAGATTATGCAAGATTATATGTAAAAAAAATAGTATGATTACATGGGATTCCGATCTCCATTATATCAGACAGGGGAGCTTAGTTTACTGCGCATTTTTGGAGATCGTTTCAGCAGAGTTTGGGTACACAGGTGAATCTAAGTACGACTTTTGATTCTCAGACTGATGGACAAGCAGAACGTACTATCCAAACACTTGAAGATATGCTACGAGCATGCACGTTAGATTTTCAAGGCAGTTGGGATGACCATTTTCCACTTATTGAGTTTGCTTACAATAATAGCTATCATTCAAGTATTAAAATGGCACCTTATGAAGCCTTGTATGGAAGAAAATGTAGATCACCAATCGGATGGTTTGAAGCAGGTGAAACTGCTTTACTTGGGCCATGTAATAACCTAATTATTGCTAATGAAGGGTAAGTTGGTAATTTAACCAATATAATTTGACAAAGGAGATTAAAAAAAAAAAAAAGTGGGCCAAGCCCATTTACTTTTCATATTTTAAGCCACGTTTTGGGTGACTGAAGTTATAGAAAATTAGGGCAAATTAATTACCCTATTCTGAAATAAAGCAAGAAACACACGGAGGAAATTCTAAGCAATTCTTTAGGCTACTGTTTCTAGTGGTAAGCATCAGGTAGATTGGTATTAAATTTTATTTTCATGGGAGGTGTAAATAGTGGTTTTAATCCCTACCTTTATTATGATTGGTCAATGACTAGTGGATAGTGGAATTAGTCATAAAATATTGATTTTGAAAGCTAGTGTAGAAACTTTCCTTTTTCCACTGATGCAGAGTTTCTTTATACCTTTTGTGTATTTTAAAAAGTGATGATTTGCCTAAATAGAAGTAATGATTGGTTAATCATGAAAGGTCTTATGATATAGCAATGATGAATAAGTTTAATAATTTTATATTAGATAGAACATACTAAGGGTGTATAATTTCAGAATCCTTTAAAAGTAAATCCCTAAAGCCACTGTTTAGACACTTTATCCATTACTAGTTCATGTCTAGATAGTGAAATTAAGATATTTTCTTTACCTTTAATTCATGGGTTAAGGTGTGAGATGTTAAGATTTAGCTTTAAGCTTAAAAATTAGAGATATCGAGAAGTGACCCCGACTAGTATAATTGATGTCTTTAATTAATATTTTTGATAGATTGAAGCTATTGGGGGTTGTTTAGTTGGTGTTCTACGCATTACAAGGCTGGGGAACTTGATGTTACAGGTAAGTGAGACTTTAAGATTTAGATGCTTGCTTTTCAAATTTGTTTTAAAAAATGTGTTTTATCTGTCCGGTCCATGTGTTAGGACGAGCATGTGCTTGGTAGAATCTGCGGTCTTCGAGGCTAACCGCATATACTTTATGTTCAAGAATACTAAAAGTCCCTTTATAAACTATTTCATGATGTGATATGATTGTGTACTATGAGATTGGGGCATTGTGTATGCTTCTTTGAACATTGTGTATGCTTATTGATTCCACTGGGCATTGTGTATGCTTCCCTTGAGCATTGTGTATGCTTCTTGATTTAATATGGGACATTGTGTATGTTTCCCTGAGTATTGTGTATACTCTTGATATATTTGGCGCATTGTGTATGTTGTCCAGAACTTGTGGTGTTGGTCAATTATTTTAATTGCAATATATGATAAGTACTTGGTGTAAATTGTATGGAGATATATATATTCCCTGATAATTGGTTGTTGGATCTTGTTGGTCATCCTATTATGATATAATTCTCGGGTGTAATATTTTTATGTTCTTGGTGTGGTTTTATTTACTAACACTTGTTCCAGGAGTATTTAAAGTAACGAGTCAAGGATCTTATTGGGTTATATTTATATATAGCTCACTACTTACTTTCATGTCTACAGATACTATTGCGGGAGGTGAGACTAGTGGTTGTCGGTCCATTCGTGAATATTCTATTGTTGAGGCTGTCATTTCAGCTCTAGCTATTTTTAGATTATATTTCTTTTCGTTGGGTTTGCATGCCCGAAAGTTGAACTCATGTAACTCTATTTAGATGCTCCATGTTCTTAGAGTGGGATTTGGGCTAGAGTTTCTTATTTAAGCGATTGTTGGTGTTCATAAATTGATATGAGATAGTTGGTTGGATAAGTTCCTTTGCTTTAGTGACTATTTTTGGACTTGCATATGTTTTATCTCAATGGTTATAGACATTGTGCGTGTATGGAATATTGGTTCTCCCGACAGGTGGTGTTAGCGGGTGCCAGTCAAGTTTAGGGGGTATTTTGGGACGTGACAGGCCAGACCTTGTTCATCAGGCTATGGAGAAAGTTAAAGTGATCCGGCAGCGATTGTAAAAGGCCCAAAGTCGACACAAGTCCTATGTCGATGTTAGGAGAAGAGGGCTTGAATTCGCCATAGGTAATTGGGTTATTTTGAAGGTGTCACCGATGAAAGGGGTAAAGCGATTCGGAAAGAAAGTAAAATTGAGTCCACGTTATATAGGCCCATATGAAATTATTAGAAGATTTGGCCAAGTTGCATATGAGTTGGAACAGTTCATCCGGTATTCCATGTCTCGATGCTTTGAAAATGTATAGGAGATCCATCTCGTTTTACTCTTATTGATGATGTACAGGTTACAGAGGATCTTACCTATGAGGAGATACCTATTGCCATTCTAGACAGGCAAGTAAAAAGGTTGAGAAATAAAGATGTTGCGACTGTAAAGGTACTTTGAAGGAATCAACAAATAGAAGAGAACACGTGGGAAGCTGAAGAAATGATGAAATCCAAGTACCCTCATCTGTTCCAAAAGAAAGAACAAGCTCACGATATAAGATCGAAACAATGACAAGTAAGTATTTATAAGCTTCGAGTATATATCTATATGATGACATGAAGAATGCTCTTAGACCTGTACTTATTGAATATGAATCATGTTACTAACATTCGAGGACGAATGTTTCTAAGGGGGAAGAATGTAACACCCCGTAAATTTCTGAACGAATGCGACTAAGATAAGGAATTAATTGAACATGCAACAAAGGGTATATTATGTATGTAAAGTGTTGGACTTAATTCATCTTGATGAATGGGCCCAAAATTGGCCCAAATTAACAAGAAGACATGGCCCAAAAAGGAACAAATGACCCATTCTTGATCCATGTATTTATGACCAAATAGACACCTCATATTTTACTTAATTGTGACTAAAGATGATATAAATGAGGTCCAAAAATCAGATTTTAATCACAAAATCCACCTTGCCATTTCTTGCATTTTCTAGACAATTCTAAGAGACCAAAAAGAAACCCTTTTCAAGCCAAGGCAACTACACTTATTTTGCAAAGATCATCACCTTGTAAATATTGATATAAAGGGAAAGTTGGAGTGTTGTATTCACGAGTAAGATTGTGTATCCATATTGGGGAATTAAGGTATGTAAGGTTACTCTTCCCATATCCTTCTGCAGCATATAGTATATACCTCGTTATTGTACTTGTTCAGTTTTGAAATGTCTTAAGGCATCTCATTTCAGGTTATCGTCTATTGTTAATCACACATATCTTATCCTTGATCTATTTTCATTCATATACAACATACTTATAGACATGATTCCAAGTTCCAATAATGTTATGTCCCAAAGCTTCCAAAAATGTTACAATTCCAAAAGTATAAATCTCATGAACGTAAAGGTATAAAGTGAAGCACCTATGTATTTTCCAATAATGATATAATCATCGAATGAATTCTTCCTAAGATTAAAGAAGTAGAGTTGTGAAGAGAAGTGATGTGTTCTTGGGTGGTATCCCATGGGGTTAAAATACCTCGCATGGGTCGATCCCGCTACTATGGGTGGTATCCCAGGGGCAAAGGAAAAGTCTAGCATGGGTCGATCCCGAAAACTGTTGATTACCCACTGATCAGCTTGGAGCCCAGGCATTGTAAGAATGGAAGAATGAGTTGTGAATGAAGAGGTGATTGATGAAGGAATGAATGAGCGTAAAGATAAAAGAAGTAATCCATCTAACGTACATATTTCCATGCATATAGAGTGATGACTCATCCATGTTGGTTCTTTAATTATATTTGACTCCTTTGAAGTATTGATGCATCATATAGTTTCTTATGGCCTTACATACTCAGTACATTCTTCGTATTGACCCCTTTGGGGAAATTTACCTTACTTGTTGCAGGCACAGGTACTAGTAGACCCCCACAGTAGGTTGTGGATCTTTTGCCGATCTTTGGTGAGCTCCAGTTGGTTCAGGGCTTTTCGGGTCTCTTGTGTGCATTTATTTTGGTACTGTAGTATTGTGTAAAGCGGGGTCTTATCCCGAACTTAAGATGTTTATGTGTGTACTCTTGTTAGAGGCTTTTTAGACCGATGTGGGTATATGAACAAAAGTTGTAAGTCTACCTTGACTTGAAGGCCTCGACGGCCAAGTTTCACATATGCATATATATATATATATCACATGCTCCATGATTTTCGTTATTGGCCTTTTATGTTCTTACGTGATAATGGTGCTTCCCATGGCATGCATATGAATAAATAGAAGTAAAGCTTGGTTCTCTCGGGTCTTATCGGCTATGGGTGCCAATCACGCCTCAATGGGATTTGGGGCGTGACAAGGTAAGCAAACCTAGTTTATCCAAGAAATACCTTGATCGAGCAGGTAAGCAAGCCTAGTTTATCCAAGAAATAACATAGGTCAACTATAAGTTGATAAATCAACCGTGCTGGAACCACGGGACTCGAGGGATGCCTAACACCTTTCCCTCAGTCAACAGAATTCCTTATCCGTATTTTTGATTCACAGACCAATAATAAGAAGAGTTATTTCCTTTTGAATGGGGATTCAATAAGGTGACTTGGAACACCATAACTCAATTTCAAGTGGCAACTCTGTAAATAAAATAATCTCTGTTTAATATCGTCACTTTAATTGGACAAACTTGATCAAAAAAAAGGGGTGTGACAATACCTACTGAGTATAAGTGAACTGTACTCACCCTACTTTTTTTCCCTTTCAGTATAGATCCTAGTACGAGTGTGACCCACGGTAGCTGATTCATGTTGTGAAAGCTAATTTGGAGTACTGGTGAGCTCCCCGTCTGGAGCATTGTTCCAGCCTTCATCTATCTCTTATGTCTTTACCTGTTTTTTCGAAGACAGTGATATATTATCAGTTTTTAGTATTTTCTTAGATGTTCTTTATACTTATGATACCAGGTTTTGAGATTTGGTTGTATTTCTTTCATATTTTAAATTTATGATTGTTATAGCCTGACTCGTTCTAGGAGTCTTGTATTACTTCATTTCTTCCCTTGTCATATTTCATATATGTTGTGGCTTTTCAGCTTACCTACCAAGGCTGGGTTGGGGTAGGTGCCATCATAACCTTAATTTCTGGGTCGTGACAAATTAGTATCAGAGCACTAGGTTCACCGATCTCATGAGTAAAAGAGCAAGATGTCTAATAAAGTCTTGCAGATTGATATGTTGATGCCCTATCTATCTTTGGGAGTCTATGTGACATATTTAGGAAGAACTTCTCTAACTTGATTCCATATCGTGCGGGTTGTTCATAACCATATTCTAAATTTGTATTTCATTCTTTTTTGTGCAGATAGTGAGGACTAGATCTAGAGTTGTTGAGGATGCTGAACCATCACCGACTGTTGGATCCCTAGTTAGGGGGTGAGGCAAAGGTCATGGCCAAGACAGGGGTAGAGTTCATGTACGAGGAGCAACTTTAGTAGAGGAAAAGCTAGAGCGGCCTCTCCCGAGCTTGAGATTGAGCATAATGAGGAGGTTTATAAGCTACAGGATGTGGTACTAACTTAGGACCCTCAGGGTTTCATGGTTACCCAGTATTATAGTAGCTGTTAGTTCGTCTTTTATGCCGTTTAGATGGTATTCCCAAGCTGGTATTCTATCGAGTACACTGGTGGTTCTCAGACTACATGAGGTGTACAGCCGTCAGGACAGGCTACTACTCATGGTTTTCAGACTCCTAAGGTACATCCAGCTATTATGGTAGCCCTATATGTTGATGCTTTACCTATTAGATTGGTTGTTCCACCTATTTACTCTAAGTTTTGTTATGGTTATCGATGAGCAGAAGAGATTCGAGAGATTCATCAGATTGTATCCTCCCAAGTTTAGTGGTGCCATTGGTGAGAATGCTTATGAGTTTTTGATTGACTATCAGAAGTGGTTGCATAACCTTGGATCGCTTGAGTCCCATGGTTTTGCTTACACTACCTACCAATTGACTGATATGGATAGGGAGTGGTGGAGGTCTCTTGTCAGTTATAGACCAGCGAGTTCCTTTCAGTTGACAAAGACCAGTTTTTTGAGACTTTTTTGGAGCGTTTTTTGCCCTTTAGCTTGAGGGACCAGCGGAGATTGAGTTTGATCATTTGGAGTAGGGTTCAATGACTATTTCTGAGTATGAGGCTCATTTTCATGCCTTGTCCATATATGCCATTACTAGTATCTCCATTGAGTCTGAGAGGATCAAAAAGTTTCTTAAGGGTTTGTCTAGTTATTACCAGTTAGCGATGGCTCAGTTAGTGGTTTCTGATGGTTTTTTCAGAGTATTGTGGATCATGCAAAGATTATTGAGACTATTCGCCAGGGTATGCGTGGCGGTGGTGCTAAGAGAGTGTATCAACAGGGTGATATTCAATGGTCATGCATCTTGAGGTAGGGATTTCTCGGGCAGAGGGTCTCATGGTTATCATAGTATACTGGAGGTGGCTTTGAATTATTTCAAATGATAGGTTAGCGGGTTCTGAGGCTTTTAGTGGTCAGATACTAGGCTATACAGGTTGAGGGTCTCATTCTAGTTCATCAGGTTATGGAGGGTGTTCTAGTTCCTCTGGGTCCTCTTAGAGTGATTCTTCTAGTATAGGATGCTTTGTGTGTAATGACCATGGTCACTTAGCGAGGGATTGTCCCTGACGTGCGATTGGTTCTTTCCAGTAGAGATCTCAACTTCAGCTTTGTCTAGACCCTATTTCAGTAGTTAGATGTGGAACACAGGGCAGCAGGGGTAGTTTTAGAGGTACCATAGGTTAGGCTCAGGAAGCTTGTATGGTGGACGAGGAGTCACTCAGTCTGGCAGCAGACATGTTTAGTGCGAATGACTATGGTCACTTAGCGAGGATTGTCCCTAACGTGCGATTGGTTCTTTCCAGTAGAGATCTCAACTTCAGCTTTGTCTAGCCCCTATTTCAGCAGTTAGAGGTGGAACACAGGGCAACAGGGGTAGTTTTAGAGGTACCATAGGTTAGGCTCGAGAAGCTTGTATGGTTGATGAGGAGTCACTCAGTCTGGCAGCAGACATGGTTAGTGCTATGTTTTTCCTAGGAGACCTGAGGCAGAGGCCTCTGATGCAGTGATATAGGTATCGTCCTAGTTTTTCATCATCCCGCTATAGTACTATTTGATCCTGAGTCTACATTCTCTTATGTGTTTGTATATTTTGCTACTGGTATTGATGTTATGTGTGAGTCCCTTGCTATGCTTATTCGTGTATGTACCCCCATAGGCAATTGTTTAGTGGTGGATTGGGTGTATCGATCTTGTGTTGTTACCTTTTACGGGCGTGAGACTTGGGTGGACTTGATTATCCTCGATATGGTTGATTTTGATGTTATCTTGGGTATGGATTGATTGGCTCCTTATCATGCGATTTTGGATTGTTTTCCAAGATCGTGACTTTAGCTACTCCTCATATTCCGAGGTTAGAATGGAAAGGTTCTTCTAGCTTTTGTTCGAAGGGTGTTATATCTTTTCTACGTGCTCGTCGTATGGTAGGAAAGGATTGTCTTTCCTATTTGGTCTATATTCGTGATACTAGTGTTGCTTTACTGCCTCCTTTGGATTCTATGCGAGTTGTTAGGGAGTTCAAGGATGTATTTCCTACGGACCTGCCTGGTATGCCTCCGGATCGAGATATTGAATTCGCCATTGATGTTGAGACGAGCACCAAGCCTATTTCCATTCCTCCTTATAGGATAGCCCCAGCAGAATTGAAAGATTTAGAAGGATCAATTACAGGATTCTTTGGATAAGGGTGGTTTCATTAGACCGAGTGTGTTTCCTTGGGGTGCTCCTGTCTTGTTTGTGAAGAAGAAGGATGGATCTATGAGCATGTGCAATAATTATTTACAATTGAACAAGGTGACTATCAAAAACAAGTATCCCCTTCATCGAATTGATGACTTGTTTGATCAACTTCAGGGAGCTTCTGTATTTTCTAAGATCGATTTAAGATCTGGTTATCATCAGTTATGCATTAGAGCCTCGGATGTTCTGAAGACAGCTTTTTGGACGTGGTATGGGCATTATGAGTTCTAGGTGATGTCTTTTGGGTTAACTAATGTCGTGGTAGCATTTATGGAGTTGATAAATAGGATATTCCGGCCTTATCTTGATTAATTTGTGATTGTGTTCATTGATGATAGCTTGATTGACAAATTCTATGTGATCAGGTTTATTGTGATTGGCCAAAAACATGTCAATGTTGACACTTGACAATTTTTTACGGGCTCTTGAATTTGACTTGAAGTGCCACATCATTTTAAAGCATGTCATCGTCTTGTTGGTCTTGAATTTGACGGGATGTCATGTCACTTGACACATGGCATGATTTGGGTTTCAAGGTGAAATGGACCCTGAACTTGAATTTAATAAAAGGGTAACTTACACAAATCCCATAAGTTAAGGAGTTAATAACATTTTTTACCACAACTTTGCCCAATTACATAAAATACCAGAAATTACATTTTGTGATACATATTTTATGTCTTGATACATATCGTCTATGATACACTTTAAACTAAATGGTTAGTTAAATAAGGAAGTAACAGATTTACATTTATTTAGGGGAGTAGATCATGGGAGAGAATCTTTGAAAAATCTAAAATAGAATAAAAATTCAAAAACTTTCCATCAAATCTTATCCTTTGTGAACAACGATTGACCTATTCTCCTCAATTCCACTTTCTCCCCCAATTAACACTATCGTCGGCCACCGCTCCAGCTATCAACAACACTCTCTCCATTCCAAATTCAACAACTTACTGCCACCATCACCGTCCAATTTTTATTTTGCAATTTACAATTTGGGTCAATTTCTTTCTCCTCTATTTACGTTTTCTTCTTTTTTTCCCATAAAATTTTGTATTTGAATCTGAAAGAACAATAATATTGACGGTTTAGATTTCGCCGAAACGGTGGTTGTTCGGCGAGTTGAATTTTGCTGAAGCAATGGTTGTTCGACGATTTAGATTTCTTTGGAACTGTGTTGGGTGTTGAATTTCGTGTTTTTCGGCTGGTATAACTTTAGGAGGTCAGCTTGGTGTTTCTTGTAATTTGTTCGATGATTTGAATTAGTCAAAACTGTGGTTGTTGAAGTTGTAGCGGTTGTGATTGGATATTAATTAAGGATTGGTTGTTGTTCGTTTCCTCAGTTCTAGCCGGAGACGTCCATATTTATAAAATGTATCAAAATAATGTATCAAAAGTTATCATTAATGTAATCATCATCATCATCATCATACCCAGTGTATTCCCACCAGGTGGGGTCTGGGAGGGGGGGGTGTAAAGTGTACGCAGTCCATACCACTACCTCAGATGAGGTAGAGAGGCTGTTTTCGATAGACCCCCGGGTCAGAACCGATAACAATACCAAATCATAAATCAAAAATCATAGAAAACATAAAACAATCATAAAAATCATAAGAATCATACAAATCCTAAGAATCGTAAAAATCATCAACACAAATCATGAAAACCAACAGCAAAAGGGGTCACAAATCGCTAGCAACTCGACGAAGCAAGGAACTCACAGATCAACACTATAGACTAATTATTCAAGATCACAAATAACACCAAAACAGCGTGAACAAGACTTTGCCTAAGAAACCACAGTCAAAGATACAAGCAGACATGCTTCCCTGCTAAGAACGGACACCTTCCTACCCACTACCCCTCTACCCTAATCCGCGTCCTCCACACCTTCCTATCAAGGGTCATGTCCTCTGTAAGCTGTAATTTCTCCATGTCATGCCTAATCACCTCCGTCCAATATTTCTTCGGCCTACCTCTACCCCGCCTAAAACCATCCCCAGCCTGCCTCTCACACCTCCGTACCGGGGCGTCCGTGCACCTCCTCTTCACATGTACGAACCATCAGAACCTCACTTCCTGCATCTTATCTACCACCGACGCCACTCCCAACTTCTCTTGAATAGTCTCATTTCTAACTCTATCACTCCTGGTAAGTCCACACATCCTTCGCAACATCCTCATCTTCGCTACCTTCAACTTTTGGGTGTGGGAGTTCTTAACTGGCCAACACTCGGCTCCATATAACATGGTCGGGCGGACAACCACTCTGTAAAACTTACCTTTAAGGTTCAGGGGCACCTTCTTATCGTACAAAACTCCCGAAGAGAGTCTCCATTTCCTCCACCCTGCGCCAATCCGCTGCGCGACATCCTCGTCAATCTCACCGTTCCCTTGAATCATAGACCCCAGATACTTGAAACTCTCCCTCTTCTGAATGGCCTGGGAGTCCAGCTTCACTACCGCATCAGCTTCACGCCTTGCATCGCTAAACTTACACTCCAGGTACTCCGTCTTAGTCCTACTCAACCTAAACCCTTTAGACTCAAGGGTCTGTCTCCAAACCTCCAACTTATCATTCACTCCTCCCCGGGTCTCATCAAGCAGTACCACATCATTAGCAAACAGCATACACCAAGGCACCTCCCCTTGTATACGCTGCGTCAAAACATCCATCACATCATTAATGTAATGTATAAAAAAATTTGATAATTTTTTTTTATTTAAAGAACTGAATATATGTATCAGAAGCTATGTTATGTACATGACACATATCAGAATCATTCATTAAGCAACTGAAAAGATGTTGATTCATTTCATAATCTTTTTTATTTATGTAACTATTAATTAAAGAGATGTTGAATATATATATATAAATATATCTAAAGTTTACAAGTACATATGATGTCTGATGAAAAATATTGAAAATTTGTAACAAACATATTTTGATACATTTGAAAAAGTTACCAGAAACGTGTTTGTTTACATAATATGTATCACGAAATAAATATGTATCTTTATTTAGAGGAATGCTAATCATTGAACTATATGACTGTCAATACTCACCAAGTAAATATGTATCACGAAGATACATTGTTGTAGGTTAACTTTTCCAGATGTATCTTTATGATACATATCAACTCTTACATTATTGTATGAGTAGTTGTTTCTACTTTCAAATGTTGGTGATACATAATTATGATTCATATTGGTATGACAGACATCTGATTTATGTTTATATAATTGATTTTATCTGATACATATGTATGATACATATATTGCATGTATTTGATACATATATATCGTATAATATCACTGCCTGATATAGAATGTTAGAATAGTTGCATCATTTAATATGTATCAAATGATTTTACTTAATACATATGTATCACTGACTTGTGGAAAAGAGTTATGCTTCTGAAATATATATCACTGCCTAATATATTATAGCAACATTGTTATTTATACATAAGGTTTCCCAAATGCAATGAAAGGAAATATTACATATTATTCATTGTAAACATAGATTTATGTCTACATATCATTCAAGGACCTAGTAGATTATGATACATATGTATCATGAACAAAGATTACATTCTTTTTACTATGATACATATGCATAGAGATACATTTTGCATGTTTCATGAACAAATACTAAGCTTCATATTACATATGAATTAGTAGACTATGATACATTAGCATGCAAGTACATTCATATGTATCATGAATAAAAAATATATTTTTTTACTATGATACATATGCATAGTGATACATTCGTATGTATCATGAAATTTATTTTAATGAATTGATATTCTTCTCCATCTTCACCACTACCATTAACTCTCTCAACCTTCACTAAAAAGCAGCTAAATACACCAACAACTCCTCCACCACCACCGTCGTTTTTGTTGTTCTCATCGGAAACCTAGCAACAATGTTCAATTTCTCCTTTTTCTCTTAATGGGTATTGGCTTAAAGGGTTGAAAAAAGATTCAAAATCAATAAAAGGTTGATGAATTAATGGTGAAGGGTGGTGGATGGATTGTTGTTTACAGTGAGTGTGGTGGTCATAATTGGTGATTATCTGATGAAGGTCGTGGATCTGCGCAACAAATAGGAATGGTGGAGTTGTTGTAAAGTAGATTTCAAAGGGGAATGGCTAAAAGAAATGCTTTTTGCTAATCCAACTTTGTTTTCTACTTTCAGTTGAAATCGAAAGAAATAGGGGGGGAGGGGAGGGGAGAGAATGGACAAATATCGTGCAAAAGGAGATTATGATGGGAGAGAGTAACCGAAATTTTTGATGAGGAGATTTTGAAAGATGAAATTTCGTGATTTTGGGCTACAATGGTGGAGTTGCCTGCATTAGATATGTATCAAGAGTAATTTTTAATTTCTAAAATTTTTTGTAATTTTTTAAATGATATGAGATTTTATGTATTAATGACCCTGATATACTTGTTATTTTTTTTTAAAAGCCCAAATTAATTTCAACACAAACAAATATGGATTTAATCCAAATTTTATATGAATTTGATCCAATCAAATTTATATGTCTACAGGATTAGAGAAGAAGTTTGCAGAAAAAAATCTTGAAGCAAGAGAGGCGAAGGAAGAAAAGGTATAAAGAGAATCAAGAAGATCAGGAAAAAGTTGACAGAAAATGGGTGTGGTAATTGGGCCTTCTCGATGAAGAAGATAAAGAAAAAAAAAAGAATTAAAAAAAGTAAAATTAAATAAATAAAGTAAGAAAAAATGATGGTGATAATTAAATTAATGTTGGAAAAGAAACTTTCTTATTTCACTCGTTATTGGAGAATGAAATACACTCTGCAAGCCACCTAAATACATACTGAACAAGATTAAAAGGATATTAGGACCTTCACAAAAATTTCAGTGTCTCTTTAAAAATATTGCTATAATTAGAGGGAATAATCATGTATTATCTCTTTCTCTAAGCATAGAAGTTCGGACTAGATAATTTTTTAAAAAATTATTAACTAGGTAATATTATATTATTAATTGGAAAAGTATTTTTCAAAACAAAAATCATTGCATTTTTCTATTATGATTTTTTTGTTTCTATTACAAAATAAATCAAAGAAAACAAGTGGATGTAATATAGTTTCATGCAGGTTTTTGCTACCTTTTTTGTTTATTCTTCATCAGATATATAGAAAAAATAATCATTAATTTATTTTGTTCTCTAACTGATAAAGAATAATTTTTTTGTTTTTCCCATATCATTTATAAAAAGTTCTTATACAATATATTTTTTTCTCTTTTTTCTTTTTTTATACTTTATTTTAAAATATGTATATCATTACAAATACTTCTATCATATGGTATCCAAAATTATGGATCACTATAACAAAATGGTATATTAGTATAATAAAGTGACATATTAGTGTTTAATATTATTGAAGATGTTTGTCACAATATTATACCAGAAATGCATATCAATATATCAAACAAGTATATTACTACTATTTTATGTATATCTCTGCACCTGCTTCTAGTATAGTATATAATTTTGCAATAGTATATGGTAGTAATATACAAAGGAGTATTATTTTTTGAAGGAATAAAGTTCTCCTCTTTAATACCCTGTCAGTATATGGTATATACCATAGGTTCATTTACATAAATAGTATAAATATGTAGTTTTATTTACCAATTATAGTATATTTTTATCTTTAGAGTTGATAGTATAACTTTTTTTAACAAAAAATAGCAAAATACACATATAATATATTTTTAAACACAATTTTAATATAGTAACACATAAACTAACTTGAATAGCATTTAAATGTTTCAAATTTAATTATAATACGTTTTAAACATCATTAATAAGAGAGAAAAAATAAACAACAAATTTAATATATTTTGAATTCAATACATTATGCGTATTAAAGACGTATTTCAATATGCGTGGTGAATATATATAACTAAAATATTTTTAATAAAAATATATTATAAGTATTATACGTGAATTTCAAATATTCCGAATTCATAAAAATGTATAATATTGAATTCGAATTGTATTACAACGATTCTTTACGTTTAATACATTTTGAATTCAATATATTGTACGCATTAAAGATGTATTTCAATATGCATGGTGAATATATATAACTAAAACACTTTTAATACAAATGTATTATAAGTATTATACATGAATTTCAAACATTTCGAATTCATAAAAATGTATAATATTGAATTCGAATTGTATTACAACGATCCTTTATGTTTAATGTAATTTTAATACAACTTTAATACAACGTCTAAAGACTTTCTCCGGTGAATCACCATCACCGGACCACCGTCGAACCTACCATCTCTGATCAAACCAACCACCAAACAACTGAAAAAACACCACCTCAAGCCACCGAAATCCGGCCAAAAATCGAAAAAACATCACAACCAAAGAACAACTCCGTCTACTCACCTCGTCTCTCTTTCGTCACTGCCAACGAGTCACCACCACCAAACTCCAATTAGAGTTCCACCACTACCACCACCGACAGACCCATCACCTCTCTATTTTCATATTTTTTTGTCAGAGCTTCAAGCATCAATTGCTCATTCTCAAGCTTGATAACCTCATCATTCAACACCATCTCTTGTAGCTCCCTGTTTTCTTTACTGTAGCAACTCGTGAACTTGAACCATTGCTTCTCCAATTCCAGAATTTGAGCCTGAATTTGTAGCTTTTATTCTTCCTATTTATCTGTAGCCTTTGTTCTTTCACAGTAACTAGTAACTATTACTATATTTATCTCCAGATCTGTTACTTTGTTAATGTATCGTTAAATTGTTAATCGAGTTTTGTTTACTTTTTGATATTACAGATCTTTCAAATTCTGAAAATTAAAAAAAAAGGAGGAAAAAAGTGCGGTTTTATTGGCAATGGCGTCGACGACATACGCGTGCTCTGTTTCACCGCGTTATTTGTCATTTTATCTAATATAGTATAAACTTATGCGATAGATTGTAATTTTTTTTTAAAAAAAAAGGTACACCAAAAGGGGTAATTTTTTATCAAAAAGAATTCATTTATTAAAAAAATGTTATACCATATGGGTGTCATATCAGACTAAGGAATGTTTTTAAGAAACGAATCAGTCCTCTAAGATACATTGTAAATATATGATATATACCACATGGGTATCAAAAGGACTAAGGAGTTGCCTTTTAAGAATCGAACTAGTATTACATTATAGTCTATTAGTACATGATATTCATGTGGGCATCATATATGACTAATACGTGTTTTTAAAGGAATGAAGTTGTCTCTATGATACTGTGTTAGTATTGGCATGTACCATGATGATATCATAGATGAAATGACCTATTTTTTTAAGGAAGAAACTAGTCCTCTATGATAGTCTGTCAGTATATGATATATTATACATGGATATCATAAAGAACTAAGAAGTGTTTCTTTAAGGAATAAACCAGTCCTCTATGATACTGTGACAATATATGATATATCATGTGAGTATCACATAGGGATGAGGAATGCTTATTTTAAAGGAATGAATCAGTCCTCTATGACATGCTATTTTTATATGATATATACCATATGGGTATCATAATATATTGTAGAAGTATATAACTTTGCAATAGTATAGTACAACAATATACTTCAACTACTACTAATATATTTTTTTGGTGTGTTATATGCTAGAATAAGTTACTTTTTTATAGGATTAAAAAGGAGGGTATTCTAAACAAGGAGGGAATGACTTTGGTGGAGGATATGATACGGGAAGCAAGATTGAAATGGTTCAGACATGTGAAAAAGATATGTATGAATGCCCCAGTATAGAGGTGTGAGAGGTTGGCTATTAGATGACTTATGGATAGGTAAGGGTATACCAAAGAAGTTTTAGGGAGATATGATTAGACATGACATGATAAAATTTCAGCTTATCGAGGACATGACCCTAGATAAAAGGTTGTGGAGGACATGAATTAGGGCAGAATGTTAGTAGGTAGAAGGGCGTAGTTTTGACATCCATCCATACCAGTAGCTGTAGTATTGCCCCTGTAGTTTCAGGTCCTTCGAGGTTTGTTATTATTTGTTGTCATATACTTTGACTATTATACTATTTTGTTGTAGTTATTGTTCTGCTACTATTTCTTATTTTTGTTACCATATGTTATTTGTTGTACTTCTATTACTTCTCTTTTAGACAAATTTGAACTATTTTTTCTTTAAGCCGAGGATCTATCGAAAACATTTTCTCTATCTCTGAGGTGTTGTTTTCAGGTTAAACAAAATTTGTATTTAAAACCAAGAACTTTAACAGCAAGTTCACAAAAACTTATGAACAATAATGAAGTTCAAACTATTTTTTGAAAAATAGAAAAACCAACAAGAAAGAGATGAAGATAGAATAAAGATTCAAGTCCACCGATTTTACGGTGTATCCTCAAGGAAATTATTCCTCTCAAGTACTGGAGTTTATAGAATATATTCTTCTAGGATAAAATGAATCACTTCAATAGAATGGTGGTACCTCAAATTTTGTCGAACTACGAACTCACTCAACGGTAGTAAATCACACTTGAGTTTTTCAAGAAGAATGTTTTTAACTTCAACACTTTTTACCCATTTCTAAGGGAAAAATTAGATATTTATAGCCAAAAGATGGTGCTTCAGAAAAGAAGTAATGGTTCTGAAAAGTTGCACCTTTTTAAACCAATGGGCCCACATACGAACCCATGTGCTTCCGTACATAGCGACATGCGGTCGCATGCCAGCCATTGCACAAAACAGAATATTTTGGCTGAGATGTATTGGTACATGCGAACCCATGTGCGTCCGTGCATGGCCAGATGTGCCAGTATTTCTCATTTTTATTTTCAAATAGTATACTGAAGGATCGCGATCCTTTGATGTGCATTGTGACATGCATCTGCACATGCTCGTGTGCATCCGCAAATGGAGAATTATTTTCGTATAAGATTTTTGGATTAAAAAATTATTAACTAAGTTTCAAATAAATTTTTTCCAAAAAGATAATTTCTCGATCGATCATTTTTCAAATCCAAATCCAAATTTCGAAGCCGAGCGAGCGACGATGATGATGGTGCGAGGCTTGTTTTCTTCTTGCCTCACCAACAACAAGGAGAGTGCTTCTATACTTAAGTACAAGAACATCTCTTTCACCCACCAATGTGGGAGAAATACTCTTTTATAAAGTAAAAGCACAATTCATTTTTTCCCTCTATTTGTTTTCCCTCCATTTTCCATTCAATATCACTTAGAACCCAACAATCCACCATATGAATGGGGAATGACTATTAGATTAAAAAATATACAGACAAGTGTGTGATTTACAAGAAAAGACTAATTACATCTGGAGAAGTAGGTTTTCCTTTGAACTTTCCATAGTGAACTTGTATTGTATGCACTCGGTCAATCGGTAGATGTGATATCTTTGAACCGTTGAACTTTATTGTACACCTAGACAACACAAGTTACACAACTAGCCTTTTTTATTTATGGTTCTCACTGTTTTGTTTGTTTCGTCCATCAACACTACCTAATTTCATGAGAGCTTAGAGAATAGACTTTTACTATCATTCTCCTTGAAGCGGCTTCCACTTCACCCTCACATAGGTGATTCCAAAACATTTAATCCTATAGATAAACTATTTGGTCATACCTGCCAAACTTAGAAACCATTAAAAAGCTTCAAATCATAAGTCTTATTTTTGTTTCCTGAACATTGTCTTCATCATGAGAATAGGTTGAGTTAATTGACAATGTTGAAGCATCTGTCACAACTTTGTTTGATCTCCTTGAACCTAGCTGTTGGGATCTCCAGTCTGCTAGGTAGAGTTATTGCCGTGATGACTTTTCCTAGGCCATAAACCTATTCTCTTTGATGATCTCTCAACTCCCTCTCTAGTTAGGCCTTTTCTAAGTGAATCTGACACATTATCCTTTGACTTAGGATAGTCAATCATGATAATTCCACTAGAGAGTAGTTCCCTAACGTTATTATGTCTTCGTCTTATATGATGAGATTTACCATTAAACATCATGCTCTCTGCCCTACCCATTGCATCTTGACTATCATAGTGTGTACATACTGGTGGCAAAGGTTTGGGCCAAAAAGGAATATCTTCCAAGAAATTTTGGAGCCATTCAGCTTCTTCATCGGCCTTATCTAAAGCGATAAATTTAGATTCCATTATAGAGGGAGAAATACATGTCTGTTTGGATAGTTTTCAAGAGACTGCTCCTCCACCAAGAGTAAATAGCTATCCACTCATGGATTTTACTTTATTTTACCCGGAGTTCCAATTTACATTACTATATCCTTCAATTATAACTGGATATTTCTTATAATGCAAAGCATAGTTTTGGGTATGTTTTAGATAACCCAAAACTCTTTTCATTGCCATCCAATGAGTTTGATTGGGATTACTCATGTACCAACTCAATTTACTAATAGCACATTCTATATCTGATCGCGTACAATTCATGATATACATCAAACTTCCCAATATTCTTGCATAGTCCAATTGTGAATCACTTTCACCTTTATTTTTTTGAAGTGCAAAGCTCACATCTAATGGTGTCTTCGTAATATTAAAATTCAAATACTTGAATTTGTCAAGTACCTTTTCAATGTAAAGATACTGTGACAAAGCTAGACCTTATGAAGCTCTATGAATTCTTATCCCTAAAATCACATCAGTAACTCCACGGTCTTTCAAATCAAATTTGCTTTTTAGAATTCGCTTAGCAGAATTTATGTCAGAAATATCTCTACTGATGATCAACATGTCATCAACATACAAATAACAATTACTTTGTTATTTGGAGTGTCTTTAATGTAGACACATTTGTCACACTCATTAATCTTAAATCTATATGTCAATATAGTTTGGTCAAATTTTGCATTTCACTGTTTGGGTGCTTGTTTTAGTCCATAAAGTGGCTTAACAAGTTTGCACACTTTTCTTTCTTTACCAGGAACAAATCCATTTGATGGATTTCAAGACCATACGCAACTAATGCAATCAACATCCAAATGGATGTAATCCTTGTTACTGGCGAGTATGTGTTCAAATAATCAAGGCTTTATTTTTGTGTAAAGCCTTTAACGATAAATCTTGCCTGTATTTGTCAATAGTTCATCAGTTTTCATTTTCCTTATGAAGATCCATTTAGAACCTTAAAGTTTATTTCCTGGAGGAAGATCAACCAACTCCTAAGTATGGTTGTTCAAGATTGAATCAATCAGACTATTGACAACCTCTTTCCAAAAGGATGAGTATGCAGAAGACATGGCTTCTTTGAATGTTTGAGGTTCATTTTCAAGAAGAAATGTTATAAAATCTAATCCGAAGGAAGTAGATGTCCTTTCATGTTTACTATTCCTTGGATTCTCTTCATTAAGTACATATTCCTTTGGTTCTTCCTGAGATCGTTTAGACCTTTCACTAGACAATTTATATCTAGTTTTAGACGGATAAATATGTTCAAAGAACATAGTATTATCTGATTCAATTACTGTATTGTTATGAATATCTGGATGTTCGTATTTGTGAACCAAAAATTGACATGATTTACTATTTGTAGCATATCTAATGCAAACACAGTCTACAGTCTTTGGTCCTATTTTGACACTTTTGGGTATAGGAACTTGGACTTTGGCTAGACATCCCCACACTTTGAAATATTTTAAGTTAGGTTTCCTTCCTTTCCATTTCTTATATGGAATAGATTGTGTCTTGATATGGTAAACTCTATTGAGTATTCGATTTGCTGTAAGGATAGCTTTCCCCCAAAAGTTTTGCGGTAAACCTGGACTTATAAGTAAGGTATTCATCATTTCCTTCAATGTTTGGTTTTTTCTTTTTTCAATCTCATTTGATTGAAGTAAGGGGCAGCAGTTTGATGGACAATTTCATTTTCCAAACATATCTCTGTAAAAGGAGATTCATACTCTCAACCTCTATCACTCCTTATCATTTTAATCATTTTATCCAACTAATTTTCAACTTTAATTTTATATTGCCTAAATGCTTCTATTGTTTCATCCTTACTATTCAGCAAATAAACACAACAATATCAAGTGTAATTGTAAATAAAGTTATGAAATACTTTTTCCCACCACCAGATGGTATTGACTTCATATCACAAATGTCTGTATGAATCAATTCTAAAGGATTGGAATTCCCTTCAACAGACTTATAAGGACTTAGCATACTTAGATTCAACACATGTTTGAAACTTTGATTTATTTCACTTAAAGTTAGGTAAAACTTCTAAACTATTCAGTTTTCACAAGGTCTTATAATTGACATGTCCTAAACGTTCATGTCATAATTAATTTGACTCAAGTAATTAAGAAGAACCAGAACTTTTATTCATATCAATAGTCATTACATTGATCTTAAAAAGGCCCTCGGTGAGGTAACCTTTACCTATAGACACTTTATTCTTACTTATTATAACTTTGTCAGAAATAAAGACACATTTGAATTTGTTCTTAATTAGAAGTGAAGTAGAAACTGAGTTCTTTCGCAACTACGGAATATAAAGGACATTGTTTAGTGTCACCACCTTGACAGATGTCATCTTTAAGAAAATCTTGCATTTTCCTTCAACCTTTGCAGTAGTGGAGTTCACTATGACTATCTTCTTATCAGCTTAAACCGGAGCATATGATGCAAATAGTTCTTTATTGGCACAAATATGGTGGGAGGCACCAGAATCCATTCACTATTCTCTTGGATTACCAACCAGATCACATTCTGAAAGAATGGCACAAAGATTGTCCATTTCTTCTTTGGATTCAGCCATGTTTGCTTGATCATTTTTCTTTCTCTTCTTCAGAGCTCGACAATCAGGAGCCTTGTGACCAACTTTGTCACAATTGAAGCAATTTTCTTTGAATTTCTTCTTAAGAAGATTGCCTTCCAGATGCTTTCTTTCTCTTCTTTAACTTTGTGGTATCATCTTCAACAATGTTTACTCCAGATATTGTTGAATTCCCATGTGACCTCTTTTCTGCAGTCTTGTTATCCTCTTTGACTCTCAATCTTACAAAGAGATCTTTGGCATACATCTCCTTTTATTTTTATTTCAAATACTTTTTGAAGTCCTTCTACAAAGGTGGTAACTTCTCAATTATAACAGTCACTTAAGATGCATCATTCACAACCAAACCTACATTAAAGGTTATGTGAGAGTTAATAACAAACTTAGTATGTTCAATAAAGGTATTATATAAAATTATACCTTCAGTAAGGAGATCATGGATTACGACTTGCAACTCCTGAACTTGGGTAACAACAGCTTCACTGTCTACCACTTTGAAGTTCAGAAACTTTACAACAATGAATTTCTTCATTCCGACATCCTCTGTTTTGTAATTCTTTTCCAAATCATCCCAGAGTTCTTTTGAGGTATTTATGTTGTTGTAAACATTGAACAAATCATATTGTAGGCCACTCAGAATGTAATTCTTACATAAAAATTCGGAGTGCTTCCAAGCTTCAGTCAATAAGAAATGTTCATTATCCGGAGTTGATTTCGACAATTTAGAAATGCTTTCTTTGATGAACTATTGCAGACTTAGAGTAGTCAAGTAGAAGAACATCTTTTGCTGCCATCTTTTGAAATCAACACCAGAATATTTTCCTGGTATTTCAGCAGGTGCCATCACTGGACCAATATTTAAACGACTTGAAGTTGCAGTAGTTGTTGCTGCAACATTCACCGTTTCCACATTGACTTTATTTTTATTAGTCATTTTGTTGTCACAAATAGACAAACAATTTATTAGTTCAGAATACTAAACAATAAAAAGTTAATCTTTATACACTTGTTGCTAGTTTGATGATGAAGTTTTTATGTTCTTCAAATCACCAACCGAATGAACTTTGACTCCTGACAAAGTTTTTATATCTTCAAATTAGTATTAAGTTCAAACAGAGTAGAAAATCAAAAAGTTTTAATCTCTAGAAACCAAAACACATATATAATAATTTCCTTAAGATTGTTGTTTTCAGGTTAAACAAAATTTGTATTTAAAACCAAGAACTCCAACAACAAGTTCACACCAACTTATGAACAATAATGAAGTTCAAACTATTTTCTGAAAAATAGAAAACCCAACAAGAAAGAGATGGAGATAGAATGAAGATTCAAGTCCACCGATTTCACGGTGTGTCCTTAAGGAAATTATTCCCCTCAAGTATCCTAGATTATGAAATATATCCTCCCAGGATAAAATGAATCACTTCAATAGAATGACGGTACCTCAAATTCTGTCGAACTATGAACTCACTCAATGGTAGTAAATCACACTTGAGTTTTTCAAGAAGAAGAGTGTTTTTAACTTCAAAATTTCTTTCCCATAACTGAGGAAAAAATCAGATATTTATAGTCAAAAGGTGGTGCTTCAGAAAAGAAGCAATGGTTCTAAAAAGTTGTAAATTTTTGAAATAATGGGCCCACATATGGACCTATGTGCGTCCGTATATGGCAACATGCGGTCGATGTCAGCCATTGCATAAAACAAAATGTTTTGGCTGAGATGCGTTGGCACATACGGACCCATGTACATTCACACATGGACAGATGCGCCAGCATTTTCCTTTTTCATTTTCAAATAGTGTACTGAAGGATCGCAACCCTTTGATATGTGTTGTGACATGCATCCGCACATACTCGTGTGAGTCCGTAAATGGAAAAATTTTGTCCATTAATTCTCAAGTTTCAAATAAATGTTTTCCAAAAGGATAGTATATCGATCGGTCATTTGACAAATCCAAATTCAAAACCAAATTTCGAAGTTGAGCGAGCAACAAAGACAACGGCGTGAGGATTGTCTTCTTCTTGCCTCACTAACAACAAGGAGGAGTGCTTCTATACTTAAGCACAAGAATATCTCTTTCTCCCATCAATATGGGAGAAACACTCTTTTATAAAATAAAAGCACAATTCACATTTTTCCCTCCATTTGTTTTCCCTCTATTTTCCATTCAATATTACTTAGAACCCAACATGAGGTAGAAGTAAGATTTGCATACACTCTATCCTCCCCAGATCCACTTTGTAATATTATAATAAATATGTTGTTGTATTGTTATATAATTTCAAGACATCTTCTTATGATTATCACTGTTTATGCATATTGTTAAAGAAAATGAATTATAATATGAAAATGGTTCACCTACTGGGTTGCATGTAGATGCTATGTAGGCTTAAAGAATTTTGAATCATGAAAAATGGATATCAGAATATTAGGTTCGCATGTCTTATGATTTTATGATGTATCTTAGTAGATTCTGTTTTATAAACTTGGAAGAACTTCACCTGAGAAAAATCATTCTCACATAGTGGTAGTGATCTCCAATGAGGTCTAACATTAAATCATACTTTCATATTATTCCTTGTCGTATTATTTGCGAGTTATTGAAGAGAAAAAATCACAACAAACACAAGGTGTACTATGTCATCAAAAAAGGTGATATATCAATTATCATGTAACTTTACGCACTGAAGATGTTGTTCAGAGTTAAGAGTCCAACACTCAAATTAAAGTATTCTATTAAGATGGACTAGTATTCTCAGCTTGCTAGAAAAAATTTTCTTTTAATTTACTTAGAGTAACAAAAATACTGTGGGAGATACCACTCACTGGATATGTGAAAATAAATAAAGACGGGGTATCAATAAAAAATTCATAAAATCATAGAAAGATAGAGGCATTGTCGATCTTGGAAGCTTGGTGATACATTTGTTATTCCTGCAAAATTAGAACTAGAAAATTGATAGAAAAATAAGTTCTAAGCCCACAGAAAACTGTGTTTCCTTAAAGAATTTAATTCCCTCACAATTGCCCAAGGTTTGGATTAATTCTTTCCAGCATAGAATAGAACACTATTCTGCAATACTGGCAATAGAAATTGTAGAACTTCAGCGAACTCAACAAATGGAATAAATCACACATACTGTTATTTCTTTGAAGAGCAAAACAGTGTGGAAGATGAAAGAAAAAATCATTCTATTTTTTATTGTGTAAGTAGTATTTCAGATTTTCAGTAGATGAAATGAGGCTAAATGTCATGACCAGAGACTACCCCCTAGTCGTAACAAAGTGCTTAAAGTCAAAAGTGACCCCAAGCTAACCCATGGCCTGGCATGACATTAAGAATACTGAAATAACTGATATAATGTTGTGTGGAAGCTAAACTGAATTGACACAATCATAATAAAAGCAGAATCCATACTGAATATCAAAACTAAGACTGTCTGACAAAAACAACATGCTGAAAATCTAACTGATTGTCTGAAAATCTCTAAATCATATGAGTTGTTGGGACAAACCCCTAACTAACTCCAACTATCTGAAACTAAATGATACTGAAAATAAAGACTGATAATTTGCCCTCGAATGATGAGGACTCATCAACGCTGCTGCTAATATGATATGGAGTCTTACTAAGCATGATCCGAATGTTGAACGTTTGAACCTATATTATAAAATAATACAGCGCAAAGAAGGTATGCGATCAGTACTTTGAATGTATTGAGTATATAAGATGGGAAAATACTAATATAGGCTGAACATGATGCATGTGACATGGTAAGCTGATGCAAGACCAAATAATAATATGTACTGTATGATAAGCTGAACAATTGAATATAAGGTCATGCAAGTATCTGAATCTGAAATATGAACTGTGGACTGTAAGAGCTACTGTTAAACGAAATACCCCAATCATAGCTAACTGAGGTCCAACCTGTAACCCCAACTGGAAGCGTGTTCAGTACCTTGTCAAGGGTACGAACACTGACAGACGTGGATCCACTAACTAATATCCAAAAGGACTAAGGTGTCAAGCCAGGTCTGACGAGTGACCCTTTAGAACCTACAGTAGCACCGTAGTTCTGGGACTTAGGGACTTCTAATAAAGGTCCCTACCTAACTGACTAATGAACCTTCATCCCTGCCTCCACTCGGTGCTAAGTACTACTTACAACTGGATGACAGTGATAACAAAAATGCTCAATAATAGTAATATTCTGAAGATTGAAAATAAATGCATTATCTGAGAGCATTCAAACCTATAATCTGGAGAATATAAAACTCATAAATATATGAATGAAATCATAGGTTATCAGGTGTTCATACCTGAAAGGAAACCCAAAGATGAAACCCCACATACCTAGAGATTAAAAACTTAGGGAAATTCTTGAAATTGGAATCTTGAAGTTGAAAACCCTAACTTCACCTTGGGGAGGAAAATCCCCTCTTTTTGCTCTGAAATTTCTAAGTGTCGAGTGTTTTCTATGTAATGAGGGCTTAGGGTAATATTAGGCTTAATAACCAATCTTGAAATAAATTAAACAATGTAGTTTTGAAGTTAAAAGAGTGGGAAAAGACTATTGTGTCCTTTTAAATTTGTAACTGAAAAGTTGTAGGAAAAAACGTACTGGACCCTCGCACGATCGCAGGTTGTATTCGTGGTTGGGTGGATAATTCGAGGACTCTCTGAACATGATCATACTAGCCATGGTACTATCGTAGGTGTAACACCCCGCACCTACTACGCCCTACATGACGACGTTGAACAATGGTTACACAAGTGTCGAGAGTCAAAGTATGAATTTTATAATGTTATTAATGAGATAATTGATATTGGGCCTAGTACATGGGATTAGACCTTTGTAGGAGGTGTAACACCCGTATGTTGTCAAACCTATATGACTACGTGTACATTTATGAAATTAGTAAAACATGGGAGATTTGATGAATTATACATTAATTTTTGGGTATGAATAATTCTTGCATCATTGGGCACAAAGTGAAGCCCAAAATTAATAAGAAGACATGGCCCAACATGGAAATTGACCCATTCTTCCAATCTTCCATTTGACTAATCAACCATGCATTTAATGCCAAGGGATGGATAAGAGTGACTTGGGGGATATATATGTATATATGAGGATTTATTCATCTAATTGGTGGGCTCAATTAACAATTTGTTAATGGGCCAAATGAGGACCAAAACAAGAACAAAAAGATTAGGCCCAATGGGGCAAAACATGATCCATTCTTTCTTTGACCAAAACAATTATTGGTCCCAAATGGATAAGGATAACCATGAGTACTATATAAATACCTAAAGGGCTGATATTTTTATTCATACAAACACACATGCCTTTTGAGATATTTCCAAACCCATTTCTCTTAACTCCAAAACCTAAGGCACCCTTTTCTCTTTGGTAAAGATCATCCTTTTCCAAGCTTTGGTAAGTATTTATTCTCAAGTAGTAATATATTATGTGCATGAGAGGGTGCATATATGATTTTGGTTATGTTGGTGATATATTGAGAATTCACTATGTGTGCAATATTGCATGTTTGCTAAATCGGAGGACGGTTTTGCCTTGAAACCTTTAACATGGACTTGTGATCTTAAAGGAAATGAACTTGATAGGTTCAATATTTACATGTTATATGTGATTATATTCTTGACTTGTTCTGTCATGGTGTATAATGTTTGGAATTTCTATTGTGAAATTGGTTATGGTTTTGGTGGCGTATTGGCCGTAAAGTGTAGTTTTGGGTGTTGTATGTGTGTTGTGAGACCATGGATGATGTTTGGGGTTCAATATGATCAATAATATGTTAAAATAAGTTTGTTTATGATCATGGACCATTCATTGCAAAAAAAGACCCTAAAAAGACCATTTCGGACCAAAACGGCCATCCGCCCCCGCAGACGGAGGCACCTGCGGGCGTAGATGCCAATGCAGATGCCTCTGGCTGCCGCCATAGGGCACCTGCGCATGCACCTCATCCACCTTCAGGTGCAGGTGGCAGCGCAGGTCAGTCCCAGAACTTGGTTTTGTGTGTTTTCGCCCCTAGTTGATCCCCGAAGGCCCCTATACCCTTTTTGGATGTAATTAGCAACTTGTGATGTCGTTTTAATGACTTTAAAGTATAGTATGGAGGTGTGTTGGACTGTATTAAGTATGTATGGTTATTCATATGTTGTTATGAAGGAGAAATTGTGACGAAATGAAAAAGAAAAGCGTAAAGGGTAAGTGAGGTGTGAAATGTTATCGATATATGGTTTCTTGGTTAATGGGTGTAATGTTATGGTGTTGTGGATATGAAAATGCATTGGATTGTATTGTAAGGATTTAAATGAAGTTATATGGCAGTCATATAGTTCATGGTTGTTTTGTACTCCTGTACAGTAAATAGTTGTTAACGAGAGTTCCATTATGGGCTTGTATTGTAGAGTGAAACATAAAGAAGACGCTGGACTGTTGTATTCATATATAGACTTGTGTACTCATACTTGAAAGCAAAGGTATTTGAGGTTACTCTTCTATTTCCTTCTGCAACATATGGTGTTCACATTGTCATGGTACTCATTCGATTCCGAAATACTCTAAGGTATTCCGTATCCGATAGTTGGCTAGAGTCACTCATATGTCCCTTACTCATTGGTCAATGGTGAATAATATGACTCATGTTCATTGGTTGACTCATGTTCATTGATGGACTCATGTCCATTGGTTGACTCACATTCATTGTCTAACATGTCAAGAGTTCCAAATGTTCTAAGGTATTGCATCTCAGGTTGGTGAACAGTTGATATCCATATGTATCGTATTTAGTGATCATTACCCTAAGGTTCCAAGAGTGTTACATTCCAAAGCGGTCCTATAGTATTTTAACTAAGGTAGACATATATTGTCATGCACAAGTGTCCTACTCCTAGATGAATTACGATTCGCTTATCTCTTATTCATTGATTGAAGTTCCTAAGCTGTCATAATGTTGTAAATTCTAAGAGAACTATCTCAACGAGAGTAATGAAGTCAAGAGGGCTTGTTTAGTTGAATAGCATTATTCCAATCATGAAATGAGTCCAAGTTCCAATAGAGTTATATACATGTCTCATATTCACTAGTAATGTTCTAAAAGTCCGATGAGGTTATGTTCCAAGGTTTCGATAGTGGTTATACTCATGTGTCTTGTTCATTGATCATTGTCCAATGGTTTCAACAGTGTTACGTTTCCATGGAGGCTATGTTCCAATAATGTTTATTTGCATGTTTCTCACTCATTGATTATTGATCCAAAGCTTCAAATAAAGTTGTGACTATCATTGTATCGATCTTTCATAAGCAAAAGTATCAATCTCTCACAAGTAAAGGTATCAATCTCAAAAGTAAAGAAATGAAGTAAGAATAAAGTAATGCATATTGATTATGTTCATGGGTGTTATCCATGGGGTACAAATACCCGCATGATGATGTTAGTTTATCCATGGGGTGCAAACACCTACATGATGACGTTCATTTATCCATGGGGTGCAAGAACACCTGCATGATGATATGATCTTATCCATAGGGTAAAAAACAATACCTGCATGACGATGATATTTTATCCATGGGGTGAAAAGAACACCTGCATGATGAGGGCCCTAACAGTATATGAGCAATGTAAAAGTAAAGTAACGTAAAGGCAAGAGAAAGAAAGAACGTAATGTACATGGTTCCCCACATACAGAAAGAGAGTTTATTCACATTTGCTATTTCTCTTATATTGGTTCTATGGTTGTTGTGATCGTGAATGAATGATCGTAAATGGCAATAACAGAAGAATTGTACCTAATTCCGCACATTGAGTTTTATCTTATAATTATTTCCATGGAAGTTCTTACGTACTGATGTAGTTTTCTTATGGCTTTACATACTCAGTACATTCTTCGTACTGACCCCTCTCAGGGACTTGCCTTACATGTTGTAGGTGCAGGCATTAGTAGACCTCCACAGTAGGTTGACGGTATATACAGATCTTTGGTGAGCTCCAACTGGATCGGGGCTATCCGAGTCAAAGTGTACATTGGTTTTGATATTGTAGACGTTATGAATTGGTCGTGTATGTATTTAGAGGCTTTTGTAGACATATGTGGGTATATGGATGTAAGATATATACGTTCACTGCGACGTGATGGCCCCAGCGGCCAAGTTTTATATATGTATATGTATGGCATTTTATATTTCATCAATTACATGAAACAGTATGTTATTCATTCGAGGTTATGCACACGAGTGTTCATGAGCAAAGATTGGTTCTCTCGGGCCATATCGGCTTTGGGTGCCAATCACCCCTCAATGGGATTTTGGGGCGTGACAGTAGGACCCACTCACGATCGTGACTTGGTCCATATATTGTAGGTTCCAACCGGATCAACTTTAGGAGTCAAGATCGTACCTAAGATCGTGGTTTCCAACCACGGTCGTGGTACCCTTTCATGATTGGAAGGTATAAAAGTAACCTTTCAGATTTTTTGGGCTGCCTCGATCAGAAGATAGCATGGTACGATCGTACAATGTAACCACGATAGTACCTACGCTCGTAGGTTCTCACTGATGGATAGTGCTTCACTAAAATAGCCATAACTTCTTGCTCCAATGTCAGATTTAGGCGAATCTGGATGTGTTGGAAAGGTAATTCAAATATATATCATTTTGTGGGGTTTGAGATCAAAAATACCCTATAACCTAAGATTTATTCTCATTTGAAGTTGATTGTAGCAAGATTCTTCACAAGAAAACCACCGACAAGGAAGGTTTCGACTTGGCTATGAGCTAGAAGTTGCTTGTTGCCATAATATATGTCTAAATTACTTATAGGACTACTAATTCATAATGTTTGTACTTATAGTAATACTAAATCATGATGTTTCATTCTACATGTACTTGAATCATGGTTCTAATCTTGGCTTTGGATTTTTGGGGTGTTACAATATATCCCCCTTGGGGTCATTCATCCCCGAATGAAAACTAACTAAGATGAAGAGTTAGGAAAATAGCTGCAATCCCAACACTGAATTTCTAAGGGCTGAATACTAACATGATAACTGAAACATGGACTAAATTTGAACTCATGAATGCATGACATGACATGAGAGTAACTCGGTGACTTGAGACAGAAAGAATTAATTAAAGGGAAACTATTACCTCAAGCTGGAACAGAGTTCGAAGAGAAAAGATGGGGGTACTTGGTCATCATATCTACCTCTGATTCCCAAGTTTCTCCCTCAACAAGCTAATTTCGCCAAAAAACCTTTATCAAAGCGACCTCCTATTCCTCAACTTATGAACCTGACAGTCAAGAATCTCAATTGGGACCTCTTCGTAATAGAGACTATCTTTCACACCCACACTATCTAAAGGAACAACTAATGTAGGATCACTAATGCACTTTTTTAACAAGGAAACATGAAAAACCAGATGTATTGATGCTAAGTCTGCAGGCAAACCCAACTTATATGCTACATTGCCAAAACGGCCCACTATCTTATAAGGACCAATATAGCAGGGACTGAGTTTTCCTTTCTTGCAAAATCTCTTTACCTTTTTCATGGGTGAAACTTTCAAGTAAACCAAATCACCAATAGCAAACTCAAGCTAGCTTCTCCTCACATCTGCATAAGACTTCTGAAGATTCTGAGATATTTTCAGTCTTTATCTAATAAACTGAACTTTCTACATTACCTCATGGACTGAATCTGGCCCTATCAAGGTAGTTTCACCAACTTCAAACCAACCAATAGGAGATCTACACCTCTAACCATAAATTGCTTCGAACAAGGCATCTGAATACTAGAATAATAACTGTTATTATAAGAAAACTCAATCAAAGGCAAATTATCATCCCAACTACCTTTGAAATTTATTACATATGCCTTAATATATCCTTTAATGTCTGAATGGTCTACTCTACCTAACCATCTTTCTGCTGGTGAAAAGTTTTACTGAGGTGAACTTGGGTACCAAGACCCTTCTGGAATGTCTTCCAGAACTAAAAGGTAAATTGAGTACCCCTATATGAAATGATAGTCAAAGGGACTCCATCCAACTTCACCAACTCCCGAAGATAGAGTCTAGCATAATCCTCGACTAAATCTGAAGTGTTAACTAGCAGGAAACAGGCTGACTTAGTCATTCGATCTACAATAACCTATAGAATCATACTAATGACGAGTACGAGGCAACCCGTAATGAAGTCTATAACCACTTCTAAGTAGGAATACTAATACCTTGGAGCATACCACTAAGTCTCTGGTGCTTAACCTAAACCTGCTGGCAATGTAAACACTTAGCCACAAATTCTGTGATATCCTTCTTCATTTCATTCCACCAATAGACTTCTCGTAGATCACGGTACATCTTAGTAGCTCCATGGTGAATAGAATATTAAGAACTGTGAGCTTTTGCTAGCATCTGCTATCTCAAGTCATCTACATCTGGAACACATAATCCTCCTTGACAATAAAGAACACCATCTCTACCTTGGGAAAAAAGCTCAACCTTCTAACTCTATACCACTTCTTTCAACTTAAACAAAATGGGATCACTATCTTGCTTTTCTTTTACCTAAGTTATTAAGGAAGATTCTGAATCAAGGTATTACCTTTGGCTGAATCAACTAACTGAACTCCCAATATAGCAAGCTGGTGAACCTCACGAACTAACTCTTTATTCTCGTCTTTAATATGAGCAACATTTCCCATATACAATCTACTAAGAGCGTCAGCCACAACATTGGCTTTACCAGAATGGTACAAGATACTCATATCATAATTTTTCAACAACTCTAGCCACCTTCTCTGACGAAGATTTAGATCCTTCTTAATGAATACATACTGAAGTCTCTTGTTATCAGTGAACACATCAATATGAACCCCATAAATATAGTGCCTTCAAATCTTTAAGGCAAAAACAACTGTTGCCAACTCAAGATCATGAGTTAGGTAATTCTTCTCATGAGGCTTGAGCTGTCTAGAGGCATCTGCTATAACCTTGCCATACTACATCAACACACAACCAAGGACAACTCTGGATCTATCACAATAAACCACAAACCTATTTGAACCCTTTGGCAGAGTCAAAACTGGAGTGAAGGTGAATCGAGTATTCAACTTCTAAAAACTCTTCTCGTAAGAATCGAACCACTAAAATTTGACTTTTTTCTGAGTCAATATGGACATGGGGGAAGCAATATAGGAAAATCCCTCAACAAACCATTTGTATTAACCATCTAAACCCAAGAAACTTTTGATAGCTGATGAAGAGATGGGTCTAAGCCAATTCCTCACTAATTTGGTCTTTTGAGGATCAACCCTAATGCCTTCACCAGAAATGATATGACCAAGGAATGATACTGATTTCAACCAGAATTCACACTTACTGAACTTTGTGAATAACTAACGATCTTTGAGAGTCTGCAAGATAATCCTCAAATAGTCTACATATTCATCCTCACTCAAAGATAAACGAGGATCTCATCAATAAAGACAATGACATACATGTCTAAGTACTGCTTGAACACCCTGTTCATCAAGTCCATAAAACCTGCAGGAGCATTCGTTAGTCCAAAAGACATAACAACAAATTTTAAGTGACCATACAGAGTTCTGAAGGTTGTCTTCTGAATGTCACATTCTCTGACTCTGAGCTGATGATAGACAAATCTAAGGTCTATCTTAGAGAAATAATTGGCACCCTAAAGTTGGTCAAAGAAGTCATCAATCTTGGGGATGGGATACTTATTCTTGACTGTGACTTTGTTCAACTGACGGTAGTCAATGCATATTCTGAGAGAATCATCTTTCTTTCACATGAAAAGAATTGGAGCACCCTATGGAGAGATGTTGGGTCTGATAAACCCTTGTCTATAAGATCTTTTAACTGCTTCTTCAATTCTTTAAGCTCAGTTGGAGCCATTCTGTAGGGTGAAATTGAGATCGATAGGGTAGCTAGAAGGAGATCTATTTCGAAGTCAATTTCCCGCTCAGGAGAAACTCCAGGTAGATCTTCTGGAAACATTTCTATAAACTCATTTACCATTGAAACTGACTCAAGAGATGAGGCATGAGGCTTTGAATCCTTAACCTAAACAAGATGATAGATGCACCCCTTGGAAAAAAAAATTCTATCCTTAAGGTAAGAGAAAAACCAACCTATAGGCATTGAAGTATTACCCTTCAACTCTATGACTGGCTCATTTGGGAATTAAAACTGGACTCCTCTCGTTCTACAATCAATAAATGCATAGGAAGAGTGGATCCAATCCATGCCAAGAATAACATCAAAATCTAGCATGTCTAGCTCTACAAGATCAACTGAGGTGACTTTCTGAGAAACGGTGACTGGATTTCTGTATATTCATCTAGCTATGACTGAATCACCAACTAGAGTAGAGATTGAGAAGGGTTCTGAAAGGATTTTAGTACTGACACCAAAGTCGACAGCTATGTAAGGAGTCACAAAAGAAAGTATGGCTCTGGGATCTAATAATGCATAGACATGAATATGAAAGACCTGTAATGTACCAGTGACTATATCATGAGAACCTTTCTGATCCTATTTGGTCTAAAGGTCATGAAACCTATTTTGTCGTTTCCCACTAGCTATACTAGATGAGGCAACCTGCTGAGTCGGGTGACCTACTGAAGCTACTGTAGAGTTAGACTAATTCTACTAACGAGTATCTCTACCTCTCTGCGAAGCCACTGGACACTTCCACAACCTGTAGACTGGCTTACCATACCCAAAACAAGCATTACTGCCAGCCATGCACTCACCCTTATGGTTCTTACCACACTTCTTCCAAAAATGATTAGTACGACCACTAGTAACACTGCCTTGGGACTTAGAGCCTGGTGCCCTATCCCAATTATCTTGACTGAACTTGGGCACTATATCACTAGCGGATGATGGAGCTGGAGCTAAAGATTTCTGGCAGAACTGAGAATGATTACCACCATCTGACCTCTGCTGAGAGAAATTAAAATTACATATTTTGGCCCTCTTGTTCTCCCTTTCCTTCTCCTTAATCTTTTCTTTCTCAATCTGTTGAGCATGAACCATCAACTTGGAGATGTCCATATCCTTAACCAACCTATCAGTCTTGCACTCTTTGACCACATCCTTAGAAACACATGACACAAACTTACTCATACGGGCCATGGAGTTAGCAACCATGGCTGGAGCGTACTTTGAAAGCTGAGTAAACTTAAGAGAATACTCCTTCACACTCATGTTACCCTGCTTCAGATTAATGATCTCCTGGACCTTTGATTCCCTTAACATAAGTGGGAAAAATCTATCCATGAAAGCAGTAACAAACTCATTCCACTCCACCGGTTTTGCATCTGCACCTCTATCCTCTTTCCACTGCTTACACCAAGTATGATCCACTCCTTGCAACTGATAAGCAGCTAAGTCAGTACTTTCAGTTGGAGTGACACCCATGATCTCAGTAACTTTTTGAATACTATCAAGAACTCTTGAGGATCCTCTCCAGACTTAGACCCAAAAAATACTGGAGGATTCATTCGAGTGAAGTCTCAGACTCTGGTTGCTGATGTATTCATTATCGAGTTGGCTGGTGCCAAAGCCTGCCAATTATTCTGAAGGGTCATGGACTGGGCTAATGCTGTGATACCAAGTTTGTCACGACCCGAGACTACCCCTAGTTGTAACACGGTGCTTAAAGTCACAAGTGACCCCAAGCTAACCCATGGCCTGGCATAATATTAAGAATACTGAAATAACTGATATAATGTTTTGCGAAAGATAAACTAAAATGACACAATCATAATAAAAGCGAAATTCATACTGAATATCAAAACTAAGACTGTCTGACATAAAAAACATGCTGGAAATCAAACTGTCTGTCTGAAAGGCTCTAAATCATATGAGTTATTAGGACAAACCCCCAACTAACTCCAACTATATGAAACTAAATGATACTGAAAAGAAAGACTAATAATTGGACCTCGAATAATGAGGACTCACCAACATTGTTGCTGATATGGTATGAAGTCGTACTAAGTATGATCCAGATGCTGAACGTCTGAACTTATATTATAAAATAATCTAGCGCAAAGAAGGTATGTAATCAGTAATTTGAATGTACTGCGACTATGAGATGGAAAAATACTAATATAGGCTGAACATGATGCATGTGACATAGTAAACTGATGCAATACCAAGTAATAACATGTACTATATGATAAGCTAAACAACTAAATATAAGGTCATGCAAGTATCTTTATGTGAAATATGAATTGTGTACTGTAGGAGTTACCGTTAATCGACATACCCCAATCTGAGCTAATCGGGGCCCAACCTGTAACCCCAGCTGGAAGGGTGTTCAGTACCTTACCAAAGGTACGAACACTAACTAACGTAGATCCACTAACTGATGTCTAAAAGGACTAAGGTGTCAAGCCTAGTCTGACTGGTGACCCTTTAGAACCTACGGTGGCTCCCTAGTTCTGGGACTTAGGGACTTCTACTAAAGGTCTCAACCTAAATGGCTGGTGAGCCTTTATCCCTGCATCCACTCGGTGCTAAGTACTGCTCCCAACTGAATGACACTGATAACTGAAAAGCTCAATAAAAGTAATATTCTGAAGACTGAAAATAAATGCATTATCTGAGAGCATTCAAACATGTAATATGGAGAATTTAAAACTCATAAATATATGTATGAAATCCTAGGTCATCAGGTGTTCATAACCCGCCATCTCTAAAGAATGCAACTATCATGACAGTTTCTATAAACTGAATAAAGTAAGAAATTTCATGGCTCAAGTTTAAAATTCATGGATTTAACAATATAATTAGGGTTCAAAATTTGGTACATGTACTAGTACTAAAATTCATGGTAAAACATGAATTACAACTCATTAATACCAAGAGAATGAGATATTAAGGAATTTACAACCTTCATGAACCCTAAGCTCTGAAGAAGGAATTAAACTTGAGAAATTGGGTTAACTTTGGGACTCAATGGGTGAAAGGAAACCCAAAGATGAAATCCCACATACCTGTAGATGAAAACCTTGGATAAATCCTTGAAATTGGAAGCTTGAAGTTAAAAACCCTAACTTCACCTTGGGTAGGGAAAATTGCCTCTTTTTACTCTGAAATTTCTAAGTGTCAAGTTTTTTCTATGTAATGAGGGCTTAAGGTAATATTAGGCTTAGTAATCAATCTTAAAATAGCTTAAACGACTTAGTTTTGATGTTAAAAGAGTGGGAAAAGACTGATGTGCCATTTTAAATTCGTAACTAAAAAGTTGTAGGAAGGGACGTACGGGACCCTTCCAAGATCGTTGGTCCCACTACAATCATGGGTTGTGTTCGTGGTTGGGTGGATGATTTGGGGAATCTCTGAACATGATCAGACAAGCCATGGTATGATCATGGGACCCACTCACGATCTTTCCTTGTTCCATAGGTTGTAGGTTCTAACCGAATAAACTTTAGGAGTCAAGATCGTACCTAAGATCGTGGTTTCCAACAACGGTCGTGGTACCCTTTCGTGGTTGGAAGGTATAAAATTCAAATTTTAGGTTTTTGGGGATGTTTTGATTAGACGTAATCATGGTAATATCATACAATGTAACCACGATCGTACTTACGCTCGTAGGTTCTAACTGCTAGACAGTGCTTCACTAAAATGGCCATAACTTTTTACTCCAATGTCGGATTTAGGCGAATCTGGATGCGTTGAAAAGGTAATTCAAATATATATCATTTGGTTGGTATTGAGATTAAAAATACTCCAGAACCTAAGAGTTATTCTCATTTCAAGTTGACTATAGCAATATTCTTCACAAGAAAACCACCGACAAGGAAGGTTTCGACTTGGCTATGAGCTAGGAGTTGCATGTGGCCATAATACTTGTCTAAATCACTTAAAGTTCTACTAAATCATGATGTTTTATTCTACATGTACTTGAATCATGTCTATAATCTTAGTTTTTGATTTTTGGGGTGTTACACTAAGCCTCTAAATATTTATAGCCATTAACAGGTGCAAACGTACCTGTTTGAAAAAGATGTGCCATTTGGGAACAAACTGTCACAACCCGAATCCCATTCGGTACGGACTGGCACCCAAAGCCGTTGAGGCTCGAGAGAACCAATCTTTACTCATGTACCTTCATATGTATGTCTCTCTATGAATATCATATTATCCCACATAATAAACAAATACCAATGGCGGAAGTCATGACATGTACAATATATGAAACTTGGCCGTTAGGGCCATCAAGTCAAAATGGACATTCATGTCTTACATTCGTCTTCCCACACCCGTCTACAAAGACTCTATATATACCTGTACATAACCAACCTACAGTCGGGACAAGTCCCCGCTTTATATAATATTTACAACGCTAAAACAAAAATCAATGTACACATGAGACTCGGAAAGCCCCGAACCAACTGGAGCTCACCAATGACTGGCAGATAATCTGCAATCTACTGTGGAGGCCTACTAGCACCTGTGCCTGCAGCAAGTAAGGTAATTCCCCCAAGAGGGATCAGTACGAAGAATGTACTGAGTATGTAAGGCTATAAGAAACTACATCATACATAAGAATGTCAATGGAATCAATATTACAGAAATAGTCAATATGGATAAACCGTCTTTCTAAATATGAGGAACCATGTTCATTATATTTATTATGTTCTTTGCCTTTACGTTCTTTCATTCATTCGTCACTCACTCTTTCGTTCATTACTCATCCTTCCATTCATATAATGCCCGGGCCCCAAGCTGATCAGTGGGAAAATTATACCATCATGAAGGTGTTCGTTTCACCCCATGAATACACCCATAATTTTGGGATAGTCATCATGAAAGTGTTTATTTCACCCTATGGATACACCCATAATGTTAGGATAGTCATCATGAAGGTGTTTATTTCACCCCATGGATACACCCATAATGTTGGGATGGTCATCATGAAGGTGTTTATCTCACCTCATGGATATCATCATGAAGGTGTGTATTGGTACAAATAATTATACATTACTTCATTCTTTAACTTTTGTGAGATTGGTACCTTTACTTGTGTGAGATTGATACGCTCACTCATGAGAGATTAATACATTCACTTATGAGAGATTGATACTATTATTTGTGAGAGATTGATATATTTGTAGTCATAACCTTATTGGAAGCTTTGGAACATAACATTATTGGGACTTTGGAACCATGTCCATAATTATGTAACATATGAGCAAAAACCACTAATGAATGAGGAATATGTGACTTAAAAATAGATAACAACCTGAAATGAGATACCTTTGGACATTTCGGAATGGGATAGGTACAAAGTCAATATGAACAATATGCTGCAGAGGGATACAGAAAGAGTAACCTTACATACCTTATGATATCAATATGAATATACCATCCTATATGTGAACACAACAATCCAGTTCCTTCCTTACGTGTCACTCTACAACACAAGTTCATAACGAAGCTCATGTTAACAACCAACTACCTTACAAGTGCATACGACGATAATGAATTACGTGACTGTCGTATAACGTCATTTCGCCCTCTTATGATACCATTTATTGCATCACCATACCAAAAATACCATAATATTCCTCCCATTGACCAAGACATCATAAACCAATAACATTTCACAACAAGTTTACCCTTTACACTTCCTCATTAACACTACGTTACCTTTTCTCCGTCAAGTCACTCGATAGCTTTCACAATAACACATTAACAACAATCCATATTTTATACCATTCAAAATACCTCTGGTATACTCCTTTATAGTCATTTAAAAGCTACCATAAGTTGATAATTTCATCCATAAAGGATATAGGGGCTTTGGGGGGTCAAAGAGATGCAAAAACAACCGAAACGGGGTTCTGGCCCGACCTGAGAAGCCGCCTTCGCCCATAGGTGGATGAACCGCATCCTAAGGTGACCCTTGTTAGTGTCCAGGGGCACCTGCAAAGTCACCTGCGCCCGCAGGTGCTTCGTCTGCGAGGGAGGGTGCCCGTTTCGGCCAAAAAGAGTCTCTTTTGGGTCCTTTTTTGTAATAAATGGTCCATGATCATAATTAACCTTCTCTTAACATATTTTATATCATATTAAATGCCAAATAACATCCATGGTTTCACAACACACATAAACATCACCAAACTATATTTTTCTTTCAATACGTCACCAATTCCATGCCCCAATTCCGTAATAACAATTCCAAACATTATGAACAAGGATAAAACAAGTTAATGCTATAATCACATATCACATGTCAATATTAAATCCTTCAAATTCACTTCCTTCAAGACCACAAGTCCATTTTCAAGTTTACAAGGCAAAACCCTTCACCGATTATACAAACACAAATTGTTTCACACATAGTGAACTTCTCACACTTCACCAACATAACCAACATGATCTACACCATATTCAATGCATATAATTTATTAAACCATGAGACTAAACACTTACCAAAGCTTTCCAAGGAGTGATCATTTCCCAAGAGGAAGATAGCTTAGGGTTTAAGTATTGAGAGAAAAGTTTAAAAAAATCTAGAAAGGTCATGTGGCTTTTGTGTGAATAAAATCTGATTTATTGCCCTTTATATAGTCCCTTTAAAGTTATCCTTGTCCATTTTGGTCAATAATTGAGGGTCTTCTTTGGTCAAAGCAAGAATGGATCATTTCCTTCTTGTTGGGCCATGTATTCATGCTAATTTTTGGGCCTTAAATTGAGCCCATTTGCACAAGGTTTATTTATCCCAATAGCTTCCATTAATAATATACCAACTATCTCATGTTTAAATAATTCCATAAATGTTAAGGTAATAACATAGGTTCAAAAATGTATGGGGTGTTACATCCTTCCCCCCTTAGGAACATTCGTCCTCGAATGTTAGTAACATTATCTCATTGAAACAATTTAAATCTAAGTGTATCATTCATGTTCCCATATACACATGATACTTTTAGAGACTTGTTTGTTATTTTTTCAATTCCGCACCCTGAACTTTTTCTTCTGTTACAACCAATACGAGTACTTGAGATTTTTTTTCATTCCTTCAGTTTCCCATGTGATTCCATCTACTTGCTGATTTCTCCAATAGTACCTTTACGGAAATTACTTCTTTATTTCTTAACCTCTTCATTTGTCGATCCGGAACAACAACAGATATCTCTTCATAAGTGAAATCTTCTGTAACTTATATATCTTCAATGGGAGCAGTGAATCTCTTATGCACTTTCTAAGCATTGAAACATAAATTACTTGATGAACTGTGGAGAGTTCTTAGGGTATTTCAAATACACGACTTGATTAAATCTTTGGGTCTTCTCATATGGCATGTTATATTGGGCCGCCAACTTCCTTTCTTTCCATTACCCCTCTCATTTGGTGACACTGTCAAGAATACCCAACCATCTATAGTAAATTCTAGCCTCCAGTTTCTAACATCGGCATACCGTGTATGTTGATTTTTTTAACTACTGTTGTATCACCTGAACTTTCTCCATGGATTGATGAACAAGATCTAGTCCCAATACAGCAGTTGCACCCGCTTTAAACCATCTAATAGCTGCTCTTCACTTTCTCTCACCTATATAAAGCTGCATAAGGAGCCATTTTGATACGTAAATGATCACTAGTATGGTAGGCAATTTCAACAAGAGGTAAATGATCGTCCCAACTACCTTTTAAGTCTAATGTACAAGCTCATAGCATATCTCCTCAACTATCATCCATATGAAATCAAATATCCAAAGTATATGAGGTACACTTGGGATACAATCCATGCTCATCATGTTCCATTTTTAACTGAAAAATCCCTACATGGCCTATAACGTTCAGATTCCACACATTTTACCTTTACTTGTTGTCACTTCGATCACTGAACTATAAATTTTTGCAATGTTCTTTTCATGTAACTCTACCAATACATTTCTTCCAACCCGTGGTACATTTTGGTTGCTCCCGAATGAATAGAATACCATGAATGATGTGCTTTTGCCATAATTCATGTCCTTAGCTCATATATATCCGATACATAAAATCTACCTTGGCATGGAAGTACTCCCCCCCCCCCCCCTTATGTAAGCTCAAACATCTTTGTCGAACTTTACTGTACATTCTTTTCCAACTGACATAACATAGGGTTTGCATATTACTTTTTCTTCACCGTAGCTACAAGTGAAGACTCTGTTACATATTACACTATCATTCTTTCATCAAGAAGACAAACCCCCAAGCTGTCTAATTGACGTGACTCCTTTATAAAACCTTGCCTTTTTGTAAGTTGACCATCAATGCTTCCCAACACTTTATGGCCTAACGCATCGGCTACCACGTTTACTTTCCTCGGATGGTATAAGATATTACCATCATCATATATTTTTTTTTAACCACCTTTGCTATCTTCAGTGTGGGTCCTTTTGCTTAAACATATACCTCAAACTTTCATAATCAATCTATATATCAATGTAAACCTCATAGATAGTGGCGCCATATTTTTAAAGCAAATATCACGACTACTAACTCATGATCATGTGTTGGCTAATTATTTATTCATATGGACACAATTATCTTGAAGCATAAGCTATCACATTACCGTATTATATCAATACACATCCTAAGCCGACTTCTGAAGCTTTACAATAAACTGCATACCTTTTTGTGCCTTCGGGAAGTACTAATACAGGTGTAGAAGTCAATTCATCCTTTATTTCCTAGAAACTCCTTTCACACACATCATTTCATTGAAACTTGGCTACCGTAACTTACGTGTTAGCTTTGTTAAGGGTGCTATAATGGAAGCAAAACTCTCCAACAACCTTTCTGTAATAGCCGGCTAACCCAAAAACAAACTACGAATCTCTATAGGCATCGTAGCTGTTATCCAACTCTTCACGGCTTCTATCTTTTGTATATCAAACCCTATTCTTTTATCTGATACCATGTAACCCAAGAATACTACGGATGTTAACAAAAATTCACACTCAGAGAACTTTGCATATCATTTACGAAGAATCTATAACATTTGTCATACATAGTTAGCATGGTTCCCTGGTGATCTTGAATAAATCAAAATAGCATCTGTAAACTTTGGAACAAACTTTTCTAAGAGTGGCTTGAACATCCTATTCATCAAATCATAAAACTACTGGTGCATTTGTTAGCCGAAATGACATAAGCTTAAAATTTCATAATAACCATACCATGTTCAGAAAACTGTCTTGGGTATATTCTTTCCTCTAACCCTTACTTGATAATAGCCCAATCTTAAATTAATCTTTTAAGGAAGATTTGGCACCCTGTAATTGGTCAACCCATTCACCAATTCTAGGGAGGGGATATTTATCCTTAACTTTATTTCGTTGCAGATAATTAACACACATTCTCAACTTGCCATCTTTCGTCTGTACAATTAACGTTGGTGTACCCTACGGGGAAATTTAATTCTCGTAACTCTGCTGGATCCATTCTATACGTAGAATTAGAGATAGGCTGAGTAAACCTGGAAGATCTTCAGGAAATACATCAAGAAATTCATTTACCATTGGAACCGATTGCCGAGTTGGTGATTCCACATTAGTATCTTTCACTCTTACTAAGTGACATATGTACCCTTTGGACATCATTTTCCTTGCCTTAAGATGGAAATAACTTAACCTCTCGGTGCTCCAACATTACCCTTCCATTCAAAAACATTCTTTTGTGGAAAGTGAAAATGTAACTTCTTCGCTTGGCACTCTAACGTGGCATAACAAGAAGCCAACCAATCCATACCTATTATAATTATCAGGATCCACCATTTCCAGCTCAATAATATCAACCAGTGTATCATAACCACAAATAGTTACTATACAATCGCGGCATATTCTGTTAAGTACAATAGACTTACCAACTGGTTTAAGGACTTCAAATAGCGTAACTAGTAATTCTAGTGTTCTTTCAAATTTTCCAGCAGTCAATAGAGTAACATATGATAGGATAGAGCCTGAATCAATCAATGCATATACATTATGTGGAAAGACAGATAATGTACCTGTCATTACATCAGGAGAAGCCTCTGAATTTTGACGGTCCACTGGAGCATTGGTGTAATTCGGGGCTCCGCTAGAGCTAGTTGCTCTTCTAGAACCTCTGCCATGTCCCTTAGACTATACACCTAACAAGAAGGATGCCACGGCTAATCCCGTAGTTTGTGCCGTACTACTCATGCCCTTTTGTGGACACTCTCTCATTTTGTGCCCCGCTGTACCACACCAAAAGCAAAGACTTGTCCCCAACTGACATTCACCCAAATGATACCTTCTGCAGCGCTGACACGGCTGACGGGGAGATTTTGATTGGCTCATACTTCCTTGTGCTTGATACCCCACTGTTCGTGAATCCTGAATCTCACTTCTTTGCCCAAACTGGTTGCCTCTAACCCCTTGGGATCGAGGTAGAACATTTACTGTAGAATGAGAAAATAATGGCCTAGGCGGTCTGTTAAAAATTTGAGGCCCAAATCCTCCTCGGGACGCCATGGACTGTCCCCTAAATCTAGCCCTCTTAGACGTCCCTCTTTCAAATGCTTGTGCCATTCCCGTTTGCATTTGATTACCCCTCTTTTGTGCAAAGGCTGGACCAACTTGTCCTTGATTTTATGCAACGACTATCTGAGTCAACAATTGCACCGCATTTCTTATATCCTGATTAGTCACATTTACAGGAGGTTCTGCCTGTACTTCTTTACCTCTCAGTTCTTCAAGAAATGGAAGAGTAGGAGAAGACCGTGATGCAATTTCAGTGTCAGACCCACCTTGACTAGCTTGGTCAGGTGGTAATTTACTCATTTTTGTTCCGGAAGGCATATCTACCTGCTTACCTTTGCCTCTACCTCATCTCATAATTGGCATTTTTACAATAACAAAGAAAACCAATTCCATGGTCAGGTAAAATTTTCACTTACAATATTGGCTCTATTACACGATCTAGAAATGAAGAAATGAAACAACTCCTAAATGTCCCGTAGCCTCCTACCTATAAATGTTGCGCGCAACACATCCATAAGCAAGACTCTACTCAGACACGGCTTTGTAGACACCCTTAGGATGACCTGCTCTGATACCACTTTTGTCACACCCCGAATCCCATTCGGGACGGACTGGCACCCAAAGCCGTTGAGGCTCGAGAGAACCAATCTTTACTCAGTACCTTCATATGTATGTCTCTCTATGAATATCATACTATCCCACATAATAAACAAATACCAATGGCAGAAGTCATGACATGTACAATATATGAAACTTGGTCGTTAGGGCCATGAAGTCAAAATGGACATTCAACTCTTACATTCGTCTTCCCACACCCGTCTACAAAGCGTCTATAGATACCTGTATATAACCAACCTACAGTCGGTACAAGTCCCCACTTTATACAATATTTACAATGCTAAAACAAAAATCAATGTACACATGAGACTCGAAAAGCCCCGAACCAACTAGAGCTCACCAATGACTGGAAGATAATTCACAATCTACTGTGGAGGCCTACTAGCACCTGTGCCTGCAGCAAGTAAGGTAAGTCCCCCAAGAGGGGTCAGTATAAAGAATGTACTGAGTATGTAAGGCTATAAGAAACTACATCATACATAAGAATATCAATGGAATCAATATTAGAGAAATAGTCAATATGGATAAACCGTCTTTCTGAATATGAGGAACCATGTTCATTATATTTATTACGTTCTTTACCTTTATATTCTTTCCTTCATTCGTCACTTACTCCTTCGTTCATTACTCATCTTTCCATTCATATAATCCCCGGGCCCCAAGCTGATCAGTGGGAAAATTATACCATCATGAAGGTGTTCGTTTCACCCCATGGATACACACATAATTTTGGGATAGTCATCATGAAGGTGTTTCCTCCACCCCATGTATACACCCATAATGTTGGGATAGACATCATGAAGTTGTTTATTTCACCACATGGATACACCCATAATGTTGGGATGGTCATCGTGAAGGTGTTTATCTCACCTCATGGATATCATCATGAAGATGTGTATTTCACCCCATGGATACAAATAATTATACAATACTTCATTCTTTAACTTTTGCGAGATTGGTACCTTTACTTGTGAGAGATTGATAAGCTCACACATGAGATATTAATACATTCACTTATGAGAGATTGATACTTTTTTTTGTGAGAGATTGATATATTTGTAGTCATAACCTTATTGGAAGCTTTGGAACATAACATTATTGGGACTTTGTAACCATGTCCATAATTATGTAACACATGAGCAACAACGACTAATGAATGAGGAATATGTGACTTAACAATAGATAACAACCTGAAATGAGATACCTTTGGACATTTCAAAATGGGATAGGTACAAAGCCAATATGAACAATATGCTGCAGAAGGATACAGAAAGAGTAACCTTACACACCTTATGATCTCAATATGAATGTATGTCCTATATGTGAACACAACAATCCAGTTCCTTCCTTACGTGTCACTCTACAACATAAGTTCATAACGAAGCTCATGTTAACAACCAACTACCTTACAAGTGCATACGACGACAATGAATTACGTGACTGTTGTATAACGTCATTTCTCCCTCTTACGATACCATTTATTGCATCACCATACCAACAATACCATAACATTCCACACATTGACCAAGACATCATAAACCAATAACATTTCACACCAAGTTTACCCTTTACACTTTCTCATTAACACTACGTTACCTTTTCTCCGTCAAGTCACTCGATAGCTTTCACAATAACACATTAACAACAATCCATATTTTATACCATTCAAAATACCTCTGGGATACTCCTTTATAGTCATTAAAAAGGTACCACAAGTTGATAATTGCATCCATAAAGGGTATAGGGGATTTGGGGGGTCAAAGAGATGCAAAAACAACCAAAACGGGGTTCTATCCTGACCTGCGAAGCCAACTGCGCCTGCAGGTGGATGACCTACATCCGCAAGTGACCCTTGGCAGTGTCCAGGGGCAGCTGCGAAGTCACTTGTGCCCGCAGGTGCTTCGTCTGCGAGGGCGGGTGCCTATTTCGGCCAAAAAGGGTCTCTTTTGGGTCCTTTTTTGTTATAAATGGTCCATGATCATAATTAACCTTATCTTAACATATTTTATATCATATTAAATGACAACAAACATCCATGGTTTCACAACGCTCATAAACATCACCAAACTACATTTTTCTTTCAATACGTCACCAATTCCATGCTCAATTCCGTAATAACAATTCCAAACATTATGTACAAGGAAAAAACAAGTTAAGGCTATAATCACATCTCACATTTTAATATTGAATCCTTCAAATTCACTTCCTACAAGACCACAAGTCCATTTTCAAGTTTACAAGGCAAAACCCTTCACCGATTAAGCAAACACAAATTTTTTCACACACAGTGAACTTCTCACACTTCACCAACATAACCAAAATGATCTACACCATATTACATGCATATAATATATTAAACCATGAGAGTATACACTTACCAAAGCTTTCCAAGGAGTGATCTTGTCCCAAGAGGAAGATAGCTTAGGTTTAAGTGTTGAGAGAAAAGTTTAGAAAAATCTAGAAAGGTCATGTGGCTTTTGTGTGAATAAAATATGATTTATTGCCCTTTATATAGTCCCTTGAAATTCATCCTTGTCCATTTTGGTCAATAATTGAGGATCTTCTTTGGTCAAAGCAAGAATGGATCGTTTCCTTCTTTTTGGGCCATGTATTCATGCTAATTTTTGGGCCTTAAATTGAGCCCATTTGCACAAGGTTTATTTATCCCAATAGCTTCCATTAATAATATACCAACTATCTCATGTTTAAATAATTCCATAACTATTAAGGTAATAACATAGGTTCGGAAATGTACTGGGTGTTACACAAACATACCTATTCAAAAAAGTCACAACTCATCGGAAAGGTCACAACCATTCAAAGTGAAAAAGTTCCTTTTAACATGCACCCTTTTCTTTGGTGTCTATTTATTTTCCATTCAAACTTCAACGCAAACCCAACAATGCCCCACATGAATGGAGAATGGCTATTTTATGAAATTATTCATGAAAAAACTATGTGATCTAGTAAGGATCAATCGCATCTGGGTAAGTTGTTTTTCCTTTGAACTTTTCATAGTGATGAACATACATCGGGTATCCTTGGTAAGTCGGTAGATTTGATATCCTTGAATCGTTGAGCTTTTATATATACCTAGGCAACATATGTCACACAATTAACCCTTAACCATTCTTGGTTCTCATTGTTTTGTTCGTTTCAACCATGAACACACCCTGGTTTCATGAGTGCGTAGAGAACTGGCCTTACTCTAATTCTCCTTGAAGTAGCTTACACTTCACACTCATATAGGTGATTTCTAAATGTTTAATCCTATAGATAAATTATTTGGTCATACTTTCCAAACATAGAAACCATTAAAAAGCCTCAAACCTTAAGCCTTATCTTTGTTTCCTGAACATTGTCTTATCATGGAAATGGATATAATTTGAGTGACTATGTTGAACCGTCATTCATAACTTTGTTTGATCTCCTTGAACCTAGATCTTGGGATATCCAGTCAACTAGATAGAGTTACCATTACAATGACTTGTTCTAGCCATAATCTCATTCCCTTTGACGATTTATCAACCTCCTCTCTAGTTAGGCCTTTTGTAAGCGGATCCGATACATTATCTTTTGACTTTACATAGTCAATTATAATAATTCCAATAGAGAGTAATTGTCTAATGGTATTATATCTTCATCGTATGTGATGTTACTTTCTATTATACATAACATTTTCAGCTCTTCCTATTGTCGTTTGACTATCACAATGTATGCATATAGGAGTCATCGGTTTTAGCCAAAGAGGAATATATTCTAAAAAATTTCGTAGCCATTCTGCTTCTTCACCAGCCTTATCTAAAGCTATAAACTCAAATTCCATTATAGAGCGAGCAATGCATATCTGTTTGGATGATTTCCAAGAGACTGCTCTTCTACCAAGAGTAAATACATACCCACTCTTGCATTTTACTTCATTTGATCCGATGATCCAATTTGCATCACTATATCCTTCAATTACCGTAGGATATTTGTTATAATGTAAAGCATAGTTTTGAGTATGTTTTAGATATCTCAAAACTTTTTTCATTGCCATCTAATGAGTTTGATCGGGATTACTGGTGTACTGACTCATTTTACTTATGGCACAAGCTATATCCAGTCTAGTACAATTCATTATGTACATCAAACTTCCTAACACTCGACCTTAGTCCACTTAAGACTTGCTTTGACATTGGTTATTTGTGAGAGCAAGATTTACATCAATTGGAGTCTTTGCAACTTTAAAGTCCAAATACTTAAATTTTTCAAGTACCATATTGATGTAATGAGTTTGATACAATGCTATACCTTGAGGAGTCCTGTGAATTTTAATTCCTAAAATTAAATCCACAACTCCCAAGTCTTTCATATCAAACTTGCTAGCAAGCATACGCTTAGAAGCATTTATGTCGGAAATGTTTTTAGTCATTATCAATATATCATCCACATATAGACAAACAATGACAATGTGATTTGGAGTGTTCTTTATGTAAACACATTATCACATTCATTGATTTTAAATCCACTTGATAATATTGTTTGGTCAAATTTTGCATGCCATTGTTTGGGCGCTTGTTTTAGTCCATAAAGTGACTTAACAAGTCGACATACCTTCTTTTCCTTTTCTGAAATTACAAACCCTTTGGGTTAATCCATGTATATTTCTTCCTCCAGTTCTCCATTTAAGAAGGTTGTCTTCACATTCATTTGATGAATTTTAAGACTGTACACGGCAGCTAATGCTATCAATACTCGAATAGATGTGATTCTTGTTACCGGTGAGTACGTGTCAAAATAATCAAGACCTTCTCATTGTCTGAAGTCTTTGACAACTAGTCTTTCCTTATATTTATCAATAGTACCATCATCTTTCATTTTCTTTTTGAAGATTTATTTAGAATCCAATGGTTTGTTTCCTGGAGGAAGATCAACCAATTCCCATGTATGGTTATTTAATATAGATTCTTTTTCACTATTGATTGCCTCTTTTCAATATTGTGCTTCTGAGGAAGACATTGCTTCCTTAAACGTTTGAGGCTTATTCTCAACTAAGAATGTCAAGAAATCGATATCAAAGGAAGTTGATGTCTTTTGACGTTTGCTACATCTTGGATTTTCCTTATTAGGTGTACTTCCCTTTGATTCTTCCTGAGGTCATTTAGATTTTTCACGAGATGACTCACATTCATTCTTGTACGGATAAATATTTTAAAAAAATTCAGCATTCTCTGATTCAATTACTGTATTCACATAAATATCAGGATTTTTTTATTTATGAACTAAAAACCGATATGTTTTGCTATTGGTTGCATATCCAATGAAAACACAATCAATTATTTTCGATCCTATTTTAACCCTTTTGGGTTTAGGAACTTGTACTTTAGCCAAACAACTCCACACTTCGAAATATTTCAAGTTGGGTTTCCTTCCTTTCTATTATTCATATGGAATGGACTTTGTTTTGCTATGGGTTATTTGATTGAGTATTCGACTAGCTATTAGAATAGCTTTCCCCCCTCCACAAGTTCTATGGTAAATCAGAATTTATCAATAAAGCATTCATCATCTTCTTTAATGTTCTATTCTTTCTTTCTGCAACTCCATTGGATTGTGGAGTGTATGGGGCAGTATTTTGATGAATAATGCCATATTCCAAACATATTTCTTCAAAAGGAGATTCATATTCTCCTCCCCTATCACTTCTAATCATTTTGATTTTCTTATTAAGTTGTATTTCAACTTCATTTTTGTATTGCTTGAATGTGTTAATTGCCTCATCTTTGCTACGAAGTAGATAAACATAACAATATTGAGTTCTATCATCAATGAAAGTTATGAAACATTATTTCCCACCACGAGATGGTATTGCCCTCATGTCACAAATATCTGTATGGATTAAGTCTAAGGGATTTGAATTCCTTTCAATTGACTTATAAGGATGCTTACCATACTTAGACTCCATACATACTTGACACTTTGAAATACTATTTTCAAATTTAGGCAATATTTTCAAGTTAATCATTTTTTGTAAAGTCTTATAATTGACATGTCCTAAACGTGCATGCCATAAATAATTTAACTCAAGAAAGTAAGAAGAAGCAAAAAATTTATTCATATCAACTGCAATTATATTTAGTTTGAAAAGGCCCTAGGTGAGGTAACCTTTTCCAACATACATATCATTCTTGTTTATTACAATTCTATCATAAATAAATACACACTTAAAACTATTCTTGACTAGAAATGATGTCGAGATCAAATTCTTCCGCATTTTGGAAACATGAAGGACATTGTTAAGGGTCACAACCTTGCCCGAAGTCATCTTCAAGCATATATTGCTAGTTCCTTCTATCTTTGCTGTTGCAGAATTTGCCATAAAAATGGGCTCGTTGGGTCATCGTATAAGAAGAGAACTGTTCCTTATTAGAACAAACATGACGGGTAGCACCTGAATCTATCCACCATTTTTTGGAATTTTCAACCAAGTTACATTCTGAGAGCATTGCACACAAGTTTTCTATGTCTTCATTCATGTTTACTTGCTCCTTCTTCTTATCTTTCTTAGGAGCACGACAATCTGAAGACATGTGGCCAAACTTGCCATAGTTGTAGCAACTTTCTTTGAACTTTTTCTTTCTTGGTACATTTTTTTGTTCATCAGACTTCTTTCTTTTCTTCTTATTTAGAGGAGTTTCAACATTGTTTGCTCCTGGGATTGATGACTTTACATTTGCTTTTTTTTTCTGCAGTTTTTTTATCTTCTTCAATCAGCAGACAAACAATCAGATCCTCCAACTTTATTTCTTTTCGCTTATGTTTCAAGTAGTTCTTGAAGTCCCGCTACAAAGGAGACAACTTTTTGATAAAGGATGCCAATTGAAAAGCTTCATTGATGATCATCCCTTCAGTAAGTAAAGGGTTGTGGATCATTCATTTCTTATGTTCAGGAAGTAAGTGTTGAGAGTCCTTCGCTTGACTCTATTCCTATTGTCCGTGATTTTACCTATGTTTTCCCTACCGACCTACCTAGCCTTCCTATTGAGCGTGATATTGAGTTTGCTATTGACCTCGAGCCAGGCACCCAAACTATTTCTATGGCTCCTCATCATATGGCTCCTGACGAGGTAAAGTAGCTAGATTCTCAGCTTCAGGATCTTCTTAGTAAGGGTTTTATCAGACTGAGTGTATCACATTGGGGTGCTCTAGTTCTGTTTGTGAAGAAAAAGGATAGCTCTATGCGTATGTGTATCGACTACAGGCAGTTGAATAAGGTGACAATGAAGAATAAATATCCTATGCTTGTTTGATCAGCTTCAGGGTGCAGCAGTGTTTTTCAAGATCAACTTGCAGTCTGGGTATCATCAATTAAGGATTAGGGCTGAGGACATCCCTAAGATAGTCTTCAGGACTCGATACGGCCATTATAAGTTCCTGTTGATGTCTTTTGGGTTGACCAATGCCCCAGCATCATTTATGGATTTGATGAACTGCATTTTCAGGCCTTATTTGGACTCCTTCATGATAGTTTTCATTGATGAAATTCTGATTTATTCAAGGATAGGGAGGAGGAAGAGCAACATTTGAGGACTGTGCTCCACACTTTTAGAGGTCATAGGTTTTATACCAAATTCTCAAAGTGCGAGTTCTGGCTTAAGTCTATAGCTTTCTTGGGACACGTAGTATCTAAGGATAGTATTATGGCAGACCCAGTGAAGATTGAGGCTATTCGTGGTTGGGCTAGGCCTACGTAGCCTACTGAGATTCGCAGTTTCTTTAGGTTGGCAGGCCACTACACGCAGTTTATCGAGAGTTTTTCTTCTATTGCAGCCCCTATGACTAGATTGACTAGGAAAGAGGATTTTTTTAGTGGTCTGCGTGTTGTGAGTCAAGCTTTCTTAAGCTCAAGGACTTGCTCACTTCACCTCTAATTTTGACTCTTCCAGTTGAGGGTGAGGGGTTTACCGTCTACTGTGATGCGTTATCTAAGGCGTATTTATATGCCTTATTACCGACTTTGACCCATGTTTACCTTAGTTTTGAGAGAAATAAGTATGTATTTTGTATTATTTTTATGGAATAGTTGATATTGCGCTAATAAATGTGATTAGACCCTTGTAGGTGAAATTTGCGACTATTTGGAGAATTTTTGGCATGAAAAGCGAGGCTTGGAGGAGCTACGAGCAAAATATATTGAATATAAGAGGCAAGCCAAAGAGTTGAACTTGAAGAATCCAACCAAATTCGCGAAGAAAAGTCGAAGAAAAGAAGAAAATTAGATTTTAAGTGAGGGGCGCGCCCAGGGACGTGCCGGGCCGCTTCTGGCAGAAATTTTGCCCAAGTGGACAGCAGAGGGGCGCGCCCAAGGATGTGCCGGGCCGCTCAGGCATACCTTTTCAGAGGCAAAAATTTGCCTAAGTCCCAGGTGCGCCCAAAGGAGTGTCGGGCCACTTTTTGGCAAAGTTTTGCCCGGAGTTTTTGTCTATAAATAGGGCTTTGGGGTTATTGTATCAGAATTCCATCTTTTTTGGACTACTCTTGGGTGATTTTGGCATCCAAATTAGGGTTAATTCTTGTTCTTTTTAATTTTTATTTCTTTTTTATAATTTTTTATCAATTTATGTTGTTAGAGCAAGCTATGAGTGGCTAAAATCCCTTATTCTTGGGGTTGAGGCTATGAACATGAATCTCTAGAGTTGAATATTATTGATTTTTTGCTGAAGTTTATCAATTATTGGTTATTCTTATATTCTTGATTTACTATTTTAATGCTTAATTACCATTGAAATAAATCCATTGTCTTGAGGTGAGCTCGAGAGAGAAACTAAGAGATAGAACGTGGAATATAAGGAGTGTGATCTTTACTCGAGGAAGCGACTCCAAGAGATTGATATGCGGTTAGGACAGAGAGGTACCTAATTCGCCACGCTTGTTCAAATACGGGAAGATAGCTTAAAGGTGTTAGAATTGGTTAAATCTATCCCCGCTCAATGATGTAGTTAGGTTTCTAATTTCTAATAGAAGGTTATAGTTTGGAGACAAATATAATCATACTATCAAACTCGTGATCCATAACCACGATAGACAACTCAATTTGCTTAAACCATTAATATTCATGTGCTAGAGATGACGTTTGGGATGCCTTGACCTTGGGAATTCAACTTGCCATTGTTTATACCCCAAGTTAATTATGTTAGTTTAGTTCATAGTTATTTTATACTTTATAACCATCATATCTCTATATTCCACTGGTTAAATAAATAATCAAGAACTAGTTTAGTCTAGTGAATAGTTAAACGACAAGTCCCTGTGGGTTCGACATCCAGCTCGAAAGGGCCACTTTATTACTTGAACGATCATGTACACTTACTGTCTAGCTAGGTCGCAACAAGTTTTGGGCGCCGCTACCGGGGACTTTGATTTTAATTATTTATCTAGATTGGACTTTTTCTTTTTATTTGTTTGAGTTGTATATAATTTATTTTTTATACAAAGTTTTGTTTACTTTTCTACCACTCTTGTTGATATGTCAGCCTGGGATAGATGGTCATTAAATGATAAAAATTTTTGTTGTTTTTGTGGAGGACACACTTGGATGGTAATTGTCATGATGTTCAAGAGAGAGGGTTGTGTGTACCTGCCCAATCTTTTGAATTGAATAGATGTCAGATGTGTGATGGTCAGGATAGCCATGAAAGTGATTGTCCGAACTATAATTCCCTTCCCCTGAACCGCTATTATGATCAGTCTGTTGTTTATGATGTTGGCGGGGATAATGGTGCTAATGAGGCAGAATATGAGGCTCACCTTATGGATATGCTAAAGCATGTAATGGAGCTGCAAACACAACAAAGGGAAGACATACAGAGAATGAGGAAAGCCATAGAGAAGATGCAGTCCCAAGTCACAAAGTTACAGGCTAGGGCTGAAACTTGTATTGATCAGCAAGTTACAGTCTTATCCAACACTCAAGAGGAACCCCGAATTGATGAAGAAAGGAAGGCACTAGTAGAAGAAAGTTGTGATGAAGAAGACGTAGTAAGCCATGAATGGCTAATGGATCAAGCACAAAAATTAAAAATTCATGAGTGTCTCTGGGATGTTTCACAACCATGGCAACCCAATTAAAAGGGGGGAGAGATGAGCTTATTTCAGAGATAGCTCAATTTGTCTTAGATATCTGTGACTTGAATGTTCAGTTGATGAAAAAGATTAAGATGCCTAATGTCCAATCACCAATAGTTGCGGAGACTAGCCATTCTGTGGAGAAAGAAGAAAAATATCAACAATTTGACTATCATTCTTTGATTGAGGCTGACATTGAGAGGGAGTATAAATGTGAGCATGTTGCAGCTAGTGCAAGCGAGAAAGAGGGACGTATTGGATCTCATTCAAAGCATTTTTCTACATTATGTTTAGATGATGACATGTATTTTGAGTCATCTGAACTAGTGGAGGATTGTTTAGATGAGGAACAAGAATCCTACATTATTAAATTTGCACCATACAAGCAACAAAATAACATGCCTCACCTCAAGGCTAAGCGATTTAACATGTACCATCCATCACTTGGTCCCTTCATATGTGCACCACCACCCTATGAGCGAAGGAAAAAGATGGATATGATGTTGGGGGTGAAATTTATATCCTCAAGGTGGAGGAAAAAGTTGATGGGTCGTGTCGCGACGTTAAATTAGGCACTTGTGGGAAGCACCCCAATGTTTAGTAAGTAGTTTTTTTGTTTTTTTTTTTGGTCACATTTGTTTTTGTTTCTGTTTGGTTTGTTTTGCAGATTAGGGGAAGTCTGAGTACCCAAAAATCTAAGCTAAGGAGCAGTGCAAAAACTAAGTGTGGGGTCCTCCGGACCTCTTTGATGAATAAGATGCTACTAGCTAGGCCTAGAGGCCTCAGGGAGTATTTCTCTTTCTTTATTCTTTGAGTTATACTTCAGGGATAAAGTATGATTTTAAGTATGGGGTGGGAAATCTTCCGATTTGGTTAGGGTGGAGTGTGCTAGAGGAGTCTTTTGGTTAGGGTGGAGTGTTCTAGAGGAGTCTTTTGGTTATTTTTTTTTTGCTAATGTTGCTGAAAATTTGAAAAATACAAAAAGATTTTCTTTTAGTAATTTTTAGTTTTAATTAGGAGCATACTTCATCCACCCCTCGGTTTTTCTTTTCGGTTCTTTTTCGAGGGGAAGCCCTTTGAACCCAGTATCCTTTTTAGTTTTAGGAGTAATTTTAAAATTTTAGAGATGCTCTAATTAGATGCTACGAATGATTGCATGATGCAAGTTGGTTTTGAATATTAAAGCATGTGTAGTGAATTGAATGACTATTGTTGAGACACCTAGGCTCATTTGTTTGACTCTTTTGTGATGTTGGCTTAATGTTGAATTCTTGTTATTGCTTGGTTGAGAGTCTATGGGGATCCATCTTCATTTAGACATGTGTCATGTGTGAGTGAGATTTTTGTGTTATTCCATGTGCATATTGATGTCTAGAACTTGCCCGGTGTGTTTGCAAAGCGAAATAAAGGGTGTTGAGTTTAGGAGATGATATAGGCAATTCTTTGATAGCCATATTTTATACCTACTTTATCTACCTTTTTTTTCATGATCTTACTTATCCCCACTGAGCCATGAGCCTATTCTTTGGTAGCCTTATATGTAGCTTAATCCTTTTCTTTCAATTAACCGTAATTTGATCCAACAATCCTAAGCGCTTTAATTGAGAAATTAAGAGGTTAAGGAGTATAAAAATTGAAGAAGGAAAAAGTGAAGTTGAAGCCCCAAATAAATAGCTTTTGGCATGTGAAAAAGTGTATGTGTTGTTGGTAGGGAGTAATGTAATGAAAAGAAAAAAAAGTGACCAAAAGAAGTGTTGATAGCAAATACTCCTTGCCCAATACGTGTAAGCTAGCTTAAATTGATGGGGCAAAACAAAAGAGAGTTGGAAAGACAAAAGTGGTGTAAAACAAGTTTGTTGGAGGTGGTCTTAATGTAAATTGTAGTGTATTAAAGCGCTTAGGGAAGATAGTCACTATTATTGACCAAATAGTTCCTACCCGTCCCTTAGCCTACATTATAACCCTTAAAGTCCTACTTGATCTTGAGCTTTGACATTCTGATACTAGTGGAGTACTACACTAAGGGCAAGCTTATGGTTCGTCAGATGTGACATGTGAATTCTTTGTTAGAGTGAGCGGAATTTGATTCTTACACCCATTATTGTGATAAATTGCATATCTGTGAGTGAATGTGGGTGAATCTCTTGTAGTGAGGGCACATGTTTGATGATAAATAGGTGCCTTATATGATCACTTTGTTGAGTAATGTGCATGAGTTGGCAAACTTGGTAGAGTCAATTCATGAGGCTAGGAAGTTTTGAGGTAGTATTCATGTGTTTTATGTTGTGATATAACATGCCAAATGTAGAGCTTGCTATTCATGTGGTCACTGTAGTGATAGCATGGGTGTCTTAGTTGTAGTAGTAATTATAGAGTCGCCTTGAGTTGATTGTGGTTGTTGTTTGAGGACGAACAAAGGTTTAAGTGTGGGGTGGTGATCTAAGGCGTATTTATATGCCTTATTACCGACTTTGACCCATGTTTACCTTAGTTTTGAGAGAAATAAGTATGTATTTTGTATTATTTGGATGGAATATTTGATATTGTGCTAATAAATGTGATTAGACCCTTGTAGGTGAAATTTGCGACTATTTGGAGCATTTTTGGCATGGAAAGCGAGGCCTGGAGGAGCTACGAGCGAAGGATATTGAAGATAAGAGGCAAGCCAAAGATTTGAACTTGAAGAATCCAACAAAATCTGCGAAGAAAAGTTGAAGAAAAGAAGAAAATCAGATCTTAAGTAAGGGGCACGCCTAGGGGCGTGCCGGGCGGCTTCTGACAGAAATTTTGCCCAAGTGGACAGCAGAGGGGCGCGCCCAAGGGCGTGCCAGGATGCTTAGGCATACCTTTTCAGTGGCAAAAATTTGCCTAAGTCCCTGGCGTCCCGGGCCGCTTTTTGGAAAATTTTTGCCCCGAGTTTTTGTCTATAAATAGGGCTTTGGGGTTATTGTATCAGAATTCCATCTTTTTTGGACTACTCTTGGGCGATTTTGGCATCCAAATTAGGGTTAATTCTTGTTATTTTTAATTTTTATTTCTTTTTTATAATTTTTTTATCAATTTATGTTGTTAGAGCAAGCTATGAGTGGCTAAAATCCCTAATACTTGGGGTTGAGGCTATGAACATGAATCTCTAGAGTTGAATATTATTGATTTTTTGCTGAAGTTTATCAATTATTGGTTATTTTTATATTCTTGATTTACTATTTTAATGCTTAATTACCATTGAAATAAATCCATTGTCTTGAGGTGAGATCGAGAGAGAAACTAAGAGATAGAACGTGGAATATAAGGAGCGTGATCTTTACTCGAGGAAGCGATTCCAAGATATTGATATGTGGTTAGGACCGAGAGGTACTGAATTCGCCATGCTTGTTCAAATACGGGAAGATAGCTTAAAGGCGTTAGAATTGGTTAAATCTATCCCCGCTCAATGATGTAGTTAGGTTTCCAATTTCTAATAGAAGGTTATAGTTTGGAGACGAATATAATCATATTATCAACCTCGTGATCCATAACCATGATAGACAGCTCGATTTTCTTAAACCATTAATATTCATGTGCTAGAGATAATGTTCTGGATGCCTTGACCCTGGGAATTCAACTTGCCATTATTTATACCCCAAGTTAATTATGTTAGTTTAGTTAATAGTTATTTTATACTTTATAACCATCATATCTCTATATTCCACCGCTTAAATAAATAATCAAGAACTAGATTAGTCTAGTGAATAGTTAAATGACAAGTCCCTGTGGGTTCGACATTAGGCTCGAAAGGGCCACTTTATTACTTGAACGATCACGTACACTTGTGTGTCTATCTAGGTCACAACAATGCACCTGGTGTCTATTTGGGGTGTATTCTAATGCAGCGTGGCCATGTTATTGCATATGCATCAAGGCACCTGAAGGTTCATAAGCACAATTACCCCACTCATGATTTGGAGGTTGTAGCGGTAGTGTTTACGCTTAAAATTTAGAGGCATTACTTGTATGGTGTTCATTGCAAGATTTTAACCAACCACCATAGTCTCCAGCATATTATGACCCAGATGGAGCTTAATTTTAGGCAGTGTAGATGGATTGAGTTATAGAAGGACTATAATATCTCTATTCTATACCATTCGGGCAAGGCGAATGTGGTAGCGAATGCCTTGAGTCGAAAGGCAGTGAGTATGGGTAGCTTGGCCTTTATTTCAATTTTACAGGGGATGTTGGCTTGAGATATCCATACCTTAGCTAACTTGATGGTGCGCCTTGATATTTCTGATCCCAAGAAGATTATTGCTAGTGTTAGGGCTAGATCTACTTTGTTGGAGCAGATTCGCGGTCGTCAGTTGGAAGATAACAGGCTTCGTCGCATTAGAGGGAAGGTGTTGAGAGGTAAGTCCAGGAGGGATACCTTAGATTCTGAGGGTGTTCTGAGATATGACGGTCGTTTTTATATCTCAAGGGTCGGGGATTTGATTCAGTTGATTCTTCGAGAGGCTCATAACTCCAGGTACTCTATTCACCCCGGGATAGCTAAGCTGTATAGGAATTTGAGGGAACATTATTAGTGGAATGGTATGCAGAGAGATATAGCAGAGTTTGTGGCTCATTACCTTTGTTGTCAGTAGGTAAAGGCCAAGCATCAGAGGCCTGGTGGATTGCTTTAGAGGCTACCCATTCCTGAGTGGAAATGGGAGCGGGTTACTATGGACTTTGTAGGTGGTAGGCCTTGCACTTCTTGTGGTTTTGATAGCATTTGGGTCATCATGGATTGGTTGACCAAGTCTGCCCATTCCATCCCCGTTCAGACTTCCTACAGTGCTGAGAGGTTAGCCCGTACCTGTACTTGAGAGGTGGTTTGCCTTCACGGGGTATCTGTGTCCATTATTTCAGATTGAGGCCCCCAGTTCACTTTTAACTTCTGGAGGACATTTCAGGAGGAGTTGGGTACCCAGGTTGATCTTAGCACCGTATTTCATCCCTAAAATAATGGACAGTCGAAGCGGACTATTCAAGTTTTGGAGAATATATTCCGTACTTGTGTGTTGGATTTTGGAGGTCAGTGGGACCAGTTTTTATCTTTAGCAGAGTTTACATATAATAACATCTTCCATTCTAGTATTCAGATAGCTCCATTCGAGACATTATATGGTAGGCAATGTCGATCGCCGGTTGGTTGGTCTTAGACTTCTAAGATTTGGCCTCGTGGTATGGATTTACTTCGTGAGTCATTGGACTGGGTGATTTAGGATAGGCTACGAACAGTCCAAAGTAGGCATAAGAGTTATACTGACCGTAGATGTCGTGCAATGAGGTTTAGAGTTGGTGACTGGGTCTTTCTGAGAGTATCGCCCATGAAAGGCGTGATGAGGTTCGGGAGGAGGGGCAAGAGTAGCCCCAGGTATATTGGATCATTTGAGATCCTTCGGACAGTTGGGGAGGTAGCATATGAGTTAGCTTTAACCCCTTTCTTTTCAGCTATTCAACCTGTGTTTCATGTATCTATGCTGCGGCGGTATATCCCAGATGAGTCTCACGTGCTTTGGTGGGACTCGATTCAGTTAGATGAGAGTTTGGCATTTATGGAGGAGCCTGTGTCTATTTTTCCTAGAGATGTCAGACAATTGCTCTCCAGAGACATTCCTATTGTTAACGTTCAGTGGCATCATCATCCAGTCGAGGAGGCTACCTGGGAGACCAAGCATGATATACAGTCCCAGTATCCCTACTTGTTCGAGCCTTCAGGTGCTTCCTTATTCTTTTCTTTTACGGACGAAAGTCGTAGTGGATGTTGTGATGACCCTCCTGGTCATTTTCCTCATTTTCATGGGTATACTGCATTTCAAGCTTTTCGACAACTGTCCAAGGTCATTTATGACTTGCTGGGACTGACAGATCAATTACTAGGCAGATCGTTTAGTTTTTAGAGCCATTTTCCAATTTAGGAGCTCCTAAAGTTAAGAAATAGATCTCGGGCCTAAACCTTGTAACACCCCGTATGTTTTCGAACATAACCTAGGTAATGTCAGTAACATTCATGGAAATTTTGAAACATGAGAGCTTTGATGAATTTTTACATTGAATTATAGGACTTAATTCATCTTGGTGAATGGGCTTAAAAATTGGCCCAAAATAACAAGAAGACATGGCCCAAAAAGGAACAAAAATGACCCATTCTTGATCCATGCATTAATGACCAAATATACACCTCATCTTTGACTTAATATTGGCTAAGGATGATATATATATAGCTCAAAAATAAGATTTTAATCACAAAATACACCTTGCCATTTCTTGAAATTTCTCGACTTTCCAAGAAGACCAAAAAGAAACCCTTCTCCAAGCCAAGGCTACTACACTTATTTTGCCAAGATCATCACCCTGTAAGTGTTGTTAAGTGTTTATTCTTGTGGTCTAATATGTTATGTGCATAAGAGATGGTATGGATTGTGATGTTTATGTCTAAAAGTGTTGATTGGTGCACTTTTGCATATGTGACACAAGTTGTGTTATTTTGGTGACTTGAACTTGAAAGTGGCCTTGTGGTCTTGAAAGAAGTGAGTTGATGGTTTGAACATCAACATGTATGATATGGTTATGTCCCTAATTTGGAAATTGTTGTTATGGAAAAAGTGTACGGAATTGGTGACATAATGAAAGGAAAATGTGATTTTGGTGATGCTTTTGTGTGTTGTGAGATCATGGTTGTTTATTGGTATTAGGTTGATCAAAAATATGTAAAGTAAAGCTTGGTTATGGCCATGAACCATTTAATGCGAAAAAGGACCCAAAAACGAACCCCGGTGGCCGAATTTGGGCATCCGCCCAAGCAGACGGGCACCTGCGGGCACAGATGCCAATGTAGGTGGCCCTGGAAGTGTCCAGAAGGGAACTTGCGGCCGCAGGTCACCCACCTGCGCGCGCAGGTGGCCCCTCCAGACCCCCCAGGGTTCTGTTTTGCATGTTTTTGTCCCATAATGATCCCCGAAACCCCTCTAACCTTCTTGGATGCAATTATTAACTTATGAATGACCTTAAAAGAGTATGTTGGAGGTAAGATGAATTATATCAAGTATGGATTGACTTTAATGTGTTGTTGTGAAGGACGTTTATGCGACGTAATGACGTAAACATAACATAGTATTGAAGGGGAAGTGTAATGTATGACCTTGGTGTGGAATGTTAGTGATTTATGGTATCATGGGTGATGTGTGACTTGTTTTGTTAATGGTAAAGCAGTACATGATATTATAAGAAGGTGAAATGGCGTTGTGTGACAATTATGTAACTTATTGTCATGTTATACACTTGAAATGAAGTAAGGGGTTAATGTAAGCTTCATTATGTACTTATGTGTAGAGTAGAAATAAAGGGAAAGCTGAGGTGTTGTATTCACGAGTAAGATTGTGTATCCATATTGGGGAATTAAGGTATGTAAGGTTACTCTTCCCATATCTTTCTGCAGCATATAGCGTATATCTTGTTATTGTACTTACTCAGTTTCGAAATGTCCGAAGGCACCTCATTTCATGTTATCATCTATTGTCATTCATGTACAACATACTTATAGACATGATTACAAGTTCCAATAATGTTATGTTCCAAAGCTTCCAATAATGTTACAATTCCAAAAGTATCAATCTCATGAACGTAAAGGCATAAACTAAAGCATCTATGTATTTCCCAATAATGATATAATCATTAAATGAACTTTTCCCAAGATTAAAGAAGTAATGTTGTGAAGAGAAGTGATGTGTTCTTGGGTGGTATCCCATGGGGTTAAAATACCTCTCATGGGTCAATCCCAATATCTACGGGTGGTATCCCATGGGGTTAAAATACCTCGCATGGGTCGATCCCGCTTCTACGGGTGGTATCCCAGGGGCAAAATAAAAGCCTAGCATGGGTCGATCCCGAAAACTGTTGATTACCCACTGATCAGCTTGGGGCCTGGGCATTGTATGAATGGAAGGATGAGTAGTGAATGAAGAGGTGAGTGGTGAAGGAAAGAATGAGCATAATGATAAAAAAAGTAATATATCTAATGTACATATTTCCATACGTATAGAGTGATGACTCATCCCTGTTGGTTCTTTAATTAGATTTGATTTCATTGAAGTATTGATGTATCATATAGTCTCTTATGGCCTTACATACTCAGTGCATTCTTCGTACTGACCCCTTTGGGGAAATTTATCTTACTTGTTGCAGGCACAGGTACTAGTAGACCTCCACAGTAGGTTGCGGATCTTTTGCCAAACTTTGGTGAGCTCCAGTTGGTTCAGGGCTTTTCGGGTCTCTTGTGTAGATTTATTTTGGTACTGTAGTATTGCGTAAAGCGGGGACTTGTCCCGAATTTAATATATTTATGCGTGTACTCTTGTTAGAGGCTTTTGTAGATCAATGTATGTCCACCTTGACTTGATGGCCTCGACGGCCAAGTTTCACATATGTATATACATATATTACATGTTCCATGATTTCCGTTATTGGCCTTTTATGTTCTTACGCGATAGCGGTATTTCCTCTGGCATGCATATGAATGAATAGAAGTAAGCTTGGTTCTCTCGGGCCTTATCGGCTACGGGTGCCAATCCGCCTCAATGGGGTTTAGGGCATGACAAAAGTGGTATCAGAGCAGGTTGTTCTAAGGGTGTCTACAAAGTCGTGTCTGAGTAGAGTCTTACTTATCAATGTGTTGTGCACCACATTTATAAGTAGGAGGCTACGGGACATTTAGGAGTTGTTTCATTCCTTCATTTCTAGATCGTCCATTAGAACCGAAGTTATAGGTGTACTTGTTTCTGACCAAAAACATTGTTGTCCTTGTATATTATAGAAAAATGCCGATGACAAGAAGAGGTCGAGGTAAAAGTAAGAGAATAAACAAAATTGATGGAGAAGGAACTAGTAGAGACCGCCTGAACCAGTTAATCAAGGCGGTGCTGAACCAGAGATGGCATCACAGGCTTCTTCTACTCATCCAGTTTCAGAAGAGTCAAGAGGAAGAGATGTACCGGTAGAACCACCAGTGAATACTACTGACCATGACTTAAAGAATGCAGTGCAGATGCTGACCAGAATAGTTGCTGCACAGGTTCAGGGACAAGGTAGTCCGTTGACAGGTGATGATAGTGCAGCGAGAGCAGCTAGTCGAAGGACCCAGGACTTCTTGAAATTAAATCCTCCTACATCACTGGATCAGATCTGAATGAAGATCCGCAAGACTTTATAGATCAGATTCAAAGGGCCTTAGATGTTATGCATATAACTGGGGTAGAAACAGTTGAACCTGCTGCATATAGATTGAAGGGAGAGGCGATATTGTGGTATGAATTGGAAGAAATCTCGGGGTGTCGGTGCAAATCCACCTAATTGGGAAGAATTTAAAGTGGCTTTCCTTGATCACTACTTTCCTTATGAGATCCGTGAGGCTCATGCGGATCAATTTTTGAATCTGCGTCAAGGGAATCTTAGTGTCAGAGAATACAGTCTGCAATTTAATTCTCTGGCCCGATATGTTCCCAATGCAGTGGCTACGATGACAGATAGAGTCCATAGATATGTGGACAGGTTGGAGCCATATTTGGTACAAGATTGCACTATTGTTGCCTTAAACAAAGATATGGATATAGCGAGAATTCAAGACTTCGCCAAGAAAATGGAGGACCAAAGATAGAGAAGGAGGGTACATGAATCTGAACGAGGACAGTGCAAAAGAGCTAGACCTATGGGACAGTCTATGGTGTCCCAAGGAGAATCTAGACCTCGAATGTTTCCAAGACCGCCGAGACCGACATTTTCTTATTCCGTAGCAGGCACTCAAGCTCAGTTCCGAGGGTTTAGAGTTAGTAATGTTGGCCAGAGTAGTGGGATTCGAGGTTCGCAGACTACAGGATTTTCTCGTCAGCCATGTCAGCAATGTGGACGGTTTCACTTAGGTGAATGCCGGCGTGGGTTAAATGTTTGTTTTTGGTGCGGTATGACAGGGCATATGATGAGAGACTACCCACGAAGAGGCTTGGGTAATGTGGCGCGACCTGCGGGATTAACCGTTGTGTAATCATCATCGGTTCCTCCCCTAGGCAGAGGTGTACAGCCTGCGGGTCGTAGTAGAGGTGCCAGAGGAGCGGCCAGTTCTAGTGGAACTTAGAATCGTACTTATGCTCTGGTAGACCGGTAGAATTCAGAGGCATCTCCTGACGTAGTCACAGGTACATTATCCATATTTTCATATAATGTATATGCATTGATTGACCCAGGTTTTATATTGTCCTATGTTACTCCATTGATTGCTGCGAAATTTGCAAAGGCACCAGAATTATTAAGTAAATCAATTGAGGTGTCTACACCGGTTGGTGAAAATATTGTTGTAAAAAGAGTATATCGTAATTATGTGGTGACTGTGTGTGGTCATGATACATTGGCCGATCTCATCGAACTAGACATGGTAGATTTTGATGTGATAATGGGAATGGATTGGTTGACTTCTTGTTATGCCACGGTAAATTGTCGGGCCAAGAAGCTATGCTTTCATTTCCCATAAATGAATGTCCTTGAATGGAAGGGTGATGTAGGGGCACCAAGAGGAAAATTTATTTCCTATCTGAAAGCCAGGAAAATGATTGCCAAGGGGTACATATGTCACTTAGTACGAGTGAAAGACAATGATGTGGAACCATTAACTCCGCAGTTGGTTCCAGTAGTCAATGAATTTCTTGATGTATTTCCATAGGATCTTCCAGGCTTACCCCCAGAACGGGAAGTAAAGTTTGTAATTGATGTGATTCCAGGCACTCAGCCTATCTCTATTCCCCCATATAGAATGGCTCCAGCAGAATTGCGTGAATTGAAGGAGCAGTTGAAGGATTTACTGGACAAGGGCTTCATCCGGCCTAGTATGTCCCCGTGGGGTGCACCGGTATTATTTGTACGAAAGAAAGATGGCACACTGAGAATGTGCATTGACTATCGGCAATTGAATAAGGTAACGATCAAGAACAAATATCCCCTCTCTCGAATTAATGATTTGTTTGATCAGTTACAGGGTTCCAAGTGTTTTTCAAAGATCGACTTGAGGTCGGGTTATCATCAAGTAAGGGTTAGAGAAGAAGATGTACCCAAGACAGCTTTCCGAACACGGTATGGCCATTATGAATTTTTAGTTATGTCATTTGGACCAACAAATGCACCAGTTGTGTTCATGGATTTGATGAATAGGGTGTTTAAGCCATTTCTAGGCGTGTTCGTGACGGTATTTATAGATGAAATCTTGGTTTATTCAAGATCACCAGAAGACCATGCTAATCACTTACGGCAAGTGTTACAGATTCTCTGTGAGCGTAAGTTGTATGCAAAGTTCTCTAAGTGTGAGTTTTGGTTAAAATCAGTTGCATTCTTGGGTCACATTGTGTCAGATGAAGGGATACAGGTTGATACACAGAATATCAAAGCGGTGAAAAATTGGCTAAGACCTACGACACCCACAGAGATTCGTAGTTTTCTTGGACTGGCAGGTTACTACCGAAGATTTGTGGAAGGTTTATCCTCCATTGTTGCACCTCTAATGAAGCTTACACACAAGGCAGTTAAATTTCAGTGGAATGATGTGTATGAGAAAAGCTTCCAAGAGTTGAAAGATAAATTAACCTCCACCCCAGTTTAGTACTTTTCGAAGGTACCGAAGGCTATGCAGTGTATTGTGATACTTCTGGGATTGGCCTCGGATGTGTATTGATGTAGCGCGGTAATGTCATAGCATATGCCTCACGACAGTTGCGTCCACATGAAAGAAACTATCCCACACATGATCTTGAATTAGCAGCAGTGGTTTTTGCTTTAAAGATATGGCGTCATTATTTGTATGGAGTTCATGTTGATATCTATACCGATCACAAAAGTTTGCAATATATCTTTAAGCAGAAGGAACTTAATTTGAGGCAATGAAGGTGGTTAGAGCTCTTAAAGGATTATGATATTGATATTTTATATCATCCAGGGAAGGCAAATATGGTAGCTAATGCATTGAGCTACAAGGCAGTAGAAAGCACTAGTGGTCAGTTGACTAAAAAGCAAGAGATAGTCAAAGATCTACATCAATTAGCCAGCTCGGGGGTTCATCTTCTTGAATCCTCAGACGAAGGAGTGATTGTACAAAATGGGGCTGAATCCTTATTGATAGTTGAAATGAAAGAGAAGCAGTTTGTAGATCCTGTATTATTGCAACTAAAAGAGAATGTACAATAGAATCTGACAAAGTCATTTGATCTTACACAAGAAGGGGTGCTTCAATGCCAAGGTAGATTATGTGTATCGGATGTAGATGAGTTGAGAAAACAAATTATGACAGAGGCGCATCATTCGCGCTATTCTATTCATTTGGGTGAAACTAAAATGTACCATGATTTAAAGGAAGTGTATTGGTGGGGAAATATGAAGAAGAACATTGCAGAGTTTGTCTCTCAGTGCCCGAATTGTCAAGAAATAAAAGTAGAGCATCAAAAACCAGGAGGTTACATGCAATGTATCAATTTTCCAGTTTGGAAATGGGATATGATTAATATGGACTTCATCACAGGTTTGCCTCGTACACTGTGAAAATTTGATTCTATATGGGTTATAGTGAACAAGCTTACCAAGTCAGCGCATTTTCTACCAGTCAAGACCACCTATACAACAGAAGATTATGCAAGATTATATGTGAAAAAGATAGTATGGTTACATGGGATTCCGATCTCCATTATATCAGATAGGGGAGCTTAGTTTACTGCACGTTTTTGGAGATCTTTTCAGTAGAGTTTGGGTACACAGGTGAATCTAAGTACGACTTTCCATCCTCAGACTGATGGACAAGCAGAACGTACTATCCAGATACTTGAAGATATACTACGAGCTTGCACATTAGATTTTCAAGGCATTTGGGATGACCATTTGCCACTTATTGAGTTTGCTTACAATAATAGCTATCATTCAAGTATTAGAATGGAACCTTATGAGGCTTTGTATGGAAGGAAATGTAGATCACCCATCGGATGGTTTGAAGTGGGTGAAACTACTTTACTTGGTCTAGATCTTGTTCATCAGGCTATGGAGAAAGTTAAAGTGATCCAGCAGCGATTAAAAATGGCCCAAAGTCGACACAAGTCCTATACTGATGTTAGAAGAAGAGGGATTGAATTCGCCATAGGTGATTGGGTATTTTTGAAGGTGTCCCCGATGAAAGGGGTAATGCGATTCGAAAAGAAAGGAAAATTGAGTCCACGTTATATAGGCCCATATGAAATTATTAGAAGATTTGGGCAAGTTTCGTACGAGTTGGCGCTACCCCAAGAATTCTCCACAGTTCATCCGGTATTCCATGTCTCGATGCTTCGAAAATGCATAGGAGATCCATCTCGTTTTACTCCAATTGATGATGTACAGGTTACAGAGGATCTTACCTATGAGAAGATACCTATTGCCATTCTGGACAGGAAAGTGAAGAGGTTGAGAAATAAATATGTCGCTTCTGTAAAGGTACTTTGGAGGAATCAGCAAATAGAAGAGGTCACATGGGAAGCGGAAGAAATGATGAAATCCTAGCACCCTCATTTGTTCCAAAGGGAAGAACAAGCTCACGATATAAGATCGGAACAATGACAAGTAAGTATTTATAAGCTTCGAGTATATATCTATATATGATGACATGAAGAATGCTCTTAGAATTGTACTTGTTTAATGTGAATCATGTTACTAACATTCGAGGACGAATGTTTCTAAGGGGGGAAGAAATGTAACACCCCGTATGTTTCCGAACCTAACCTAGGTAATGTCCGTAACATTCATGAAAATATTGAAACATGAGAGCTTTGATGAATTTTTACATTGAATTGTTGGACTTAATTCATCTTGGTGAATGGGCTTAAAAATTGGCCCAAAATAACAAGAAGACATGGCCCAAAAAGGAACAAAAATGACCCATTCTTGATCCATGCATTAATGACCAAATATACACCTCATCTTTGACTTAATATTGGCTAAGTATGATATATATATAGCTCAAAAAATCAGATTTTAATCACAAAATACACCTTGCCATTTCTTGAAATTTCTAGACTTTCCAAGAAGACCAAAAAGAAACCCTTCTCCAAACCAAGTCTACTACACTTATTTTGCCAATATAATCACCCTGTAAGTGTTGGTAAGTGTTTATTCTTGTTGCCTAATATGTTATGTGCATAAGAGATGGTATGGATTGTGATGGTTATGTCTAAAAGTGTTGATTGGTGCACTTTTGCTTATGTGACACAAGTTGTGTTATTTTGGTGACTTGAACTTGAAAGTGGCCTTGTGGTCTTGAAAGAAGTGAGTTGATGGTTTGAACATCAACATGTATTATATGGTTATGTCCCTAATTTGATTTCTCTTTATGTGCCATTTTTTGAAATTGTTGTTATGGAAAAAGTGTACGGAATTGGTGACATAATGAAAGGAAAATGTGATTTTGGTGATGCTTTTATGTGTTGTAAGATAATGGATGTTAATTGGTATTAGGTTGATCAAAAATATGTAAAGTAAATCTTGGTTATGGCCATGAACCATTTAATGCGAAAAAGGACCCAAAAACGAACCCCGATGGCTGAATTTGGGCATCCGCCCATGCAGACGGGCACCTGCGGGCACAGATGCCAATGCAGGTGGCCCTGGAAGTGTCCAGAAGGGAACTTGCGGCCGCAGGTCACCCACCTGCGCGCGCAGGTGGCCCCTCCAGACCCCCAGGGTCCCATTTTGCATGTTTTTTTCCCGTAATGATCCCCAAAACCCCTCTAACCTTCTTGGATGCAATTATTAACTTATGAATGACCTTAAAAGAGTACGTTGGAGGTAAGATGAATTATATCAAGTATGGATTGACTTTAATGTGTTGTTGTGAAGGATGTTTATGCGACGTAATGACGCAAACGTAACATAGTATTGAAGGGGAAGTGTAAAGTATGACCTTGTACTTACTCAATTTCGAAATGTCCGAAGGCATCTCATTTCATGTTATCATCTATTGTCATTCATGTCAACATACTTATAGACATGATTCCAAGTTCCAATAATGTTATGTTCCAAAGCTTCCAATAATGTTACAATTCCAAAAGTATCAATCTCATGAACGTAAAGGCATAAAGTAAAGCATCTATGTATTTCCCAATAATGATATAATCATCGAATGAACTTTTTCCAAGATTAAAGAAGTAATGTTGTGAAGAGAAGTGATGTGTTCTTGGGTGGTATCCCATGGGGTTAAAATACCTCGCATGGGTCGATCCCACTTCTATGGGTGGTATCCCAGGGGCAAAAGAAAAGCCTAGCGTGGGTCGATCTCGAAAACTGTTGATTACCCACTAATCAGCTGGGGGCCTGGGCATTGTATGAATGGAAGGATGAGTAGTGAATGAAGAGGTGAGTGGTGAAGGAAAGAATGAGCATAATGATAAAAGAAGTAATCTATCTAATGTACATATTTCCATATGTATAGAGTGATGACTCATCCATGTTGGTTCTTTAATTAGATTTGATTCCATTGAAGTATTGATGTATCATATAGTCTCTTATGGCCTTACATACTCAGTACATTCTTCGTACTGACCCCTTTGGGGAAATTTACCTTACTTGTTGTAGGCACAGGTACTAGTAGACCTCTACAGTAGGTTGCGGATCTTTTGCCGATCTTTGGTGAGCTCCAGTTGGTTCGGAGCTTTCTGAGTCTCTTGTGTACATTTATTTTGGTACTGTAGTGTTGTGTAAAGCGGGGACTTATCCCGAATTTAAGATGTTTATGTGTGTACTCTTGTTAGAGGCTTTTGTAGACCAATGTGGGTATGTGAATGAAGAAATGTATGTCCACCTTGATTTGATGGCCTCGACGTCCAAGTTTCACATATGTATATACATATATTACGTGTTCCATGATTTCCGTTATTGGCCTTTTATGTTTTTACGTGATAGTGGTATTTCCTCTGGCATGCATATGAATGAATAGAAGTAAGCTTGGTTCTTTCGGGCCTTATCGGCTACGGGTGCCAATCCGCCTCAATGGGGTTTAGGGCGTGACAAACCCTAGGTAAACGGTCTCAGATTCCATTTCTGACAGTCTCAACAACTCTAAAACGTCAATTTTAGGCTAGAGGGACCCATGGTCCCGGTCCCAAGGCTTCCGACCTCATTTTTGGCTATTGGGTGGAAATTGGAAAAAATAGCTCCTTAGGGTGTGGGCCCCACTTTTTTTTTAAACAACCTCGGATGGAAATTTTAATGGAGTCGTTAAGTCAGGAATGTCATATTTGGTAGGGTAGCATATTTTGTTTACACGCACAAGATTCCGAACCAATCTCGAGCACCCGATCGGAGTCTTTTAGGACTGGCTAAACTTGGCTGGTGCCAAGTATCTGGTGCAGCCGCTTAAGAGGCCCTAGACCACTTTAGTGGAGATGCCCAGCCTTAGTCTGGCCACTTTAATAGCCAGTAGGGCTCTTTAGCAGTAGCCGTTTAAGCGACTCTTGGGCACTTTAGCGGGCCTAGCTGGCTGGGGCCTGGTTACTTAAGCGACCCCTTTGGCGCTTTAGCGGTGACCGCTATAGTGGTCATTTGACCGCTAAAGCATCCATCATTTTCATTTTATATAAAGTCCTCATTTCATTTTCAGTCATTGCCCAAGTGTGAAAACCTCTATTTTCAGACCTTATGAGCTCTAATTCAGTGAGTTTTGAGTGCGAAGAAGCTGGTTTTAGCTCGAAAATTATGGGGTTAAGTGTATATCATACGTATCTCATAAGTATTTCATTTAGTTCTAGCTAATTTGTGTATTTGATTCTTGTTTTCTCTGTTGGTTTTGGGACTATTTAATGGACTGATCGAGCTCGGATTTAGCTACCATTTTATGGCAATTGATCCTTGAGCTGCGTGGGACTCTGTGATGATTTTAATTTCACGATTCTACAAGCAAGCCCCACGTGGGAATTTTAGCTCAATTTCTTATCCAGTGCATTTCTACACAATATGGGTATCATTCTTTTCTTCTAGACACATAAAATGTTGTTTTGATAGCGTGGCTGCAGTCTGAGGCCTCTCGAAAGGGAAAAGCTCTAATTTAGAGGATTCAGCAAGCGTTCGGCGGCTTTCAGGTAGTCTAGGCTTACCATGTCCTTAGACTGAGTTTATTTATGGTAATTATGTGCTATTATGCTAGTTTTGGGCAGGTTGTTGTAGCCCGATTGTTGATTTAGTATTTTTATGTCGTATTTAGCCTGCCAGGGCCATGTTTTGGTAGGTTTTGGGCCCTTTTTTCCCATAGAATAAAGTATCATCACCTTATAGGTTTGGGTAATGCTTCTAGTACCTTTAGTTGGGGTTGGGAAGCCTTAGACTAGGTTAGACTAAGTTCTGGCCCAGACTTGGTTTTTGGGACCCCGTAGTAGGCCCCGCTACCCTTTGTAACTAGTGTATTTGACATTAGATACGCTTAGGCTTAGTTAAGCTCTTAACTCCCCTTCTTAGGCTATTACTTTGGGTTGGTTTGACTTAGACTTGGTTTATAGCCTACTTTAGCTCTTTTTCCTCTCAAAGAGTAGTATTTTGACCTAGACCGTTAGTGATTGACCTAGTTATTGGGGACCCACCTTGCCTTAGCAGACCTACATGCTTAAGCTTAGTATTTATGACCTTGTGGCAAGGTGTTAAACTTGGAAACCTTGGATTGTTTCTTTCAGCTAAATTATGGGTATATTTCTGTAAATGCATTTCATTTTCAGTTTGGGACCGGCATATACTATTTGCTTCTCTATCTACTATGAATTCTGGCACAATTCTGGCTTCGGTTGTGGTATGGTATTAACATCGGTTTGGTTTTTTGGAAGATTTTGGTTATTTATGGGATCTTTGTATTCTAGTTATGATGTGATCAGGGAGTTTTGGTACTGATTATGGTTGTTCTGGGAGTTGTGATTACTATGAGTTTCGGTTCGAGTTCGGCATATGGGTATGAGTTCTGATGTATATGATTTATGTGGCCTTTCATTAGTCCTCACTATTTCCAATTCAAATCCAAAGTATGGCCTCTCATTATTATCCACTATTACCGGTTCGAGCCCGGGGTTTGGCCTCTCATTATTACCCATTGGTGTCTGTTCAAGTCCGGTGTACACCTGGATGATTATATCACGGAGTTGGGATTATATGGTTACTTGAGATCGGTTCAGTTATGGGTTGTTTATACTTTTTCTTTAGTTACTTCTTGTGTGTAGCCACCGGCTTATGGGGGAACGGTTGGTTTAATTATTTTCTTTTGTGTCCCTTCTGGGCTTATGGGGGCCCAGTTAGGTTATGTTTGACTTGCTTTCTTACTATCGAGTTATTTACTTTCCCGTACCGCCCTTTTTTATTTCTCTTGTATTACCTGCTTAGTCCAGTTGCTATTTACTTTTCTACTCCTACTTCTGCTGACTTATATCATACTCTCGCATTTTAGTTATACTTACTATACTTGAGCTCAATTGACCGATGATGTCTACTAAGTATTCGTTGTTTTGGTACTCATACTACACTTCTACATCTTTTCCCTAATGCAGATACGAGTATGAGCTGCCGTTGTTGACGTGATTCTCTGACCCAGCACTGATTCGGAGCAGGGTGAGCTTTCTAGAGTCCAAGGATGATCCTCCTCCATCTGTTCTAACATAGTCTTTTGCATTCGAGACTTCTTTGTATATATTATGTATATTTTGGATTATGTCTAGTACTCTTGTTTGGTAGTAGTTGCTCTATTACCGAACTTACCAGGTCTTGGGAAAGATTATCTTGCATATTTTATCCTCTTCCTTCTCTTGTACAATGTTTTATTATGTATGATTTCTTCGCTTTCGCTTTTATTTTTTTTGTTGTCGGTTTATCCTCGTTTTTTGTTATCTTCCGTCCGTTAGCCCGTTACTTATCGTTCCAGGCTATGGCTTGGCTTACCTACTGGTGGGTTGAAGTAGGTGTCATCACGATCTAAGAAATTGGGTTGTGACATTATATTTTACAATTTATCTATGTGTCAACAACTTCCTTCCAAGAAATACTGATTTAATTGTTTAGAAAAGATTTTCGGGGACAATTTTAAATTTTACTTTTAAAAAAAAATTATGTCTAGATAATTGTTATGTCTTAACGGTAAGAGTTTCTTTAGTACTAACTGTCCATGTATTTAGTTGTTCTTGGTAGTTCTGTAAAATTAATTTTTCTTTTGGGTTTGGAGATTCTTATGAGATTTGTCACTTTTAAACTGAGGTGAGATGGAGACAATGTTGGATGTAGGAAGGTAAGGAAGTCAAGGCTCATCTAAGGCTCGTAATTTATTTTGTTATATGATTGTTCATTAATGGAGGAGAACCCAGGAATAACACGCATAAAATCCAAGACATCTTACAACAATGTCCTCACATACATAATTTAATAGAGAAAAAGATTTTAGTAAAGGAAATGTGATTACTGTTCCAAAAAAAAAAAAAGCATAGACATTATGAAGAGCACTGATCGGCACTATTTATTGAAATAGTTCAATTTAATCTTTAGCTTTTGTACTAACCTTTTATTGCGATATTCCTACGAAATGTTCAGTTAATTTTTAGCTTCGGGCCTTGAATTGGAAAACCTTGAAAAAGGAATTAAAACTCAGATGGACATGCTTAAATTTAAAAGAAAGATGAATTAAAGAGAGCTGACCTTTATATGGTGTCAGATCTAGAACTTGTTCGTTCAATTCCATAGATTCAAGCCTTAAAATAGAAAGCAATTGTACAAAATATTAGACCTCAGTTTTACATTCTTAAATGTTTGACATAAATAGAATATCGTCAAAAACAAAGATTACAGATGGCATGATAAAAGACTTGATCTCTTAATTTTATTCCAAGGGATGCAAGGGGTGTGAGCTAAAAAGTCATGTTAGGTTCCCAATTGCTACCCTATGTTAGATTCAAGATTACAACAGAGCAGTTGTTAGGGTTTTGCAAGAAACTTGATATATAGGCTCTAACGGTGTTGTTAAATTTTCTAAATCACCCTTATTAACTTTATAGAGAGTTACTCAAAATCCTTAAATATTAAGAAAAGATACAAGAATGCTCTGTAAATGATGTATATTTCTACCATGTTCATGTCTATCTTTGACACGTGAAAGCCGTTATATGCCATAATAGTAAAAATGTTTTGATTTTTTAAGAAGGTCAAAACAATACAACAGATCTACAAAACTATAAATTAACCCAAAGAAAGAATTTGATAAAGTCCGGGAAGGATAACAGCTACAATGGAAAAAAGAAAAAAGAATCCAGAGGTACAATTGATAATCTGTAGAGGGTAATCATACGTGGGGTACTTTGCAAACCTAGAAGTAGAGATCTATGTCTTGATTAGCTAGACGGAAAGCAAGATGAAGAGTCAGTACACAAAAAGGGAGATACAAGAAAAATAAAATGAGAGCTTGCCAAAAGGGGATACAGTAGTAAGCTAGTGGAAAACCCAAGGAGCCAACCTCTTCAGAGGTAGATCTATACAAAAAAGTCCATTAGCAAAGATAAACAGCTCAGAAAAATAACACCTTAGATCTTAGCATCCGATAATGAAAGGATAAGAAAGAGGAAACAAGAAGTAATACTTAGCATTAGTTCCCCATGGACCACTAGAGAAGATGAAGAATGGAGAAGACTGACCGACAACAACATAGAGGAAATGTCCTAGAATAGGATTTTATTCACTTTTTTAAGATAGCAGTAGAATAGTTTCCCTTTTTTGCTTATATATTCGGATAGGGTCGATTTGGCTGAATCTGATTCGCTATCTGTTTGGGCTATGCCATTTATTAATAAAATCAGCCCAAAAGTCCTTAATTTGTTTTTTTTAAAAAAAAAAAAACTCTTTTTTGTCAGAATGGAAAAACTAAAGGAAAATGGGGAAACAAGATAAAAAGAAATACTTCTTTTAAAGATTACATTAGCTATTTCCATTGTTGTTCATATTAATTCAAGTGATAACAAAATATTGGAGCCATCATCTATGTGTGTGTACATATACATATATATGAGGAACTTGAGATTTTTGAGAGAACCAACACTTATTCATGGGATTATTATGTACACATACATTCTATTCTCCTCTTTTTGGTTTTCCAACCCGTGTAAGGTACCCGCATTGGGACCTTGACTAATCCGAATGGCATAAGGCTCATTAAAAGGAAAGCGCTCTCTAATAGGATTTATCATACCAAGGTACTCAAACACAAGCCCTCTAATTAAGGGATGAGGATCTTATCCATACAACTACAACCTTTATTGGTGTATATTCTCTTCCTTATTTTAATATTTAAGGTAACTATAGTAATTTTTTAGTATTTGTGGTTTTGAATTCTCCATTTGAACAACTTATCAAGTCTAACCCTGATGAATCTTTCAAGTAATTATTTACATACACCTAGTTAATTATATTTGACGGAGTTTAATATCTAACCCCAGAATTTTTTTAAAGATCATTATTTACTCTATCTAGATGACAATAGTCATCTAAATGATGGGAGAATATCAACAAGGTTTGTGGTGCACCGGTAAGTACTCATCCTTAACAAGAGGTGTCGGGTTCGAGTCCTACTGGTTAAAAAATTGTCATTGTTAGAGAGCGTAATACCATCCAAGTGGGACTTTTTTATGTCGTGAATCTGAATCTAGTTGGGCCCAGTATTTTAAAAGGTGGGGGCGTGGGGCGAGGCGTTTTGCATAGCATGGGGCGAGGCGTTTTGCATAGCATGGGGCGAGGCGTAAGCCTCGAAACACGGGGCGTAAGTCCCATGGATCTACGGGGCGTATCTTATATATCTTCAATTTTATAATTTTATTACTAAGAAACTAAGCAAAAGTAAGATTTTCAATAATTTCTAAATAAATTTAAATAAATCATCAATAATATAGGAAAAAATATTATAATTACTTTCTAAGAAAGTTTCTTTAATTTCTTTATTTATATTTAGAATTAGAAAAAATCACTAAAATATGAAAAAAATGCTAGCATAAAGTATAAATATCATTAAACTAATAATTAAAAAAATATGATTTATAGCAAAAATACTTTTAAAATTAAAAAAAAATCAAAGTTAACACCCAGACATACACTTTTACGCCCGGGACTTACGTTTTTACGTCCGGGACTTACGCCCTATGGATCTGCGTTTTTCATTTGCGCCCCGGAGCGTTTTTGGTACGCCCCGCCCCGGGACTCGCCTGGGACTCGCCCCGAAAACGTTTTTGAAAACACTGGTTGGGCCACAATACGATTGCCAAAAATTCGATGAAAAACATAAAATAAATAGAAGAATAATTTAATATAATGAACAACCTTCTACTTATATTTGTTTTGTTCATGGAGCACTCCATGATGTAGTTGTTGTTCTGTGGCTTTTGGGGTGCCAAATATAACATGTTCAACATGAATGATTGGTTCTTTCTGGGTCTCATTCAAGTAATTCTCTTGATATAGAAGAGATGTTAGTTACTTTTAATTTATTTTTTTAAGAATAATTACTTATAATTTTTTTAAAGAAAGTTAATTTCTCAACTTCTTATTGTGTGTTTTATATTTCACAATTTATCTATGTGTCAACAACTTCCTTTCAAGGAATGCTGATTTGATAGTTTAGACAAGTTTTTCCAGAGACAACTTTGAATTTTAATGTTCATAAAAAATTGATGTCTAGATGATTGTTATGTCTTAACGGAAAGAGTTACTTTAGTACTAATTGTAAATGTATGTTGTTTTTCTTTATAAAAAAAGGTAGCACACTGCACTAAACCTTCAGCTATGCGTAGGGTTTGGGGAAGAACCTAACCACAAGGGTCTATTGGACGTAGCCTTACCTTGCATTTCTGCAAGAGGCGGTTTCCAAAGCTTGAACTTGTGACCTCCTGTTCACATGGCAGCAACTTTGCTAGTTATTCTAAGGCTCCCCTTCGTTGTTGTTCTTGGTAGTTCTTTCAAATTAACTTTCTTTTGGGTTTCAAGATTTGTATGAGATTTGTCACTTTTAAACTGAGGCGAGATGGAAACAATGTTGGATGTAAGAATGTAAGGGAACCAAGTCTCATCTATGGCCTAGAAATATATTTTGTTATATGCTTGTTTGTTAATGGAGGAGAAGAGGATACCATGCTATGAACCTTATTTCCCAGCTCACAATGGATTCACAAGGCACAAAAATATGGAATTATAATTCTAGGGTCTTTAGAATGAGGGGCAAGATCTACATTGGCCTTACTGGGACACTCATGCAACAATTGATCCAATCCTTCCATCCCTCACATATAGGGACATTTTAGGAAACTAGGGACTCCAAGAGAGTGGCTCAAATTTTCTATTTGCCACTCATAAAGCAACTGGGCATTCAGTATGATGTTAAGTGTGACATTTGTCAAAGGAGTAAGGATGAAAGTGTATCTTATCCTAGACTTCTTCAACCACTCCTATACCTAAGTAAACTTAGACACACATAAGTATAGACTTCATTGAAGGGTTGCCTAAGTCTAAAGGGAAGGATGTTATTTTGGTTGTAGTATATAGACTGACCAAGTTAACTCATTTTATAGCTTTATCTCACCCCTCAATTGCAGTAGTGGTGGCGGATAAATGTTGGAAAAAAATTCACACTTTGCAAGGAGCTCCTTAAACAATTATGACTGATAGAGATAAGGTCTTTCTCAACAACTTTTGGCAAGCATTTTTTAGACTTAATGGCACTCAACGACTATATAGTACATCTTACCACCCTTAAAGTAATAGATATACAGTGGTCGACAGATGTTAGAACTATTTGAGATGTATGAAAAAATACAAACCCACTGATTAGAAGAGTTGGCTACACCTTGTTGAGTAGTGGTACAACACCAACCTCCATATTAGCTTATAGAACACTCCTTTCTAAGCTCTTTATGGTTACATTCCTCCCCAGCTCTATATGGGACCCTACTAGAAACTAATGTGCCTGCTTCTGAGGATGCACTTATTTGTAGACAACAAATGCAATGATTTATCAAGGATAATCTGCTCAAAGCTTAGGAGAGGATGAAGATGTATGTTGATCGCAGGAGGACAAAGATATCATTTCAGGTGGGAGATATGGTGAACTTAAAGCTCCATCCATACAGACACACATCCCTAGCATTGAGGAAGAATTTGAAGTTATGTTCTAAATATTTTGGTCCATAAAGAGTTCTTAGTAAAACTGGTCATGTTGCCTATAGACCTGCCATTCACTTCAAAAACCCAACCTGTATTCCATGTTTCCCTACTCAAACGAAAGGTTTGTGGCTAGGTTGTTGCTCAGAATGCACTGTCTGTGAAAAAATAATGAAGGCAGTTTCAGCATGTGGTTGTTTTCTAAAGACAACTAGTTAAGAAGGCCACTACTGTGGTCCATTTACCTCTGGAAGATGCTACTTGGGAGGAGCACGACGTCAAGACAAGTTTCATGTGTTTGTTTCTAATCCTTGTGGACAAGGATAATTTAAAGTAGCAGGGCATGTCATGCCTTTGAAAATAATGAAAAGAATTATAACGAAAAGAATTATATTATGGCTGTCTGGATTCGATATGAGGAGGAATAAGGGAACAACTGAAATTCAAATTGAATGGCTACGATTAGAATTTAGTTAATAATCTCATAGGACCAGGATTGCACCAAGTCAGCTAGGTGGTTCTATATCTGTAACAAATAGGACAGAGGAAGTCATTGACCATTGATTAAGTCATGCAATTCACCAAACATCTTATGTTTGATAGGATCTCGGTAGTTTCTTTGCTATTTTTGGAGGTGACCAGCATGATTAAGGAGGAATGCAACTTTACCAATTTCAATAAAAAAGACTGTATGTAGCCAGTACCTTCAAAAGTGCACTTAAGCCCTTAACGTGTTGTGATTCATCTCGCTTAATGTGCCTTCAGTCTCATTATCAAGGTTCTAAGGCATACTTTTCCTCTTTCCTCTGTCTTCTGAAGAGGCGACACTAAAATTGATATATCTTAACATGAATTAATTTGTTATTCAGGCGATTCATCAAACATCTTATGTGCAGCATAACACAGAAAGTAATCTCCAATTTGTTGGGAATTATGTGTCAATTCTTCAGCCTACCAAAAATAGTCACAAATTCGATAGCCACTTGATACATTCAGCTCCAAATAATGTTCCAATTAAGCATCAAACAATAAGGCACCGGGCATATGGGGGAAGGGTCACGAATAATAAAGTGAGAGAAAAACTTACCTTGATCATTGCCGGTGGTGGAGGTCGGAGGAAGCCCATTGTGGACGCGGGGAAAGGGTTGTGTTGTTTGTTTTGAAAAGAGAGTATCCATCTATTTACCCCCATTATTGAACAAGCATTACTCTTTTTTACATACTCCCTCCATTCCTATTTACTACCTTTTTAAGTTACCCTTATTTATTACTCATCTTTATTTAATGTTTCTCTTTTTTTACACTATATTAATATCTCTCCACATTTATTACTATGGGTAAAGTGGAAACAAACAACTAATTATGCATTGGGTTTGTGAAATGACATGTATTAAGGAACAACTATTTTTAGTAAGCACGACAAGTAAATAGAAACGGAGGGAGTATCAAATAAACCTATTTAGAGTCTGTTTGGTTATGCTTCTTGACGGTCAAAACCATTTTTATTTTTTTATTTTTCGGAAAAGGCCCTTTTTTAGAAATTTAAGGTGTTCAACTAATAATTAAAAGTGTTTTGGTTTAGTAGTATAAGCAGTTTTCTTGATTAATTTATTATTATTTTTCATATATAAAATTGAAGAAAATTTCTTCCTTTTGATTCATTACTAAGGGATGTTTGGCCAGAAAATTTTTTTTTTTTTTTTTTTTGGAGAAATTTTATGGCCAAATGTATTTTCCAAAATTTTCAAAAATTTGGAAAACACCAAAAAGATTATTTTCACTTTTTTCACTCCAAATTGTGCACAAAAATTTGAAAACAAATCCTATTTGTATTTTTTTTTCAAAAAAAAAATTTGAAACATTTCATTTTGATCAACGTTAGCCTAATTTAAATCTTCGAGAAGCAATAAATAAGGTAATAAATTAATGGTTTGTTTGGTTGTAATGAGTAAATGGATTATCCCAAAAAAAAATTGGGATAATATGTATCTTGTATTTGATTAAGGGTGTGTTCGGTATGGAGGAAAATATTTTTCAAGAAAATAATTTCTAAGAAAATAAGTTGTTTCTTAATTTTTTTCTTGTGTTCGATATGAAAGTAGAATTTTTTTTTTCCTAAAAGCATTTGAATATATTTAATACAAAACAATATATTGTGATGGAGGAGGGGGAGGGTGTGGGCGGGGTAAGGGATGGGTAGGTCGGAGTTGTGGTTAGGGTAGGTGAGGGTGGGTTGGAAAAAATTAAATTTAAAAGAAAATCAAAAAAAAATATCTAAATTATTTATTTATTTATTTTGTGGGGGGGGGGGGGGGTAAGAAAAAAATTTAATTTTTTAAAAATATACAACAACAATAACATACTTAGTGAAGTGGGGTCTGAGGAGGGTAAAGTGTACGCAGTCCATACCACTACCTCCGATGAAGTAGAGAGGTTGTTTCCGATAGACCCCCGGCTCAAGACAAATAACAGTATAACAAACAAAAACACATAAAAAAATATAAAAACAAAAAACATAATGGGATAACACACCACTAGATAATAAAAGAAATAAGATACCCACAGTATAATACTATAAACTATCTATCCGAAATAACAAACATCGCCAAAAAACCACGAACAAGAAACTACATGACACACACATAACACTATGACTATCGACACAGCTACAAATAAAGCACTCACTCCTACTATTAAGGACTAACTCCTACCCACTAAGCCTCTACCCTAATCCGCGTCCTCCACATCTTCTTATCAAGGGTTATGTCCTCCGTAAGATGTAACTGCTTCGTGTCATGTATAATCACCTCCCTCTAATATTTCTTCATCCTACCTCTACCCCATCTGAAACCATCCATAGCCAATCTCTCACACCTCCGAACTGGGGTATCCGTGCACCTTGTCATCGCATACCCGAACCATCTCAACCTCACTTCCTGCATTTTATCTTCCACCGAAGCCACTCCCACCCTCTCTCAAAAAATCTCATTTCTAACCCTATCTCTCCTAGTAAGTCCACACATCCATATCAACATCTCTATCTCCTCCACCTTTAACTTTTGGATGTGGGAGTTCTTGACTGGCTAACACTCAGCTCCATATAACATAGCATGTTGGACTGCCACTATGTAGAACATGCCTTTAAGCTTAGGAGGTACCTTTTTATCATACAGAACACCCGAAGCGAGCCTTCATTTCAACCACCCTGCACCATTCCTCTGAATGATAGACCTAAGATACTTGAAACTATCTCTCTTTCGAATGGCATGGGCATCCAGCTTCACTACCACGTCAGCGTCATGCATCAAATCAGTGAACTTACACTCCAAGAACTCTGTCTTGGTCCTTTTCAACCTAAACCCTTTAGATTCTAGGTCCTGTCTCCAAACCTCCAACTTATCATTAACTCCTTCCCGCATCTCGTCACTTAGAACTACATCATCATTCAATAACATACACCAAGGCACCTCCCCTTGAATATACTACATCAATACATCCATAACCAAGGTGAATAAAATTGGACTAAGAGTCGATCCTTGGTTCAACCCTATCAAAACAAAAAAGTGCTACGAATCGTCTCCCACCGTCCTCACACGAATCTTTGCTCTGTTAGACATGTCTTAAATTGATCTAGTGTACGCCACGGACACATCTCTAGCTTTCAAGTACCTCTACAGAACTTCCTTGGGGTCTTTTTCATATGCCTTCTTAAGATCGATGAACACCATATGAAAGTCCTTCTTCCTATCCCTATACTGCTTCACTAATCTCCTCAGAGCTTGGAGTTGGAGTACAATGATTCCATTATATAAAAACAAGGGGGACATTAGAAATTACAACAACTATAGGGGTAATTCATACTATGAAGGTTTGGGAAAGGATGACAGAGTTGAGGCATGAAACCAAACTGATTCTATAAAATAGTCACAATCTTCCTCAGCCTCAACTCTATCACCCTTTCCCAAACCTTCATAGTATGAATTACCCCTATAGTTGTTGTAATTTTGAATGTCCCCCCTTGTTTTTATATAATGGAATCATTGTACTCCAACTCTAATCTTTGAGCATCCTCTCCATCCTAAAAATAATTTTAAACAACTTTGTCAGCCACTGCATACCTGCCCTACTAGTGCTCTTCCAAAAATCCACCACAATCTCATCTAGCCCAATCGTGTAATGACCCTCCAGGTCATTTTCTCAATTTACATGTGATCCAGCATTTTTAGCATTCTCACAATGGCTACATGTCATTTATGACTTGCTGGAACTGTCGGTTTGGTCATCGAACAGTTCGTTTGGATTTTAGGCTCATTTTCTTGTTTTGGAGCTTTAGTTATTAAGGAATTGTTCTCCGACCAAAACTCCTAGTATAAAATCTCAGATTTAAATTTTGATTGCGCCACCAGCTCCGAAATATTGATTTCAGGCTAGGAAAACCCTTGGTTCAGGTACCAAGGCTTCCGGACTCATTTTGGGCTATTGGTTAAAACGAAACTATAGGTGTGGGACCCACTTTTTTTCGAAACTCTCTCGAATGAAAATTTTGATGGTTCCTTTGAGTCTAGAATTTTGATTTTGGGTTAGTAGCATAGTTAGTTTGGGTCCCGAGCCTTTATATTTTGTTTTGAGCGTTTAGGCAAAAATTAGTTAAAATAGCCTAAAAGGGGTCCCAGGGGTTAATTTGTTGTAAACGACCTTTATTCATAAATACAATGATTCCATTGGATCTGAAACATGTTTTATGATCAATTTTCACTATTGGTTTATGTTTGTAGGGTTCCGGATAGGTTTCGAGGGTAAAAAACTAAGTTTTGAAATTACTGGTTTTCTGGTGCGGAGGTTCTTCTTTGAGAACGCAGCCGGGGGACCGTAAAAGTGAATAAGGACCATTTATTTAATTGTTCAACTCAAAAATTTGTTCTTCGTGAATGCAGTGGGGGTCCCACGAATGAAAAGAACAAAAATTGCACTTGGGCAGTGCTTAAATTAGCATATCGCGAGGTTTTAGTATTTTTGACATTCCGGGTGCTAGGAAGCTCAATTTTAGGCGATTATCGATGCTTTGGATTTGTATGATCATTGGATCTGTGACTTTACCTTCACTTATCCTATTTTTCAAGAATATCCATTTCATTTTTCCTGATTCCCGACTAAAATTGTGATTCAAAAACTCTTTTTAGGCCATTGTTGGAGCTTGGAGCGTGGGAAAGTGTGGGAAATCATTCTTGATTCTAAGTTAACTTGGTTTAAATTCCCTTGATCATTTCCCATTATTTTTCCTCATAGAATTCCGCTCTTTTCTTTGTTAATTCTTAGAAATTAGGGCTTTAAATCCCTATACTTTAGGGGCTGATTTGGACCCCAAATTGTGCTCCATTTTTGCTCAACTTTTGATCACACATTCCTTATCATTCAAGAGACCTCGTGACGGATTCGATTTTGGAATTCTAGCGAACCCCACAGACCTACTATTGTCCCAATTTTAGGCCCGAAGTATTATATTGCAATATGAGTATCGTTTACTCGTAATGACGTGTAGGTTACTATTTTGATAGTGTGATGTTAATTCAGGATCGCGGAGAAAGGACGGATGAATTATGGATGATTCAAGTATTGTGGTTCGACATCGAGGTAGGCTTCGGTCTACTTTCCTCTATGAGATTGTGTATAGTATAGAGTGCATGCTAGGTAGGGATTATAGGATATAATTATGACTAGTAATCATGACTTAGCCTATTTAGGGAATTCGGGGTATAAGTGTGACCCGAACCTTAGCATAGGTTGCTTGTTATGGCCATAGAATCCTATTACCCTTGATTATAAGCATGATAACCATAGTTGATGATTAAGGATCCTTTAGTATAAGGTTTACCATTCGACTTAGTGAATTGGGTGGTATTTTTCCCCGATTAGGTCCTTTAGTGATTTTACGCCCTCATTTTCCCGAGTTATGAGGTGTTATTATGTCTATTATGTATTATTAGGCCCGAGGACGTGGTTACGATGCCAGTTGGACTCTTGGTGAGTATTTTATTCCTAAAGGGACATGATTCTAGATTGCTTTGGCGCTTATAGTGGTTTTGTTTTGATACTGGTGATGGCATGCATACTTTTAAGAGCATTCATGCTCGCTTAGAGGTACGATTCCAACCAAAATCTTGATTTTACTACTATTTCCAAAAAGGGATTTATTCCAACTTTTCACTTTAAATATGGATTGTTTTATAATGGAAATCGCACCACCTTATTTACTGAATTATGAGCTTTTGAAACTATAGATGAGGTTTTAGAACTTTGATCGAGGCTGATTTCGGTCCATTATTTATCCACTCATTTTACCACTACTATTTACTTCACATATTTCAACCCTTTGTACATGATTATGATGATTTATTCCCGAGCATGATCTCGGGCAATGGATTTATGGATTAATATCCTTTTAGTCGCGGTTTGAGTTCATGCACTGATTATGTAAATATCTCTCTCCGGTACTAGACAGAGTAAATGGATTATGATGATTATTGAAATTCCTGAATTGGGACCAGGCAGTGTATATGGATTTTCTGAATCCCCTAGGGGGGACCCTTAGTATGAGAACCATCGTACCGGAGAAGGATGGTCCTCATAGGTCTAACTTTTGCAAGCTAGGTGAGTTGGAGGAGGTGTATACACTTGATATAGTATGGTACTTGGTACATTATGGCACTCAATTCGGATATGGTATACTATTGGTTTCATGCATTCATTTATGTGCATTGCCTATCATAAGTATAGTTGTTTGGCACCTGTATCTATCGGTCTTATAGGGGTTGTACAGGTACAGGTTATGCTTTTTGTTTGCTGAGTGTTTTCATGAACCTTCTGGGCTTATGAGGGTCTGGTTAGGTACTTGTTTGTCCAAACTAGCCAGTTACTTTATTATTAATTATTATGGTTAGTTCATGCCAGGTTGGTTGTGGACTGGTACCTGAGATTGGAGGTTTGTTTCTGATTCCTTGATCTTTTCGGTGAGTTGTATTATGATTGGTTTACCCCAGGATTTGTCACACTTTGGTTATAGGCTTGATGAGGCTAGTATTATCTCCTTTACTTGGCTATGGATCTTGAGATGTTAGGTTGACTTCCTCAGGTCGTTACCTTTGAATTAGCCCCATATGTATGCATATATGTATGGTATTACCGTATATTCCTTCTTCCTTGGTCTATCCATGTTGTATATTTATCCGTGGCCTTGTATACTACGATATATACTTTCTTCCTCTTCAGTTATATATTGGCTAGAGATATATGGTAATGCACTTTAGTTCCTGAGTATTGTCAGGATAGGATAGTTATCCCTATTGCTCCAATAGCATTGTTATGCCTAGTTCCTTGGATAGTTGCCTGTAGTCACTTTCATGCCTTATATGTTATTTATGCTTGCATTATTTCTGGAGCTCAGTTGGCCGATGCCTACTGAGTACCATATGTTTGGTACTCATACTACACTTCTGTAGCCTGCAGGTTATAGTACGAGTTATCGTCGTTGATGTGTGTATCGTGAGAGGCAGCTATGGATCGGAGATTTGGGGTGAGCTCCTGATGTTTTAGAGTATCCCTGCTCTCCCTCTTATTGTTAGACTGTTCTCTATGTTGTGTCTAAGACGGCTTGTATACATATATTTTTCCTGTATTTCACTGGTACTCCTATTGTATTAGAAGCTCTTATACTAGCTCCACCAGGTTTTGGAATTATTATTAGTCTTGCTATTTTATTTATTCTGTTGTTTCCTTTATTTCTATTGGTAGTCCGTTACTAGCTATTCCGTACTACGGGTTGGCTTACCTATTGGTGGGTTATAGTAGGTGACATCATGACCTGAGAAATTAGGTCGTGACAAATTGATATTAGAGCCTAAGTTTACCGGTGTTGTTGGTACACGTACTAAGTGTTTAGTAGAGTCCTGCGGATCGGTGCGAAGGCGTCTGTATCCTAACTTTGGGAGGCTACAGGGCATTCTTAGGAAAATCTATTCTTGACTACTTGTGGTGTGTCTGTACTTCTATGAACATCTAAGTATTTCTTTTGACTCCATTCTCTATCAGATGATAGCACGAGGTCATTGATAGATGTGGACTATATTTTGACGTGTGTTACCAGAGTTTTAGCTCAACCTCAGGCTAGAGAGTTAGAGGTTTATATCAATAATCTTTAATGTCATCCAGACGATCTGTGGTCAGCCCAAGTTCCAACAGAATTTGTGACTGTCTCAGCTTTTTAGGGTTTGGTGTTAGAGGTTTTGAGTCCATTTCTGGATACCTCCCAGCTATAGGTGATGTCAGGTACAACGAGTAGTTCTTAGACTAGAGTTGGATTTATTGGTATCCTGCATAGTTCTTTGTCTGTTTTAGTGTATGAGATTGGGTTTCTCGAGTGGGCAGTCAGATATCTATGTTATATGCTATAGAGCAGGAGATGGTGTGCAGATTTATTAGAGGATTGGCTCCACCACTATGGCTTTAGAGCATTTGATAGTAGTTGGGTCTTCTTTTTCTGAGGTTGTTGATCACGCGAAGGCTACAGAGAAGGCTTCCTTTGAGGCGTACGAAGGTGGTAGTAAGAGGCCATGTCAGCAGTTCAGTGTTAGGGGTATTTTGGCTGGAGGTCGGAATCTTCCTAGCAGAGGTCAGCATCATTTTCAGCCTATTAGGCTCGTACAGATAACACCTCAGCTTATGGGTATCTCTCAGGTAGATCGTGGTGGTATCAGTGGATAGAGTTCTAGTCAGGAAGTACGAGTTATTCGGTCTAGGTTTCCAGCCAGTGGCAGCCATTCTGGAGCAGTGGGTGCAGTACCTCAGAGTATTCCAAGAGCATGTTTCGATTGTAGAGGTTTGGTCATTGGTCTAGAGAGTGCCCCAGGTGCGAGTCAGTCAGCCAGTTGGGGTTAGCTCGTGTTTCCCGCCAAGTTAGAGCTTCAAGAGCTTGTTATGACTGTAGAGAGACCGATCACTAGTCCAGAGAGTGTCCCTAACGCGGGATTATTAGTCATTCAGTTCATCCTGATCAGTCTCACATTATTGTGGCACCTTCAGTTAGAGGCAGTGAACTTAGCGCCTCAGTTGGTGATTTAGACGCTCAGTTCGGGTTTGGACATGCTCAGATTTGTACTTCTTCAGGCATGCCAGGACTATGACTTCAGATTTTCAATCGTGATAGGTACTTCCTTAATTTTCTATCCCTTAATTTCTTTTTGGATTATGTTGGGGTTTTCATACCCATCGATGATTATATGCCATGGTATTTCCATGCTGACTATTGTAGGCCTTGGTGTTTTCATAGTGATTGATGTATGCCTTTGTGTAGGTTCATACATATATGACTACCCCCGTAGATGATTTTTTAGTAGTGAATTGAGTGGATCAGTGTGATGATATTCCTAGGGGTGTAGCTTTTGGGTTTGAGTCCCATTTCCTTTGACATATTGGCCTTTTTATTTCCTTAGAGTGGTATTTTTTGTTCATTTTCATTTTGGTACCACCTCCATCTTATGTTGTTGATATTATTGTCATTGTTTTGACATTCATTAATTTTTATTTGATGGACAGCTAGATTAGCGTTATCTAGCTAGCATTTTTCCCTTTCTTGCGATTCTTATTTCATTGGCTTTGATGGCTACTCAGTTGGTTAGCCTTCTTTTTCTATTAGCAAGGTCGGTTGTTGATCGAATCATGGAAGTGAAGGTAAGTTTGACCTTTCATGGTTGTTGTGATTTTAGCATTGGCAGTCTTCTTCCATAACACATTTTTATTAATGATGCATTTGGGATTTGACTCCTCTGATCTGGATAGCTCATCTCCCGATAGTGGTCTTAATCTTGATGTTGATTTTTAATTGGAGTTAGCAATTCGGTTCTATTGCATATTGCTAATTTTGGAAAGTCTAGGTCGGGCTTTTTTTTTGAACTGTTGAGTTCATCTCCTGGTGATTGTTTTGATCTTGGTATTGGTGTAGAGTTGGATACTCCGTTCTTCCTGTGATATGGTTCATGTTTCAACCGAGTCAAAGATAGGGTAAATAGGTAATTTAGGAAATTTCCATTTTGACTCTTGTTTGGCCTATTATGGCTTTGTGGGATGTTTCTACTCAGTGGTGTGTTTTTGGTTATCAGTTGTTGGTTACCAAAGCAGACGCCTTTGGAAGTGAGTATTGTCGCTATAGATTGGCTACTAGATTGGCCAAAGGACGGTTGAGTTGTGCATTCTGAGCTGCTCGAGTACTGGCTATCACTGGTACTATTTATAGCCTTGGTGAGTTCTTGGCTATGCCTTGTTTTATTATGCCCTCCAGCAGTTGTGTAGTTGATTACTTGCCTCTTCAACTGGTGGTTTCCCTCCGTTGTGATTATGTCCTTCGAAGATATTTTAATTTCAGTTCTTACGGAGACTATTGCCTGATTTCTGATAGTAAGGTCAATTTGGGTGTTTGGCCTTTATAAAGAATTATTGGCTTTAGTTGTGGTTCTTGACTTTATTGGTATGGCAGATTGAAAGTTTTAATGAGTTTTGGAGTTTGGACGCTTACTCGTTAACAGAATAGAATTGGATAGTTGAGATCGAGTAGTTCAGCTTCAGTGTTGGGGTTTTATCTTGGGATTGCATGACTTGGTTGCATCCTCGTTTCAAGGTTTTGCATCAGTTGGGCCTTCATCTATAGGTTGGATAAGCCTACTCTTTGTCTACCAGTTCGATTTTCTTCAGTTTAGGTAGATTGTACCGGATAGATATTCGAACGATAGTCCATTGGTATTGTACTGGTTTATACTGCTTCTGACCTTGGTTTCTTAGTTTTCATCAGAATTATGGATTTTCTCTTTAGTGGGAGAAGTGCGTTTAAGTTGGGCTTAGCATGGATTAATCCACGGTTGGTGGGACGTCTTGAAGTGGATCGTTCGGTTTCATGAGATTGGTGCTTCGGACTCTTGACTGCCAGTTTCAAGGGTCATCTGGACCAGTTGTAGCTTTGGCTTAAGAGTGCAGACTTTGGTCACCTCTGTTATGTGTCCTGGTAGCACCTTATGGGCTTATTTATTACGCTTACCATTATGGATTTTTGGTAAGTCTGCTTCAGCCTTTCGAGGTCAGTGTGTTGTGAATGCGCGGACAGGACTCAAATGATATCTTGTATGGTTTGGCGTAGGTAGTAGGATTGGAAAGGCAAAAGAAGGTTAGATTTTGAATTGGAGTTGGTTGCATGATTCATGCCTTGGTTTGCCTTTGGATTGGTTGAGTTACTACCTGGTTAGGCCTGTATTGGTGTGTTGTCAGTATATTGTGGTCTGGATTTGTGTGCATCAGTCGTTCTCGATTCAGTTGGAGGCCAGTTAATTGTTGAGGTTGAGTTTTGGTTATTTGAAAAGTGAAGTAAGGAAGTTGGTTGAAAAAGGGATACCTTTTGCAAAATCCCTTGAAAATGTTGTCTCTTCTTTGAGGTTGTCTGGGGAGTCATGTTCGGAGCATGAGGTCCAAGTACCTCATCCTTTCGAGCTTTTGGGCTCTTTCTATCTATTGACTTTAGCGGACGAAAGTCCTTTTAGTAGTGGATATTGTAATGACCCTTCAGGTTATTTTCTCGATTTTCATGCGTTCTGGCATTTTAAGCCTTCCCACAGTAGCTGCATGTTATTTATGACTTGTCGAAACTGTCAATTCGGCCATCGGACAGTTCATTTGGATTTTAGGCTCATTTCCCTGTTTTGGAGCTTTTACAGTTAAGGAATTGGTCTCGGACCAATACTCGTAGTAGACAATCTTAGATGGAAATTTTGGTAGCTCCATCAGCTCCAGAACATTGATTTTAGGCTGGAGGACCCTGGTTCAGGTCCCAAGGCTTCCGGACTCATTTTGGGCTATTGGTTGGAAATTGGTTAAAATGGAACTATAGGTGTGGGACACACTTTTTGTCGAAACAATCTCGGATGAAAGTTTCAATGGTTTCATTTAGTCTGAAATGTCAATTTTGGGTTAGTAGCATAGTTAGTTTGGGTCCCGAGACTTTATATTTCGTTTTGAGCGTTTAGGCGAAAATTAGTTAAAATAGCCTAAAAGGGGTCTCAGGGGTTAATTTGTTGTAAACAACCTTTTTTTCATAAATATGATGATTCCATTTGATCCGAAACGTGTTTTATGATCAATTTGCACTATTGGTTCATGTTTGTAGGATTCTGGATGAGTTCCGAGGGTCAAAAACAAGTTTTTGAAATTGCTGGTTTTCTGGTGCGGAGGTTCTTCTTCGCGAACGCGGTTGAGGGCCTGCGAACGATAAGAACGACCATTTTTTTGAACTTTCACCCCAAAAATTTGTTCTTCGCGAACACGGTGGGAGTCCCGCGAATGCGAAGAACAAAAATTGCACCTGGACTGTGCTTAAATCGGCATATCGCGAGGTTTTAGTATTTTTGACATTCCTGGAGCTAGGAAGCTCCGTTTTTGGTGATTCTTGATGTGTTGGTCTCGTATGATCATTGTATATGTTATTTTACCTTCACTTATCCTATTTTCCAATAATATCCATTTCGTTTTTCTTGATTCCAGACTAAAACTGTGATTCAAAAACTCTTTTTAGGCCATTGTTGGAGTTTGGAGCGTGGGAAAGTGTGGGAAATCATTCTTGAGGCTAAGGTAACTTGGTTTAACTTCCCTTGATCATTTCCCATTATTTTTCCTCGTAGAATTCCACTCTTTTCCTTGTTAATTCTTAGAAATTACGGCTTTAAATTCCTATACTTTAGGGGCTGACTTGGGCCCTAAATTGTACTCCATTTGTGCTCAAATTTTGAGCACATATTTCTTATCATTCGAGGGACCTCGTGATGGATTCAATTTTAGAATTCTTTTAGCGGTCCCCACGGGCCCATTATTGACCCGATTTTAGACCCGGAGTATTATATTGCAATATGGTTATCATTTTACTCGTAATGACGTGTAAGTTACTATTTTTATAGTGTGACGTTGATTCGGGATCATGGAGAAAGTACGGACGAATTATGTACTATTCAAATATTGTGGTTTGGCATCGAGGTAGGCTTCGGTCTACTTTCCTCTATGAGATTGTGTATCGTATAGATTACATTCTAGGTAGGGATTATAGGATATGATTATGACTAGTAAATCATGACTTAGCCTATTTTGGATACTGATGATGGCATGCATGCTTTTAGGCGCATTCATGCTTACTTAGGGGTACGATTCCAACCAAAACCTCGATTTTACTACTATTTCCAAAAAGGGATTTATTCCCACTTTTCACTTTAAATATGTATTGTTTTATAACAAGAATCGTACAACCTTATTCTGGATTATGAGCTTTTGGAACTAAAGATGAGGTTTTAGAACTTCGATCGAGGCTAATTCAGATCCATTATTTATCCACTCATTTTACCACTACTATTTACTTCACATATTTTGACCCTTTGTACGTGATTATGATGATTTAGTCCCGAGCATGATCTCGAGCAATGGATTTACATCCTTTTAGTCACGGTTCTAGTCCGTACACTGATTATATATATATATATATCCAGTAATGGACCGAGTAGATGGATTATGATGATTATTGGAAGTCCAAGATCGAAACTAGGCAGTGTATAAGGATTTCCCTAATCCCCTAGGGGCTCCCTTCGTCCGAGAGCTATCGTACAGGAGAAGGATGGTCGTCATAGGTCCTGCCTTTGCAAGCTAGGTGATATGGAGGAGGTGTATACACTTGGCATGGTATGGTACTTGGTACATTATAGCACTCGGTTTGGATATGGTATACTATTGGTTTCGTGCATTCATTCATGTGCATTGCCTATCACCAATATAGTTGTTTGACACATGTATCTATCGGTCTTATGGAGGGCCATACAGGTACAGGTTATGGTTACTGTTTGCTGAGTGTTTCTATGAACCTTCTGGGCTTATGGGAGTCCGGTTAGGTACTTGTTTGTCTGAACTAGTCGGTTACTTTATTATTGATTATTATGGTTAGTTCGTGGCAAGTTGGTTGTGGACTGGTACCTAAGATTCGAGGTATGTTTCTGATTCCTTTATCTTTTCGGTGAGTTATATTATGGTTGGTTTACCCCAGGATTTGTCACCCTTTGGGTATAGGCTTGATGAGGCTAGTATTAGCTCCTTTACTTGGCTATGGACCTTGATATGTTAGGTTGACTTCCTCAGGTAGTTACCTTTGAGATAGACCTATATGTATACATATATGTATGGTATTACCGTATATCTCTTCTTCCTTGGTCTATCCATGTTGTATATGTATCCTTGGCCTTTTATACTACTATATATACTTCCTTCCTCTTCAGTTGTATATTGGCTAGAGATATACGATTTTGCACTTTAGTTCCTGAGTACTGTTAAGATAGGATAGTTATCCCTATTTCTTCATTAGCATTTTTATGCCTAGTTCCCTGGATAGTTTCCTGTAGTCACTTTCATGCCTTATATGTTATTTATGCTTGCATTATTTTTGGAGCTCAGTTGGTCGATGCCTACTGAGTACCACGTGTTTGGTACTTATACTACACTTCTGCAGCCTGCAGGTTATAGTATGAGTTATCTCTGTTAATATGTGTATCATGCGGAGCAGCTATGGATCGGAGATTTGGGGTGAGCTCCTGACATTTTGGAGTATCCCTACTCTCTCTCTTATTGTTAGATTGTTCTCTATGTTGTGTTTGAGATGGCTTGTATATATACAATTTTCCTATATTTCATTGGTACTCCTGTTGTATTAGAAGCTCTTGTACTAGCTCCATCAGGTTTTGGGATTATTATTAGTCTTGTTATTATATTTATTCTGTTGTTTCCTTTATTTCTATTGGTAGTACGTTACTGGTTGTTCTGGACTACGGGTTGGCTTACCTACTGGTGAGTTATAGTAGGTGTCATCATGACCTGAGAAATTGGGTCATGCAAGTCGCCCTACCCTTACGCATCCTACGAATTGCACCCTTGGTCTTCTCAACCTTAATACGCCTACAATAACCGAAATTACGACACCTCTCTGAGTACTCCAAGTCCCCCAGCATAAAGCCTTTGTCCCCTTCATCGTTCAAAAGTCTATGAAAATAAGACTTCCACCTCCTTCTGATGAAGGCGTCCTCTACTAATACTTTGTCATCCCCCTCCCCCCCTTGATGCACTTCACTTGGTCAAGGTCGCGAGCCCTCCGCTCCCTAGCCTTGGCAAGCCTATACAACTTCTTATCCCCGTTTTTCTCCTTCAAAGACACATACAAGCTCTTAAAAGCTGTTGTTTTAGCCGTAACCGCTAACTTCACCTCTTTCCTATTTAACTTATATTTTCCCCTATTCGTCTGCTTCTCCTCTTCATCCTTGCTCTTAACCAACTTTGCATAAGCCACCTTCTTGGTCTCTACCTTCCTTTTAACTTCTTCATTCCACCACCAGTCCCCCTGGTGCTTGCCAGATCAGCCTCTCGATACACCAACACCTCTCTAGTTGTCTCCCTGATGCAACTGACAGTCTTCTCCTACATACTATCCACATCCCCTCTGCTCTCCCAGGTCTCCTTAGTCTTCAACTTACCCGCTATCTCCAATGCACTGGCGACAGTCAAGCTACCCCACTTAATCTTTGGCTGATCTTCTCCACCCCTCTTTTTTCTGCCCTTCTTGATTTCTAAGTCCATCACCAAAAGTTTAAGTTGGGTTGAAAGATTTTCGCTAGGTATGAGCTTATAGTCTTTACATATTAAAAAATTTTAAAATTGGGAGGTAGGGCTATGAAAAAATTTAGTGGGGGCGGGTGGGGGTAGGGGTGGATAAGGAAACAAAAATTGGGGGGGAGGGGGATGGTGGGTGGGGTAAAGGTAGGGGTGTGTGATTTTGAGGATGGGATTGGGGGTAGGGCATGTGTTAGAAAAAAAAATTTTTGAGGGGTGGGGATGGTGGGTGGAGGTGGGTGGGTGATTTTGAGAGTGGTATGAGACATTGCAATTTATTTTTTTTACTTTTATTAAGGAAGTCATTTTCCTTATTTTAAAGGAGCTTGTTTTACTAGAGAAAATATTTTCCAAAAATTTCAGTCAAACAAACATGAGAAAACATGCCGAAGACACCCTAAGAATCTATATATAATATAAATGAAGGTAATAGATAAGGTGATGTGACACCTCTCTATGACCTCCTTTCCTATTTATCTTTTTTCTCCTTTTTTTGAAATTTTTTCTCATTTTTATTGAAATTTTTTGTTCATTTCTTCTACTATTAAATTAATAAAATTCTCAATATAATAAATATTGCATTCAAGTCCATTAGATAACCTTTGCAGTAAAATCAATCATCATCCCACGATTATTGTTGAAACCTTTCCATATCATTATTATGTTTTAAGTTTCAGTTTTTTTAATTGGTTTCGTTACTTATCGTTATTATTTCTCATCAAAAAATCCATTGTTGAAATTCTTATTCTGATAGCCAAATCAATCCAACCAATAATCTCAAACAAAAAGGAGAAAAGAAAAAAATGTTATGGAAAGAGTTAAGGATTATTGAAAAGTCCAAAATTGAGAAGCTAGCTTATGGTTGTTTGGTAATTTCTTTTTTTAAGCAAAGATGAACAAAGTTATCCGATACCTGTATTGATATTATAAGAATAAAATAGTTGGTAGTATTGAAGATTGAAGAAGATTTTCGATAAAACACATAGAGAGAAAAAGAAAGCTAACATGGAGGTCAAGAAGTGAACTCAATGTTTTTCTTTTCTTTTTAATTTTAAGAATATTATATCGTTATTTTTGTTACATGACTATGATTTTTTTTGGTAGGTTGAAAATAGGTGAGTAATGACTTTATATGTGGATCTAATATTCTTCCTATTTTATCTTTATGGTGATTTTATGATACTATTATTTTTAGAGGGTTATTATAATTTTTGTTTGTGTTATTTTCTTCTTCTTTCTATTTTGATCTCTATTAATTGATGAACAGAGATTCGATATGTGTATTGCTATTATAAAAATAAAATAATTGACTGTATTGAAGATTGAAGATTGAAGATTGAAGAAGATTTTCAGATAAAATGACATAAAGAGGAAAAGACAGTTTACATGAAGGTAAAGAAGTGAATTCTATGTTTTTAGGTTTTTTTCAATTTCTAGAATATTATATTGTTATTTTTGTTACATGGCTGTGAATTTTTTTTTTTAATTTTTGGTAGATTGAAAATAGGTAAGTAATGACTTTATAAACCCGATATTCTCCTTTTTTTTTTTTTTTTATCTTTTTGGTGATTTTATGATACTATTATTTTTAGAGGATTATTATAATTTATTTTTGTTTGTGTTATTCTCTTCTTCTTTTTATTTTGATTTCTAATAGGTGATGAATAGAATTATCCGATACATGTATTGATATTATGAAAAAAAAAGGGATAATTACAAAAAAAAATACGCATAGCAAATACATATTGCAATTTCGTGGTAAAAAAAAGTACATTACATTTTTATCACCCAAAATCAGAATTTGGCCACGGAATGAAAAGTAACTTTTTTTGTATAACATTGTATACATATTTATATTGTATTGTATATTGTTGTATATACAATAGAACTTTTTTATTATATTGCATAATGTTATATATACAATTATTTAATAATATACATAATTATACAAATATATACATATGTATATATAATATTTAAACAATGTATCTACATTGTATAAGTGTGTATAAAATGAAGAGGAACAAGAAAATCATCAAAATAAAAAGATTGTACTGTATATACAACAATATACAAATATATACAAAAGAACGTACTTCGTCTTCTTCCACGAATCCAAGCACAAATTCATCCAAAAATACTTCAAAACTACACCAAATCATCAAAAATTTCAGATCTGGGCTCCTCAATACATAACCGATCTTTTGCAATCGTACTGTGAGCAACGAAATTTTATTGAATTTAAATCCGTAAGAAATTTGGATTATATTAAATTCAAGATATATTAGTCTAAATAAATATTGTGGATTAATTATTTAAGTCCAATAAATACGGATTTAATAAAAGTCCAATTTTTATTGGGCTATTCCATCAATTTTGGCTACAAATAATAAGCCCACTTTGCAAAGCCCAAGATGTCATCATATTCTAGAGGCCCAATTGAGTGCCACATGTCAAATGACGTGGCATGCCAAGTCAAGTGAAGGAGTCAATAGGATCATGCCACATGTCAAAATTATGCAGCATGCCCAACCAAATCCAAGGCCAATAAAAATGTGTCATGTGTACAAATGACATGTTTCAACCAATTAAATGTCGTCATGTCACTTCAATCTGATTGGCCGGAAACAAACTTATCCTGAATCTTCCCTTTCCATAATTATAAATAAGAGTCTCATAATTTAGAAAAAGGACGAACAATTCTAACAAAAAGCAAGAGAGAGCTCGAGGATCAAACACCGCAAAATTCTCTATAAGAAAAAAATCAAGCATTCAAGTTAATACACAACTCAATATCAAGCTCAAAGGCCCTTGAATCCAAATTCACAAGTCGAGATTAAATTCATCAAGTTCATCAAATTCAAGATCATGATCTAAGCCCCTTGAATTTATATTTGAAAAGGCAAATCAGAGGATTCATAGAGATTATAATACTCACATATTGAAACCAATAAAATAATTATTGCGATATTTTCTTGTCCCGATTATTTATTTTCTCGAATTAAATTTTATTGTCTACAAATTCAGGCATGCCCAGTGGGACAATCTCTACCTCTCATCTCAACTTTTTCAATATCAAAATTTAAGAACATCAAAATGACTTCCACTATAGAAGAACAACTAGCAAGCTTGACTAAAGCAATGGAAGGCTTGACAAAGTGTGTGCAAGAACAAGATGCTAAACTTTTCAAGCTGACAAATAAGATAGATAGCATGATAGAGAGAGAATCAAGTCAAGTACCTATGAAGCTTACTAAAATTCAAGAGAAAGGAGAGTCTTCCCTAAAGCAAACAACAACGATCAAAGACATCCAAGTCTCCGCTGAAGATTTGATTCCCATTGATCAATTGAAGGACTTCATCATAGAGGCTATTGAAGATAAATCCAAGTCTTCATCAAAATTCTCTCTTACATATGGAAAACCATATACACAAAGGATTGATAACTTGAAAATGCCTGATGGCTATCAATCTCCTAAGCTTCAACAATTTGATGGCAAAGAAAATCTCAAACAACATATAACACACTTTATCGAGACTTGCAATGATGCTGGGACGTATGGTGATTATCTCGTCAAGCAGTTCGTACGATCTCTTAAAGAAAATACCTTTGATTGGTATACAGATAGCGAACCTGGTTTCATCGATAGTTGGGAGCAGTTGGAGCAAGAGTTCCTCAATCCTTTTTATAGCACGAAATGTGTCGTTAGTATGATTAAACTTACAAAGGCTCGTCAATGTGAAAATGATCCAATTGTTGACTTTATCAATCGTTGGAGAAGTTTGAGTCTCAACTGCAAAGATAGACTTAGTAAAACGTCTAGCATTGAGATGTGCATTCAAGGCATGAATTGAGGTCTTCACTACATCTTGCAAGCATTAAAGCCTGATATACTTGAAGATTTAGCAATCTGTGCACATGACATGGAATTAAGCAACGCTACAAGAGGAGATCAACGGCTGCCTTCCGATTAGCATCATGAAGATGAAGCTATAGAAGAACTCCATAGTGGGGGCAAATCTGCATCGGAAGATGTCTCAGAGCTCCTCAACGCATGAGCCTAAACTGCAAGTTACAAAGCTCCTCAACACATGAGCTTAAACTGAATATCGTGGAGCTTCTCAAATTCAAGTTAAATGTTGAAGTTGTGAAATTTTTCAAGTTCAAGTTAATCTTCAAGTTGGAAAGCTTTTCAAATTTGAGCTAAATCTCCAAACTTATGTAACTCTTGAATTCAAGTTAAATCTTGAAATCACAAAGCTCTTCAAGTTTGAGCCGAATCTTCATGTCACAAAGCTCACCAAGTTACGAGCTAAATTTTTAAATCATGAAGCTCTTCAAATTCGAACAAAATCTTCAAGTTAAAACGCTCCTTAGATGCACGAGCCTAAACTGCATGTCATGAAGCTCTTCAAATTTGAGTCAATTCTCCAAGTTGGAAAGCTCTTAAAATTTGAGCTAAATCTATAATTTGTAAAGCTCTTCAAATTTGAGCTAAATCTTGAAGTTGTAAAGCTCTTCCAATCAAAGTCAAACCTTCAAATCAAGAAACTCTTCAAATTTGAGCTAAATCTTCATGTCACAAGGCTCACCAAATTATGAGCTAAATTTTTAAATCGTGAAGCTCTTCAAATTCGAGCAAAATCTTCAATGCTCCTAGACACACGAGCCTAAACTGTTTGTCACTATGCTCTTCAAATTTGAGCTAAACTCGCCAAGTTGGAAAGCTCTTCAAATATGAGTCAAACCTTCAAATCAAGAAGCTCTTCAAATTTGAGCTAAATTTTCATGTCATAAAGCTCACCAAATTATGAGCTAAATTTTCAAATCAAGAAGTTCTTTAAATTCAAGCAAAATCTTCAAGTTAAAATGCTCCTTGAAACACGAGCCTAAACTGTATGTCTCCAGAATTACATTGTGACTTGATCTTCTTCACCGAGGTACGTAGGCGCTTAGAGTGTCAAATTCTAAGTTCAGTCGCACGAGTATCAAAAAAAATGTTCCCACTTGATCCACAATATGAAAGTTAAGTCTACAAATATTTTAATCATACTTTGAACTTACACCGAATATTAATGGATCAATGGAAGCAGACCTCCATATAAAAGATAAGCTTTCGCAACAGGATTTGAAACCCTCAAGTTCTCCGAGCCTACAAGTTGAAGTTGTAAAGCTTGTGAATTGAAGCGTGCATGTTGAAGTAAAAAATCCACCAATTCGCGTTGAAGTCTCAGGTTCACCACATCTGTATGTTAAATTCCTCAAAGTTCAGCAATTCTGCAAGATGAAATCTCAAATCTACCAAGTCTGCAAGTTGAAGTCGTCAAAATTGTCAAGTTTGCAAGCTGAAGTCTCCAAATCCGCAAAGTTTGCAAGCTGAAGTCTCCAAATTTGCCAAGTTTGCAAGGTGAAGCCGTCAAAACCTCCAAGTTTCAAGTTGAGGCCTTCTAAATTTTCATGCCTTAAGGTGGACGAAATTTGTCCCTTTGGACCTTAAACTGGCATTTTTACGGGCATTTCCTTAAAAGGATCTATAAATCTCCATGCCTTAAGGTGGACAAAATTTGTCCCTTTTCACCTTAAGCTGGCGTTTATCCTTGAAAGGATCTATAAGTCTTCATGCCTTAAGGTGGACAAAATTTGTCCCTTTCCACCGTAAGCTGGCCTTTTCGTGGGCTTATCCTTAAAAGGATCTCTAAATTTTCATGCCTTAAGGTGGACAAAATTTGTCCCTTTGCACCTTAAGCTGGTATTTTCACGGATTTGTTATGTAAAGCAACCGAACTTGAAGCCGAATTGGTCAGGTCTCAAGGAGTCGGAGGCAAAATTAAACTCTCGCATCTTAAGTTGATCGTTGTACATGGACCAAACTTGAAGACGGACTTATCAAGTCTCAAGATGTTTGAGGAGAAAATAAACTCTCACACCTTAAGCTGACCTTTCATGAATGTTATTGGTTTCAAGTCTACCAAAAAATAAAAGAAGATCATAAAAGAAAAAAAAAAGAATTACCTTGCCGCCATTGTTAGTCGAGTGCGGAGCTCCTGTCGATGTTCCCGCAAATCTGTACCAAAAAAACATATATATGATGTGCGTCTATTTATAGACAACATCAAGGCGGCTTATCCCTAATCGTTGGTAACTTTGAAAAAAGATACGTAGGTATTGTAGTAAAAGAAGGTATGGAGTTTTAATATGAGGCGGTGGAGTTGCGGGATTCCAGTTCTATATTGGAATGATCCTTAAGTCACCACTTCCAGTGAAGTTTATGAGAAAATTGGGACTCACGTGCAGGTGGAAAGTGAATTAAAAATAAAATAACATTCCATGAGCAAGGTAGTTACTTAATGAACACTAGTCATTCAAGTACGTGACTTGCATGGTTGACTTCCATGATCCAACCTAAAAAAAAAAAAAAAAAAAAAAAAGCAATAACAAATTAGAATTGAGAGCAAACAAAAGAAAGTGGGCTTTGGTATTAAATGCTTAAAGAAAGTCAACCCCTTCCCTTTCTCAATTTTGTCATGACAGGTGAACAACAAAAAATCCCACAAATATGAGAGAATATTTTATTAAAATCAAATATGTTCTCATTTGGTATGGTGTTATTGGTTTATGATGATTTTTGTACACAGACAAATTAAAATGTCAAGTTTTTTACTTCAAGCCTAGTCTTCAAAAGATTAAATATCTCAACTAGATTTGAAGTAGGGGGCATTTGTGAGAAATTTTTTTTTTATTGAATTTAAATCCATAAGAAATTCGGATTATAATAAAATTCAAGATATATTAGTTCAAATAAATATTATGGATTAATTATTTAAGTCCAATAAATACGGATTTAATAAAAAACCAATTTTTATTGGGTTATTCCATCAATTTTGGCTACAAATAATGAGCCCACTTTGCTAAGCCCCCAATTGAGTGTCACGTAATGACGTGACATGCCAAGTCAAGTGAAGGAGTCAATAGGATCATGCCACATGTCAAAATTATGCAGCATACCCAACCAAATTCAAGGACAATAAAAATGTGTCATATGTACAAATGACATATTCCGACCAATTATATGTCGTATGTCACTTCAATCTGATTGGCCGGAAAGAGTTTGTACTTACCATGACTCTTCCCTTTCCACAATTATAAATAGGGGTCTCATAATTCAGAAAAAGGACGAACAACTCTAACAAAAAGCAAGAGAGAGCTCGTGGATCAAACACCACAAAATTCTCTATAAGCTACAAATCAAACATTCAAGTTCATACACAACTCAAGATCAAGACGAAGATTCAAGATCAAGCCCAAAGACCCTTCAATCCAAATTCACAAGTAAAGATCAAATTCATCTAATTCAAGATCAAGCTCGAAAACCCTTAAATTTATATTTGAAAAGGCAAATTAGAGGATATTCATAGAGATTGTAACACTCACATATTGAAATCAATAAAATAATTGTTGCGATATTTTCTTGTCCCAATTACTTATTTTTCTCAACTCAAATTTTATTGTCTACACATACACACTCGAAACAGAGCTTATTTACGAAAATTTAATTTTTAGATTTTGAAGCTTAGAGCTTCAATAATATCTGAACATCAAAAAAAATTCGCTACAACTGCGAAATTATAATGTAAATTTGTTATATGTTTGACCTACGAATTTTATAGACATGTATTCCCTTAGATGTTCATTAGCTGTAGCAATAATGAACAACTCTGAAACATTTCACGAATTGTGCATTAAATGAGCATTGTGCTACAGATTGTAAAGTAATATTTTGGGGCCCATATAATTGGGTCGTTTTTAGTAATGTAATATACAATGAGCTATATTTTGTAATGTAACATTGTTGGATGGACTTTTATGTAATTTTTCCAAAATAAAATAAGAAAAATTGCATAGCATAGATAAAAAAGGGCCCTTAATTATCTATCATGATTAATGTTTAAAATAATTACCTGGCATAGTCAAAAGTTATTTAAAGAACTATTATTTAAGTGGACCCTCATATACAAATATAATAGCTTGTATATCATGCAATTAATCTCTCTCATCTAATTAGCTTAAATTTTGACTGACTTAATTGAGCACTTAATTTTATTTTTTAATTTAATTTTAAAAATTGGCCACTTTATTTGATTTTTCTCTCTTCCTAAATTTTTCATTTATTTAATTTTTCTCACTCTTAAATTTTCCACCATCTTCTTCAATCCTTTTCCTTGAAAAGTAGGAACCATTGGTAGGTTTTGTTATATTGAATCTTATATAGTATATTTTGTGATTTTCCCATAGATTTATTACATCAAAAAAAGTTTCAATACGTATACAATATATATATATATATATATATATATTCTTTTCTGTTAGTTACATACAAGTTTGTATACCCTGTCAATTTTTTTATGTATAGATATGTATACAAATAACCGTCATATACAATTAGACAGTTGTCATGTATTTGCATATACATATATATACACATATAAAATATACATATAAGTTGTATAATCAGTTTTTGATTTGTCTAAAACATGTTGGATATTTTATACATTACATATAGGTATACAACTATCACGTGTTTGTGTATAACTAAATTGTATATTTTTGAAGTTGGTTTGGATAAACTATGTTTGTTCTTCTATTAGACATTAGGTATATCTCAGTTTGTATAATCTATTATTGGTATTTTGTATAAACTAAAGGAAAAGGAAAAAAGTTTCAAGGATTCTCACCCAAAGGGGGGAGCAACGACATTGTGAATGACTCGAAGGTATTTTGTATATACCCAAACATATATTCGTATGAGTGTATATACAATAGATATACATATGTCTATATATCTTTTTTCTGTTAGTTACACACAAGTATGTATACCATGTCAATTTTTTAATGTATATATGTATACAGATAACCGTCATATACAATTAGACAGTTGTCATGTGTTGGTATATATACATATATATATATATATATATAAGTTGTATAATCAGTTTTTGGTTTGTATAAAATATGTTGGTTCATATTTAGTTATAAAGTGAATTTGTTTGTATATTTCTATCAGTGCGTTTGCATTTTTGTATTTATTTTTTTATATTTCTTTCACATACATTTTGAATTTGTATATATTTATACATTTGAATTTGTATATTTATATATATAATCTGAATTCATATCCATTTTATACTTTTGAATTTGTATTTATCTTGAAGATATGAGTTGTAAGCGTATGTATTTGATTATTAAATTCAGAGCTAATTTTCATTTGTATCAATTCTACATTTGTATTTCTATTCATAGATAATTTTCGTGGATAAATAGATTGAATGTATAAATACATTGAAATTATATTTTAAATTATGAAGTCATACGAAGAAATCAGATGAATTTTAGTTTGAAATCTATTTTTGTGTTTCGAAATTAAAAGGTAAGCTATAACAGTCCATATGAAAAAGGAAGAAATAAAAGATTTGAAAAAGATATGTTGGAGAGAATAAAGGAAGTGAATCACTCCCCTTTCCTTTTTTATCTCTAAACATAAATGAAATAGTAATAAATTTTGTTAGTTAATATTTGTAAATTAGAGTACTAAATACATTTAATCACTAACTAAAATCTATAAAATGTAATTACTAAAATTTAGACTAAGAAGTTAATTAAGAGGGGTATAGGTTGGTTATATGTGAAGTTTTGCCAGTAAAATAGTTGAGAGTATTGAAGATTGACGATGATTTTCACATAAAACGACATAAAAAGGAAAAGAGAACTTACATGGAGGTAAAGAAGTGAACTCTATGTTTTCTATTCTTTTTAATTTTTTATAACATTATATTGTTATTTTTGTTAAATGACTGTGATTTTATTTTCTATTTTTGGTAGACTGAAAATAGGTGAATAATGTCTTTATATGTGGATCCAATATTCTCCTATTTATTTTATTTTTTGTGATTTTATGATACTATTATTTTTAGTCTATGACCGTTTAAAAGAGAACTTTTGATTAGATATAAGAAGAAAAGTTTCAATTTTAAGCTTAAAGTCTCGACGGTTGTTACCCGTCTTTTGTTATTCCCCTCCATTATTTCTATAAACCATTTGGTGTACTTGGTATTTTTGATAAGCATAAGCATTGTTAGTGAAGCTAATTTGAGCTTAAACATGTTCAAGGAAGGTATGGAAGTGAGAAGAGAAAAACCGTAAAGAGAAAAATATTAAGAATAAAAAAAATTAAAGAGAGAGGAAAGGATGAATGGATGAAGAAAAACTTACCACAAGCTCGATATGACAACAAAATTGATGAGCGAAACTCCGATGCAAGGATGAATTTGCTGGAAACAAAGGAGAACGATCGAAGATAAAACAAGGAGGGAAGAGATGGAAAGAAGCGGCTAAAAGAAAAAGAAAGAAAATGATATATTTAAGGGTTTCAAATTGGGGGTATTGTTGGAATTGAAGGAAAATATAAGGGATAAAAGGGTAAATGTCTTGGTCAAAGTTAAAAAAAATTTAAGCTAAAAAGTAAAAAACTAGGGTACCCAGCTTATCACTTTTTACTTTTTTTAAATATTTTTTTATTTTAACAAACACCAAGCTATTTTGACCAGCTTTAAGTTCTATTCAAACGGGCTCATAATAAGATAAAAAGTGCATACTAGATTCATGTAGTTAGATTTGTATTAAGTATATAAATAATTAGTTGAGTTCTAAAATTTGTTAAAAATATGCACGCAAAGAAATCAAGTTTTGTTGAATCTTTTTCTTCTTTTTTTTTTTTTTAAAGAAAAAAAAATGTTTTTTTTCACTTACAATATATCACATAAAATTTAAGTATTTTAGAAGATTAGAAATACTTAAGTGACAAAAATTAAAGAAAAATACATGTATAAAGCTAAAAGAGAATAATATAATCGGTTAAAATTTGAACACTAAACAATTTTTAAAAAAAAACTTCAACACTCAAAAATATAATTAATTCGCGCGCAGATGAATTCACTAGTATATTATCTAACATTGGATAAATGTTAGGGAAAAGGACCCTGTATGGCCATTCGGCCAAAGTATTTTCACTTAAATGGCCATTTTGGCCCTTTACTTTAAATATTTCATTGCTGCTTTTTTCACTATTTTAGTTTTTTTGACGTAAAAAATCTATTTTTTAACAATTAAATAAAATTGTATAGAAATTATATAATTATTGTATAAAATATGTATTTGTATAAGATTTCTATGGAAATTGCATAATTGTTGTATAAAATGTGTATTTTGTATAAGATGTGTATAGAAACTGTATCATTTTTGTATAAAAACGTATCTATCATGAATGTCTATAAAAATGTATCTATCACGATTGTGTATGTATAAAAAATAATGTATCATTGTTGTATCAATATGTATCTATCGCGATTATATTGTATTGTATATGTGTCAGATATATATTGTATTGTACCAATAAGTATTAGATTTTTTTTATATATATTGTATCGTATCAATATGTATCAAATATGTATTGTACATACACACACACAAAAATAAAAAGCAAGAAAGAGCAGCCAAAAAAAGTAGAAGAAGAAGGCGAGTGAACTGGGCCAAACTAAATGGAAGTAAAAGATTGGCCTTTGGCCATGGGATGAAAATACTTTGGCCGAAGGGCCATTTCTGTCCTTCCACCTAAATTTAAGACCACAATCATGAAATAAATAATCTTGATTATAATTCTAGTATAAGTCAAACAACAACCCTAAAAAGATTTGGATATAAATTATTAAAACAAACTAATTTAGTGTACGTGTTTTACACGTGTGTCTCATGTCAATCAATAAAACTATATTCAATTAAATATATTTTCCTCATGTCATATATTTTAGGACTTCTAAATTATTAACTTTCCTAATACTTCTTAGGATAAATTTTTCTCTACCATATATTATAGGAATCTTTAATTTTTAAAATATATTTTTCTCTTACCATATATTTTAGGACTCTTTAATTTCTGAAATATATTTCCTGTAATCATATATTTAGGATTCCTTAATTTTAAATTTTAAATATAATAAAAATACTTAAATAATAATTTTAAAAAATAGCATAAAACAACTACTTGTAACAAATTAACAATACTGATTATTCAACTTATTAACAATCCCTAGGTTTATGTGGGAGCTGTAGCAAACCCCTTCTAAAGTCTTTGGGGATATAAAATTTCCACTCCTGCATTATGAAATTCAAATCAAAGCTTGCATTTTGTACAATAAAATGTATAATACACAAATTCCAACACTATGCAAACACATTTATACAACTGACAATAAAAAGAAAAAAACAATTACAAAAATAATTATGAAATCCAATTCTTAGCATAGTAAAAAGCCATGCATTAATCCTTAAGTCTCTCAACTCGTCAACCTATAATCCCAAGTTTAGTCGATTAATAACAAAGTAAAGCCATACATAATTGTTTTTCTCCTTTTTCGCCTAATAAAAAAACAGATAATCAATCAATTAATATTATTGTATTATACCCCAATGTTTTCTCCTCGCAACTCATAGCTAGGTAGGGGTAGTAAACAATTCCAAAATATCGACTCTTTTATGCTCACTGTGCAAATAGGTTCCAACTAAAAGTGAATGACTTTAAGAAAAATTATGCAGTAAAACACATATATATAATCTCCATAACAACTTTATTTTAACTCACTAACAATTTCTGCAATAGATTTGCTATTGCCTCTTAGAATATGATCATCTAACTGTCTAAGGTGACCACCATTTGCAGTAACGCCTCTAAAACTATCCAACAATTTTCTTACTTCCTAGTTAAATTCATTACGTTTTGAGGCATTCCCACTATTCCGCCAGTAAAAGGGAGTAGAAAATGATGTAGTGTCTATGATGGATTTATTCGAGTACTGTAACGTACATTAATCATAGCCACCATAAGCTTCTTTTTGTTTAGGACATAATTAATTGTACAAGCTTTTGAGAAACTATGGACACAACTACGATATTATTGTTGTTTTCCGGGTTTGGTAAAATTTGTATTTTTCAATAATAACTTCAATCACATGTTCAAAATAAATAAGAACAATCACATGAAGTTGTAACTTTGTATTTCACAATTTTGAACCTCAAAATAGGTTCAACCCAACTTATGAACATCAACAAAATGAAGTTCAAACTATTTTCTGGAAAATAGTAAAACCGTAAAAAAAAGATGAAAACAGAAATGGAGAATCAAGTCCACCGAATTCACGGAGTGTCCTTAAGGAATTTATTCCCCTCAAGTACCCGAGGTTATGGAATCTTTCCTCCCAGGATAAAATGATTCACTTCAGTAGAATAATGGTACCTCAAATTCTACCGAACAACGAACTCACTCAACGATTTGATGATCACACTTACAAGAAGAAGAGAGTGTTTTTTCTTTCACTAAATTCGTCACTATACCTGAGGAAAAATTTAGGTATTTATATCCAAAAGGGGGTGCTTCAGAAGAGAAGCAATGGTTCATGAAAAGAGACAACTTTCTGAAATGTCGCGACCACCTGCGCCCGTAGGTGGCCCACCTGCGTCCGCAGGTGCTTAGTTCGACAATTTCCAGAAGCTGCTAGTGGCCTGCGTGCCACCTGCACAGGCACCTGCGCCCGCGACCGCACGCAGGTCTCTTCTCAGAGGCCAACCAGTGCGTCTCTTCCTTGAATAGACGCATCCCTTTGATGTGCGTTGTGACATGCATCCGCACATGCTCGGGTGCGTGTGCAAATGGATAAAAATTTTCGTATTGGATTTTTGGATGAAAAACTGCACTAATTATTAAGTTTCAAATGAATTTTGTCCAAAAAGATAATCTCTCGATCGATCATTTGACAAATCCAAAGCCAAAGCCAAAGCCGAAGCCGAAGCCGAGCGAGTGACGACGACGACATGAGGCTTTCCTTGTTCTTGCCTCACTATTCACATGAAGGAATGCATCTCCATATATGCATAAGAAAGTTCCTTTCTCCCACCAATATAGGAGAAACACTTTTCTTTAAAGTGAAAACACAATTCACTTTTTTCCTCCATTTGTTCCCTCCATTTTCTATTCACATTTCATCACTAGAACCCAACAATCCCCTACATGAATGGGGAATGGCTATTTCATTTAAAAATATTCGGACAAGTGTGTGATATACAAGCAAAGACTAATTGCATCTGGATAAGTAGGTTTCCCTTTGAACTTTCCGTAGTGAACTTGTATCGGATGCACTCGGTCAATCGTTAGATGTGATATCTTTGAACCGTCAAACTTTAATGTACACCTAGACAATACAAGTCACACAACCAGCCTTTTACCATTTATGGTTTCACGGTTTTGTTTGTTTCAGCCATGAACACTACTTGGTTTCATGAGAGTGTAGAGAATAGGCCTTTACTATCATTCTCCTTGAAGCGGCTTCCACTTCACTCTCACATAGGTGATTCCTAAACGTTTCAATCCTATAGATCAAACTATTTGGTCAAATCTGCCAAACTTAGAAACCATTAAAAGATTTCCATCCATAAGTCTTATCCTTATTTTCTGAACATTGTCTTCATTATAAGAATGGGTTGAGTTAATTGACAATGTTGAACCGTCAGTCACAACTTTGTTTTATCTCCTTGAACCTAGATCTTGGGATCTCTAATTCGCTAGGTAGAGTTACCACCGTGAAGACTTGTCCTAGGCCATAAACCTATTCCCTTCGATGATCTCTCAACTCCCTCTCTGGATAGACCTTTTGTAAGTGGATCCAACACATTATCCTTTGACTTTACATAGTCAATTATAATAATTCCACTAGAGAGAAGTTCTCTAACGGTATTATGTCTTTGTCTTATATGATGAGATTTACCGTTATACATCATGCTCCCTGTCCTACCTATCACAACTTGTCTATCACAGTGTATGCATACTGGTGCCAAAGGTTTGGGCCAATAAGAAATATCTTCCAAGAAATTTTAGAGCCATTCAGCTTCTTCACCGGCTTTATCTAACGCGATAAATTCAGATTCCATTGTAGAGCGGGCAATACATGTCTATTTGGATGATTTCTAAGAGACTGCTCCTCCACCTAAAGTAAATACATATCTACTTGTGAATTTTACTTCATTTGATTCGGTGATCCAATTTGCATCAATATATACTTCAATTATCGTAGGATATTTGTTATAATGCAAAGCATAGTCTTGAGTATGTTTTAGATACCCCAAAACTCTTTTCATTACCATCTAATGAGTTTGATTGGGATTACTCGTGTACCGACTCAATTTACTAATAGCGCATGCTATATCTGGTCACGTACAATTCATGATGTACATCAAACTTTCCAACATTCTTGCATACTCCAATTGTGAGTCACTTTCACCTTCATTCTTTCGAAGTGCATAGCTCACATCCAATGGAGTCTTGGTAATATTGAAATCCAAATACTTAAACTTGTCAAATACCTTTTCAATGTAATGAGACTGTGACAATGTCAACCCTTGTGGAGTTCTATGAATTCTTATTCCTAAGATCACATCCGCAACTCCAAGGTCTTTCATATCAAACTTGCTTTTAAGCATTCATTTTGTTGCATTTATGTCAGAAATGTCTCTACTGATGATCAACATGTCATCCATATACAAACAAACAATAACTTTGTGATTCGGAATGTATTTAATGTAAACACATTTATCACATTCATTTATTTTGAATCCGTTTGCCAATATGGTTTGGTCAAACTTTATATGCCATTGTTTGGGTGCTTGTTTTAGTCCATAAATTGACTTAACAAGTTTGCACACTTTTCTTTCTTTACCAGGAACCACAAAACCCTCAGGTTGTTCCATGTAAATTTCTTTCTCCAATTCTCCATTTAAGAATGCAGTTTTCACATCCATTTGATGGATTTCAAGACCATATACTATAGCTAATGCAACCAACATTCGAATGGATGTTATCATTGTTACTGGCGAGTATGTGTCAAAGTAATCAAGACCTTCTTTTTGTCTAAAGCCTTTCACAACAAGCCTTGCCTTGTATTTGTCAATAATACTATCAACTTTCATTTTCCTTTTGAAGATCCATTTAGAACCTAAAGGTTTATTTTTTGAAGGAAGATGAACCAACTCCCAACTATGGTTGCTCAAGATTGAATCAATCTCACTATTGACAGCCTCTTTCCAAAAGGATGAGTCCGCAGACGACATCACTTCTTTAAACATTAGAGGTTCATTTTCAAGAAGAAATGTTACAAAATCTGATTCGAAGGAAGTGGATGTTCTTTGTCACTTAATACTCCTTGGATTCTCTCCATTAAGTACATTCTCCCTTAGTTCATCCCTAGGTCATTTAGACCCTTTGCTAGACAACTCATGTCTAGTCTTATACGGATAAATTTGTTTAAAGAATTCAGCTTTATCTGATTCCATTACTGTATTATCATGGATATCCCGATGTTCAGATTTATGAACCAAAAATCAACATGATTTACTATTTGTAGAATATCCAATGAAAACACAGTCCACAGTCTTTGGTACTATTTTCACCCTTTTGGGTATAGGAACTTAAACTTTCGCTAGACACCCCCACACTTACTGTGGTTGTGATTGCTGTGATATCTATTATTATTGTGGGATGTACTAGTATTTGGACATCTTCATGGGATTGGTTATTATGATTCATTGGTTGGCTCGGGTATCACACCGGTACAGTACATAGATAATAGCTCGTCCCCTATAGGTCATGACTAGTGGGCAACCATAAGACCCTTAGCATGTATGTACAAGGTATGTATGAGTGTGACGGTTCCTTGAATAGACCGGGTATATGATTATTGTTATTGTTGCTGTTTATATTGGTTCCATAAGTGGACCGAGTTATATTATGGTTGTTGTTGTGGGTTCCTTGAGTGAACTAAAAAATGATGTTGCTTGATATATTTGGGATTCTTGTGTGGTCCAGTTACTTGTCATATATTTTGGGATTCTTATTGTTAGAGTCATGGATTTTTGACTTGGATATTTTTAAATTCATGGTTTGTTGACTTGGATATGGTTAGAGTGATGGTTTGTTGACTTGAATATTGTTAGAGTCAGGGTTGTTGACTTGGTCATGGTTTGACTTGACTTGTTGTCTCTTGACTTGTACTTGACTGAAGTTGTAAAGTTACTTGAAAAGGCTAAGTGTCATAAACTCGGGGTATTTATCATAATGTGTGTTCATAGTTGTACTTGTTACCAGGTGATGATTATTGGTTTTCAATTATCATTAAGGTTAATTGAGGTGTAAGTGAAATAGATTGACTTATAATAACTATTGGGGTTAAACTCTGAGAGATAGGATGGATGACACTTGATATGAAGGTGATGAATGATCAACAGGAATAAGAATGAGAATACTCTTAGGTAACATAAGTGGATAATAGTGTCTGGATTAAATTGTTATATAAGTTGTCATGCTTTCTTTATGTGATTTCTATATTGTGTTTACGTGATCTAACCCTGATCGGTCGATGATACCTACCAGTACATGTTGTTTGTGCTGATACTACTCTTGCTATACCCTTTTTGGGGTATAGTTTGGTTGGAAAGTTAGTTGATATTTCACAGGTGACGTGGATAGTGATCTCCAGCAGCTTCTACTTCTCTCATTCATGGTGGAAGTTGTGTCCAGTCTTATCGTTCTTCATTTAGAATCTCTTGTACCTATTTAGACCAGATCCTAGGGTAGTTTATATTTTCCATATTTTATTTGTAAAAGCCATTGTAATAAAGGTGAGTTATTGTTTTTATTAAAGACTTCCTCATGTTATGTTGAATGGGTGGTAAGGGGTTCTCCTATCTAGGTGAATTAGAGTAGGTTCCCTCACGATTAGGTAGTTTGGATGGTGACAACATATTTTGGTATTAAATTTTGCGAGGCCAAATCAGCAAAATGCCTCTAGAGCTATTGTGAAGAATATCATCAAAAATTTTGAGCTTAAAGAGGGCACGGTGCGACTAGTGCAGAACACTTGTCAATATAAGGATAAACTACATGAAGAACCACACAAGTACCTGCTAAAGTTTACTGAGATGAGTGACAACTTCCATTGTCAAAATATTTCATATGAATATGTGAAGTTGACATTGTTCCCCTTCTCATTGATTGGGGAAGTGAAGCAATAGTTACATAATAAACTGGAAGGATCTATCACGTCTTGGGATGCTTCGTTCAAAAAATTTCTCAACATATTCTTCTCATCTAGAAGAAAAATACAGCTTAGAGGCAGGATTTCTGGATTTGTTCAAAAAGATGTTGAATCTCTTCCCCAAGCTTAGGAGAGATACAAGGGATACTTGAGAGATTGCTGACACTACCATCAGCCCAAGGAAATTATTGGGCATAATTTTATTGAAGGATTGAGGCCAGATGCTAAGTCTTTATTAGATGCTACTTCTCAAGGGAAAATTTTATCCAAGAGCTATGATGAAATAGAGGTGTTGCTCAATCTTATGACTGCAGGTCACCGAGACTATTCAGAGCCCAGCAGAGTTTTCAGCTCTACCTAAGAAAACACCGGGTAAGTTAGAGCTGGATGATGTGTCAACTATTCGAGCTGATATTGGATAGTTGTGTGCCTTAATGAAGCAGAGTTTATTAGCTCCAAGTGCAAGTCAAGTTCAACAGGTACAACAGGTTCAGGCGACTGCTTTATTTTGTGAAAAGTGTGGGGAAAATCATGCCTACTGTGGATACCCTTTGAATCCAAAATCTATATATTATGTGGGGCAACAAAATTACAGAAACCACCCAAACTTCTCTTAAGGTGGAAATCAACAAGCCCAAAGACAGTAATATATGGAGCAAGCTCCACATGTGAGCCATTCTTTAAAGGAAACAATGAAGCAGTTTATGGGACAATAGACTCAGATTGTGGCTAAAATGTAAAAGTCCATTCATGAACTTGAGCGTCAAGTAGGCCAACTAGCTTTATCACAACATACAAGACCTGCAGGTGCACTACCGAGTGATACACAAAATAATCCAAAGCAGGTAATGACAATTACATTAAGGAATGAAAGAAAGTTGGTTGAAGATGCTCCTAAATAGAAAGTTCAAGAGGCAAGTGTAGAGTTACCAGATGCAGAGCCTCCAAAAATGAGGGTAATTAACTGGGACAACTACAAGCATCCACCTCCTTTTCCACAAAGGTTGATCCCAAAACCAACTCCAGATATACAACATATGCAAGAGGAAAAAAAAGAAAGAGAGGTTGTTGAGCAACCTTAGATTATGGTTGAGATACCCCCACCACCATTCCTATAAAGATTCTAGAAAAGTAAGGAGGATACAAATTTTAAGAAGTTCCTTGATATCTTCAAGCAACTTCACATCAATATTCCCTTGATTGATACTTTGAGGGACATGCCCAAATATGCCAAATACCTAAGAGAAGTGGTGGCTGGATAGAGAAGATATGTAGAATTTGAGATGGTTGCACTCACTAAAGAGTGTAGTTCGAGGGTATTGAGCAAATTCTCCAAAAAGATTAAAGATCCTGAGAGTTTCACCCTCCCCATACAAATTGGTGAAGATAAGGTTGGGCATGCATTGTGTGATCTTGGGGCAAGTATAAACTTAATGCCCTTATCTTTGTTTGAGACACTTGGTTTGGGAGAGCCACGCCCAAAGACTATCACTCTACAATCGGAACACCATTCTCATATGCAACTAGAAGGAGTAATTGAAGATGTGCTCATCAAGGTAGGTAAATTCATGATTCCCGACTTTATTATTTTAGATTTTGAAGCAGATGATTAGGTACCAGTTATTTTGGGACGCCCATTTTTAGCCACTGTTGGAGCCTTAATTGATGTACGAAAAGGGGAGCTTTAGATAAGGGTTCATGATGAGGAGGCAACGTTTAAAGTTTATAAGTCCCTCTCCACTCCTTCACACTACAAAGACTTATGTATGATCATAGAGGTAGTCAATGATAAGTGTGGGTGGAAGAATGTAGGCCTGAAAAAGTGGATCGGAAGACAAAGAGAGTGAATGATAATTGTGATCCTTCTAAAGTGAAGAAGAGGCCGAAGTTGCATCATATGGGGAGGATAATATTGAGAAAATTTGAATGATCTATGACTTGCGTCGTGCCACTATATTAAATTAGGCACTGTTTGGGAGGCAACCCAAGTTGTAATAGTGTAGTTTTATATTTATAGCGTCACGTTTGGATTTTTATTTTTTTTTGGTTTGTGCAGATTTGGAGAAGTCTAAGTACCTGCATTTTAAAGCTAAGAGGCATGGATGAAGCATAAGTATGGGGTCATTCACCATTTTTTATGGAAAGATTGAGGAAGAAATGCAGCTAGCTAGGCCCTAAAGGGCCTCAGAGAGTATTTCTAACCACTATTTTATATTTATTATTGCTTTGGGGACAAAGCATAACTTTAATTCTAGGGTGAGATTCTTCCGATATTTGTTAATGGTGAAGTATGCTATAGGACTTGTTTTGTTTTAGTTACTTGCTTTATTGAAAAAAATTGTGAAGAAAAAAATAAAATTTAAAGTCGAAAAACACACAAAAAAAATTCTTTAGTTTTCTAGATTAGAATAGTTGGTGTTGGTTTTTAGCTTTTTAGTTCTTTAGTAGAGCATATATTGCCCACCCTTTGGTTTTTCTTTTCAGTTCTTTTTCGAGGTTAGGCCCTTTGAACTGACTATCCTTTTTATTTTTAGAATATTTTTTCTTTTATTTTTAGGTAGAATGACTTTTCTCGACGATGGATAGTTGACAACCGTATTGAAGGAAGAATTAGTCATTAGGAGCTAGAGAGTCTTTAGGACCAATTGAATATGAGGTGCTCTTATTAGGTATTGCACATGAACTGAATGGTGCAAGTTGGTTTTAAATTCAAGCATGCTATGAAGAAAACTGAATGACTTCTTTTATGAAACCTAGGCTCTTTTACTTGACTCGTATGATTTTTAGCTTAAATTTGAACTCTTGTTGTTTACTTGATTGAGAGTCTGTATGGATCCTTCTTGAGTTGAACATGTGCCATATGTGTTAGGTGTTTGTTGATAATCCATGCGTTCGTATTGATGTCTAGAACTTGCCCGGTGTATTTGCAAAGTTAAATGAAGAATGTTGAGTTTAGGAGATGATATGGGCGTTTCTTTTATTAGCCTATTTTTTATCCTTTGCTTTACCTACCTATAATGGATGATACTAATGAGCCCTGTTGAGCCTTTAGCCTATTCTTTGGTAGCCACGTATGAAGCTTAATCCTTTTGTTTCAATAGACCTTTAATTTGATCCAAAACTCTTAAACGCTTTAATTAAGAAATAAGAGTTAAATGAGTGAGAATTGAGAAAAGAGAGATAATTGAGGTGGGAAGTCTATAGAAAAGTCTAATGGTGCAAGGGATTAAACAAAATTCATATGCTATTGGTAGGGAGTAGAAAAAGAACAAAAGAAAAGTGAAACAAAAGCATTTGAAAATTGAGTACTCTTTACTAGTGGTATGTGAACTTGCTTAAAGAGATGAGAAACAAAGAAATTTATGGGTGAGAAGAGTAGAAGAAAAATTTGGTTGATTGAAGAGCGTGAAAATGATGAAAAATTTATGATGTATTAAAGTGCTTAGGGAAGTTAGTCACTATTTGAGCCAAAATAGTTCCTACCGATCCTTAGCTTATGTTACTACCCGAAAAGTCCTACTTGATCTTAGATTTGATGTTTACACTAAGAGAAAGCTTATGGTTCATTGTATGCTGCATGTGAATTTTTTTTGTGAGAGTGATCGTAATTCTATTTTTATACCCATTCTAGAATTAATTTGTATACTTGTGAGTGAATATGGGTAACTCTCTTGTTGTGAGGGCACATGGTTGACGAAAGATAGGTGAAGTATATGATCTCTTGGTTGGGTGAATTATAGGAGTTTTCAAATATCATAGAGTCGGTTCTTGAGGGTAGGATGTCTTGGAGTAGTTGTTTAAATGTATGGTATGAATGAAGCATGTTTAATAAGAACTTGTCGTCCATTATATTCATTGTAGTCTTAGCTTGAGTAATCTTGTTTCAATTGGTGTAGTTGTAGTAGATTTTATGTTATGTGTGTATAGCTAACTCGAGGACGAGCGAGGGTTTAAGTATGGGGTGTTGATGCGGGTATAAATATCACCTTATTTTACCATCATTCACATCACATTTGTTTTGTTTTTGGTTTTATCTTGAGCTTAAATTGTAATGAACCTCTCGTTCATTTGCTTTATTTCTGCGTATTTTCTGCATTTTTTGTCTTCCCATAGTGGCTACAGGTCATTTATGACTTATTGGGATTGTCGGTTTGATTTTTGGGTAGTTCGTTCGGGTTTTACGCCCATTTCCCTATTTTGGAGCTTTTGAAGTTGAGAAATTGGTCTTGGACCAAAACTTCTAGTAAATGGCCTCTCATGAGAATTTTGATGGTTCTGTTAGCTCTGAAATGTGGATTTTAGGCTAAGGGGACCCTTGGTTTGGGTCCCGAGGCTTTTGGACTCGTTTTGGGCTATTGAGAAGAATTTGGCAAAAATGGAACAGTGGGTGTGGGACCCATATTTTTTTGAAAAGACCTCGAATAGAAATTTTGATGGCCAGGTTGAGTTCGTAAAATCAAATTTGGTAGGGTAGCATAGTTTGTTTGCGTGCACAGGGTTCCGAATGAATCCCGAGCATTCATTCGAAGCCCATTAGGACTTGGCTTTTGCTGGTGCCTAAGTCGTTGGTGCAGCCACTTTAGTAGCCTATGACCACTTTAGTGCCAATATGACCGCTTTTGCAGTGGCTGGCCAGCCAAGGCATGGTCGCTTTAGCACCAACCTCGTCGCATTAGCTGTGACCGCTTTAGCGGCCATCGCTGAAAGTTTATATATTCCATTTTCCTCAATTCCAGCCATTGTTCTAAGCTTAAAACCTCCATTCTCACTTGTGGGAGCTTGAATTTAGTGGGATATCCTTGGATTAAAGCTGGGATATCTTTTTCCCGTTATTATCCGGTAAGATTCTTAACCCTTTGTTTTACTTTTGTTTTCCTTAACTCTTAGGGCTGTTTTGAGCCCCAATTGAAACTTTGTTTGTGCTCAATGTTTGAGCACACATTCCTTGTTCTTTGATGGGCCTTGTGATGGATTTAATTTCTAAATTACGTTAGGGGGCCCCACAGGCCTATTTTTAACTCAATTTTTGGCCTAAAGTTTTATATTGCAATATGGGTGTTGTTTTACTCATATTAACATGTATATTATGAATTTGATAATGGGACAGCATTCAGGGATCGAAGAGTGGAGATGAGAAGTTCATGGACTGTTCGAGACTGCGGTTCGACATCGAGGCAGGCTTCGATCTACTATTTTCTATGAGATTGTGTACTGTATAAATTGCATGAGGTGCGGGTTATAGGATAGGTTTATAGCTAGAATTTTCCAGAATTGACCTGTTTAAGGGCTTTAGAATAGAATTATAAATTGAGCCTTAACCTAGAATACCCTCTTTAGCAATAGGATGTTTTTAAGCGTGATTATCTATATACACTACCTTAGGCTGACGCGGGTAATCCTTAGTGTAGGAGTTGGGCAAGTACTTATCTATTTCAGTGATATTCCTCGGTTAAATTCTCCTGGTAGAATGATGCCTCTCGTTGATCTCGCTTCTGACTTCCTACCTATGTTTATATACTCTTATTGTTCTGTATATTACTCTGTTAGGCCCGAGGCCTTGCTTAAAAGACCATGGACACCATGTTAGTTATTTATACTTTAAAGGAGTTGTGTCTTGGTTTATAGATACGTAGGTACTTACGTTAACTTTGATTGGATACTGGTTATGGCATGCATACATTATCCCCATTCTCACGCTTATTTTAGCTGGTAGACCCCCTTTTTGGCAGAATTCTGGCTTATTTTCCTTTAGGCTAGCATATAGTCCACCTTTAGGACTAAACTTAGCACTTTTAGTGCCTTGGGATGGGACTGATAAACCTTAGTGTAGGTTTGGGTAGGTGCTTGCCTTAATTTGGATTATTAGGGTTCGATAATGGGCTTTACTTCCCTTTTTAGATAGAATGCTTTGAATGAATCTCCTTTAGTCTTAGATGGGCTTATGATTACTTCCTTAGGCTATTACCTTGGGTATGGGTTGACTTAGACTTGATTTCATGACTATTTACCTTCATTACCCTGGGGGAGGGCAGTAACTAATCTTTGACCGCACCTCTTTGATCTAGTAATTGGAACCTGCTTGGCCTTAGAGGATTTGACCGCTTGAAACTGAATTTTATGAATAAATAGATTGGTGATAGGCTTAGGACCCCTGGATTACCGCTAGTTATGTCATGCTTATGAGTTCCGGTTCAAGTCTGGTATCTGTTTATGGTTGTGGCTTGAGAGCTCTAGCGCTCGATTATAGTTATCACTTGGGATTTATGGAGGTTGTGTATAGTTCTTGTATGAGAATTCCACAGGTTGTAAATAGATCATCAGGCCTCTTGTTATTACTAATGGTTTCGGTTCGAACCCGACTATCGTTATCGTACAATTATGGATCTTTTGACTTCTTATTATTATCCACTAGTTTTGGTTTGAATCTGATTATCATTATTGCTATTGTTAAGGATTACAAAAGTCCTGGTTTGGTACCAGGTAGTGTATACGGATATCCCGAGTCCCCTATGGGCCCCTTCGTCCGATGAGCCATTATACCGGAGGAGGATGGTCGTCATAGGTCCTACCTTAGCGAGCTACTGCGCTGGAGGAGGTGTATACACTTCTGTTGGATATTACTTGATTTACCTTACATCATGTTATTCTTTTCACAACTTTCATTCATTTATATGCATCGCCTATCACCAATTTAATTGTTTGGTACTTGTATCTATCGGTTTTATGGGGGCTGAATAGGTATAGGTTATTTTTTTGTTTACTGAGTGATTATTTGTACCTATTGAGCTTATGGGGTCCCGATTAGGTTTTTGTTTGTTCAGGCTTGCCAGATACATTATTGTTCGGATATTATTATATAGTTTGTGGCAGTCTGGTTATGGATTAGTACCCAAGGTTTTAGGTACGCTTTCGAGTTCCTTTACTCCTTATTATGGTTAGACCATCTTATAAATATTCATATTTCGGTTAGAGACTCTGATTATGCTAGAGTTAGCTTCCCTGTTTGGTTAAGATCCTCGAGATGTTAGGCTAGCTCCCCCAAGTTAGTACCTTTGTGTTTAGTCCTATAGATATAGTATTACCGTATATCCCTCTTCTTCCTTATCTATTATTATTGTATATACTCTTTTTGCCTCATACTACTACTACATATCCTTCTTTCACTCTTCATTTGTGTATTGACTAGTTATGTATGGTATTGCACCTTCGTCCCAGATTACTTGATATGTATGATAGTTTATCTTTACTTTTCTATTAGTATTATTATGTCACATTTATTAGATAGTTGTCTATAATGTATATTCATGTTTTACATGTTATTTATACTTACATTATCTTTGGAGCTCAGTCGGTCGATGCCTACTGAGTACCTTGTATTGGTACTCATACTACACTTCTGCACCTTGCAGATCATAGTATGAGTTCTTGCTGCTGAAGTGTGCATCATCCAGAGCTACCATGGATCGAAGATTTGGGGTGAGCTCCTAGCGTCCGGAGTTGTTCTTGCTCCCCCTCTTTTGCTGGACTAATCTTTATTTTGCATTTTAGAGACGGTTCTGTATATATATTGTGCCCACCTTGTACTCTTGATTGATACTGGCTCTTGTACTAACATCATTAGGTTTTTGGGGAAATATTTTCTTTTTTTCTTGTCTTCTTTTCATTTTACTAGTCTTGACTTCTGCTTTTCTTATTAGCCCGTTACTAGCTGTTGCGGTCTATCAGTTGGCTTACCTACTGGTGGGTTATGATAGGTGTCATTATGACTTGAGACATTAGGTTGTGACAGTGTGCTATTAGAGCCATCCTCACCAGTGTCATTGGTACAAGATCAAAGTGCCTAGTAGAGTCCTGCGGATCACTACGATAATGTCTGTATCCTATATTCGGGAGGCTATAGGGCAGTCTTAGGAAATTTCATTTCTTGACTCTTGATCATATGTCCTTACTTTTATCAACTTCTAAGTAACTCTTTTGACTCTACTCCTTCTCAGATGGATAGCACGAGGTTGTTGATAAATGCAGACGAGACTTCTATGCGTGTTACCAAAGATTCAGTTCAGAGTCAAACCAAAGAGTTGGAGCTTAGTATAGGGGATCTTCAGTATTAGCCAGAGGGTCTGGGGCCACCCTCGTCTCCGACAGATTTTATGAATGCCTCAGCTTTTTAGGATACCATATTAGAGATTTTGAGTCTTTTCATGGATACTTCACAGTCAGTGGTGGTGCTCGGTACATAAGGTAGTTCTCAGGCTAGAGTTGGGTTTGTTGGTGTTCCGCAAGGCTCTTTATCATTTTTAAAGTACGGGATTGGATTTCTCGAGTAGGCCAGACATACTCTTTTGTTATTTCCTACAGAGCATGAGATGGTGCGTGGATTTATTAGACAATTGAATTTACCAGTCTGCTTGGCGTCGAAGCATTTGATAGCAGTTGGGTCTACTTTCCTTCAGGTTGTTGATCATGCAAGAACTACAAAGAGCGTATGTCTTAATGTATATGGAGGTGGCGGTAAGAGGCCATGTCAGTAGTACAGTGTTAGTGGTATCCTATCCAGAGGTAAGAACCTCCCAATAGAGGTCAGTATCACATGCAGCCTATCAGGTTCGTACAGGTAGCACCTTAGAGTATAGGTGGCTTTCAGATAGATTGTGGTGGTCATGGTAGACAGAGTTCTGGTCAAGCACTATGGGGTTCTTGGTCTAGGTCTTCAGGCCATGACAGTCATTCTTGGTCATGGGATACATTGCATCAAAGAGTTCCAGGAGCATGTTATGACTGTGGAGATATTGGTCATTGGTCTAGGGAGTGCCCAGACATGAGTTTGTTAGCCAGTTGGCGTCAGCTCATGTTTCCCGACAGGTTAGAGCTTCAGGGGTTTTCTATGACTGTAGAAAGACCGATCATTGGTCTAAAAAGTGTCCTTGGTGTGGGATTATTAGTCTGTCAGTGCAGCTGGATAGTCTCATAAGGTTGTGGCACCTCTGGTTAGAAGCGGTACCCTGGGTATTTCTATTGGTCATTCAAATACTCAGTTCGAGGTCAGGCGTGTTTAAATTCGAACTTCTTCTGGTAGGTCAGGGTCCATGGTTCAGATTTCGCCGTTATAGGTGCTAGTTTGATTTACTAATTTTTTAGTTTCTATTTGAATTAAGTTGGGGTTTTCATACCCATTGGTGTTCGTATGCCTAAATATTACTATATTGGTTGTTGTAATCCTTTGTGTAGACTTATGCATATATGACTACCCCCGTAGAGATTTTTTTGTAGTAGTGCATTGAGTGGATCAGTATTGTGCTTGACTTGGGATGTAGCAATTGGGTGAATTCCCTTTCCTTTGGCATATTAGCCTTGTTGTGATCTTAGAATGGTACTTGTTGTGTGGACGCTTACTCGTCAACAAGATCGGTTTGGATAGTTGAGGCCAAGTGGTTCATCTCTGGTGTTGAGATTATAGCTTCGGATTGTGTATCTTAGTTGCAACCCCCGTTTTGAGGTTTTGATTCAGTTGAGCATTCGTTGAAAGAATGACTAAGCCTACTCATTACCTACCAATTCAGTTTTCTTCAGTTTAGATACATTGACTTAGATAGATCCTCGGGGGATAGCCGTTGGCATATGGTGTTGGTTTCTATTATTTTTGACCTTGGTTCTCAGTTTTTGTCAGAATTTTTTATTGTCTACTCAGCAAAAGAAGTGTACTCGAGTTGGGCTTAGCGTGGTTTTACCCACATTTGGTGGGGAATTCCAGAGCAGATCATTGATTTGCAAGAGATTGTGCATTGGACTCATGACTATTGGTTTCAAAGGTCATCAGGACCAGTTAGTGGCTTGGCAGAGATCGCATATATTGGTCATCATCATTTAAGTATTCCGGTAGAACTTTACGAGCTTTGTTCTTATTCTAGTCCTCAATCTTTCAAGGTTAGTATGGTGTGATTATGCGGCTAGGACACGGATGATGCTGGGGAGATTCTATGTAGTTCAGAGTAGGCAGAATAAGGGAATATTAGATTTGGAATTTGGAGTTTGCTGTATGGTTCATGCTTTGGTTTGTCCTTAGCCTGGTTGAGTTTCCCTTAGTTGTGCTTGTATCGATGTGGTGTCAGTATGCAATAGTTTGGGTGTACTTGTATTGGTGTGGTGTTAGTATTCTATGGTTTGGGTATGCGTGTCTCAGTCATGCTCGAACTAGTTAGAGTCCAGTTGGTTGTGAAGGATGAGTTTTTGGTTATTTGAAAGGTGGAGTAAGAAAGTGAGTAAAAAGGGGATACCTTTAATGAAATCCCTTGAAAGTATTGGTTGGGGTCGTAGAGGCTGTTTGGGGAGACTTGCAGGGTATGCGGGCACAATACCTCGTCCCTTTGATCATTCGGGCTCTTTCTATCCATTGACTTTCGAGGACGAAAGTCCTTTTAGTAGTGGATTTTGTAATGACTCTCCCAGTCATTTTCTCCGTTTCTATACTTTTTTGGCATTTTGTGTCTTCCTATAGAGGTTACATGTCATTTATGACTTGTCGGGACTGTCGGTTTGATTTTCGGACAGCTTGTTTGGGTTTTAAGCCCATTTCCCTATTTTGGAGCTTTTAAAGTTGCAAAATTGGTCTTAGACAAAAAATTCTAGTAAACAACCCCTGATGAGAATTCTGACAATTCCATTAGCTCCAAAATATGGATTTTAGGCCATTGGGACTCTTGGTTCGGGTCCCGAGGCTTCCGAACTCGCTTGGGCTATTGAGTAGAATTTGGCAAAAATGAAACAATAGGTGTGGGACCCATATTTTGTCAAAATGACCACGAATGGAAATTTTTATGGTTTCGTTGAGTCTGGAACACCGAATTTGGTCGGGTAACATAGTTTATTTGCATGTACGGGGTTTCGAATGAATTTCGAGCATCCGATCGAAGTTGCTAGTGCAGCTGCTTTAGCGTCCAAATGACCGCTTTAGCAGCCCATAAACGCTTTAGCTGTAGCTGCTTTAGCGACCCATGACTTCTTTAGCAGTAGCCACTTTAGCTGCTAAATGACCGCTTTAGCGGTGGCTGGCCAGCCAAGGCATGGTCGCTTTAGCACCCACCTTGCCAAGCGGCCATCATCGAAAGTTTTATATATTCCATTTTCCTCAATTTCAGCCATTTTTCTAAGCTAAAAACCTCCATTCTCACTTGTGGGAGCTTGAATTTAGTGGGATATCCTTGGATTGAAGCTGGGTTTGGGTAGGAGACGCTGAGTTTATCTTTTTCCCATCAATATCCCGTAAGATTCTGCCCTAACTTCTCTGTTTAACTCTTGTTTTCCTTAACTCTTAGGCCTATTTTGAGCCCTCATTGAGACTCCGTTTGTGCTTAATTTTTGAGCATGCATTCCTTGTCCTTCGAGAGACCTCGTGACAGATTCTATTTCTGAATTCCATTAGCGGGCCCTACAAGTCTATTTTTGACCCAATTTTTAGCCTAGAGTTTTATATTGCAATATGGGTCTCATTTTACTCGTATTAATGTGTAGATTATGAATTTGATAGTGCGACAACATTCAGGTTTAGAGGACTGGTGACAAGTAGTTCGTGGACAGTTTGAGACTGCGGTTCTGTATCGAGGTAGGCTTCGGTCTACTCTTCTCTATGAGATTGTGTACTGTATATATTGCATGCTAGGTGGGGGTTATAGGATAGGTTTATAACTAGAATTATCTAGAATTATCTAGAATTGACCTGTTTAGGGGCTTTAGAATAGAATTGTTAATTGAGCCTTAGCCTAGAATACCCGCTTTAGCTATAGGATTATGTTAAGCCTGATTATCTATGTACACGACCTTAGGTTGACGTGGGTAATCCTTAGTATATGATTTGGGGTAGTACTTATCCATTTCAGTGATTTTTCTCGATTAAATTCACCTGGTAGAATGATGCCTCTCGTTTATCCCGCTTCTAACTTCCTACCTATGTTTATATACTCTTATTGTTATGTATATTACATTGTTGGGCCCGAGGCCTTGGTTACGAGACCATGGACACTAGATTAGTTCTCTATGCATTAAAGAATTTATGGCTTGGTTTATAGACTCTTAGGTGCTTACGTTTACTTTATTTCAATACTGGTGATGGCATGCATAAATTATCCGCATTCTCATGCTTATTTTAGCTGGTTAAGTCCCACTTTTTAGTAGAATTCAAGATCATTTTCCCTTATGCTAGCATATAGTCTGCCTTTAGGACTAGACTTAGCTCTTTTAGTGCCTTAGGATGGGATTGAGAAGCCTTAGCCTAGGTTCGGGTAGGTGCGTAACACCCCGTACCTTCCCAACCCTACTTAACAACGTTGAACAATGTTTACTTAGGAGTCAAGAGCCATAAGTATGTATATTGTAATGGTATTGATGATATAATTGATATTGGGCCTAGTACATGGGATTAGACCTTCGTAGGAGGTGTAACACCCCGTATGTTGTCGAACCTATACGACTACGTGTACATTTATGGAATTAGTTAAACATGAGAGATTTGAGGAATTATTCATTAATTTGTTGGGGCTTACATGAGTCTTGTGCCATTGGGCCAAATGAGGCCCCAAGCTCATGAGAAAGACTTGGCCCAATGGGGCAAAAATGATCCAATCTTCCATTTGACCAAATCAACCATGCATTTATTGTCAAGAGTTGGATAAGAGATACTTAAAGGGACTATAAAAAGGGAACAAAATCAAATTTTATTCCATTGTGACACCCATGCCTTTTTCTAGAATTTTCTCAACATTTCCTTATCTCATACAAACCCTAGACCTTCATCTCTTGGACCAAGATCATCTTCTTGCAAGACTTGGTAAGTGTATATTACTATGGTTAAATATATTTTATGCATGGAAGATGATTTATATCATGTTGGTTATGTTGGTGAAGTGTGATAAGTTCACTATGTGTAAAACAATTTGTGTTTGCTAAATCGGAGAATGGTTTTGTCTTGTAAACTTGCACATGGACTTGTGGTCTTGAAGGAAGTGGACTTGATGGATTCAATATTTACATGTGAGATGTGATTGTAGTCTTACTTTGTTTTATCTTTGTGTATAATGTTTGGAATTGTTGTTCTAAATTTGGTTATGGATTTGGTGACGGATTGGAAAGAAAGTGAGGTTTTGGGGATGTTTATGTGTGTTGTGATACCATGGCTGATTGTTGGCATCTAAGATGATCAAAAATATGTCAAAAGAAGTTTAGTTATGATCATGGACCATTCATTGCATTAAAAGACCCAAAATGAACCCGGTGGCCGAAAACGGGCATCCACCCTCGCAGGTGAGGCACTTGCGGGCGCAGGTGCCAATGCAGATGCCCCTGGAAACTGCCAAGGGCCATATGCGGCCGTAGGTGGCTTCGCAGTTCCCTTCCAGAACACCATTTTTCATGTTTTTGTCCCCCTTTGACCCTCAAAGGCCCCTATACCCTTTATGGATATAATTAGCAACTTGAGATGTCATTTTAATGACTTTAAAGGGTCGTATGGAGGCATGTTGGACTATGTTAAGTATGTATTGTTGTTCATATGTTGTTATGAGACAAGTTGATAGGAGTAATTTTGACAAAATGATAATGAGAAAGCATAAAAGGTAAGTGTGGTGTGAATTGCTATTGATGTATGATATCTTGGTCAATGTGTGGAATGTTATGGTGTCGTTGGTATGAGAATGCAGTGGATTGTATTGTAAGGGGTGACATGACGTTATACGGCAGTCATATAGCTCATTGTTGTTTTATACGTTGGTATAGTAACTAGTTGCTAATGTAAGCTCCGATATATACTTGTGTTGTAGAGTGAAACGTAAAGGAGAAAGCTGGACTATTGTATCCCCATATAGGCTTGTGTATTCGTAGTGAGACGACAAGGCATGTAAGGTTACTCTTTCCGTATCTTTCTGCAGCATAGGTTATTCACCTTGTTATGGTACTTACTCATGTCCGAAGTGTTCTGAAGTATCCCAGTTCAGGTTGAGATATATTGTTATTCACATGTGTTCTATTCTTAGATGAATTATGATTCGCTTATCTCTTATTCATTTACTGAAGTTCCAAAGCTGTCATAATGTTGTAATTTCTAAAAGAACTATCTCAAAGAGAGAGTAAGGTGTCAAGAGAATCTATTTATGCTTGAATAGTATTTCCAATCATGTCATGTTCCCAAATCCAATATTATTATGATTATGTTTGTACCAATCTCTCACAAGAGTAAAAGTACCAATCTCATAAGAGTAACGAAGAGGTGATGTGCGAGCTAATATACCTATCCCTCAATTAGAGATATCAATCTCATGAAGTAAAGGAGTGAAGTAATATATTTGTGTGTTTCAGATAGTGTCATGATCCTCAATGTATCAATCTCTCATAAGTGAATAAATCAATCTCTCCCAAATAAGAATAAGAAGAGATTTAATTGATGAGAATTCTTGGGTGGTATCCCAGGGGTGAAAAGAACACCTAGCATGGGTCGATCCCGCCAAGACCCACCAATTGAGTGGATGTATGTTAACCCACCAATAGAGTGGATATATGTTATTAACCCACCAATTGAGTGGATGTATGTTAACCCATCCATGGAGTGGATGTATGTTAACCCACCAATAGAGTGGATGTATGTTAACCCACCAATAGAGTGGATGTATGTTAACCTACCCATGGAGTGGATGTATGTTAACCCACCAACATAGTGGATGTATGTTAACCCACCCATGCAGTGGATGTATGTTAACCCACCAACAGAGTGGATGTATGTTATTAACCCACCAACAGAGTGGATGTATGTTATATTATTAACCCACCACTCGAGTGGATGTATGTTATATTATTAACCCAAATCTCTTGAATAAAAGAATCTCTTGAGTGGAAGAATCTCTTGAATAGGGTAATCTCTTGAGTAGATGATTAGACGATTGAGATGGTGCGTGGATTTATTAGACGATTGACTTTACCACTTTGCTTGGTGTCGAAGCATTTGATAGCAGCTGGGTCTACTTTCCTTCAGGTTGTTGATCATGCAAGAACTACAGAGAGGGTATGTCTTAATATATATGGAGGTGGCGGTAAGAGGCCATGTCAGTTGTACAGTGTTAGTGGTATCCTATCCAGAGGTAAGAACCTCCCAATAGAGGTCAGTATCACATGCAGCCTATCAGGTTCGTACAGGTAGCACCTTAGGGTATAGGTGGCTTTCAGATAGATTGTGGTGGTCATGGTAGACAGAGTTCTAGTCAAGCACTATGGGGTTCTTGGTCTAGGTCTTCAGGCCATGACAGTCATTCTTGGTCATGGGATACATTGCATCAAAGAGTTCCAGGAGCATGTTATGACTGTGGAGATATTGGTCATTGGTCTAGGGAGTGCCCAGGCATGAGTTTGTTAACCAGTTGGCGTCAGCTCATATTTCCCGCCAGGTTAGAGCTTCAGGGGTTTGCTATAACTACAGAAAGACCAATCATTGGTCTAAAAAGTGTCCTTGGTGTGGGATTATTAGTCTGTCAGTGCAGCTAGATAGTCTCATAAGGTTGTGGCACCTCTGGTTAGAAGCGGTACCCTGGGTATTTCTATTGGTCATTCAAATACTCAGTTCGAGGTCAGGCGTGTTTAAATTCGAACTTCTTCTGGTAGGTCAGGGTCCATGGTTCAGATTTTGCCGTTATAGGTGCGAGTTTGATTTACTAATTTTTTAGTTTCTATTTGAATTAAGTTGGGGTTTTCATACCCATTAGTGTTCGTATGCCTAAATATTACTATATTGGTTGTTGTAATCCTTTGTGTAGACTTATGCATATATGACTACCCCCGTAGAGATTTTTCTTTAGTAGTACATTGAGTGGATCAGTATTGTGCTTGACTTAGGGTGTAGCAATTAGGTGAATTCCCTTTCCTTTGGCATATTAGCCTTGTTGTGATCTTAGAATGGTACTTGTTGTGTGGACGCTTACTCGTCAACAAGATCGGTTTGGATAGTTGAGGCCAAGTGGTTCATCTCTGGTGTTGAGATTGTAGCTTCAGATTGTGTATCTTAGTTGCAACCCCCGTTTTGAGGTTTTGATTCAGTTGAGCATTCGTTGAAAGGATGACTAAGCCTACTCATTACCTACTAATTCAGTTTTCTTCAGTTTAGATACATTGACTTAGATAGATCCTTGGGGGATAGCCGTTGGCATATGGTGTTGGTTTCTATTGTTTTTGACCTTGGTTCTCAGTTTTTGTCAGAATTTTTTAATGTCTACTCAGCAAAAGAAGTGTACTCGAGTTGGGCTTAGCGTGGTTTTACCCATATTTGGTGGGGAATTCCAGAGCAGATCATTGATTTGCAAGAGATTGTGCATTGGACTCATGACTATTGGTTTTAAAGGTCATCAGGACTAGTTAGTGGCTTGGCAGAGATCGTATATATTGGTCATCATAATTTAAGTATTCCGGTAGAACTTTAAGAGCTTTGTTCTTATTCTAGTCCTCAATTTTTCAAGGGTAGTATGGTGTGATTACGCGGATAGGACACGGATGATGCTGGAGAGATTTTATGTAGTTCAGAGTAGGCAGAAGAAGGGAATATTAGATTTGGAATTTGGAGTTTGCTGTATGGTTCATGCTTTGGTTTGTCCTTAGCTTGGTTGTGTTTCCCTTAGTTGTGCTTGTATCGATGTGGTGTCAGTATGCAATAGTTTGGGTGTACTTGTATTGGTGTGGTGTTAGTATTCTATGGTTTGGGTATGCGTGTCTCAGTCATGCTCGAACTAGTTAGAGTCCAGTTGGTTGTGAAGGATGAGTTTTTGGTTATTTGGAAAGTGGAGTAAGAAAGTGAGTAAAAAGGGGATACCTTTAATGAAATCCCTTGAAAGTATTGGTTGGGGTCGTAGAGGCTGTTTGGGGAGACTTGCAGGGTATGCGGGCATAATACCTCGTCCCTTTGATCATTCGGGCTCTTTCTATCCATTGACTTTTGAGGACGAAAGTCCCTTTAGTAGTGGATGTTGTAATGACTCTCCCAGTTATTTTCTCCATTTCTATACGTTTTTGGCATTTTGTGTCTTCCTATAGAGGCTACATGTCATTTATGACTTGTCGGGACTGTCGGTTTGATTTTCGGACAGCTTGTTTGGGTTTTAAGCCCATTTCCCTATTTTGGAGCTTTTAAAGTTGCAAAATTGGTCTTAGACAAAAAATTCTAGTAAACAACCCCTGATGAGAATTCTGACAATTCCATTAGCTCCAAAATATGGATTTTAGGCTAGGGGGACTCTTGGTTCGGGTCCCGAGGCTTCCGAACTCGCTTGGGCTATTGAGTAGAATTTGGCAAAAATGAAACAATAGGTGTGGGACCCATATTTTGTCAAAATGACCACGAATGGAAATTTTTATGGTTTCGTTGAGTCTGGAACACCGAATTTGGTCGGGTAGCATAGTTTGTTTGCATGTACGGGGGTTCGAATGAATTTCGAGTATCCGATCGAAGTTCGTTGGGATTTGGCTTTTGCTGGTGCCTAAGTTGCTAGTGCAGCTGCTTTAGCGTCCAAATGACCGCTTTAGCAGCCCATAAACGCTTTAGCTGTAGCTGCTTTAGCGACCCATGACTTCTTTAGCAGTAGCCACTTTAGCTGCTAAATGACCGCCTTAGCGGTGGCTGGCCAGCCAAGGAATGGTCGCTTTAGCGCCCACCTTGCCAAGCGGCCATCATCGAAAGTTTTATATATTCCATTTTCCTCAATTTTAGCCATTTTTCTAAGCTTAAAACCTCCATTCTCACTTGTGGGAGCTTGAATTTAGTGGGATATCCTTGGATTGAAGCTGGGTTTGGGTAGGAGACGCTGAGTTTATCTTTTTCCCATCAATATCCCGTAAGATTCTGCCCTAACTTCTCTGATTAACTCTTGTTTTCCTTAACTCTTAGGCCTATTTTGAGCCCTCATTGAGACTCCGTTTGTGCTTAATTTTTGAGCATGCATTCCTTGTCCTTCGAGAGACCTTGTGACAGATTCTATTTCTGAATTTCATTAGCGGGCCCTACAAGTCTATTTTCGACCCAATTTTTAGCCTAGAGTTTTATATTTCAATATGGGTCTCATTTTACTCGTACTAATGTGTAGATTATGAATTTGATAGTGTGACAACATTTAGGTTTAGATGACTGGGGACAAGTAGTTCGTGGACAGTTTGAGACTGCGGTTCTGTATCGAGGTAGGCTTCGGTCTACTCTTCTCTATGAGATTGTGTACTGTATATATTGCATGCTAGGTGGGGGTCGAGAGCCATAAGTATGTATTTTGTAATGGTATTAATGAGATAATTGATATTGGGCCTAGTACATGGGATTAGACCTTCGTAGGAGGTGTAACACCCCGTATGTTGTCGAACCTATACGACTACGTGTACATTTATGGAATTAGTTAAACATGAGATATTTGAGGAATTATTCATTAATTTGTTGGGGCTTACATGAGTCTTGTGCCATTGGGCCAAATGAGGCCCCAAGCTCATGAGAAAGACTTGGCCCAATGGGGCAAAAATGATCCAATCTTCCATTTGACCAAATAAACCATGCATTTAATGTCAAGAGTTGGATAAGAGATACTTAAAGGGACTATAAAAAGGGAACAAAATCAGATTTTATTCCATTGTGACACCCATGCCTTTTTCTAGAATTTTCTCAACATTTCCTTATCTCATACAAACCCTAGACCTTCATCTCTTGGACCAAGATCATCTTCTTGCAAGACTTGGTAAGTGTATTATATTATGGTTAAATATATTTTATGCGTGGAAGATGGTTTATATCATGTTGGTTATGTTGGTGAAGTGTGAGAAGTTCACTATGTGTAAAACAATTTGTGTTTGCTAAATCGGAGAATGGTTTTGTCTTGTAAACTTGCACATGGACTTGTGGTCTTGAAGGAAGTGGACTTGATGGATTCAATATTTACATGTGAGATGTGATTGTAGTCTTACCTTGTTTTATCTTTGTGTATAATGTTTGGAATTGTCGTTCTAAATTTGGTTATGGATTTGGTGACGGATTGGAAAGAAAGTGAGGTTTTGGTGATGTTTATGTGTGTTGTGAGACCATGGCTGATTGTTGGCATCTAAGATGATCAAAAATATGTCAAAAGAAGTTTAGTTATGATCATGGACCATTCATTGCATTAAAAGACCCAAAATGAACCCGGTGGCCGAAAACGGGCATCCGCCCTCGCAGGTGAGGCACCTGCGGGCGCAGGTGCCAATACAGATGCCCCTGGAAACTGCCAAGGGCCATATGCAGCCACAGGTAAGCCACCTGCGGGCGCAGGTGGCTTCGCAGGTCCCTTCCAAAACACCGTTTTGCATGTTTTTGTGCCCCTTTGACCCCGAAAGGCCCCTATACCCTTTATGGATATAATTAGCAACTTGAGATGTCGTTTTAATGACTTTAAAGGATCGTATGGAGGCATGTTGAACTATGTTAAGTATGTATTGTTTTTCATAAGTTTTTATTAGACAAGTTGATAGGAGTAATTGTGACAGAATGATAATGAGAAAGCATAAAGGGTAAGTGTGGTGTGAAATGCTATTGATGTATGATATCTTGGTCAATGTGTGGAATGTTATGGTGTCATTGGTATGAGAATGCAGTGGATTGTATTGTAAGGGGTGACATGACGTTATACGGCAGTCATATAGCTCATTGTCGTTTTATACGTTGGTATAGTAACTAGTTGCTAATGTAAGCTCCGATATATACTTGTGTTGTAGAGTGAAACGTAAAGGAGGAAGCTGGACTATTGTATCCCCATATAGGCTTGTGTATTCGTAGTGAGACGACAAGGTATGTAGGGTTACTCTTTCCGTATCTTTCTGCAGCATAGGGTATTCACCTTGTTATGGAACTTACTCATGTCCGAAGTGTTCTGAAGTATCCCAGTTCAGGTTGAGATATATTGTTATTCACATGTGTTCTATTCTTAGATGAATTATGATTCGCTTTCGCTTATCTCTTATTCATTTACTGAAGTTCCAAAGCTGTCATAATGTTGTAATTTCTAAAAGAACTATCTCAAAGAGAGAGTAAGGTGTCAAGAGAATCTATTTATGCTTGAATAGTATTTCCAATCATGTCATGTTCCCAAATCCAATATTATTATGATTATGTTTGTACCAATCTCTCACAAGAGTAAAAGTACCAATCTCATAAGAGTAACGAAGAGGTGATGTGCGAGCTAATATACCTATCCCTCAATTAGAGATATCAATCTCATGAAGTAAAGGAGTGAAGTAATATATTTGTGTGTTTCAGATAGTGTCATGATCCTCAATGTATCAATCTCTCATAAGTGAATAAATTAATCTCTCCCAAATAAGAATAAGAAGAGATTTAATTGATGAGAATTCTCGGGTGGTATCCCAGGGGTGAAAAGAATACCTAGCATGGGTCGATCCCGCCAAGACCCACCAATTGAGTGGATGTATGTTAACCCACCAATAGAGTGGATATATGTTATTAACCCACCAATTGAGTGGATGTATGTTAACCCACCCATGGAGTGGATCTATGTTAACCCACCAATAGAGTGGATGTATGTTAACCCACCCATGGAGTGGATGTATGTTAACCCACCAACAGAGTGGATGTATGTTAACCCACCCATAGAGTGGATGTATGTTAACCCACCAATAGAGTGGATGTATGTTATTAACCCACCAACAGAGTGGATGTATGTTATATTATTAACCCACCACTCGAGTGGATGTATGTTATATTATTAACCCAAATCTCTTGAATAAAAGAATCTCTTGAGTGGAACTCTTGAATAGAGGAATCTCTTGAGTATAAGAATTTCTTGAGTGAAGGAAAATTCTCTTGAATGAAGATGTGTATGAAAGATATTATATGAATAATAAGGATATAAATGAGTTATCTAAAATAACAATAACAGAAGCAATATACATGGTTCCTCATTTAAAACAATGGTTTATCTACATGGGCTATTCTTGCATATTTTATTCCCTTGACATTCTCATGTATAATGTAGTTTCTTATGAGCCTTACATACTCAGTACATTCTTTGTACTGACTCCTCTTGGGGGACTTACCTTACATGTTGCAGGTGCAGGCACTTGTAGACCTCCACAGTAGGTTGACAGTATTTGGAGATTTTTGGTGATCCCCAATTGCTTTGGGACTTTCCGAGTCACAGTTGTACAGTTGTTTTGATGTTGTAAATGGTGTGTAAAGTGGGGACTTGTCCAAAATTTTAGATGGTCTGGTAAAGGCATCTGTTAGAGGCTTTTGTAGACATATCTGGGTATGTGAATGTAAGAAACGTATGATCATTTTGACTTGATGGCCCTGGCGGCCAAGTTTCGTATATATATATATATAAATATGACATATGTTTCCATGTCCATGACTTTCTCATAGTTGCATGAGGGATAATAAGATTCACATAAGGATATGCATACGAATGTACATGAGCATAGATTGGTTCTCTCTGGCCATATCGGATTCGGGTGCCAGTCCACCTCAATGGGATTTGGGGTGTGACAATATGCTTGCCTTAGTTTAGGTCATCAGGGTTCAGTAGTGGGCCCCACTTCCCTTTTTAGATAGAATGCTTTGAATGACTCTTCTTTAGGTATGGATAGGCTTATGACTACTTCGTTAGGTTATTACCTTGGGTCTTGGTTGACTTAGACTTGATTGCATGCCTATTTAGCTTCATTACCCTAGGGGAGGGGAGTAACTGATCTTTGACCGTACCTCTTTAATCTAGTAATTAGAACCCGCCTGGCCTTAGAGGATTTGACTGTCCGAGACTGAATTTTATGAATAAATGGATTAGTGATAGGCTTAATACCCCTGGATTACCGCTGTTATGTCATGCTTATGAGTTCCAGTTTGAGTTTGGCATCTATTTATGGTTGCGGTTTGGGATCTCTGGCACTCAGTTATGGTTATTGCTTGGGCTTTCTGGCATTTGTGTATGGTTCTAGTTTACGAATTCCACCCATTGTAAATGGATCATCAGGCCTCTTATTATTACCCAATGGTTTTGGTTCGAACCTGGCTATCATTAGCGTACAGTTATGGATCTCTTGGCCTCTTGTTATTATCCACTGGTTTAGGTTTAAATCAGGTTCTTATTATTGCTATTATTAGCGATATGGGTTATAAAAGTCCTGGTTTGGGACCAGGTAGTGTATACGGATATCCCGAGTCCCGTATGGGCCCTTTCGTCCGATAAGCCATTGTACCAGAGGAGGATGGTCGGCGTTGGTCCTGCCTTTATGAGCTACTGAGTTGGAGAAGGTGTATACATTGGTACTTGGTTTATATTACATCATCTGGTTCTTTTCACGACTTCCATTCGTTTATATGCATAGCCTATCACTAATATAATTATTTGGCACTTGTATCTATCGATCTTATGGGGAGCTAAATATTTATAGGTTATGTTTGCTATTTGCTAAGTGATTGTTTATACCTTCTGGGCTTATAGGGTCCAGGTTAGGTTATTGTTTGTCCAGGCTAGCTGGTTATATTATCGTTCGGATATTATTGTATAGTTCATGGTAGGCTGGTTATGGATTGGTACCCGAGGTTTTAGGTATGCTTCTGAGTTCCTTTACTCCTTATTATGGTAAGATTTATTATGGTTAGACCATCTAATGACTATTCATATTTTGGTTAGAGACTCTAATTAAGCTAGAGTAAGCTCCCCTATTTGGTTATGATCGTGAAGATGTTAGGCTAGCTCCCTCAGGTTAGTACCTTTGTGTTAAGTTCTCTCTCTCTCTATATATATAGTATTATCATATATCCCTCTTCTTCCTTATCTATTATTATTGTATATACCCTTTTTGCCTCGTACTACTACTACATATCCTTCTTTCACTCTTCATTTGTGTATTGACTAGTTATGTATGGTATTGTACCTTCATCCCAAATTACTTTTAGGGTATGATAGTTTGTTTTTACTTTTCCATTAGTATTATTATGTCTCATTTCTTAGATAGTTGTCTGTAATGTATATTCCTACTTTACATGTTATTTATACTTACATTGTCTTTGGAGCTCAATTGGATGATTCCTACTGAGTACCTCGTGTTAGTACTCATACTACACTTCTGCATCCTACATTTCATAGTGAGAGTTATCGCCGCTGACGTGTGCATCGTGCGGAGCTACCCTGGATCGGAGATTTGGAGTGAGCTCCTGCATCCGGAGTTGTTCTTGCTCTCCCTCTTTTCCTGGACTAATCTTTATTTTGTATTTCAGAGACAGTTCTGTATATATATATATATATATATATATATATATATATTGTGTTCACCTTATACTCTTGATTGATAGTGGCTCTTGTACTAACCTCACCAGGTTTTGGGTGAATGTTTACTTTCTTCTTGTCTTCTTCTCATTTTATTAGTCTTCACTTACACTTTTCTTATTAGCCTGTTACTAGCCATTGCGGACTATGGGTTGGCTTACCTATTGGTGGGTTATGGTCAGTGCTATTATGACCTGAGAAATTGGGTCGTGACATAAATGATGTGATTTACACTTGTGTTTCATAATTTGCTTATATAGGAGTGTATTGAGGTATTTGGAGCTTAAAAAAGAAGAAAAAGAGCACTAAGGAACCAAGGAAGAATCTACGTTGCAATGCATCGCAAAGCAAGCGCAGAAAGGCCAAAATGATTGTGGCATGCACCACTGCTGCAAAGAAAGCAGTGGTGTGATTTTTACTCTATGTCTAGATTAGGAGCTTATGCCACACCCCCTAAAGCAAGGAGTTGCGGAAGTTTGGGTGCTTCTCTGGATTTTAAGTTGTTCTCTGCACCATAGCTCGCTTTTTGGGTTGTGGCGCGAGTTAGGATTTATCCTAACCCGATTGGGATTGGTTTTTGACATTCTAAGGGTTCTAAACTCTATATGAACCCCCTCCCACATTTTCAAACATTAACAACTAATCTGGGAAAGCCAAAAGCTAGGGCAAAGCTAAATAACAAGGTTTAGTTTTATTACTTATTTTATTTCGATTTCTACCTTGTAAAATCATGAAATCTTTTCTTCCAAAGAGATTCATCAGTAGGTAAACCTCTTAATTTCTAGGGTTATGGTTGAACATGAAAGTTGTTGGTTGATAATCATATTATCTCTTTTGTTTTCCATCATTGAGTTGTTTATTTCTTCTTGCTTTCAATTATTTGTTTGATTGATCACCTTGCGATTATTAAGTAGGGCTTGTTTGTTGGACTTGAAAAAGGGAACGATAAGTGTAAAAAGAAGAAATAGGGCTAGTTCGTGAACCTTATAGGGAAAGGGATTTGATTCATCACTGGGGATAGAAATATATCTTCTGACCTAGCTTAGTTGATACAGACGATATCTTTATGCACTTCATTATTAACCAATGGCCATAGAAATATAGGCGTTAGGGATAGTCGAATAGGCTTAGAGTTGTTGGAAAGTGGCTCAATATAGCTACAATTAACCTGCAACTAGTAACTTAGGAAAGCAAATTAGACGAATGATTAGATAGCTCAACTGGATTGTCAAAATACCGCAACCTTAGATCTTTTCTCAAATCTAAATTACAACACAACCAATCTACGACTTGTTTACTATTGTTTTTATTTATATTCAAAATAAACAAACCACTCTTTATTATTGGTCACCTACTAAATAGCTCGCATAAGAATTCAAAGTAGAATTTTAATTCAACAAATCTATGTGGGTACGATATCAAGACTTACATCCATTATTAATTTTATGACCACGTACACTTGAGTGTGTGAAAAGACGCAACAATGGGGAATTCAAGAAAGTGATGAATTTTGCAAAACGAAAGAAAAGGGTGTTTTCAGTGGAGTTTGAGGAGATGGTTCTTGCTTGTCTTAGTGAAAATCCAGAGAAGAGGCTAACTACTGGTCAGCTTTTGAATGCTCCATTCTTTACTGTTGAACAGTATAAGCAATTTGTGTTGAATGGTGGGAATTGAAGAATTTCTACTTAAAATGGGTGAAAGAAGTATGTATTTCATTATACATCAGCTGTAATATATACAGGATTACAAATATATAGGAAGATACTTACAATACGAAAGAATCTACTAAATCCCAAATACTATGCTACTACAATAATACATGATATTCTAATTGATACAATAATTAAAATACAATCTACTATTAATGAAAGATCAAACTAAATCTACTCATGCTAACACTCCCCCTTAAGGTGGAGCATAGATATCTTGTATGCCCATCTTGACAAGTGAGTTGCTGAAAGCTTGTTTGGATACAACTTTAGTTAGAACATCAGCTAGCTACTCCATGGTCTTCACATACGGAACTTCAATTATTTTGTCACGCCTCGAATTCCACCCGGGCGGACTGGCACCCGAAGCCGTTGAGGCCTGAGACAACCAATCTTTACTCATGTACATTCATATGTATGTCTCTGTATGAACATCATTCTATCTCATGTAACATATAATATAACAAAGGCAGAAGTCATGGAACACATAAGCTATATATGAAACTTGGTCGTTAGGGACATCAAGTCAAAATGGACATACATCTCCTACAGTCATCATCCCACATACGTCTACAAAGCCTCTAACAGATACATATACATAATCAACCTACAGTCGGGACAAGTGCCCACTTTATACAATATTTATAGAATACCAAAACCAATGTACACATGTGACTCGGAAAGCCCCGAACCAACTGGAGCTCACCAATGATTTGCAAATAACCTGCAACCTACTGTGGAGGTCTACTAGCACCTGTGCCTGCAGCAAGTAAGGTAAGTCCCCCCAAGGCACGTTAGTACGAAGAATGTACTGAGTATGTAAGGCTATATGAAACTGTATCATACATAAGAACTTCAATGGAATTGAATAGTCAATATGGATAAACCATCGCTCTGAGTATTTGGAATCATGTACATTACATTCATTCCTTTACTTTACTTTACTTTAAAGAGATGACCAGTTGATCAGTGGTAAAGAGGATGACCCATGCTAGGTCCTTCTACCCCTGGGATATAGTCCTCATATACAAATCTATATTGACCCATGCTAGGCTTTTATGTTGCTCCTAGGATACTACTGTGATATTGGGATCGACCCATGCTAGGCTTTTCTGTCGCCCCTGGGATACCACCCATGACATTGGGATCGACCCATGCTAGGTAATTTAACCCCTGGGATACCACCCATGATATTGGGATTGACCCATGCTAGGTGTTCCTTCCACCCCTGTGTTACCACCCAAGAATACTCAACAATTATACATTACTTCTTTCTTTCATTATAAGAGTGATACATTGGTGATTGTACATTATTGGAACTTTGGAACATAACATTATTGGAACTTTGGAACCATTTCCACAATTATGTAACACATGAATAACAATAGATCAATGAATGAGGAACATGTGACTAACAATAGATGACAACCTGAAATGAGATAGCTTAGAACATTTCGGAACGGAACAAGTACAATGACAATCCGAACACTCTGTGCTGCAGAAGGATATAGAAAGAGTAACCTTACATACCTTATCTTATCAATACGAATACAAAGTCCTATATGTGATTACGATGATCCAACTCCTTCCTTACGTTTTACTCTACAACACAAGTACATAACGGAACTCATGTTAACAACTAACTACATTACAAGTGCATAAGACGACAATAAAGTACGTGACTGCTATATAGCGTCATTTCGTCCTCCTTCAATAAAAATCACTAAATTATCATACCAACAACACCACAACATTCCAAACATTAACCAAGACCTCATAAACCACTAGCATTTCACACCAAGTTCATACTTTACATTTCCCCTTCAATAAATGTCACACATTACCTCACTACATCAAGTAAGCACCTTTCACAACAAAACATGAAAGACAATCCATAATTTATACAACTCAAAATACCTCCGGCATACTCCTTTAAAGTCATTCAAAAGGTACCATAAGTTGATAATTGCATCAAAGAAGGGTATAGGGGTTTGGGGGGGTCAAAAAGAGACAAAAACATACGAAACGAAGTTCTGGGCTACCTCTGAAGCCACCTACGCCTGCAGGTGGTTGAGGTGCGTCCAAAGGTGCCTCTTGTAAGTGTACAGAGTCACCTGCGTTGGCATCTACGCCCGTAGGTGCCCCACCCGCGAGGGCGGATGCCCGTTTCAACCTACGGGGGTCATTTTAGGGTCCTTTTTCGCAATGAATGATCCATGATCATAAATAATCTTATGTTAACATATTTTAGATCATATTAGATGCCAAAGAACATCCATGGTTTCACAACGCACATAAACATCACCAAAACTACATTTTCCTTTCAATACACCACCGGTTCCATGTACAATTTCACCACAACAATTCCAAATGTTACACACAAAGAGAAAGCAAGTTAAGTACATAAAAACATCTTAAATGTTGATATTTAATCCATCAAAGTCACTTTCCTCAAGACCATAAGTCCACTTCCAAGTTTACAAGGCAAAACCCTTTACCGATTGAGCAAAAGTACAATGTTTGACACATAGTGAACTGTCCAACACTTAGAAAACATAACCAACATGATTTATATACCATATTAAGCATAAAATATATTGAACCATAAGATTTAACACTTACCAATACTTACAAAGAGATTATCTTGCCCAAACAAGTGTGGTTGCCTTAGGGTTTGGTTGAAGAGAAAATGTTGTGAAAAATTCTAGAATGAGACGTGTGTTTCAATGAATAAAAATCTGATTTTTGACCTTTTATAGTCCTCATGGTCATCCTTATCCAAACAATTAATCAATAATTGATGGTTTACTTGGTCAAAAGGAAGAATGGGTCATTTACCCATTTTGGGCCATGTCTTTTGGTCAATTATTGGGCCTTTATTGAGCCCATTAACACATGACTACAATTCAGAGCAATAACCTTCATGAATAATATACCATTTATCACAACTTAATTAATTCCATGAACATTAGGGTAGTCACATGAGTTCAGAAATGTACGGGGTGTTACATCCTTCCCCCTTAGAAACATTCATCCTCGAATGTTTATCCAATGTAAACAAAGTCAAGTCTAGGATCATTCTTCTTGTTATCATATATATACATAATGTTTTATAGATTCTTACTTGTTATTTCCCGATCCCGCGTCTTGAACTTTCTCTTCTATTTGAAACAAATACGGGTACTTCGACTTCATCATCTCTTCAATTCCCCATGTGATTTCTTCTACTTATTGATTTCTTCCAAGTACTTTTACGGAAGCTATTTCTCTATTCCTTAACCTCTTCACTTGTATCTAGAATGGCAATAGGTTTCTCTTCCACAGGTGAGATCCTCCATAACTTGTACCTCCTCCATGGGAGCCATACGAGATAAATCTCTTATGTACTTTTGAAGCATCGAAATATGAAACACTGGATGAACTATGGAGAGTTCTTGGGGTAGGTTCAATTCATACGCAATTTTCCCAAATCTTCAGACAATTTTATATGGCGCGTTATATAGAGACAACTTCCCTTTCTTTCCAAATATCATTACCTCTTTCATCGGTGACACATTCAAGAATACCCAATCACCTATGGAAAATTAGAGCCCCCCTTCTTCTAATATCGGAAATAATTCATGTCGACTTTGGATCGTTTGTAGCCGTTGTTGTATCATCTTAACTTTTTCCATAGCTTGGTGATCAAGTAAAGCAGTTTCACCCGCTTTAAACCATCCAATTGGTGATCTATACTTACTTTCATATATAAAGCTTCGTAAGGTGCCTTCTTGATACTTGAATAATAACTATTATTGTAGGCAAATTCAATAAGAGATAAATCGTCATCCCAACTACTTTTAAAGTTCAATGTGCAAGCTTGTAGCATATCTTCAACTGTTTGGATAGTACATTCTGTTTGTCCATCTGTCTGAGGATGAAAAGCCGTTCTCCAATTCACTTGAGTTCCCAAATTCCTCTGAAAAAATCTCCAAAAATGTGCAGTAAATTGAGCTCCCCTGTCTGATATAATAGAAATTGGAATCCCATGTAATCGCACTATCTCTTCAACATACAACCTTACATAATCTTCAGCTGTACAAGTGGTCTTGACAGGTAAAAAGTGTGCTAACTTGGTAAATCTGTCAACTATCACCCAAATGGAATCAAATTTTCGAAGTGTACGGGGCAAACTTATGATGAAACCCATGTTAATTCTATCCCTCTTCCAAACTGGAAGATTCCTACATTGCACAACCTCCAGGTTTCTGATGCTCTACTTTTACTTGTTGACAATTTGAATAATGAGCTACAAATTCTGCGATGTTCTTCTTCTTTATGTTGTCTAACCAATACATCTCTGCCAAACCATGGTACATTTTGGTTGCTCCCGAATGAATAGAATATTGTGAATTGAGAATTAAAGTACTTCCTCTTGCGTAATATCAAATGCCTTTGTCAGACCCTGTTGTACATTCTCTTTCAGTTGCAATAACATAGATTCCGCATACTGCTTTTCTTTCACCTCAGCTACAAGTGAAGACTCTGCCGTATTTTACACTATAATTCTTTCATATGGAATTTCAAGAAGACGAACCCCCAAGTTGTCTAATTGATGTAGATCTTTGACTATACATTACTTTTTTGTCAACTGACCATTAGTGCCTCCTATTGCTTTGTGACTTAACGCATCAACCACCACGTTTGCTTTTCCTGATGGGATATCAATATTATGATCTTTAATAGTTCCAGCCACCTTCACTGCCTCAAATTTAGGTCTTTCTGCTTAAAAATATACTACAAACTTTTATGATCGATATATATCAACGTGAACCCCATACAAGTAGTAGCGACATATATATTTTTTTAAAGTAAATATCACAACTGCTAACTCAAGATCATGTGTGGGGTAATTTATCTCATGTGGTCGCAACTATCGTGAGGAATAGGCTATCGCATCAATACACATCCTAAGCTGACTCCTGAAGCATCACAAGATACTGCATACCCCTCTGTACCTTCTGGAAGTACCAGCACAGGTGTAGAAGTCAATTTATCTTTCAGCTCTTGGAAACTCTTCTCACATGTGTCATTCCACTAAAACTTGATTGCCTTGTGTGTTAGGTTTGTTAAGGGTGAAGAGATAAAATAAAATCCCTCAAAAAATCTCCTATAATAACCATCCAATTCAAGAAAACTATGAATCTCGGTAAGCGTTGTAGGCCTCAGCCAATTTTTCATCGCTTCTATCTTTTGTGTATCAACCCTTAGTCTTTCATCCTATACAATGTGACCCAAGAACGCTACAGATTTTAACCAAACTCACATTTAGAGAACTTTGCATATATATTATGGTCACAAAGAATCCGTAACACCTGTCGCAAGTGATCAGCATGGTCCTCTTGTGATCGTGAATCAACCAGAATATCATCTATAAATACGGTCATGAACACATTTAAGAATGGATTGAGCACCCTATTCATTGAACCCATATAAACTACTGGCGCATTTGTTAGGCCAAATGACATAATTAGCCCAAATGACATAACTAAAAAGTCATAGTGACTGTACTGTGTTTGAAAAGCTGTCTTGAGTATGTCTTTTTCTCTAACCCTTACCTGATGATATCCTGATCTCAGGTCAATCTTTGAAAAACATTTGGCACCTTGTAATTGGTCAAATAAATCATCCATGCTGGGGAGGGGATATTTGGTCTTAACTGTTACCTTATTCAGTTGTCGATAGGCAATACACATTCTCCACGTACCATCTTTTTTTTTGTACAATTGACACTGGTGCACCCCAAACGGATATACTAGGCCTTATGAATCCCTTTCCAGCAATTCTTTTAATTGCTTTGTTACTTTTCATAATTCTGCTGGGACCATTTTATACAGAGGAATAGAGATAAACTGAGTACCTGGCATTACCTCAATACCAACACTACTTCCCGTCCTAGAGGTGATCCTGGAAGATCTTCAGTAAATACATCAAGGAAGTCATTTACCACTGGAACCGCCTGAAGAGGTGGTGGCTTCACATCATTATCTTTGCCCCTTTGGGTATCATTTTATTTGCCTTAAGATGAGACATAACTGTACCTCTCGGTGCTCCAACATTACCCTTCATTTCAAAGTCATCCTTTTGTGGACAATGAAAATGTAACTTCTTAGCTCGACAATCTACCGTGGCATAACAAGAAGCCAACCAATCCATACCCATGATAACATCAAAATCTACCATTTCCAGTTCAATAAAATCAACCAGTGTGTCATAACCACAAACAATTACTATACAATTATGATATACTCTTTTAACTATAATAGATTCACTAACTAGTGTAGATACTTCAAATGGCTTAACTAGTAATTCTGGTATTCTTCCACATTTTTTTTTCCCCGCAATCAATGGAGTAACATATGATAATGTAAAACTCGGGTCAATCACTGCATATACCTTGTGTAAAAAAAATATGGATAATGTACCTATATCTACATCAGGGGAAGCCTCCGAATTCTGTCGATCCGCTAAGGTATAAATACGATCCTGGGTTCCACTGGAATTAGTTTCTTCTCTAGGACTTCTGCAGCGCCCCGTAGGCTGCACACCTCTACCTAGAGGAGGCATCGATAATGGTGATGCGATGGTTGGTCCCATAAGTCGTACCATACCACTCGTGCTCCTTTGTGGGCACCTTTTCCTTATATGTCTCGACATACCACACCAGTAACAAACATTTGTTCCCACCCGACATTCACCTGAATGAAACTTCCCGCAGCACTGGCACAGCTGACAAAACGACCTCGATTGGCTCATATTTCCTCGTTCCCGATACCCCACTATCCGTGAATCCTAAATCTCACTTCGTTGCCCAAACTGGTTTCCTCTAAACCCTTGGAATAGAGGGGGAACATTTGCTGTCGATTGAGGAAATAGTGGCCTAGGCGGTCTAGGAAAAACTTGAGGCCTAACTTCTTCTTGGTATGCCATAAACTGTCCCATAAGTCTAGACCTTTTTGACGGCGCTTCTTCCAATCCTTGCATCCCTCTCCTTTGCCTCTGATCCTCTATCTGCTGCGTAAAAACTTGCCTTTGAGCTTGTGCAGCAACTACATGGGTCAATATTTGCACCGCACTCATTAAATCTTGCTCAATGGTATTATCGGGCAGTTCTGAAGCTACTCCTCTCCTTCTGGGTTCTTCTATAAATGGAAGAGTAGGAGAAGCCCGCGATACGAAATCATTTCCAGCCCCACCTTGGTCAGGTTGCTCCGGTAGTACTCTTCTGATTTCTTCTCTGGTAGTCCTATCTATCGTCTTACCTTTTCCCCAATCTTTTCTTGTCATTGGCATTCCTATTATAACACAAGAAAAAAACACAATTCCCATGGTCAGTTATAATTCTACCTACACTTTGGCTCTAATGCACGATCTAGAAATAAAGAAAAGAAACAAATCCTAAATGTTCCGTATCCTCCTACTTATAAATATGGCGCACAACACATCCATAAGCAGGACTCTACTCGACACGACTTTGTAGACACCCTTAGGACGACCTGCTCTGATACCACTTTTGTCATGCCTCGAATTACACTGGGGCGTACTGGCACCCGAAGCTATTGAGGCCCGAGAGAACCAATCTTTACTCATGTACATGCACATGCATGTCTCTATATGAACATCATTCTATCTCATGTAACATATAATATACCAATGGTGGAAGTCATGGAACACATAAGCTATATATGAAACTTGTCCGTTAGGGCCATCAAGTCAAAATGGACATACATCTCCTACAGTCATCATCCCACATACATCTACAAAGCCTCTAATAGATACATGTACATAATCAACCTACAGTTGGGACAAGTCCCCCTTTATAAAAGATTTACATAATACCAAAACCAATGTACACATGTGACTCGAAAAGCCCCGAACCAACTGGAGCTCACCAATGATCTGTAAATGACCTACAACCTACTGTGGAGGTCTACTAACACTTGTGCCTGCAGAAAGTAAGGTAAGTCCCCCCAAGGGACATCAGTACGAAGAATGTACTGAGTATGTAAGGCTATATGAAACTGTATCATACATAAGAACTTCAATGGAATTGAATAGCCAATATGGATAAACCATCGCTCTGAGTATTTGGAATCATGTACATTACATTCATTCCTTTACTTTACTTTACTTTAAATAGATGACCAGCTGATCAGTGGTAAAGAGGATGACCCATGCTAGGTCCTTCCATCCATGGGATACGGTCCTCATATACAAATCTGTATTGACCCATGCTAGGATTTTATGTCGCCCCTGGGATACTACTGTGATATTGGGATCGACCCATGCTAGGCTTTTCTGTCGCCCCTAGGATACCACCCATGACATTAGGATCGACCCATGCTAGGTAATTTAACCCCTGGGATACCACCCATGATATTAGAATTGACCCATGCTAGGTGTTCCTTCCACAACTGATATACCACCCAAGAATACTCATCAATTATACATTACTTCTTTCTTTCATTATAAGAGTGATACATTGGTGATTGTACATTATTGGAACTTTGGAACATAACATTATTAGAACTTTGGAACCATGTCCACAATTATGTAGCACATGAATAACAATTGATCAATGAATAAGGAACATATGACTTATAATAGATGACAACCTGAAATGAGATACCTTAGAACATTTGGGAATGGAACAAGTACAATGACAATGCGAACACTCTGTGCTACAGAAGGATACGGAAAGAGTAACCTTACATACCTTATCTTCTCAATACGAATACACAGTCCTATATGTGATTATGATGATCCATATCCTTCCTTACGTTTTACTCTACAACACAAGTACATAACGAAACTCACGTTAACAGCTAACTACATTACAAGTGCATAAGACGACAATAAAGTACGTGTTTGCTATATAGCGTCATTTCATCCTTCTTCAATACAGCTCGCTGCATTATCATACCAACAACACCACAAAATTATGCACATTAACCAAGACCTCATAAACCACTAGCATTTCACACCAAGTTCATACTTTACATTTCCCCTTTAATATAATGTCACACATTACCTCACTACATCACATGAGCACCTTTCACAACAACACATGAAAGACAATCCATAATTTATACCACTAAAAATACCTTCGGTATAATCCTTTAAAGTCATTCAAAAGGTACCATAAGTTGATAATTGCATCAAAGAAGGGTATAGGGGTTTCAGAGGGGTCAAAAAGAGACAAAAACATACAAAATGAAGTTCTGGGTTGACCTGCGAATCCACCTACGCCTGAAATTGGTTGAGGTGTGTCCTTAGGTTCCTCTTGGTAGTGTCTAGAGTCACCTGCATTGTCATCTACGCCCGTAGGTGCCCCACCCGTGAGGGCGGATGCCCGTTTCAGCCTCCGGGGGTTATTTTAGGGTCCTTTTTTGCAATGAATGATCCATGATCATAACTAAGATTCTCTTAACATATTTTAGATCATATTAGATGCCAACTAACATCCATGGTTTCACAATGCACATAAACATCACCAAAACTACATTTTTCTTTCAATACGCCATCGGTTCCATGTACAATTTCACCACAACAATTCCAAATGTTACACACAAAGAGAAAGAAATTTAAGGACATAAACACATATTACATGTTTATATTTAATCCATCAAAGTCACTTCCCTCAAGACCACAAGTCCACTTCCAAGTTTACAAGGCAAAACCCTTTACCGATTAAGCAAAAGTACACTGTTTGACACATAGCACTTGGCCAACATAACCAACATGATTTATACACCATATTAAGCATATAATATATTGAACCATAAGATTTAACACTTACCAATACTTACAAAGAAATGATCTTGCCCAAACAAGTGTGGTTGCCTTGGGGTTTGATTGAAGAGAAAATGTTGTGGAAAATTCTAGAATGAGACATGTGTGTTTCAATGGATAAAAATCTGATTTTTACCCTTTTATAGTCCTCATTTTCATCCTTAGCCAAACAATTAATCAATAATTGATGGTTTACTTGGTCAAAAGGAAGAATGGGTCATTTACACATTTTGGGCCTTGTCTTTTGGTCAATTTTGGGCCTTTATTGAGTCCATTAACACATGACTACAATTCAGCCCAATAACCTTCATGAATAATATACCATTTATCACAACTTAATTAATTCCATGAACATTAGGGTAGTCACGTGAGTTCAGAAATGTACGGGGTGTTACATATTTTATCCTCAAACTTCTCATAGATGAAATTACGATCAATCTCCATATGTTCCGTACGATCATGTTGAATCAGATTTTTTTGCAATTCTAATAGCTGAGTGGTTGTCTCAAAATAACTTCATAGGTTCATCGAGCAAAAAACCAAACTCCCCCATAAGTCATTTCAACCACAGTAATTCTTGGATACCTCTAACCATTGCTCTGTATTAGCTTCTGCGCTAGACAATTAGATGACCTTCTATTTTTTACTTTTCCAAGTAACTAGATTGCCTCCAAAAAAAGTGAAATACCCAGTTGTTGAGCGTCGTCTTTCCTCTTTTGCACCCTAATCTGAATCACAATAACCCATAATTTTTGTATGGTGATTCTTAGAGAACATGAGGCCTCTTCCTGGTGCTAACTTCAAGTATCGCAAGATTCTAATGACTACATTCATATAAACTTCACTTGGATTATTCATAAAGCGACTTACCACACTGACCGCATAAGCAATATCAGGTCGTGTATGTGATAAGTGTACAAACATCCCACTAATCTTTGATATCTCACTTTATTAGTAGGAACTTGATCAGGAAGTTCCTCTAAGTTATGATTTTGTTCAATCGGTGTATCAATAGGTTGACAACCTAACATACCTATCTCCTTTAACAAATCAAGAACATATTTGTGTTGAGACAAAAATACTCCTTGTTTGGACTTAATAACTTCAATACCCAAGAAATACTTTAATCCACCGAGATCTTTCATATCAAACTCAGAGGAAAAGTAAGTCTTCAATTTAGTTATCTCATCAACATCATCACTAGTAACAATCATGTCATCAACATAAATGATAATAATAGTTATTTTACCATTTTTTCTCTTCAAAAATAAGGAATGGTCTGCGTTGCTCTGACTATAGCCATATTTCTTCATTGTTAGTCAAAACCTTCCAAACCATGCTCTAGGCAATTGCTTCAAGACATACAATGCCTTTTTTAGCTTGCACACCAAATATGTATTTCCAAAAGTATTGTACCCAGGAGGTATGCTCATATAAATTTCTTCAGATAAATCTCCATACAAGAAGATGTTGTTCACATCATATTGTTTTAAAGGCCAATCAAGATTAGACGCTATATATAATAGAACACGGACAATACTTAGCTTTACCACAGGAGCAAAAGTCTCCTGATAATCAACAACATATGTTTGTGTAAAGCCACGAGTAACTAGTCTTGCTTTGAACCGATCAATTGAACCATCTAGCTTGTGTTTCACAGAAAAAACCCATTTGCATCCAACAGGTTTCTTCCCTTTGGGTAACTTCACAATATCCCAAGTATGATTTTTCTCTAGTGCCCGCATCTCCTCAGTCATGGATTCTGCCCACTTAGGATCATCCAATGCTTCGTCAAATCTTGTAGAGATTTTAACCGAAGGCATCTGATTCACAAAGCCTTTAATAGATGTTGGTAAGTGTTCACTGGAAACATAATGAGCAGTAGGATACTTGACTTCCTTTGGATTATCTGGAGAGTATCTTGCCGGTTCCTTTCCTCGATTGGTCCGAGGAGGTAATTGATACCTATATCATCACTAGAAACCACTGGTGTAGTGTCATCAATTAAATTGTTAGTATTACTTTCCTTGAAATTAATACATACCTCACGGACATCATCAGAAGGAGCATCATTGGTGGGTATTGGAAAGGGGGGTTCTTCACTTTCTTGTTGTACTGCTTGATTGAGAATTCCATGGTTTGGACTTATTGAGATCTACCATGTATTATCTGAATTCATACCACCATTTTCAGGTAGTAACACCATCCAATTCTGTTCTTCAACCTTATTCTCCCCCTGAAGAGAAGAACTAGATATCTCTGAAGAGAAATACATCTCCATCTCAGAAAAAGTAACATCCATAGTCACACACAACCTTTTGGTAGGGGGTGATAACATTTGTAGCCCTTTTTATGAGGAAAATACCCAACAAATACACAACATAATGAGCATGGATCTAGCTTGGTATGTTTATGTTTAGGGATATGAACAAAAACAACACAACCAAAAACTTGAGGTTCTAAGTTTAAGGTGGATGAGAGGTTAACAAAACTGGAGAGGTGATTTAAGGGAGTCTTAAAATGGAGAACACCACTAGGTACGTGATTTATTAAATAAACAACATAAAAAATAGCATCCTCCTACAATGCAGGTTGCATATGAGAACTAATCAAACATGCACGCGTAACTTCCAATACATGATGATTTTTCCTTTCTGCTACACCATTTTGTTGAGGTGTAAAAGAGCATGTTGTTTCATGAATGATGCCATGATTTTGGAGATAAGACTGCAACACTCGATTAACAAATTCTCCACCATTATATGACGTAAGAACTTTTATTTTGGCTGAAAATTGAGTTTGTATCATCTTATGAAATGAGCGTAAGCATTCAAAAACATCACTTTTATTCTTCATTAGATAAAGTCATGTCATCCGACTAATATCATCAACAAAGATTACAAGCCAACGATATCCCGATGAAGTAGGAACTGGAGAAGGACCCCACATATCAGAGTGAATCAATGCAAATGGCTCAGTCACCTTACTAGTACTTAAAGGATAAGTAGTACGATGACTTTTCGCTAATACACAAACATCACAATGAAAATTAGAGAGATTGCACTCTGAAAATAAAGTTAGAAATAAGTGTTTAATGTATCCAAAAGAAGCATGACCAAATCTTTGATGCCACATCCATATTTGGTGTTGTTTAGCACAAAAGGAACCTTGACTGGTTATAGCAACACCATGGCATACATCATCCATATAGTAAAGCCTCCATCTTTTAGTACCACGCCCAATAATCTCCTTGTTGTTGAGGTCCTAAAAGATGCAAAAATGAGGATACATTAGTACTAGACAATTTAATTGTTGAGTTACTTGAGACACAGATAGAAGATTATTGGATAGCGAAGGAACAAATAATGTATGCTCTAGAGACAAGGAAGGAGTCAGAACAACAGTTCCAACACTAGTAACTAGGGATGATACATCATTTGCATTGGACACATGTGAACAATGTGGTTTTTTAGGATTCTGGAGAAGAGAGTGATCAAAGGTCATATGATCAGTGGCTCTGAAGTCAATAACCTATCTCGTGTCTTTATCAAAATCCTTACTAATGAGAGATGATCCAATATTACCTGATGAATGAATAAATATATGTGAATCAGAATTACCAATTTCAGTACAAGACAAAGTTGTTCCAGGAGTTGACAGTGATGTGCTAGATGAGGTCATAGCAGCAGGTTTTCCATCATTTTTGTCACCATACTTTTGATTTCTTCATTCCTTGGACTTCTTTTCATTTAAACTATCCCATCAATCTGAATAACCATGTAATTTAAAAAAAATTCAACTGTATGTTTGGGATTACCGTAATGAGTACAAACCTTTTCACCATTGCTACGAGCTTTTGAATGGTAATTTCGATTCTGGATCAAAGAGGCCTTTGTTTCCATAGACATACTGGAATCAATATTAGTATTTAACATGGTGTTCCTCCATTGTTCTTCACTTTGAACCATAGCAAAAGAAGATTCTGGATTGGGAAAAGGGTTTGTGCGAAGAATATCACTTCAAACACAATCATAAATATCATCTAGACTAGCCAAGAAGATATACACACACTCTTCTTCAATTTCCTTCTACCGAGCCTGAAAAACATCAGGTCGTGTGAAAGAAATAGGCTTACAATGATCCAGTTCCTGCCATCTGTAAAGTACGAGGAAACTATTTTTCCTTCTTGTTTCATACGCATTGCTTGACAAGAGAGATCATAAATAACAGATCTATCATCCCCTTTATAATATGTTTGAGACACGGTGTCCTAAATACTCTTGGCCATTGTAAGACAAACGAATAAACTCATAATGTCGTGTTCCATGGCACCAGTGAGCCAACTTTTAACAATAGCATTATCCATACTCCATTTTCATATGTCACATCATTGACGGAAGGCTCTTTAATTGTTCCCGATAAATATCCCATTTTTCCACAACTTGCAACAAATATCTCAACAACTTGAGACCAAAGAGAATAGTTCTTGCCATTGAGTTTTACACCAAAAGGAATGGCTATAAGTTCTGGAACAATGCTTGTGTTTTTAGAGGATTCACCCATGGTAGAGAAGAATGAAAAGAGATAATAATCAGAGAACTAACCTCTTGCTGCTGATACCAACTTAAAATGGGTGAAAGAAGTATGTATTTCATTATACATCAGCTATAATATATACATGATTACAAAGATATGGGAAGATACTTACAATCCCAAAGAATCTACTAAATCCCAAATACTACGCTACTACAATAATACATGATATTCTAATTGATACAATAATTAAAATAAAATATACTCATTAATGAAAGATCAAACTAAATCTACTCATGCTAACATTTCTTGAGCAGTGGAATATCAAAACACAAATTATCAATGTAGAATTTGACATTTTACTTTCATAATCGCTAGTATTATTAAGAATAAAAAATTAGGTATATTCAGCAGATTCTTGGATTAATATTGATGTGTAGTTTAGGCATGAAATGCTAAAGTTTTTTAAGTTGGGATCATATACATGAAATTCAACTTCCGCTGGATTTGTCATCTGATTCATCTTTCTGTTTCTTTTTTCTTCTGCGAGTGATTTTATTTGGATGATACGTTTGTATTTTCCTATTAACGTTCTATTTCTTTTTTCTTCTGGTAGTGATTTTATTTGGATGATATGTTTGTAGTTCCTATTAAGTTGTTCATTGTTTTTTGATAAAGCATTTCTTTATGAATGCCAAAGAATTCTGGTTCTCCAAAATTGTGTTTTTCGTAAGTAAGCTTAACGCCAACAAATTTTGTTTTTCAATTGTTTTTGTCGCCTGGTAGCAGTGACAACAACAGAAGGAGGCTGTATCATCTCACAGCTTGCATCAAGTTGTAATGTACCGAATGATTTTAAGGCCCAAGGCAATTAGTAGTATAGTTTGTATCATTGGCCTCTTGATTACTCTCTCAAGCTTTTAGAGTGTGAGAGAAGTATGAGGTGAATTTTTAACAGTGTAAATCCTGAGTGTGAGGTGGTTTTATTAGGAATCTCATTTTTCAGGAGACTGTTGCTTCACATATACCAAACAAATTGGTTTGAACTACTGTTCACTGTCATCCTTGGTTTATGTTGTTGTGCTTTGGGTTGTTGATCCATTTCTTGAGAGCAGACAGGGAAAACAGATTTCCAGTTATAATACACCATTTGATCAAACACCTTGTAAGGATCTTGCACTTTGATTTATAGGTAGTGGTGTGGTTATGTCCATTTCAATTAGTATCATTCTTCCATGCATAACACATATGATCAATATTTCTTGAACACTTGTCGGCATATGAAGGGCTCCCCTACCCCAAATTTGAATCAATGAATCTCTACTTCAGCATTTTATTGGTAGAATTTTAAAAAATCACCCAAATAGGGATGATTTTCAAAAGTAAAAGACTTATATTACTCCTGCTGAACCTAACATTAGGATATGAAAAAGAGTGTTTTGTGTCTTAAAGGAGGCATATGAAGAATATCTAGTCTATAACACACCAGGTCTTGTTTGGTTATTAATCCCTTCATAACCATTGTCTTTGCACCATTGAATCCCAATCAATGCATCCTACGCCTCTGCATAGTTATTTGTACGTGACACATGTCTAGCTATTGCGAAAATGCTATAATTAGAAACTAATTGCCCTCATGATCTCTAACACTATCACCTGCTCCAGTTCTCCCATCTGTATTTACCTTGATGATTGTAACACCCCGTATGTTTCGGAGTCTAGCTGACTACCGTAACATTTATGGAAATATGAAAACATGAGAGATTTGGTGAATTATGTATTAAATTGTGGGCATTTAATGAGTCTTATGTCATTTGGGCCAAATGAGGCCCAATACTCAAGAGAAAGACATGGCCCAAAAGGGATTTTTGACCCATGCTTGTCTAGTCTCCCATTTGACCAAGTAAACACCAAGTGTGTGGATGAGGAGAACTTAAAAGGAACTATATAAAGAAATAAAAATCAGATTTTTAACCAAAGGAATTCTCATGTCATTTGCAAGACTTATCCAAAACAACCTTTTCTCTCAAAGACAAACCCTAAGCTCTCATCTCTTTGTGGCCAAGATCACCAACTTGTACGACGTGGTAAGTGTTTCTTGTGATGGTTTACTATATTTTATGTATGATAAATGGGTTATATTATGTTGGTTATGTTGGTAAAGTATTGAGGAGCTCACAATGTGTGAAATGCTACATGTTGCTAAATCGGAGATTGGCTTTTGTCTTGTGAACTTGAACATGGATTTATGGTCACGAAGGAACTGAACTTTATGGATTAAATATTGACATATGAGATGTTATTATAGTCTTTCATTCTTGTGCATAGTGTTTGGAGTTGCTATTGTAACGTTGGTTATGGTTTTGGGAGACATATGGGTCGTAAAGTGTAGTTTTGGGTGTTGTTTGTGTGTCGTGGGATCATGGATGAATGTTGGTGTTTAAGATGATAAAAAATATGTTCAAATATGGTTGGTTGTGATCATGGACCATTCATTGCATGAAAAGACCCAAAAAGAACCCATTTTGGCCAAAACGGGCATCCGCCCCCGCAGACGGAGGCATCTGCGGGCGCAAATGCCAACGTAGATGCTCCTGGAATCTGCCAGGAGCCATCTGCGGGTGCAGGTCAGCCACCTGCATGTGCAGTTGGCAGCGCAGGTCATCCCTGGTTCCAATTTTGTATGTTTTCGCATCTAGTTGCTCCCCGAAGACCCCGATACCCTTTTTTGGATGTAACTATCAACTTGTAATGTCGCTGTAATGACTTTAAAGTGTCGTATGGGGACATGTTGAATTATGTTAAGTATGGTTTGACTTTAATGTGTTGTTGTGAAATACGTTTGGGTGACGAAATGACTTAAATGTAACTTCTTATCGAAAAGGAAGTGTAAAGCATGATTTTGGAGGGGAATGTTAGTGATGTGTGATACCATGGGTGTTATGTGAATTGTTTTGGTAATGGTAAAGCTGTACATGATATTGTACGAAGGTGAAATGGCGTTGTGTGACAACAAAGTGACTTATTGCCATGTTATACACTTGAAATGAAGTAAGTGGTTAATGCAAGCTTCGTTATATACTTTTGTGTGTAGAGTAGACATAAAGAAAAAGCTGAAGTGTTGTATTCGCGAGTAAGATTGTGCATCCATATTGAGGAATTAAGGTATGTAAGGTTCCCCTTTTCGTATTCTTCTACAATATATAGTGTACACCTTGTCATGGTACTTACTCATTTCCGAAATGTCCTAAGGTATCTCATTTCGAGTTATCATTTATTGTTAATCATATATATCTCATTCTTGGCTTATTATCATTCATGTGTCACATAATTATGAACATGGTTCCAAGTTCTAATAATGTTATGTTCAAAAGTTCCCCAAAATGAAGTAACCTTTGATTGAGCGATTTCAAAGATTTAAGAAGTAATGTCGTGTAAAGAGGTGAGATGTTTCATGGGTGGTATCCCAGGGGTTAAATAACCTAGCATGGGTCAATCCCAATATTTATGGATGGTATCCCAGGGGTGAGAAGAACACCTAGCATGGGTCGATTTCGCTACGGGTGGTATCCCAGGGGCAAAGGAAAAGCCTAGCATGGGTCGATCCCGATTACTATTGATTACCCACTGATCAGCTTGGGGCCCGGGCAATATATGAATGGATGAAAGAGTGATGGATGAAGGAATGAGTGAATGAGCGTATGAGCTTAAAAGTAAAGAAAGTAATTCACCTAATGTATAGTTTTCCATATATTCAGAATGATGACTTATCCATGCTGAGTACTCTTTTATATTCGAAGTCTTTATGTATCGTACAGTTTCATACAGCCTTACATACTCAGTACATTTCTCGTACTGACCCCTCTTGGGGGATTTACCTTACTTGCTGCAGGCGCAGGCACTAGTAGACCTCCCCAGTGAGTTGCAGGACTTCTTTTTGACCCTTGGTGACCTTTGGTGAGCTCCTGTTAGTTCGGGGCTTCCCGTGTCACAGTTGTATAGATATATTTTGGTATTGTACATGTTATGTAAAGTGGGGCTTGTTCCGAATCTAGGTTGGTCATGTATGCACTTCTATTAGAGGCTTTTGTGGACGTACGTGGGTATGCCAAGTGATGTTGTGTGTAGTTTGACTCGATGGCTATGTCGGCCAAGTTTCTCATATGTCTATATATATATATATCTTACATGTTCCCTGATTTCCGATGTTAGCCTTTTATGATTTTATGTGTTGGGGGTGTTTCTTATGGCATACGTATAAATGAATGTAAGCAGAGTTTGGTTCTCTCGGGCCTTCTCGTCTTTGAGTGCCAATCCGTCCCGGTGGGGTTCGGGGCGTGACAAAAGTTGTATCAGAGCAGGTCGTTCTACGGGTGTCTACAAAGCCGTGTCTGAGTAGAGTCTTACTTATCGATGTGTTGTGCACCACATTTATAAGTAGGAGGCTACGGGGCATTTAGGATGTTGTTTCTTTTTCTTCATTTCTAGATCGTGCATTTAGAGCTATATGTGAAATTGTTCCTGATCACGAGTATTGTTGTTCTGTGTATTATAGAAAAATGCTGAAGGCAAAAAGAGGACGAGGTAAAAGTAAGCGGCTAGACAGAATTGCAGGAGAAGGAACTAGTAGAGCTCCACCTGAACCGGTTAATCAAGGCGGCGCTGAACCAAAAATGGCATCACAAGCTTCTTCTACTCTTCCATTTTCAGAAGAGTCAAGAGGAAAAGAAGTGCCTACAGAACCAGCAGTACCTACTACTGATCAGGATTTAAAGGATGCAGTGCGAATGTTGACTCGAATTGTTGCTGCACAAGTTCAGGGACAAGGTGGTCCAGTTATAAATGATGATAGCGCAGCTAGGGCAGCCAGTCGACGAACGCAGGATTTCTTGAAACTAGATCCTCCTACATTCATGGGATCGGATCCAAATGAAGACCCGCAAGATTTTATAGATCAAATCCAAAGGGCTCTGGAGGTGATGCATGTAGCGAGTGTAGAAATGGTGGAGCTTGCGGCTTATAGATTAAAGGGCGAAGCTATATTGTGGTATGAGGACTGGAAGAAGGCCCGTGGTATTGATGTAAACCCACCTAGTTGGGAAGAATTTAAAACAGCCTTCCTCGAGCACGACCTTCCTTATGAGATCCGAGAGGCTCATGCGGATCAATTTTTGAATCTCCGTCAAGGGAATCTGAGTGTACGGGAATACAGTTTGCAGTTTAATTCCTTAGCTCGATATGCTCCGAACATAGTGGCCATAATGACAGACAGGGTACATCGATATGTGGATAGGTTGGAGCCGTATTTAGTGAGGGACTGTACCATTGTCGCTTTGGACAAAGATATGGATATAGCTCGAATTCAGGCTTTCGCTCAGAAAATGGAGGATCAAAGACAGAGAAGAAGGGTACATGAAGCTGATAGAGGACAGTCCAAAAAAGCGAGACCCATGGGACAGTTCTGAGGTAGCAATGCTGGGCATAGTAGTGGGATTCGAGGTTCGCAGACCGCTGGATTTTCTCGTCCGCCATGTCAGCAATGTGGACGATTTCATATAGGTGAATGCCGAATTGGGTCAAATGCTTGCTTCTGGTGCGGTATGTCGGGACATATGATGAGAGATTGCCCACGGAGAGGCTTGGGTAATGTGGCACGACCGGCAGGGTTGACTGTCGCGTCATCATCATCGATCCTTTTTTTAGGCCGAGGTACGCAGTCTGTCGGTCGAGGTAGAGGTGCCAGAGGAGCAACCAGTACTAGTGGGGTCCAGAATCGTACTTATGCTTTGGTGGACCGGCAAAATTTAGAGGCTTCTCCTAATGTCGTCACAGGTACATTATCCATATTTTCATATAATGTATATGCATTGATTGACTCGGGTTCTACATTATCCTATGTTACTCCATTAGTTGCTGCGAAATTTTCAAAGACACCAAAATTGTTAATTAAATCAATTGAAGTGTCTACACCGGTGGGTGAACATATTGTTGCAAAGAGAGTGTATCGAAATTGTGTGGTAAATGTGTGTGGTCATGATACACTGGCCGATCTCATTGAACTAAATATGGTGGATTTTGATGTGATAATGGGGATGGATTGGTTGGCTTCTTGTTATGCCACAGTAGATTGCCGGGCCAAGAAAGTACATTTTCATTTCCCACAAATGAATGTCCTTGAATGGAAGGGGGATGTAGGGGCACTACGAGGAAGATTTATTTCTTATCTGAAAGCAAGAAAAATGATTGCCAAGGGATACATATGTCATTTGGTACGAGTGAAAGATAATGATGTGGAACCATTAACTCCACAGTCCGTACCGGTAGTCAATGAATTTCTTGATGTATTTCTAGAGGATCTTCCAGGTTTACCCCCAGAACGGGAAGTAGAATTTGGCATTGATGTGAGTCCAGGCACTCAGCCTATTTCTATTCCTCAATATAGAATGGCTCCGACAGAATTGCGTGAAGAAGGAAAAATTGAAAGATTTGCTGGACAAAGGCTTCATTAGGCCGAGTATGTCCCCATGGGGTGCATCGGTATTATTTGTGCGAAAGAAAGATGACACTTTGAGGATGTGCATTGACTATCGGCAATTGAATAAGGTGACGATCAAGAACAAATATCCCCTCCCTCGAATTGATGATTTGTTTGATCAGTTACAGGGTCCCAAGTGTTTTTCCAAGATCGACTTGAGGTCGGGTTATCACCAAGTCAGAGTTAGGGAAGAAGATGTGCCCAAAACAGCTTTTCGAACACGGTATGTCCATTATGAATTTTTAGTTATGTCTTTTGGACTAACCAATGCTCCAACTGTGTTCATGGATTTGATGAATAGAGTGTTTAAGCCATTTCTGGATGTATTCATCACGGTATTTATAGATGACATCATAGTTTATTCAAGATCACCGGAGGACCACGCTACTCATTTACGACAAGTGTTGCAAATCCTCCGTGAGCGTAAGTTGTATGCAAAATTCTCCAAATGTGAGTTTTGATTAAAATCAGTTGCATTCTTGGGTCACATTGTGTCAGATGAAGGGATCCAGGTCGATACACAGAAGATAGAAGCAGTGAAAAATTGGCCAAGACCTACAACACCCACGGAGATTCGCAGTTTTCTAGGTTTGGCAGGTTATTACCGAAGATTCGTAGAAGGGTTTGCTTCTATTGCGGCACCATTAACCAAGTTAACTCACAAGGCAAGTAAGTTTCAATGGAATGATGCATGTGAAAGAGGGTTTCAAAAATTGAAAGATAAGCTGACTTCCACACCAGTGTTAGTACTTCCTGACGGCACAGAGGGCTATGCTGTGTATTGTGATGCTTTCGGGATTGGTCTCGGATGTGTGTTGATGCAGCATGGTAGGGTGATAGCATATGCCTCACGACAGTTGCGACCACATGAGAAAAACTATCCCACACATGATCTTGAATTGGCAGCTGTAGTTTTTGCTTTAAAGATATGGCGTCATTATTTATATGGGGTTTATGTTGACATCTATATGGATCACAAAAGCTTACAATATCTTTTTAAACAGAAGGAACTCAATGTGAGACAACGAAGGTGGTTGGAGCTTTTAAAAGATTATGACATTGATATTCTTTATCACCCAGGCAAAGCAAATGTAGTAGCTGATGCATTGAGCCGTAAGGCAGTAGAAAGCACTAGTGGTCAGTTGAATGAAAAGTGTGAGATAATCAAAGATTTGAATCAAGTAGCCAGCTTGGGAGTTTGCCTTATTGAATCCTCAGATGATAGAGTTATTGTGCAGAATGCAGCAGAATCCTCCTTAATAACTGAAGTGAAAGAGAAGCAGTTTGCGGATTCTATTTTATTACAGCTAAAGGACAACGTGCAACAGAATTTGACCAAGGCATTTGATATTACACCGGAAGGGGTACTTCAGTGTCAAGGTAGGCTATGTGTACCGGATATAGATGAATTGAGGAAGTGAATTATGACAGAGGCGCATCACTCGTGCTATTCTATTCATCCGGGTGCTACCAAAATGTACCGTGATTTAAAGGAAGTGTATTGGTGGGGAAACATGAAGAGGAACATTGCGGAATTCGTCGCTCAATGCCCAAATTGTCAACAAGTGAAAGTGGAGAATCAGAAACCGGGAGGTTATATGCAGTGTATCAATCTTCCAGTTTGGAAGTGGGATATGATTAATATGGACTTCATCACAGGTTTTCCTCGTACGTTGCGGAAATTTGATTCTATATGGGTTATAGTTGACAGGCTGACCAAGTCGGCGCATTTTCTACCAGTCAAGACCACTTACACAGCTGAGGATTATGCAAAATTATATGTAAAAGAAATAGTACGATTGCATGGTATTCCACTTTCTATTATATCAGATAGAGGAGCACAGTTCACAGCGCACTTTTGGAGATCCTTTCAGCAGAGTTTAGGCACACAGGTGAATTTGAGTACGGCTTTCCATCCACAGACTGATGGACAAGCAGAACGTACTATTCAGACACTTGAAGATATGCTACGGGCTTGTGCATTGGATTTTCCGGGCAATTGGGATGACCATTTGCCTCTTATTGAATTTGCTTATAACAATAGCTATCATTCAAGTATTCAAATGGCACCTTATGAAGCTTTGTACGGAAGGAAGTGTAGATCACCAATTGGGTGGTTTGAAGTAGGTAAAACTGCTTTACTTGGACCGTATATGGTACATCAGGCTGTAGAGAAAGTTCAAGTGATTCAACAACGATTACAGACGGCCCAGAGTCGACACAAGTACTATGCTGATAGTAGAAGAAGAGGACTTGAATTCGCCATAGGTGATTGGGTATTCCTGAAGGTGTCTCCAATGAAAGGAGTAATGCGGTTCGGAAAGAAAGGCAAGTTGAGTCCACGATATATAGGTCCATATGAAATTATTAGAAGATTTGGGAGAGTTGCCTATGAGTTGGCACTACCCCAAGAACTTTCCTCAGTCCACCCGGTATTTCATGTATCAATGCTTCGAAAATGCATCGGGGATCCGTCCCATTTTACTCCTATTAAAGATGTCCAAGTTACAGAGGATCTTACCTATGAGGAGATACCTATTGACATCCTGGATAGACAAGTGAAGAGGCTCCGGAATAAGGACGTATTGTCAATAAAGGTACTTTGGAGGAATCAACAAAGAAAAGAGGTCACATGGGAAGCAGAGGAGATGATGAGATCTAAGTACCCTTATTTGTTCCAAAGGGAAGATTGACAAGTAATTATTTATAAGATTTGAGTGTATATTTATATGATGATATGAAAATGTTCCTAAATTTGTACTTGTTTCCTTTGGAATGATACACTAACATTCGAGGACGAATGTTTCTAAGGGGGGAAGAATGTAACACCCCGTACGTTTCGGAGTCTAGCTGACTACCGTAACATTTATGAAAATATGAAAACATGAGAGATTTGGTGAATTATGTATTAAATTGGGGTCATTTAATGAGTCTTATGTCATTTGGGCCAAATGAGGCCCAATACTCAAGAGAAAGACATGGCCCAAAAGGGATTTTTGACCCATGCTTGTCTAGTCTCCTATTTGACCAAGTAAACACCAAGTGTGTGGATGAGGAGCACTTAAAAGGAACTATATAAAGAAATAAAAATAAGATTTTTAACCAAAATAATTCTCATGTCATTTGCAAGACTTATCCAAAACAACCTTTTCTCTCAAAGACAAACCCTAAGCTCTCATCTCTTTGTGGCCAAGATCACCAACTTGTACGACGTGGTAAGTGTTTCTTGTGATGGTTTACTATATTTTATGTATGAGAAATGGGTTATATTATGTTGGTTATGTTGGTAAAGTATTGAGGAGCTCACAATGTATGAAATGCTACATGTTGCTAAATCGGAGATTGGCTTTTGTCTTGTGAACTTGAACATGGATTTATGGTCACGAAGGAACTGAACTTTATGGATTAAATATTGACATATGAGATGTTATTATAGTCTTTCATTCTTGTGCATAGTGTTTGGAGTTGCTATTGTAACGTTGGTTATGGTTTTGGGTGACGTATGGGTCGTAAAGTGTAGTTTTGGGTGTTGTTTGTGTGTCGTGGGATCATGGATGAATGTTGGTGTTTAAGATGATAAAAAATATGTTCAAATATGGTTGGTTGTGATCATGGACCATTCATTGCATGAAAAGACCCAAAAAGAACCCATTTTGGCCAAAACGGGCATCCGCCCCCGCAGATGGAGGCATCTGCGGGCGCAGATGCCAACGCAGATGCTCCTGGAATATTCCAGGAGCCATATGCGGGCACATTTCAGCCACCTGTGTGCGCAGTTGGCAGCGCAGGTCGTCCCCGGTTCCGATTTTGTATGTTTTCGCATCTAGTTGCTCCCCGAAGACCCCGATACCCTTTTTTGGATGTAACTATCAACTTGTAATGTCGCTGTAATGACTTTAAAGTGTCGTATGGGGACATGTTGAATTATGTTAAGTATGTATTGACTTTAATGTGTTGTTGTGAAAGACGTTTGGGTGACAAAATGACGTAAATGTAACTTCTTATTGAAAAGGAAGTGTAAAGCATGATTTTGGAGGGAAATGTTAGTGATGTGTGATACCATGGGTGTTATGTGAATTGTTTTGGTAATGGTAAAGCTGTACATGATATTGTACGAAGGTGAAATGGCGTTGTGTGACAACAAAGTGACTTATTGCCATGTTATACACTTGAAATGAAGTAAGTGGTTAATGCAAGCTTTGTTATATACTTTTGTGTGTAGAGTAGACATAAAGGGAAAGCTGAAGTGTTGTATTCGCGAGTAAGATTGTGCATCCATATTGAGGAATTAAGGTATGTAAGGTTCCCCTTTTCGTATTCTTCTGCAGTATATAGTGTACACCTTGTCATGGTACTTACTCATTTCTGAAATGTCCTAAGGTATCTCATTTCGAGTTATCATTTATTGTTAATCATATATATCTCATTCTTGGCTTATTATCATTCATGTGTCACATAATTATGAACATGGTTCCAAGTTCTAATAATGTTATGTTCAAAAGTTCCCCAAAATGAAGTAACCTTTGATTGAGCGATTTCAAAGATTTAAGAAGTAATGTCATGTAAAGAGGTGAGATGTTTCATGGGTGGTATCCCAGGGGTTAAATAACCTAGAATGGGTCAATACCAATATTTACGGATGGTATCCCAGGGGTGAGAAGAACACCTAGCATGGGTCGATTCCGCTACGGGTGGTATCCCAGGGGCAAAGGAAAAGCCTAGCATGGGTCGATCCCGATTACTATTGATTACCCACTGATCAGCTTGGGGACCGGGCAATATATGAATGGATGAAAGAGTGATGGATGAAGGAATGAGTGAATGAGCGTATGAGCTTAAAAGTAAAGAAAGTAATTCACCTAATGTACAATTTTCCATATATTCAGAATGATGACTTATCCATGCTGAGTACTCTTTTATATTCGAAGTCTTTATGTATCGTACAGTTTCATACAGCCTTACATACTCAGTACATTTCTCGTACTGACCCCTCTTGGGGGATTTACCTTACTTGCTGCAGGCGCAGGCACTAGTAGACCTCCCCAGTGAGTTGCAGGACTTCTTTTTGACCCTTGGTGACCTTTGGTGAGCTCCAGTTAGTTTGGGGCTTCCCGTGTCACAGTTGTATAGATATATTTTGGTATTGTACATGTTATGTAAAGCGGGGCTTGTTCCGAATCTAGGTTGGTCATGTATGCACTTCTATTAGAGGCTTTTGTGGACGTACGTGGGTATGCCAAGTGATGTTGTGTGTAGTTTGACTCGATGGCTATGTCGGCCAAGTTTCTCATATGTCTATATATATATATATATCTTACATGTTCCCTGATTTCCGATGTTAGCCTTTTATGATTTTACGTGTTGGGGGTGTTTCTTATGGCATGCGTATGAATGAATGTAAGCAGAGTTTGGTTCTCTCGGGCCTTGTCGGCTTTGAGTGCCAATCCGTCCCGGCGGGGTTCGGGGCGTGACAATGATCCAATTCACTAAATGTTATTGTTTGAGATATGGCTGTCTCTAAAAGATTTTGAAGGTTGATTTAATATCTAATGAGGCATTAACAGATGTCCCCTTTCTCTAAACATGTGCAATTAGAAAGTCACATTGTGAACATTGTTTCTCTCCATAAGAAGCTGATTCATTGAACATAGTAGTATCACTGGACCACAAACCAATCAACTAGAGTTGCTTCACTGCCAGCGTCATGCAGGATTCTCACTATGGGACTTCAAAATATGAAGAAGTAAACATATGAAGAAGCCGAATGGGGTTCAACATCTACAATATATACATAAAAAATAGTTTTAACTAGATATAAACAGTGTAATTTTTCACCAAAGAGGGGTTCGGATGAACCTCTCAGGAGTCTCAGCCCTACCTGGCGCCGCCCCTGGCCAGCGGAAAAAATAAGCTCTTCTGTTGTTTCGGCTTTTCGTGGTATGGAAAGGAGACAAATACAATATACAAGGCTATATACAATGAGAATCTTTGTTTGTTGATTTTAGTGTTGTTTCCATTAGTTTTTAGATTCAGGCCTTCTATCAATTCATTATGACTCAGAAAAGGTGTTTTTTAGCACTTGCCTACTGTTGATAAACACAAGCCGATGATCATTACTTCCGACCACCAATAAAAACAGGCACTAATTCACTTTTGCCCAGCAATATTATATTAACACGGTTCTCTTTTAATTTTTCCAGCAAACAATATGAATTTGTAGCGATACGATTACTTTGCAACTGCATGAACATGTATTGGAAAGTATTTTTTTACAAATCCTAAAGTAATAAACTTGCACAAGCCAAAATAGAAACATATGTGAATTTTTATACAGCATCAGCTGAAACTGACAACATAAGAATATCTGTTTCTTACATATATAGTGCATTAATTTAAATTTAAAACTAAGGAGATATTAACAATAAATCGACGAAGGTTACTAATGTTAAACATTAATCATAGCTTCCTAGAGGTAATCTTGAGAACTAAGCCAGGGTAAACATCATCATCATCATTGATGTGAGTATTTTCTACCAATTTAAAAAGGTTGTCGCACTTGTCAGATATTGTTTGAAGCATTTATCCTTCTCCAACTACGTAAATTTCATCGCACAATTTGTTTGATCCTAACTGATAATCTTCTTTAAGATTTTGAGCTTCCGAGAAGGAACACTTCATGATTAGTATTGCTGAAAGCAACAATATCACAATAATAGTTGTTTCCGAAGCCTTTCTTGAGGAAGCCATAGCAATAGATAGAAAAGAAAGAGATTGGTGTAAATAGTAGTATTTATAAGAAAATAGAAGAGAAATATTATTAGTCCTAGTCCAAGTATGTGAAGGAAGTGGGGTTGCCTGACGAAAGCTATTTGGTTTTGGAAGTGGGTCAGTTATTTACGCCATTACAGGTATTACCTTTCCTATTCTTATTTTTTACTAGTTTTAAGGCGGTTGTTGATCCAGGAAAAAATATTATCGTAAAATAGTATTGATACTATTTAAGCAAAGTATTGAATATTTAACTTTACACGAAATAATACAGTAGATTCTTCTATGAATGTTTAATGTCGAGCATCTTCACTTATTCACCTGTAACTTATGAAGACAACCAATAAAAGTTTTATTACATTAATGCAATAATTTGTATACTATTTCGATTTGATGAGGTTCAAACATGTAATTAATCGTATCTTCCTTAATACTTATAGAAAATATTCCTGGGATATTGTAACACCCCGTACCTTCCCAACCCTACTTGATGACATTGAATAATGTTTACTTAGGTGTCGAGAGTTATCAGTATGTCTTTGGACATGTTAAAGATGAGAAAAATTGAAATTTGGCCTTGTACATGTGATTATCCTTTCATAGGAAGGGTTTTACGATTTCGTGGAGCATTTGTGTGATACACCGTACACTTTCTAACTTCATTTGGTGACTTGGAGTCACGTTTACTTGATGATTAAGATCACTAAGTAAGTATGTTGAAGTGTTTTGATAAGGTATCGGACGATATGCAAGTATTGAAGACATGACCGAAAAATTCAGCAAGGTAGGAAAACTTGCACCACTACCCTGTTTCAGGGGGTGTGGCGCAAGCCACTGATTCAAAGGGCAAGAAAATCTTGCGCCACTGCCTTGCTTTGCAGCAGTGGCGCAAGGAACAAATATTTTGCCTTTCCGAGCTCGTTTCGCAACGCAATTCTACGACGATCCTTAGATGGTTTCTTTTGGTTCTTGGTAGTTCTTTGAGTGTTGTTAAAGCTTCAAATACCTCAATAAACTCCTACATACTTCTACATGATCAAACCATGAAACACAAGTAATTACCAAAAATGTTCAAGAAAGCCATGGATGACTAGAATTCCTATTTTAGCGATTGAGACTACGAATGAGAATCTCGTAAGAGAATATTGTCGTGACATTATGGAATTATTTGAACATGAGATATATGATGGATTATGCATTAAAAATTGATGGGCTAAGTTGAGATGTGTTATTGGGCCCAATTTGAGGCCCAAAATGGAATAAAATACATGGGCCCAAAGGAAAATGATTCATTCCTCCAATATTGACCAAGTAAAACTTGTATTAAATGCCAAGAATTGGCTAAGGACAACATGAGAGGCCTATATAAAAGGGCAAATCAGATTTTATTCACAAAATCTCTCATGCCTCTTTAGATATTTTCCCAAATATTTCTCCCAAACCCTAAGAACCCTAAAGCACTTCTTGGGGCAAGATCACTCATTTGCAAGCTTGGGTAAGCAATTATGCTTATGGATTCATATATTATATGCATGGGAGAGCATGTAGATCATGATGGTTATGCCTAAAAGTGTAAGTGGTGCACTTTTGTGTTTTGGTAAAGATGTGTCATTTTTGTGAATTAAACTTAAAAGGTGACTTGATGTCTTGATGAAAGTGAATGGTAAGGACAAAATATGAACATGTATGGTGTGATTTTTTTATTAAACTTGTTATTTTTCTAAAAGTGTAAATTGTGGGATTTTGGCCGATATGTGCTATAAGGTGTATTAAGGTAATTTGATGGATTATTTGTGATGTGATATGGATAAGAAAGTGTAAAGAAGAAGTGTTGTGGTGAAATGAATTTATTCTCATGTATTGGTCAATGTATGGAATATTGGGGGATTTTTGGAATAATAATTTCATCAATGGTTTTGTCAAGGGGAAATGGCATGTTTAAAAGCAAACATGTAACTCATTGATATTATATGCATTTGTAAAGTAATTGATGGTATAATTATGATGTTGTGATGGTGGAGAGTGGAAGGTATGAACTTGGGTTGACATATGATCAATGTTGGGCATGTTGTGGTATTATTGATATGACCATGCCGTAAATGGTATTGTAGAGAAAGAAATAACATGTTAAAGCCAAACATATGACTTATTGTTATTGTATGCATTTGTAAGGTAGTTGGTGGTTAATGTTGGTTCCATTATGTACTTATGATGTAGAGTGAAATGTAAAGAAGGAGCGGACTTGTTGCACTCACATATTTGATTGTGTACTTACATTGGGAAGATAAGGTATGTAAGGTTACTTTTTCCGTATCCTTCTACAAGATATTGTTCTTATTGACATTGGGCTTTTTTCAATTCCGAGAGGCTTGAAGTATATCAATTCAGGGTGACGTATATTGTTATTCATATGTGCCCTATTCTTAGATGAATTATGATTCACTTATCTCTTATTCATTGATTGAAGTTCCAAAGATGTCATGACGTTGTAATTCTTAAAAGAACTATCCCAACGAGAGTAATGAGGTAAAGAGAGCTTGTTTAGTTTGAATAGCATTATTCCGATCATGTCTTGTTCCAAAGTCCTATAGTATGATGATTATCCTTGTGTCAATTGTTCATAGGTAAGAGGACCAATCTCATACGAGTACGAAGAGAGGTGATGTGCAAATTAGTATAAGTAGTCCTCATAAGTGAAATTGTAAATCTCATGAGGTAAAGGAGTAAAGTGAGATGTGCATATAAGTGCGTGCTTATTTAAGGTGATCTCATGAAGTATAAGAGTAAGGTAAAGCATATTGGTGTGTTTCAATTAGTTTCATGATCCAAAGTTCCAATAGAAGTTATACATATGTCTCTTGTTCATTGATTATTGTCCAAATGGTTCCAATAGTGTTATGTTTCCATGAAGGCTATGTTTCCAAAAATGTCATATTGCCAAGTTATTCATATGTCTCTCACTCATTGATTATTGATCCAAAGCTTCAAGTAAAGTTCTGACTATCAAAAGTATCAATCTCTCTCAAGTGATTGCTTCGATCTCTCATAAGCAAAAGTATCAATCTCTCACAAGTAAGGTACCAATCTCAAAAGTAAAGAAATGAAGTAAGAATAAAGTAATGCATATTGATTGTGTTCATGGGTGTTATCCATCGGGTACAAATACCCGCATGATGATGATAGTTTATCCATGGGGCGCAAACGCCCTCGTGATGATGGCCATTTATCCATGGGGTGCAAGAACACCTGCATGACGATATGATCTTATCCATGGGGTGAAAGAATACCTGCATGACGATGATATGTTATCCATGGGGTGAAAAGAACACCTGCATGATGTGGGCCCAGAAAGTTTATGAATGATGTAAAAGTAAAGTAAAGTAAAGGCAAGAAAAAGAAAGAATGTAATATACATGGTTTCCAAAGTACAGAAAAGTGACTCATATACACTGTGACTTATCTATATTGGTTATGAATTTGAACTTGAGTTCTTGACATATTTTCATATCTTACAGTTTCATTTGAGCCTTACATACTCAGTACATTCTTCGTACTGACCCCTCTTGGGGAATTTACCTTACTTGCTGCAGGCACAGGTCCTAGTAGGCCTCCACAGTATATTGTCAGGGTTGCAGATCTTTGGTGAGCTCCAGTTAGTTCGGGGCTTCTCCGAGTCACTGTTGTACATATGTTTTGATTTTGTACATGTTGTTTAAAGCGGGGACTTGTCCCGACTTTTAGTTCATTTTGGTCAATGCATTTTGTTAGAGGCTTTTGTAGACGGATGTGGGTGTATAAATGTGAAGGTATATGTCGTTTTGACTTGATGGCTCAAACGGCCAAGTTTTACATACATAGCGATGACTTATGTTTTCATGTCTATGACTTCCGCATAGTTGCACAAGGTGTAATAAGATTCATATGAGGTTATGTATGCGAATGTTCATGAGCAAAGGTTGGTTCTCTCGGGCCATATCGGCTTCAGGTGCCAATCACGCCTCATTGGGATTCGGGTCGTGACAGATATTTTGCAGTCATTTGCAAGTTTTTCTTGCTCAATATAGTAATTCATTAGCATGTAAAGAGAGGGGGAAATAGAATAAAAGATCAACTCGATGTCTTATAGATGTACCATCTCAACCTGTTATTTATTAAATATCAAATAGGGAACTCTAAAATCTTCTCAACCAACTTGTTAATTTGTTGGTGGTCAGGTGATTCAGTTCACATAATTTTTGATGTAATATATTCTTCCATTATTCGTCTATTGTGTGCTAATTTTTCTTGTCATATACAAACAAAATAATGTAGGCAATTAAGATAATATTGATGATGTTCAAACGGACATAAAGTAATATTCTCTCCATTTCAATTTGTCTGTCTTACTTTTTATTTTAGTCCATTTTGAAAAGAGTGTCTTTTTGCTTTTTGACAACTCTTTAATTCTAACTTTTCCCATGACATGCTAACTACTATTCCAGTTACTCCAATGAATTTGATAAAATTCATAACACCGATAGTCTCTTCAATTTTCCCATATTTATTGTTTATAATGTACTCTTTAATAATTTTTTGATAATTTTTTGATTAAGTAAAACTTTATTTATTTAAAAAACGATAAAATTTGGCAAAAATTTTGTTTCAGTTCTACTACAAAAATACTTGCTACAAATAGCCTTCTAGCTTTCTTTGATTTGAAAAAAAAAACTTAATACAATTGTATTTTTTCTCAAAGAGTATCAAACATAAGCATTCTCAACTTTAGAATAAGATTTCACTTGTTTATTTAAGTAAAAAATCTAACAAGATCAAAGAGATATATGTATAATAGACATCTAATAGATGACAACAACAACAACAACAACGTACCCAGTGTATTCCCATCAAGTGGGGTCTGGGGAGGGTAAAGTGTACGCAGTCTACACCACTACCTCAGAAGAAGTAGAGAGGTTATTTCCGATAGACCCCCGGCTCAGAACAGATGACAACAACAAACAAAAATCATAAAAACAAACAACAAAAAGAGATAACACATCGCTAGATAATAAAAGAAGCAAGACACCCACAGAGTAATACTACAGATTATTTATTTGAAATCACAAACATCACCAAAACAACACGAACAAGAATCTGCCAAAAAACAACAGGCATAGATACAAACAAACACTCCTTCCTACAAATACGGATGCCTTCCTACCCACTAACCCTCTACCCTAATCCGCGTCCTCCACACCTTCCTATCAAGCGTCATGTCCTCCGTAATCTATAACTGCTCCATGTCATGCCTTATCACCTCCCTTCAATAGTTCTTCGGTCTACCTCTACCTCGCCTAAAACCATCTAAAACCAGCCTTTTCACACCTCCTTACTAGAGTATCTGTGCACCTCTTCATCACATGTCCGAACCATTGCAACCTCACTTCCCGTATCTTGTCTTCCACCGAAGCCACTCCCAACTTCTCTCGAATAATCTCATTTCTAACCCTATCACTCTTGGTAAGTCCACACATCCATTGCAGCATCCTCATATATGCTACCTTCAACTTTTGGATATGGGAGTTTTTAACTGGTCAACACTCCGCTCCATATAATATAGTCGACCGGACGACCACTCTGTTGAACTTACCTTTAAGCTTCGGAGGCACCTTTTTATCACGCAAAACTCTCGAAGCGAGCCTCCATTTCAACCACCCTGCACCAATATGGTGCGTGACATCCTCGTCAATCTCGCCATTCCCCTGAATCATAGACCCCAGATACTTGAAACTACCCCTCTTATGGATGTCCTAAGAATCCAGCTTCACTACCACATCAGCCTTATGTGTCAAATCACTAAACTTACATTCCAAGTACTCCGTCTTAGTCCTGCTCAACCTAAACCCTTTAAACTCAAGGGTCTATCTCCAAACCTCCAACTTATCATTAAATCCTCCATGGGTCTCATCAATCAGTACCACATCATCAGTAAATAACATATACCAAGACACCTCCCCTTGAATACGCCGCGTCAAAACATCCATCACCAAGGCAAATAAAAATGGACTAAGAGTCGATCCCTGGTGCTACCCTGTTAAAATAGGAAAGTGCTCTGAATCCCCTCCTACTGTCCTCACAAGAGTCTTTGCACCATCGTACATGTCCTGAATTGACCTAGTGTACTCCACGGGCACACCTTTAGCCTCCAAGCACCTCCACAGTATCTCCCTGGGGACTTTGTCATACGCCTTCTCAAGATTGATGAACACCATGTGCAAGTCCTTTTTCCTCTCCCTAAACTGCTCCACTAATCTCCTCACTAGGTGAATGGCCTCAATAGTCGAGCGACCTGGCATGAAATCAAGCTGATTCTCAAAAATAGTCACGATCCTCCTCAGCCTCAACTCTACCACCCTTTCCCAAACCTTCATAGTATGATTTAACGACTTGATACCCCTATAGTTGTTACAACTCTGAATGTCCCCCTTGTTCTTATATAATGGAATCATCATACTCCATCTCCAATTTTTCTTATATAATGAAATCATCGTACTCCATCTCTAAGCTTCGAGCATCTTCGTCGCCCCAAAAATGATGTTAAACAACCTTTTCAGCCACTCCATACCTGCCCCGCCAGTGTACTTTCAAAAATCCACTAGAATCTCGTCAGGCCCAGTCACCCTACCCCTACGTATCCTACGAATAGCACCCTTGACCTATTCAACTTAGATACGCCTACAATAACCATAATTGCGACACCTCTCTGAGTGCTCCACGTTCCCCAACACGAAACTTTTATCCCCTTTGTTGTTCAAAAGTCTATAAAAATAGGACTGCCACCTCCTCCTAATGAGAGCATCCTCCACCAACACTTCACCATCCTCCCCTTGATGCACTTCACTTGGTCAAGGTCACGGGACATAAAACTATTTCAAATATAATTAAATAATAATTTAAGAAAGGACAACCAAAAAAATAAAGAAACCAAATGATTAAAGGCGTGGGACAAGCCACGCCTTAGTCCAATTGTTAATGGTGCTGTTAGTAAAAAATTTCTTCTCGTCAACAAAATTCATGATAACAATAATTTTTTTGAAATTGATACAGAATTTAAGCACATGCCTGTTCTTTCGTGACAAGGTTGCCATGCTATCAATCATTCTTTCCTTGTTTGGCACCAATTTCTTGCAAGTAATGCTCTGCATCCAAGGCTTTTAAAAAAATACCTATGTTGTAAATTGAAATATACAATAATTTTAATTGTTCTATTTAGTTTAAATCAGGGACAAAACCCTATTTTTAGTTCTAACATGTAAAATAATTTAGGTTGATCTGTGGCCTTTAGATTTTGCATATGGTGAATGGCTATAACACCCATACACAACACCATGAAAATTTTTCAATCATGACAATGTACATACAAACACTAAATCCACAACACAAGAGTTAAAAAAAGACTTTCAGAGATAAAAGGAGCAATAACCGAATCAATGGGAATCACTATGATGCTTGTGCTATATATGTTGCCTTAAAATATTAGTACTACTTATTGACCATATAAGATATTGTCTTCAATGTTATTTGGGAAAAAAAGAATAGAGATAAACCTTTCATTTTTTTTGGGTATTTTATCCGCTGGCAATTAGGCTGGCACCAAAACTGGTTCGGGCCCGCCGAAATGGATGAAGAAATTTCTGCACTGGTACCAGTGGTCGGTGACCGGAGCTCGTTCCAGAACCGGGCCTACCGGATTGGGCTGCCCAGAAAAACCCCCATTGTCCACACTGGTCCGTTTGGAACCGGTCCGTTGACAGGCCAGACCGGACCACGATCCGAATTCCCGCCCAAACTTCTTTTTTTTTTTTTTAACTTTTAATTTAAAATTTAAAATCAAAAAAGAGTTTTTAAAAATAAAAACAGTTTTATACTTATGTTTTTTCCTTTAAGTTATTTTTCAAAAAATTTTAAGTTTTAAAACATCTATTTGAACACTTTTAAAAACTTTGATTTTTAAATTTAAAGTTTAAGTTTAAATTTTCAACTTTGAAAACTTTGATTTTGTTTTAAGTTTAAATTTAAATTTTCAACTTTGAACTTTAAGGTGTCAATTTAAATTTTCAACTTTAAAGTTTTTTTTGTTTTTTTTTTAGAATTCTTTTGAATCTTGAAATTTGATTTTTTTTTTTAACTTTAAAGTTTAAATTTAAATTTTCAACTTTGAAGTTTAAATTTTCATCTTTAAAGTTTAAATTTAAATTTTCAACTTTGAATTTTAATTAATTTTTTTTTGAATTCTTTTGAATCTTGAAGTTGAAGATGTAAAAGCTTTAATTTTTTTCAACTTTAAAAACTTGAATATATTTTTGAACTTGGAACTTTAAAGTTCAAATTTAAATTTTTAACTTTGAAATTTAAATTTCCAACTTTAAAGTTTAAATTTAAATTTTCAACTTTCAAGTTTAATTTTTTTTTTTTGAATTCTTTAAAATTTAACTAAAAGAGAAATTTAAAAAGAAAATTAAGGCGAATAGCCTATAATTTTATTCAAATAAATAAAGTAGTACATGTATTACAAATATTAGAAGGGCACCTAATCTGCGCAGCCACCTTCTAGGAAGGGTTCTGTTTGAACTAGGTCTCGATTATCATACTGATATGTATAATTTCCAAAATATAATTTTCATAACTTATCTATAAAATCCTTGGAAACATGTTCCGGAACTTGTATTTGATTTTCTTCCTCCATTGCATCCATTCCATCATCACTATTTTCTTCAAGTGCTTCATCTATTTCGATTTTGGCTTGATGCGATAACTTTGGCAGTCCAGCATTCCTTCATTTGGCATTGATCCAATCTCTGAACAACACTGATATTTCCAAACTATCTTTTGCTAACGAATACCTATGGTCTCCAATAACAAATCTCCCCGCGCTGTAAGCTTGCTCCGAAGCTATTGAAGATGCTTGCATAGCTAGCACATCACGAACCACCCTTGAAAGATATGGAAATTGTTCTGTTCGATTCTTCTACCAAGTTAAAAGTTGAGGATCTCCATTTTCATCCCTAATATTTTTCCGTGCCTGATTAATATATTGATCAAAATCATTATTATTAACAGAATCAAGACCAAGTTCTTAATCCATAATTTCATCAAAATCATTAAATCTAGCCTTACGACATAGAGGTTTAGACGGTTCATTATTTAGTAGCTTGGATCTATAAAGGTCATACAAATGTCTAGCTTTAGTTACTATACTATCCTTACATGATTCAATAGATGAAACTTCATCACTTGTAATTTCTAAATTTTTATAAATTTTTTCAACAATTTTTTTACACCTTGCTCTTTGTAAGTTGAGTTCAACAAAGTAGCAATCAAAAGAATTTGAGGAATAGGAAAGAATATTTTTAAAATTTTTCAACCGTATATTTAACAGCTATTTTAAAATGTTCACGATATTTATATTTAACAAATTCATATGAAATAACACAAACGTTTACTAAAGCTGAAGAAATAGTAGGATAATATTGACCAGATATAATATTTGTAGCACTATAAAAAAATTCAAAAAATTAATAAGTCCTTGGCACTCTTTCCGATCCTCGTCGGTGATTCTAGCTCTCCAATCCGTATTATATTTATTATAAAGCATTTATAAAGGTGCACGATAATCAATAGCAACAACAAGCATTTCAAATAAAGAATTCCATCTAGTAGGCACTTCTTTTGGAATTTTTCTAAATGGCATTTCCAATAAACCACAAGTTTTTTTAAATTCTCTAATTCTAGCCTTTATTTTAGCTTTAAAAACTCATGCACAAGCACTTCAAATTCTAACACAAGAATCACCAAATACATCAATACCATCTTGCACTATCAAGTTATAAATATGCGCATTACGCTTAACTTGAAAAACATCATCATCAATTGGACAAAGTCTAGGTTTTAAAAAATCAATAGCTTTCAAATTGGAAGAAGCATTATCTAATATGACACCCATTATCATATCACAAAGTCCAAAATATTTTAAAATCTCTCCTGTCAAACAAGCTATATAACTACCAGTTTTACTCTCTTCAACATATTTATAACCTATAATTCTTTTTGCATGTTCCAGTCATGATCAATCCAATGAAAAATAATAGTAAAATAATCATTACCATTAGGACTACAACCCATATTAGAAGTGATAGATACTTTACCATCAAAATAAGAAAATAAGCAACGAAGAAAATGACAATGTTCATATTGATATTTAAAAATATCTGCTTTAGTTATATTTCTTGAAAAACCTCAAAAATCAGGATTATACACTTTTCGAATATAATGAATAAAATTGGGATGTTCACCAAAACTAAAAGTTAAACCACAAACCATAACTATTTTAGCTAATTCTTCACGACCTCTATCCTGACTATATGTGATTGATGTGCTTGGGCCAGCCGGGTTACTAAAATTTAAAATATTCTAGACCATGTTAGAATATCATACAGATTGGTTAGTATCGGGCAAAGGTTTACCACTTTTTTTAGCCTTAGCGATAGCTTCTAGACGAGAAAATTCAGGAACACAACCTCTCAAATGTCTAGTTAGCCGTCCTGTTTCACCCTGTGATCCCCAGTCAAATTCTTCATAACTTCCTTACATTTATTGCAAGTAGCAGTAGTTTTGTCCTTATGTTGGGTCATAAATTTCCAAACCAATAATCTCTTAGGACATTCGGTCTTTCCTACTCTAGTAAACATAGGTAAATTTCCTACTTTATCGTATTTCGGTAATTCTGTAGCCGGACTAGTAGGGGTAGGGGTCTCTTCTAACTCTTGTTCTTCTACATCTTTCTCTTCCTCTACGTCTTCAAAATAATTACCAAAACATCTATCTAAGGCCTCGTGGTCTGCTACATTACCGTAACCAACATCAATAACACAAGAATGTTGAAAATAAGTATCATCAACATGATTAAAATTGGCGGTATTAATTCTAAATCTAGGTGGCAATGATTTAGAACTACCTCCACCCCCGTCTCTACTACTACTAACACCCTTATCTTTTTTTTCTAATACTTTTTTTAACCTGGCTAAAAATTAATTTTTTACCACTACTTTTTTATCGGCATTCATTTTCAACGTGAAAAAAAATAAAAAGATGAAAATTAAACAATATAAATATAACAAAAAAATAATAGTAATTAAATAAATAAAGAGATGAAAGTTGAAACAAATGTACCGAAAGTCTGCGTAAAAGCAGAAATATATAACCAAAAGTCAAAATTGAGAAATGATAATTTGTAACGACCCAAAAAGTTGTTACACTAAAATAGGAGGTGGAAATATCACCTACACTTCCCTTAGAGAAATTTTGAGAAAATCAGGACTAGTCTAGGATTAGCTCATTTTGAGGGTGTAATAATTGAAAGAAATCCGGTATTAATGTGGGTTGTAGTGATGGGATTGGATGTGATAATTAGATAGAAAATGAGTATAAAAATTTATAGCAATTTTCGTCACCTGAAACAGAGTTATAGAACTCTAGTTATAGCGTTTATCGTGGAAGGGTTGGTTGGCGATGTCGAAATTCTTGGTGTATGTTGTAAAAAGAGGAAAACTGAGGAGGTGTCCCGAGTTTTAGCCTCGAACCACTGTAGCAAAAAAAGAAATTCGTACCACTGCGGTACCACCCCGAACCGCAGCAGCGGCCTCCGTGAAAAAGGACGTGAACCGCTGCAGCGATAACACACAGTAAAAATGTCAGTTTTAAAATCCAAAAAATATTTTCACTCCCCACTTTTTGAAAAATGTGATAGGGCAATGCGAAAAGGCAATTTTCAGAGGAATTTCAAAATTATTCATCTTTGGAGGTAAGTAATTAAGTTGTAGATTTGAATTTACTTTGTTTAACCTTAGAAAATCACTAAATATGGATTGATGGTGGGTTTGGGGTTAAACCCTAGTTTATGCAAATTGATGAAAAATAATGGGATTGTTTATAAATTTGGTGTGTAATGATCCTAGGGTGTTAGAAAACACTAATGAAACTAGAATTACGGTTGTTTATGCTACATCAAGTAAAATTCATGAGGTTGAAATGATAAGAAAATCCTAAGATAATGAAAGAGGGTAAGTTATGGCTAAAATCGGTGACTTTTGATCCATGGTAGTTAAAAAGGGATGAATTATTGAAATGTGTGTATATTTTGTGTTGTATAGATCAAGAACGAATTGAACGAGAACAAAAAGGAAAAAGTGTGGCTTAGAGGTGACTTTGAGCAAAGGAGTTGAGGTAGGCTATGGTTTTGTGTAGCACTTAGACTTTCTTGGCTTTGTGCTTGTTTGTGATTTAAACATCTATGATTGCCCTTTTAGCATGATTTATGATTCGATGACTGGATTGTATTTTATTTGCACTGTATGGATGTGTTATGATTATATGTCGGGTACCACACCAGTACGATGATAATGGGTCGGGTACCATGCCTGTATGATGATAATGGATCGAGTACCACTCCGGTACGATGATAATTGGTCAGGTACCACACCGGTACGATGTTATGCTGATGATAAGGTTGAGAAGGGTAAGAGATGATGTGCACATCTTGCATACATGCACTCCTTCATATGCATTGAGTGCTATTTTGATAAATATATGTGAAAGAGAACTTGTGAATTGTAATTACATGATGTTTCATGATGTGTTTATCTAATTGATATCATTGGTTATGAGTTTTGTTATGATCACTTTATACTTGTTTGACTTGCTTACTTGTACATTGTTGAGTTAGTCGACCTATGATACTTACCAGTACTTGTTGGTGTACTGGTGCTACCTGTACTCTTCTTTTTGTTGAGTGCAGCATATCTTCCAGCGGTTGAAACACGACTTCGGCTCTAGTTAGTTTTCCAGACTTGATTTTGAGGGCGTGCACCATGTTCGGACAACCTTCAGATCCTCTTATGATATTGACATCCCTTATTTCGGGACTAAGACTATTTCCTTTGTTTATGTTTTGGGATATTCCATTTATTTCCAGGGCTTGTTATTTTTTAGATGTTCTTGTATGGTGACTTCAGGTCCCGGAGATTGTAATAAATAGAGGTTTCCGCACTCTATTTCATTTTTATGAGTGATGATGTTTCTGGATGATTGATAGTGATTGAAAGAAACATTTTCTTTTAAACTGGTTAAAAGCATGAGCTGATATTACTATGAAAGTGAGAGTAACACCTAATTGAGTAAAAGTGAGCATAGCATGGTTCTCCTGCCGTAGGTTAGGGCGGGTGCCAATCATGACCGGTTGGGTCGTGACACAATTAAAGCTTGCTTCAAAAAAATCCCTCTAATTAGCCAAATACACAAAAAAAATTAGAGAGTAATATAGATTAGAGAGTAGTAGAGAGTTTTTTAGATTTTGTGGAAAAATATAGGGGATAAGAATGAGTATTTATAGGAAAATAGGAGTTGGGGTGGGGGGTGGGGGGGCACTAATGGCTCCCAACTGCTAGTTCAACGGCACATTATTAAATTAAAAAAAATTAAAATTCTAGCTGTTGGACGGGCCGGTCAACCGGTCTGTTGCCCCTTGTCCGCACTGGCCTGTGTCTTCGTCAGCAATGGAACCAACCCTCTACCGGGCCTACCGGAATAGGAACCGGTACCAGAAGCAATCCAAAATGGGCCAGTCTGATCCGTTTGCCAGCCTTAGTTGGCAACATGCTTGTTTCGTCCAACTTTTAGATCAGAAATTTTCAACTGAAAGAAAAACACTCAAAATGGGAGAATTCATTGTCAAAGGTACATTGATTATGTATAATTCATATATAATCCTTAAATTTAATAACTAAAAGAAATAAAGAAAAATAGAAAGGATGATGACAATGAATTAAAAAAAAGGAACTTGAATCAAAACTAAAATAAAAAGAAAGCATAGAAGTAGAAGAAGCTATGCGAACTGTGGAATCTATGCTCTTGTACTTGCTTAGTAAATACACATATAAATAAGGTAGGTTACAAATTTTCAATTGCTAACCATTCTACCTTTTCCCTTGTGCTTGGCGGGGAATTTCAAAACCTAAATAATTAAATTTTAAACCTAATGAACAAAAGATGCACAGATTTTAGTGGTAGGGCTATCTGAAAAGAAATATGTACTATATTATTTCCTTTGGTACAAATAATTACTATTTAATTGTATCATTTTATTTCAAAAGATATACATCATGAACATAGAAATATCATATGTTTAAACTTTAAAAGATCTTATAACTATAAAAAGAACTGTACCACGTACAAAGCAAAGGCAAATAACAAAAAACTAAAAAAAAATCATCAATTAAAAAAAGGAATAAACAGACAACACTCAAGCAAATTGAAGCCACCTTATTAAAAAATTATTAGCCAATATCAAGACATAACTGAGGAGAACCAAAAAAACAATGACCGGAAGTTTAAAACATGGTAAGTATCCTGAGATCCTTTTATAATCACTTTTAGCAGAATCTGTCTTCTCTAATGATTCTTGAATTTATATCCTTTTAAAATTGTATTTCAAAGGACGGGAAGTTTAAAACACGGTAAGTATCCTTTTAAAATCACTTTTGGGAGAATTTGTCTTCTTCAATGATTCTTGAATTTATATTCTTTTAAAATTGTGTTTCAAAGTCCGATTGAATTCGATTGTGTTTAGAATTACGGTCTACGCCAATTTTGAAAGTAAAAAGACGATTTTGTCTATTGCAGAGTCTTTTAATGAAGGACAAAAGTTCAAACAATATTTATAAGGACCTTCATACTTTTTATAGATTAGACATAGAGATAGAGATAGAGATTAGAGATTAGAGATTTGTTTGCAATTTACATGCTTAACATATATGCCCTCCTCTCTAATTTACTATTTACCAATATTTGTTTTAATTGTTAGCCCCAAATATAGTTTTAATAATGATAATGCTAATCTCAAATTATGTGCAGGATAATAAAGGAAGCACTACTCAAAAAGAAAAAACCCAGTCAAAAGGAATATCGCAGCAGCAAAACAATTAATCCCAAAATAATCAGGATCTTAAGGCTATTGGAAGGCTGCATCACGAAGGAAGGAGTATATTCAGCACATGAATATAAGGAAAAAAATATGGATGTATATGATACAGATATATTACGTCATCTGGGTATTCAATCCCAACCTAGATGACCCCGCAAATTCCTTGGGTTCCCCGATTAATAGAGCATGGAATTAGAAGAAAGGAAATAGAATGGAAATACTAATTCCCTCAAATCAAGGTAAAATCATTTACAACGGCAAGAAAAGATCAGTCAAGATTCTGAGGATCAGAAGATATATGGGTCACAATATTCAAACTCTTGTATAAATAGAACATAGTAGCCTAAGTTTATTTTGTACATCTTCACTTAAGCAAATGCTCTAGTTACTTCTTTAGCCTTATACAATTCATTGTAATACGTTATAGTGAACACAAAAGATAGAAGAAACTAGAAGCTATACGAGTAGAGGCTGCTACCTTTCTTCGAGAAGCTTTATTCACAAGCTATTGGTGAAATCATATGTAAACATTCAAGTTGTTCTAAGGGAACCTCTTGTAACTCAAGGAGACTGGAAGTAGGCATCACAAGGGTGTTCCAAATCAGGATAAAGTTTTTTGTGTTATTTACTTAAATTCTGTCATTTATATTTTGTCTATATTATTTCTAGTACTAACGTTTCTGTGCAGGAAAGTCAACTAGCAGATAGCTTTAGTTGACTCAAAGAGAAAGAATTTTCAATTCACCCCACCCTTCTTGATTATCAATTGGTATCAGAGCAGGTTTCACAAGAACGTCTCCTAACCGCATATGAGAAAAGATCAAATGGCAAACTACCAAATTCCAAGCGCAATTCTTCAGGATGGTCATTCATCAAACAAGCCTCTCTATTTCAATGGACAACACTACTCTCATTGGAAGAACAGATTCAAGATCTTTGTTCAATCAACTGATTTACAAGCATGGGTAGTAATCAAGAAAGGACCCAAACCAATTCATGGACTCAAAGACAAAGAAAAAAAATCATGCAGACTAATTGATCTCAAAACTTTTGAAGTCACTAAGGAACAGCAAGAGGTAATCGAAACTAATGCTAGAGCTATAAGTTTGCTTTATTGTGCAGTCAGCATATCAGAGTACGATAATATCTCAACATGTGAGACAACTAAGAAAATGTAGGACAAGTTTGAAGTTACTTACGAAGGCACTACAAAAGTGAAAGAAGCCAGGATTGGTGCATTCATTAATGAATACGAGCTATTCAAGATAAACGATGATGAATGAGTAGAATCAATGTTCTCAGTCTTTAGCAAGATTGTTCGTGGACTCAAATCCTTAGGAATGATCTATTCGAATAGCCTACAAGTCAATAAACTAGTGAGAAGTCTTCCCAAAGCATGGGAAACTAAAGCAGCCATTCTAGAAGATGAGGATCTACACAAAATGACATATGACGAGCTACGAGGTAATTTATTTGCCTATGAACAAAATCATATCAACAGGTACATCATGGAGTGAACAAAATCATATCAACAGGTACATCATGGAGTGAACAAAATCATATCAACAGGTACATCATGGAGGAGAAAAGAAACTCATAGCATTCAGCGTCGTAAGTCTTGAAAAAGAAGGAAACTTGGATGATGACAACAGCGAAGGCATGGCTCTCATAAACTGTGGAGTTAGACACATTCTAAGGCAAAGACAACAAAGATCTCAACAAGCCTTAAAGAATAATGACAACTCAAGAAATAATGATCGTTGCTACCACTGCGGTAAACCTGGCCATATTAAACAAAATTATCCAGAATTAAGAAGAAGATCTTCTAAGAAATACAAAAATTTTGAAGCATGGAGCGATGAAGATGAAATAGAAGATGATGTTGAAACTGCCAATTTATGTTTAATAGCCATGGGAGAATCAAGTGAGGTAAGGCCCTTTAACTATTACAACTGTAATACCTTGCAAGCAAATCTTGATATGATAACTGACAAATTTCAAAAAGTCATTGATGAGTATATGTCATGATCCATCCAGTCATGATTGGCACCCGCCCTAATCTATGGCAAGAGAACCATGCTACACTCACTTTTACTCAATAGGTGTTACTTTCACTTTCACAGTAATATCAACTCATACTTTTAATTAGATTAAAAGGAAATGCTTCGTTCAATCACTATCAATCATCCAGAAACATCATCACTCATAAAAATAAAATATAGTGCGGAAACCTTTATTTCTTATAGTCCCCGGGACCTAAAGTCACCGTACAAGAACATCTAAGAAATAACAAGGCCTAGAAATAAATGGAATATCCCAAAACATAAACAAAGGAAACAATCTTAGTCTTGAAATAAGGGACATCAATATCATAAGAGGATATGAAGGTTGCCCGAACATGGTGCTCGCCCTCAAAATCAAGTCTGACCACTAACTAGAGCCAAGGTCGTGTGTCAACCACTGGAAGATGTACTGCACTCAACAAAAAGAAGAGTACATGTAGCATCAGTACATCAACAAGTACTGGTAAGCATCATAGATTGACTAACTTAACAATGTACAAGTAAGCTATTTAAACAAGTATAACGCGATCATAACGAAACTCATAACAAATGATATCAATCAGATAACACATCATGAAACATCATATAATTACAATTCACAAGTTCACTTTAACAGACTTTCACACTTAATCATTTTCATCAACCATTCATAATCACATATATTTATCAAACTAGCACTCTATGCATATGAAGGAGTGCATGTATGCAAGATGTGCACATCATCTCTTACCCTTCTCAACCTCATCATCAACATAAAATCATCCCGGTGTGGTACCCGACCCATTATTATCATACTGGTGTGGTTCCCAACTCATTGTTATCGTACCGGCATGGTACCTGACCCATTAACATAACATATCCATACAGTGCAAATGAAAGGTAATGTATTTATCAAATCATAAGTCATGCTATAAAGCAATCATAGATGTTTAAATCACAAATAAGTACAAAGCTAAGAAAGTCTAAGTGCTACACAAAATCATAGCCTACCTCAACTCCTTTGCTCAAAGTCACCTCTAAGCGACACTTTTCCCTTTTTGTTCTCGTTCAATTTGTACTTGAGTTATAAATAAAAAATATACACACATTTCAATAATTCATCCTTTTTTAATTACTAGAGATCAAAAGTCACTGATTTTAGCAATAACTTTTCCTATTTCATCATCTTAGGGTTTTATTATCATTTCAAACTCATGAATATTACTTGAAGTGGCTTAAACAATAGTACTTCTAGTTCCATTAGTGTTTTTTAACACCCTACTTACTGAATTTATAAACAATACTATTATTTTTCATTAATTTTTATAAGCTAGGGTTTAACCCCCAAACCCATTATTAATCCATTTTCTAGTAATTTTCTAAGGTTAAACAAAGTAAATTCAAGTCTAGAACATAATTACTTACCTACAAAGATGAACAACTTTAAAATTCCTTTGAAAATCGCCTTTCCCCATAGCCCTATTTCATTTTTTGAAAAGTGGAGAATGAAAATGTTTTTTGGGTTAACAAAGTGCTATTTTTTCTACTGCGCATTACCCCTGCAGCAGATAATTATCGCTGCAGTGGTAAAAGTTTTGTTGCAATGGTTTGCATCCTTTTCACAGAGGCTGTTGCTGCAGTTTCGGGCACCACCACAGTCGGACCACTGCAGCGTTTACTTTTTGTGCTGCAGGGGTCCGAGGAAGAAACTCAATACCCCTCCTCAGTTTTCCTTATTTTATAACACACACCACGAATTTCGACATCGCGAACCAATCCATCCACCATAAATGCTATAACTGGAGTTTTATAACTCCGTTTCAGGTACCGAAAGTTGCTACGATTTATTATACTCGTTGGATATCTAATTATCACATCCAATACCATCACTACAACCCACATTAATACCAGATTTCTTTCAATTATTACACTCTCAAAAAAAGAGCCAATCCTAGACTAGCCCTGAATTTCTCAAAATTTCTCTAAGGGAAGTCTAGGTTAAATTTCCACCTCCTATTTTAGCATAACGACTTTTTGGATCATTAAATTAGATACCAATTTACAACTCTTTCATTTTCACGACCCAATTTCTGAGTCATGATGGTGCCTACCGAGAACCACCAATAGGCAAGTCAAGCCCTAGCCTGGGGTGACAGGCGACGGGCCAATAGGCGGGATCTCAAAAGAAAGGAGATGAAGCAAAACTACTACCACCAATGTGATACGAATGTAAAGACAAAGGAAGTATACATACCGGGACAAAAGAAAGAGGACAATATATAACTCTAAAACCCCTCCCAAGACCTGGTGAGGTCAGTACACGATCCATTACTAGACATATCCAGAATACAAGACAGAAACAAAATGTACACAATATTTACACAATAGTATCGAATCTAAAAGACTCTACATCAGAGATAGAGTAGGATCTGCCTCGGACGTTAGTAAGCTTTTCCTGCTTCGAAATTAGTGTTGAGAAGAGAGTCTCATCACGATTGTTGGCTAGTACCTGGATCTGCATTAAGAAAAGATATAGAAGTGCAGTATGAGTACCGGGGCAATGGGTACTCACTAGGCATCATCAGCCGACTAAGCTCAATGTAACATAAACAAGCTGAAGTACGGGGGTGTATGCTAAGTTCAGATATAACTGATAAGTAAATGCGGTACTGAATAATAAGTAAGTAACTGTGCACTGAACATATAAGTCAAACATAACCCAACTGGGCCCCCATAAGCCTATTAGGCACACGAAGGAATACAATACCCAACCTGACCCCCATAAACTGGTGGGACACACAAGAATAGTAAATGCATAGTCACCAGTGTCTCGAAGCTGTACCCATATCCAGAAATCACAATAACCAATGGGGTAAATCGGGCTTAAACAGGCACCGATGGGTAATAACAAGAGGCCAAATACCGAAATCGAATCGGGCACCGTGGGTAATAAGAACAGGCCGAAGCCAAAATATAGGCAAAGGAGCTAACCAATCATAAGCTACAAGGTAAGTTACCGAGTCCTCCTAGGTCCATAGTCTACTACCATGCAATAGCTAAGTCAGTCTAAGTTTCTAGAGTAGTTCATGGCCAGGCGGGTCCCAATTCTAGGCCAAGACCAGTAATTCCAATCAAGTACGGTGCTATTAGAGATTAAAAGGCTAAACAGGCCAATCGAGTATAATCGAGGTGACTCAAACTTGTCACAAGCCTAAAAAGTCATACTAGGGCTTAACTAAGCCCAGAGATGTCAAAGTTCTGATAAGTCGACAAAAAGGGTAATGGGGCCCACTATCGGGTCCTGGATACTAAATCTAATTATACCTGTCTAAGTCTGGGCTAAGTTTGTCTAAGCCTGGACTAAGGTCCAATAATAACATTTCCCAACCAGCAACAACAAAAACAATACTATCCAACCCCAACTAGGTCATCTGTTGTGTACCACGAGGATAACGGGCTGAAAATATGTCCGAATAGCCCTATCCGGCCTAGAAGGCCTAAATCATAGCAAACCACCACCAAGCCTATAGTACCAGCTCACCACACCAGTACAATAGCATACATATATCATATATAAGCCCAATCTAAGTTTAAAGGAAACCTAGCCTACCTGGACACCGTCGTAAGCCCGCTAAAGAACCTACTAATCTGGAGCCTTCCCCTTTCGAGAGGCCTCCAATTACTGCCACTCTATCTAAATGGTAAAATAGATATCAAAAAATAACCAATGATACCCATATATCACTAGGTCAAAAAATGACCAAACAACTCTCGTGGGGCTCACTTGCGGAATTCACCAAATCAAAATCATCACAGCGCCCCAAATCTCACCATGACCAATAGTCACAACATCTACTTTATCATCTGAGCTCAATACACAGCTCAAATACTAATAACAATACCAACAAATCCAATGGAAACATAAATGACCGTAAAATCGAGAAAACGTACAGTAGAAATATCGAGAACGAAGCCACAAACTCAAATATGTATGTGTCCAAGCTTGGACCTTGCTATACAAGTTTATATAAGAGTTTGAAGCTCTAAAAATGGTGCTTCTATGGACTTTGGTCATTTAAACAAGAGAGAGAAGATGAAATATATATATATATATATATATATATATATATATATATATAGAGAGAGAGAGAGAGAGAGAGAGAGAGAGCCAATGCAGGTGGAGCTAAAGATCCCTTATGGCCGCTTAAGTGCCTAGCGCTAAAGCGCCATAAGTGTCCACTTAAGCACTCCACCGCTTGGCCGCTAAAATGGAGCCAAGGGTCGCTTAAGCCCCTATGGACGCTTTAGCCATGCTCTTGGCCGCTAAAGCACCTTGGCCTAGCCTGCCTTGGCCGCTAAATTGCGCTTAGGGCCTCTTAAGCGCCTAGCGCTAAGGCGTTCCTATGGCCGCTTAAGCGCATGGCTAATGCCAAAAATGGCTAAGTTCGAGTAATTTTGACTATGTGTCGGAGATCGATTCGGAGTCCCTTGCACTCAAATGAACTATGATACCTAACTAATTTTGACGTTTCAGACTCAATAACACAGCCAAAATTTCCATCAGAGGTCGTTCCAACTAAAACTGGGGCCCACTCCCTAAGGGCTGACTTGACTTAATAGTCGGCCTATCACCCAAAATAAGTCTGAGAACCTCAAGACCCAACCAAAACTCTACCTAACCTAAAGTCGACATTCCAAATCCGATGAGATGGTCAGAAATAGCATCCGAGTCCATTTAATAGGGGTTTAGCCCGGGAGCCATAGTTGACTACCAAAAAATTCAACATACTGACTCTAAAAGTCAAACGAACTGCCAGGTAATAGTACTACCAGTCCCAGCAAGTCATACACGACCTAAGGCAGTCATGGAAAGGTTCTAAATATCATAGACATGCATAAGCACTGGGAATGACCTGGGGGGTCATTATAGTATCCACTACTAAAAGGGGACTTTCATCCACGAAAGTATAGAATAAGTGCATACCTGAAAACGTGAACCAGTAGGGATACTGGACTCGCATGTCACACTCAAGATCCCAGGTAGCCTCCTCAACTGAATGGTGATGCCACTGTACCTTAACCACTGGAATGTCCCGAAAGTGCAATAGAGTATCTGGAATTGTATGCCTCACGCAAAATCAAAGAAATCAAGTCTCCAACCCTCGAAACATACACACTACCATCAAAGTTCAATACACCATTAGAACCCAAGGTAGCCCTCTGGGACTCACCCCTCACTACCTTCTCTCGAAGATCAAAAAGTTCACTATCCTTAAACTATCGACTCTGAATCTGCTCTAATATAGTATACCTCACCCCAACATAAGCAATAATCCTTTTGGGATCAGAGATATCCAAATGTATCATTGAATTAGCTAAGGACTGAATGTCCAAAGCCAATAAATGCTGAGAGACTGGAATGAAGGCTAAGCTACCCATACTCACTGCCTTCCATCTTAAGGTGTCCGCAACTATATTCGCCTTTCTCGGATGATAGAGAACAGAGATGTCATAGTCCCTCAGCAATTCTACCCATCGGCGCTGCCTTGAATTAAGATCTCTCTAAGTCATAAGATGCTAAAGACTGCGGTGATCAGTATAAATCTCACAATGAACCCCATACAGATAGTGCCTCCAAATTCTGAGTGTAAATACTACTGTTGCTAACTCTAAGTCATGAGTATGGTAATTACGCTCGTGCACCTTTAGCTATCTCGATGCATAAGCAATCACGCGACCTCGCTGCATCAGAACACAACCCAAGCTGACACCAGAAGCATCATAGTAGACAACGAAACCACTCACCCTCAACTGGAAGAATCAACACAGGAGCGGAAGTAAGTTGGTCCTTGAGCTTTAGAAAGTGCATCTCACAACCCTCAGACCACTGAAATGGAACCTCCTTTCTGGTTAATCTAGTCATAGGAGCTGTAATGGATAAGAAACCCTCAACAAACCATCTATAATACCCTGCCAACCTAATAAAACTGCAAACCTCAATAGGTTACGTGGGACTAGCCCAACCTCGAATAGCCTCAATCTTCGTTGGGTCTACAATGATACTGTGTTTGGATACAAAATGCCTCAAGAAAGCTACAGACTCAAGCCAGAACTCACACTTCGAGAACTTGACATAAAGCCGATGATCTCTCAAAGTGTGGAGCACTACCCTCAAATTTTACTCATGCTCCTCACTATTCCTCGAATAAATCAAAATGTCGTCGATGAACACAATCACAAAAAAATCCAAGTATGACCTAAATACACGATTCAACAAATCTATGAAGGCTGTCGGGGCATTAGTCAATCCAAAAGACATCACCAAGAACTCATAGTGGCCGTAACGAGTGCTAAAGGTTGTCTTAGGAATGTCTGCAGCCCTAACTCTTAACAGATGGTAACCAGATCTCAGATCTATTTTAGAGAACATCGCTGCGCCTTGAAGTTGATCAAACAAATCATCGATATGAGGTATAGGATACTTATTCTTCACCGTCACCCTATTTTGCTGCCTATAATCGATACACATACGCATAGGTCCATTCTTCTTCTTTACAAACAGAACTGGAGCACCCCACGACAACACACTCGGCCTGATAAAACCCTTATTTAGAAGATCCTCAAGATGATTACTCAACTCCCTTAACTCAGCAGGAGCCATACAATACGGAGCCATAGAAATAGGTCGGGTGCTCGGCTCGAGATCAATAATAAACTCTATATCACGCTCAGGAGGAAGGCCAGGTAGGTCAGTTGGGAATATATTAGGAAAATAATGAACAATAGGGATGGAGTCAAGCGAAGGACTCTCAATACTAGCATCTCGAACATAAGAAAGAAATGAATCACATCCTCTCGACATCAATGTACGAGCCCGAACATATGAAATAATCCCTGTCGGTGTGTGGATAACAGAACCCTGCTGCACCACCAAGGGTATACCAGGCATGGCTAAGGTAACAGTCTTAACAAAGAAATCCAAGAATGCATGATTAAAAGACAACCAGTCCATGCCCAGAATCACATCAAAGTCTACTATGGCCAATACAATAAAATCAACCTGAATCTTAAACTCCCGAACAGTAACTAGACAAGATCTATATACCAGATCCACTACTTAGGAATAACCAACAGGGGTAGATACACAAAAGGGCATAGATAATAACTCAGAATCTAAACCCAACCATTGTGAATAATAAGTAGATACATAAGAAAACATGGATTCGGGATCAAATAATGCAGAAGCTGGCTGGTGGCATACAAAAATAGTACATGTAATCACTACATCCGAAGCCTTAGCCTCCAGCCTAGCCGACACAGCATACAACTGTCGCTGGCTACCACTAGACTGAGCACCGACCTGACCACCAGTTTGACCTCCCAGCACTCCACCTTGGAAACCCTAGGGACCACCCCGATGACCCTGTACACCACCTCTGCCTGCAAGCAGTATAGGTCTGATGGGATGTGCTATTTGAACTAAAGGCTCAATCACCCTGCACTTAGGATACTCACGCATGAAATGATCGACAACCCCACAAGTAAAACATGTTCCTGGCTCCCTACTCGACCTAGAAGATCTGGCAGATCCGGTATGACTAGCTCTAGTCGATGAACTGGACTGAACACGTCCCTAAGGCTGACTACCATAACCACTATAGACAGGCTGACCCCAATCAGAAATCTGCAAGGCTGAGAAAAAAACTCTGAAATCTCAATATCAATAAAACCCTAGAATTGGTGTTCCAAGATTACAAAACCAATAATGTATTTACGAACTCAAAATAATGAAAATATATCTCAAAAAAATGTAATGACCAACTCCTAAACATAGGACAATATAAGGGTATTTATAGATACAAGGTGAATCCTATCCTAAACAAAACAGCAAAACAGAGTCGACACTTTTCCACGGTACCGTGACTTGGTGTCGTGGCACCAAGTCACGCTACGTGGGTCCTGCCATGGAAATTATACCACTTTATAAACTTGCAAAAGTCGACTTACGGTACCGACCTACGTCACGTAGGTCGACTCACGTGATGTGGGTCCTACCATGAGTCACTCCTCGGGTTTGGACTTGGCTCTTTCATCTTTAGATACTTTGTTCTCTTGTATGATTCTTCCTTTTTGTCCATTTTGCCTCCAAAAACCTATTCTCCTGCAGTATAGAATAGAAAACACATCATACCAACCAAACATACCTAAGTTATTTCTTATTTTCTTTGTTTTAAGCATCGAAAGTGCCATGAAACCATGATAGATCAACACCGTTAACTTAGAATGTTTGCATGTCCTCAGGCAAACAAAATAGAATAAACACATACAATGCATAACTAAGAGAAACATAAGAGACCTACAATAGTCGACTTATCGCTTTTGGCACCAAAACTTTTCCGACCCCTCCTATTTGTAAATCAAAACCACAGTGTGTATACATGCAACATATTATCATGATGCGACTAAATTAAGACTTGAGCAGATGAATAAGATGGATGAATTTCATCTCTGGGCTTATGAATGTTCAGCACTGTATAAAGATAAGATAAAATTATATCATGATCGGAAGATTGAACGATGAGAGTTTCACCTGGGAGATTTGGTACTGCTTTATAACTCCAAGCTTCGCTTGTTTCATGGAAAATTAAGGTCCAAATGGTTTGGACCATTCACGATGGTTAGGGTATTCCCGCATGGAGCAATTGAGCTGAAAGGTAATGACAATGTTCTATTCAAGGTCAATGGGCACCGTGTAAAACACTATGTAGGAACCACGGAAGAAATAAGGACATGTCAGGAGTTTAGTCTTGATAAAGTCTGAGTAGTCAAGTAAGTTGTGTCGTGCCGCGATGTTAAATCAGGGGCTTCATGGGAGGCAACCCATGGGCTAGTTGGTGAAGTGTGATTAACCAACCTATTTACGTCGTGCCACGATGTTAAATCAAGCGCTGCTTGGGAGGCAACTCAAGGATTGATACCAATCATGAGTTGAAAATAAAAATGTGAACTAAAAAGTGTGCATCTTAAACCACGGTGGTGACCCACGTGACGTAGGTCAACCCACATGATGTGGGTTGGTATCATGAGGATCAAAGGATAATTTTTTATTACGGAATCCACCCACGATAGGGGACCCATGTGATATAGGTCAACCCACATGACATGGGTCAGTACCGTGAGAATCAGAGGTTATTTTTTTGGTTGTGAAATATGACCCACGACAGGGACCCACGTGACGTGGGTCGGTACCGTGAGAAGAAGACCCACCATAAAACTTAAAATATGACCCGACCCAACCCAACCCTAATTTCAGCCTACTCTCAATAAAACCCGACACTACCCATTCTAGATTCAAGCTCTTCAATGCCTATAATGCCTTATGTTAAAGTTCGACCGAAAAATGGCATGATTTACCAAACATCAGCTGATATGGAGATGCACCAATCGGTGTCTTGAATGCAGTTCGATATGCCCATAACGCATCATCCAATATTCTTGCCCAATCAATCCTATTGGCATTCACCATCTTTGTCAAAATAGACTTAATATCACGATTTGACACCTCAACTTGCCTACTCGTCTGAGGATGATAAGGTGTTTCCACCTTATGTTTGACACCATATTTTTCAAGCAAGGCTTTGAACAGCAGATTACAGAAGTAGAATCCTCCATCACTAATGATAACTCATGGTGTACCGAATCGTTAAAATATGTTCTTTTTCAAGAATGTCGTGACACTTCTTCCTTCATTATTCGGGAGCGATATTGGCTCCACCCACTTAGAAACATAGTCAACAGCTACCAAAATGTATTTCATCCCATGTGAGCTCACAAATGGAACCATAAAATAGATTCCCCATATGTCAAACAATTCGAGCTCAAGAATAGTTGTCATAGGAAGTTCGTGCCAGCGCGAGATGTTCCCTTGTATTTGACATTGGTCACAAGCCCGAGCATAGTCATGAGCGTCTTTGTAGATGGTGGGCCAATAATACCCACATTGTAAGAGCTTATGAGCAGTCCATGCACCTCCATGATGACCGAATGACATGCTGCTAAAATACTCATCGTCTCGACTTTCGGAATACACCTTCGAATTATGCCATCCGCACACACCCTAAATAAATAAGGCTTATCCCAGAAGAACTTTCTCACTTCATACATGAATCTCTTTCTCTGCTGATATGACATATCTTTAGGGACTAGATCACTTGCCAAAAGTTGGTAAAATCTGAAAAAATTCAGCCTCTCCAATACCCATAATGCCTTATGATCAAGTTCGACCGAAAAATGGCATGATTTACAAAACACCAGCTGATATGGAAATGTACCAATCGATGTTTTGAATGCAGTTTGATATGCCCATAACGCATCATCCAATCTTCTTGCCCAATCAGTCCTATTGGCATTCACCATCTTTGCCAAAATAGACTTCATCTCATGATTTGACACCTCAACTTGCCTGCTCGTTTGAGGATGATAGGGTGTTTCCACCTTATGTTTGACACCATATTTTTTAATCAAGGCTTTGAACAACCGATTACAGAAGTTGGATCCTCCATCACTAATGATAACTCAGGGTGTACCAAATCATGAAAATATGTTTCTTTTTCAAGAATGCAGTGACACTTCTTCCTTCATTATTGGGGAGCGATATTGGCTCCACTCACTTAGAAACATAGTCAACAGCTACCAAAATGTATTTCATCCCATGGGAGCTCACAAATGGTCCCATAATATCGATTCCCTATACGTCAAACAATTCGAGCTCAAGAATAGTTGTCATAGAAAGTTTGTACCTGCGCGAGATGTTCCCCTATCTTTGACATTGGTCACAAACCCGAGCATAGTCATGAGCATCTTTATAGATAGTGGGCCAATAATACCCGCATTATAAGATCTTATGAGCAATTCGCGCACCTCCATGATGACCCCCAACTGGAGATGAATGACATGCTTCCAAAATACTCAAAATCTCGACTTTTGGAATACACTTCAAATTATGATATCCGCACACACCCTAAATAAATAAGGGTCATCCCATAAGAACTTTCTCAGTTCATGCATGAATCTCTTCCTCTGCTGATATGACATATCTTTCGGGACTAGATCACTTGCCAAAAAGTTGGTAAAATCTGCAAACCAAGGGATTAATTCTTGTGATGCTGCCAACACTTGTTCGTCTGGAAAAGTATCATCAATATCAAGATCATCCCTTAATCTAAGCATGGCCTCCTCCTCAAGGCGTGATAGATGGTCTACAACCTGATTCTCAGCCCCTTTTAGGTCCTTAACCTCAAAATCAAATTCTTACAATAGAAGTACCCACCAAATCAGTCTTGGCTTGGAGTCCTTCTTATACATAAGATATCTAAGTGTTACATGGTCTGTATGCACAATCACTTTCGTACTAATCAAGTAAGCTCAAAATTTCTCGAAAGTAAAAACCACTGCCAATAATTCTTGTTCAGTAACAATATAATTTTTTTGAGCTGGATTAAGTGTTTTGCTAGCATAATAAATTGGATGTAGAGTCTTCTCACATTTGTGGCCAAGGACTGCACCCAAGGCCACACTGCTAGCATCACACATAACCTTAAATGGCATAGTCCAATCTGGTGAAACAATGATAAGGGCTGAAAGCAACTTATCTTTCAGACACTCGAACACTTTTAGACACGCCTCATTAAACACAAACTTCACCTCCTTCTCTAAAAGCTTGCATAATGGATGTGCAATCTTAGAGAAATCCTTGATGAATCTTCTATATAAACCTGCATGTCCCAAGAAACTTTGAATTTCTTTAATCGAAATAGGTGGAGGTAACTTTCCAATCACCTCTATCTTGGCTTTGTCAACTTTAATACCTTTCTTTGAGATTTGATGCCCCAATACAATACACTCGTTAACCATAAAGTGACATTTTTCCCAATTTAGCACTAAGTTGCATTCATCGCATCTTTGTAACATATTAGCAAGATGGGACAAGCAGTCATCAAATGAGTCTCCCACAACAGAGAAATCATCTATCAAAACCTCAATAGTGTCTTCCACCATGTCAGAGAAAATGGACGTCATGCAATGCTGAAAAGTGGTTGGTGCATTATATAAACCGAAGGGCATCCTTTTGAATGCGAACATACCATATGGACAAGTGAAAGTGCTCTTCTCTTGGTCCTCGGGAGTAATGAAAATCTGATTATACCCCGAATAACTATCAAGAAAACAATGTCATTCTTTACCAGCAAGACGATCTAACATCTGATCCATGAAGGGTATAGGAAAGTGATATTTTTTAATCCAAGAATTCAGCTTTTGATAATCTATACAAACTCTCCATCCAGTAACTGGACTTATTGAAATTAACTCATTCTTGTCATTTGGAACCACAGTGATCCCTTCTTTCTTTGGCACATACTGGACTGGGCTCACCCACTTGCTAGCAGCAATGGGGTAAACCACACCTGCATTTAACCACTTGATGATTTATTTATTCAAAACCTCTTGCATAGGTGGGTTCAGACGACATTGTTGCGCGATGCTTGGTATGCACTTAGGATCAAGCTGAATTTTGTGAGTGCAAATATCGGGTGGAATTCTGATAATATCAGCGATGGACCAACCAATGGCCCTCTTAAACCTTTTTAACACCGAAACATGAGACTCTACTTGCCACTCCACCAACTTAGCAGAGATAATCACGGGTAAGGTGTTGTTGGCTCCCAATAATGCATAGCTAAGGTGAGACGGAAGAGCCTTAAGCTCCAAAATTGGAGGCTCCTCAATAGAAGGTTGCGCCAGTGGGGTCACCCTATTCTTTAAATGAAGATCAAGTTTCTTAGGAGAATAAGCATATGATCCCCTACCAACGAGTGCACCATCCATCTCATCGTATTCTTTAATACCATTGCTATCAAAATTCATAATCACGGCCACAAAAGCTTCTACCCCTAACCTTTCTTTAATAGGCACGACAATATCACTCTATTCAACTGTATCTTTACAGAAATCACTCGCATATTTTTTGGTTGTTTCATGGAACGACAAACATTGAAAGTGAAATGTTCATCTTTCAACCTGAATTTCATCTGCCTAGTTTCCATGTCAACCAATGCATGGCCAGTGGCAAGGAATGGTCTTTCCAAGATGATTGGAACCTCAAAATCAACTTCACAATCTAGAATCACAAAGTGAGCTGGGAAGATGAAAGATCCAACCTTCACCAAACATCACACAAAACATCCACCGACTTTTTCACAGTTCTATCAGCTATAAAGAGTCTCGTAGAAGTCGGTTTTGATGCTCTCAATCCAAACTACTTGAAAATGGCTAGCGGCATCAAGTTAATGCTAGCACCCAAATCACACAGAGATTTTGTAAAATTATAGGACCTAATAGTACAAGAATTGTAAAGTCTCTCTGATCTTCCTTTTTCTCAACAAGTGAGTGAGAAGCAATTGCACTACAATTGTGTAAATTATTTACTGGCTCAAAACTGACAGTTCTCTTCTTGGTCACTAAATCTTTCATGAATTTTGCGTAACCTAGCATCTGTTCTAAAGCCTCAACAAGAGGAATATTTACAGCTAATTCCTTTAACATTGAGATAAATTTTTGATATTTATGCTTTTCAGCTTTCTTTTTCAACCTTTGAGGAAAGGAAGGGCGAGGTCAAGGAATTTGTTTGCACACTTGAGGGACCTCCTTTTCCTTCTTGTTATCAGACTTTGCCTTTTTGTCAGCATCAGGAGGCTTTTGAACTGCATCACCCTTTGAATTTTTTGGCTCTACCTAAGTTTCTACATCAACTATCATCGGCTCATCTTTCTTACTGCTATCCACAGGTATGGATGGGTCAGTCGTGCACTTTTTGCTTCTAGTAGTAATGGCCAAATAATGATTATCATTCTTTGAATTCTGGACGGTGTTGCTCAGAAGGGTACCTGGTTGATGCTGGTTTAATACCACCGATATCTGCCCGAACTGTTGCTCCAATTATTTAATAGCAGTCGAATGAGATTCTACTTTCTGACTTATTCTTGAAATGTCTGACCTAATCTCCTTCAATCCATTCTCCTTACTCTCTAACCCTTTAACCAGCTTATTGAGAAGGGATTCCATTCTTTAATTTCCATAGTCAGCATCGCGGTTCCCCGATGGAACATATGCGCCACTCTTCTCTTTATAATCAGCCTTTTGCCTCTAATCACCGTCACAGTCTCATTCTCTGTCTCTATATCCTGGCTTGTTATAATTGTCTCCATAGTAGTTCCGACCTTGATTCCCTTGCCTTGAGTTCCAAGAGTCTTGATTAGACCCTTGACCCTTGACTCAGAAACCTACCACCTCTCGATTCAAGTACTGAGCCTCCTCATTAGATTCATAATCTTCATGCCTAGGTGTTTTTCCTTGTGTACCTATGGTATACACCTTTTCAGCACTTCCAGCCACAATCTATTTGGCTAGCAAGCCAATTTCTGTCCTCAATAGTGCGATATTTTGAGATACAGATTCATCTAAAGCTTGTTGTACTGCTGAGGCTCCAATAACATACGTCCCCGCAGGTGTATCTGCCTCTCGAGTATGCCATCCTTGATTGGTCTTAGTGATATGATCTAAAATCTTTGAAGCTTATTCCCACCTCAGACTCATAATTGCTCCGCCATTGATAGTATCTGCTAAAGCCTTTGTGTTGGCATTCAAATACCTATATAAGATTTTAAGTAAGCTCCTACCACTCATCCTATGATTTGGAACATTCTGCAGCTTCTTCTTAAACCTCAGTCATGTCTCGTAAAGTGCTTCATAATGTAGTTATATGAAGTTGTAAATCTCATCCTTCAACTGTAGCATCTTGGAGGGTGGGAAAATCTCTCCAGAAATTGATTTCTCAACTCTTGTCAAGTAGTGATGGAATCTCATGGTAACTCAGCCAACCATAAAATCCCTCCTCCTGTTAGAGAGAATGAAAACAATCTCAAATGAATAGCCTCTTGGTCAACTCCAGGAAAATTGTATAAAGTGCAAACCACCCTCACAAAATTCATCACGTGCATGTTCAGATCATCTGTAGAAAGTCCATCAAACATACCTTCCAAGTTTAGGAGGTGGATCATGGCACCTGTAATGTCAAACTTAGTACCCTGAGGTAACTCTAGTGGAATAATAGCACCAGTCTCAATCGACTAGAAATAAGCCACATCCTCTTCTTCAGGATCATCATAAACTGGCACATATGGTCTTTGAGGGGGTTGTTGTACCCTCAGTCTTCTTTGTCTCTCTTCAAGTTCAGTGAGACGTTGAGCTGCTTCTTGCATTCCTTGATGATCTCTATCCACTTGTCTAAGAGCTGTTTGCCTCGCATTTTCCTCAGTCGTCAATCGAGCAGTGATTTGTTCCACAGTTTTATGACCAAATGGTTGAATTGGCTGGTTATGAATATCTCCCACGGCTGCGGGATTCTGAACTCCATCGGTATTCATCAATTTTCTCTCAATATTCATTCTATCTCAGTATCAAGTGGATTGCCTTGACTCCTAGTGTTGAGCATACACAAGCGTGCCCCTTAAAAGTATAGAAAAATAAAACCAATCAACTCCAGCAAGCAAATTAATCAACTCCATAACTGTATTCCTCGACAACAGCGCCAAAATTTGATGTCGCCCAAAATATACATCCATAAAAGTATAATGCGGTCGATGTATCAAATATAGAACCCAACTAGGTTGGGGTCATCCCATAGGGAATAGGACAAAATTATGTCTAATGCTAGTCTGAGTAATTGGAAAGTAAGTAAAACTGGGGGGGGGGGGGGTTGTAAGCACGTAGTAATAGTATCTATTGTTGATTTTTGGATTTGTAATCAATATGAGAAATAAACTAGGATTGTGATCCCCAATGATTCCTTAACTCCACCGGTTACTTATGCTGACATAACTTTCCCGCTGCGTTGCATGCAAAATCTAACAAGATATGTTCATCTAAACGTCTCTTGACCTTTGTTAGATGAATTTCACTCGTGTCCTCTCGGTCTTCGAGTGTTGCACTACTAACCCTTGTCCTGGATCTCAGTTAACTATCCTTGTTACAGCTCAAGTTATTAGATGAAGGTTGATAACTTCAAATCTCTGTTGTTATTTCCTTTTCCCAATCTCTACCTCTCTCTCTAGCAAGTCTAGAATACAGGCGAGTTTCTAACTTTTGCAACCATTAGAACATTATTTATAATGAAGGTAATAACAATACATGCATTCAGAATGGTTCAGAATTGCTTTGCACTCAACCCGTTTTGTTAATTCCTCATGGTTCACACAACCCTAGTTGATGGGTTTAGCTACTCATGATTCAAGAACACAAGAAGAATTCAATGATAAAAACATAATTGTAAACTCACAATAAAGAAGAAAACTCTGAAATCTCAATATCAATAAAACACTAGAATTGGTGTTCCAAGATTACAAAACCAATAATGTATTTATGAACTCAAAATAATAAAAATATATCTCAAAATAATGTAATGACCAACTCCTAAACATAGGGCAATATAAGGGTATTTATAGATACAAGGTGAATCCTATCCTAAACAAAATAGCAAAACAGAGTCGGCACTTTTCCATGGTACCGAGACTTGATATCGTTGAACCAAATCACGCCACATGGGTCCTGCCGTGGAAATTAGGCCACTTCACAAACTTCCAGGAGTCGACTCACGGTACCGACCTATGTCACGTAAGTCGACTCACGTGACGTGTGTCCTGTTGTGAGTCACTCCTCTGGTTTGGAATTGGCTCTTTCGTCTTCAGATACTTTTTTCTCGTGCATGATTCTTTCTTTTTGTCCATTTTGCCTCAAAAACCTATTCTCTTGCAATATAGAACAGAAAACATATCATACCAATCAAATATACCCAAGTTATTACATATTTTCTTTTTTTTAAGAATCGAAAGTTCCATGAAACCATGTTACATCACTGACTGTACGGGCCTATTAGGCTGAACCTGTTATTGAAAAGACTGTTGCTGCTGAGGGTACCTATTCTGAAACTCGTGGCCTCTGAACTGCGAGCTACTGTGACTGCCACTGTAACTACCCTGGAATTGGGGTCTCTTACAGGTTCCCCCTTGGGCCTCGTGATCCATCTCCTTGATCGAATACACATGCTCAGCTATCTTAGCAAATGACTTTACCGAAGTCACTAAACTCTGTGTAGCTCTGCGAAGTGATAACTGCAATCCCCTGACAAAACATCTGATCCTCTTATAATCGTCAGGTAGGATAATCATAGCATCCCTGGCTACATCATAGAATCTAGCCTCATACTCAGCTACTGTCATAGACACTTGCCTCAACCTGGAAAACTCATCACGAAGACGCTCACGCATACTGCGGGGCATATACATTCCCAAGAATACCTTGGAGAATTGTGCCCAAGTAACGGGTGGAGATCCAGCTGGCCTAGAGTCAAGATAACCTCTCCACTATCTCCTCGCGACTGTATCAAACTGATAAGCAGCAAAATCTACCCCACGCGACTCCACTAATCCCAAATTCCTCAGCATCTCGTCGCAGCTGGATAAGATCTCATAAGCGTCCTCTCTTGGAGTACCCGCAAATTTAGGTGGAGCTAATCTCAAAAAATAACTCAACATCTTCTAGTCCTTGGCAGACATAACTGGCTAGACTGCTACCGGTATGGGCGAAACCTCAATGCTGTGTGCCGCAGCTAAAGGCTGTGCCCCAATACCAACTCCCTGTGCGGCTGGCTGTACTCCCGCAGTAGGCGAACCTCCAACTAATCCCAGCAATTTTACCAATGTACCTAGGAGCACTGAAGCATCAATAAGTCTAGGTAGAACCTGGGTTGTCCCCTGGCCCACCGACTGCTGTGGCGGCGGAGCCTATAGAGCTACAAGGGGATCTAGTAATGGATCCCTGGTTTGATCTAGACTTGGGGATGCTGCTCGGTCCTACCCTCAGCCTCTGGGTTGACCTAGGCCCCTGACTAGAGCTCTCGTTATGTGCTTGGGGTCCTGCTCCCCAGCTCTCGTGCCACGAGTCCTAGTCATCTTAGGAAAGAGTGTACCAAACAAGGATTAGAAACCAACACTGACTCTACGCGGACGTGAATCAAGGAATGAAACTAGCCCCTAAAAATGCTTCGAAGTCTCCCGTAGATAGGATACAGGCATCCCCGTCCGCGAAACCCTACTACACATCAGCTCATGTACTCTACCCATAAAACTTGTCTCTAATACCAAGATGTCACGACCCAATTTTTGAGTCATGATGGAGCTTACCGAGATCTACCAATAGGAAAGCCAAGCCCTAGCCCGTGGCGACAAGTAATGGGCCAATAGGCAGGATCTCATAAGAAAGGAGATAAAGCAAAACTATTACCACCAACATGCTACGAATGTAAAGACAAAGAAAGTATACATATCGAGACAAAAGGAAGAGGACAATATATAACTCTAAAAACCTCCTAAGACCTGGTGAAGTCAGTACATGAGCCACTACTAGACATATCCAGAATACAAGACAGAAACAAAATGTACACAACATTTACACAATAATCTCGAATTCAAAAGACTCTACATCAGAGATAGAGTGGGATCTACCTTGGACGTTAGTAAGCTTTTCCAGCTCCAAAATCAATCTGAGAAGAGAGTCATGTCACGACCGTCAGCTAGTACCTGGATCTGCATTGGGAAAAGATATAGAAGTGCAGTATGAGTACCGAGGCAACGGCCGACTGAGCTCAATGTAATATAAATAAGCTGAAGTATGGGGATAATAAGTAAGTAACTGCGCACTGAACACATAAGTCAAACATAACCCAACTGAGCCCCCATGGCCCACTGGGCACACGGAAGAATACAATACCTAGCCTGGCCCCTATAAATTGGAGAGACACATAAGAATAGTAAATGCATAGTCACCAGCATCTTAAAGTTATACCAGTATCATTAAAACATAATAAACCAATGGGGCGCACAAGGCTTGAACTGGCACTGATGGGTAATAACAAGAGGCTAGACACCGTAATCGAACCGAACACCATGGGTAATAACAATAGGCTACATATATATCATATCTGCCACACTCAAGTTGGAACTTGGAGAAAAACAGTATCATAATCACGGTACCCAGTACCAGAACTCATAGTGCACTACAATCAGGGGTCGGACTCGAATAGGGACACCCAATAGTCAATAACCAAAATCATCATACCTGAATCAGTAGCCGAACTAGAACCAGAAGTCATCATAGCTAGCAACTAGAATAAAGCCCAATGTCACATCATAACCAATAAACGGGGAACATGCTAGTCCCAGGCTGAAGCCGAAATATAAGCAAAGGAGCTAACCAATCATTTGTTACAAGGTAAGTTCCCGGGTACTGTTAGGTCCATAGTCTACTATTATTCAATATCTAAGTCAGTCCGGGTTTCTAGAGTAGCTCATGGCCAGGCGGGTCCCAATTCTAAGTCAAGACCAGTAATCTCGATTAAGTGTGGTGCTATCAGGGATTAAAAGGCTAAACAGGACAACATGGTATAATTGGGGTGACTTAATCCCATAACAAGCCTAACAGGTCATACTAGGGCTTAACTACGCCCAAAGATGTCAAAGTTTTGACAAGTCAACAAAAAGGGTAAAGGGGGCCCACTACCGGGTCTCGAATACCAAGTCTAGTTATACCTATCTAAGTCTGGGCTAAGTCTGTCTAAGCCTGTACTAAGGTCCAACAATTACATTTCCCAACCAGCAACAACAACAACAGTACTATTCGACTCCAAATAAGTCATCTGTGGTGTACAACGAGGATAACGGGCTTGGAATATGTCTGAATAGCCCTATCCAGCCTAGAAGGCCTAAATCACAGCAAACCACCACCAAGCCTATAGTACCATCCCATAAAACCAGCACAATAGCATACATTTATCACATATAAGCCTAATCTAAGTGTAAAGGTAACCTAGCCTACTTGGACGCCGTCATAAGACTGCTAATGAACCCACTAAGCTAGAGCCTTCCCTTTTTGAGAGGCCTCCAATTGCTGTCATGCTAACAAAATAATAAACTAGATGTCAAAACATAACCAAAGATTACCCATATATCACTAGGTCGGAAAATGATCGAACAACTCATGTGGGGCCCGCTTACAAAATCTGCCAAACCAAAATCGTCATAACATCCCAAATCTAACCATGACTAATAGTAACAACATCTACCTTAGCATCTAAGCTCAATACATATCTCAAATACCAATAACAATACCAACAAATCTAATGGAAACGTAAATGATCGTAAAATAGGGAAAATGTATCATAGAAATATCGAGAACGAAGCCACGAACTCAAATATGTGAGTGTCTAAGCTTGGACCTTGCTATACAAGCTTATATAAGAGCTTGAAGCTCTGAAAATGGTGTTTCTATGGACTTTGGTCGTTTAAACAAGAGAGAGAAGGTGAAATATATATATATATATATATATATATATATAGCCAATGCAGGTGGCACTAAAGCGCCCTTATGGCCGCTTAAGCGCCTAGTGCTAAGCACCATAAGTGGCCGCTTAAGTGCTCCACCATTTCCACCGCTTGGCCGCTAAAGCGGAGCCAAGGTTCGCTTAAGCGCCTATAACCGATTTAGCCATTCCCTTGGCCGCTAAAGCGCGCCTAGGGAAGCTTAAGCGCATGGCCAATGCCAAAAATGGCTAAGTTCGGGCAATTTCGACTGTGTTCGGGATCGATCTGGAGTCCCGTGCATGCAAACGAACTATGCTACCTAACTAATTTCGATGATCCAGACTTAATAGCACTGTCTAAATTTCCATCAGAGGTCGTTTCAACTAAAATTAGAGCCCACGCCCCAAGGGCTGACTCAACTTAGCCAATAGTCGGCCTATCACCCAAAATGAGTTTGGGAACCTCAAGACCCAACCAAAGGTCTACCTAACATAAAGTCAACATTTTGAATCTGATAAGACAATAAAAAATGGTATGCAAGACCATTTAACAGGAGTTTAGGCCCGGGAGCCATACCTGACTACCAGAAAATTCTACATAGGAAAGTGACTCCAAAAGTCAAATGAACTGCTAGGTAACCATACTACCAGTACCAGAAAGTCATACACGACCTGGGGCAATCATGAAAAGGCTCTAAATATCGTAAACACACATAAGAACTGGAATGACCTGGAGGGTCATTACATTCATCCCCAAACGACAACTGGACCCAAAACATAACAACTATAATAAAAGGTACCTGAATCAACAAACAAGTGTGGATACCACTTACGCATGTCCTCATCTGCCTCCCATGTAGCTTTCTCTATAGTATGATTCCTCCACTGATTCTTCGCACAAGGAATAACCTGTGTCCTTGACTTCCTGACATCTTTGGCTAGAATAGTAATTGGTTACTCCTTATAGGATAATTCCTTATCAAATAATTGTGGATCCCAATGAAAAATATAATCACCATCTCCATGGTACTTCTTTAACATTGACACATAGAATACAAGGTGAACCCCAAGCATACTAGGGGATAAGGCCAGCCTATATACTACCGACCCCACTTCCTTCAACACCTCAAAGGGTCCTATATACCTTGGGCTCAACTCACCCTTCTTTCCAAATTGCATTACACCCTTCATGGGTGACACCTTTAAAAGTACCTTCTCCCCTTTCTCAATTTTTTTATCTCTTACCTTTTTATCTGCATATTCCTTCTGTCAGCTTTGAGATGCTACGAGCTTCTCCTTTATGAATCTCATCTCTCCATAGAGTCCTTGATCATGTCAGTTCCCCAAGGCCTCACCTTGAACACATCAAACCACCCTATTGGGAACCTACATCGTCTATCATATAAGGCCTCAAAAGGAGCCATGTCAATACTGGAGGGGTAGCTATTGTTGTAGGAAAATTCACACAATGGTAAGTATTGATCCCACTGACCCCCAAAGTCCATAACACAAGCCCGAAGCATGTCTTCAAATAGTTGGATAGTTCGTTCCGATTGCCTATCGGTCTGTGGGTGAAAAGTCATGCTTAAATCCAATCTAGACCCCAATACGGACTGAAAACTTTCCCAAGAATTTAAAGTGAACTGAGTACTCTGGTCTAACACAATGGACACCGGTACCCCATGTAGCCCTATAATTTCCTTCACATAAATCTTGGACAACATGGCCACATTATAGTCAACTCTTACTGGAATAAAGTGAGCCAACTTAGTCAACTGATTAATAATAACCCAAATGGAGTCACATTTCCTCAAGGTTTTTGGAAGACCAACCACAAAATCCATCGTTATTTGTTCACACTTCCATTCAAAAATGGGCATCCACTGTAAAGTACCACTAGGCTTTGTATGTTCGTATTTGACTTGCTGGAAGTTTTGACATTTAACCACAAAATCTACAATGTCACGCTTCATCCTTCGCCACCAATAGTGTTGTCTCAAGTCTCTATACATTTTATTGGCACCAGGATGTATGGAGTACTTAGAATTATGAGCCTCTGTCATAATGGTTGGAATCAAGTAATCTACTCGAGGTACACATAACTGACCTCTGATTCTCAAAGCCCCTTCGTCATCTAGAATGGCCTCCTTCGCCTTCCCTTGTAACACTTTTTTGCTGAGATTGTTCAATTCCTTATGTTCAAACTGTCGACTCTTAATCTAATCATAGAAAGTGGACCTAGCCTCCATATGTGCCGACACCTTTCCTTTGCTACTTTCTTGTAATCTTAGAAAACCATTAGCCAAAGACCATACCTCTCTCGCAAACTAGCAATCTCAGAAAATGGTTAGCCAAAGACCATACCTCTCTTGCCAATGGGCACCTAGACGCCTCCAAAAATTCTAGGCTCCCCATGCTCACTGGTTTTTGGCTTAGTGCATCCGCCACCACATTGGCTTTACTTGGGTGATAGAAGATTGATATGTCATAATATTTAATCAACTCCATCTATCTCCTATGTCTTAAATTCAAATCCTTCTGAGTGAACACGTGTTGCAAGTTGCGGTGGTCTATGAACACCTTACACTTCACCTTGTAGAGATAATGTATCCAAATTTTTGAAGCAAACACGATCTAGCTCCAAGTCATGAGTGGGGTAGTTTTTATCATAGGGCTTTAGTTGTCTCGAAGCATAAGAAATCACATTTCAATCTTGCATCAAGACAACACCTAAACCCAAATGTGAGGCATCACAAAATACAATAAAATCTTTACCCTTGACAGGCAGGGATAGTACTGGAGCCAAAGTCAACAAAGTTTTGAGCTTTTGAAAGCTCTCCTCACACTTGTCATCCCATTTGAATGGAACTTTTTTTTGAGTCAGGCGGGTCATGTGCGAAGCAATTGTAGCAAACCCCTTAACAAATTGGCAGTAGTAACTGGACAATCTCACAAAGCTACGGATCTCTATCACGTTCATCAGTCTAGCCCAATTCTTAACAGCCTTATTCAATTGGTGGTAGTCTATGCACATCCTCATACTACCATTTTTCTTTTTCACAAACAACACTGGTGCACCCCAGAGAGAGACACTTGGGTGAATAAAGCCTTTTTCTAATAACTCTTGCAATTGGAATTTAAACTCCCTCAACTCAGCAGGTGCCATACGATATGGAGGGATAGAAATGGGTCTAATTCCCATCTCTAGGTCTATACAAAATTCAACTTCTCAATCAGGAGGCATACCCGGGAAGATCATCAGGAAACACTTTAAGAAAATCACAAACTACTGTAATTGATGCTATAGGAGGGACTATGGATTATCTTCTCGAAGATGGGCTAGAAATGTCCTACACCCTCGCTTTACTAGTTTTTGAGCATGAATTACAGACACAACTCTCACAAGATTAGGCTTAAAAGTACCCTCCCATTCTAACTTCTCTTTCTCGAGCATTTCTTTCATGATGGTTTTGGAATAACAATCAAGAACAATATAATGAGGAGATAACCAACTCATCCCCAAAATAATATCAAATTCCTCCATATCTAGGATTACTAAATCTTTCAGGGTCTTAAACCCCATGAACATTATGGAACATGCAAGATATACCTGATCAACACACACAGATACCCCAACTGGTGTAGACACATGTATGGGTGCATCAATATATTCACAATCTAAATCCCAACCCATAGTAAATTTCATTGACACATAAGAGAAGGTGGAACCAGGATCAAATAATACAGAAGCCATATGATCACAGACAAGAATAGTACTTGTGATCACTGCATTGGAATCTTTCGCCTCAGGAAAAGCCAGAACTGTATAAAGATGTGGTTTGTCACCACCCTGGCTGCCACCTCTACCACCCTACACTTCATTTCTACCAATTTTTCCTCCACCTTGGTTGGCTTGGTTGTCACCCCTAGCTTGGCCACCACACCCACCTTGTGGATGACCTCTACTATTTTCTTATCCACCATGACCTGTTGGAACTAAGGCAATAGAAGCCGATTGCTGCATCAACTGACTGCAGACAAAAAGTTAGGGCAATACCTTCTGACATTTCCCAAACCCCCACACTCAAAGCATTTAGGTCATAAAGTAGGCCTCTAAACTTAAGAGGAAGAAGGCGTATAGCTGTCATCTTGGAAAGCTAATAACTGACCCCAGATGGGCCCTCTATAGACACTGGCATAGCTTAATGGTACGACTTAGAAAATCCACGCCCTTTGAGAAAGTACCACTAAATTGTCCAGAGGTTTAATCCTTCTTCTCTTCTGCTTTTACCTCACCCATTTTCTCAAGTGCTTTAGCCTTCTTAGCGAATTTAACAACATCCTAAAAAGACTTACCAGTCACTACCACAGATAAGGTAGCCAACTGAATTCTCAAATTCAAACCCTTCACGAAGTACCTAATCCGCTCCTCCTTCGAGGTAATCAACTATAGTGCATAACGGGAAAATGCATGAAACTTGGCCTCGTAGGCCGCCACAAACATATTACCCTGCTCCAACCTCAGAAACTCATCCTTCTTCTAGTCATGATAATTATAGGGAACATATTTCTCAGGGAATACATTCTGAAATTGAGTCTAAGTAAGTAGAGGTAAGGCATCCCTGCACTCTACAAATGACCTCCACCACTGCTTAGCTTTATTCTGCAGCTGAAAGGAAACAAACTCTACCCCATACTTTTCAATAGTACCCATTTTATGCAGACGTTCATGAAAATATATTATTAACTCAAAAGCATCCTCAGACTCTATACCTTGGAATACCAAAGGCTTCATCTTCATAAACTTATAAAATAACCCATGTTCATCATCAGTCATAACCAATCCAAGTACCTGTTGAGGATATACCACTGTTTTAGATCCTGCATCCATCCTTGGTGCTATAGCAGCAGCATATTGTAATGTTGGGGACAAAGCAGTCGGAATCACTGGAGTGTAGCCAGTGCTGGCCAAGCTACCCAAGAATCCCAACACTTGTTGAATCATCTTTGCATACAAAGACACCTGAGCTGCACCATTTGGTGTCGGCACCACATTCTCTGGAGATATCATCTTTTATTCCTCAACTACCTCCTTTTCAACCTGAGCATGACCTGTGGCATCCGGTGGTGGGGGAGGGGATGGTGATATCTGCCTTGTCAATCTCATAGCTACCTATACTCCACCCCTAATGGGTTTTTCTCCCCTTCTTGCTGTGCCTCTAACTCGAGGTCTGGCTTGAACTACTGCCCCAGCGACTGGTGTGGGTGCTGCTATAGGTGGTGTTGCAGGTGCTGCTACTGATGCTCTGGTGGAATAGGTATTAACCATATGTAAAAAAAATGAAAGGATTAGATACCAATTTGGATCACCAGACACGAATTGGAATCAAGTTATAGCACGAAAAAAGTAAAGAAAAGAATTCATTCCTAAAGTACCATAGCCTCCTGAAGAAAAGTACAGACATCGTTATACCTTTCCATTAGACTCTACTAGACCTGTACTTATACGACGAGATCTACAAACTGAGTGATCTGATACCATCTTTGTCATAACCCAACCGATCATGATTGGAACCTTCCCTAACCTATGGCAGAAGAACCATGCTACACTCACTTTTACTCAATTAGGTGTTACTTTCACCTTCATAGTAATATCAACTCATACTTTTAATCAGATTAAAGGGAAATGCCTCATTCAATCACTATCAATCATCCAGAAATATCATCAATCATAAAAACAAAATAGAGTGCGGAAACCTGTATTTATTACAATCCCTGGGACCTGAAGTCACTATACAAGAATATCTAAGAAATAAAAAGGCCTAGAAATAATTGTAATATCCCAAAATATAAGAAAAGGAAACAATCTTAGTCCTGAAATAAGGGACGTCAACATCATAAGAGGATCTGAAGGTTTCTCGAACAAGGTGCTCACCCTTGAAATCAAGTCTAGACCACTAAGTAGAGGTGAGGTTGTGTGTCAACTACTGAAAGATGTACTGCACTCAATAAAAAGAAGAGTACATGTAGCATCAGTACATCAACAAGTACTGGTAAGCATCATAGGTCGACTAACTTAACAATGTACAAGTAAGCAAGTCAAACAAGTATAACGGATCATAAAGAATCTCATAAGCAATGATATCAATTAGGTAAACACATCATGAAACATCATGTAATTACAATTCACAAGTTCACTTTCACAAACTTTCACACTTAATCATTTTCATCAATCATTCATCATCACATATATTTATCAAAATAGTACTCAATGCATATGAAGGAGTGAATGTATACTAGATTTTTGCATAATCTCTTACCCTTCTCAACCTCATCATCAACATAACATCGTACCGGCATGGTACCCGACCCATTATCATCTTACCGGCATAGTATCTGACCTATTATTATTGTACCGGCGTGGTACCTGACCTATTATCATAATACATACATATAGTGAAAATGAAAAGAAATGCAGTCATTGAATCATAAGTCATGCTAGAAAGCAATCATAGATGTTTAAATCACAAATAAGCACAAAGCCAAGAAAATCTAAGTGCTACACAAAACCATAGCCTACCTCAACTCCTTTGATCAAAGTCATCTCTAAGCCATAATTTTCCCTTTTTGTTCAAGTTCATTTCATTCTTGAGCTATACAACACCAAATATATATACATTTCAACAATTCATCCCTTTTTAACTACTAGAGATCAAAAGTCACTGATTTTAGCCATAACTTACCCTATTTTATCATCTTAAGGTTTTCTTATCTTTCCAAAGTCATGAATATTACTTGAAGTGTTATAAAAAAAAATAATTCTAGTTCCATTAGTGTTTTCTAACACCCCAGGATCATTACGTACCGAATTTATAAACAATTGCATTATTTTTCATCATTTCTATAAACTAGGGTTTAACCCCCAAACCCACCATTAATCCATTTTCTAGTAATTTTCTAAGGTTAAAAGAAGTAAATTCAAGTCTAAAAGATAATTACTTACCTCCAAAGATGAATAACTTCAAAATTTCTCTGAAAATCGCCTTTCCTCATAGCCCTATTGCATTTTTCGAAAAGTGGGGAATGAAAACATTTTTTGGGTTTTAAAACTGACATTTTTTTAACTGTACATTACCAGTGCAGTGGATAAAGTTTTGGTGCAGTGGTTAGAATCCTTTTTCAAGGAGGTCACCGCTGCGGTTTGGGGTATCGACGCAACGGTACGGCTGCAGTGGTTACTTTTTATGCTGCAGCGGTCTAAGATAGAAACTCGGGACCCCTCCTTAGTTTTACTCATTTTACAACACACATTACAAATTTTGACATCTTGAACCAACCCCTCCATGATAAACGCTATAACTGGAGTTTTATGACTCTATTTCAGGTATCAAAAGTTGCTATGACTTTCTATACTCATTGGATATATAATTAGCACATCCATTCTATTCACTACAACCCACATTAATTCCATATTCCATTCGATCATTATACCCTCACAAAATATGCCAATCCTAGATTAACCCTGAATTTCACAAAATTTCTCTAAGGGAAGTCTAGGTGAAATTTCCACCTCTTATTTCAGCATAACGACTTTTTGGGTCGTTACAATATAAAAAAATAGCTCAAGAAAAAATGAATTGGTAAACTTTATTAAAAAATAAAATTGAGGAAGAAAGAAAAAACCGGTAGATTCAACTAAAAGCAAGCCAGATAGAAGTCGACTTTCTTCAAGAAGAGCTTGATTATCTAGAGATGTAATTTAATAGCATCAAAACATCACCAAGTCACAGCTCTGTCAGATCAAATATGTTCAAAGCCAAATCTGAATCTATTACTGACTCCTTCACATCTGCAAAATCTTCCTTTTCTCATTATAAACCTACTTGTTATACTGTTGTTAAGAAGGGTCACAAATCATATAATTGCAGACGATAATCTTGTAGAGTATATATTTGGAAACCCAAAGAAACTGTATCTAACCCTCAAGGATCCAAGAACACTTGGGTATCTAAAAGAAACTAATCTTCTTATTTTGAACATACCCGTAAGACCTACAAGAAAGGGATGTAGGTAATATATATTGGGTGTTCCATACATATGACAAGAATGAAAAAAAAAATCCATTATTGTAAAGAAAATTGATGGACGATCAGTCAGATTTGGAGATAATGCTAAAGGAGAAGTAGTAGGAGTCGGTTCTGTTAAGATCAGTCCCTCATGTGATCTGATTGAAGTGTATCTGGTAGATGGACTCAAACACAACTTGTTGAGCTTTAGTCAATTGTGCGGTGCTGGATTTGAGGTGTCTTTCAATGAAATAAAATGCACCATTAGACACGCAAACAAAAATATCACCCTCATTAGTGATCGGGTTGAAAATATTTAGGTCTTAAACAATGTTGATTTTCCTACTTTGACTTGTCTTACTGCACAAACCAGTGATCATTGGTTGTGGCATATAAAGCTCAGGACATACAAGTATGCATGCTATTGAAAAGCTTTCTAGACTTAAATTGGTGAACGATTTGCTTAAATTGAAGTTTGAGAAGGATCATATTTGTGATGCTTGTCAACTTGGAAAGAAAACTCAAACATATTTTAAAGTCAAGGACATTGTCAGCCCGACCAAGCCACTTCAAACTATCCATATGGATTTGTTTGGACCCACCAAAACAGACAGTATTGGAGGAAAAAGATATGTTTTTGTTATTGTCGATGACTTTTCTAGATTTACATGGGTAATGTTTATTGCTCACAAGCATGAAGCATTCACTAAATTTAAGATTTTTTGTAGAAACTTTCAAAGAGAATTAAGGTATTTTATAGCTTTGGTTCACAGTGACCATGGTAGAGAATTTGAGAATAAAGCCTTTGAAGACTTCTGTGCACAGAATGACTATACTCAAAACTTTTCCTCACCATGCTCTCCTCAACAAAATGGAGTAGTTAAACGGAAGAATAGGCCTCTTCAAGAAATTACCAGAACCATGCTGCTAGAACAAAGCCTTCTTGACCACTTTTAGGCAGAAGAAGTAAGCACAACATGTCATATCCTCAACAGATGTATAATTAGACCAATCTTAAAAAGACTCCCTAAGAGCTCTGGAGAGAAAACAATCCAAACATCAGTTACTTTCATCTATTCAGTTGTAAGTTCTTCATTTACAATAATGGTAAGAACAATCTGGGGAAATTTGATCCTCAAAGTGACAAAGGTATTTTTTTTAGATACTCTCCTACTAGTCATGCATATAGGGCTTTTAATAAAAGAATTGTAAGTTTCGAGGAATCTATGTATGTGGTTTTTGATGAATTTAATCCTCTTGATATGAGTATGAGTATCGATGAGGAACAGGTGAGCAATTCTCAACTCAAAGCCATCACAAAAATCACAGCTCTAATTGACATCAAGCGAAAACAACACAAGAGTCGGCTCCCTCCCCTCAGCCCCCATTAACAAATGTACCAATGGAATGGAGACAAGATACAAGATTTCTGAATGATTTTATCATTGGAAATACTAATAACCAAATGCATACAAGAGGATCATTAAGAATGCAAGCATATTTTGTAACACCTCGTACCTTCCCAACCCTATGTGATGACGTTGAATAATGGTTACTTAGGTGTAGGGATGCCATGAGTATGTATTTGGTGATTTTAGTGATGAGAACATTGAGATTAGGCCTCGTACATGTGATTCAACTTGCGTAGAAGGTGTTTGGTGAATTCATGGAGAATTTGTGGGGTTTAAAAATTAGGCTTGGAGGACCTCTAAACAAAGTATATTAAAGGTAAGAAGTAATTTCCAGAATAGAACTTGAAGTATCTAACCAAACCCGTAAAGAAAAGTCGAAGAATGAAAATTTTCAAAAAAAGGAATTTCAATGCCATGGGAAGGGCCAGGAGCTTGTTTTGGCGCCCAAATCATCAATAATCTAAAGCTCAGTGCCCTGGGAAGGGCCGAACGCTTGCTGGAACGGCCAAACTAGTAAGCTTTCAAAAGTTGTTCTAAGTGTCCAAGGGTGCCCGGAGACGTACCGGGCCGATTTTTGCCACGTTTCTTATACAACCACGAGCATATAGATGGAATAAGTGAAGTATTATATTGTTCTTATAAAATTACTCGTGAATGAATTTGGCATCAAAATGATGGTTTTACCCTTGTGGTCAAAATAGGCCATACGTGGCTAGAATCGCTTGTTTTTGGGATTGAGGCTACGAATATAAATCCCGTGAGTGGGAATATCATTGTAACACGTATGAAATAATTAAACATGAGATATATGATGGATTACACATTGATTTTTAATGGGCTAAGATAATATGTGCTAATGGGCCAATTTGAGGCCCAAAATGTAGCCAAAAAGCATGGTCCAATGGGTCAAAAGACCCATTCTTCCATTGAATAAGTGCACACACAAGTAATATTGGATAAGCATGGACACAAGGCCTACATAAAGGGGGAAAAATCAGATTTTATTTCATTAGACACACACATCACATTCTCTTATTTTTTTCTAGAATTTTCAAGAGAACTCTTTGTGGCTCTTCAAGCCCTAAGGCATTTTTGGACAAGATCATCATCTTCCAAGCTTGGGTAAGTGATTATTCTTGTACTTTAACATATTATGATCATTATAAATTATGTAGATCATCTTGGTTATGCTTGGAAGTGTTGGACATGGCACTTTTGGTTTTTGTTAAAAAGATGTGTTATCCATGAGATTGTAACTTGAAATATGACTTGTGGTTTTGATGAAAGAACATGGTATGGATGAATTATCAACATGTATGGTGTGATTATGTTATTAAACTTGTTATTTTTCTATAAGTGTAAATTATGGGATTTGGCCGATATGTGATATGAGGTGTATTAAGGTGACTTGATGGATTAATTGTGATAAGGTGTTCATGAGAAAGTGTAAAGGAGAAACTTTGTGGTGAAATACTATTGGTATGTGATGTTGTGGTCAATGTATAGAATGTTATGGTATTGTTGGCATGAAAAGGCCATGAATGGTATTGTAAAGGGTGAAATAATATTATAGGGGACTCATGTAACTCAAGGTCGTCTTATACACTTGGAATGTAACTTGTGGTCAATGTATGGCATGAATGGGGTATTGTTGGTATGACAATGCCGTAAATGGTATGGTAGAAAATGAAATGACATTTTAAAGATAAACATGTAACTCATTGTTGTCATATGCATTTGTAAGGTAGTTGGTGGTTAATGTTGGTTCCGTTATGTACTTGTGATGTAGAGTGAAACGTAAGGAAGGAGCGGAATTGTTGTGCTCACATATTGGATTGTGTATTTACATTGGAAGGATAAGGTATGTAAGGTTACTCTGTTCGTATCCTTCTACAGTACATAATGTTCATAATGACATTACACTTGTCCTATCCCAAAATGAGCTAAGGTATCTCATTCAGATTTGATATATATTGTTATCCACACGTTTCTTATTCACTGACCGATTGGTATTCATATGTCTCTTATCCATGGACTGAAATTCCTAAATCTCTCATAATGTTGTTGTAACTACTAAAAGAAACTGTTTCAAGGAAAGTGACGACATAAGGAGAATCTATTCATTCCTAAGTCACGTATCCCTTATTCATTAGTCGTTGTTGTTCATGAGTTACCTAATTATGGACATGGTTCCCAAGTCCTAATAATAGTAAGTTCCAAAGATGCCATAATGTTGAAATTTCTAAAAGAACTACCTCAAAGAAAGGTAGATGTAAGAGAATCTATTTATTCTTGAAAAGCATTTTCCAATCATGTCATGTTCCAAAGTCTAATAATATTATGAGTATGTTGGTACCAATCTCTCCTAAGTGTAAAGGTACTAATCTCATAAGATCTCATACGAATAATGAAGAGGTAATGTGCGAGTTAATATATCTACCCCTCACAATTTGAGGTGTCACTCTCTTGAAAGTAAGGAAGTGAAGTAAGGCATAGATGTGTGTTTCCAATATTATCATGATCCTCAATGTATCAATCTCACGAAGTAAAGGAGTGAAGTAATATATATAAGTGTGTGCTTCAATTAATGTCATGATCTCTAATGTGTCACTCTCTTAACCATGTTAAGGACATAAGATTGTAAAGAAGTAATGCACATATGGTTACTTTATGTTTTATTGATTATGGATCACAATCAAAAGGGTATAAGTTCAAGATGGTATAATCCCAATATTATGCTATGATATTATTATCTACCTATAAGGTGATGAGCAGTATATATATTATTATCCACCTATAAGGTGATGAGCGGTATATATATTATTATCCACCTATAAGGTGATGAGCGGTATATATATTATTATCCACTTATAAGGTGATGAGCGGTATATATATTATTATCCACCTATAAGGTGATGAGCGGTATTATATTATTATCCACCTATAAGGTGATGAGTGGTATTATATTATTAACCCACCTAGAAGGTGATGATCGGTATTAATTTAAAATCCACATAATGAAGATAGTTGTAAAAGAAATTAGAGTATATCCCTTGCAAGAATACAAATATGGAGGTTATTATAAGAATTATGATGATAAGAATAAATGACCAAGTGATGGAAATAATAGAAGTAATGAACATGGTTCTACATATTCAGGACGGAGGTATATCCGTATTGATTATTCTCTTACGCTTAATTTCTTGGAAGTACTTATGTATTATTATAGGTTCATATGGCCTTACATACTCAGTACTTTCTTCGTACTGACCCCTCTTGGGGGACTTACCTTACATGATGCAGGCACAGGTGTTAGTAGATCTCCGCAGTAGGTGACGAGATATCCGCAGATTATTGGTGATTTCCAGTTGATTCGGGGCTCTTCCGAGTCATTATGCATCTTGGTTTGAGATTGTATATGAGTATAAAGCGGGGTGTGTCCCGACTCTAGGTTTGTCATAGTCATGTATCTGTAGAGGCTTTGTAGACTTATGTGGGAAGCTGAATATAAGATATGTACGTTCATTTTGACGTGATGGCCCTAACGGCCAAGTTTCATATATTGCACATATGGCCATGACTTCCGCCATTGATATTTAATTACATGAGATAAAATGAGATTCATACGCCATCATACATTTGAGAGTACATGAGTGAAGATTGGTTCTCTCGGTCCTTATCGGCTCCGGGTGCCAGTCCTGTCCGAATGGGATTCGGGTCGTGACATATGTATCTTTAGTGTCACAGTCTTAGCCTAAACGTATTGATGATGAACTTAAAAGTGGATAATGTGTTCATTCCATTAAGGAAGAACTAGATTAATTCGAAACAAATCAAGATTGGACTCTAGTAAAACGACCAAAGAACTGCTCAGTAATTGGAATTGGATGGGTCTATCGAAACAATGAATAAAGAAGGAAAGGTTATCAAAAACAAAGCCAGGTTAGTAGCTTAAGGATTCTCTCAACAAAAAGGTATTGATTACAATAAAACCTTTGCCCTTGTGGCAAGGATGGAATCCATTTGTATCCCTTTAGCTTATGCTTCATTTAAACATTTAAAATTATTTCAAACGAATGTAAAAAGTGCTATTCTAAATGAATTTATTAATGATGAGGTTTTTTTCAATAAAACCCCCAATTTTAAAAATCCCTCTTGTCCTGACTATGTGTTTAAACTCTCAAAGGCACTTTACGGTTGATCTTAGGCGTATTTATACGCCTAAGTGTCTTTATCTACATGCATTTAGCTTGGTTTTGAGGATAATATGATGTGCTTAAGGAATTATAAAGTGTGTAATTGTGTATTTTTGTGCTAATTTATGTTATTAGAGTGTTTAATGTGCATTTGAAACAAGTCAAGAGTCAAAATGATCAAATAGAGCTTAGACGAGAAAACTAATGTTGCTAGCATGAGCTATGCTTGTTCTAGTGTACTTTGATGAGATCTATTGTGTTATATGGAATAATGTTTTTTATGATTTGTTGTATTAAACCATTGTATCAGCTATGGAATCTAAATAAAGCCTACAAACAAGAAACAATGAGTTGGAAAACAAGGAACGAGAAGATGAGAAGAATAGAGCAAGAATTGGGCGAACCCACATCCTGTGGAGGGGGACTTGCGCCGCACCCCCCATGGCATAGGAGGGTCCCTTGTACTGAACCCCCTATGGAGATGACACACTGGTTTTTCCTCACAATAGGGCTTCCTCGCAACCCCTTGGTTGTGTGATTGGCCATGCGGCGCAACCCCTCCTCCCCCCTCCCCCCAAGAAGTCTAAAAGTAGGTTTTTATGTTATTTAAGTGGGGGTAAAGTTGTAAATGTATATGTTTCGTATGGAGAATCCTATGGAATACCTAAAACACTATATAAGGTGTACTTATCAACATTTATATATCACCTTTGGAATACACACAATTTGGAGAGGAGGAGAAGGCAACGAAGGCTCTACGTTAGGGTTTTGCTTCTTTTACTTTTAGTTTTCTTGTAGTTTACCTATGGATTCATTAATAGTGATTCTTTGTATGACCTTGAGTGGATAAAAACCCTATTTATAGGGTTGGGGATACAACATGATTCCTTAATTATGGTTTTATAGTTGGTTTATATGTTTATCAAGTTATGTGATTATTCTTGCGTTTTTGTTTTACTATTCTAAAGCGTTATGAACTTTAGGATAAATCTAAGTCTTGAAACGAATTGACCATAGGAGTGGAGATATGGAATGAATAAAGTAGGGAGTGTGGATCATGTCTTTAATTGTTATATACTAATTTTTAAAGGATGATTTGCGGTTAGGATAGAGATATAACTAAATGGCCCACTTGGTTAATGAAACGGGAAGATAGTTTAATGCATCCGAATTAAAGACTCACATACCCTCTCAACGATGTAGTTGTGAGATTAATTTGGGTAGATTAATTAGAGGATAACCATTCTCAAGTTGTAATATCGATCCCATAAATCAATAATCACGATAAACACCAACACCGGCTAGAAACCATAGTTATGCATAAATGTGAAGTAAATCTCTCAACCCTGGAACTCTCCCTATATTGTTTACAATCCGAATTTTGTATCGTTGTTATTTAGGTTACTTATTTTATAAAAACAAAACTCAAACTCTTTTTAGTTACAAATCACACTTGTTTAAATTCAATAGAAATACTTAAGTTGGATCATCTGCTAAACACCAAGTCCCTGTGGGATCGATATTCGGATTGTAAGAGCCACTTTATTACTTGCACGACCATGTACACTTACGTGTACAATTAGGACACAAAAAGTTTTTGGCGATGTTGTCGGGGACTTGAAAAATTAGCAACCTTCTAATTTTTAGTTTTTCTATTGTTTTTGATAAGTGCTAACAACTTGGTCTTAGCTACTCATCTTGCAGGTACAACTTTGTGATGCTAGTAAGCTGGCAAGGTATAAGGATTTGGTCCAACCAGATTCGGAGCCTGAGCGTTGCTTACACTGGCTGAGAAGAGAAGCAGAACTTCTCTACCCAATACGGTAGGTTGAGTAGGATCAATAGGTAGAGGCTGTTCCTAAAGTCATGACAGCACCAACGATAGTGCACGACATGGCAATCCCACTCATAATTAATGTTACCTTTGGCATCCTTAAATCAAAAACTGGAGGTAGATTTGAGCTAAAACAAAAAATGGTGCAATTATTGCACTCGAGTGGACAGTTCACTGGTCAGACTCATGAGGACTCACAGGTCCATCTTCAGAATTTCTTAGAGATCAGTGACACATTCATTCCTGTAGGGGTCTCCACTGATTATATGAGGCTTACACTTTTTCCATTCACACTTTTGGGAAACGCAAAGAAGTGGTTAAATGGAGAGCCTGCAAATTCTATCACCTCATGGAATGATCTTGCAAGAAAGTTCCATATCCGATTCTTCCCATTTGGTAAGACTACAAAATTCAGAAGTGAAATAGTAAGTTTCACTCAGACGCCTGAAGAAAATTTATACCAGGCTTGGGAGAAATTCAAGGGTCTTTTCAGAGATTGCCCTCATCATCAGCAGTATAATGAAGTGTTAGCTCACACTTTTGTTGAAAGTCTTGACCCAAATACTAAAATTTCATTAAATTCAAATGTAGGTGGTCAAGCTTTAGAGAAAACTTATGATGAGCTATACACATTGTTGGACAGACTTGCGTAGAGTAACCCAAATTGTCATTTTACTGCTTATAGAGTTGCAGTAAAGCATGTTTCAAGTACATCAGAAAGTGATGCCATCATAGCATTAACTGCACAAGTGGCTAGCATGCAAAATTAGATGATGATTCAGTTGAATAAATTGTGTATGGCTCAGGACCAAGCTCCATCTAATGTGATGCAATCAGTGTAGCAGGTTCAGCAAGCTTAGATTTGGTGTCAAGTCTGTGGAGGAAGTGATCATTATGCAGACCTTTAAGGTGATAATTCAGAGTCAGTAAATTTTATGGGAAATGCACAAAAAGTTAATAAAAAATATAGTAATGCCTATAATCATAACTGGCAGAGTATGCCAAACTATTCTTGGGGAAATAATCAGGTTCAACCTCAGCAATTTCAGCAGCAGTAAGGTATTCAAAACAACACTCAGGCCAGCAATATAAAAGAGACTTTGAAAAAGATTCTGGCCAACCAAGAACAAATGGCTGCAGAGATCAAAAATCAGCAATTGGCTTAAAAAAATTTAGAGATGCAGATGGGTTAGTTAGCTCAAGCACAAAACACAAGACCTCAAGGTGGTCTACCTAGTGATATAGAGCAAGATCTAAAGCAAATTATGGCAATGACATTAAGAAGAGGTAGATATTTGATTGATACACCTCCAAAGAAAAATCATGAGGTCTAAGAAGAGTTGATCACATCTGAGCAGACAAAAAAACAAGTTGAGTCCAAAGAAGCTGACAAAAAGAGAAAGTCTAAGTACCCAAATAAAAAGTCGGTTGAGCAAACCCAAAGTGGACCACCACCACCATTACCTTAAAAGATTAAGAAAGCCAAAGAGGATGCTTATTTTAAGAAGTTCTTTGACACTTTCAGAGAACTTCACATTAACCTCCTTTGTTAGATATTTTACAGGGAGTGCCCAAGTATGCTAAGTACTTGAAGAATGTAGTGGAGAAAAAAAAGAGGCTTGGTGATATTAAGACTATAGAACTCACAGAAGAGTGCAGTTCTGTGGTTATGAGCAAGATGTCCAAAAAGCTCAAGAACCCTGGGAGTTTCACCCTACCCATACAAATTGGTGAGAGCGATATTGTTCAAACTTTGAGTGATTTAGGGGCAAGCATCAACTTGATGCCCCTTTTTATTTTTAATACTCTTGGATTGGGGAAGCCAAGGCCCACAACAATTGTGCTCTAGATGGAGGACAAAACTAGAATGGTCCCTCAAGGAATTATAGAGGATGTTTTTATTAAGGTTGGTGAGTTCATTATTCCTACTGATTTTATTGTTCTTGATTATGAGGAAGATGATAGGGTACCAATCATATTGGGTCGCTCATTCTTGGCTACTGGTGGAGCATTGATAGATGTTAGAGAGGGCACACTTAAGATGAGATTGAATGATGAAGAGATGGTCTTCAGAGTGTACAGAGCACTCAACACATCCTTACACTACAGAGATTTATGCATTATCATAGAAATAGAAGTGGCTGAGTGTGGGGTGGAGAAGATAAAAACTCACATTGCCTCTTCGAACTCTCTCATAGAGTTGCCCAAATGGATAAGTAAACTGGAGCTGGAAAAATTGAAGGAAATCCTGAAAAGGTGAGTGTAAGAAAAGTTGTAGACCTTGATTGTGAGCTCTCAAGAGGTCAAAAAAGAAAGAAAAGATGGGCCTCAATAAGGAATAAAAGGATGAGAGAATGTGGATGATAGTTGTGATATGATTTGTGCCGCGGCAACAAATTAGGCGCTGCTAGGGAGGCAACCCAAGTTACGGTAGTTTGTTTTTAATTTTTATTTCTTTGGTATCACCTTTGGTTTTTGTTTTTATTTTGTGTTGACAGGTTGAGGGGAAGTCTGAGTACCCAAAATCTAAGCTAAGAAGCATGATGAAAGCATAAGTGCGGGGTCCTCTGGCCCCCATGATGGAAATTTGATAAAGTGGCATGCTATTAGTTAGGCCTAAAGGCCTCAGGGAGTATTTCTATCCTTTCTTTGATTTATACTTTGGGGAAAAAATATGATTTTAAGTGTGGGGTGGGGAATCTTTTGATTTGTTTAGGGTGAAGTGCGCTATCGAATCTTGGTTTTGATTTATTTGTAAGTTCTTGACTAAATCTAAAAAAAATACAAAAAGATTTTATCTGTGTTTGTTTTTAGTTTTTGTTGTTTTGTCTGTTTAGTAGAAGCATACTTCACCCACCCCTCATTTTTTATTTTCGGTTCTTTTTCAAGCCCTTTGAACCCAGTATCCTTTTTAATTTTTAGGAGTAATTTTTAAATTTTTTTGTCATTTGATGCTTTTACTGGGTGCTACAAATGATTACGTGATGCAAGTTGGTGTTGAATTCTAAGGCATGTTGTGAAAAATTCAATGACTTATGTGTGACACTTAGGCTCTTTTATTTGATTCTTGTGATATTAGCTTAAATTTGAATTCTTATAATTGCTTTGTTGAGAGTGTATAAGGATCCTTCTTGATTTTAACATGCGCCAAGTGTGAGTGAGGTTTTTATTATACTCCATATTTGCATATTGATGTTTAGAACTTGTCAGGTGTGTTTGTAATGCAAAATAAAGAATGTTGAGTTTAGGAGATGCCATTAGCATTTCTTTGATAGCCATGTTTTACACCTGCTTTATCTACCCTTTATGCATTATCTTAGCTAGCCCCGTTGATCCTTTAGCCTACTCCTTGGTAGCCTTATGTGTAGCTTACTCCTTTTCTTTTAATAGCCCGTAACTTGATCCAAAACTTCTAAGCACTTGATTTGAAAAATAAAAGTTGTGAAGGAGTAAAAGTTGAAGAGAAAGAGTAAAGTTGAAGACCCAAAGTAGTAGCTATTGGTGTGTTAAAAAGGTTTATGTATTTTTGGTAGGGAGTAAAGTAAAAAATTAAAGTGTTTTGAAAAAGATAATCAAAAACTCCCTACAAAAGATGTGCAAGCTAACATAAAGAGATGGGGCAAAACAAAAGAGAGTTGTGGAAGAAAGAAGTGGTGAAAAATAGACTGGTTGAAGATAAGCTTAATGGAAAGTATGATGTATTAAAGCGCTTGGGAAAGTTAGTCACTATTCTTGACCAAAATAGTCCTACCCGTACCTTAGCCTAAATTACATCCCAGTCCTACTTGATCTTGAGCTTTGTATTTCTTATACTAGTGGAGTACTACACTAAGGTCAAGCTTATGGTTCATTTTATGTGACATGTGAATTCTCTGTGAGAGTGAGAGGAATTTGATTCTTACACCCATTCTTGTAATAAATTGCACTAATGTGAGTGAATATTGGTAACTCTCTTATGGTGATAGCGCATATTTAATGATGGATGGGTGACTTGTATGATCTCTTTGTTGAGTAATATGCATGAGTTTTCCAACTTGGTAGAGTCAATTCTTAAGGCTAGGGAGTCTTGAAGTAGTATTCATGTGTTCTAAATTGTAATATGCCATGCCTAGGGTAGAACTTGCTATTCATGTAGTCATTGTAGTTCTAGCTTGAGTGTTTTATTTAAATTAGCAATGTTAGAGTCTGCCTTGATTGTAAAGATTTGTACGAGGACAAATAAGGCTTTACGTGTAGGATGGCGATCTTAGGCATATTTATACACCTAAGTGTCATTAGCTATATACGTTTAGCTTGGTTTTGAGGATAATTTGATCTGATTAATGAAGTATAAAGTGTGTAAGTATGTATTTGTGGGATAATTTACATGATTAGAGTGTTTAAGGTGCATTTGAACAAGTTAAGAGTCAAAATGATCAAATAGAGCTTATACGAGAAAACTAGTGTTGCTAGCTTAGGCTATGCTTGTTCTAGTGTACTTTGATGAGCTCTATTGTGTTGTATGGACTAATTTTTGTTATGATTTTTTATAGGAGACAATTTTAGTATATATGGAAACTAAATTAAGCCTACAAACAAGCCACAAGGAGTGGGGAAATAAGGAATGAGAAGACGAAAAGAATAGAGCAAGAATTAGGCGAACCCTCACCTTGTGGAGGGCCCCTTACATCGTACCCCCTATGGAATGGAAGGGTACCTTTACCTGAACCCCATAAGGAGATATTGCACTGGTTTTTCCTTGCTATAGTCCTACCTCGTAACCCCTTGTCCGTGCGATTGGCCATGTGGCGCGACCCTACCCCCCTAGGAACATCTAAAAGTTGTTTTTTATGTTTTTTAAGTGCGGGTAAGGTTGTAAATGCATATATTTTGTATGGGGAAGCCTATGTACGACCTAAAACACTATATAAGGTGTACTTATCCACATTTACAGATCACCTTTAGAATACACACAATTTGGAGAGGAGGAGAAGGCAACGAAGGCTCTACGTTAGGGTTTTGCTTCTTTTACTTGTAGTTTTCTTATAGTTTACTTATGGATTCATTATAGTGATTCTTTGTATGGATATGAGTATCTAAAAACCCTCTTTATATGGTTTCGGCTACAACATTATTTCTTAATTATGGTTTTATAGTTGGTTTATATGTATATTAAGTTATGTGATTATTCTTGCGTTCTTGTTATACTATTCTAAAGCGTCATGAAGTTTAGGATAAATCTAAGTCTCAAAATGAATTGACCATAGGAGTAAAGAGATGGAATGAATAATGTAGGGAGTGTGGATCATGTCTTTAATTATTAGATACTAATTGTTAAAGTATGATTTACAGTTAGGATAGAGATATAACTAAACGCCTCACTTGGTTAATGACATAGGGAGATAGATTAATGCATCCGAATTAAAGAATCACATCCCCACTCAACAATGTAGTTATGAGATTAATTTGGGTAGATGACTTAGAGGATGACCATTCCCAAGTTGTAATATCAACCTCATAAATCAATAATCACGATAAACACCAACACCAGCTAGAAATCATAGTTATGCATGAATGTGAAGTAAATGCCTCAACCCTGGAACTCTCCCTCTGTTGTTTACAATCCGAATTTAGATCATTGTTATTTCTATTACTTAGTTTATAAAAACAAAACTCAAACTCTTTTTGTTTACAAATCGCACTTGTTTAAATTCAATAGAAATACTTAAGTTGGATCGTCTGCTTAACACCAAGTCCCTGTGGGATCTATATTTGGCTCGTAAGAGCCACTTTATTACATTCACGACCACGTACACGTGCGTGTGTATTTAGGATGCAACAACGACCTCAAGCAAGCTTTAAAAGCTTGGTATGGGCGACTAATTACCTTTCTATTAAATATTAATATTCAAAGAGGAAAAATTGGTACTACTCTTTTTATTCAAAAAAGTGATTCCAACATTCTCATTGTACAAATCTATGTGGATGATTTTATTTTTGGAAGTTCTAACACCTCTTTGTGCAAGAATATTTATAATCTCATGAAAGAAGAGTTCGAAATGAGTCTTATGGGAGAGCTGACTTTCTTTTTGGGACTTCAAAAAAGGCAGTCGACTTTCGAAAACTTCATAAGTCAAAACAAGTATATGTAGGAATTAATTAAAAAAATTGGCACCAAAAAAAAAAAAGGAAAGGCTTTCGAAACACCCATGAGTCCCTCAACCTGCCTTGAATTTGATGTTCAAGGGAAAAGTGTGGATGAAAAGATTATCAAGGAATGACTGGATCATTACTGTACTTGATTGCAAGTTGTCTAGATATTATGTTCAGTATATTCAAATGTGCAAGATTTCAATCAGCCCCAAAGGAATCCCACCTCACAGCTGTAAAAAGGACAATTCTCTATCTTACTGAACTCAAGATCTTGTTCTATCGTATCCTCATTGTTTGAATTTTGATTTAATTGGATATTCAGATGCTAATTTTGTAGGTGAAAAAAATAATTGAAAAAGTACAATCAAAACTTGCTAATTGCTTGGTGACTCATTAGTGTCATGGAATAGCAAAAAGCAAACTTCTATTGCATTATCTACCACGGAATCCGAATATATGGTTGTTGGTAGTTGCAGTACTCAACTCTTATGGATTATGCATCAACTACTTGACTATGATCTTTTATATGAATTAGTTTCCATTATGTGTGATAACACTAGTGCTATTAGCCTTTCCAAATATACCGTTCATTATTCGAAAACTAACTATATTGATATCAAGCATCATTTTATTAGAGATCGTGTTGAAAATGGAGACTTTGTTCTAAATTTTGTTGATTCTGAAAATCAGCTTGCTGACATTTTTACAAAATCTCTCTTAGAGGAAAGATTTTGTTTTTTAAGAAAAAGGCTCGGTATTACAAGCATTTAATTTCTCCTTGTCTGTCTTATTTGCTTATTCTTTTGCTATTTAAAAAAATTTATTATATATTATTATATTTTTGTTAATTTCCATATTTCCTTAATTGTTTTATTTTCTTTAGTTATTAATATGTGGTCATTTATTACTTTGCGTGTCCTTTTAAATCAAATTCCTCATTTCCCTCAACCCTCATAAATATTTCTCTCTGTTCCATAAACAAACTATCTGACTTCTCATCATTATTTCCCCTTTTTCAATGTCTCTTCAATTGATTCACTAAATCACCTCTTTGCCTTCCCTTCTCCTCTCTCGATATAAACCCTCTCTTCTACTTTCTCTTCACTTATCCTCCTCCATAATGTCTAAGACCAGATCTATGACATCTTTCCCACCTCTTTAAGCTGACTTATTAAAAATCTCCTCCACAAATATTCTAAATCTCTTTTCAAACTTCTTTGAAGGAGAATCCCATGTCCCTACAGAAAAGACTTTTAAGAAGATATCCACTTGTGACAAAGGATATTCCTGCAAGAAACCCTGGGTGGACACTCATGGATCTTTTATTCAGGAGGACATGCAAAAGTTTTGGGGGATTGAGCAAAAAAAGAAATTTGAACTTTTTCAAAATCGGTCTATAGTTTCTAGTAGGGTGATAAACTTAAAGCAACTTAAGGAGTCGCTAATGTCTCCCAAATAACACCTCGCAATGAAGTATAAAACGGTCACTGTCAAATATAGAACCCAACTAAGGTTGGGGTCGATCCCACAGGGAATAGGTTGAAATATCAATCAATATGTAGTCAAGGCAATTAATAACAATCTCTAGTGAAAGAGGGAGTTTTTGTAAATAAATAATTCAGTAGTAACAGATGTTGATTTATTAGATGTGCAACCAGTATGAGAGAGGCACTAGAACTGTGTTCCCTAATAACTTCACAACTCCGTAGGTTCTTCATACTTTCTAATATCTCTCGGTGTTCGGTATGAAAAATTGATAGGTTATGTAATGACACTTTCCGTCATTACATATAAGTCACTTTTTTAAAATTTCATGCTAAAATTCTTCCTAGATTTGAAATTACAAATTTCAAGCTAGGCTAGTTTTAGATGAAATTTGAGTAAGGTGTGGTCTAGGGAAATTCAAGAATGAATTTGGCAAGTTTGGTGGTGTTTAACTTGATTTCTGGTTAGCTAATACAATAAATAACCCATAAGATTTTATGAAATTAAATTTGGGTAAGTAAAACTCTCAGAATTGATCTTAGTGTAAAGGGTATTATTTGGGATATCTCGGATTTAAGGTGTGTTGTAAAAAATGGGAATTTTGATCAAAACCAGGCATTCTTCCTTTCCTATGTCACTATAGTGACGTGCATGTCTCTATAACGACATGTCTAAAAATAGAGAAAATCCTGCTATAGCACCCAGTCAACGATCGCTATAGTGACATGTGTCACTATGGTGATGAAAACCATAGTTTTATTTTAAAAAATACCCCAAAATGGTTTATTTTTTTAAAACACATTTTGGGACAAGAGAGAGGCAATTTTGGGTGAAAATCATTAGCTAATCATTGTTTTGCTTCGTTAAGGTAAGGATTTCATTTCTGTTAACTAGTATATTGATAATCTAGCCTTAGAATTGCTAGTGTATGTAGTTCGGGGAGGGTTAAGGGCAGGTTTTGGTTGTTTTTCAAGTGTAAGGGAGTAATTTAAGTATAAAGTTAATGGGTTTTGGTTAATTATAGTTAAATTACCCTTGCATGTCGTTAATTAACTAATTATTCCATGGAATTGGTAGTTTTAGGTGAATTACGGTAGAAAAGCCCTAGAACGGGGAGGGAATGATCATGAACTTGGCATTAGGGGTTGGGTATGAGTTATAATCCCCAACGTGGTAGGTCATTTCATTAATTATGTGTTTCAAGGTATTTCTAGACCGAGATCAAGCAGAAATTGCATAGAAAGGCAAGGCCCAGGTTTAGTTGAGTTGTGCAAGCTTTGATTGAGGTAGGTGATGGTATTGTAGTTTAATCCAATTTGTACTATATGTGCATGTTAACTACTTCTTAGTATGGTTTGTTAGTGCATGTTGTTTGGAGTGGTCAATTTAAATGAATTTATCTTGTTGTATGACTACCTTATTGTTAAATGTGGAATGTTTCGGTATTTAGGACATTCTCATGGCTTATTGGTGGAATAAGGTTTGCATACACTCGTGTCTGGGGTTTAGGTACATGGATGAAATTTATCCCTTGCTGGTCATGGCTAGAGAGTGGTTATGATACCTATAGAATGTATGTACGAGGTTCAGGTGAGTTTGACGGTTCCATGAGCTAATCGGGGAATATATTTATATATTTGATAATTGCTTAAATTTTCTTGACTTGTTTGACTTGGGTTGACTGAACTTGACTTGGTTGTAAGTGTATTGACTTGTTGCTTGTAATCCTAAACTGCTTATTTGACACTTGTTGCGCTAGATTTAGATAAGATTGTGCATGGATTAACTTGTTGTACTATGCTTTGGTTAAGTGTTCATATTCTCGTCTTGGGTTGACCAAATGACCCTATCAGTACACTATTATTTTCTTATGTATTGATACTACACCTGCTCTTACTTTTAGTGAGTGCAGTGCATATTCTAGCGGCTCCTACAAGACCTCACTTGTAATTCGAGCGGATGATTCAAATTTTAAGGTGAGAAGCATATTCGGGATACCATGGAATCTTTCCTTTATGACTTTGTTCTTTCTTTTGAACTTATGCATTCTTTCTAGTTTTGGGGTCGCATACCGTTCTTGACAATCTTAGTATGTTTTGGTACACCGCCTTTGGAATCCTAGGGATGTTTTATTTAAGTATTGATTTTCGCATTTCTTAAGTTATTAGATTGGATGATTCTTGAACTATTAATGGGATGGTTTTCTCCTTTTCTTTAAGTGTTGGTTAATGCTTTTGGGGTTATTGGTTCTCCCACCGAAGAATAGGGTAGGTGCCACTCACATCCAATTGGGTCGTGACAAAGTTGGTATCAGAGCCTAGGTTCATAGATTTTGTTGTACCAAAATGGGCCTAGTAGAGTCTCAGGGAATAGTACGGAGACATCTATACTTTTTTCGGTAGGCTATAGGACTTTAGGAAAACTATCATTCTTGCTTATTTCTATACTTTTCTTCGGGAGGCTATAGGACTTTAGGAAAACTATCATTCTTGCTTATTTCATGTTGTAACTTTATTCCAATTGGCATCTGGCAATCCAAATTGGTATCTAATTTCTTCACTCTTTTGTCCACAGATGGTGACTACTAGGTCAAACAAAACCCAAGCTGAAGCCCCCACACTGGCCACTCCAACTACAGAGCCACTCCAACTACTAGGTTTGAACTATGATCTTTAAGTTTTGTCTGTGCATATAAATTCTGCAGGAAAGGGGTTCAATGAGGTTTCTGATTATGTGAAGAAGTTAGAGGGAGTTATGCAAGCGGGTCAGACTAAGATATTAGCTAAGAAGTCTCACAATGTTGGGAATTTTAGCAGATCTTACTCTAAGGGCCACGGTCAGCAAGCATACTCAACTCGCCCTATTCAGTCAGCATTGCTAGTTTCTATTATGGGTCCAGCTAAGGTTTCTTCTCAGACGCAGGTTATTAGGGGCCAAGGGGCTTCTAACTCTTCTACCAATCGGCCTTCTCTCGAGCGGGGATTTTACTATTGTGGTGTGTTGGTCATTTTAAGAGAGAGTGTCCTCTGAGGTAGGTGGATGGACAGACGGAGGAGCAGACTCAGTCTATAGTTCCAACGGGTTGAGGAGGAGGAGGTAACGGCAGGAGTAGTCCACAAGGTGGACGGGGAAATCATATAGGTGGTCGGGGTGGTCAAGAAATTGGCGGCGCTAGGGGAGGAGCGCAGTTGGGGAGAAGTTAGCTTATATTGATGACCAGGCTCACTGTTATGCCTTTTCAAGAAAGACTGATACCGAGGCTTCTGATGCGGTTATCACAGGTACCATTTCTGTTTGTGACCGGATGGCTTCTATTTTTCTTGACCCAACGTCTATTATTCTTATGTATCTTTCCAATTTCCGATGGGTTTAAATTTGGTTTGTGATGTACTTGACTAGCCTGTTTATATATTTTCTCCTATTGGTGAGTGTGTGGTAGTAATCTATGTTTGCCATTCTTGTTCTGTGTTGTTTGTGGGTTTTTAGACTTCAAAAGATTTAACTATTCTGGATATGTTAGACTTTGATGAAATTTTGGGTATAACATGGTTATCTCCATATCACGTTGTCTTAAACTGTAATGCTAAGACAGTGACTCTAGCTATGCCTAGGATTAAGGTACTAGAGTGGGAGAGGTATTTAGCTTTTTTAGCTCATCTCCAAGATGTGAGTATAGGGTCCCCTTCTATAGAGTCAGTTCTGGTGGTTTTCAAATTCCAGGAAGTGTTTCCTTCAGACTTACCAGGTATGCCTCCAGATAGAGATATTGATTTTTGTATTGACTTAGAGCCAGGTACCCACCCGATATCTATTCCACCCTATCGATTGGCTCTAACAGAGTGGAGAAAATTCAAAATTCAATTGCAAGAACTACTTGACAAGGGGTTTGTTCATCCAAGTGCTTCACTTTGGGGTGCTCCAGTTCTATTTGTTAAGAAGAAGGATGGTAGTATAAGGATGTGTATTTATTATAGACAACTGAATAATGTTACCATTAGGAATAAATATCCCTTTCCTCGCATAGACTATCTGTTTGACCAGTTATAAGGTGCGACATTATTTTCCAAAATTGACTTGCAGTTGGGTTATCATCAGTTAAAAATAAGACCAGACGACATATCAAAGACAACTTTTAGAACTCGGTATGGCCATTAAGATTTTCTAATGATGTATTTCGAGCTAACTAATGCACATACAACCTTTATGAGCCTTATGAACGGTATCTTTAAGTCATTCTCGGATTCCTTTGTTATTGTGTTTATTGATGACATTCTAGTTTACTCCCAGAGTAAGGACGAGCATGCAGTCACCTATGCATAGTGTTAGAGATTCTAAAGGAGAAGCGGCTATTTGCCAAATTTTCAAAGTATGAGTTCTGGTTATCTTCAGTTACCTTTTTGGGGCACGTTGTTTCTGAAAAAAGGGTGATGGTGAATCCCCAAAAGATTGAGGCAATTAAGAATTGGATTCGACCTAGCTCAGTAACCTAGGTAAGAAACTTTTTGGGTCTTGCTAGTTATTACTGCAGGTTTGTCAAGAACTTTGCATCCATTGCAATGCACTAAACAAGGATGACTCAGAACAAAGTGCCATTTGTTTGGTCAGATCAATGTGAGAAGAGCTTCCAAAAGCTCAAGACACTCTTGCTATAGCTTTTATCCTTTCTTTACCGGTTGAAGGTAAGGGCTTTATAGTGTTTTGACACACTTCACTTTTAGGATTGGGCGTTGTGTTAATGCAGGATAGGAATTTCATTGCTTATGCTTTAAGGCAGTTGAAGCCTCATGAAAGAAACTACCTAACCCATGGCTTAGAGTTGGCAGCGGTGGTGTTTGCATTAATTATTTGGAGACACTATCTTTATGGTGTCAAATATGAGGTCTTCACAGACCACTATAGCTTACAACATGTGTTTACTCAAAGGGAATTGAATCTAAGGCAGCGGAGATGGATGGAATTGTTGAAAGATTATGATGTGACTATTCAGTATCATCTAGGTAAGGCCAATATAGTGGCAAACGCATTGAGATGAAAAGCCATAAGTACTGGTAGTTTTTTCATTCTTGAGGGTATCCAGGCAACCTTTAGCTAGAAAGTTTCAAGCTCTAGCATCTCCGAGTTTGTAGTTTGGGGTTTCAAACTGAGTGTTGGATAGTATTGAGGTAAGTTCGACATTTCTAGATCAGATTAAGGCCAAGCAATTTGAGGACAAGAAGTTGAATGCGCTCCTAAATAAAGTGGTGGGGGGGTGGGGTGGGGGGTGGACACAACTCTTGATGTGAGTGGGGTATTGTGGTTTAAGGCAAGGTTATGTCTTCTCGGGTTGGTGATTTGGTTCGTGATGTACTTTTAGAAGCCCATGGTTCGCGTTATACTATTCATTCGGGTACAACCAAAATGTACAGGGACTTAAGGCATCTTTATTGCTTTCGCGAAATGAAGAAGGATATAGTGGATTGTGTGTCCAAATATCACAATTGTTAGTAGGTGAAGTATGAACATTAAGGGCATGCGAGGTTGCTTCAGAGAATGCCTATACCTATATGGAAATGGGAGAACATCGCTATGGATTTTGTGGTGGGTCTTTCTAAGACCTTGGAAAAATATGACTCCATCTGGGTAATAGTGGATCGGTTGACTAAATCAGCTCACCTTTTACCATTTTGGGTAGACTACAACTCTCAACAATTAGCTAAAATCTACGTCAAGGAAATAGTGAGCCTTCATGGGGTGCCCCTTATATTATTTCTGATAGAGATACAAAGTATACTTTTAAATTTTGGGACAGGTTACACGAGGAGTTCGGCACCAAGCTTACTTTTAGCACACCTTTTCATCATCAAACTGATGGGCAGTCGAAAAGGATAATTCAAGTGCTAGAAGACATGTTGAGAGCCTGAGTGATTGACTTTGGTGGTAATTAGGACTAGTTTCTTCCGTTGTGTGAGTTTTTATACAACCATAGTTATCACTCCAGCATTGATATGGCACCATTTGAGGAACTCTATGGAAGGAAGTGTAGGTCACCTATTGGGTGGTTTGAGACTGGAGATGTTGAACCTTTGGACACTGACTTATTGAAGAAGGCTCAAGCAAAAGTAAGGTTCATTCAAACCAAGTTGTTGGCTGCTCAAAGTAGGCAGAAAGAGTACGCGGACTGTAAGATAAGAGACATGGACTTCAAGGTTGGTGAACAAGTGTTGCTTAAGGTGTCTCCCATGAAAGGAGTCATGAGGTTAGGCAAGAGGGGCAAGCTCAGCCCTCGGTATACTGTTCCCTTTATGATTTTTGAGAAAATGGGTCTGGTTGCGTATAGGTTAGCTTTATCGATGTGGTTGTCAGGAGTTTATTTAGTATTTCATGTCTCCATGATCAAATGATACCATGGGGATGGAAACTATATCATTAAATGGGACTCGATCCTATTAGATAAGGATTTGGCTTACGAGGAGTAACCGGTAGCGATTCTAGATTGGCATATTCAAAAGTTGAGAATAAAGGAAGTTTGTTCGATTAAGGTTTAATGGAAGTATCGTCCAATTGAAGAAGTGACTTAGAAAATCGAGAAGGACATACGGGATAAGTATCATCAATTGTCTGAGGATACAAGTACTCTCTTCTTTCTTTATTTCAGCCTATTTTTCTCGTTTGATCATTCGAAGATGAACGATGGGTAAATTTTTATTTGTTATAACGACCCTTTCCGTCATTACATATAAGTCACTCGTTTAAAATTTCATGCTAAAATTCTTCCCAAATTTGAAATTATAAATTTCAAACTAGGCTAGTTTCGGACGAAATCTGAGCGAGGTGTGGTCTAGAGAAATCTGGGAATGAATTGGGAAAGTGTGGTGGTGTTTGACTTGATTTCTAGTTAGCTAAGATGATAAGGAACCCGTAGGATTTTATGGAATTGAATTTGGGTAAGTAGAACTCTCAAAATTGATCTTAGCGTAAAGAGTATTATTTGGGATGTCCCGAATTTAAGGTGTATTGTAAAAAAATAGAATTTTTGGTCAAAACCAGGCATTCTTCCTCACCGATGTTGCTATAGCGATGTGTATGTTGTTATAGCGACATGCCCAAAAGCGAAAAAAATCCTGCTATAGAGCCCAGATGTAGTCAACGACCGCTATAGCCACATGTGTCTCTATATACATCGGTATAGCAACGAAAATTGCAGTTTTATTTTAAAAAATACCCCCAAAATGGTTTATTTTTCTAAAACACATTTTGGGGCAAAGGAGAGGCCATTTTGGGCGGAAATCATCAGCTAATCATCACTTTGCTTCGTTAAGGTAAGGATTTCATTCCCGTTAACTAGTATATTGATAATCTAGCCTTAGAATTTCTAGTGTATGTAGTTCGGGGAGTGTTAAGGGATGATTTTGGTTGTTTTTCTGGTGTAAGGGAGTAATTTAAGTATAAAGTTAATAGGTTTTGGTTAATGATAGTTAAATTACCCTTGCATGCCGTTAATTCACTAATTATTGCACGAAATTGGTAGTATTAGGTGAATTACGGTAGAAAAGCCCTAGAACATGGAGGGAATGATCATGAACTTGGCCTTAGGGGCAAGGTATGAGTTATAACCCCCAACGTGGTAGGTCATTTCATTAATTATGTGTTTGTATGTTTTTCTAGACCGAGATCAAGCGAAAATTACACAGATAGGCAAGGATCAAGCTTAGTTGAGTTGTGTAAGCTTGGATTGAAGTAGGTGATGGTATTGTAGTTTAATTTAATTTGTACTATATGTACATGTTAACTACTTTTTAGTATGGCTTGTTAGTGCATGTTGTTTGGTATGGTCAATTCAAATGAATTTATCTTGTTGTATGATTTTGACCTACCTTATTGTTAAATGTGGAATGTTTCGGTATTTAGGATATTCTCATGGCTTATTGGTGGAATAATGTTGGCATACACTCGTGTCTGGGGTTTAGGTACATGGACAAAATTTATCCTATGCAGATCATGGCTAGAGGGTGGTTATGATACCCATAGCATGTATGTACGAGGTTCAGGTGAGTTCGACAGTTCCATGAGCAAATCGGGAAATATATTTATATATTTGATAACTGCTTAAATTGTCTTAACTTGTTTGACTTGGCTTGACTGAACTTGACTTGGTTGTAAGTGTATTGACTTGTTGCTTATAATCCTAAACTACTTATTTGACATTTTTTGTGCTAGGTGTAGGTTAGATTGAGCATGGATTAACTTGTTGTACTATGTTTTGGTTAAGTTTTCTCACTTGTAAATCTAGAGAGAGATTCAGATTTCAGGGTGAGCAGCATATTCGGGCTACCATGGAATCTTTCTTTTATGACTTTGTCCTTTATTTTGGACCTATAAATTCTTCCTAGTTTTGGGGTTGCATCCCCTTCTTGACATTCTTAGTATGTTTTGGTACACCGACTTTCGGATACGAGGGATGCTTTTTTTTAGTACTGATTTTTGCATTTCTTAAATTGTTAGATTGGATGATTCTTGAACTATTAATGGGATAGTTTTCTCCTTTTCTTTAAGTGTTGGTTAATGCTTTTGAGGTTATTGCTTCTCCTACCGGAGAATGGGGTGGGCGCCACTCTCGTCCAATTGGGTCGTGATAGGTTATGTATACTTAGAATAGCTTTACGCTCTTGTCTAAGCAATATCATCAAGTAAGTTTTCTATTTTCCTATGTTTGCATTACTAACCCCTATCTTGGATCCCAGATTAGCTATCTCGGATTATCGGTTCAAGCTATTAAGTGGAGTTTGGTAGCTCCAAGTCTCTATTGTTTATTCCCTTATTCCCATCCGTTACTCATCCATTTGTCCAGAGTAAAGATAAGGCGAGTTCTAACGTTGTACACCGCCAAAAAGATGTCAAACCAAAGGAAACAACAATACATGTATGAACACTAGTTGAAAATCACTTCGTACTACGAACCCTACTTTGTTAATCCGCCATGGTTCCCACAACCCTAGTTGTGGTGTTTATCTACTTATAATTGTAAGAACACAAGAAGAATTCTGATAAGAAAGCATAATTATGAACTTATAATAACAAGATGAAAAATTCCAAGATCTCACTTTGAATTACAACCCTAAGAGTCGATATCTGTGATTCCAAGACCAGGAATGTGCCTTAGAACCTTACAATAATGTAACAGAACATACATTAAAACAAAAAAACAAATAAGAGTATTTATAGAAAAAATAAAACCTATCCTAAACATAACAGGATTTGCTGAGTCGGTTGTTTTGGACGACAGGAAGGTACGATCGTGGCTAGATACCACGATCGTCCTTGGTGCTCGTAGGTTCGACATGAACTTTTTCATCTTCAGGTCATGGCTAGTACGATGCTCAGTACGAGTTCGTGGCTTCTAGGTACGACTGTACAATATAGTCATCTGATCCTTTTGTACTTCAACTCCTACAAACTTCACATCTGGACCTTCCTCCCATGATACCTTGGTATGATTGTACTTTTGAGGTACAGTCATAAAAAGCACTCGTCTGATCTTTCTTCACTTAACAGCTGCAACCTTGTCTCCAGGACCTCTTCCCATAATTAGGTTGTACGATCGTAGGATAAATGCATGATCGTGGGAGCATCCGTCTGTTTGACACCTGGAAATTCATTCTGTGGTTCATTCCATAATCTCTTGGTACAACCGTGGTTAGATCCCACAGTAGTAGATTGGTTGATCTGAGGTACTTTTTGTCCTAAGTTCAGCACTTTCCTTCTCCAGCCCTATTTGACGTGCAAATACCCAAAAGCATATTATATCCATATACAAATACCCTTGTACTTGCAAATATTCATTATTTTAAGTGTCGTAAGTTCGTGGAACATCAGTCTTGTTTCTCGGTAAGTGATATTTTCAAAGCTCAAAAACTCAAATTATTTTTCAAGGTATATGGTATAAAAGTTTATAAGGATCTTGTTCGCTTGTTTTTTGCTAATATTCGTGTGTCCCTAGAAAGTGGAGAACTTGAAACCCTAATGCTTGACACTAGAAATAATGTTAAATGACTTTCTATTTGAAAAAGTGTTTGAATTTGACTCTTCTGGAGGTATTCCATATATGAATGGTGCCTGACCTGATGATTTTGAGGTATCGTTTGAAGGAGCAAAAATGGTAGTTGCCGAATCTAGAAATGACCTCTCTGATTTTGGATCCCTGTCTCTGTGATTTGAAAACAAAATTTTAGCCCATATTATTGCTACCACCTTGGTTCCCCGCATAAGTTCTCTTAGTAGCATTTCTACTAGGGATTTGTTTGTGTTGTACTATCTGATTAAGAAGTATCATTTGAATTGGAGTGCTTGGTTTCGAGAGTATATGCTAGAAAGTGCCCAGGATTCTAGCTCCTCTACTAGTTTGCCCTATGGTGCACTAATCTCTCGCATTTTGCTTCACTTAATGATTGATTTATCTAATTTTCCTGTTGTGGATGTTACTGATACCTATGACACTCGAGCTATTAAAAGCATAGGATATGTGTTAGTTGATTTCCAGTGGTGTATGAAGGACTCAGCCAAAGCTCATTCTGTGAAAAACAACTCTGGCAAGCCCCCAGCTGACTCTGCCGCATTGTTTCTCAAAGGAGTGGAAGGTATACAGGAACGGTTGATGACTATAGAAGAAGGTATGATTTCTTCGTAGGAAATTATTATAATAATCAGTCAAGTCATCAAGGATACAGGAACAGATGTAGGAAGATTGAGGCTGGTAGTGGACAGTCTGAAGATTAAAGGAATTCGGACTGTGAATAAATTGATCAAGCAAGTTGACTTTGTCAATTCTGAAGCCATCTCCTCTCACAACGAACTTTCCATCACTTTTCAGACATCCTATTCAACCTTCTCTAAGAACTTACAAAAATCCTATGATGCCTTCTGCAGGAATGTGACTAATACCTTGGCCTATTTCTTGAAAAAGAAGTAAATCTTTCAGTCCTTGATTCAATAGGGGTGTGTCCCTATAAAACAATCCTTATGTACTATTTTTGCACTATTTTCTCTGACTCCTCCCCTTCTCAGGGGTTATCTCTGTTAAACTATGCCATCTTTTTAATTATTTGCATGTTTATCTATTCTATGATGTCTGTATATTTCCTTTCTGATTATGCTAAAGGGGGAGAAAAGTACAGGTAATACAAGTTAAAAGGAGATGCATAATTTGAGGAGGAGCCAGCTCAACTCAGGAGGAAACTTACAGGGAAGTTTAATGAATAAAGTTTTACTCTTTGTCATCATCAAAAAGGGGGAGATTGTTAGCCCCAAATCTAGTTTTAATGATGACAAAGCTAATCCCAAATTATGTGTAGGATAATAAAGGAAGCAATGCTCAAAAAGAAAAAGCTCAGTCAAAAGGAATATCGCGACAGCAAAGTAATTAATCCCAAAATCAATCAGGATCTCAAGTTTATTGGAAGGCTGCATCACGAAAGGAAGGAGTATGTTCAGCACATGAATATAAGGAAGAAAATATAGACGTATCTGATACGGACATATTACGTCATCTGGATATTCAATTCCCAACCTAGATGACCCCGTAAATCCCTTGGGTTCTCCGATTAATAAAGCATGGAATTAGAAGAAAGGAAATTCTAATTCCCCCAAATCAAGGTGAAACCATTTACAACGACAAGAAAATATCGGTAAAGATTCTGAGGATCAGAAGATACAACGGTCACAATAGTCAAACTCTTGTATAAATAGAACATAGTAGCCTAAGTTTATTTTGTACATCTTCACTTGAGAAAATACGCTAGTTACTTCTTTAGCCTTATACAATTCATTGTAATACGTCATAGTGAACACAAAAGAGAGAAGAAACTAGACGCTACATGAGTAGAGGCTACTACCTTTCTTCGAGAAGCTTTATTCATAAGCTATTGGAGAAATCATCTGTAAACATTCAAGTTGCTCTAAGAGAACCTCTTGTAACCCAAGGGGACTGGAAGCAGGAACTACAAGGGTGTTCTGAACCAGAATAAAGTTTCTTGTGTTGTTTACTTAAATTCTATCATTTATATTTTGTCTATATTATTTCCAGTACTAATGTTTCTTTGTAGGGAAGTTGGCTAGCAGACAGCTTTAGTTGACTCAAAGAGAGAATTTTCAATTCACCACCACCCACCCCGCTCTTGATTATCATTAATAATTTATATCCGAATCTTTTTAGGGTAGTTGTTTGATTTGTACTAGGATTATAATCATTATTATCTATTTTACGGTTGTGGTATTAAATTTAGGGGGAAGGACAACAATAGTCCTTCGGCCAAAGTATTTCCACGCCATGGCTAAAAGGGCCGATATTTTAGGAATAATTACATAAATGAACTTATTTAAATCAATTATTACCTTTTTTAGGAGTATTTTTTTATTTATTACAGTTTAAGCCTAACCAGACCCCATTTCATGGGAATACACCAGTTATGTTGTTGTTGTTGTATTACAGTTTAAGCCTATGTTTACCATTAATAACTAAAATAAACCTTGTTGTTCTTTTCTTACCCATCTCTTCTCAACCTTCGTCTCTCCCCTCTCACGTCCTTCTTATCTCCTCCGGCAAACTCACGACACTGGAATAACCAACAATCAATGCCATAACGACTCATTATCTCTCCGTTTTCCCACTGCTCCGGCGAGGAGCTTCAAGCTCCGGTGAATCGGAGTAAACCATCAACAACGGCCAGTCTTTTTTCCCTTTTTCTACACAACCATCTATGTCAGAGCTCTGATTCTAGCAGCCACCATAACACCCATGCTGGAATTATAATAGAGCGACCAGATCTGACCAAAATTATCTAGATCTCGCTGAAATTATTGAATTTTACTAGAGTTATTCGATGATGGAGGAGAAACGGAGGGGTAGCTTGCTCCAGCGATGGGAGCTCGTCGAAGAAGATGGGGGTTGTTTGGTTGTTTATTGTTTGGTGGTTGGTTCGCCGAAAAAAATAGGAAAAGGGAGGTGATGGGTCTGTTAGTGGAAATAGGGTCATCAATGTTTAAAACGTGGAGGAAGATGGAAAATAGAGGAGGTCGTTAATGGAGGGAGTTAAATTGCAAAGATGATTCTCTGTTAAAAAAAAATGGAGGTCAGGTTGCTTGCTGAAGTTGTTGGCCGGAACAGTAGGTCGATAGAGGAAATAGGTAGTTGTATTACACTTGTATATTAAACATAAACAATAGTTTCGTAACACAATTCGAATTCAATATTATACATTATTATAAATTCGATAGTTGTTATTTTATAACAAATATGATATACTTCTAGCAACGTAAATTAATTTAAATTGTAATGGAATGTTTGAAATTCATACATAATAGTTATAAATATTTGTATTAAAAATGTTTTAGTTATATATATTTACCACGTGCATTGAAATGAGTCTAATATATTGAATTCAAAATGTATTATAATTGCTGCTTATTTTTTTCTCTTATAATGATGTTAAAAAAGTATTATACTTGAATTTCAAACATCAAAATACTATTCAAATTAGTTTAAGTATTACTATATTAAAACCGTGTTTAGACTGTATTATATATGCATTTAGCTATTTTTGGTTAAAAAAAAGTTAGGCTATCAGCTGTAAGAATAAAAATGTACTAAAATTTGTAAATAACACTATTTAATACATTATTTATGTAAATAGGTTTTTGTGTATACAATACATATATAAAAAATTGTTACATATATACAATACAATTCAATCGTGATAGATACATTTTTATACATACACAATCATGATAGATATATTTTTATACAATAATGATACATTTTTTATACATACACACTCGTGATAGATACATTTTTATACAAATATAATGCATTTTCTATACACAGTTTATACAAATACATATTCTATACAATTGTATAATAATATATTTTCTATACACATCTTATACAAAATAGATATTCTATACAATAATTATATAGTTTTTACATAAATATTATACAGATACATATTAGAGCTGTCAATACGGGTCAGTCCAGCCCATCCGAGCTAGCCCACACGACCTTTGAATTTGACTGGCCCGCCCAAGCCCGGTTAGCCCAACAAAATGATGGGCCAGAAAATAGCAAACCCAACCCATCACTCTAAAGGGATGCGGGTCTTGACAGGCCAACCCACTTTTTATAAAATATTATTTTTGTAATCATTTTTTTATTTTAAAATATTAATAACATAATTATTTACAAGACAATATTATATGGTGTTACTACTTGCTAATTAAGTCTTAAATTCACAAAAAAATAGTACTAACAATTTTCGAAACTAAATATCTTTTGACATGATACTGCTCGAATCAAATAGAGCTATTAATAAGCAAACTAAAAGTTAATGAGTAACAATATAACTAGCTAAATACAAATATTAACCTAATTTTGTTTCAATAAATCACATAAAACACACACAAAAAAAAAAGATGTCAATATTTCATCCATTAACATGAAAATGAGCTTCTCATAAGGAACTCACATGTTTCTACCTAGTTAGACAAACTTTGAAATTGAAGAATGAGCTTGCAATGACTATGGTCTACGCTACAAAGGAGAAGATGGGTGTCACGACCAAGAGTGAAAGCGAGTAAATCCTAAATAGTAAATAGTGATTCATTAAAAAGTTTAGGATTTGTATTTTTATTATTTACATTTTTTAAACATAATTAATATTTAAATATTTGAGTTTGGACTCCTCTTATTAATTTTAGTACTTTATATTATTTTTATTTTTTAATTATTTATTAATTGGCCCACGAGCCAGCCCAACCCATATTGGTCAAGCCTCATGGGCCAGAATGCTTATCTGGGATGGGTTAAAAAGTTTTGTTCTTAAATGAAGTGCAAAAAACTAAGCCCAACCCTATCAAATTTATAGGCTGGGCTAGGTAGGCCCAATGGGCCTGAACCATATTGACGGCTCTAATACATATTCTATACAATAATTATACAGTTTCTATATAATTGTATTTTATTGTTAAAAAAGTAAAATTTTTTAGGTAAAAAAAAAAAGCAGCAGCAGGAAATATTTAAAGAAAAGGACTGAAATGACCTAAATTTGAAAATGGCCATTTTGGTGGAAATACTTTGCCAAATGGCCCTGCAGGGTCATTATTCCTTAAATTGATCCCAATATTAGATAATATATACTTAATCAAATACAAGATAGATTTAATCCCAAATTTTATATCGGGATAATCCACTTAATCGCTCCAACCAAACGACCCCTTAAGTTATATTATCTTATATTATTACTACTATATATAAGGGAGAATAGTTTTTTTTGGTAGTCCTCACATGATTTTTTTTTTTTTCTCTTTTATCCATGATTGAATTTTTATGACTTTGTAAGTTAACATATATTTTGGTAGATATTAAAAACTTTAAGTACTTTTACATGCCACTAAAAATGAAAAAGGTAATAGTGACCCCCACAAAGCATACTCATACATAGTCTTTACTTTAGGTGAAAATGTTATTAAACTTGTTTCAAATTATATTTTATCTTAAGAATTTATTATAGACACACAAATAGTGATTTTGTAGTTCAATTTCTATCTTAATATAGGTTTAATTATTGAAATAAAATATTTTTTTTATAATATTATTTATTGATATTATTTATAATTTATCATTTGCTATTTAAATTTAGTCGCCGATTAGATGTAAAGTTTATGTTATTTTACCTTTTACCTGTAATTTTATGTTGTACATGTTGATAAACATAAGTAATTACAAAGATTTTACTAAAGATAAAAAAAGAAATATTATTTATTGATATTATTTATAATTTATCATTTGCTATTTAAATTTAGTCGTTGATTAGATGTAAAGTTTATATTATTTTACCTTTTACCTGTAATTTTATGTTGTACATGTTGATAAACATAAGTAATTACAAAGATTTTACTAAAGATAATAAAATAACGACATTGTATTAAACCTCTTAATTACTGCTAACCCTTTTAACTTGTGGCTTCTTGTGTTCCTTTTTTTTCAGGATATACTTCTTCTGTTTGTAGCACCTTCAAGTTGAGCAAGAAGAAGAAAAGCAGAGAATTAGATCTGGAATAATTCAAAGCGAGTATTCATCATGATAATGGAATTTTCTGACACCGATGATTCCATCAAGTCGTCGGCGAATTCGCACGATGAAACTTTACAAGTCCAATGAAAGTCTCAGGCAATTGAAGTCCAATTAAATGCTAATTAATGTAATTTGGCTATAGATTGAAAAGTAATTTTTTGAGTCTATACAATTGAATTATTTTTGGTAATATAATATACACTGGGCTATATTTTGTAATGTAACATTAGTAGTTGTAATTTTTTATAATTTTTCCTTTAAAATGTTGGTCCAACTTCGTCCTCACAGGGGCACTTAGGGAATTTCAGATCATATTGATGGCAGAGTTTGACAAATTCTATTAGCATATATTCTATAATAGTTGTGGAGTGTCTTTTATCCCCTTAGTGAGAGGCTTTATTACTTTGCTTTTCACTTGACTTTTTTGTAACTATGATTATAAATCAAGGGTAAAACTAATCTTGAAATACGCAGCTCTATTGACGGGCCCACCACATCTCCATAAGCACACACCTGTTAGGATTGAGATGATAAAGGTACTTGGATACTATTTTAATTTGTTCATAAATTTTCAGTCAACTGCTTGAATTATGGTTCATTTCAATTGAACACCTAAATATATGATAAAGTATTTTTGTTAGAGACTTTTAATTCAAATTTATGAAAAACTTTTATGTATGCTATCAAACATCAATTACATATAACAACAAGAATAGCAATATATTGAGTGTAACTCCATAAGTAGGGTCTGAGGAAAGTGACGTGTACCCAAACTTTACTGCTATTTTGTAAAGGTAGAGATGTTATTTCTGATAGACCCTTGGGACAAATAAGGTATTTCAAAGTAGGCTTGAAAAAGAAATACAGAAATGAAAAGTGTTGGTGTAATATATCACAATAATACAATAGATTACAGTTGAAAATAAAATGACAAAAATGAATATAAATATCTTCTGGCTGAGGCGCGGATATCTCGCTCTTTTTAAGAAGATTCAAGCCCACTGCAGCATAATTTACACCGATCCAACAATATATCTCTTGACTTGTCCCCTCCAGGATATAACAGCCCATCACGATGTACAACTCAAAAAACTCCGAATTAGTTGAAGCATCTAAAGCTCCACCAAAAGAACACCTTCCTTCAACATATTAAAACTCTCTTTTGTGTGGTGAATATAATTGCAGACTTAGAATATTTCTTTTTGTCTCAACTCTCTGTTTCACTGATATAATTACTCTCTTTTATATAGTGAATATAGTTGTAAACTTAGAATATTTTCTTTGTCTCAACTCTCTCTTTCACTATTCTCACATCACTACATACTACAATATTTCCCACACTTTTCATATTTCCTTGTACATAGAACAATATGCAATACTCTATCTATTTATAGGTGAGAAAATCTTCCATGCAATGAATAGGAAGAAATAGTGGGAAGATAAATAGAATAGAGATTAACAAGAGTTACAATAGTAATAAGATAGCATAATAATAGAAGTTACAAGAAACTTATGTCCACATTCTTACCACTAATTCCTAAGAGTAATTGACATGCAATTGACATGTAATGCAACCAAATAAATGGAGTTAAACTGCTGCACATTCATGCTCTTGAACCTTACTAACGTGCAAAAGACAATTGCAGCAGCCAATAACACAATTTTTCAAATATAGTATAATGCACTCTAATATAATTTAATAATAAAATGCATATACACTAACAAAAAGTTATATTGAAAATAGTAGAGAAAAGAACAGTAACAAAAATCAATATAATACAGCGACTGAAGCAACGAAAATAATAGGTAATGATAAAAATCAAAGAATAAGATAATAGAGAGTAATAATAATTTGGTTCGGAAAAGAAGGGGCTGGCACCCAGTACATAATATCGTAAAATATGTCACCTCATTTTTTGATACACATCAACATTAATTGAAACAAGCATGTGATTTTACAACGTATTGAGATTTATGTGTATAACTAAAAGAGATAACATATTTTCAGTGGTTAACTTCTCTACGTAATAGGCGCTTGAAAACATGTGCAAAACCTTTTTCAAAATTTTAGTCGGAAGTGTCTAACAAAAATACTTTATCCTTTGTTCATATATTCAATTGAAACATGTCATAGTGTAAGTGTCTAAATAAAATTTACTCATAAGTTTAAGAGTTATAGATGTGTTTAACCTAACATTTATTTAATTATTATTAAATACATCCAAATTGCTTAATAGGATATCCCTATAAATTTATACCTGAACCTACATTTCAAAGTTCATTAATTTTTACTCCAGAAAAGGAAAAAAATTGACTCGGATAAACAACTTGAAAGTGGTATTCATTGTTTTGGCTATAATTTAGTATGTATTTACTAATCTATGTTTTCTGTTATAGCTATATATGATTTTGTAAGTATGGAGCACAACCGGGGTGGGGGGTGGGGGGTGGGGGGTGGGGTGCAAATGAAGGAAAAGTCGACCAACAATTTCTAGATTTTGTGAAACTAATACATGAATTAGCCAAATAAGAGATTATATTTCTGATTTGAAATATTGTGAATTTAAAGAAGTAAAGAACCTCTAAAATAAATAGAAATAAGAAGTAAAGATGCACATTTTCTATTTCGAATCATAATCTTGATGGAGTTATCTTAGAGAATGCAAAATAGTTCCACAATCCACATCAATCCTTCATTTTAAATGTATTTTTTTTTTCACCCTTCATTTTAAATGTAGGGGTTTGTGTTAAATGAGTTATCTCAAAGAATACCAAGTATTTTGTGTTAATTTTTCAGCTTAATTAGTTGGGTTCGTGCTAAATGAATTAACTCATAGAATACAAAATACTTTCGCATGAATTCTCCATTTTAAGTGATTGGCCGTGATAAGTGGGTTATCTCGGAGAATACAAAGTACTTCCATAAAAAACTTTCATTTTAAGTGATCGTGCCCGAAAATAAAAAAATAAAAGAAGAAAAAGTTGAAAAAATATTTACAAATTTAATTTTTAATGATAGTTTGGGTCCGGGCTTAGCACAGGCCATATAAGTAATTAATAATATTATCCTTTTTAACAAACAAATAAATGATAGAGAAAAAAATCATTATGTATTAAATGTGTGGATATTTAGGCTGTATTTGTTTTTATTAAGATTAAGACGTCTTCATCTGAATACAAATCTGAATGATTAAGATGTTGTTTCTCGATCTGAACATTGAATGATTAACACTATTTGTTTTTCAACATATGAATGTGCATAACTTATTTATCTGTAAACATGATAAATATATAATTTAAATAATTGATTAATCAAATCTTAAAAAAAGATTAAATTTTTAAAATGAAATCATTATTTGATTAAAAGAGTGAAACATTTATATTTGCTAGTGATGATGGAGATGGTTTGTAATGGTAGTGGTGGTGATAATAGTTGATGTTAGTGGATAGAAATGATGGTGGTGATAGTTATGATGGTGGACGTGGTTGGTGTTGCAGTGACTATCATGATGGTGACGATTGATAGTGGTGTTGGTGGTTGTGATGTGAAGTTGGGTGATGTTAGTAGCTGGAGGTGTTGATCGTGGTGGCTGAAAAATATATGGTGGTCGATGATGTGTTTGTGTTAGTTGGAGAA